>OW121855.1:120896417-122258385 GCA_933228895.1 Platycnemis pennipes | reverse complement strand
CCAGTGTATGGGATCTTTACGAAATCGGTCTAAATAATGAATTGAACGTGTGCAGCGAAGATCGGCAAGATTTGTAAAGGGACGGTACGATAACCTTATTAGCGTGAACAGTCAATTAAATGAATTAAATTGGGAATCATTCTCAGATCGCAGGTTGAAATGTAGACTTAATCTCTTAAACAGTTACAAGACCATACTTTCAGTGATGACGTTAAAAATATTTTGCGGACCCCAACTTACTATGGTTGACTGAACCAATTTTCACAAAATTAGAGAAATTGATTACCGAACTCATAGATTCAACATGTCCTTTTTTCGTCGTACTATTAGGGATATGAATAACGATAAATATATCCAGTAGGAGTGTAGCAATGGATAACATTGGTAGCTGCATGTTGGTATAAGGATTTATAGCTAACCCAACTAACAGCATGTTTGCTTTGATATTTTTATCTTTTTATAAATAACGTAGTTTTGAACAGTACCTATACAAGTAGTAATCATTTTTTATGCATGATATGTAGTGCATGTTTGGTGAGAGTTCACCCCCTGCCACACACCTTTATGGTGGCCTGCAGGGCATCGTGTAGATGTACATCCACATCTATATAATACCCTGCAAGCCACCATAAAGGTGTGTGGCAGGGGGTGAACTCTCACCAAACATGCACTACATATCATGCATAAAAAATGATTACTTCTTGTATAGGTACTGTTGAAAACTACGTTATTTAAAAAAAAGATAAAAATATCAAAGCAAACATACAAAAACATGCTGTTAGTTGGGTGGCGCGGGTGTGTGGCAGGGGGACTGCTAATAGACTGCTTACGCATGATCAATAGTTATCGTACCGTCCCTTCACAAATCTTGCCGATCTTCGCTGCACACTTTCAATTTCGTATTTTAGACCGATTTCGTTAGGGATCCCATACACTGGCAGCATATTCCAAATGAGGTCTTACAAGGAAAAAGTAGCTAATATCTCTTACATGATCGTCTCTTTTGACGAATCCCAGTTTACGATTCGCTTGACCCATTATTTCACGTATGTGTTTACCCCAGGAAAGATCATTTGTCAGTCTTATTCCAAGATATTTAATGGATTTCACGTATGTTATTACTTATTTTGTACGTACCAGAATGAGAACAATTCTTTTTTCAAAAACTGATGACGAAGAACGAGACTTTTTAATTTTCCACGCCACTGTTAATCACCCGATCGGAGAAAACACATCAACAGTTGTCGTTTTAAGTCATTTTTTTTAGATCCTTGATGATGACACGTGTGTGCTGAAACCGGTCGGGTCATTAAAACGTGTGTGTTAAATTACAAAGTTTAGTTCTTCTTTGCACCAATGTACAAATTCCACAATGTTGAGGTTGATGTTGTTCCCATGACACCTTCTTGAATCACTCTTCCAGTGCTCGTCACACCGTACTTCGTGATTGGGCCAATCTCTGTTTGCCTCCCCCTTGTAACGTCTGATATTTGTTGTGCTTGTTTGGAGAGATGTTGGTGGGTTGCTGGGGGAGTGAAGCGGGGGGATTGTTGGGTTGTTGTTTGGTTGTTGATGGTTTGGAGGGATGAAGATTAAAGTAGAGTCTGATAAGTAGCGTCTTCTTTATTGAAAGTAGTGTTCTCCCGTAATAATTGTCCGACCTTACAGACGTGGTCGGATAATTATTACAGGAGAACACGAATTTCAATAAAGAAGACGCTACTTATCAGACTCTCATTTATTCTTCCTCTCCACACAATATCAACAACCACAACAATCCCCCCGCTTCACTCCCCCAGCAACCCACCAACATCTCTCCAAACAAGCACAACAAATATCAGACGTTACACCCTCCATTGCCTTCCCGACAGCCTCCTCCTTCCTGCAATCTCTTAGCCATTCCTCCTTATCTCCCCAACAATTCCCCCCCCGCCCCCCACATCTCGAAGGCCTCCAATTTCCGCCATTCATCGCTCCGCAAAGATCAAATTATTTGATGAGAGGCGGTAATTTGATAATACGCCTCTCCCTGAGCGCGTGTCCCTAATCGGCACACGTGCAGGGCCGATCACAATCAGGGCCGGATTCAGTGGGAAATCGATGTCCACTCCACGAAGGGACACGAAGACGCGTGTTCAGACCAGGGACCCGCATCGCGAGGGGCCACAGCTGGGGCCTGGTCGCTCCACTCCCGACGCCCTGTAACGAGATGAGGGCCCCAGCCAATCACAGCGATGCTTGAGAATAATACGCGGAGGTGCCTCAGTGAAGTATGTCCTCAATCACACTCCCCTTATGACCCACCTGCTTTCCTTCACGCATTGTTTCTTTATAAAATGCCTGAATATTCACTTACTCTATTCAAAATTAAGCAAAAGTCTACCACTGTTACTACAAGAGCATATACTTCATCTACTATCCCGCTCATCGCAAAACTTCTTTCCAGAAATCATTCCAGGTTGTAGGATCCAATCTCTGGAAAACCTACCAATTAATGTAAAAAATATTCGGACTTTGAAATTGTTTAAGGCAAAGGTTTATAGTTTATTGTTCACAGCCTCAATATAACTAATTGGTGTTATGAACAAAAATGTACATTTTCTATATTTCTTTGACTGTTCTTATCTTTATGTAACTTCAAGCTGTTCCAATAACTTCTTCTTCATTGGTTCAGCTCTGTATGATTTATCGCTAGGCAACTGACGGGGCTGTAATGTTACCTATAGTTACTAAGATGGAACTTATTATGATATTAGGAATATTGTGTATGATATGTTTTTCCTTTTTTTTGGTCTTTGGATAATGGAACTCTTTTGTTGTATTGTCTTGTTGTATTAGTTTATCGCTCACAACGAGTAAGCGAGTTAATTTAATGATTTTATTTTTTGCACTGAAATTTTCTTTGTTCTTACATACCTATGTACTAGAGCCTATCTTTCTAATCCTAATTCTTATTTTGCCAGGCTTACATGAATGAAGGCCAAAACCAGAAGAAAACACTTTCTTGGTTCGATCATGCATGGCCTTTTTAAAAAACTGCAACCTGGCTATTTTAAGCAACTTTTTCCCCCCAGAGGAAAAAAGGCCAATGTTACCAACCGAAAGGGCTCCTGATTATTTAATTTACTCCCTACACAGGACTACCACAGATCAAAAATCTTAATGTGTTGTTGGGGACAGGTTGTGGAATAACATTCCCGTCGAAATTAAGTGATCAAATTAAATTTTTGTTTAAAAAGGTATTTTCGGAATCTACTTAACCAGGAAGGGTTGTATATTAAAATTTATGGAATACTTTATAGAATGTCCTGTTTAATTCTTCTGATTACAACGTAACCGCTTTGCAAACGGGTGTATCATATTATGTTTCGGGCTCACACATCAATGCATTTTTTCTCTGTTCTTAGTGAAAGAGAGAAATTCTAAAACAATAATATTTACATTCTATTCTATAGATCGAATTCAATGTTACAGGAATTACCTTTGCATTTTAAATTTTTGTTTCGTAGAATTTCAGAAAAGAAATCTGCTTGAAAATCAAATGACAATGAAATTTTCCGCCAAATAGTGATTTTACTAACATAATATTTTCAATGTGCAATTAATCATTAGGCAAAAAATAAGACGCTTATGAGCGATTAAGGATGTTATTAGAAACGAAAGCAAGGTGCGGAAAGGATTAGAATCACAAATTTAATCCTTTTTCAATGCACTGTCATGGTGATCTTCTCAATATACGTATTCCTCTGAGCCAAAATCCCTCCACACACAGAATCTTTCCTGGGGTAAACACATTCGTGAAATAATTGGTCAAGCAAATCGTAAACTGGGATTCGTGAAAAGAGTACTGGGTAAATGTGACGACCATGTACGAGAAATCAGCTACTTCTGGCTTGTAAGACCTCATTTGGAATATGTTGCCAGTGTATGGGATCCCTACGAAATCTAAGTAATGAACTTGAACGTGTGCAGCGAAGATCGGCAAGATTAGTAAAGGGACGGTACGGCAACTATATTAGCGTAACCAGTCTACTAAATGAATTAAATTTGGAATCATTGTCAGATGGCAGGTTGAAATTTAGACTTCATCTCTTAAACAAATTCTAAGACCATATTTTAAGTGATGATGTTAAAAACATTTTGCGGACCCCAACTTACTATGGTTGACTGGACCATAATCACAAAATTAGAGAAATTGATTGCCGAACTGACCGATTCAAAATGTCCTTTTTTCCTCGTACTATTAAGGATATGAATAACGGTAAATATATCCAGTAAGAGTGTAGCAATGGATAACATTAGTAGTTGCATGTTGGTATAAGGACTTAAAGCTAACCCAAGTAACAGCATGTTTTTGCATGTATGCTTTGGTATTTTTATCTTTTTTTAAATAGCGTAGATTTGAACAGTACTTATACAAGTACTAATCCTTTTTTATGCATGATATGTAGTGCATGTTTGGTGAGAGTTCACCCCCTGCCACACACCTTTATGGTGGCTTGCAGGGTATTATGTAGATGTAGATGAACTATATACGACTTGTAAACTGGTGAAGAGACAATGCGGATAACGAAAAACAAGATCAAACAGCATATAAGAGACTCGAGTGGAAATATACTCATAGAATATGAAGACGTAGGGAAGAGATGGGAGCCGCACATCGAATGGCTCTATCAAGCACCCAAACCACTTGAGGATGCTGTAACAAGCAAAGAAATCGAGGTAGGTATTGTCCAAGATATTGGCAAAGAAGAAACAGGTGGATTGGACATACCTTGAGGCACAATGAATTAGTTAGAAACATAATAGAAGGGAAGATTAAACGGGAAGGTTCCATGAGAAAGACCAAGGGACAAGTGTTGTGGGGCAAATGAAGAAGGACGCGGTACCAGGGTGTGAGGGAATTAACACTGGATAGGGCAGAATGGAGGTATGTAATAAACCAATACTATGATTGAAATGATGGAAAAAAATATAATATGATTACATTTTCTTCAGGCCTTTTGACTACTTAATAACAGCCTTCAAACTCGAGTGCAAGTAATATTTTGACCGATAGCAGTTACAGAATTTTTCTGGAAAACGATGTTTCCTTAACAATTTCTCAACGAAATAACAAGAGTTGACTTATTTTTTTTCGCATGTGTTTTTTTGTTCACGACCTAGTTTCACTGCTGAACGACATCATCAGGTGAAGTTTTCGAGGACACGTGTCAATATGTGCAGAAGAAAAAGGAGGGGAGGGGAGGGGAGGGGAGGGAGAGATAGGTGGGAGGGGCAGGAGGGGGTGTGGAAGGTGCCACGTCATCGCCGCAACTGTTGCTGAAGCGACTAAGTCGCTGAAGTTAATATTTCTTAGCTGGTGAAGAGTTGAAGGAAGAAGATACTAGAAGGAAGACGATCCCTGGGAAGAGTATGTGACGTCAAAAGCCATGTTGCCATCAAATCATAATCGAGGCATAATATCACCAAGCTGCATCAGAGATATTCATTCTTCGCTCGAGAAATTTGTGATTGTAATTAGCCTTCTCAAGCCATGATGCTTCTTCATTGGAATAGATTCCCTTTTCAACATGAACGTGCAATCGCACACATTGGTTGAACGCAGAGCGAAAAGCAAACAGACTGAAATTTAAACGGTGGATTTTTTAGGAAGCATGGACTGCATGGACCCGTATCATGTGTAAAAGCTATTTGAGAGTTGTTGACACTTGATAATGATCAATGTATTCAACTAACACATGTTGAATGAAAAGTGAAATTCGTAGTATGTCCCGCATGATATTCATAATGTCTCTCACTAGGAAGGTAGTGCATGCAAACTTTAGTGAAAGTTCATAGTCATGCTCGGTGATAACCTGCCACACGCCCTCAAGGTGGCTTTCAGGGTAGTCTGAATGGACATAGATATAGGTCAGACATCTCATGATGGTCAATAAAAATCAAACTAAGGTATTGAATGCTGTAGGAGAGAAAAGACTAATGCTAAGCTCGAGAAACAAAATCTTAAAGGGAGTAAAGGGGATTGTTGCCTGAGAAGCCGACTGACGTACGAATGGATGGAGCAGGGATGAAATAGTTCTAGGAATAGCGCAGGCGGAGGGGGGAGGCTTCCATTAGAATAAGCAGCGTATGTTTACAGCAGAAAATACAAGCCTGGAGGTAAGGAAACACTTCAACAGAATTTAGTAGAATATGGAGCTCACCTCTTCATGTCAGAAAAAGAAGGACGACATCAGTAAATGATTAGCATGGACTTTGAGGATCAAAAATATGGTGGAACGGAGAGAAAAAAAAGCAAATAAATTCGATCGAATGAGTGGTGAACGAAGAGATCTTTATGAGAATGGGAGAAAGGGGAGGTCTAATTGAAGCTTTAAGAAAGGGAATACGAGAGAAAATGTGTATGGACATGTCTTGAAATATAATGGGGGCGTTTACTCGGGCCGAAATCGCAGTTTTGTACACGAAATAGTTAGATGGAAAAGAAAAAAGAATCTTAGTGAAATAATAATAAATAATCTTCTAACCACAACCATTCACTCATAAATCAAAAATTAAAATAAGCAAAAGGTTACGCCCAACAAAAGCTGCTGTGATAACATTGACGTCATTTTTCTCTCGTCTTTGACTGCTTTTCGAGGAAGGGAAGGGAGTGGAGGGGGGTTCTCGGACGGACTGTTCGCACAGATGTTGTCGCAATTGCTCCTATTGGCAGAGTCGGCTGTGTCCCCCCCTTTGCGATAAGGCAAAGTAGCTTCGAGGGCTCAGTTGTGATTGGACGAATTCGATATACGTCAGAGGTTGCACCACGCCCACTTTTCCGAAAGGGTTAAAAACATCAGTTTTTAGCCTCTTTCACTCGAGAAATAATTGACGGATCAAAAAACGTTAAAAATACGAGTCTTTTTATTCTACAAACTCAATCAGATTCGGCAATATAAAAATTTGGTAAACGATCCCGTTGTCTAATAAGGACAGCCGTCCAGGAAAACTGAACGGAACGAATGGGAAAGGAAGGCCCCTAGTAACATGTAAGCTCCTTACATGTTACCAAGCGGAGAGAAGAGAAGAGACGAAGGAGTTGAAAGGCAGACGCAAATATGCAGAGGCAAGAGGAGTGAGGCTGTGTCAAAGCTGTCAGAGAGTCGTTGATTTATGAGGATGATCAATGCCTCCAAGCTCTCTCGTTGCACTGTGCATCAGATCAGCTTAAAAGGAAAATGCTGTCGTAAATCGTATTCCTGCCTACAAACTAAGCTTCTTGACTCCAAAATCGAGCAGGAGCCACTTGAAATGCAAAACAGCAAATCCCACCTCTGAACTGCGAGAAGAACTCACGGCAGGCGAGGATCACTCCGAAGGCCTTCCAGGGGGATTATTTTGTAATCTCACCTTTTTAATGACTCTTTGCGGGAAGGTGGGAGATCCGTTTCGCTCTCAACGGCGACCGCTTTCTTCAAAATGGAGGAATACGGTGAAGGTGAGTGAGAAATTGTTTGTCCCTATCATTTTAATTATTCGGATGGCCTGTCAAGATAATTCATATAATCGATGGTCGGCAAGGACTCCAGGACAAGCGATGGACTCCTGATGATGACCTGCAAAGGTTGAAACCGGTTGAGTCTTCCAAAATAAACCGTGGAATTAACTAAGTAGTTTCCTTTTTTCGCCAAGATAATTCATGTCCGATAATTTCCTTTATACCAATATTGGAATTTGCATTTGTTTCTCGGTACATTTTACGTAAATAGTGTGTTTAGAAACCATCGTTTATAATATAAAATTCGCGATTTAAGAACGTTTAAGTTCTTCAAGTTGTGCAAATTCCAAAAATACAATTTAAAATCGATTGTATCTTTCCCGCTCTTGCTTTTTTCCCAACGCTTCAAGTGGAAACGATGGTGGCTCCATTTCACGTTCTTTATGAAGATGAGATGGGAACTAATGGCAGGCGGAGATAATGAAACGGATCAAGAGTCGAAAGATACGGATCAGAGCGGATGAATCGTCCTAAAAGACCAGCACATGACCGGCAGATCACCGCTTGAGATCCGAAGATGGTCACACCGCCTGGGTGGCGGAGTTTAACTACGAAAAAGTGACATTTTATGAAGTATTCTCACTAAAGTGAGATTACAAAATAAGTCCCCAGGGGGGCTGTGTTTGAAACAGTCGAGATTATCTCGAATAGGTAACCAAGGAGTCACGTGGTATAAACAAGAATGGCTCGCAAATTTGATGTGTTAAAACCGCTGATTACAACCTCATACTTTGTTTATACTTGTGTCATGTCTCAACGGGGGGTTCTTTAGTTGGAATAGATGAGAAAAACTTAAGTGAAAACAATTAATGATGTTTTTAAGAGAGATTCAGTCACATTAAAGTTTGAAATAATTTGTGTTTGTATCACGTGACTCCTTGGTTACCTATTCGAGATAATTTGACAGTGCGTCACTTAAAACCTGGACATTATATCGGGCAAAGGCAGGAGGATTTTCATTTGAACGACATTAAATAGATACACCAAGGAAAATTTAAAATTTTGTCATCCACGACCAAAGTCATCAGGTATAACTCTTTTTAAGGCGAAGTATTGGGTAAACATTTTTGTGAATGGTAGACTGGACCATAATCACAAAATTAGGGAAATTAATTGCCGAACTTACAGATTCAAAATGTCCTTTTTTCCTCGTACAATAAGGGATATTAAAAGCGGCAAATACGTCCAACTGTATAAATAAGAGTGTATCAATGGAGAACATATCATGAATTGCATGTTGGTATAAGGACTTTAGGCTAACCCAACTAATAGCATGTTTTTGCATGTTTGCTTTGCTATTTTTATCATTAAAATATGCAGTTTAGACTAGATTATTATTACTAATATTCTTATAGGTTTTTGTGCATGATATGCAGTGCATGTTTCGTGTGATTTCATCCCCTACCACACACCTTTATGGTGCCTCGCAGGCTATTATGTATATGTAGATATAGATGAAGCTGCTTTGAGAATATTAAAAAATAGTATTTTAATATTAAAAAAGGGTGTTCGGTAAGCCATGTATCATAAAAAGGGCCGTAATAGATTAGATCAAAGCTACCAAACTAATGAATGAAATACGAAATATAGATTTGCATCTGTTTTTTATACAAGAGACCAAAAATGGAAAAAATGGGGGCGTTTACTCGGAACCGAAATCGCAATTTGGTACACGAAATTGTTAAATGGAAACGATAAAAGAATTTTAGTGAAAAAATTAATCTTCTAACCATATCCATTCACTCATAAATCAAAAATTTAAATAAGCAAAAGGTGACGCCCACCGAAAAAGCTGCTGTGATAACATTGACGTCATTTTCCTCCCGTCCTTGACTGTTTTCGGGGAAGGGAAGGGAGTAAAGGGGGGGCTCTCGGAAGGTCTGCTCGCACAGATGCTGTCGCAATCGCTCCTATTGGCATAGTCAGCTGTGTCCCCCCTTTGCGATAAGACAAAGTAGCTTCGCGGGCTCAGTTGTGATTGGACGAAGTCGAAATTCGTCAGAGGTTGCACCACGCCCACTTTTCCGAAAGGGTTAAAAACATCAGTTTTTCGCCGCCTATAACTCGAGAAGTAATTGACGGATCAGGAATCGGAAAAATACGGTTCTTTTTATTTTCAAAATTCTTTCATATTCGGCAATGAAAAAAATATGGTAAACGACCCCATTCCCTTCTTTTGCACAAGTTTCACGAAATGTCAGTTATATTGTGTGAGTTTGTGATGGAGATAGGAGGTGAGGGTGGGATTGTCATCAAGAGATCTAGTCGTCGGTAGTCCCCGCTGCAGTGTCTCAAACGGAAAATATCACTCCTTCAGCGTTACCCAAAACATCTCAGTTATCGTGCCCTGTGCATACCTAGCAAACGTTTCTCAGACACTAGAATAAAATACGATGTTTACGAAATGGGATGCTGTGCCCCGAGACGTGCCTTGTCGAGCAGGTGCCATAACTTGAACCTAGGAGAGCAGGCACTAACGAGCGGAAAAACGGAGCATTCTTTGCTCCAGCAAAGCGTCGGTGGCGGGTGGGGGGAGGTAAGGGGGGGGGGCACCATTCTTCGGGACAATTCTCGTCGGGGAGTGGAAATGCGTGTTTCGCGGGGAAAGGTGTGGAATGTGAAAGAGGGAATGAAAGAGGACGGAGTGGCTGGCATCTCCAAGCACAACATATTAAATCCGCCCTTCAAATAATTCCAATCTCGGCCGGAGAATGCTGGGAAGGGACATTATTTCGGCGGTTCCGCTGCCTTGCCGGCCCTGGCTTGGCTGCGAGAGCGACAGGGCACTGTCGCGGACATTGATCGCGGCCCTAGAGGAGAGCTCGCTCCAGAACACCCCCCTTCCAGGGTGAGAATCATTATCAGAACGTAGGTTAAAGTACAGATTAAATCTATTACAGAAATTATTCAATTAAGCTTTACTGAAGATGTTATGCACATATAAAAACACCATCGTATTATGCTAGATTCGACCACATAAATAAGATTAGAGAGATAGATTGTCGTACAGATAGATTCAAATTGGCATTTTTCCCCCGCACTATAATAAAGCAGAATAGGTAATATAGCATAGGGATAGGCAGGGGAAATATTTTAGAGTAGTCTGTAGTTCATGATGCATGTATTCATCCCTTAAATACTATAGATACTCAAATCTAGTTGCATGAGACCCTATAGTTGCTTGGTGATCTTCACCCCCTGCCACACAACTTCGCGGTGGCCTGCAGGGTATCACGTAGATGTAGATGTATCTGGTTAGCGAGAACCAATAGTTCACATAGACCTTGAGTAATTTTGGTCGTTGTGTTATTTTGGCCTGACCGAGGCTGACGGACATTGGGCGTGCTCACATTTCCAAAAAGTGCCATGGGCTATTGGTTCCGCTCGCAACTTATGGTTAGAATCAACAAAAGGAATACCTGATAAAAGTGATACTGACATAACATAACGGGGTTGTTTCTTTAATTTAGTCCTTGAAAAATGTATAGGCCTCGAGGCGCTGATTCAGAAATATGTAGCTGATAGCTTTTCTGAAGTAACTAAAAGATTTGCGGTACGCAGCAGAGGGTTAGATGATAGTGAAGTTAAAATTAGAGAGCTATAAAACAGTAGCACAAAGTAGTTTCAATATAATTGAAAATATCAATGTGGAATGCTGAAGAATAATCGGAAATCAAAATATCTCGTTCCATGCTCTGCATAAACAAATATTTCCTTAAGATTTGTGATGTTCTGTGAGGCATACGTTTGAGGAGAAGAGGGGGAATGGGAGGAGGAGAGGGGGAATGGGAGGAGGAGAGGGGGAATGGGAGGAGAAGAGGGGGAAAAGGAGGAGAAGAGGGGGAATGGGAGGAGAGGGGAATGGGAGGAAGGGAGGGGGAGGAAGGGAGGGAGAGTAGGGGATGGGGAGGAGGAGAGGGGGAATGGGAGGAGGAGAGGGGGAATGGGAGGAGAAGAGGGGGAAAAGGAGGAGAAGAGGGGGAATGGGAGGAGAGGGGAATGGGAGGAAGGGAGGGGGAGGAAGGGAGGGTGAGTAGGGGATGGGGAGGAGGGGAGGGGGAGGAGGGGAGGGGTAGGAGGGGAGGGAAGGAGGGGAAAGGGAATGGGAGGAGAAGAGGGAGAATGGGACGAGAAGAGGGGGAATGGGAGGGGAAGAGGGGGAATGGGAGGAGAAGAGGGTAATGGGAGGAGGGGAGGGGGAATGGGAGGAGAAGAGGGGGAATGGGAGGGGAAGAGGGGGAATGGGAGGAGAAGAGGGTAATGGGAGCAGGGGAGGGGGAATGGGAGGAGGGGTATGGGAGTGGGGGGAGGGGAATGGGAGGAGGGGAGGGGGAATGAGGGTAGATGGGAATGGGAGGAGGCGGGTGGAATCGTGTTCCTTGTGACAACCGGTTCCCTGTCCCGAATTTGGGAGGTAGTATCACTCGTATTGGACATTTTTACCGCTATTCATATCCTTAATTGTACGAAGAAAAAGGACATTTTGACTCTGTCAGTTCGGCAATCAATTTCTCTAATTTTGTCATTATGATCCAGTCTGCCATAGTAAGTTGGGGTCCGCAAAATATTTTTAACATTATCACTGAAAATATGGTCTTGGAATTAGTTTCAGAGATTAAGCCTAAATTTCAATCTACGATCTGGCAATCATTCCCAATTTAATTCATTTAATAGACTGGTTATGTTAATATAATTATCATACCGTCACTTCACAAATCTTGCCGATCTTCGCTGCACACGTTCAAGTTCGTTATTTACACCGATTTCGTAGGGATTCCATACACTGGCAGCGTATTCCAATTGTGGTCTAACAAGGGAAAAGTATTGAAAGTGTGCATATCCCCTCACGCACCCCACGCAGCACACGCTCAAGGTGGCTCGTAGGGTTGTCAGTAGATATATGTGGATTTCTACTTGCACAAGATTACGTCTTAAGGCTGCCCAAGTGACGAATTCAATGCCACTGTGGATAA
Organism: Platycnemis pennipes; assembly: GCA_933228895.1. NCBI lineage: Eukaryota > Metazoa > Arthropoda > Insecta > Odonata > Platycnemididae > Platycnemis > Platycnemis pennipes. Next base: position 122,245,869 of record OW121855.1, on the reverse strand, counting down.
AATTCCATTCCCCACCTCCAGGTACCGTGGTTTGGGGGGGGGGGGGGGGAGGGCTCAATGATGTTACTTCAGCAAGTGCAAAGACCGTCGAATGCGCTGTCTCTTTCTTTGAAATCGCATTATGACCTCATAAATGAAAAGCCTCATAAATGAAAAACGGTCATTATTTCGTAAATAGTGCTGAGAATAGTTTAGGAGGTGTAGAGGTCCATTTTGGAAGCGGCTCAACTCCACTCTGCTGCGCCCTGACCTACTTGCGTCCCCGAGGACGGCCCGACATGTGGCACAGGAATCATATTAGGGAAATATCCAGTGCAGCAAAACGTAGATTAGAATCTGCAAAAAGGTTTCTGGGCAAATGCAATGAGAGAGGACTAGGGAGATGCTATTTAACGCTTGTCCGGGCTCATTTAGAACTTGCCGCTAGTATTTGGGGTCAGCACGAAGAACGCATGGTATTTACATTCATCTACACGATACCCTTCAAGCCACCGAGAGTGTGTGTGGCAGGGGGTGAAGATCACCAAGCATGCACTACTAACATGCAAACAAGCTAAACATTAGCGTTACGAGAATTAAACGAAAGGACAAGGGTGGGATTTGCAATCGGAAGGCAGGTTTAAATTTAGGCACACCTTGTAAGTAAATTCGAAGCCGATTTGATTACGTATGATTTATATGAGATATGTATTAAGAACCCCTACATATTATGCTAGGGTTGATCAGATTGACAAGATTAGAGAGATTTGTCATTAGATAGATACAGATTCCTACTTACACTAGATTAGGTGTAAGTTAACACAATTAGCAGCAGAGCAAAGGGATTGTGTGCTCGAAAAATTCCATTGGAATATAATGGCGTCGGGTGTCCCTTAAGAAATCACATGTAGTCTGCATGGATTTTCTACATATATGCCGCAGTAAATGTTATGTTCCGATTTTCAACGATGGCGCAGTACTTAATGAAAAGTTACAAATATTTGTGCAGTCGATCGCTAGGAATATCAACAACTAGTGTGTTACTTTGCAGATGGAATTTAAGTAGAAGGAATGGCGATGCGTACTTTACCCCATATAGCATTAAATAATTTGGAATAAGACTGACACATGATCTTTCCTGGGGTAAACACATACGTGAAATAATGGGTCAAGCGAATCGTTAACTGGGATTCGTCAAAAGAGTACTGGGTACATGTGACGATCATGTACGAGAAATCAGCTACTTTTCCCTTGCTAGACCTCACTTGGAATATGCTGCCGGTGTATGGGATCCCTACGAAATCGGTCTAAATAACGAACTTGAACGTGTGCAGTGAAAATCGGCAAGATTTGTAAAGGGACGGTACGATAGCCTTATTAGTGTAACCAGTCAATGAAATAAATAAAATTGGGAATCATTTTCAGATCGCAGGTTGAAATTTAGACAATCTTTTAAACAAATTCCAAGACCATATTTTCAGTGATGACGTAAAACATATTTTGCGAACCCCAACTTACTATGGTAGACTGGACCATGGTCACAAAATTAGAGAAATTGATTTCCGAACTGACAGATTCAAAATTTCCTTTTTTCCTCGTACAATTAGGGATATGGATAACGGTAAATATATCCTATGCGAGTGTAGCAATGGATAGCATTGGTAGGTGCATGTTGGTATAAGGACTTGAAGCTAACCCAACTAACAGCATGTTTTAGCATGTTTGCTTTGCTATTTTTATCTTTTTTTAAATAGTGAAGTTTAGAACAGTATATTTTTAGTCTAGTCCTTTTTTATGCATGATATGTAGTGCATGTTTGGTGAGAATTCACCCCAGCCATACATCTTTATGGTGGGTTGCAGGGTATTATGTAGATGTAGTAATGCATCAAGCTAAGTGAAGTGATGAACGCGGCATCAAGCAAAATACCTTGGCCTTACCATCAACGAAGACACGCTGCTGTGGACTTGAGAAATCCACGATCTCTCAAGTCGTGCATTCGTAAGAGGGTGTTACTGCGCAAATGCGTTGAGGAAGGACTCACCCGACAGCCTTACTTCCGTTTCGTCTCGCTGGGCGAGAGGAGATAAAGTCTTTGGTGTTTTCAATTAGTTCACCTACCGTGTCATGTCTAAAGCCCGTTTCATACGATACTTGTTCCAGTACAAGGTCTGGTATACTCGCTAGTATGCTAGCTTTCCAGTATCGTGTGAACAGAACCAGTATACTGGCTGAAAAGCATGCTAGCTAGTATACTCGCTGAGCTACTGGATTTCTAGTAGGACCTAGTAGTCCAGTAGCCATTGACCAATCAAGTCACGTTATAGACGCTGTGCGAACTTCTCTTGTCTTTACCGACTTTGTCAGAACCGATTCTTAACAAGAACAAGGTCAATGATCATGAGAAACCTCCCAGGACGGTTCCATTCATACTAGATTTCCTCCTCAATATCAAGTAGCGGCTAGCACACTACTAGGTCTTGTGCTGGATCAAATATCGTGTGAAACGGGATAAGCCCAGTGAGTAAAATCAGGGTTGATAGAAATTTAAAAACACAAACAGCGTCCATCAGACCATGAAAATAGAGTTCCTTGGTGATGATCGTATTGCGGCGAGAACTTCAAGCACAAGGCAATCCTCTTGGCATGCCAATAGCTCTCCCGTGCCTTTGACTTGACTTTTAGCACCATCTTCAACAAATTTGAGTTCGCTTACGTGCTGCGAACCGCCGCCGCCGCGACCAACTTCAAGGCAGAGAACGCCAACGTATGTGGCATGCAAATGCCGTGTCTCCATCTTTGTCGGAATAACCGCTTTCCCCAAGCAAAGGGCTCTCTCCAAGGGGAGGATATTAGCGGTGAGAAGGCTGCACAAGGGGAGTGGGTTAGAGCCCTGGAGGGGGGAGACAAGGGCTTTGTCATCTACTCAGACCTCCCCTTTAAGTTATTTCAGCCGTGGGTCGAAAGAAAAGGAGAAAATCCACTGGCTCCATCACCCTCGTCGTATCACAGATCAGATGGCTTTGCAGATGGTCCCTACTTGGAGATCCCCTCTCAAGCACGAAAACGTATTAATTTTGGAATCTTATTTCGATGGCGCGAACTCCTACGGTGTGAAAACGTTGCATCAAGTTGTAGTACGCATCAAGAAGTTTGCATGATTAAGTGAACTAAAGAAGCGGAACCCACTTCCGAGGCGCCGTGCTTGCGACAACTGTGCGAGTGGTATCAAGTATAAGAACGAATTTTCATTGGTTTAATTACTAAGGAAAAAACAGACTTCCTTTTCAGCATGACCTTATTAAAACAACTTCACATATTTCAACTTCAATAGGGTATAAATGATTTAAATTCCCTGGGGAAACAACCAGCTTCCAAAGACTGTCATCTATATATTAATTCCTCGAAGCAACAATGTGTGGAATCCACTCAGTTATTGTGGCACAGCACAGTGTAATAGCATGGTCACATGAAGAAACAAAGTAATATTTGCACTGCAATTTTATTCCGGCGCGGCCAGTTTCTGCGCATAGGCTCAGGTCCCGAGTACATAGTAGCAAATAGAAAAACTACTTTAAACCTCATGACTTCCTGAGTACATGTATTTTGAAAATAGTCGTATCAAATTAAAATTGGAAATATACTTATTTTGTTTCTTTATGTGGATGTATGAGATTATTATACGACACAGCCTCAGGCAAAACTTTGTGGAAGTTATTCATAGTAGGAGAAAAGGTATCAACTCTGATGCTGATGTAGCCTAGCTACGAAACCATGGTCGTAATTCATAAACGTGTACGTGAAAACAGCAGAGTCGATACCTTTTCTCCAACTATGAGATTATTTACGTATCGAATTCAAAGACAAGCGAATCAATGATGTTTCGCCGCCTAGTATGCTTCTCTTTATGCCTTTTTGACCGGACATTTAGAAAAAGCATAGGTACAGGAAGATGAGAAGAACATACCGATGTTCGTGGCGTTTGTGGATTTGGGGAATACTTTTGATAACGTGGATTGGTGTTCGATGCTTGGAATTCAGAAAGGAATCAAGAGTGTTCTAAAATGACCGGATAATTACACACATTTCGTTAATTCGTTAAAACTTTCGCGGTTCATGTTATCCGGCGTCGTTGTTTTTTGGGTAAATTCGCGTCACAGAAAAAATCGAGAAACCCCCACCTCCACCCTCATCCACTCCCCCACCACCGTGAGAATATAAATCCATGCGCAAACCAAGGAATGTCTCATTACCCTGAGGAGGAAGTCTCCAGCAGCGGAGACGAAACTGTTGGTCATTTTAATACTGTGACGCGGGTTTACCCAAAAAACAACGACGCAGGATAATTACACACAGTTTACATGAAACCAAGAGGTTGACATTCAATCTGGACCCATTAATGATAAAGAAAAAGTAAATAAAGGATTGAGACAGGGTTATTTGGTGCATCCCGTTATTTTTATGTTTGCGTTGAGAAAGCAATCAATAAAAGCAATGATAAGGCTTAAGGAGTAAATATGCACAAAAACACTAAAAATGACACGCCGTCAGAGCAGAGACAGAAAGAAATTCAAGAAGACTATCATGCTATGGTAAAATATCACTTGAAGATCAAGAAAAGGAAACTAAGTCATGCAGTATGAGAGAAGAGGCGAAAACCAAGGTTAAACTAGGAGAACGGAAGTTTGATTAAGGGGAAGAATATTGTTATCTGGGAAGCCGAGTAGCCAGCGATGGACGAAGCAAGAACGAAATAGTTAGTAGAGTAGCAAAGAGGGCGTTCTATCAAAACAATGAATCTACTTATAGCTGGAAATATGAACAAGCTTGGAAGTAAGGAAGAAATTCATCAGAACATACCTCTATGGTACTCTTCTTCATGGCGGTGACGCATGTACGATAACAGCATCAGAGAAGTAAAAGCTGGAAGTATTTGAAATCCGCTGCAGAAGACTGATGAAGATGAAGTGGATCGAGTGATTGACGCACGAAGAAGTCCTGCAAAGAGAGGAAGAAAATAGAAGTCTTCCAAAAACTTTAAGATGACGACGGGATAACTTAATCGGTCAATATGAATAACAATAACTTTGTTATTCATCTAGAATTGACATTAGACACGGCATAGTTATTGACGGCAAGGGTTTCTCCTCGGGCAGTGACCTCAAAGAAATATTTTGGCCGAATTATTGTAGAGGGGGAGGGTCAGGGGTGGCAGACAGCCAGGGTGTTGAATCCAGGCGGGATAGAAGGGTGATTCGAGGTGTCACGTGGAGGAATTGGGAAACTCCTCGACGCGAACACACCCTTAGGTATTTATAAATGGAACGTTCAAGGAGAGCTTCATTTCCGAGGCCCTTGGGGGAATTGGACACATGCAAATGTGACTTCATTTCCTAAATTGTATATTTATAAAATAAATGAACATGGCTCTACTCTTTATAACATGCGTAAATTTTGAAGAGTGAGCATAACAATTTACGAACTTATGCATCCTTCCCACTGCTCGCTTTGTATGCTAGCCAATAGGAAGAGGGCGATTTATCACGATATTTACACTTAGGACACGAAATAATAGGCTAGTTCGTAACTAAAATAATGTTGTTAGCAGTGGACCAGGCCCACCCCACTTAATAATTGGAAAGTACAAAAAAATGTTTTTTAAATATAGTATAACTTCTTTGAAATAAAATATATACTCTAAATTAATGATGTTCAGGTGAAGTAAGTTGAGAGGGTCGAGTTCAAAATGGATTAAGTTAATTACTGGCTAGGCTGTTTGTATTACAACTTCACCTATCTGGTATTGCGCTGCTTATCAGGATATCTTTTATTTGTGGGAAGAACGACATCTCACATCCATCCCCAGGAAGTTATTTTTCTTTAATTTAATTGTTTTACACCTTGAATCGAGGGTAATAAGTAGAGTTACCTCAAGTATTTCTAACATCAGTGCCAAACAGATGATTTTGAAGGTACTTCATTAAGTTCAGGCTAAATTTTAGCCTTCGGTCTACTTACGAATCCAATTAAAGATTTTCTAGCTAGCTTGTGGCACCGAAACATAATTATATTGACATCTCCCTATTCGCCCAAATCTTCCCTCACTACATTCAAATTTCTTCATCTTAAAAGGATTCCGTATAATAGCGGTATATTGTCAATAAGGGGAACCTGACAAGGGAATGGTACCAACCTATTTCCTACATAATATTTCATCTCATTAAACCAATTAACTAACGCTAATCGAAGGTTAATAACAACTTAGATGACTGTTTTAGTTATTTCTCTCGTATGTTACACGTAAATGTTCCCATAATATGCTAATTCGTTAAAAGGTGTTACGATAGAATGAGTAGTGTTTCAGAATTAATACAAGAATTAGGGCGGAAATCATTATCAGAGTGTAGGTTAAAGTACAGATTAAAACTATTAGAGAATTTTACCTCGAATAGCTTTACTGAAGATGTTAGACACATATTAAAAATACCAGCGTATTATGCTAGATTCGACCAGATAAATAAGATTAGAGAGATAAATTGTCGTACTGATGGATTCAAAAAGGCATTATACCCCCGTACCATACAGAACAGATAAGTCTGGGAAACAGAGAACAGAAAAGGCAGCATATCAAAGGAATAGGTAGGGGAAATATTTTAGAGTAGTCTGTAGTGCATGATACATGTATTAATCCCTTAAATACTATAGATACCAACAATCTGGTTGCATGAGACCCTATCGTTGCTTGTTTGCATGTCGGTAGTGCATGCTTGGGGATCTTCACCGCCTGCCACACACCCTCGCGGTGGCTTGGAGGGTATCGTGTAGGTGCAGATATAGATATTAATACTTTGGCTGCGTTCATCGCAGGTTTAAAACACATTTATTCGTATATTTTTGCCTCAAAATTCAAAAAGGTGTTCACAATTAATGAAGTAATTACTACTACTAACACTGAATCGACATCTACATCTACACGATACCCTGCAAGCCACCGCGAGGGTGTGTGGCAGGGGGTGAAGAATACCAAGCATGCACTACCGACATGCAAACAAGCAACTATATGGTCTCATGCAACCAGATTGTTAGTATCTATAGTATTTGAGGGGTTGATACATGCATCATGCACTACATAATACTCTAAAATATTTTCCCTACCTATCCCTTTGCTATGCTGCCTATTCTGTTCTCATATATTACGGGGGAAAATGCCATTTTGAATCTATGAGTACGAAAATTTATCTCTCCAATCTTATTTATCTGGTCGAATCTAGCATGATACGCTGGTTTTTTTAATATGTGCCTAACATCTTCAGTAAAGCTATCCGATTGAAATTTCTCTAAATCCCTCTCACTGTTATCAATATCCCGCATATGCCCCATTTTAGCCTTTGATCGAATGTGGGCTAGTTGGAAGAATGCTTGAGAGTTGGCACACAAGGCTAGCTGCGGCCTTTGCTGGAATATCTTTACGTCACCGAGGACGGAAGTGGTTGGGACAGATTGAGCGAGTCAAACAAGCTCAAGGATCGATGCTTAAGGGATGCTCACAAGAAACTCACGTCCGCGCACTCGTTGTCGGAGCCATTTCTTTCGTGTTCAGACTTTCAGGTTTCCACTCTCATTAGATTCAAATTCGGACTCAAAATTTCTGCTATACTTGGAAATAACCATAGACAAGATTCACTTCTTAGAAAAAATGTTCTCCTACACTAAACGGTTAGGGCCGATCACAATACTTCTATTACATGGAGACCTCCGAATTGGACATGGCCAAACTTCTACATGGCATGCAGTTTCCTTCTCATAATTCATGACTTCCTCCCACTCCTTTTATGCCTGACTCAGTGCTGCTGATTTTACTCATACTCGTTGCCAAAATACACTCTCTCAAGTGAAAACAGTTTACTAATCACACCTGTCGTATTTTTGGTGTTGTTATGGAGACACGCAGCAGTGAAGTTCATTCTCACCATCATCGATTAAACGGGAGTCTCGAAAGAGTTTTTAGCAAAGGAGAGAGAGAGAATACAAAACATATACAATACAACATTTTTTACCAGAAATTTGGTACTTACTCGGAGGCTGCTCAGCCTCATATGAGCATTCCATAAATTTACAAGAGAATAGTCGTCCGTATTGTGCAAATATTACAGTATGAAAAAAAACAAGAAAAAATTTTAATAAAGAGATAAAGAAAACTCAACAAGACAATTCGAAACTAATGAAAAAATAAAATATTTTACAAATATGCCATTTGAAGAAAAGGATGGGAATAGAATTTATTTCACGTGCATTATGCTGCACAACTGAGGTCACACACACGTCCATGTCCCGGGGAGGAGAAAATCGCACTCCGGGCGGGAATCGAACCCACAACCTCATGGTCAGCAAGCGAGGGGTTTTCCCCGCCAGCCACTGGAGAAGGATCGGAGGAAAACCCGGTGTTGGAGGGAAAGGACTGTGGTGTGCCGAAACGACAAACATACAGCACTGCTTCCTTTGAAGTCCTGACACGTGTCGGCACTAATTAACGTGTGCAGCGAATATCGGCAATATTCGTAAAGGGACGGTACGATAACCTTATTAGCGTAACCAGTCTATTAAATGAATTAAATTAGGAATCATTGTCAGATCGCAGGTTGAAATTAAGACTTAAACTCTTAAACATATTCCAAGACCATATTTTCAGTGATGATGTTAAAAATATTTTGCGGACCCCAACTTACTATAATCACAAAATTAGAGAAATTGATTGCCAAACTGACAGATTCCAAATGTCCTTTTTTCCCCGTACTATTAATGTTATGAACAACGGTAAATATATCCAATACGAGTAGCTGCATGTTGGCATAAGAACTTGAAGCTAACCGAACTGACAGCATGTTTTTGCATGTTTGCTTTGCTATTTTTATCTTTTTTTAAATAGTGAAGTTTAGAACAGTATATAAATACTAATCCTTTAAAATGCATGATATGTAGCGCATGTTTGGTGAGAGTTCACCTCCTGCCACATACCTTTATGGTGGCTTGCAGGGTATTATGTAGATGTAAATGTAATTGATTGGCTTCGCCGTTCCTTCACGCCATCCTGCCTTCCCCCCGCCAGCCAACCACACCGCTTCCATCACTTTGCAAAGAACACCGCGCGACGGGTATTAAAACCCTTTCCGGAGTGTGACGAGGAGTCAACTTTGTTCCCAGGGGTGGTCGGAATATCATGAGGAGGGCTGGGGGCGGATTTTCCTCCCCCACCGAAGGCCAGACAACTAGGGGTGGAGAATGGTCGTTAGGACCGTGTATGCAGGGGGGTTTGGGGAGGACCAGCCTTCGACTATTACGGAGCCATCGAACGAGTCGTCCTCATTAATTCATTCCACGACGGTTCCATTCAGAGAGCGAGCAACTTCTTTCGCTCGTTAAGCGGATGAGAGCGATTCGATTTTCACGTGGGTGGCTTCCAACGCAATCCAAGAAGGCGTCGCCCACTCGCGGGCCGAAGTTCTCCATGAAGGACGACGTCAGAGGGCACGACACGTGAAAAAGGGTCTCGGGGAAAAGGGTCCGATGTGGTGGGCGGGTGTGTGCTCCACCCACTGATTGGGAAAACGGATTGCTACCTCCGCACATAGGGTACGTCTCTATTGTTTCATTATCATGACCAAATGTCTGTACATCTACATCTACATAATACCCTGCAGGCCACCATAAAGGTGTGTGGCAGGGGGTGAACTCTCACTAAACATGCACCACATATCATGCATAAAAAAGCACTATTATTGATATACCGTTCTACACTTCACTATTTAAAAAACGATAAAAATAGAAAAGCTAACATGCAAAAACATGCTGTCAGTTCGGTTAGCTTCAAGTCCCTATACCAACATGAAGCTACAAATGTTCTCCACTGCCACACTCGTACTGGATATATTTTACTGGATAATCATTTCCCTAATTGTACGAAGAAAAAAGGACATTTTGAATCTGTCAGTTCGGCAATCAATTTCTCTAATTTTGTGATTATGGTCCAGTATAACACGTAGTTAGTTGGGTTTCGGAAAATATTTTTAACATCACCACTGAAAATATTGTCTTGGAATTTGTTTAAGAGATTGTTTAAATTTCAACCTGCGATCTGACAATGATTCCCAATTTAATTCATTTAATAGATTGGTTACACTAGTAAGGTTATCATACCGTCCCTTTACAAATCTTGCCGATCTTCGCTGCACACGTTCAAGTTCATTACTTAGACCGATTTCGTAGGGATCCCATACACTGGCAGCATGTTCCAAATGAGGTCTAACAATGGAAAAGTAGCTGCTTTCTCGTACATGATCGTCACATTTACCCAATACTCTTTTGACGAATCCCAGTTTACGATTCGCTTGACCCATTATTTCACGTATGTTTTATCCCAGGAAAGATCATGTGTAAGTCTTATTCCAAGATCTAATATCAAGATTTAATGGATTCTACGATTATTAATTCATTAGTACTTATTTTGTAGGTGCTAGGAGGAGAGCTATTCATTTTCCAAAAATTCATTACAAGACATTTTTATAAATTTAATTCTAACTGCCATGTATCACACCAATTTTCAATTATTTTTAGGTCACCATTTAATCATGCTTTATCGTTTGTGCTTAGAATTTCCCTTTACACCACGGAAAGGAAGGGAATGGGGATCTGTAGGGAATGTACAATGAAAAGGTTGGGGCTCTAAGGCCGTTACCAACCAAATGAAAACTCCAATGTCCGTAATGTTCAGCACAGCCAACGTGGGGGCGGGCAATTTCATTTCTACCTCTTGCAACTGATGTCCCTTCATTGCTCTGAATGTGGCCGAAATACTCGCATTCGCCTCGCACCCAACGCTATTTCCACTTATTCCCTTTCCTCGTTTAAAATAATATGTCCGCCTACTCTAGTTTCTCCTTATTAAGAAAATTGTCTACTTTTTCATCGCTTCCGCATACTACGTACGAGGAAGTTATGATAAAGAAATCAGATCATTAGCAAAAGAGATCAGCAGGGAGTAATTGTATGGTAATTGCTTTAGTGTCGCGAGTTTAAGGAAAGAACTAGGGTGGGAATTATTATCAGAACGTAGGTTAAAATTTAGGCTAAATCTATTGAGTCAATTCGAAGCTGGTTTGTTTACAGATGACGTTAGCTGTATATTAAGAACTCCTGCGTATCATGCTAGGTTGTATCAAATTAACAAGATTAGAGAGATAGGTTGTCGTACCGATAGGGTCAAATCGACCAGGTGATTGCCTTTGAGGTCAGATTTGAGGTGATTTTGACGAAAGTTGGGAGAACAGCTCCATTTGATAAGAAAATGAAAACCCCACAGCCGTTTGCAGAAAACGAAACAGTTTACGGTAAATTGCAACGTTGCAAAAGTTACTACACGTTTTACGATACATCTCAGAGACTATTGCAGATGCAGACGTACTTAAGGGCTTATTTTAAAGGTTTAGAATTGCAAAAAATTTGGGATGGGTCGGTTCGGTTCTTCGGTTCCACCGGTTCTTGAGCTTAGAACCGGAACCGAGGCCAAAAATAATCGGTACCGAAATAATTGGCGCGACAACCAGTTTTAAACCTACTCACACTCCGAAAGTGGAGGCTTCACATTAAAACCTGGTGAAATAGTGTACTTAGATGAATTAAGAACCGGAACCGAGAATCGGAACCGAGAACCGAAGTTAAGAACCGAACCGGAACCGGAACCGAAAAAAAGTGGAACCGACCCATCCCTACAAAAAATGTAATGAACTATTATATTGTGAAATATAAACAATTGTATAAAGTTTATAACAATTTTAAAGTTTCAAATCAATTTTTGACGATGTATCTTTGCCTTCGATTTTTCTCATTTTTTATTATGTTGTAGATGCAACCCTTCTCTACAAGTGAAAAAAGTTTGCCAGGGGTAATACTTCATCTAAGAAAGACAAATGTTTTTGAATGAAGGTATAACGCTCGCCGGTCAGCGCGGTCGGCCGTATGGTGTCTTCAGATTTCAGTAACTTTCTCATTCATCTTATTCTCACCAATTTCAACCGCATACCAAGTCTTTGCCCGTGCATATCGCTATTTTCATCGCCCAGGTGTGACTAAGGCCATAAAATACATGAAGAGCGGCACCTGGCCTTGAATCGGCCGACCTCGGAGACAATTGGAAAACCTTGTCTCGTCTTCGGCTTCCAATGCTTACTACTGATTGTTTTTTTGTTTTTTTAAATTATTTACTTTATCTAAAGAATTTTTTAGCAACAGCAGATGCTTGATCCAACGATTTCAAGGTCTTGTTCAAACTACTTGAAATTTTTTTTACTGAACGTACCAACTCCCAGTTTTCTTATCAAGATTTCTTTGTTCACGCTTTCTTTCGCGGCACTAACAAGTACATACCTCTGACTGAGACCCTTACGATGTATTTCCTAAAGTAGCACCGTATGAAGGTGCAGCTGCGCTATAAACGGTCCTCTAATAGTAGCCGTCTTCGGAGGCATGCACTGACTATTATTAGCTCAGACACTATTTTTACCTAAACACCTTTTTCGAATTAATGAATTTTCCCACACCCACTTTACACGATCAAAAATGTTTCAAACGATGAACTAAGGAAAATTTGTGTACCTTAAAAACTCAGATTAAATTTCTAAAAATGTTCTGCGGAGCTTCCCCTGAGAATATTATTTGAGTACGACGGCATGAGAACATTGCTCGTACGCAAATTGTATGTTAATTGGATGTCAAAGAGGACCTGAAATCATGTGAAGTCTTTGTGGTCGACTTTTCCGAGAAATTGTCTTTTATCTATATCTATACCTACGACATACCCTGCAAGCCACCTCGAGGGTGTGTGGCAGGGGGTGCATCCACACCAGGAACAATGACACAACAAACGAAAATGAACACTACAAAGCAAACACTACACCTTTAAAAGTAATTGGCGAAAAAAGAAGAAAAACTACCAAATCCCAATCATGTAGGGCACACCCATGAATACCATGCATGCCTTGAAACCCGACAACAATTCCATAGATACTCATACATGCAAAAAAAGGCATTGCATGCAAGTCAGACGTTGATTTGAACATTTCTTTACCAAGATTCACTGGCGCGGAGTGTGCACTGCAAGGCAACGATACATTCCATTACATGTTGCAATAGAAATATGAACGATCAAGTGTGTTCCCCTCAGTGTGGCTATTTTTTCAGTCTGTATGAAGCACAACGTCATCTTTCAAAGGAAGCTACTCCATAGTGTAACAAGTGTACAAAACCTAATCAAAAAAATTACGTTTTCAACGTTGCGGGGACTCAATACAAGACCCGCTACAAAATGTTGAAATTGTTGCATCTCCAAGATTTCGGAGTCGATGCTGAATGGCATTTCTATACCACATCTCAGGGAAAGAGTACAAGTGACGGATTTAAAGGGACACTGAAGACAAGCAACTCGTGCCAGTCTGCAGATCAATTATAAGAAACAAATTCAGACTCTTGAGGAACTTTACAAATGGGCCAAATCGAAAGTGAAAGGAGTTTAACACTTAGGAAAACTTCGAATTTGTAACCGACGAGCAAGTGAAGGAGAAAAGAAGAGCCTAAGAATAGAAGATTCCGAGATACACCTGCAGTGGAGTGTATTCATACCTACCGTACGGCTATTCCACAATCGAAGGAAGACTTGCTGCTGAACTACCTTTCTCAGTAATCCGAAGAGCCATATTTTCAAATGTGTGGTACAGATAGGATTAGGAGAGTTTGGGAGAGAAAATCGGGTTTTGAAGGTGAGGTAAGAAGGTTAGCGTATATCCGATGCTAAATTGTATATTCAAACATCGATTTACAGGACTGTATTTTACTGTCACATCTTTTAATTCTGCAACAAGGAGTAAACCTACCTTGGCATTCCAATCTGCCAGCACAGCAGTACGGCATCAGGTTAAACGGAGGCGACATTGATATTTTAAATTTCCCTTCGATTTTTACTGATATCGATATTATCATTGGAATTATTTACAACTTAAATTATACGAGAGATGCGTTAGATATAACATAAATTGTGGAGTAAGTGATTGCAAAAGATTACGTCAAAAATTTCTTATGCCAACTTTCTGATCTGTTCAAGTGAACTGTATATAAAGGTATAAAGGTAAAATAAGGAATTTAAGACTTTTACATGCGAATGGTGTTTAAAGAGGTGAATAACTTTTATTTTACTTAATAAGGAGAAATAAAAATAATATTTTCCACTCATCCAAATATTCAATGCGAAACTAATTCCACTGCCTCACGTAACCTAAATTATTTTTTCACTATTCCGGGGACTTACATCATTCGTATGTGCGAAGTCATGTTGGGAAATTGTTTAAAACCTCAGTTAAAAAGAGTGATCAATTTCATTAATGTGTACAAGAGCATAACTGTGGAATGTTAGGGTTTTATCTTAGCCTGGGAGGCTATCGTATGCGAAGAGAAACCAAATATCCGTTCAGATGATATGGGTAGCGCTGTGCCTTCCCCGTTGTTTTCCCTGAGAACAAAATTCGATTGGGTGAGGGTGGGTGACGGATTAGTGCACCCGTTTCCTTGACAGAGGAACGGAGAAAGAGGATTCGAAGAACATGCTGAAAGAGTACCTAGGAGAGTAATACTGGAAGCCGAAGACGGGACGAGGTTTGCCAATAATTCTCCAAGGTCAGGTGCAGCTCATCATAGGGTCTTTGAACAGATGAGTTCACATTGCTGATAGCGTGTTGTAACCTAAGTGGAGTTCGAATGGACACGGACCTATTTATACAATCAAGTATGCAACACGATTTAAAAGGACAGATATTCAACACACAAATTCAAATTATAGAATATACTCTCCCATCCGTGCAACAACATATAGCTACAAATCAATACATATTCCGCTGGCGGAAACAAAGCAAAATATCTTCAATACCTCCAAAACTATCCACGTCACTTTATCAATCCAAATACCATATGCTCCGCCACAGCACCGATCGGTCCATACAGTTCCACACTTCGCCTTCCCACTCCTGCCAGTCAATGCACTTCTCACTTGGTACTCCCACCTCCAAAACTTCCTCCTTCCCCCAATAAAACAGCCAAAATTCCAACACCAATCTCCGCCTCACTCGTGCGACGTGCCGCTCTCGCTCCTCTTCCTCGACTCCCCGTTGTTGATTCTGCCCCTAGCGACCGCGAACTACTATGGCGGCCTTGCGTTATGTTACATTTGCCCCGTCGAAAGAAATTTAGAAAACATTGAGAAATTCTCTTTCGAAACCTCTAAAATGATCTATGAAAGGTGGCCCCGACACCTCTAATTTTGACTTAGGCTAAATTTCATAGATAAATTAAACCTCCTTATGGTCCGTGACTGTGCATCTTACAAACATGTATACACTAATAACATCAAATAAATATATATATACACTGATAACATCAAATAATAAGCAACGTAAATCCTTACTTTCTAATTTTTACAAACACCAAATAAACACTTCCATTTTATCATCATCATCATCACATATCATTACTTTCACAAATTTCAGTGGTCACCAAGGTAACCTTTGTCCTGCTCTATTCATTCATGTCCACTGTACAGCTGATCATTTGACATACCTCACTTTTATCACCACAGTTCACCAATCTCCTTCATTTCATCTCAACCTCAGTTACATGTTCATACACCCATACAAGCCTCAGAGGTAAGCCAGGACAATGTATACATTCTAAGACATGTCTCAATCCTTACAACATCAACTCCTATCCGTGCCAAAATGAACTCCTTATCTTAAAACATATCTCGAAAGGCATTTCTAATTACCTTGTGACTATTTCTTCCGCTACATATTCGCTGCCTAAGTCCTGCCCCTCTTACTATCTTCTTTCTCTTTCTATATTCTTTCTTTCTCTATCGTCTTTCCCCTTCCTATATCGTGACGTATTCACGCGAATAGCTAGTATTCAAAATGCATTGGGTGTTGTGTGGTGTGTTCGATTGAACTCCCCGCGATACGGCTTTAGATTAGATACATGGAAAACACCTCGGTCTGCTCCAGTCTCCGGATGTCGCAACATAAATGAAAATTTTCCCCGTGTGTCTTTTATCTCATATGGTCCTTCATACAATGGTAAGAAACCCTGGTAGATTTTATTTTCTTTGTGTGATACTGGGCAAGTACGGACCAACACTCTGTCCCCTACTTTTAAGTTTATTATCCCTCTTCGTTGTTTTCTTTCATTCCTCATTCTTCTTTTTTCTCCTTTTGCTGTGATACGGTCTCGGATCGAATCAATAAGATTTTGGATGTCCTCTTCTTCCCGCATGTTCACCGAGGCCAACCACTTATCCCATACGCGCTCAGGCTTCCTCCTGAAGTGTGCCTCTGTAGGCGTTACTTCTATCGTATCGTTAATAGAATCGTTCATGCATGTTTCTACTGCCGGTAACCAATTTACCCAGCGATTATGTGTGCGATGACAGAAAATCCTCAACAATGTTTTTACTGTTCGATGGTAACGTTCCACCTGATTTCCTTGTGGGTGGCGAATGCTGCAGAATACTGGTTTAATCTCGTTCTCTTCCAATTTTCTCACCCAATTCCGACTAGTGAACTGTGTTCCCCTGTCGCTCAATATTCTTTTATATGCTCCCAGGCACGGCATGTGTTTTTCAAAAATGGCTTTAATAATTCCCTTGGTTGTCGCAACTCTTAGCGGGTACAATTTAATGTATTTGGAAAATGCATCTAAGGCTGATAATATGTATTGATAACCATATTGGCCTTTCGGTAATGGACCTACTAAGTCAACACAGAGGAGGTCATTACTCCTTTCTGGAATTACTGTCTGCAGATCCGTATAAATACTGACAGTGGGTGCCTTCAAACGCTGACAAACTTCACATTTCGCCGTCAATTTTCTTATCTCCCGATGGCATCTGGGGAAAGTAAATCTTTCCTTTATCATCGCGTATAATTTAGCTGCCCCCAGGTGGCCATACATCTCATGTGTTTCCTTTATTAATCTCGGGAATATTTCCTCCGGGACACAGATCCGCGGTTTGCCCCTTTCTTCTCGCACTAATCCCGCCTCCGTCATTCGGTATTCTTGATTCCTTTGTTCTCCTCTCTCCAATGCGTTAATGATATCTCGTAGCTTCGGATCCTCCCGCTGTCTTTCCTTAATATTCCGCAAACCATTTTCTAAGTCTCTCGAGGGTTTTTCCGCGAGTATCATCGCAATCAAGGGCTCGTCAATAAGTATTCCTTCCTTTTCTTGAGCATCATACGGGTGTCTACTGAGTATATCTGCCACTATATTGTCTTTTCCCCGGCAGTATCGGATCTCAATGTTGTATTCTTGGATGCTCAGAATCCATCGCGCCAAGGTTGTATTTAATAACTTGCATTGAAATAAGTATGATAGTGACTTGTGATCACTGATCACTATGATCTTGGCACCCAGAATAAAACTTCTGTACCTTCCTAGAGCATGGGTTATTGCTATTAACTCCTTTAATGTAGTACTGTATGTAAGCTCCGCACCCCGTAAACATCTACTTGCGAAATAAATAGTCTGTTCTTCTTCCTTCTCGTTCAACTGGTAGAGTCTGCTCGCGATCGCGTATCCGCTGGCGTCTGTCTGAATATAATACGGTTTATGCGGGTCAGGGTGATGCAATATCACTGATCTGCAGAATTCCCTTTTTAGTTCATCGAATATTCGTTGGTGGTCCCCATTCCATTCCCACTTTCGGTCCTTCTTGGTGAGATCATTCAGCATCGCAGTCATCTGTGCATGATCCATGTGGAATTTTGCGTAGTAGTTTATTAGTCCTAGAAATGACTTAACTTGTTTCCTGCTCCTAGGGCGTGGGAAATTTCGGATCGGCGCAAACTTCTCCTCCGCAATCGTTATTCCTTCTGTAGTAATCTCATGCCCAAGAAATTCTATCTTCTGTCTACAGAACTTTACTTTGTTAAAATTCATTGTAATTCCCGAGGCTTTAAGCTTATCCAAGACAATTTCCAAATGCCTTAAATGTTCTGTAAAATTCCGGGAAATTATTAATAAATCATCAACGAAGTTTAAACAGAAATTGTTGACTTCATCCCCGAAAACATGATCAAGAGCTCTCACCAATGCACTGCTACTAATGGCACATCCAAAAGGTACTCTGGTGAATTGATAGATTTTTCCCTCAAATGAAAAAGCACAGTATTTGCGTGAATTTTGATCCAATGGGATTTGATAAAAACTTTGCGTGAGGTCCAATGAGGTCATGACTTTAGCATTCGCACATTCTTGAAATAATTCTTTCGGTGTCCTGGAGGTAGCATAGTCTGGCCTGATTATCTTATTAACAGCTCTGGCATCCATACACAATCTTATTGAATTATCCTTCTTAATAATGCAAACTAATGGCGAGATATAACACGACGTGCTACTTTCAATTATTCCTTCGACTAGCAGCTCCTTAATGGCTTCCCTTGCCTTCGTACGTAGATTTAGCGGTATGTTATAATATTTATTATTAAATTCTCGTTTCTCCCTTATCTCTAACTTGTACGAATACCCTTTTATTTTCCCAGGCGTACTCGAAAATATTTCCTTCCTCTCCTTTACTATTTCCGCTAATAATCTTCTTTCTTCCCCGGACAATTCCGGTATTTGTTCAATGCTGCTCTCTATTTCCTCCTTCGAAATGCTCGCTTTCTCTCGCTTTGTATGGTTCTCCTTTATCCTTATTTCTTCAATGTGCATCACCAGCTGTTGTGAATATATTTTTGGATCTTTGAATGGACATACTACCTTCTCCTTCCCGTTCCGTAAAATTACTTCATGATCATTGTAATCAACTAAAACCTCTAACATGTCTAGAGTATCTGTTCCCAAAATCATTGTTTTGATTAAACCGGGGACTACGGTACAATTTAATTCCACGTGGATGCTCCCTATTTTTATTGATGGGAATATCTGTTTCTTTATTCTGCCATTCCTTCGGCCAATCGCTCCCATTACCTGAATCCCTCTGACTGGTAGTTCCATCACTTCCTTAAAATAAATTTTGTTTTCTTCGTAAAATTCTTCATTAATACACGTAATTTCTGACCCTGTATCAACTAGTGCTCTGATTTTCTTGCCGCCTATCTCCACTTCTATTTCAGGACATCTTATTTTCGTATCTTCCACGTCCACTTTTTCCTCCTCCAATAATTCTTGGGGTGACAGTAAAATGCTTGCTATTACCTTTTCTTCTCTTAATTCTTCCTTTCTCTCCTTCCCCTCTCTCACATTCGTCCCTGTCCTTTTGGTCTTCGATGTGTTGGGACTCATCCAACATCGCGACCTTATTAGTTTTCCTGTCGTCTTTCTTCGCTCACCTCACTCCTTTCTCTCTCGACGACTATAGTATTAACTCGATCAGCTGGTCCACGGCGGTCATCTCGTTCTATCATTTGTTCATTCCTCATTTCGCGTCCCCTTCCACGCTCTTCCTTCCATTGTTGCCCTCGTCTCTCCGGTAGACGGTTCGGCATATTATATCCTCTTCTATCGTCAGGTGATCCGCGGAAGCTCGTCTCGCCTCGACGTTCCCGTTGATACTGCCAGCGTCTTTGAGGTTCCGATCTCATCTCCTGCGGTTGCTCGTATACTATGTTATCATATCTTCCCAATAACGTCAAAAATTGTGGTAATAACGTTATGTGCTGCGCAATGATGGCTGCATTGACCTCTGGCCCGAAATGATGCTCCAGTCTGTATATGATTTCGTCGTCTTCCATCGCGGGTTGCAATTCCTTTGCCGCACTAATTCGCTTGGTCGCGTACTCCACTCTACTTGCAGATCCCCTCGTATTATACTGGCCAGAATCGAGCATTCTTCTCACCTCCATCTGCTGTTGTCTACCCCAGTATTGTGCCAAGAATACCCGCTTGAAATTATCTAAGTCTGTGTGTAGATGCGCTGTGGCGGTCATCCATTCGCCAGCTTGTCCTATCATGCCTTGTCTGATGATCTTCAGCATATCTTCTCCCGTTAGTTGGTAGATTCCCATGTACTCCTCTAGTTCGCGGATATAACGCATCGGCCTTGCTCCTCGCCTCCCATCAAATTGTGGTATTCTCATGCTGACTGCCGGGACCTGTGACACGTTCACTCCTCTGGTTCCCTGCACCTTGATCTTCTCCGCTTCCTTTTGTGCAACCATTTGCCTTTGTTTTTCCCATCTCTCCCCTTCTGTAGTATACGCCATTGCTGATAGTTGTTCTATTTTCTCATCGTTATCCTTGAACCTATCAACCATCATATCAAATATTCCCCTTGATTCATCCTTCATGATTTCAAACCTTCTCGTCGTCCCTTCCTTTAATTGTTCTATTTTTGTACGAACCTCATAATTTTCCTTTCTATTCTCTTCTCGCAGTTCCCTCACTTCCGTGCGAATCTGACTCTGCCCCTCTTCTACTCTTGCTATGTAAGCGTAGACATTTTCGTTCCATTCGGCTTTCGCTTCCTTTATTCTCTCCTCAAAATGAGCTGCTAGCCTTTTTTCTATTCTCTCTCCCAATTGTTCGGATTGTTCGACGAACATGGCTCTTAGCTCCTCTCTTCTTTTCTCTTCTCGCTCCATCCTTTCCTTCTTTCTCTCCTCTTCCCTCACTCTTTCTTTTTCTTCTAACCATGCAATAATGTTAGATCCGACTGCGGGAAACTCCATTATTTTAAATTGATGAGTATCGATATTTATTCCCTTCTCCTCAAATGCCGATCGTAATCTGTTAATTAATTCTTTCTTAATCCCCACGGTATCTAAACCCAGTTGTTTTAATTCCTCGACAATTTCTGTCTTCTTTAATTCACCCAAATATTTAACAACCGTGGCCATTTTGCCCAAAACGAACGCCTCGACGAGAGAATTTACTTTAATTGTTGTGAATGCAATTTTTTGTTGACTGGACGCGCACGAAACTAAGCGTCCTTATTGACAAATTTTCCCGATATTGTTGACTCGCCTAATGGTTGCTAAATTCCCGTATTAAAACGCTTCCATATATTCCGCTTTCTCAGGTCTTCCGCGTGGTATATACTACTAACGTTTCCCTTATTAATTTTCCTCGCAAACGTTAATTTAATAAATCGTGCCCTCGTTGAGCGCCAAAATGTAACCTAAGTGGAGTTCGAATGGACACGGACCTATTTATACAATCAAGTATGCAACACGATTTAAAAGGACAGATATTCAACACACAAATTCAAATTATAGAATATACTCCCCCATCCGTGCAACAACATATAGCTACAAATCAATACATGTTCCGCTGGCGGAAACAAAGCAAAATATCTTCAATACCTCCAAAACTATCCACGTCACTTTATCAATCCGAATACCATATGCTCCGCCACAGCACCGATCGGTCCATACAGTTCCACACTTCGCCTTCCCACTCCTGCCAGTCAATGCACTTCTCACTTGGTACTCCCACCTCCAAAACTTCCTCCTTCCCCCAATAAAACAGCCAAAATTCCAACACCAATCTCCGCCTCACTCGTGCGACGTGCCGCTCTCGCTCCTCTTCCTCGACTCCTCCTTGTTGATTCTCCCCTAGCGACCGCGAACTACTATGGCGGCCTTGCGTTATGTTACAGTGTATTAAATCCTCCCGCTTACAATGGAGGTAGATCTGTAGATCATCTGCATAAAGCATGTATGTGCAGTATCGTAATTGCTTAGATAAATCTAGAATAAACAGCGAATATAAAGGTGGGCCAAGAACCAAACCTTGGGGGACACCTTGAGAGATAGTATTCCATTTCGATAACTTTCCATCCATGACCCTTAACTGCTTGTTTCCTATTATGAAGGTAAGATGTAAACCAATTGAGGGCACTACAGCATAGATTTGGACTTCATTTTAAGGAGCTTTGCATGATGAACACGATCGAAAGCCTTGATGAAGTCAAATAAGACAAGAAAAGTGATCATTCTATTATTTATGGCCAGGCGAATGTCATCAGTTATTTAAGGAGTACAGTTTGAGTACTGTAACATTTCCGGAAACCGGACTCAAAAGGGTTACAAATACGCTCATTATTCACTATTTTCCTAAACATTGAGAAAGAAAACATGAAATTGAAAAAGTGCGATAATGGGTATTATCCGGTGGATTTTTGATCTTTTTTATCGGACGAACAAGGCTGGATTTTCATGTTGTTGGAAAGACAGACCTTGTTAAAGAAAAATTAAGGATATATTAAAATGCTGGAAGAAATCTTGGCATTGATATTTCAATGTAATCTGGAGGAATATTATCACTCCTGGTGGCTTTTGAAATGGATTGAAATGGACACTTTTTCAAATCACCCAGTGTTACGTGGTGAAAATAAAAATTTTTATCGTCAAAGTTTTCCCAGAATCGATATCACAATAATTGATAGATTGAGTAGTAGTATGAGATGATGGTGACGTAAAGAAATCATTGATTTCATCTAATGATATGCTAGGAATGATTGCATTTTCTGCGCTTTGAACGAGAGCCAATTCGTCTCAATTCACGCCATATTTCACTAGACTTAGATATGACAATGAGTTCTGCTGTGTGATAAGCACGTTTTGCCATCTCCACTTGTTGATTAATGTAGTTTCCGAGAATTTCAAATTTCTCATAGAAATTCACTTTTATAGTTGTAATAGATGCATCATAAACCCGATCTCTATCTTTCATTTTTTTCTCTAGTTCATTTGTCAGCCGTAGAACAGCTGGATGCCGAGGTCGAATTGTACGTATTTCAGCATTGGTATAAACACAGTTGAGTATATTGTAATAAAAAGATTTTATCTTCTCATCGATATCATCAGACGTTCATAAATGCTATTGAATGCTTCGATTTTAAATAGATCGCAACCCCCGTGGACATTATTATAATTTTAAAGTAAGCATACGGGCGGCGGATACTTCCAGTTTCAGAAATCACCATTCCGGAGGGTGTAATATATTGTAGGGAGATGCATCAATGGTGATAAAAAATTAGATCTTATAAATATCGAAACTCTCGATGACACCGTTTTTATTTTAATGGATGCAACAATGCGGCTGTGGACGTAAATTTCCAACAGAATCAAGCTTCGTAAGTCTCGCTGTAACCTACACAAATGCATACTGTCAGTGTTTACTGCTGAAAACGTTTTTTTTTTAATATTTCTACCCTTTAGGGCGCACTGGTATATGAAGAACATGAGAGTATGCCGCCAAAAAAGTCTAAAAGCACGTCTCTGTCAGCACCCGTGTATTCTTTGTGGGTGCATCAGTTCTGGTGGAAACATCGATTTTAATAAGCACAGAATCCTTGATGGCAATATTGTATTTTTAAAAGGTACATTGAAATCTCTTACTAGTTCCAATTCAACAAGATCTCAACCACAGAGTCTGGGGGGAGGCTGGTGTGGTCTTTGGGGTTGTGAAGATGCATAAACACTGCTGAGAACTTCAGTTTTCAAAAGATGATTACTTAGATGTTTCACTTGTATTTTTAGCAATAGCATGAGTGCTTCTAACAACTTTGGTTTTAAATACTTTACAACCTACTGGTGGTTGACAGTCTAAAAATATGCAAAAATGTTTTATTTGAATACATCAAGACCATCGGGGATATTCTTGTGCATTTAATGGATATTTAAATACTGCTAATGCATCCTTTTTAAAGAAATCTTAATGAGAGAGAGGACATTCATATATTTAAAAATTGTAGAAGTAATAACGGCTGAAAAATGTGATTTTAAAAAGATCAAAACCCCATCGGGACAATTATAATTTACTATAATGCCAGTAAATATTTCGCTTTAAAAAGATTACCTCACTCTGGGGAAATCTTGTATTTGAAAACAGTGTTTCGATGCTCCTGAAAGCATCGATTTTAAGAGCAAAAATCCCCTCGGGACACTTAAAGTAGTATAGGAAGGAGCACAGATGTTGCCAAAATGTTCGACTTGAATGAAACAGCAACTTGAGGGAAACACTTGTATTGTGAGTATATGCAGCGATGCATTTGTAAATTTCCAATTTTGAAATATCACAACGCCTAGTGGCTTTCTCGTATTTTAACAAAATGTAAAAATACTTTAGAGAACTTTGATTTTAAAACGTTTGGTGCCCCTGGTAACACTTGTGTATTTCAAGTACATCAGCAACAGCAGCTGATATATAGGAACTAAAAGAAATATCAGCACTCGGAGGCAGGCTTGTATTTTAATGAGATAACGCATTAAAGGTTCTTAGAACTTTGATTTAGAGAAGATCGCAACCTCACAGGGTAGTACTTTTGTATTTTAAGACGATTCATAAATGCTGTAACGAAGTATAATTTTCAGGATCCCCAGTGGATATCTCGCATTTTGAAAAATGAGTATATATTGATGAAAACTTCGGCTTTAAAATGATCTCAACCAAGACGGTTACTCAGGTATTTTAAGAAGATGCAGTAGAAGTGTAGCTAAAGCGTCTATTTGACAATGATCACAGACCACGAGTGTTCTTGAATCATAAGAAGATGCGTAATTGCAGCTGAATAAGTACTTTAATTTCAAGAAGGTCACTACTTACGGGCGTTCTTGTGCATTTTAAGATGCTTATTGTAGCCGAATACTTCAATTTTAAAAAGATCAGAGTGAATCACTCGGTGAATCCTTGTTTTTTTAAAAGATGCATGCATACTATTAAAAGTTCCTATTTTGAAGAGATTATATTGTGCTGTTAACAGAGAATTCGCAGCTTATCGCGAAGACCAGCGACGCACGTGTCTTCGCGCGGCGCCTTAGCGGGGGCGCTTTGATTGATTGGGTGCCGGGTGTGTGGTGCGGTAAGTGGATTGCGGAGCGCGGTCTCCGGAGCAACGGGAGCGTCTGGGAACCCAGCACATCAAATTTGGGGCCCCACAAAAGGGCGGATTCAATTAGGGCGCAGAGTCGCTTTGTGACGGGCCCCAATTACTTCGACAGTGGTCTGAGCGAATACTGGAGAAAGAAACTAGAAAAGATAACCAACTCTGTGGATAGGGGGATAATAAATATAATTTCCATTTCAGACAGAACATAAGTATGACACGCTATTTTTGGCACAACCTTCGTTTTTGGATTCGTTATAAGGAGAAGATGGAGGGTTGACCTTATGATATGTGTACACCTCGTCTCGTTGGTAATCAATCTCATTTTATGGAGGTACTTTCAAATGGATGATGTCTGTCCGGTTGGTCATTACAGCATTAGTTCGCCACTAGCAAAGAACAATCCCTTGGATGGAGCGATTCAATTTCATTTTGCGATGACGACGAGGGAAGAAATTTTGTGAGTCTTTCCTTAGAAATGAGATGAGATGTCTTACGATAGTTGAGTCTTAGAGTCTCCCTTCAATTGATAAGTGTAAACTGACCACTTAGAACACAAATGCTTCCGATGGCACGAGTCGTGAAATTGTATCCATAGATTCCGCCTAAAATCACCTCACCACGATACCGATTTAAATCGTAGAATGGGCGAATAATACCTTACTGAGCAGTTTAATTACTCGACGATAGTGAAGTGCCAAAGTTACAAAAACTTCTTATGCAGTCGGAATAGGAGAAGTGAGGATGAGCTTCCCATTCCTTCAATACTGTGTTTATAAAAATGCATTCGCCAAACTTTTTTCAAGCCCGTAGATTAATTAGTTCATGGAAACGTACGTCGTTATGTACTAAATTCTTTACTTTGTGGAAAATTGCATGAGCAATTGATCTGTCATGATTCAATTCCACCATTTTTTGCCTAATACTTACAATGAGGAGGTCGGTTTTTATTCAGTAATTTCATACGTTATACGTGGACAATATAATGAAATTAGTAGGCAACATAAGATTAATCGCTGACATAAGTATTCTTTGCATTTGAGTTCCATTTCACCAAGGTGCACTTTGAATTGTTTTAAACAAGTCTCCGATGGCTTCTTTTAATATTGCTGAGTAGAAAAGTGCTCTTACATGCTAATAAGGTTTCGCTGGTGCCTGTGGTGTGGTGTTGAAAAACCGTCTCAAATGCTCCGCTAAACGTGGGTCTTCCCTCGCAACGCCTTTTAGTTTTTTATTATTCTTTTATTATGCTATGTGAGTTTTCGACTGTAGAAAATTCAATTTTATAGTTAGTTTCATGCATGGATGGAAGTGTCGCCTGTAACAGGATAGTGTTTGACTAAATTTGAGTGGTGTTAGTAGACCACACTTGCGTGGTTATAAAAACGATTGAAATACATTCAATGCTTTATGGCGTAAAACTGTAGGGAATCATTGTCACATAGAGAAACAATCCAACTATGTAAACTCCCACTTAAAATTTATTCGATATGACTGATTTCAACGCATGGACGTCAACTTTAGTTACCTACCGAAAGTATTTTTGTACGTGGAAACATAATTAGTAAGTGTGTTTCTTTATGTGGCGATCTAAATAAATGATAAAAAAACTTTAATCGCGCCCTTAAACTGTTAAAAAGTGTTTTAAACTTATTCTATCATTATTTTGATAGGTACTAACAATTATAGAACGTTCAATTCTATGCTAAGTTAAAAAAAAACAATTATGTAAGCACTTAAGAATAACGTAAGTGTACCAGAATGATATGCGAAGCAGAGTGAAGCAGGCTGGAAAGAAGGCAAGTGAATGGCAAAAAGAAGAGATGTGCCAATTAGAGCCATTGCTGCTTTGATTGAAGGGAAGAGACATTCGTAAGGGGAGTGTTTTCCCCGTGAAGAGCATTTTCGATTGAGCCTGCTTTCGAAGGGACCTCCCCTCCCTCTAAACTCGCTATCGCCGCCCAGAACTTAGTTCGGCCTGCCGCTTTGCAACTCCCCGGCGATATTTCACGCATGAGGATGCCGCCAATCCAACTCCGGAAGAGGAGTTGGTTCCTCCCCGTGTCCTGCCCTACCCCCCCCTCCCCTGCCTGCCTTTCATCTTCAGGCACACTCAAAGCTTCCACTCGATTCCTTCGATCAAACGAAGCAAGAAGGACGCCAGGGATAAGATTTCTATCTGGAGGACGGTGGTCAGTGACAGCAGAAGCTGCTGAGACGGCTCGAGACGGCGAAGTTTATTCTCTGAGAAGTCAGCGACAGTGAGCACAGGCATCTAAAGAGGGCTTCGAGCATTCCCGCAAGCAAGAACTTGTAGCGCGATATTCAGATTCGGAGGAAACGGTTGAACTAACAATAAATAGCAGTCAGCTATGACAATTGACGATAGTGAAGCCGTGAAACGTTTTCAGAAGATTCAATATAGGTACTTGAAAATTCCAATCAGAGAAGCGCCCGGAAAATTTATTTTTTAACCGGTCGTACATGAAATTTACTGAAAATTTTGAATTATTGCATGTTTATCCAAAGTTGCAGAAAAGCTGGAGAAAGTGTAATCGACCTTAAACATAATCAAAATTATAGGTCATTCTTGGGATTTCGCCATCTTGAGCATAAGGGTTTACCGTGTTCGCTAGACAGATATACATGGATTGGAAATTTGCTACAATAAGAAGTCATCTTGTGGAAGCGACTTTTTCGGACGAGATGTTCCGAGTAACCCGTGGATAAATGCAGGACCTATACAGCTCCATCCAAAATAGACCTCCATGTTCGACGTTCGTCAGAACCTGAAGAGCAGAAGTCTTCGAAAGAACGGATTAATGTTTTGCTTATTTAATGAATATTGAAATAAATTACATTATTTTGGTGTGGAGAAAAACGCCCGTTCGATTACTTATTTTTCAGATGATATCATGAAATATGACCGTAAACAAGGCTTCATTTTCCGACTTATTTTTTGATGTTCTATAATTGTTATTAGCTTTAAAAGTAGATAAACTGTCTCCATATCGAAATCTAAATACCTCAATTCGCTCTCATTCCTAACCCAATTCCTAACCTAAAGGGCCCAATTGACCTGCTATGTTATAGACGTACAGACTTTCCTGCCTTAAATGAAGTTGTTTCTGCTTGAAAGTTTTCATCGTTGCCAACACACGCGTCTCTCTTATCTCTAATTCCACTGAGATAAAACAGAACCTCATAATATTTGTCAGAATATCCAAAAAACAAAAGGCCTAATGAGTCTTTGGGCTTGTTATCACCAGCGAAGCGATGAAAAGAACATCCTGGAGTCATTCCCAAAGCCATTTCAGAAAAGTGCTTGTTCGCAGCGAGTTAATGAGCCGTGATTTGTTGAATGAATGAATGGGACACTTTGCGAGAAGAAAGCAGAAGACGAAAACACAGCACGCCTTCCGTGTCTCGTTTTGGCGACTTCTCTCTTCCCCCACACCCGAAGAGAGCCGAAAATGTTCGAACAGCGTTGCCTCGTAAAAAGAGGCTTCTTTTCGTCCTTCTACCCTTCCCGTCTCCTCTCTCTGGATCATTTAGACCCTCTTAGACCCGTTACCAGCTTATGCTCGAAAAGACAATTGGCAGACCCGTTCAAAAGGATAATCAATCAAAGGTTTATTTAGACGTAACCATCACTAAAGATTTATCGAGGGGAAGACACATCCGGGAAATATGCGGCCGAGAGAAGAGAAAGCTAGGATTTATAATAAGAGCACTTGGGAAATGTGATGAGAAGACAAAAGAGGAGCGATGTTACTTTTCACTAGTTAGGCCCCACCTTAAGTATGCAGCCAGTGTATGAGATCCTAATGAATTGGGTTTGATCAGAGAACTAGACATTGTGCAGCGTAGAGCAGCTAGGTTCGTCAAAAGGTGTTACGATAGGTTGAGTAGTGTTTCAGAATTAATACAAGAATTAGGGCGGGAATCATTATCAGAGAGTGGATTAAAGTACAGATTAAATCTATTAGAGAAATTTCAATCGGATAGCTTTACTGAGGATGTTAGGCACATATTTAAAAAAAAACAGCGTTTTATGCTAGATTCGACCAGATAAATAAGACTAGAGGCATAGATTGTCGTACCGATAGATTCAAAATGGCATTTTCCCCCGTAGTATAAGAGAACAGAATAGGCAGCATAGCAAAGGCATAGGTAGGGAAAATATTTTTTAGTAGTCTGTAGTGCATGATGCATGTTTTAACCCCTTAAATACTATAGATACTAACAATCAAGTTGCATGAGACAATATAGTTGTTAGTTTACACGTTAGTAGTGCATGCTTAGTATTCTTCACCCCCTGCCACACACCCTCGCGGTGGCTTGCAGGGTATCATGTAGTTGTAGAAAAGAAGAAATAAATCTCCTCAACCCTAGTGCCGGTAAGTACCTCTTTTCTTCACCAATTCAATAAAATCTCGAGGATTCAAATGTCCCAATCTTTTATGCCAGAGCTTGAAGCTTGAACTCCAACCTGAAACACCATTACCCAGAGGGATTCATAGCGAACTGTGTGCCTACAAATCTCACACTCTATCGGCTATCATTTGTACTTCCGATGGTGGCCTCGCGCCGTGGCCGTGAAACTACCTCGTTATCTTTTTCAGTTAATTTTGTTTCTGATAGAATATTTTAAGGAGTTTCAAGGTCAGGTACGCGTAAATTTTTTTTTCGTTCAAAGCAATTTATATGATTCCAGTGTTTCGTTGAAATGCTAGGCCATCTTGGCCTCTACATCAATTCAGACCCAATTTGCCAATATTCATAATCCACGATGAATGATAGCAAGTTCCATAAAGCGACATCGGAAACCAGCAACCCATTTGCCAAGCTCACGTTATCAGTCGGTGATTGTTGCAGCACACGAAGGTAAGCAAATTTCCTTAAAAAAACTAGGAGGAAAAATGCTCCTCCTAGTGCAAGCAACGAAATGCTTGTTCTATGAGGAACATTTTTGGTAAAAGTGTCTGCGTAGTAAGAATCAGTAGATTTTCCTACTTTCGATTAATTTCCTTCATTACTGTATCCGCATTCCGCAGCCTTATGACCAATTTACTTGCATTCACAACGAGAATGAAAACTTGCGCATTGCGAGTCGTAACACTTTACGATCGTGGCTATCGTCATTTGTTTCTTCGATGCGATTAAGGCACCAGTGCCAATTTCTGCGTCCACGACTCAAGGATTTCTCAAGGATTTTTGCCTTAAGTGTCTCAGGATCAGGAAGATCGTTGATTCAATTGCACGCGTAAAATTTTCATAGGAGTATCGTAGACTCCATAGCAATATAATGACAAGTACATCTTTATTAATTTCAACAGATATGGATAGGAATTTATCCATTGCATCAAAAAATAAAAAGGACATGCTCTCTAACATCGTCTCGCCCTCCTGCATTCTCCGCAGCGTTAATTGCTTTTCCACAGCATCACCTTTTCTTTACGCCCTTTCGACGCGTACATTGATGATTCCAGTTTTTGTGTAAGCTCAGAAGGGTTTATGCAAAATATTAGATCTAACTTGCTTTCCGGTCCATATCCTTCCATGTTTTTTAATGCCTCGAGTGATTTTGCATCTGCCGCGTTGACTTTTGGCTTTGGTTGGCTCTCCACTGATGTACTGCCAAAGGTCATTCCCGAATGACTCTCCAGGCCGCAAGTGTCCCATTCATTTAGAGAACATTAACCTTACAAATACAATGAGCTGCCATGATGAAATTGAATAATATTGTGTAGTTGTGGTTAATTTTCGTAGTTTAAGAAACTAGATACCCGAATTTATTCACCTAATAAATAATACGAATTCTTATAATGAAGAAACTTGGGCAAACTGCACAATACTTAAAAAATAGAATCAATGGCCATAATTCTTCAATTAAAACAAATACTGGAACCTGTGCCTTGGCAAAACATTCTTTGGAAAACAACCATTCCTTTATATTTGAAGATGCAAAATCGATCGATTTTGAATCTAACCTTCAAAAGAGGCTTTTTAAAGAAATGGTTCATATTGTAAAAAATCCTACTGCATGCAATAACAGAACAGATATACAAAATTTAAGTAAAATATACCATAACATTATATCAACTTTATAAATATATCTTACTCAACAATACCATCAACTTGTAAATTAATATTTATTCAATATTCAATTTTTTTAGGTATTTAAAAAAAATATATATGTGTACACATACACAAATAAATATTCTTTATGTAATAATTTTAAAGGTTTGGTTGATTTTTATATAATAAAGGTTGTGATGAATTTATGTAACCAAGAAGAGTAACATTGTTAAACAGGTACACTACATCCGCGGAAGCCTACGAGCTAATTGTTGTTGTTGTTTATAAAAAAATTGTCACCAAAAGGTATGTAACAAGATTGCTCTGTAATAATTTTTTCTTTCCTCTCTTTAAATTCTGATCTAAGTCTGTAAAAAATTAATGAAAATGTAAAAACTTACATTGTGCATCAAATAGCCCTGAAGAAGCCGCAATATAAAGAGGCGGAGCAAATATATGTGTGTGCGTACTGTAGATCTCCCCATTCCGATGTACACTCAGTATTAGAAGTGAAGAAACACTTGAAGTCCATTATAACAACGACCGTCCGATTATTGTAGATCGCAATAAAACATTGATAGATGATAAGACATGTAGCCATAAGCCTGAGGGGTAGGGACTAAAAAACCAGTAATTCACTGCTGAACCTGTAAGCATCCAGCGCATTGCATCAAGCAGTAAACCATGCATAATATAGAGGAC
This sequence comes from Platycnemis pennipes, assembly GCA_933228895.1. Classification (NCBI taxonomy): domain Eukaryota; kingdom Metazoa; phylum Arthropoda; class Insecta; order Odonata; family Platycnemididae; genus Platycnemis; species Platycnemis pennipes. Next base: position 122,214,188 of record OW121855.1, on the reverse strand, counting down.
AACTATCTTCATATCTTTCCAGTTGTTGACAATGTTGTGAAATGTAAACGATGTTACTCCGTCAGTGGTGACCAAGCCCTGTCAAGCAATCCGATTGGCCTCTCCTAATTCGTGCAGCCCTTACGAAGACGACCTTGGTTGTCTGGCGCCCACTTAAAGAAAATTCCTCTGAGGTTGACAGCCGCGACGCATGGAGGTTGAAGCCCGCCGATAGCTGCCGGGACAACAGCAACTGATAGGCAAGTCTAGGGGATCATAGGATTTGTGGCACAATACTTACCAAGCGAAAATTATTACATGCGATAACGATGTGACTGCTCAAGAATACCGCTTGAGGTTTCGTGCGCGATAATAGCCGATTATTGCACACGAAATCGAATAGGAAATTCTCGTAAGAAATGCCTCTTGTTTGCCATATTTTTTTATTGCCAAATCTAATAGAGTTTGTAAAATAAAAAGACCCGTATTTTTCCGTTCCGAAGAACTGATGATTTTAACCCTTTCGGAAAAGTGGGCGTGGTGCAACCTCTGACGCATATCGACTTCGTCCAATCACAACTGAGCCCGCGAAGCTACTTTGCATTATCGCTAAGGGGGGGACACAGCTGACTCTGCCAATGGGAGCAGTTACGACACCATCTGTGCGAGCAGGCCTTCCGAGAATCCACGTCCACTCCCTTCCCCTCCCCTAAAAGCAGTCAAGGACGAGAGAAAAATGAAGTCAATGTTATCACAGTAGCTACTTCGGTGGGCGTCACCTTTTGATTATTTAAATTTATGATTTATGAGTGAATGGTTGTGGTTAGAAGATACATTTTTTCACTAAATTTCTTTTTTCGTTTCCATCTAACGATTTCGTGTACAGAATTGCGATTTCGGATCCGAGTAAACGCCCCCATTCATTGATGATATATCCCGATGCGGAAAATTAGAATTCATCTACATCTACATCTACACGATACCCTGCAAGCCACCGCTAGGGTGTGTGGCAGGGGGTGAAGGTCACCAAGCATGCACTACTAACATGCAAGCAAGCAACTAAAGGGTCTCATGCAACTAGATTGTTAGTATCTATAGTATTCAAGGGATTAATACATGCATCATGCACTACAAACTACTCTAAAATATTTCCCCTACCTATCCCTTTGCTATGCTGCCTATTCTGTTCTCTCATGGTACGGGGAAAAATGCCATTTTGAATCCATCTGTACGACAATCTATCTGTCTAATCTTATTTATCTGGTCGAATCTAGCATAATACGCTGGTGTTTTTAATATGTGCCTAACATCTTCAGTAAAGCTATCCGAGAATTCCCCTCGTTTGAATCACATGTGTATACATTTTGCGTCTACATAAATATGTCATCATAAGTGCACTGCTGGCAATGGTATATTTATAAATAACCTCGTCTAATGATTTGCCCATTCGCTCTTTCCAATCTGCATGGATGTATCCGTATTGAATTACATAAATACTTTCGCGCTTTAATATCTTCCGCTTACACTGATAACATTTAAGGCAACTCCCCACCATTCACATTAATTTCCATGCGCAAAAATTCACCTGGACCGGGAACCGAACCACGGACCTTTGGCTTACCAGACCACTGCGCATACCACTACGCTACCAAGGATCCCTAATTCGCATGGAGATTTTAGATTAGGGATCCTGGGTAGCGTAGTGGTCTGCGCAGTGGCCCGGAGCGCAAAGGTCCGTGGTTCGATTCCCGGTCCAGGTGAATTTTTTCTCTTGAATTTCACCGCCGTTCACACGGCAGCCTCGGAATATCCTACAACCCTCCACCATGTTTTCCAACACACCCCCTCTCTTATCTGTCTCACATCGTCATCCTTCCAGGCTCCCTCTCCCCCTGGTTCTCATTTATCCGGCCAGCGTCGCATATTTTACACATCCGCATTTGTGTTAGATTCAAAACAGTCCCCCGTCGAACCCCGCTTCGGGGCCCCACTCCAAGGGGTGTGCACCCTAGGCCGTGTCCTCCACCCCCTGCTCGCCATCCCTCCGGATATTTCGCGCCTGAATCTTCGATCCTGGGATTTATTTCCCCGAGAAAGAGATTTGCGAATCAATTATCCCCCGCCTCCAACCCGGGGCGCGTCCCCTAAATCCCTCATCCCTCAAATGGGGGTTGGAAAATGTTCCCGGAATATTCCCTGCAGCACATGAATTCAAATCCCCCTGAGGATTTCATTCCGTTTCAGCGAAATTAAGAAAAGGGGACAATCCAAATATCGCGCCATTTCCACCCTCCGCCTCCTCGAATTTAACATGGGGGTTAACTATGTTCACGCCGATTTTCAGATTTACATCACTATGGGTTCGAGCGTAACCTTGGGATGCTTGCGTTTTAATTTTGATCTGGCAATGTCCATTGTTCCCTGCCTCTAGCTTGTGTAGTGGGGATTGTTGTGCTTAAGAAAAGACATTTATAGGTACTATTTATATTTATGTACTACAACTCTAACATAAAGAAGCACATTATTTTTATGTCATGTTTTATACATATGTTTGATCCACATCATCTCTAGTTTTAAAACGCGAAAATATATTCCATGTCTGCAAGAAAATGATGAAATTGGGACGTTTACTCGGAACCGAAATAGCAATTCTGTTCACGAAATCGTTGGACAGAAACAAAAAAAAAAGAATTTTAGTGAAAACATTGATCTTCTAACCACAGCTATTCAATCGCAAATCAAAAATTAAAATAAGCAAAAGGTGACGCCCACCGAAAAAGCTGCTGCGGTAACATTGACGTCATTTTCCGCCCGTCCGTGACTGCTTTTCGGGGAAGGGAAAAGAACGGAGGGGGATTCTCGGAAGGTCTTCTCGCACAGATGCTGTCGCAACAACTTCCATTGGCAGAGTCAGCTGTGTCCGCTCCCCCATTGCGATGAGGGGAAGTAGCTTCGCGGGCTCAGTTGTGATTGGACGAAGTCATTATACTTCAGAGGTTGCACCACGCATACTTTTCCGAAAGCGTTAAAAACATCAATCTTTAGCCGCTTATAACTCGATAAATAATTGACGGATCAGAAAACGGAAAAATACGGGTCTTTTTATTTTACAAGCTCTATCACATTCGGCAATAAATAAATGTGGTAAACGACCCAATTAATGATTTTGGCGTATGTTCGCTATAATGCAAAAGGCTTCGGATACTTTTGACTGCCGTCCCCTCGATTTTTTTCTAGTCACTCCCGATGTTTTACTAATACCAAAACGATTACTTGGTTGCCGAAGGAATTAAATTCAAGAAGCACCTTATTGACTTTTAAGAAACACTATCTTTTCTTTAAATCATCCGCATAATGTGGAGGATTTGCTTTCATGGAAGTGGGCAAGTGCCCCGCCATGAAAAATGTTGCTCGAGCACGTAGCAAAGCGGTCACTAATTGGATCACCTTCCTTTGCGAGATGAAGTCGCAGCTTCACAGCTGGCAGAGGAAATAAGAGGCTGGCGTCTTCCTTGGCGGCGAGTTAATCAATCATTCCTTTCCTTAAGGGGGGACACTCTCACTTGACTTCTCCGCAGAGGTGCGGGGGAAGGAGCAAGCGAGTTCACCAAGGCACGAGGAGGGCCTTCCTCGGAAAATTAACGTGATTCAAAAGTGTTTCATTCTCATGGATATTATTTTCTCATAGTTTACACAAGCTAAGGATCCGTAGCTACGTCACCAAATGTCACGCACATTTAGTCACTACAATACTCGGCAATTACTGAAATTCGGTGACCATTTTTATCATAAAATTTACGTTAAGCCTTAATCACACGATCATTTTTTACGTCCCTTTTCAGGGATAGCTCAAATGATAGCTTAAAAATGATCGTCTGACTTGATCACTTCACGGATAGCGGCAATGCTAGGGATCGCCATCCCTTTTTTCGTCATTTGAGAACGTCCTTTTTTCCGTCCCTGGGGCCTGTCATTTAGCCAATCAGAGCGCACGTCCTGAAAGAAACGTTTGGCTGCAGCCAAAAGCTGTCGACGACGATGTAAATCATCCATAGTTACGAAGTTGTTTACCGTATCTCGCGAACAGAAACGAGATACGAGAAGGGACAGTAAAAATGATCGTGTGAGCGGCGAAATTATAGCTTGAGCTATCATTTTTGCGGTCCCTGAAAGCTATAGCTTGAATGATCCCTTTAAAGGGACAAGAAAAATGATCGTGTGATTCGGGCTTTATATCCAATGAGTTGAAATTCCAATAAAATGCCCCACGTAACCCATCTGAGGGCTTAAAAGATGACGAAGAGATGCAATCACGGCGAAATCGATCTCTTTATTCTGTAGCCTGGAACTTAAAAATGCAGGAAATGAATCCTTGTCCGAAATGGGTGAAATATTGATATATCAGCTCCTGCGCCGAAGTAACTCTCCAGGTAAATCACGGAGAGGAATTTTCTCTTTGCCAACTTGCATGTTCAACGACTTGTTCGAGAAGAATATTACTTTCAGCATTTGCGCTGCTCCTTTTTAGTAGTCAAGCGGACTTACCACCGTGCCAATTGAAGAAGTCAATAAATATGAGAAAATAATTCTTTCCTTAATGACGCGAGACCTCATAAATGGTGCGGTCCTTACTTTAATTTGTTTCTACATACCTTATAGAACTTGTTCGGGATTACATAATGAGACTAATGCAGTAGGATTATTCCGATGTCAAATGCTATCATGCCAAAAGATAAATACAGAATCAATAAACAGGTGAGAATGGTTAGAAGAACATGATCGATTAATGTACTTAATTAAATGATAAGGTGAAGCCAATGGAACTAGAAAGTAAGTTTCACGTTCGCTTTGGATTTCTTCATTCAGTAGTAGGTACAGTGGATGGAGGTACCAGTTATTTTAAACCGGCTGTTTTTATTTTAAACCTGCTGTTTTCTCAACTGAGGTAATAATCATTTATTTCGAAATTCATGACACTCAATTAATTTACTTAAATCAAAGTGGGTTAATTATTTTTCATGAACGAAATTTAGGGCATTGTTCAACACATTCCATGATTCTAACGCATTCTCAATTTAGAAAATGCTACCGTCCTGTCTTGCTTTACGTCTTATCATCAACATGAAGTGTCTTACTGTACATTTATGTCCTCTTCTTCTTCTTTTGATTACCATTTATATTGAAAATAGTTGCCAGTTATAATTGTTCCCCATCCAAAGCTAGTGATGAGTTTCTTTGTTCATTGTGATCTGCAAGTACCTATTTCTCTGCGTATTTATTTCAGTTTTAAAAAGGATTAGTAAGTATAGTCTAGTCTAAACTTCAAAGTTTAAAAAATATAAAATTGGGAAAAGAAATAAAAGATAAATGAGAAATCGCCAGTAGAATTGCCCAAGCGAAAAGGGCATTTTTCCAGAAGAAGAGTCTGCTTACAGCTGCAAATACAAGTGTGGAAGTGAGGAAACATTTCATTGGAAAATACATCTGGAGCATTCTGCTATATCGCAGCGAAGCATGGACAATAACAGCAGCAGAGAAGTCCAGGCTGGAAGCATTTGAAATGTGGTGCTACCGAAGAATGATGAAGATAAAATGGATCGATCGAGTGACAAACGAAGAAGTGTCAAGAAGAGTGTGAGAGAAGAGATGTCTAATGAAAACTATAAAAAGAAGAAGGGACAACTTAATCGGCTACATCTTGAGACACGATGGCCTGATGAAGACAATCGTCGAGGGAAAAGTGAACGGGAAGATTAGAAAAGGCATGCCTGGTATGCAATATATATGGAGCAAATTTTGAAGGATGTAGGAGCTACGTCAATATGAAGAGGTTGGCCGATAGAAGAATCGAGTGGAGGGCTGCGTCGCTAAGCAACCCTAGGATTGTTGACCCTTGATGATGATGATGGTGATGATGAAAATTAGCAAAGTAAATCCACATTTTGTCAATTAAATTTTGTTATATTCCACACAAATATTATTAAATACCGCTCAACTGGTTTCGATTTTGGGGCCTATTGTGCAACTAGGCTTACGTTCGACTGTTAGTTCACTCTCGATCGAGCTCACCGTCTTCGAACGATTATGAAAAGTGCGATTGTATAACGGCGATCGTCGGCAGCCAATCGAATGTTACGGTGTTGTCAGATTTACAGCATATCTCGCACTTGTTTCTCTTGTACGCATGCGCAAAGAGCTTTAATTTGAAGTGGTTTCACTTGTTTTGAATCATTTTGAGGATTAAGAATTAATTATAAACATTACAATGCCTGCGAATTGAAAATAACTTCCTCACGAGTATTATACACTTGGCTCAATACGTTCTCATTTGATAAAGTAATTCATAATTACTTGTAATACCAAGCCTTTTACGGAGAAATAACAAAAAAAAAGTCTTCTTAAATTGCCCCTCATGATATTTCATTAACGTGTTCTCTGTAGCTGAGAGTTGGTAAAAAAAAATGCTACATGATGATGAAATTCCACACTATTATCAATGCGGTTTAATTGCATGAAATTTGAACTAATTTTAAAATTAATGTAATAAAAGAACAGTCATTTCTACTTTAAGAAACATATATCCCAATTTAATGCATCAAAACTAACAATTATAACGCATACTCCTGGTAACCAAATTGTAAACAATTTACCTCAAAAGAGCTTATGCTAGCTCTACACGCTAGGCAGTTTGGGGCAACATCAGAGGCATTTAAGGAGAAAATAACTGGACATTTAGCCACATGAAATTGGTGTAGTCCTTGCCCGCAAGTAATGCTTTAACGGTACTGTCTTCGACGATCGCCACGACGACGAACGGACGCCCCTGCGCACAAACGTGCGTCTTTTTTTTCCTCGTCGGAGGCGTTCAAAACGGTGAGGGCTAATAGAGAGCGAGAGATCTTCTCCGATTGTCCCGCCTTTCATGTCCATCAATGTTCAGTTGGGAGTCCGTATTTGCGTCCCTCTTTCTCTCTTCCGTTTCATACGCTCCCGTTCAGCTGGCACCCTTATTCATCTTAGCGTAGAAAGCGAGGAGTCATCGTTTGCAGTGGCGAGTAACTTATCCCCCATCTCCTTTGTCCATGGAGGAAACGCATTCAGTCTTTAGGAGAAACAATATCTCCCCTCAATTAGTGGGAGGCTCTCATTTCATTGGAGGAGGCATCACTTCGTCAGCGAAGTTTCCTTTCTCTCCGTCTGCCTATTCATTCCGCCCTCGCGCGGCAAAAAACGGATGGGATGAAATTCCATGCGAGGAGGATCTGGGTTAGCGATTCCCGAATCGAACGGGACTGAGAAAGCCGTCAAAAGCGGCGTGCAATCATCTCTCAGTGAGAAGTCTCCTCCTCTCTCCTGGCATTTTACAGTCATACCTTCTGCGGTTTTAGTCATTAAAAGACGTGTTTGCAGTCATATGTGTTGTGTGTACAATTTTAGAAGGCATTCTTCTCTTATCCTTCCGATTTCCAACTGCATATTTTACTCCAAGTGTGTTCGCATCTTGAGTTTTGACAGCAAATGACCTTTTTTGGAAATTTGACAAATATAATGCATCAGGGTAATGTTGAATCTTCCAATAAACAAATGCCTTTTATTCATAAATGGGCATAATTCCGTTTTCAACTCGTGGAGAATATCGGACAAAATTATGTTTGCATTAGTGATGCAAGGTAAGGGTCTAGTGGTAAGTGATCTCTGTGGTGTTTTGCATCGATAAATAAAGGTATACTGTGTTATCAAAGAATCTGCTTACAGCTGGAAATACAAGCTTGAAAGTAAGGAAGCAAGTCATCAAAACGTATATCTGAATCATGTTTCTTTAGTGAGGCATGGACGATGAGAGCAGCGGAGAAGAAAAGGGTGGAAGCATTTGAAATGTGATGCTTCCAAAGAATGATGAAGATAAAATGGATCGACCGAGTGGCAAACGAAGAAGTCCTAAGAAGAGTGGGAGAAAAGAGGAGTCTGCTGAAAACTATAAAAAGAAGACGGGACAACTTAATCGGCCACATCTTGAGACACGATGGCCTGATGAAGACAATAGTCGAGGGAAAAGTGAACGGAAAGAATGGAAAAGGCAGGCCTCGTGTGAGTTACATAGAACAGGTCGTAAAGGACGTGAAAGAGAGGAACTACGTCATATATGAAGAGGTTGGCCGATAGAAGAATCGAGTGGAGGGCTGCGTCGCTAAGCAACCATTAGGATTGTTGGCCGATGATGATGAATGTATTATCGCCCGTAAGTGTGGACTGTCCTTGTAACTGCTTTATATATAAGCATAGAAAAGCGTAGTTAGCCCTCTAAAATGAAGTCACGTCGCAGGAAATGTTTCCCGCGGGGATGCACTGCCAACAAAACGGTTACCTTTCAATCTGGAATGCCCAATGCTTCCTTCAATATATTTAGATAAGACTCGAGTTTTTGGCGTGAACACATCACGCTTCCTGCATTCTAAACATGGACCCTTTAATTTTTATCTTAAGTACTAAAGGATGAAGTATTTGTGTTTGGGCCACTTACTATATTTTTTAGAAGTCGAACGATGCTTTAGTTACAAAATTTACGGAAAAATACGGAAAATAACGAAAAAAATACGGAAGCAAATGTTAAAAAAATTCTCACAAAAATACTTAAATTGAAATCACAAGGCTGCATGTAATCTGGGATCGGGTTGGTGTGGTGGCTAGAATACTGGCCTCCCATCTTGAGGGCCCGGGTTCGATTCCTGGCAGTGGTGGATTTTTCAGTGGAAAACCGGTCCCCACATGAGTGCCTAGTGGTGGGCATTTCAAGTTCAGCACTCCGTCCGTCGAATGGGCGTTAAGCCGTGGTCCCCTTGGCGCCTGTCGATAAGAGTACGCTAATGCCGACGCCGGGTTTCTCTCTCCACCCTTCCTCCGTTCCCTTAAAAAACTCCTACCATTACCCAATTACCCACCTATCCTAAATGGCGCAAATGACCTCAGCTGTCGGTCGCCTCCCCTGAAGAACCAACCATCTAACCAACCTGCATGTAATACATGCTCTTTCTTTTGCGGTTTTGTACTGAAGATGGAATACAGAGAATTTTTGGAAGAATTCTACGACGGAAGCAATCGGTGATAATCGATAGAGATAAGGAAGCCGAGAGTTATGATTTGGGAACATCAGCATTGAGATGCTCTCAAATTGGCCTCAGAATTGAGCTCAGAATTCGACGCTGCGGTAAAGGACTTGCAGCTGCATAAGGTTCCTTGACGATGTTCCTGCCGAGATAATCAATAATGCAGGAGGAAATATATTAAACCAGCAGTGATAAAACATTTGCGGCATGTACTCGACCGGAGAGATACCCACGGACTTCGAGACGAGCATCATCATCCCTATTCCCAAAAGGAAGAGGGCTGAGACCTGAAAATTATAGGACCGTTAGTCTATAATCAAAGATAATCTGAAAAACATAAAAGAGAAGTATCTGGATGAAGAACTACTTTGGGTAAAGGAAAGACAAAGGCACAAGAGGAGAACTTTGACCGTCAGGCTGCTCGTAGATAAGGGGAACGAAACTAAGTTCATTTTGCTTGTGGATTTCGAGAAGGTATTTGATAACATGGATTATAATTTAATGCTTGGAACTTAACAAGAGTGGGGGAAAAGTCTCCTGCGCCCTTATTCGCTAAAGTGATCATCATCATTGGTCAACAATCCTAGGATTGGTTTGACACAGCTTTCCACTCGATTCTTCTATCGGCCAACCTCTTCATACCAACGTAGTTCCTCTCTTTCACGTCCTTTACGACCTGTTCTCTATAACTCATATAGGAGGCCTGCCTCTTCCATTCTTCCAGTTCACTTTTCCCTCGACGATAGTCTTCATCAGGCCATCGTGTCTCAAGATATGGCCGATTAAGTTGTCCCGTCTTCTTTTTATAGTTTTCAGCAGACTTCTCTTTTCTCCCACTCTTCTTAGGACTTCTTCATTTGTCACTCGGTCGATCCATTTTATCTTCATCATTCTTCGATAGCACCACATCTCGAATGCTTCCACCCTTTTCTTCTCCGCTGCTGTCATCGTCCATGCCTCACTGCCGGAAAGGGACATGCTCCAGATATACGTTTTAATGAATTGCTTCCTTATTTCCAAGCTTGCATTTCCAGCTGTTAGTAGATTCTTATTTTGATAGAATGCCCTCTTTGCCTGGGCTATACTACCAACTATTTCTTTCTTGCTTCGTCCATCGTCGGTTACTCGGCTTCCTAGGTAACAGAACTCTTTCAACTCTTCAAGTTTTTGTTTGCCTAGTTTGAGATTGGTTTTCGCCTCTTCTTTCTTGCTGCACAGCTAAGGTAATGTTCACTGAAATTCCATGGTTGAGTCTCGGAATGACGTCACATTCTCGGAAGAATACCCAATTTTCCATTCAGTAAGGTTTTCACGGTGTTTCCGTCTCGACTGTGTTGTATTCCGAAGTCGCCGCGGATAGTAAGTCTCTCGGAATGTCGCCACGGAATCGGAATTAGGCCCCAACTCATCTCTTATCAGTGAAGTACAAAGTATGGGTAGATGTGAGCTTAAGGGTCACGAACTTTGAATATTTATCCTGCAAAAACGGTGTTGATTCTCCCTTTTATTCCAACTGTGTTAGGTAAAGGAAGGATGGAGATTTATTATGACATGCCTTTCATTGCTCCCATGCCATTATTTCATGAGATATAACACTCCGAAAATCACCATTTTTCACATGAAAATCGACGTTTTTCAACGCCATCTTGGGTTGTTCCCGAGACCACCGCTAGAGGGTTCCGCTACATTTCACCTCTTCCCTATATCCTGTGCAGAGCGGTGGGTTTAAGCTTTTTAAGGGCATTGTTTAAAGATTAGGCATTGTTAAAATACGCGATGTCGTGTGACGTTGGGTTTTAGCTTCCCAAGGGCATTGTTTAAACACGCGATGTCGTGGGATGTTGGGTTTTAGCTTCCGAAGGGCATTGTTTAACACTCGAACTTGTTGATTCGATCGTCTATTGTCGTCCGTTGTGGCTGCCGAGGCAGACGGAGGTCCTTTCCTCCTCGCCTAGTTTTGTTTAGAATGTGAGATAAGTGATCAATCCTAATATTGGTGGTCGTCCGACAAAAACCTGCGATTCGATTGCAGTTTCATCGGCTGTGAGGTGTCTCAAAACCCCCATCCCGTTCATGTTTTTGTGCAGTTTCATCGATTGTGTGGTGATTCAAAACCCCCATCCCGTTCATGTATTTGCTCATTTTCAATGATTGTGAGGAGTCTCGTAACACACTTTCCGCTGTTTTCCTGTTCCCAGCCTTCTCCCGCCAACCATTATACTGCAGAAAATGCACTCAACATATACCGTGACACCTGGTGTCGAAGCTGGGAAACACCAATATGGCGGTGCTGCGAACACCCACCTCAAGGATTTAAATCACTGCAAATTCGTGAGTTTCTACTTTTTTCGAAATAGTTTTTCACGAGTGTAAATTGCTGTTATAGCAGGTTGTGTTCTGAAAATTTCACTCAAAAATGACGATTTTTAGGGGTTGAAAAAAATGTTCGAAGTTCGTGACCCTTAAGCTCACATTTACCCAAAGTATGTATTATTTCTACTTTGAGGTATTTTGTTGACACGAGTGGTTCTCGTATGCATTGCGGATATGTGTGAATAAGAGTTTCTCCGAGTTATCTATGTTTATAAGGTTTATATAATTTGTTTGGCACACTATTCCGAGTAGATCACAATATCCGTGTACATGACTATGTCATATGTCAGGGAATCATAAGTATTATTACCTTTGAAATGCAGATTAAGTGATAATCGCATTAAATGAAAAAGTGTAATTCCCTTACCATATCAGTATTTTTTATGTCTCGAGATTTTAGAGACAAATGGTTTAGTGTGTGCGTGTGATATGCGCTGATGCCAGTTGGTAGCGGTTCACGGCAGTTGGCGTATCACCGCCAACGTCAAATGCCGAGTGGAGAGCTTCTTGCTATCAGTCCTGATTTGCTTGTCTCCCCATTTGAACCTCTTATCGGCTGATCTCTTCATGGCCTAGATCATGGATCTTCATAAGGCGTGCGCTAGCGCTATCGTAGTTTTTTTATTTAACTTATTTCAGAGAGAACGTGATCTCCGTTCTTCATTTTTCGCACAGAACTTCAAATCGCTTATTACAATAAGTGGAGCGAATTTTATAGACGGTTATTGTTAACCCTGCGATACTCTAGGGGTAAGCGTTAACATTAAAGATTGCGATAACGAGAAAGATGCATCCGTGATTCCACACATCAGATCACTATAACCCTTCTCCTTCACGATTTGTACCACATTTCTCTTGCGAGGTCTTACTTCGCCCGTCATTTTTCAACAGGTTAGTTTCCTGCTATTTTTTCATTGGCTTGATCAAAAGTTTATAACCGCCGGAGTAAATATTTTGAGCAATTTCAATCTTATTATTGTTATTACAAAGTAGTTACAAGTCGACCTTATGGTCGGGTGGTAACATAAATCGGTATGAACCGAGTGAATCCAAAAAAAAATCAATCCACAAAAACATAAAGACTGCCAAAATACATAAAAAAGACAATAGAAAAAAATACCCCACAGTGCACAAATCCACACAGTACAAAAAAACACATTCACAGCACCAAAAACAACCCTCACAGTACAATTTCTTTTAACCTCGTCATAAACACCCTAGTTTTATTTGTGAATGGATCCAATACTTCCTTGGGTAAACTATTCCCATCCCCCGATGCAGGAAGGAATATTTCAGTGTGTTTCAGAGCTGCCTCGGAGGCCTTATCTTATGATTGTGGTTTTTTCTTGCCAGATAACTCGGTCTTTTCAGTCGTTGGGATATATTCCTCCACGCCGGATCACCAAAATATGCTTTATGAATTCATTTAAGGCGCGCTTTCCTCGATTCAAGTGATGTCCAGCCCAATACGTTCATCATCTCCGTTACGCTAGCCTTCCTTTTAAAATTTCCCATTACAAATCTTGCGGCTACACGCTGAACTTTTACCAGTTGTTTTTTCTCCCTTCCCAAATAAGGATCCCAGACACGCCCCTTACTCTAAAACAGGCCTAACGAATGTTTTATAAGCAAAATCTTTGGTACAGCTCTTTCCTAGGGTTCTCATCAAAACATGTAATACCCTAAAGGCTTTAGCAGTAGTTTTTTCAATGTCCGGTCCCCATTGCAAATCCCTGCATAGGCCCTAATCCCTAATATATGACGTTAAGTATTTTTCCTCATTGATAAAAAAGTTTTCATAGACTAATTTTAATTAGTACTCTCTCACTAAAGCTGAAGGGCTCTGAAATACAACGGTAAGTTGAAGAGATTAATATTTCATATGCCTCGCAACGTACACATTATATATCCGAGAATTATAAATCCTCCAAGCGCCGCAAATCAGAATCCTTTCGTTCAAAGGTAAAAGTGGAAGGGTTGTTATTTACGGCCGTTGGAGAATTTATAATTCTTGGATCCTTTTAAGCCGTATAGGGCCAGCCACCCCTTGACGAGGCGATTGATGGCTCGGGAGTGCCCCCGCATACTAAGCCGGCCCTGTCGCCCGCCCGGCCCTGAGGGAGCTGCTTGCTTGCACGATATGAAAGCAAAGAACAGCCGCAGGAGAACTGGACCATCGTATTAAATTGAAGGAGACGGGTGAACACATTGGTGCGAAAAATAAATGCATTGTAGTAAATCGTTGGAGCATGCCTGCCATGATAAGGTTTGGACCGGATGAGGACGGGGTGAGGAGGGGAGGGAGTTTATTCATTCTGTCCTCTGCTGACCACCGTATTCAGAAATCGCCTCTGCTACTCACGCCAAGAAATATCTACTTGGAGTCAAATCGGTCTACAAAATGCAAAGATGGTATTACTTTTCAGTGTTGCATTGGGAGCTGATTCGAGACTCTGAATGTGGGCGGGCCGTATTCGGAGTCTTATCACTTCTACTGCCTACGTCATGTCAATTACGAGTTCAAAGGGAAACACGTGCCCTCCTCGATATGATTCGAAGCAATATACAGATAGACCAGGGGAATTATTTTGTAATCTCACTTTAGTGAGAATACGTCATAAAATGTAACTTTTTGGTAGTTAAACTCAGCCACCCAGGCGACGTGATCTCAAGCGGTGAACTGCCGGTCATGTGCTGGTCCTTTAGGACGATTCATCCGCTCTGATCCGTATCTTTCGACTCTTGATCCGTTTCATTATCCCCGCCTGCCATTAGTTCCCATCTCATCTTCATAAAGAACGTGAAATGGAGCCACTATCGTTTTTACTTGAAGCTTAAGTTGGGAAAAAAGCAAGAGCGGGAAAGATACAAACGATTTTAAATTGTATTTTTGGAATTTGCACAACGTGAAGAACTTCAGCACACCTAGATCGGTAACAGATAGCGCTACCGACAGAAGCTTCGACAATTCACGAACCGTTCGTGAGCCGATCATTGAGAGAGCGAAACGGATCTCCCGCCTTCCCGCAAAGAGTCATTAAAAAGGTGAGATTACAAAATAACCCCCCAGACCAGGAAGGGGGGTGAGGGTGGTCATTCGTTCCAAGTAACGGATCGAAAGTTTGCCTCTCTCGTTTTCGAAGATGATCCCCTCGGAAGGAACTCATTCACGCCTCTGCCGGACACACACCACTTTTCTTATACTTGAGGTCATCTCCCCTTCAACTTTTCCAAGTAGAGCGTACTAAATTATCTTTACTAGAAATTGGCATTTTGATATGCATTTAACTTTCTCTTAAGCATTGAGAATACGTTAAAGTTATTACTGAAAACCATTTCTCTAACATCCACAGAGGTCACTTTATTAGCTAAAATATCCAAAAACATCTTATAGATATAGAAAGTATTCAATTAAAACTTGAGTTTCCACAATAATAGCTGATTCTCTCCAAGTAACATTTGATTGTAATATTTTTCGTCATATAAAAATGAACTTGTTTGGAATGGGCCTTTTTCATCGCTCCATTCGTACAAAACCTACCACAACCGACGGAATGCCAAAATACAATAATTATTGATAGCATGTAATTTACCTTAATTAAAATAGACGGCATTTGGAGTGGGTTTTCGGAGAGTAAGTTGAGTTCGACGCAAGTGCTCAGGGAGAGGTGTGGGAGGAGAATGAAGGCCGCACCCACTTAAGGGCCCACAGATCCTCGCGAAGCTACTTTCCTTCGGGCAATCTGCAGATGTAGAGGTGTTCACTGTTCACTCATTGCTCGGATCTGAAGGTATCGAAATTGCATGGTACCGTCTAATTTCCTCGGGTTAAGTCGTGTCCTTAGCAACCGGAAGACTGACCTTCAATCAATAATCAATTCGATTGTAATAATTTTAGATAATGGGGAATATGCATGGAATTTGTTTCTCATCAACTTGCGAAACTTTCTCACCAATTGAAATATGTAAGCCAAATTTTTCTACGGCCACCACAAAGATTATTAAATGAATTAAAAATGTTCCCGGAAATTGACGAAAGTCACGTGACCTAAAAGACCTTCTGACGTCACTGCACGGTATAGGTTTCATATTGTTACGAGATAGACATTTAATTTTTAAAAGAAAACGAAGTGAATATATTGTTTTGAGGTTTTTAGCCGTTTCTCGAACGAAACGATGACCTAAAAAATACTTTAAAAAAAGCACATTCCGACAATTTCCTTTGGTTGACTCCCTTGTGGCGGCGTTCTTCTAAAAAACAGCGAATACATAGACGTAGTAGAAATTCTTAGGCACTAAACAGGCATTATATAATTAATGGACGATTTGCTCGTTACCATCCATACTACGTAAATAAAAATTCGAAATACAATCGTTTATTGCATTAAACAAATGAGATAAATACATACTCTATCGCCAAGTATTCATTTAACAACTTACCTCCACGCATAAACAGATAAACAACGCCCATAGTGATACCGTGCCGTGACGTCATGCGATGACGTCGTGTTTTTAAGATGCCGAAAAGGTACAATTTTCAAAGAGTAATTTCTTTGTAACACAACTTATTTCTTCAGCAAAATTTTCGCGAAGCACATTTTAGCTAATAAACTTCACATTCAAAGAGTTATAAAAAATAGCGCATGTTCCCCATTAAAGAAAACATTTCAGCAGATGTAAACACATATTTTATAAAGAATGATCAATTAAGAGCATATTAAAAAAAAAGGTTTAGCATTTGAATAACGAATGCTTCAGAAATAATAATTCCACGTTGAATACGCTAGTACATTCTACGTGTCGAAAATGACATAGCGGTGATCTAGTCTGCGATCAAGAGAGCAGCCGAAAGAAGAATCGAGTGGAGTGGAGCTTCATGGCAATCGTAGTATTCACGATGAAGGTGAAATTGAGATCAGGATCTTACCCATAGATTGTGGTTAGGCTTTCGAAATCGATAATATTCCTTCTGAACAAATTAAAAATGTAAGTGATAAGCCCAGCACCTCAGAGGCATGTCCTTATCAACTACTCAACTGAGAGAGATACCACAGGGCTCCAGAATAACAACATAGTCCCTAATCCCTGGGAGAAGAAGAGTAGAACCAAAAACAGAGGAATTCCTGGAGGAAGATGAATGTAGGTCCATAAAAACAAGAGTGTAGGGGAAGCAATGATTACCTATAGGCTACTCATGTGGAAGAACAAAAGAGAAGCATTGCATTTGTGGATTTAGGGAAAGCTTATGATATAGGCGATTGGAATCCAAAACTTAGTAATTCTTAAAGAAATTGTCATATCATAACATTATCGAAGAGTTAACTATACTGAGTTTTCTTTGAAGATCAAATAGCTGTGATTAAATCTGGACCCATCTATAGAGGGGGCAATAATGAAGAAAGTGGTGAGACAAGGTTCCCATTGTCAAAGAAATGAAATAAACGTTCACTAGAGTAAAATTCTCAAGTGAAATCATTAGTATGCCAATAAGTTGGAATGGAGGAACTCCTCCACTGGCCTTCTTCATTTCTCAGACCCCCACGGATGAAGAGATTAACCAAAGGTAAGGTGTTCACGAAGGAGTAGGGGTAGCGTGTCAATCATTTTCATTTTCAATCAAAACTTTTCATTTTCAGTCGAATTACTTCATTTTCCACAAATGCATTTGAAAGTGCTGGAGTTGTCGCCCTCCATAACCCTCGTCGGAAATGTCATTCGCCATCCCATCCAGGGATTCGCATCTCATCCAAGACACAACAGCCTCCGGCGAGCTTCGCTTTCCTCCGCACAAACCGTCTTTCATCATACAGGATGGACGGTTGAAGGCATGACATTTCCCAAATTCTACACCTACATCTACACGATACCCTGCAAACCACCGCGAGGGTGTGTGGCAGGGGGTGAAATTCACCAAGCATGCACTACTAACATGCAAACAAGCAACTATAAGATCTCATGCAACTAGATTGTTAGTATCTATAGTATTTAAGGGGTCAATAAATGCATCATGCACTACAGAATACTCTAAAATATTTCCCCTATTACCTATCCCTTTGCTATACTGCCTATTTGCCTACCTATCCCTTTGCTATACACTATTAGATATGTAATATTGATATATTGTGTATGTATATTTCTTTTGTGTTAATTTATCATTATTTGATTCCTATAAGTGTATTCTTTACTTATTTTTTTAACATCGGATTGTAATTGTTTTAAGTATTGACCACTATTTCTTTTATATATTTATTTTGACGAGGGGTTAGATGGCAGAAGGGACAGTTTTGTCTCAATCTCGCCCCATTAAAGACCTTTTATTATTATTATTATTCTTTTCTCTTATAGTACGGGGGAAAAATGCCATTTTGAATCCATCAGTACCACAATCTATCTCTCTAATCTTATTTATCAGATCGAATCTAGCATAATATTTCCCCTACCTATCCCTTTGCTATGCTACCTATTCTTGTCTCTTATAGTACGGGGGAAAATGTCATTTTGAATCTATCAGTACGACAATCTATCTCTCTAATCTTATTTATCTGGTCGAATCTAGCATAATACGCTGGTGTTTTTAACATGTGCCCATAACATCTTCAGTAAAGCTATCCGATTGAAATTTCTCTAATAGATTTAATCTGTACTTTAACCCACGCTCTAATAATGATTCCCACCCTAATTCTTGCATTAATTCTGAAACACTACTCAACCTATCGTAACACCTTTTGATGAACCTAGCTGCTCTACTCTGCACACTGTCTAGTTCTCTGATCAAACCTAATTAATTCGTATCCCATACACTGGCTGCATACTCAAGGTGGGGCCTAACTAGTGAAAAGTAACATCGCTCTTTTGCCTTTCCGTCACATTTCCCAAGTATTCTTCTTATAATTCTTAGCTTTCTCTTCGCTCGGCCGCATGTTTCCCGGATGTGTCTTCCCCACGATAAATATATAGTGAGTGTCACACCTAAATATCTTATGGTTTCAACGCCTTAGATCTTCGTGTTATTAATTCTATAGGATCGCTCTGTCGAATTATTCCTCCTCCAAAAATTGATAGCTACACACTTTTTAAGGTTAAGCTCTAACTGCCATTTATCGCACCACTCTTGAATTGCTTCTAAAACTTTGCTAAGCGATTTCCTGTCTTCTTCTTTTGATATACCCCTATACACTACCGCATCGTCTGCAAAAAGTCTAGGCTTACTACTAACTACGGTTCCCAAATCGTTTATGTATAAAAGAAATAGAAGCGGATCTACTACGCTACCCTGGGTAAACTTCCTGGGGAAAATTTAATGCATTCAAAGGAGCCACCACTTTATAAATTTCCCAATTGCAGATATGTTTAAAACCGTTTGCTGCCGCAAGAGGTATGCAACCTGTAGTCTTTCAACGATGTAACTTGAGTTTAATTAGCTATTTGTGTTTCCTGATGCTTATAGTCCTGATTATTTCTGTTCAATCGTTTCAATATGCCGCAAGAGGTATGCAACCTGTAGTCTTTCAACGATGTAACTTGAGTTTAATTAGCTATTTGTGTTTCCTGATGCTTATAGTCCTGATTATTTCTGTTCAATCGTTTCAACGCAGGAATACATCTAATATGTGGCGTGGTTATTGGCTACAATGGCCTGAGTATGGGTACAGAGAATACACCATCACATTTGAAAGCTTAGTCGCAGGATTTTTTCAGTTGAATGAATGAAAATTAAGCAAGCATATTTTGTGACACCCGATCATTAGTGTGTCTAGTGACATGCATTGATGTCACCGAAATATGTTCAGTTGTAAGCATAAACTGTTTACGTCCATTCATCGTGCTCTCTAAAAAGCTGTAGATAAGCCGACTATATGTACAATGAGGTCGTTTACCATATTTTTTTATTGCCGAATCTGATAGAGTTTATAAAATAAAAAGACCCGTATTTTTCCGTTTTTTGATCAGTCAATTATTTCCCGAGTTATAAGCGGCGAAAAACTGATGTTTTTAACCCTTTCGGAAAAATGGGCGTGGTGCAACCTCTGACGTATATCTACTTCGTCCAATCACAACTGAGCCCGCGAAGCTACTTTGCCTTATCGCAATGGGGGTGACACAGCTGACTATGCCAATAGGAGCAGTTGCGACAGCATCTGTGCGAGCAGACCTTCCGAGAATCCCCCTCCACTCCCTTCCCTTCCGCTAAAAGCAGTCAAGGACGGGAGGAAAATGACGTCAATGTTATATCACAGCACCTTTTTCGGTGGGCGTCACCTTTTGCTTATTTTAATTTTTGATTTATGAGTGAATGGTTGTGGTCAGAAGATTAATTTTTTCACTAAAATTCTTTTTTCGTTTCCATCTAACGACTTCGTGTACAAAATTGGGATTTCGGTTCCCGAGTGAACGCCCCCATTCCGGCGCTCGCTGGCTAATGATAGGCAAACTAATAGAAAAGAAAATTTTTGAAATCCTTCCGTTCCTTGAAAAGCAGTCAAGGACGGGAGGAAAATGACGTCAATGTTACCACAGCAGCTTTTTCGGTGGGCGTCACCTTTTGCTTATTTTAATTTTTGATTTATGAGTGAATGGTTGTGGCTAGGAGATTAATTTATTCACTAAAATTCATTTTTCGTTTCCATCTAACTACAAAATTGCGATTTCGGTTCCGAGTAAACGCCCCCATTAAATAATAAAATACGATGTTTTCCACATAAAATGTTTTATCACTCACAGTGCTAATAAATGTTATGTGGGAAACATGTATCTAATTTTTTAATAATGAAGGAATTACACGTAGAAACTTCCGTTTCTTGGTGTAACTCATTACAAAGGAAAAAACACCAGCCAAACCCACAAAAATATTTTTCTGGATTTGGCTCGTGTTTTTTATTTCTATGTTATCATGTTTCGCTTCCGTTCCATATCGCCTGAATCTTCATAATTTTCATCAGTTGTTAGAACGATAGATCTGTAAATCTTGTATTTATCATAGGCTCATACCTCATTGTTTTATTACTCTGAAATTCTCGTCATTGTTCATGGGAGAGACAGGTGTGTTCGAGACCGTTTCACTATGAATCATTAAATGTAGGTGTAAGACGAGCATGGCCATTCAAATGCATTCCCTCTTTCTTAACACCCCCATTGGGATATCACCTACGTAATGCCGTGTTTCGTACTTTCATGATGACAGAGATTAAATTTTTGACTACATTCCATGTTTATTTAATGCTTCAAAGATTAAATGCTTTCAAGATTCAGGTTTCATACGAAAGGAAAATAAATAGTTATTGAATTTTTTTCAGAGATTAATGCATATTTAAACTTATTGCCCTAAAATTATTCTCATACAACTAAATGGCAAAATAACTATATACAAAAAATAAAACTATATTGCAATAATAACAAATATTTTACATATCTTTAACGCCTCGATAGTATATATTTATGAAGAGGTTAAAGAGGTTATTTTTTTCTCGCTTATCGCTTCATTTTGAAAGACTCGTTCAATGCCTGTGATAACTGCTTGTTTACGATTGTCATTTGAAATTCATGGTAATGAACTTACGAACTCGTAATGAATCGTTTCTTCGAGGAGATGAAGGGAAGTAGCCCATTTCCTTTCGTATTCAAGCGACAAACCTCTCGTTACACCTATGACTTCTTTGCGTGGACATTGTATGAAAATGGATGAGAGGAAATGTAAGGTACTAGCACATCTACATCATTGTGATACAGTGCGAGCCGCCACTGATGTGTGACAGGGGATGAAGATCACTATGCGTGCACTACTGGCAAACAACTAAGAGCTAGAATGGTTATACAACATGGAAACGACTTAGAATTAAGAAACGCGAGCAACCTCTGTCGGCGCAGAAATTATGTGCACTCGAGTTTGAATACAAATAACAAATCAACAGCTAGGCTTACGGAAAAACGAATTACACCGTAGCTTTTCTTCTTTTATTCTGCGTTACAGAATGGCAAATTTAAAATTTTAAACGTATTTTCATATTTTTTACAACGGTTGTAACGTAAAAAGTGCCTGTTTTTGACGGTGTTCGAGCATAGCACCGACTTTGATGACCCGTAAATCAATACCAAGTCGTTAAATTGCAACCAAAGTTTACATAGAATTAGATATACATATTTTCCATGCATACTGTAAGTTTCCAGTGTATAACATAAAAATAGAAAGAGTTGTTATCAATTTTATAAAAAGTTAGCATGTCAAAACTGGGGTGTCGTAAATTTTCGTTCTCGGTGGCGTTATAATCCACATGTCCTGAACGTATGCAATGCGTAATTGTCTAATATTTCAACACATTCGTTTAATTTATATCAATTGGTATTTATTTTGGTGAAATCCAGCTCCCTCGGCAAGCGACTGGCATTGTTTAAGCCGTGCAGTGTTGCCGCGTACATCCTCTCCTGGCCGCCAGCGCCTGGCTTCGCTTGTTTTATGCGAACAGGTACAATTGTGCGTCTTTCACATTTCACATCAGGTTTCCTCATGAGTGCCTTGGACCTCTAACGGCAGCTTCAAAAACGTGTGCTTTTATTCATTTTTTTCATTTTTAATTTTCTTTTCAAACATATTTGAGACAGCAATTAAAAATCATCATTTGATGGAATTGGAATGGAATTTTTGTGTGACCACAGCCTTTAATGTATGGGCTGAATCCAAAAATTCTATCCTAAATTCTACTAACACAAAGTCCCTAATCATGAGAAGCTCACGCATGTTATGTCATATTGATATTAATAGAACACCAAAAATAAAAGTTGAACCCATGAATTCAAATATTCCTCAAATGATCGGAATCTAGGTGTAAGCATTACCAATGATCATCATAGAAAGAGAATGTCTTACAAATCTATAAAAAAATCAACCAAAAATTATATCGGCTGAAAGTTAATGAGAATTTTTTACCAAAGGCTATCAGAAAAATGTTGGTATGTCCATTGATATTTCCTCATTTGGATTACTGTTGTTAGATTTATAATGATATCACTACGGAAAATAATGTAAAACTGTAGAGATTATTGAACGTAAATGCAAGATTTATATTTGATCTAAGAAAATATTGTATTGTTAGCCGTCACCTTCGAGAACATGGATGGCTTACAGTCTCTATCAGGAGGAAATGTTGTGTGGCTGTGCGTTTATTTGGTATGATCCAAAATAGGCGACCAACATATTAAATGAATATGTTTAACAAAAGACAACTTACTGAGTGTACAATAAAAATTACGAATCAGAATTAGGTATATTACGCTGATTTCTTCAAAAGTAAGGTGTGTGAACATTCATTTTTAGTTTGTGCCATAACGTTGTGGAATAACATGCCAACTGATTTGATCAAAAACAATAGTTTGTCATCGTTCAGCATGGGTTATTATAACTACTTGTTTAAAGATGCCTAATGTAAATTCTTTATTTTATAAATTTCAATGTATTACATTGTAAAATTTCATGTTCTTACTGAACACAGAAAAATTGTGCATTTATGGAATCTAAAAAAATAAGTCCTCTGTCTTTTTTTATTTTTTGTGAGCCGACTGTGTTTTCCTTTCCTTCATTGTAAACTTATGTATTTTGTTTTTAGGTGGCTTGCCATGGAACATTATTAAATATTAATATTATTAATATGCTGAAGATATAGTGATTGTGGCCAGAAGGCTTGTAGACTTACGACAGATATATGCAATTTTGAAAGGGGAATCCGACAGAACAGGTCTAAAAATTAATGTAAATAAAGCAAAGTGCATTAGGATGCCGGGAACGCAGGACCGAAGAGAACCCCACGATCTAACAATTGATGGAGACACCTTCCAAGGCATGAATTTCTTTAATTACCCAGGCACACTACTAACCGGCGACAGTAACCTCAGGACCGAGTAGAGGCCGGAAACAGGACCTCTTCTATGCCAATTGGAAATTATCATCATGAGCAGATTGATAAGCAGAACCCGGACTCTGAAGCTGTTTAAGACATAAGTAGGTGGTGGCATACGGATCGGAAGCCTGTACGATGACTCTAGCAGATGAGAGAACACACAGCACATCTACATCTACATAATACCCTGCAAGCCGCCATAAAGGTGTGTGGCAGGGGGTAAATTCTCACCAAACATGCACTAAATTGCATGCATAGAAAAGGATTAGTATTTATATATTGTTCTAAACTTCACTATTTTAAAAAAGATAAAAAAAGGAAAGCAAATATGCAAATACATGCTGTTAGTGGGGTTAGCTTCAAGTTCTTATACCAGCATGCAGCTACCAATACTATCTATTAGTACACCCGTATTAGATATATTTACCGCTATTCATATCCCTAATTTTACGAGGAAAAAAGGACATTTTGAATCTGTCAGTTCGGCAATCAATTTCTCTAATTTTGTGATTATGGTCCAGTC
The DNA here is from genome assembly GCA_933228895.1 of Platycnemis pennipes. Lineage (NCBI taxonomy): Eukaryota > Metazoa > Arthropoda > Insecta > Odonata > Platycnemididae > Platycnemis > Platycnemis pennipes. Next base: position 122,190,321 of record OW121855.1, on the reverse strand, counting down.
TACCATAGTAAGTTGGGGTTCGCAAAATATTTTTAACGTCATCACTGAAAGTATGGTCTTGGAATTTGTTTAAGAGTTTAAGTCTAAATGTCAACCTGCGATTTGACAATGATTCCCATTTTAATTCATTTAATAGACTGGTTACGCTAATAAAGTTATCGTACCGTCCCTTTACAAATCTTGCCGATCTTCGCTGCACACGTTCAAGTTCGTTACTTAGACCGATTTCGTAGGGATCCCATACACTGGCAGCATATTCCAAATGACGTCTTACAAGGGAAAAGTAGCTGATTTCTCGTACATGATCGTCACATTTACCCAGTGCTCTTTTGACGAATCCCAGTTTACGATTCGCTTGACCCATTATTTCACGTATGCGTTTACCCCAGGAAAGATCATGTGTCAGTCAAAAATTAATCTTATTGATTATTGATCTGCGAATTTAGGATTGTCTAGTGCTCTCTTACAAGGACATTCGAAAAACGGACCCTCCGTAGAATATACGGTCCAGTGCACGAGCAAGGAGACTGGAGGATAAGACGCAACGAGGAAAATGAACAGCTGATTGAAGGAAAAAACATAGTGAGGTCCATCAAGTCCCACAGGGTACGCTGGTTGGGCCACATTGAGAGAATGCTAGAGGAGGAAATCCCAAAACAAATTTTTAAAGGGAGGTTGTTCAATAATCGAAGAAGGCATTGACGTCGGATAAATACTGATTGGGATGAATGGATCAAGCACATTGGATGACCTGAACAAGGTGGGAATTGCAGGATGACGAGCTGGGACTGCAGACCCGGACAGTTGGAGAGGAATAGTGCAGCAGAACACCCACACCCGGCTGTAGCGCCACTAGCAAGAGGAAGAATTGAGACACATGAAAAGCCTCGTGGACTGTGATAATTTAAAATGAAGTTACTGCAGCACATTTATGAATCATCTCAAAAATACATGGATGGGTGCCACCGAGGGTTTTAACCCTTTTAGAAAGTAATTATTCAACAGCTTGCATTCCTGTTCTTCATAACCATATGGCCCCCGGGGTTGTTGTAATTTTAAAATCGAAGTTAATATCAGGAAATATGCATATTATTAAAAGAAAGGAGCGACACCTGGTGTTGTGACCTTTTTAAAATTGAAGTGTTCATAAGTATTCATGCATCAGCTTCACATATAGCACCGGTAGGAGATTTTGATTTTTTGAGATCTAACTTTTCAGCAGCATAAATGGATTAAATGCCATGGAGCCCCAAGGGTCGTAATCTATTTAAACTCCAAGTTATTAGCAGCATTATTCGTACTCTTATAATACGACAGACTCCCGGAGATTGTGATTTTGTAAAAATGTGATCTCCCTGCCATATTTATGAATCTGTAAAAAATGCAAGGGCAAAAATGCAATGCAATGCAAGGGGCAAGGGTACCATCTGGGGTTTTGATCTATTTAAAATTTAATTTTATGTATATAGCAGATTCTTAAAATGCATTGAACTTTTCGGGAATGATATCTTTTTAAATTGGAAATTAATGGCAACATGTATTATCACATTAAAATTACCGGAATGCTCGCGGGTGTTGTGATGTACTTAGAGTCAAAATTCCCAGCAGGATGAATAATCCTTCTTAAAATACAATACCAAGTTTTGAGTTTTTAAATCCTAGTTATCAGCAGCAATTGTGCATCGTTAACTTCGTGGTTGTGAACTTTTTAAAATCGAAGTGTTCAGTAATATTTATGCATCTACACAATTTACAAGAAAATCGGTGGTTACTGATTTTTTAAGTCAAATTTTTCAACAGCATGTTTTCATGCTCTTAATATACCATAGTGTCTTGGGAGGTTGTGGCCATTTTAAAAGATTATTAATAAAAATTTCATGTATCTTATGATATAATGTGAGTGACTTCGGATCTTGTAAGTTTTTCAAGTTCGAAGATGTGAGAAGCATGTAAATGTGCATTTCCAAAGATACAGCGACATCGAGGATTATGATGTTTTCTGAATCTAAGATTTGGTAGGAATTATACAATTAAAAAAATAATAAACTCCCTTAGGGTGCAACCTTATACATTTCGAAACATCTCGCATTATGTATGTGTCTTCCTAAAATAAATTAACTGTCTCGTGGGTTTCGAATTTTAAAAAGTACGAAATGTTCATTATATTTATTTGTCAAAACATAATTAACAAGACTACCAGGCTAGGCTCTCTTTACACCTAGCTGAACACCCAACACTTCACCTTAATTTACGGCCAGTGCCCTTATTCTCGCCTCCAAGTACTCAACCGACTCCGCACTCTTCATTTTTGGCACCCCCAATGACCTCTCCCAAAAACATTCGTCTCTTCTCCCTCCATTGCACATCTGCATTTCTATCTTCCTAGATTTCTACAGTTACTCATCTTTTCTCGTCCTCCAACAATAATGACTAGTTTTAGAATAACAGAAAGCCACGTCAAGCATCAATATCTTCAATAACCACCTCCATTACGGGAAATGCCGATAAATTTATTCAGGAAATTGTTTTTTCTAATCAGTAATCGAATAATCAATGTAGAGTTACAAGCCACCTAGTTGCACATGACCCTCGTAACTAAATGTGCCCATGAAGTATGTACTTGTATTAATGCATCTCATACTTGCATGTCTATAGTGCATGTTTCGTCATTTTCACTCCCTGCCACACACCATAACGGTGGCTCCATTGGTTTTACGTAGACGTAGACATACATCCAATACGTTACCAAAGTAACGAAATGTACCTAAGAAAAATATTGTGTTAATGAGGCTCCACCGAATTATAAAGTAGATGTCATTTTTGTGAATATTTCTGGACACAAAATTTTGGCCCTTCTATCGATTGCCAATAAAATAATGATGCCTTTCCATCATATATTTGAAGAAATGAGACGTTGAAAAGCAGCCACCTGTTTTATATGTAGTTATACGGCAGAGTATGGCTGTATTGGTAAAATTTGCAGATTAATAATATAAAGAGATGTGTCGTTTTGACGAAAAACTAATATAAGATGCGAAATTTTATGTAGAATTTAGCTATGCAATTAAGTGCTCGCCTTACCACACTTGTTTAATTGATATTAATAAATGTTTGCTCGAAAAAAAGCAGAAAGGCCTTAGTTACACGAAAGTGACGCCACAATATGTTGTTATCATTGGCAACGGTACCTGTGAAGGAACGTGCTTACAAGCCTATTTACTAACTTAATTAAGGAATATACCTTACCCAAGGTCATTCTAATACTTTTTATGTAATTTAAATATTTCATTGGTTTATTGACATGGTTTAAATAATACCAATGGTAGCAGCGTCATTGTTGCCGAACAGTCCTAAAAATATACATATTAATAAAATTCAAAACAAAGAGTTGTATTTGCAGGGGAATGGTTTAAAACTAAGTAAGAAAATATTTAACCTATTTTACAATACGTATAATCGTGATTGAGCATGTATTCTCACTTTATAAATTAAACGTGGCAACAACACGTCAGTCAAATTCCCAAGTCAAAATGAGTTAAAAGAGCTTGTAAAAAATACAATGCAACTACAACGCGCTATATAATAGCATACTTATTATGAATGCGTTATCACCCTTTAGATGATTTTCCATCTGGGTGTTTTAGTGGATCGGTATATATTCATTTAATAACACAGCTATTTTACGGGATTTTGAATCGCAGGTTCACGGTGGAACATCCTTAAATACGGTGGTATATTTCGGTTCTATGGTGCTCCAACTGCTTGCGTTATATCATTAAATACATTGGCCCACACACACACAGTCACGAACGGTCCGACAGAGGCGGTCGAGGGGTGCGAAGGGCCCTCTGAGGCCCTTGGTGGGCCCACTTCTCGATTGCCTCCCTTTCCTCGAACAGAGGAAGTGATTAGAGAAGCACGAGGAGAGGAAGGATGCATGGAGAGAGAGATAAATTGGTCCTTTGTCCCCGTCCGAGGGGTAATCGGCTTAATCCTTGGCCTCAGGGGGGGCGATAGGGGAGGGGGGGAGGGCATTAGTGTGACCCCTTCGAGAATCCTTCCCTTGAGGACACGAGTCGTCTTGCTTCGCTTGGACAATGTCCACTCCCTACGACTCCCGGAGCGCAAAGGGAAGACTCTACTACCAGAGCAATATGATTGGACGAGAGCTCATATGCCGTGATGGAGAAACGAGCCAACTTCTCCTAAAGAGTAATTCTTTATTGAGAGTAACAACATTCTTCCTTTGCGTATGGTGAGGACTATTGTAAGGTAGATTACATCATTCATTGAGTGTCTATAAATTTAAAATGTATTCTCACAGAGCGTTCTGATCTCCAATTGCATTGTTCTCGTCGATTTTATGCTGTTGGACAAAGTGGTGACAGATACCACCGGAATTCATTCATTCAGGTCATTTACGTAGAGAAGAAATAAAATTGGGTCTATCTCGCTTCCCTGGAGATCACCCTATTTAACTATTACTTTGCCTGAGCTAACGCCATCTAATACCATCTAATACCAACCTTTGAACGCGTTCATGTAAGAAGTCTCCTATCCAGCCTACTTATATTACTGTCTATCCCGTTTGATGCAAGCTTCGCGAGTAACTTACAGTGGGGAACCTAGTCAAAAGCTTTTCTAAAGTCAAGAAACACTGCGTCTACCTCTACGTTACCTTCCCCGGAAACTAAAATACCATGAACAAGAAGACCTAATTGTGTTTCGCAAGACAGTTCCTTTCTGAACCCGTGCTGGTTTGTTATCAATAAATCCTGGCTATCGAGGTGTCCCATTATTGATTTAACTATTAGTATATGCTCAATAATTTTACATGATAGTGACGTTAATGATATTGGTCTAAAATTACATGGATGTTGCCTATCGCCGCTTTTAAAAATTGGGGTCACGTTTGCTATATACTCTACTATCGATACTACTCTCTTTCAGTAGATCATCAACGCTTTATTGCTGGAAATATCAACGTCTGTAATACATTGTGTTGTATCTCATGGCCCTTAAACAAACATTAAGGTTCTGGCCAAAGATGGAAAAATGTATGATATCAAAGGTAGATACTATAAGAGTACTATAAGAGAACAGAATAGGCAGCATAGCAAAGGGATAGGAAGGGGAAATATTTTAGAGTAGTCTGTAGTGCATGATGCATGCATTAATCCCTTAACCCTAGAACGCCCAGAGGGGTCATTTTGACCCCATCGTGTTTTCAAATTTATTTTTTGATCTCATTTTGTAAGAGAACAGAATTTCTCCTCGTGACTTTTAATATTTTTAATAGGTGTTCACTTGCATAAACTTTTACCTTCCTAAAATAATCCATTGAGGAGTTAAATTATATTATACCTTGACGCCCAATTGGGGTCATTTTGACCCAAGCGTTCATTTGCGCGCTTTATCTCTGCTAAATGTCCTTTTTTATTTGCATTTTTGTATTATTCTGTTGCATTTGTGTTCACTGCTCTTTCGTCTTATCTTTTTCATTCGGTTACTTATCTTCCAAGTTCGTATCAGTTTACAAAAAAGTTTTGTTTCCTTTCCCCATCACGTCCTCACTTTTCGTTTTGCTTACATGTGGAATATTTAGTAATTACTTTGTTGATATCATCATACATCGTCAATCTCTGTGGTGTGAGGGGAATGCAATTTTGTTTACCCGTTTCGCACGAATTTATCAACTTAGTTGACTCCAAATCTAATTATTTCTCTTCGGATGACGAGTGGAGATTAAAAATCGTTCTTATAATGGAAAAGAAAAACCACTTTGCACATTCTACACAGAGGTGTTATTGGTTTCTACCATAATTTAGACAATATAAGTCACTATCAAAATCGATAATAACATATATTGTAAAAACCAATAAAACATTTGTGTGGAATGATGTAAAAGTGGTTTTTCTTTTCCAATCGAGTGGTTCCACAAAGTAAAGCCTCAAACTTTGAACACGTTTTCACAGTGACAGCAAGTGAAGTTCATGTATTTTTTGTCCATTGGTCGTGGCTTCGCGTGACGAATTTGCGGTGTGATCGGTATTTTGAAGATAGCTGTGATCAAAAATTTCTCAAAGACCAGCATAATGTTCTGCTGACATTCTTGACGAGCTGCATAAGATTCAATAAGATGAGTCAATGGTGGAGAGTGTTCATTTGACAAATCCGACGGCAAGCTGACATTTGAAACTTGTGAAGAATAAACAGAATCCTCAGAATGTGACGATAAGTACCCATTTGATGAACTCAGTAGAGACACTAGGAAGGGTGGAACTAAAGGTAAGCTCACTATTTGATATAATATTCATTCACTATTTTCAAGGCACTCGGGGTCAAAGCAAAAGATACCTTCCTTGGGGTATCTTTTGTCAGAGATAGCTATGACAGTGGAAGGCCACCAGAGAATTTCCAGAAGAGTGAAATTAGCAGGAAATGCGAAGAACACAGAACCTTTAGCCTGGTATTATACACATCGAAAATACTTACTAAGATTATTAGCCGAAGATTGAAAGGGAATATCGAAGGGAATCTTTCGGAAAATCAATTCGGATTCAGGAAAAACCAAGGAGTTAGGGAGGCAATACTCAGCTGAAGGATACTGGCCGAGAAAATGATACACGTAAACAAGCTGTTGTATGTGGCATTCGTGGACTTGGAATAGGCCTTTGACAACGTAGAATAGAACAAGATATTCAAGATACTGGAAGCCATTGGAATGGATTACAAGGATAGAAGAAAAATCTACTGGCTCTACAAGAACCAGGTCACCACAATGCAAATAAAAGACGGAAGGAAGATAGAAGCCAAAATAAATGAAGGAGTCAGAGAATGATTCAAACCTCTCCCCAGTGTTATTCAATATATATATATATATATATATACCTGGGAGAAGCAATAAGAGACGCAGAGGAAATTGATATCAAGGGCATCAAGGTGAATGGCGAAGAAATAAACATGCTCTGGTTTGCTGATGACATAGCAGTTGTAGCAGAAAGTCGAGGGAACTTGCAAGCATCCCTGACGACTATGGACTAAGTACTTCAATAATATAATAAGAGCAATACTAATAGGAAACTAAAACCCTAGTGTGCGGAAGAGAGAATCAAGGGCAAATACCACAATTGGAGGAGTGACTTTGGAACAAGTGGAGTACTTCACGTACCTCGGTTGCACTATCACTTGGGACGGAAGAAGCTCAACGGAGATCAAGCGCAGAATAGCACAAGATAAGGAGGCGTTTATGAAGAAGAGACAGCTACTGTGCTCAAAGAACCTACGGCTGCAAACAAGGAAGCACTTTATCGTATGGAGCGTAGTACTCTATGGATCAGTGACATGGAAAATCGGGAAAGCAGGACAGCGAAGAATTGATGCCTTCGAAACATGGTGCTCGAGGAGAATGTTGAAGATTAAATTGACTGATATAGTGAGGAATGAAGAGGTGTGCAGAAGAGCAGATGAAGATGGACATACCTTGAGGCACAATGAATTAGTAAGAAATATAATAGAGGGGAAGATTGAAGGGAAGGTCCCACAAGGAAGACCATGGGGCAAGTATCTAGAGCAAATAAAGCAGGACGTGAAAGAGAAAACATACCAGGGCGTTAGGCAATTAACACTAAATAGGGCGTAATGGAGGGCTGCAGTAAACCAATCATAGGACTGAAATATTGACGATGATGAAAACTATTTTCATTAGGCTACTCAATTTTTTTTACATTTTTTCAGATGGTATTTTTAATTTTGGCAGGACAAATCATTCATCATAAAACAGTGCACATTGCAAAAACAACAAATAAATACGTTTCAATAAAGTAAGTGACATTTGTTGTTTACTGAGTGTCAACGTTTTAGGCAAGAAAAAATGAAATTGAAGAAAAACGAGAAAATGATTCCAACTCTCAAAGTTGATATTTCAATAAATAGTTACATTGAGAGAAAAATTGCTGTCATGAACTGATAAAATCGATAAATGTGAAGAACTAGGGCATTATTTAATGAAAAAACACTAAAAATGTAAACATATAAATGCCTTGTGAAAAATTAACATATTAATTACCGGGGGTCAAAATGACCCCATTTGGGCGTTGAATGATGTCGAGAAGTCCGGGCGTCCTAGTGTTAAATAGTATAGTTACTAACAATCTAGTTACATGAGACACTACAGTTGCTTGTTTGCATGTCGGTAGTGCATGCTTGGTGATCTTCACCCCCTGCCACACACCCTCGCGGTGGCTTGTAGGGTATAGTGTAGATGTAGATATTGCTGCAAAAATCGGGGGCTGTAATGTATTCTGCTGTATATACTAGTTCTTTGACAAATTTTATGTACCGGCTAAAGATGGGAAACGGTGGACTAATGGGAAGAGAAAATCATTTTTAGAAGTATGTATAGTGGATAGTGCATTAAAAAATATCATATCTTTGAAAACACCACACATTAGGTGTTAGCCTTAGTAGAATGAGTGTCTTCTAAATGCAATATGTAATTTCATCGTAAAATGTAACTTTGGGCCATTTTATACGGAACAATAAGCCGACATTCCCATTACATTACTTGTTGAGCCTCGGACTCTAGCACTCTGGCAGTCAACCCTTGTACTAACTGGATATTTTAGCGGTGAAAGCGAGAATTGCCCGCCTTCTGTGGGCGGGATACATTTCGGCGGTTCCTTTGCATCGATGCCTTCGTCGTAGGCAGCCAAACCTACTCTCATGCACTGCTGCCAGCGTTTCATCAAGGGTGTACGGAAAAGGCCGTCAGTGACGCACAGTGGTCTGAAATCGGAATAGGCCTTACAAATATCCAAAATTGCTTCTTTTGAGGTACACATTTGAAAATTGGAATGCACACTGACAATTGATTGTTGATCATGGAAAAATAAGTCATTTTCGAAAGATCTCATCAGTTTCTGATATACTGAGGCCCAAACATGGCCAAGTTTCCAAAAGCATGCCCGATTTCGTTTTTCTTCAGAAATATTTGAAGTTAATCTGCTGGTGGAGTTTTGGAAGGTTTTACATGACGTAAAAATCATTATATTCCGGTATTATGGTACTTTATCTATATTAACCACTAGTTTCGAAGATTTTGGTTAATATTAGTGTGGTATTACATCGCAAAATTGCAGACCCCTTTTCCGGGCAAAATTTGAAATAAAGTAGACGATATCTTTCGTTTAAGAAAATTGCCATCCCGAAAACTTCCATCAAAGTATTCACTAAATATATTACAAGAATACAAAGCCAAAATCTTGGAAAAAAGTTTGCGGCTGCGAAATCGAACGCAATTTTTCGATCGCGGTTCACGGCCCGGCTCCGCGACGCGGGGTCTAGAGAATCGGTGACTCCGTTAGATATTTCAAGTTGTTTGGAACTAATTATTGACAATTGCAATTTTAAGCATTTCCGGATCATCCAGACCGTCCTGAGAGTGTGCGATTTGCTTTGTGTCGTATTGGGCGCAAGTTTTTGTAGGGGTGTACTTGGCTTTATAGCAAAATGAAGAATTCCTCGCTAATGATCGGCTTTACGATGTGAACGGATCGCATAACTTTGATGCCGGAATTACCTCAAATGTACTATTACATCGTGCATTTACACGATTTACCACAATGTCTCTTTGCCATCCACCGTTTCTTACCACCAATGTTTTCGTTATTCGTCATCGTTTGATCTCAAAACATCACAATTTCATTACCAGCACCCAGTGAAAGAAAAGTTACCATTGCAAAGAGTTTACAGCTTGGGTCTGGACTAAGATTAAAACCATTGATTCGTACGAACTTATGAAGAGCGACCTGTAAGGTAAATAGTGTGGGGTAAAGCGTAAGGATGATTACATCAAGAAAAACAGTAGGTTAGGGTTACGTAATGGCTAAGCATTAAATAATTCGTTTCAATTGATATTTAGGCGAAGTATTTTCGGCAGAAGTACCTCCATATAGAATTTTTCTAATTTTTGTTCCATTTGATGTTTCCAAAAGAGATCATTTCTATCAATACGCTCAATGTAAATGTCTAATGGGCTCCAAACGACAAAGTCGCAGTAAGTTTTGTCACGAAGGTGCAACTGTCCTTGTATTTGGCAATGACACTGATGCTTTTGCTTTAGCGTGACATTCTCCCCACTCTTTTGAAGAAAGTTTAGTTTCTTCTGTCCTGCCGCCTCCGATGGACACAAATCCCTGCAAGTAATTGGACATTTCACTTCAATTATGCCTATGCCATCTTCTAGAACTTCATCAGGTGTTGCAGCCTGGAAAGACAAGGTTTCATCTACAAAAAGACCAGCAGGCAATACGGTGCTTCCGCTAATCATCTCGTATTCTGCAACAGCATTTCTTTCAAACGCTTTACCGTAAGAAGTGGCCTTATTCCCTCGAAAAGTTGGGAACAATATCCTTTCTGCTACTTTTTCTCTACAGGTATTAGCTCTCAACTTACATATTTGACCGAATAAGGACGCCGTTAGTCTTTTACGCCTTTCAGACACCCACGACAGGCTAAGATATTGAGTCCTAGTATCGGCTTCCAGCCGTAGTCTGTGGTCTCTACTCAAAGACAGTGATGCAAGGAACTCATTCCTATTCGCTTCATCAACTGCATGAATAAGACAAATCAACAAATAAATAAGACCCTTGGGTAAAAACCGAAAATCCCGAATCAGGAACAGTAATGCTCCGATTATACACGTACCAGACCGATATTTCTGCTCCACTTCTGAAACAGAATCAGCAAAGGCCAGATTTACACTCGCAATTCCGCTCCGTCTCGACACTCTTGACTCGCGTTGAGGACTACGATTCCCCCGCACCGCCTGGATCCGTTCCCCCCTCACCATTATACTTTATGGGTTTCATTAAAAGAGTATTGGGTAAATGTGACGATCATGTACGAGAAATCAGCTACTTTTCCCTTGTTAGACCTCATTTGGAATATGCTGCCAGTGTATGGGATCCCTACGAAATCGGTCTAAGTAATGAACTTGAACGTGTGCAGCGAAGATCGGCAAGATTTGTAAAGGGACGATACGATAATTATATTAGCGTAACCAGTCTATTAAATGAATTGAAATGGGAATCATTGTCAGATCGCAGGTTGAAATTTAGACTTAATCTCTTACACAAATTCCAAGGCAATATTTTCAGTGATGATGTTAAAAATATTTTACGAACCCCAACTTACTATGGCAGACTGGACCATAATCATAAAGTTAGAGAAATTGATTGCCGAACTGACCGATTCAAAATGTCCTTTTTCCCTCGCACAATAAGAGATACGAATAACGGTAAATATGTCCTATCGGAGAGTAGCAATGAATAGCATTGGTAGCTGCATGTTGGTATGAGTACTTAAAGCTAACCCTACTAACAGAATGTTTTTGCATGTTTTCTTTGCAATTTCTATCTTTTTAAATAGTGTAGTTCTGACTACTATATTAATACTATTCCTTTTTTATGCATGATATGTAGTGCATGTTTGGTGAGCAATCACCCCCCGCCACACACCCTTGTGGTGGCTTGCAGGGTATTATGTAGATGTAGATATACTTTGTCTGGTGGCGGGTGATGCTCGTTCTGTAGGTGGTCGTGTGGTGAGTGCCCCTTCCACGCTGCGGTGGTGATGCCCCGTTCGCACTGCTAACTTTTTACGATGAGGGCTTGCCATGGTTGGAATTTGGACGTGTGAACGCAAGTTGCTGCTAACCCTGGTAAACTGTTCTACCACGATTGAGTTACTATGGTTGGCGCTAGTTACTGGTATTTTAAGGGCGTGTGTACGCAAGTAATTGTGGAAAGAAGGTCTGTTTTGAAAATGGAAGTGGAAATGGACGTAGAGTGTTTGAAGACGAAGAGACCGGATCGCACGATGTGGATCGGAAATGATTCTTAGTTACAACGATATTTATTTAATCACACTGTAATATATTTTAGTAGTTGTATTACCACGTTCCACTGGTTCGGTTGTTCAATAATGGTGTTAAGTAGTTTGCTTTACCCCTGAATCCTGAGTACGTACGCTTAAATATTTATTTTATGTGTTTACCTTGCCGTGTAGTAAATATACATACAGAAATTAAATAACTCCGAAGTTGCAAACATTCCTAGGAAATTTTACTCGTGTTATTTTTTACGTATTCGCTCCTTAGGACGGCGTTAAAAGTATTTTCAGCATTAATCCCTTAAATAGCTCCTTCCACAAACAGCAGAATATGGTAAACTTGGGATATCGGATTTAAAAACACTTAATTTTGATAAGAGCAACAAATTCATTATGTATCCTAGTATGTATTCTATTTGGATGCATGAACTTGCATACGAAATGGGTTAACATGAGCGATAACTTATTGAGAGGTGAACAATTAATCATTTCATAGCATGGCGTTCCATGGTTGACTGCATTTATTGGTGCGTGGTGCCCGTATATAAGCTAAACGAATAGAAATACAGGCAAGGAAACGTTAATAATTTTGAACTGTAAAGGTATCAGTTGAAATATGAGAGGAAAAAGAGGAAAAGGTTGAATGTCTTAAATATCTGGAAACTAAAGTCACGGAGGGCGTTCATCGTTGTACAAACTTTACACATTTTTTTACCGTATTACTTTGGAGCTATTCAAAGCAAATGGCAATTGCATTCCATTTCATATTTAAAATTGAAGTTCAGCAAAGTAACTGACACAGAATCCATTGAGTATCTCGGAGATACGACCCACTGTCAATCATGAGGAAGTAATTTAAGAAGAATATTTTGGTTGATTTATAAAAAGAAATTAAGGAACTGCCTTGATAAAATTCGATAAAATAACTGCATCTAATTTGCACCTAAGTTGAAATATGCTTCCAATCTTTGGAATCCTTGCTAGACAAAGTCCTCTCGCTACCCTACCCTCCATTGTTATTTTGACTTAATTTGACTCTCCACTTGATGTCAATAGAGTCTTTACTATGGTTCTGGGTAGGCCGTGTGAACGCAGGTTAGTTTAAGCCGCCATATTAACATTCATTCTACCTAGTAATGTAAACGGCGCATGCGAGAGTAGTTGGAAGTGGAAGGGGTATAAGCGACGGTGGTGGAGGCAGCCCGCCACTGGCCGTGGACGCGCTAGTGAAAAGCCAGGAAACATGCGTTCGTATTTTCAAAACTATAGCTATATTTTCGTAAATTAAGTACTAAAAATACTTCTGCTTCAAAGATGGATAATAAACCTTTACCAAAACTGCGTTATATTTTTGATTTACACATCAGAAACTGAACTAAAGCGTGCTGAAAAACGAGGGAAAGCGTCGGTGGGCACACTATTTCTCCTCTAAATTAACGCAATAACGTCATTTACAATGATAATGTCGCGCAATATGTGCGAAGGTCCATCCTTTTCTAAGATAAGAGAGAAAACTATAAGTTCCTACTGGCTATAGTTTAGCTACGAATATGGTTTTAGAAATGGCCTGCAGGAACACTTTCTGCCGAACTAGGGAGCCACCTTAAAGAATGCATGTAAAACTGAAAATTGTCCTTCTCTCACCATTTTCATTTTCCAGCAATTTACACTTTTTCTAGCGGTCCCTAGAAAAGTGTAAATAGGAATTTTCTATATACTTATTTTGGAGTTTCGCTTGGGGAAGATGGGACGTAATACTGTTACTCTGTTTGAACAAGCTCAAACATACAGTGGCAATGGACTTCATACTTTCGATAGTAAAATCCTTATTTGTGAACATCGCAATGTACGAGTTGTGAGGGAGAAAAAATAACATCATTGTGAAGCAAATAGTCAGTGAAGAGCACATAATGATTCTCAGGGCACAAATTCAGTTTGTCATGGAAAATGCCGAGACAGTTGTTGAGTTGTCAAAATTTCTGGACGGTTCGTCCTACCCCACGGAACATGTCATGTACCCAAAGCTGAAATCTATTGAAATTGAGCTTCAGGCCATTTGAGAATGTCATTTTGGAAAGAAGAATTCAGCTGCTCGGAAAGATTTTGATAAGGTTGAGAGTGAACCGTTGAAAGACAAATTCAGGTGTTGTGTAGCTCTTAAATGTGAAGATAAACTTACTGCATTATCGAAAAATTATCCAAATGGAAAATTTTCACGAATATTGGGGAGGTCATTTCAGCCAAAAGTATAATATTAAACAACCCTTCTGATGTTGTGGAGAACGCTTTGTACCCAATCAGGTGTACAGAAGCCATCAAAACTTCAAATTAATTCTAATAAAATTAATGAGATAGATTGCAGGACGGACAGGTTTAAGATGTCATTTTTTCCGCGTACGATTCGTGATCAGAACGTTAAACATCGCGTAAATCGGTATAAATTATAGAGGTAATATTCAGAGTAGGTCGATAGTATATTTTTTTTATTACCTGCATGTTCAAATCAACGTGTGACTTGCATGCAATGCCTTTTTTTGCATGTATGAGTATCTATGAAATTGGTGTTGGGTTTCAAGGCATGCATGGTATTCATAGGTGTGTCCTACGTGATTGAAATTTGGTAGTTTTTCGTCTTTTATCCCCAATTACTTTTAAAGGTGTAATGCTTGCTTTGTGGTGTTCATTTTTGTTTGTTGTGGCATCGTTCCTGGTGTGGATGCACCCCCTGCCACACACCCTCGAGGTGGCTTGCAGGGTACGTCGTAGATATAGATAGATATAGATATAGATAAAAAAGAGTATAAACCTACTAATAATCTGGACAGTGAGAGCTTTTTTCACCCTTTAAGACAGTTGTGAATGACTGAAGAGTTAATTTAAAAGATGATATTTCTTTTTTTGCAGCGTGCCATTTGATTTGATTCCGATCCCACATAAACTGTAAATTAGTTGGCACTTAAAAGTTACCCTCCTTTTTAATAGCAAAAATTCCCCTTCCCCCTTAGTCGCTCGCTTTTTAAGTAGGTATTTGAACCTTGAAACAATCTTTGATCTGATCAGTAGGTATTAGCATGAAGTCTTATTGAATTCTAAAATTAATCAGCCGTAATCTAGGTGATAATTTTTAAAGTAATCATTTTTCTTCTAAAGGTAATTAGCTGAAATCTTCGTGACAGTTTTTTAACTCATTTTCTTATGTTAGAAAAAATTGTTAGTGTCAGATTACTTGGTCATAATATGCATGAATTTAAACAAACTTATTGATTGAAGTAATGATATATTCGCATATTGTTCAAACAAGCTTAAGAATTAATACCTAATTCTAGGTTATTCGATGATAGAAAATATATGAAAATTTTAGTAAAATAAATGCTAATTTCCTAAAAAACAGATGATAATTTAGCAAAATATAGATGCTATTTTTTCCGGTCCCTATTTATAGTTTCATAATACCCTGCAAGCCACCATAAAGGTGTGTGGCAGGGGAAGGGGCACGATAAATATTGTTATCTGCAGTAACTGATAGAGAACAACCATCAAGCTGCATGTGACTCTATTACCTATCATGTTTTCTTGTAGTAGCCGAGTTGACTGTCACTGGCGACTGTTTGGTGATATTCACCCCCTGCCGCATACCCTCGCGGTGGCTCCCAGTGTATTTTGATTTCTTGTTCCCTGAGTCCATCATATATCCCCATTGTAGCCCTCCTTGCAATCGCACGGGATGAGATACACTACCGGTGCTCCGAAACCGAGATTGTCCCTGGCTCAAGTTTTGACTCGGAAGTCCCTTAATTTCTTTGATAGTCTTAGATTCCCCTCGATGTTTTATGTTTTGAGCAGTGCGGTTACGATTCTTGAAATCGTGAGATAAATTGCATGCAGACCAATCCAAATGGTTTCTCACTGTTATCTTCATTTCCAGTCTTTCATTCCTTCTCGACGTGTCCGCTGCTTTAACGTAGTATTCAGGTTACTCCATTCTGAGCGTAGATTCTATTTTTATGCAATCTATTTCGTCCAATAGATTACGAAAATCATCCAGTTCCTGTTACTGAGAAGGATAGCGGTGACTCTTCCCATCGAAGTTGAGGTGAGTATGAATAAACTGACTTTCTGAACACACCTCCCGTCCCAATCTGCCGCCCGACTTCCTCTCCCTAATGATAAATTGCCCTTCGGACAGTTTGGTCGACCAATTGTATGTTCACGAGCAATTACGGGCACACGCGACGTTCAAGCTAAGACAGTCGAGTCGAGGAGACATAACTGCGTGACAAGGAGAACTCATTAAGGAAAGACGAGGGCAGAGGATTGATGAAAAACTTAATTTAATCGAAGTCTCTGGGTTGACGCGGAACAAAGCCGTTGTCGAGCACACTTCAGAGACAAGGGGACTGGAAGGGTCGGCCTCTGGAGATGATGAACTTGTTCGGCGAGGAGGAGGCCTCTATTCAACCTTTCGGCCACCCCGGGCGGGCAAGGGACGGCCGAGGTGGCTGATGGGAACTGGGGAAAGCGTCGCGAGGGTCGAAATCAGAGTTTCCATGTTCCCCCGCGTTCCTTCTTTCCGGTGTGCTCTCGGCCGTGCCTGGCCTGTGTGCGTGTTTAACTGACTGTGCAGGAACTCAAAATGGAGATTGGCTGGACAAGAATGGGTCTGGAAGACAGGACTAAGGATGAAAGAATATGCCAAGCACAATCCCGAGACGTACATCTACATAATACCATGCAAGCCACCATATAGGTGAGTGGCAGGGGGCGAATTCTCACCCACCATGAGAAAGAATTAGTATTTATATACTGTTCTAAACTTCATTATTTAAAAAAAGATAAAAATAGCAAAGCAAACATGCAAAAACATGCTGTTAGTTGGGTTACCTTCAAGTCCTTACACCAACATGCAACTATCTATGCTATGGATTGAATCACTCGTATTGGATACATATTTATTACTATTCATATCCCTAAATGTACGAGGAAAAAAGGACATTTTGAATCTGTGAGTTCGGCAATCAATTTCTCTAATTTTGTGATCATGGTCCAGTCTACCAGAGTAAGTTGGGGTCCGCAAAATATTTTTAACATCATCACTGACAATATGGTCTTGGAATTTATTTAAGAGACTAAGCCTAAAGCCAACCTGCGATCTGACAATGATTCCTATTTTAATTCATTTAATAGACTAGTTACGCTAATATGGTTATCGTACCGTCCCTTCACAAATCTTGTCGATCTTCGCTGCACACGTCCATTATTTAGACCGATTTCATAATGGATATCAAAAAGCATTCCCACGTTTCCCACATAAATTACCTTGGAAGTAAGACAGTTAAGCAGCGCAAGAATATATCGGGTTGATTGGTGTGCGAGAGATTACACCTCCGACTCAATGCTCAACGACTTGCTTTGTCTCCAAATGCAATTTTGACCAAAAGAGAAAAAAAACTAAACTTTACCTCATATTAGATGAGTTTATTTATCCGAGACGTTAATAACCTGATTATCTACACTGTATGCTATTAATGATGAAATATTTGGCTTCAAGACACCCATGATCAGCTGTTGTCTATTAATCCGCGGATTTTTTCCAAGATAATCGCTTATCTCAGATTGTTTGCGGAGATATACCCAATGTAAGAAGTACAAAAGCCGTGATAAGAACTTGGTTTAACGGGTTTCTTTCCTATAAGAGGGAAATGATAAATATTAGCCTAAGTACATTGCTTTTGCATCAGCCTCATATCAAGCTCATGACGAAACCTTGTAAAAGTTGAACAAAAACAGTTTGAAATGCCATTAGCCCCACCTTCACTCAAAAAGTATACTCAATACTTTGTCACACATTGCCTTCATGTTACAGCTGAATTTCATTTTTCTGAAGAGAGCGCTATATATTTATTTTTTTATTGTAGTTTCCAACGGCCTTTGCATTCCTTCGGCAATCTGGACGATCTGCTAAGCTCCGTGACGAGGACTCACCAGAACGGCTGGTTGGGAACTCCTACCGTTCCTCTCTTCAATCGAAAGAATAAATTTGGACTATTTTAATTTCTCTTAGAGGGATTTTGATGCTGGTTCTTGTGTATTGGTACTCTCAAATTAATTTCCTTCCGTCTTCTTTTTTTATTAAATCTTATTTCAAATTTGGGAAAAAAATAAAAATTTTTAAATAGTTGGAATATCTAACTTAACTTCGCTTCCAAAACCTTAGCTTACTTAACCTTAACTTCCAAAAATATCATCATTCAAAAGGCGGATAAGAGCAACGCGGTAGTCGTCATGAAGAAGAACGACTACTTTGAGAAATGAGAAGACTTCATCAAAGGTAACGGCGTTGAAGTGCTCCGAAATGTTTCACTTTCACCTCCAAGTTTCAACGTGAGTGTAAGGACGTGATTAAGTCGTGTGATAGATTATTTAACACCTCAGATTTTTACCAAGCGAATGAATTCCGCAGCCCCACGCATTTTGTGGTCGCCTAAGGTGCACAAGAATGGCATCCCGATTAGACGTGTCAAACGTGCCTGCCCCCAACCATCGGCTTGCAAAATATTTGAATGGTATTTTCCGAGAGGATTCTAAGTTTTCCTCAGAATAGCAAAGAACTCAGTGGACCTAGTGAGCAAGTTATCAGGAAAGGTCATTCCCAAAAAGTGTATACTCGTGTCTTTCGATGTGAGCAATCTTTTTACCAACCCTATTGGAAATTTCCTTACAAATTTTCTCTAAAAAAGTGTAAGGTTTTCTGTAGAAAATTGAAACCCCATTTTCACTAGAAGTTAGGTACCGTGGAAAATGTTCCTTATGTAAATATTCCACTCAATAAAGTATAGTTCACACGATTGTCCAAAAAACATAAAACCTAAGTATAAATATAGGGAAGACTTGATAAAAATCAGTTGAATAGAGGGCATATATCACAATAAATTATTGAAAAGATTTTAAATTCACCAATGTTTATTCCTTTCTTTAGCAGCGTGTTTACATTTTTTATCAGCATGAACGTTTATTAATTTGGCCTACTACTGGATGAAATCCTCGGTTTTCAGTCTCTTCTTTAATTCATTAATGAATGCACCGGAAAATATAAAGGAGGTCAAGGATGATGATTATAAAATTGAAGAAATTATGATCATAATAACACAATACTGAACCCATGCGTGCGAAAAAAGTCTCCGTTGCTATTTAAATTCTTTTAACAACAATGTGATAAACAAAGATAGGATGTTTGTATGAACGAAATCGCCAATTTCAATGATTCACATAAAATTACGGAATGCTCATGATTATAAGAAATGTCTTCATTAACCTTCCGAAAATGTTCCCAACCTCGAAAAAAAATGCGTTCTTCCGAAATTATTACTGTTGATACTGCTGATTCGCTTGGCTTCAAGCACTGCAAAGATGCGGGTTAGCATATATTTGTTTGGTACCAAATGTTATTAAATGCGAGTTGTAACTGTTGACTCTGTGATAAATGGATACATAACATAGTAGTAACCTTGAAATGGTGAAATTTAATCACTAAATTGATAACGTGGAAGGGAATTATTCAAATAATATGGGAAGTTTCTCCTTGATAACGTTTTCCCTAAGCATGTATATTTTCCCTAGAGCAGCGTTTTTTCTAGAGAAAATAATTTCCCAAAGCTTAAATTTTCCAAGGAAAAAAGTTCTAGGGAAAAAAATTCCTTCAACTATGTTCCCCTAGAAAACACATTTTTCTAGGGGAACTTTAATTTTTCCCTTGCTTTTCCCTACGTTTTAGGGAAATACGGTAGGGAAATTTCCAGCAGGGAATGTCCCACCAGGAGAAGCCATTCACGTATAGCAGAACAAACCCTACTTCAGAAAACCCTCCTAGTGCCCATTTTCAGTGAGCTGTGTGCATTACTAAGGACCTGTGTCTCTCAAAACTACTTTGTGTTAAATGGTGACTACTAGGCTCAGCCCAACGGGTTAGCCCTTCATCTCCAATCCTAGCGGAGATCTCTATGGACCACTCTGTTCTCTTCGCAAATTTCCCTCGCTAAGAACGTGCATTGGTGGCATAGATATGTGGGCGATGTCTTTTGCACATGGCCTGGTTCGGAGAGGCAGCTAGAACTATTCCTCTCTCATCTAAACTCATTGCATCACAACTTCAAGTTCACTCGTGAAAAAGAAGAAAATGGTTGCCTCAATTTTCTTGACCTTTCCATCTCGAAAGGTGAAGAAGGACGACAGTACTCTATTTTCCGAAAGGATATGCATAATGACTGAACCATTCATCGCGAATTCAAGGCATTGCTACGCAGAGAAGCTTTGAGCTTTCCATTCAATGATTCACCGGCTAGCCTCCATCCCAGGTCTACCTCTAGCATAGAAAAGGAACTTAATTTAATCAAAAGGATTGCATCAGCAATCAGATTGACACAGGATGGTTGATTGAAAAATGTACCAAAGGAAATTAAGAAAATTGGCAACTAACAGCATTTACTCTCAGCAGCCTAAGAATTCTCCCAACAATTTGGAAGATGCACTGTTTTTTATATCTCTTTGAATGAGAAGTTTATTACTTTAAATGTGCTTGGCAAAATTTCGTTGAAGAATTAAGTTGTGTTACAAAGATATTACTCTTTAAATATTGTAAGTTTTGGGCAGCTTAAAAACAAGACGTCATCGCATGGGCGTTGTTTATCTGTATATGCGTGGAGGTAAGTTATTTAATGAATACTTGGCCGAAACATTTGTATATACCTCATCTCTTTAGCGCAATAAATGAACGTATTTCGATTTTTTTATTGAAGTATTATCGTCCATAAATCGTCCATAGATATTATAATATCTGTATAGTGCCCTGTTTGTTTTCACTCCAAGAATCTTTGTTATGACAACGCAATCGCTGGTTTTTTAGAAGGATGCCACCATTAGGGAGTCAACCAAAAACAAATTGTCGGATTGTGCTTTTTTAAATTACTTTTCAATCATGTTTTCGATTAAGAAGCGGGTGAAAACCTCAAAATAATATCTTCGATACGTTTTATTCTAAAATAAACATGTTTCCGCAGAAATATGGAACCTATACCGTGCAGTGACGTCAGAAGGCATTTCAGGCCACGTGACTTTTGTAAATTTTCGGAGACATTTCAATAGCATTTAATGAGATTTGTGCTTGGCATAGAAAATGTTGTCTTATATATTTAAATTCGTGATAAAATGTCTCATTTCATGCATTATTAATGCACGAGAAACAAATTTCATGCATATTCCCCATTGGCGGAGAATTATATATTTAGGTAACATATCCACGAAGATAAGTCGGATAATTACCAAAGAAACAATCAAGAATTCCTTCTATAACAGACACAACTTGCGTAGCATATAATCGCGGGTCAAGGAAAAATTTCCAATTGTTGAAAAAAGTGGTGTACATAAGTTTGTGGCGACATCGCGACAGGACCCAATTCACCGTGTCCGCCATTCGACTCCTTGCCCTCCGCTCTCTATAGAACCTTCGCGGAGCAACATGTCCGCTATCTTCCGCCGGAAGTTCGAGAGAGAGAGAGAGTAGAGGGGGTTCTAGAACATTCTCAAGACACGCCCGAGAAGATATAATATAAGGACGCTCCTCGGAGTACCAGAGTGGAGAGTCGAACCAACGCCATGAAAATGGTGTCATTCATGGCAGTTAGAATTAAATTTTTTTAAATGGATAGTAATGAGTTTTTGGAAAAAGAATTGTTCCCCTCCTAGCATGTACAAAATAAGTACTGATGAATTAACAAACGTGGAATCCATTACATATCTTGGAATAAGACTGACACATATTCTATCCTGGGGTAAGCACATACGTGAAATAATGGGGCAATCTAATCATAAACTGGGATTCATCAAAAGAGCACTGGGTAAATGTGACGATCATGTACGAGAAATCAGCTACTTTTCCCTTGTAAGATCTCATTAGGAATATGCTGCCAGTATATGGGATCCCTACGAAATCTGTCTAAATAACGAACTTGAACGTGTGCAGCGAAGATCGGCAAGATTTGTAAAGGGACGGTGCGATAACCTTATTAGCGTAACCAGTCTATTAAATGAATTAAAATGGGAATCATTGTCAGATCGCAGTTGAAATTTAGACTTAATCTCCTAAATATGTTCCAAGACTATATTTTCAGTGATGGCCTTAAAAATATTTTTCGAACCCCAACTTACTATGGTAGACTGGACCATAATCACAAAATTAGAGACATTGATTGCCGAACTGACAGATTCAAGATGTCCATTTTTCCTCGTAGGGTTATGAATAGCGGTAAATATCCCCAATACGAGAGCAGCAATGGATAACAAAGGTAGTTGCATGTTGGTGTAAGAACTTGAAGGTAACCCAACTAACTGCACGTTTTTGCATGCGTAGTTTGCTATTTTTATCTCTTTAAATACTGCAGTTTCGACTAATATATTAATACTAATCCTTTTAAATGTAGGATATGTAGTGCATGTTTGGTGAGAATTCACCTCCTGCCGCACACCTTGATGGTGGCTTGCAGGGTATTATGTAGATGTACTTTCAATGGTTATCATTTCTAAGGGCCATTTCAACGTCATTAGAGAGTTTCACTTCATTCGGCCCGATGCAAGAAATGGCTATTCGAAGGAAACGGAATTAGTGCGAAGTAATGAGCTTTTGGGTTAAAGGATCTGAAAAATACGACTCAGAATACAACCTAAATGGAACGGAAGTAATTAAATCGGGGGATGTTACGTACTCGTGAGCGTCACTAGGTGCCCACCCGCTTGGGGAGCACACATCAGAAGAATGTGCCATTCCGCCTTAATGACGCAAGGCTTCATTGGAGGCGTTGCGCTAAAGTGTTGAGCAAAGTTTAGAAGCGCTTCGAGTACAATTGGGAGTTAGGCACTCCAACGGCCAAGGTTACGTCGCACCTAAAGGTAAAAAGATTCAGAGGGATTCGATCACATAACCCTTGAATTTCAAGGCCGGTGTCATGATACATATCGAGATCCTGTGACCTGTCATTCAAGATGGTGGTGATACAATTACGTGTTTGATGGACAGTTGCTTGTGGCGAATTCAAATGTTTATATTTTAATTACAAATTACTCTTCGTAAAAAGAGGTTTACGAGTAAATAATATTTCTACAAAAACTATTCTAAAAAGCTTTTATTGGAATATGTGTCCAGAGACCTAATCGGTTCTCCTAGTGTAAAATTCAATTCAGTACTTGGGCAGTGAAACTAATGTTACATGTAGATTTAAATTTTTTACACAATTGTTGTGACACATATTAGTACATATGTGGTACAGATATAGATATCATGGCATGGGTTCCAGGAGAATATTTAGGATAGTTACTGGGCATCAAGAAAATGTCATTTACGCTCCTTTTACGCCGGGGGAAGCAATCATTGCGGCATGACCCAAGTATGTACTTACGGCCTTCGCAGCCAACGGTAGGTTTCCGAAATTCCTCCCTGCCATTCTTCATCTCAGGCATCGCTCCAGCCTTTGCCTTTCGAGGCCTTCGAGGGCCCTTTCATGGGAGTAAGCGTCCTTAGGGGGAAAATGACGGCCGATGTATAAGAGGATCTTGGGGCTTGTGCGAACATCGGCTGGCCTTGACCCCTCCCACTCCTTCTTTAAGGAGGTCATCTTGAAGCCACGAAAATCACACTCAAGATCGAATCGCCCCCTCCAAGTCATCTCGCGATAACACTTTAACGACGCTTCGTAATCTTGTTTAACCTTCTTCATCCTTTCCTTATTTCATTAATCCTTCCACATCATATGCCTCTTAAGATGGCAAAATGATCACAATCAAGGGTTTACTCATCAATCTGGAGCCTCTTAGGGCTAGTTCGACGAAGGAAGCGACACCGGTGGCAGGGAGACGTAATTCGAGACGAGGCCTCGATGAGATAAGGGTCGCTGGCCTCGATATTAAGGGTCGCCTATCACCCCTTGAAGAAAGAGACCGTCTCAGGATTATCGGGAAAAGTTATCCACGCGAATTCCGTTTAGCTAATGTTTCCGGGCCAACCTCTCAAAAGAAATAATTCTTTTATCGATTCAACCTTTGATAAAAGCAAATAATTATTATTATACTGATCAAAAGACTTTACCACTGCAGTAAAAAAGAAATTAATAGAGAGACCGATAGACTATCTACGACTGAATAGTTATATTTTTTTATTTTCGCAAGCGAAAAGGCAGCGTGAATTTTAGTAGTGTGTGCATTTTCGTAGTGTATTCATAACCACCAAACCAAAATTAGGCTCGTGTCACCATTTAAACCGGTGCTGATAGCATATCGTTCATTGAGAGAATATCCTGTCTTCATTAGCACGGCGTTCTTCTCAAGTCCCAGCCAACAGCTGTCCTATTCCGGCGCCAATGCAAAACCGTCCTTCTCTCGCTCAATTCCAAACCATTCTACGACCATTTTGATTTCTCACATCTGCTGCATCGCCTATGCATTCCTACCCACGGCCGTTCCATTTCTTTGCTTTTTGGTCCTCAAATTAACAGTACACTCCCGCTATCACTGCGCCCTTTGCCATCTAACTACCGACCTATATCCCTCACATCCATTTCATGCAAGGTTCTGGAACATATAATTATCAGTTCAGGCATGTCACACCTAGATAGTCAAAATTTATTGTCCAATATTCAGAATGGTTTCCGAAAGAGTAGATCATGTGAAACTCAACTTGCTCTCTTTTCCCACGATATTTGAGTTTCCGGCGAAAATAATATTCCAGTGGATGCAATATTTCTCGATTTCAAGAAAGCTTTTGACAAGGTGTCCCATAGCAAACTAATTTTGAAACTAAAATCTTATGGGTAGTTCATGACGGTATCATGAACTACCCTTTTAACTCTCCGGCAATTGAAGTCACTCCAGGTGTCCCACAAGGTAGGGACTCCTGTTCCTTCTATACATAATTGATATGAATAACGTGGTAAAAGTAAGCTTTGCCAATTTGCCGATGACGCGGTATTTTACAGGGAAATTCTATGCCAAACGAGAGAGAATATGTAAATGATGACTCGATCAATTGAAAAATGGTCTAATACATGGCAGTTAGTATTCAATTTTGAAAAAGGTGTAGTAATGAATTTTCGCAAAAAGAGTTGTTCTCCTCCTAGCACGTACAAAACAAGTAATAATGAATTAACAAACGTGAAATCCATTAAATATCTTGGAATCAGACTGACACATGATCTTTCCTGGGGTAAACACATAGGTGAAATAATGGGTCAAGCTAATCGTAAACTGGGATGCGTCAAAAGAGTACTGGATAAATGTGACAATCATGTACGAGAAATCAGCTACTTTTCCCTTGCTAGACCTCATTTGGAATATGCTGCCAGTGTATGGGATCCCTGCGAAATCGGTCTAAATAACGAACTTGAACATGTGCAGCGAAGATCGACAATATTTGTAAAGAGACGGTACGATAACCTTATTAGCGTAACCAGTCTATTAAATGAATTAAAATGGGAATCATTGTCAAATCGCAGGTTGAAATTTAGACTTAATCTCTTAAATAAATTCCAAGACCATATTTTCAATAATGACGTTAAAAATATTTTGCGAACCCCAACTTATTATGATAGACTGGACCATAATTACAAAATTAGAGAAATTGATTGCCTAACTGACAGATTTAAATGTCCTTTTTTCCTCGTACAATTAGGGATATGAATAGCGGTAAATATGTCCAATACGAGTGTAGCAATGGATAACATT
Source organism: Platycnemis pennipes (assembly GCA_933228895.1). Classification (NCBI taxonomy): domain Eukaryota; kingdom Metazoa; phylum Arthropoda; class Insecta; order Odonata; family Platycnemididae; genus Platycnemis; species Platycnemis pennipes. The sequence goes on along the minus strand of OW121855.1, from coordinate 122,164,668 downwards.
GGTAGCTGCATGTTGGTGTAAAGACTTGAAGCTAACCCAACTAACAGCACGTTTTTGCATGCGTTTTTTGATATTTTTATCTTTTTAAATATTGCAGTCTACACTTATATATTAATAGTAATCCTTTTAAATGCGTGGTATGTAGTGCATGTTTGGTGAGAATTCACCCCCTGCCACACACCTTTGAGGTGGCTTGCAGGGTATGATGTAGATGTGGAAGCCCATTGCGACCTCTTAATTGAAATTTCAACCAATGTGGAAGCACTCTTATTATATATGGTTATACTCCGTGCCCAACTGACCGCATCCATTCTCTCTTCCAATCAATGTTAATCCTTCCTCGCATATGACATTAAACCACAACGCAATTGGAATTCACCAATCTTTTCCATCAATTCGCCCGAGGAAATGCCTCGTGAAATACACAACCCAATTTATTTGCTGCTTTTTTTACCGGCCAGGACGTGCTTGACATCACGCACGCAGTATTTTATGTTGTATTTTCCTCGTATTGTCACGGGTATTCGAGCAACATAGAGTGATGATTTTCGTGTAAGTACATATTATACGCGGCGAATATCAGATAGAGGTTCCTTATTTCCACACGATATTCCTCTCAGGCTGAGGACACTTCACCCGTTGACTTCTCCAATTTCCCGTCTCGGACAGAAGTGAAAAGAACGTAAAAATGAAGAAAACTAATGCACAAAATAAAAATAAAAAAAACTGCTGCACAAGAGAATGATGAAATGAGCTGATACATCGGAAATAAAAGGTGTGAATGAAAATTTGAATGGTAAAAAAGGAACAAAGAGACTTTTCATTGTTTAGGTTGGCACTGCCTGAAGAATTTTAAGGGTCCAACAATCGCTGGATGAAAAAAGTGGAGATAGGAGATAAGAATGACAAATACCTACGTTAGTGAACATCCAAGACGTAATTAAGAAATATTTGGAATGACTTTTCAGCATCGAAGCAATTAAAGAATAAGTTTGAGATATTAGCTGAATAGAGGATTATAATGAAAATTCTGAAAATCAGATGGACGACTGAAAAGCAGAAGAATGAAATCGCTATTCTGTGCTCGAAATCGTCAGATGGAAACGAAAAATGAATTTTAGTGAAAAAATTAATCTTCTAACCACAACAATTCACTCACAAATCGAAAATTAAAATAAGCAAAAGGTGACGCCCACCGAAAAAGACGCTTTGATACCATTGACGTCATTTTCCTCCCGTCCTTGACTGCTTTTAAGGGAAGGGAGTGGAGGGGGGTTCTCGGAAGGTCTGCTCGCACAGATCCTGTCGCAACAACTTCCATTGGCAGAGTCAGCTGTGTCCCCGCCATTGCGATGAGGCGAAGTAGCTTCGCGGGCTCAGTTGTGATTGGACGAAGTCGATATACGTCAGAGGTTGCACCACGCCCACTTTTCCGAAAGGGTTAAAAACATCAGTTTTTCGCCGCGTATAACTCGAGAAATAATTGACGGATCAAAAAGCGTTTTAATAACTCTATCAGATTTGGCAATTTAAAAAATATGGTAAACGACCCCATTGTGGACACAGAGCGGGATCTGCCAATGTAAATGGTTGTTCGACTCATTTCGGGTTAATTCTAAAGGCATTGCATATTCTACTGCATCGTAAATAATATTCAGCATGCTTTTAGCCACGCCAGAATGCAAACGGACGCATTCTGTCGTTCTGTTACTTTGGATTTTTTACAGGATGCAACAGATTCTGTGCGAGCATACCTTCCAACCCCCCCCCCCCTCCACTCCCCTCCCTTTCCCTCAAAACAGTCATGGAGGGGAGGTGGATGGCTTAGATGGCAGCTCGTACGGTGGGCGTCACCTTTTCCTTACTTTGATTTGTAAAAATAAAGAATCAAGTAACTATGTATATTTCCACTTGAATCACTTCCATTCAAGTGGAAATATACATAGTTACTTGATTCTTTATTTCAACATGAATTTCCACATAGTTACGCCGCAAAGTATTGAGTGCATTTGATTTGTAACTTATGAGCGAACGGCTCTAGTTAGAAGATTAATTTTCCACTGAAATCCATTCTTCGCTTCCATTCAACGATTTTGGTTCCGGGTGTACACCCGTTGGCGTCGACCTGCCGAGGTTGACCGAGTTGCCGCCAGGAGACGCGCAGTGGTGCAGGATCCCTAATACTAGGTATCGATGAGTCTAGAAAAACCTTCTATATAATGTTTTTGTGCATATACGTTGTATACACCGATCATTGACGATTTGAAAACTATCTTAGGCAAGGACATATTGCCGTTGACACTCCTCTAGTAAATAAGATAAAATGTTGCACTGGTAACAAGTGTATCATTTGAAAAGGAGCAGGCAGAGCTTCACCTTCAATTCTCTCTAATATAACGTGTATTTCCATGATCCTAGCTCTGAAAAATGGGTTTTGTAACTGAAGGTGAGTGCTATTGAATTTTTTATTGATAATATTGTAAATATGATTCGAAAAATTTTTTTTTACATAATTTCTAGTTCAAAATTAAATAAACATTTTATTGAAAATTTACGTTCAAAGTTACAAAAGTATATATATTTTGTGGTATTATGTAAAAACATATATTGCACGTCTAAAAGTATACAATTGTGCATATACCAGATCCAAAAAGAGTTTCTCCAAATCTCCCCACAAATTTTTAATCTACATTACATTTTTCATGTAAACCAATTTAAAATAATTTGGGTTCTGAAATGAACAAATGCGTAACTTCTTTTCAATATTAATCTACCAAACCTTTTTTATCATTTTTTGAAGTCTTTACCTACAAGCAGATATGCAAAATTTGTCAAAATATGCTACCAAAAATTGTAATGATCACAACTTGGGGAATTATCCATTTTCAGGATATACGAAATTTTAACCTTTGACAAATGCGAAGGTGCAATTTATTTTCAATATTCAGCAACCAAACCTTTTCCATCCTTTCTTTGAATGCTTTACCTATTCAAAAGTTGTCCGAAAATGGAAAATTTACCATGTTTGTTGATAACTTTCTAATGGGACCATATTTGAACAATTTGCGAGCATCTATTTATTGTTTTTCGCCCGAAAATTTCATTAACTGTAAACGTATACATGTATATATGTAAACAACATATGTACATGTACTAGAAATGAAATGTTTTCATGTACGAGAAATCAGCTATTTTTCCCTTGTTGGACCTCATTTGGAATATGCAGCCAGTGTATGGGATCCCTACGAAATCAGTCTAAATAACGAACTTGAACGTGTGCAGCGAAGATCGGCAAGATTTGTAAAGGAACGGTACGATAACCTTATTAGCGTAACCAGTCTATTAAATGAATTACATTGGGAATCATTGTCAGATCGCAGGTTGAAATTTATACTTAATCTCTTAAACAAATTCCAAGACCATATTTTTATTGATTATGTTAAAAATATTATGTGAACCCGAAATTACTATGGTAGACCTGACTATTACAAAATTAGAGAAATTGATTGCCGAATTGACAGATTCAAAATGTCCTTTTTCCCTAGTACAATTAGAGATGGGTACGAATAACGGTAAATATGTCCAATCGGAGAGTAGCAATGAATAGCTTTGGTAGCTGCATCCTGGTAAGAGTTCTTAAGGCTAACCCTACTAACAGAATGTTTTCGCATGTTTGCTTTTCAATTTCTATCTTTTTTAAATAGTGAAGTTCTGACTAGTATACTAATACTATTCCTTTTTTATGCATGATATGTAGTGCATGCTTGGTGAGAAATCATCCTCTGCCACACACCTTTGTGGTGGCTAGCAGGGTATTATGTAGATGCAGATATGTGCGCAGGGATTGTCAATAATAAGCATTATTGCGTGCATAAAGTAATGGGGATGGGTAAACTTGAGTTATTTTCAATGTAATATATGTTTATGATATCTATTTGCATATTTTTATATTTATATCAATAGTTTAAAACCTATTTCAAAGTCTATTTATTCATTTAAATGAGAAGACAATTTTTTATGTTAAATGGGCAATCAAATAATACAAAAAATTCCAAGAATTTTGTAAAAAACATAATGCACGAAAATGATGGCCTCGAATACGCACTCAATGTCAACGAAAACAATATATTTAATTTCAAACAAATAAAGATCTCCTAAGTATGTGTAAATTCATGTAATACCAAAATTGCTTATAGTTTTGCAAAATAATTAATTTTGCGAAAATATTAACATTGAATTCGTGTTCAGAGATCGCGGAAACCTTTGTGATATAAATTTTAAAGAATAGAGAACTTTTGAATTTGCGTAAATCCAAGTAATAAAAATATTGCAAGTACTTTTGTGAAAAAATTACTTTTCAAAAATATGAGCATCAAATTGGAATTCAGCGACTGAGAAAACGTATATTTGTTCACATTAATCGGGATGTTTTAAATATGAGTTAATTTTAGTAAAAAAATTGAAAAACGTTTTGCAAAAACTTAGGTGACAAAAGTTTTGAATGCAACTTCATATTCAGCGGCCACGGAAACCTTTATGGACCAAATTTCATATAAATTGAACATTTTAAATCCAAAATCCGAATTAATAGAGATCCTCCATTACTGTGCGAAGTACGCCGGTAGTCCACTAATCCAATATTAACGATGGATTGTCAATATTAATTAATATTAATATTGACGATGGCTCTTTAACGATGAACTTCCGCGAGTCTTTTCTACATCTACACGATACCCTGCAAGCCACCGCGAGGGTGTATTTTGTAGTCCTTTGGAAGTGAGTAGCACCAAGAAGCAAATGCTGGAAACTAACATCACGGCATGTAATAGTCTTGTTGAAAGTCTCCATCCATCAACTTGATAGCGCGTTGAGCATGATCATTAATCACACGCAAAGCCTTCACCTTATCTTGACTAATTCTGTCGTCGCTGTTGTTGTGCCATGTCACCGGATCCTCCTCCAAAAAATCTTTAGGAATACCAAGTGTTCGAAAGAATGAGAGACTGTTCGTTCGGAAAAACTCGAAAATAATCGCAGAGAAACATGCTTGGGTCTAAAGTACCTGAAGTACTCATGGACGAATGTTGAATTCATGCGCATATGTATTGTAACGTCTGATATTTGTTTTGTTTGTTGGTGAGATGTTGGTGGGTTGCTGGGGGAGTGAAGCGGGGGATTGTTGGGTTGTTGATTGGTTGATTGATTTTGTTGGAGAGGATGAATAAAGGAGATTCTGAAATGCAGCGTCTTCTTTCTTGAAATGAGGGTTCTCCCGTAGTATTTGTCCGACGTTACAGTATATTAATTTTCGCCCTTTGTTTTCTTTGCTTGAAGTTTCATCACCAAGGGGTAAAAATGGCCGCGGACAAGAGCTTGGGAATTTTAAGTCCACGCTGGAGTATTTCGTTGGAGCAGGATTTCATTTCTGCGAGAGAACGCGTAGATATAGGTATATAAGATGTGTTTCGGGAGGAGGGGAATGGAATCCGTGTCGCGGAATGAACGCGAATTCCTCGGGGGAGAGAGGAGCAGCTCCCGCCCGCTAAACCCCCGCGGGGCAATGCCTGCATGGAAGCGAGCGAAACGTCGACCGGAGGGCGGACACTTCGTCATCGCCTTCAGGGCAGACATTCCGTGGGGGGGGAGGAGTAGGGGGGGTTAAAGGGGAGGGGGGGAAGGGCATAACTTGGGGAATCGCTGGTCAATCGATTGGGATATGGGAAAAGAGGGTCTCCCAGAGGATGCGACGACGATTTCTGGGAACGACGGACTCCCCTTATCTCATACGTCGGGCCTCCGTTAGAATGTGTCGAACTCGCGTGGAATCCACCGCGCGCATTCTTGGACATATAGCTAGACATATCCAGAGAAGATAGGTGTGACTTGCGAAAGGTAGGGCGAACAGTTGTGTAAATGGAGGACTCTGAGACGATGAGATTACATGACGTTGAGCCCGATTCTATGGAATCACGCCCCTTGCATATTTAAATGTAATGTAGATATTCTGTATATGGTATCTGGGGACGTACAGTAATTTGCAAAAGTCTGTGGGAATCTCCTCCGCGCCACTAGCGGCCAAGATTTGAATCCACCAACTATGTTGGCGCTAACTGTGGGGTAGAGAAAATTTGTGCTAAGGTAACGGTAATACACGATACGTAAAAATGGCAGATTTTAATGCCAGGGTCCTCAAAAAAAATGATCGGTAACAAATAATAATGGCACATAGGATCAAGGTTGCACTATAATTAGGGCCCTACCACTTTTATTATGCAAAATAAATCTCGAAAAGTGCGTGCGATTGCTTAAAACTCTGATTACGCCTGTGATATTAAGTGCCGTGCCGTAACACGTTAGAAGATTCTTTTTTCTCATTTAATAGTTTATTTTCAGTCCATTACTCTTTCTCATATGATATAGTTTCAACGGCAAGCTTACAGAATGAAACTCCGAGCGTGCGCAGTAGGAAATAAAGATATTTGTCGTCGTTGAAAGTTACTTGGCATAGTAAAGGCAGACGCATTCATTACGTAACTTATGCTCCATTGCATGAATAATTAAATAATGACACTGCTACACAAAACAGATGTCTTTCCCGCTTCGTGAATTTCATTTAACTATCCAAAACATCTCGCGCTATTATTCGATGCAGTCCAATCAGTTCACCAATATAAATTAACACTTATTCGTGGTAGGTTAAATAATCATTTGAATGTATGCGGTTCACAGAATTTATTAAAGAAACCGCTCTTATGCACACTACGATTACAAATAATTATGCGGTCCGAAGTATTTATGGACATTTTCAGTCATTTATCATACGATGAGTCTTGCTTTAATCAGGGCCCACCACCAACACTATGTATCATCGGCTATTTTACCAGCAGCGCACCGCATATTATTCTATCAATGCTCATTATCACTACACTAGAACGTCTTCACTAATGATTTAGCGAGTATTCCTCCACAAATTTTACAAAATAGGATTAATTCCATACCTATGTATTCCTTGGGACTGGACCGCTATTCCAATATTCACAGACATCAAGGTAATGTTTATTTATGTTTTGTTGTTGTTGACGACGAAATAAATACACAAGAGTTATGGAATTAGATAACTATCGTTGTTGCAATGCATTTCATGCCTTTAATTTTCATTTAACGTAATAGTGCTTGAACATTCGTAGGGAAACCATCTCTGAAGGAGTCATAGGCGCTTCTGAGATGGTTTTCACGTTGATAATGTGTCGTTTGGACTCCCATAGCATGTTTTAAGTCATTTTTTGCTTCAGTTTTTTTCAAATTTTTTTCGGCTGGCTTTTGTTTCGCTTGACCACGTCATCGACTCACCGATCATTGTTGAAATTGAGCGACTGAATTACCAGTGCAGAGGGAAATCGAACTGGGGATGGAAAAACAACCTGATGGTTGTCATATTTTTTAGTCAATAAGTAAAATAGCCATTTGAATGATTTCTTCAAGGAAATTTTTTTAAATGTTTACACTTTGGTCAAGAAAAGCATGTTTACTCGCTCTTAATCCAGTTCTCTTTGAATAATATTTGTCTCTTCGTCCTCACGCATTAAAAGATTCAATAAAATCATTGACGTGGCTAATGTTTTACTTTCAATCATTTAACGGAATTAAAATTTTAGATTTCACGTAACATTTTGTGATGGTCAAGAGAAATGATGCATCAGTATCATCCGTCAGAAATCTTGAAATTGCCGCAACTCTGTACTAAATACAGTAGAATAAGTGTAATAAAGAAATGTAATTTGTGTGTAATGTGAGAGGGGCACTGTCCGAGAACATCAAGAGAAACCTGGCGTGGAGAAGGCGAGCTAATGCTCACGTAAATGTAATTCAAGATGGCCTTTTAGCGTCCCTCCGCCTGATTCAAGCGCAAGATCCTACGGATTGGTAACATCATTGACGATCTTGGTTATCCAAAATGAAAAAACCCTCTAGAATTTCCGACCATTATGTCGGCAATGACACCCGAGGCTCGCCAAATCATAAGAGGTGGATGATGCATTAGCAATGAAAATAAATAATCTACATAACTTTGTGTATGAAACCGCGAGAGTCAGTGACATGCGACATCTCTGCCAAGCATTAGTTTCAAGTGAGAAAGTATTATGTACCCTAAGGCATCAGACATGCGAAAATACTAGTCCGCACAAACTACTTATATTTAGCATAGATATATAGTGCTATTACTTTGTAGCATACATTAGATATGGTTGCATGAGACACGTGTAGGTGAAGTTTTATTATATGAAAAGTAATGTTCATCAATCCGGAATTTATGTTACTGAATTATTTAGTTAAAATTTTCTGAAGCATGCCTGAGATGATAAAGTTAAAACAAGAACTTGTTAAATCAATTCAGACCCTCGTATATTAAAGTCGCAATATCTATTCTAATTTCCACATTTATCTGCGATATATTCTATTACTGTCAGAATCGTGTTCGAATAAAATGAATCCTTAAACCGACGTGCTCCCATCCGTCTCTCTAACTTATTTTTACAATATAACCTGCCTTGGGACGCAGGTTTTTTTAAATATACTTGAATCATCTTTAGACACAGTTGTGCCATAACGCAATTGCATGCATGTGTGCGCGGCATACTATTTGTCACTTACATAATGTCCCAACCTTCGTGTTTTACCAACTTTGTTCTGCATTATCCATTATCAATTTACTTGGTATATGTTTGTGAACCAATTAGCGCGTGAAACTATGAAATTTAGAAAACTCTTCTGTATCTGATGTTTGCTTTGCTCACAAAATTCATAAAATGAACGCCTTGAACTCCTCTTTCGTACAATCGGAATTTTCTTTGCCAAACATGTCCTCCTCTTTGTTTAAAATGCTTTTCGACGCCTAGGTTAAATATATCGAGTATAATATTTTATTGCCAATAATTCCAACACCTATAACTCTTTATTTAATTTGTTCGGGTACATAGTTATCGGCGGCGAATTCTTGAAACCTGCTATGTGCTAATTATTAAATTTTACATGAAACACAAAAAACTGTTAAAAATTGCTAAAAAAATATTTATAATATAAAAAATAAGTGGATGTTTTTATAAAATTTCATCCATAAGACAGCTGTTTTTTATGATAATTAAATAATTTTGGAATAGATTATCGCATTTCAGGATAATTACGCTTTATTTAGTCTGGTTCATTTTCATTTAACCTCCAGGAGCTTTAGCCAAATTCACAAAAAAATGAGAATATCATGGTTATTTATCTATGGTAAGGAGTTCGCCGCCAACTCCCTCAACCATCATTTACTTTTGCAAATTAAAATTCGGCACATTCGTACAACGAAATAACCGGCAGTTGATTTTCATATTTGGAGATTCGTTTTTTTCTCAGTCTTTTGCAATGTGACGAGCAACGGATTACGCAACCAACGTACCTACACTCTAGGATGTATGACTGCCGTGACTGAAGATGACGTAAATTCCCACTTTCATGGACACTTCCACACTATTCTCGTATATTGTACGCCGACGAAAAAATCTCATAGAAACATGGTTTCCCCACTCGCTAGTAACCCTGTACCTCTTCTCATGTATTACCATTACCAGTGTCATTTATGGTAGTCAGGGTCTTACGATAATTAGTGAAATTTCCATTCATAAGTAAAAATTAAAAATGGGGACGAAATATTTATTACCGGAACATCAAGAAGGAAAATTGTTAACCAAAGATAATTTAACACGCATCTTCATCATGTTTTTGAGAAGCAATGGGTGAAAAACGATTAAAATACATCTACATCTACATCTACATAATACCCTGCAAGCCACCACAAGGGTGTGTGGCAGGGGGTGATTGCTCACCAAACATGCACTACATATCATGCATAAAAAAGGAATAGTATTAATATAGTAGTCAGAACTACACTACTTAAAAAAGATAGAAATTGCAAAGAAAACATGCAAAAACATTCTGTTAGTAGGGTTAGCTTTAAGTACTCATACCAACATGCAGCTACCAATGCTATTCATTGCTACTCTCCGATAGGACATATTTACCGTTATTCGTATCTCTTATTGTGCGAGGGAAAAAGGACATTTTGAATCGGTCGGTTCGGCAATCAATTTCTCTAACTTTATGATTATGGTCCAGTCTGCCATAGTAAGTTGGGGTTCGTAAAATATTTTTAACATCATCACTGAAAATATTGCCTTGGAATTTGTGGAACAGATTAAGTCTAAATTTCAACCTGCGATCTGACAATGATTCCCATTTCAATTCATTTAATAGACTGGTTACGCTAATATAATTATCGTATCGTCCCTTTACAAATCTTGCCGATCTTCGCTGCACACGTTCAAGTTCATTACTTAGACCGATTTCGTAGGGATCCCATACCCTGGCAGCATATTCCAAATGAGGTCTAACAAGGGAAAAGTAGCTGATTTCTCGTACATGATCGTCACATTTACCCAACACTCTTTTAATGAAACCCAGTTTGCGATTCGCTTGACCCATTATTTCACGAATGTGTTTACCCCAGGAAAGATCATTTGTCAGTCTTATTCCAAGATATTTAATGGATTCCACGTTTGTTAATTCATTATTACTTATTTTGTAAGTGCTAGGGGGAGAGCTATTCTTTTTCCAAAAATTCATTACAAGACATCTCTTAAAGTTTAATTCTAACTGCCATGTATCACACCAAGTTTCAATTGCTTGTAGGTCAATATTTAAATATTCTTTATCGTTCGGGCATAGAATTTCCCTGTACACTACTGCGTCATCGGCAAATAGACGAAGCTTACTTTTTACCACCTTTTGGATATCATTAATATACAAAAGGAATAGGAGTGGACCTATCACACTACCTTGTGGGACACCCGAAGTGACTTTAATTGCCGGTGAGGAAACACCGTCCAAAACAACCCTTTGAACCCGATCATGCAGAAAATCATTAATCCATGATATAATGTTACTGTCTAACCCATAAGATTTTAACTTCAAAATTAGTTTGCTGTGAGAAACCTTGTCAAAAGCCTTCTTGAAGTCGAGAAATATAGCATCCACTGGAATATTATTTTCGCCAGAAACTAAAATATCGTGGGAAAAGAGAGCAAGTTGAGTTTCACACGATCTGCTCTTTCGGAAGCCATGCTGGACATTGGACAATAAATTCTGGCTATCTAGGTGTCCCATGACTGAACTGACAATTATATGTTCTAGGACCTTGCATGAAATGGATGTGAGGGATATAGGTCTGTAGTTAGATGGCTGCTCCCTATCGCCACTTTTAAAAATGGGTGTTACATCGGCTGCTTTCCAGTCCATCGGTACGACGTGTTCGGTCAGGGATTTGTTAAATACTATTTCAAGGTAGGGGGAAATTTCGGATGCTAACTCTCTATATACGCGGGAGGGAATTTGATCAGGGCCAGGAGATTTGTTGGGGCTTATATCTTTAAGTAATTTTTCAATACCATTACAGGAAATGTCAATTGGTTTCATCAACCGCTGAAAGAGGTCAGGTAACACGATAGTTGAATCCCCGGAAGGTGGGTTAAAAACGGTTTGGAAGAAGGAGTTTAGCAAGCTAACTTTGTCGAGTGTGTTTGTGGTCATTTCACCTCTATCATTTTTAAGTGAATGTACGGCAGACTTATGGCCTTGCACTTCCCTTACGTACGACCAGAAGACTTTTGGATTTTCTTTCAATTGTTCCCCAAGTGTTTTTCTTTTGAATTCTGCAAATGCATTACTAAGGGCTGTCTTTGCAGTGGATTTTGAAATTTTATAATTTTCAATAATTACATTACGCTCATCAGTGGGCATATGTTTACTAATTCTTTTCATTTTAGCATGACATATTCGCTGCCGTCTCAGGGATTTTCTCACTTCGGCATTGTACCACCTAGGTTCAGTGCTTTCGTTTTTGAATTTACTAGGGATAAATCTGTTGATCCCAGAGCGCATGATATTAATGAACGACTTCCATGAATCGTTGGTACATACCTTTATGGAAGACTTTTTGAAATCCGATAAGGAATCTCTTAAATAAATTTTAAAGTTAGCAAAGTCTGCTCTTTTAAAAATGTAAATCTTTCTTTTTTGTTTAAAATTTTTATCTAAAGATAGCGAGAGTTTTGCAGCTATAACTCTGTGGTCACTGATTCCATCAACCGTGTCAATCATTGTCACATGTTGTGGGATATTGGTTGCCAGTAAATCAATCAAATACGTCAAACGTACAGTTGGACATTGCGCAAAATACACTCAAATACTCAACTGTTGTGCAAATTTTCTACTGTTTCACATGTATGCACTTATAAGAGTGGGATTATAATTAATTAGTTGCTTCACTTTAAACTAAGCGAAGCACAGCGAGTATTGTCTAGGTGAGCGCTCTCGGGAAAACCGTTGAGAGGCAACAATTACCCCGTTGCTAGGAAGCGCTCAGATCTATCGTTTCAATTGCAATTGAAGCAGTGAAAGCGAACTAGTGCAGTTATTTTACGAGTATTTCAAAGAAAAACATACTCAACGTCGAAGAGATTGAACCAAATACTAATTCAATCGGAGGAGAAGCCCGTTGGAAAGAAAAGACGGAAAGATTTGTGGCATTTGACACCAATTCAAGAACAAATACGTGCGTGCTGGACATCTAGACGAAGAACTGAAAAAGTGAAGTTCTATCCAGACGAAAAAGGGAAAGCCGACGAAGCGAGGCCCAAATAGGACAAATATCTGGCCGAAATGAGTGCAGAGGTGGGTGGAAAATTACTTTATAAAATTTAGTTATGACCAAGCACGATGTACGACTAAACCTTGTGCACCTCTTCCTTTCTATCCATTTTTACCCATCGCCATATGCATATACTGTGCATCTTGGTCGTAATCACACGACATCTTGGTTGTAATTCTATTAAGTACGTTCAGGATCATATGACGGACTATGATTTTAGAGGAGAAAAACAGAATCAATATTGTCAATAGTAATACCTAACATGAAGTGTAGGGTTCAGAATTGAAACGTTTTTAAGTGTGGGAAAAGAATCCAGGGGTACCAAGAGTACCTACACTCACCAATAAAAATTACTGACCTGTTCTAATAATGCCAGCATAAACAAAGAAGCTAAACCTATTCCCATGCAATGAGCAACTAAAAGTTCATTACGAACAATTAAATGATTCAGTGACTGATAGACCCTTGGGAATGACCATGACAAAGTTTAGTTATTCTTTGAAGGTGTGAATATGGAAATATCAGTTGTAGCCTACTGTAGCCCATCTAAACTGGTGAAACAATAGTGAACTGATTTCATTGTCCTGCGCTCTAAACAGGGAGTCGGTGGCGCAAGAGGATTGGGTGGTGCACACTTTATCTGCCCTTCGTGCCGTGAAAGGATCCGTTCCCTACCAAGAACCTGTAGCAAGGGCCACATGATGTGCCGGCACTGTTTCAGGCGAATGACCCGCTGCCCTGTGTGCTGGGAACCCCTCCACAGGAGGAGAATAAACGTCTCGGTCTCCACGCCGGCCCGTCGGATTCGTCTCCCGTGCATTTACGCAGACCGCGGTTGCCAGGTCGCCATGGAAACGAGAGAGCGCAACGCCCACGAGGTCCTCTGCCGCTACAGACCGTACCAGTGCTTCATGCCCACCTGCATCTGGGAGGAGCAGACGGGAGAACACCGGCCAGCGACGTCGGTGAGTGTGTTGAAGAACCACCTGAGGGCGGCCCATTCGTCCGAACTGACCTTCTGCGATGAAGGCGAGGTCTCCATCCAGCTGCCGTCGTCTATCAAAAGGAAGGAGACGAAGCGTTACATCCTGTCTCACGAGGAAGACGTCTACCTGGCTGCCTTGGAGACACCGGCCAAGGGGGGCTTCAAGATGAGGGCCGGAATATCGAAGCTGAGCAGGCCCACGCTGGACCCAGAACGCAAGGGCCTGATACGGGTGTCTGGCGGTGATTGCGAGCTGGTCCATAAGGTACCCGTGGTGTCCTACATGCAGACCTGGCCGGGGCTAACCGATGCTTACAGAAACAGCATGGAGTTGAAGAGTCTCAGGCAATTCGTCGTGGGAGGCGGACAAATACACCTTAAGTTTGACGTAAAAGATGACAGCCAATGAGCCTATTTGATGCAGGGAAACAAAAAAACATTTCAAATCCAATCATTGTATCTAAATGATCTTCCTAACAAAATTCGGTGATTTCTTTGTTTTCATTTTCTTAAGCAATGTGAATATGTAAATATTTTGGAATTTTCATACATGTCTGTAAATACGTTGGGTACAAAATGTCTATTCCCTTTTCTGCTTTTGTGCAATACATAAATATGTTCAATTCATCTTATGTCATGCATGCATCTGTTTTCTTCGCACATCCTTAACATCTTCATCGATGTGCGTTAGTCGTGTGTGTTTGATTTCAATGTCAATTAATGCGGATTTGTAAATATGTTATGTTCAAATTTTAGTTTTAATTTATGTAAATATGTCATCCTCAACATTGTCATTCACGATCGAAAACAAGTCACCGAAGGATATATAATGCTTTAATGCGCAACTCAAAATTATCATGTTTCATCACACATGCAATGAAATTAGAAACAGTTCTCTCGAATGTTTTGAATTCTAAATTGTGACTCCAAATTTGTAATAAAGTTAATTGTCATGATGTTACTGAATCATTATTTATGCATTCAAAGGATCCTAAACACTTGCTCGAAGGACAAGGAAATAGACCAGCTTGGCAGTAAGAAGAGATTTTGTCAGTTACAAATGATAACAAACATTTCATAAACATAGTGATAAAATATGTTTCGAGTAAAATATATTACGAAACAAGTAACGTAAGGGACCCATGCCGGAGAAAAAAGTTTTAAGTCTATAGAAGTTTTGCTGTCATTGTGTCATTAACCTGTGTTTTTTTCTGTAAAGTATTCTAAAGGAGATGATTAGAATATTCTTTCGCTTCATAAACTAAAGTTCCCGCTTTATAAAATCTCCTTAGTCAAGGTAGACACATAGCAAAAGACATATGATATAAATATAAGAAAAAAATATTCCACTGGCTATTGAGTTATCGGCTCCTATGCCTCCGTTGGTGTTGAGCGTTGTTTACAGAATAAAAGCAACTCCTAGGTATGTCTCCCAAGTCAAACCCTCAGATGAACATCTAACAGCCACTAACGGGAATGCCTAGCAAACAATTCTCGCGTTAACTCAAGCTAATGCTTGAGCTGTAATTATTATTGAAAATCCTTTCGTATCACTTAATGACTCCTTTACTCGATTCCTTCTCCTTTCGTACCAACATTCTTATTCACGCCCTGCGTGGAGCCACGGCACACACCTCCGAGGTGCTGCGACTTCCACATCGACGCCATACATCTGCATAATACCCTGCAAGCCGCCTCAAAGGTGTGCGGCAGGGGGTGAATTCTTACCAAACATGTATTACATATCATGCATAAAAAAGGAATAGTATTAGTATACTATTCTTAACTTCACTATTTAAAAAAGATAAAAATAGCAAACAAGCATAAATAGCAAAAATATGCTGTTAGTTGCTTTTCCTTCAGTTTTCCTACCAACATACAACTACCTATGCTATGGATTCAATCACTCGTATTGGATACATTTACCGCTGTTCATATCCCTAATTGTACGAGGAAAAAAGGACATTTTGAATCTGTCAGTTCGGCAATCAATTTCTCTAAATTTGTAATCATGGTCCAGTTTGCCATAGTAAGTTGAGGTTCGCAAAATATTTTTAACATCATCACTGAACATATTGTCTTGGAATTTGTTTAAGAGATTAAGTCTTAATTTCAACCTGCGATCCGACAATGATTCTCAGTTAAATTCATTTAAAATACTAGTTACGCGAATATAATTATCGTACCGTCCCTTTGCAAATCTTGCCGATCTTCGCTGCACACGTTTAAGTTCGTTATTTAGACCGATTTCGTAGGGATCCCACACACTGGCAGCATATTCCAAATTAGATCTAAAAAGCCACCGCGAGGGTGTGTGGCAGAGGGGGTGAACATCACCAAACATGCACTATTGACATGTAACTAGGCTACCGCATGAAACATATGAGGTAATAGGGTGGCGACGACGCTGGGCGTCGTGACGGAGGCTGCCACGACGCCTGTGGCGACACCAAAGCTTCCTTTCTTTTCTTACATCTGCCAAGGACACTATAAACAACCCACTAGAAATACAAAAAAAATATTTGGTCTCAAGACATGAGATCCGTAAACGGATAATTATACCCTTTTACTTGTTAACAGCGTATAATATATCAATATATATGCTCAGCATCAAAGGATAAATATATGTTCCGCATGCGTGGAGAATGCTTTCACAGCACGTACTCGGCAGCGTCATTTCAACATGTGTGCCACACTAAAACATTGCTGATTGGGAGAATTATTATATTTTTTTCGTTCGGCAAAGAACAGAAAACCCATTGTTTAGGCGTGGGAAGGACACACTGAAGAGGCATCACGTGGGTACTCGTCTCGGTAGTCGCGTAGCGTGGAGGAGGATTGTTGCGGATGGAGAAGGAAAGCGACGTCATTTTTTGATTTGTGATAATGAATAAGTGTTCTTAATATGTTGTGCCGCTTTATTTACGACTTTGCGACAGTATTGAAGTAAGGAAGTTTTTCTGTGAATCGATCTTGTCTCTTTCACCGACTATAACTTAAAAAGGAATTTTTTGCCTCTTTGCGACAGAAGCGTAAATGTGCATTCCCTTTGAACACATGTATAAATTAGAGAGCTTAAGGTCAGTCTTGTAAGGACTGTAGCTTCGTGTGAATCATTGGCTGTCTGAAAATGTTTCCCAAGGTTCATTAGACTCCCCCAGCAGTCTATCGTCAGGGAAGGAGCGAGGTAAGGCATTGGCGCAGGTAAGGAGCAGAACCTATGACAACAGCTGACCGCGAATGCGAATGCCCGCGAGCAACCGGCTCGGCGTTCGGGGTGTGGCGCGCGGCTGTAGCTTGCGCAAAAATATTTTATTCGTGGAAAACCGTTATCTATATCTATCTATATCTACGACATACCCTGCAAGCCACTTCGAGGGTGTGTGGAACATCCACACCAGGAACAATGACACAACAAACGAAAATGAACACTACAAAACAAACACTACACCTTTAAAAGTAATTGGGGAAAAAAGAAGAAAAACTACCAAATCCCAATCATGTAGGGCACACCCATGAATACCATGCATGACTTGAAACCCGACACCAATTTCATAGATACTCATGCATACAAAAAAAAGGCATTGCATGCAAGTCACACGTTGATTTGAACATGCAGGTAATAAAAAAAATAAAAAAACTATCGACCTACTCTGAACATTACCTACCTCTATAATTATTACCGATTTACGCGATGTTTAACGTTCTGATCACGAATCGTACGCGGAAAAAATGACATTTTAAACCTGTCCGTCCTGCAATCTATCTCCTTAATTTTATTAGAATTATGGAGCCTACCATAATAAGTCGGAGCCAGCAATATATGATTAACGTCATTAATGAAATGTCCCTCCTTAAATTTTCCCAGAAGATTAAGTCTATAATTCAGCCTGCGTTGTGACAGCGATTCCCATCCCAATTCGGCTAACATACCAGGCACACTGCTTTCCCTATCGTAACACCCTTTTACATATCTCGCAGCTCTTCGGCGAGATATGTACAAGGGTACTCGATCTAATTCGTAAATGAAGCCTGCTTCATAAGGATCCCATATACTCTCAGAATATTCTAAAATTGGTCTAACAGTTGAAAAATAACAAAGTTCCTTCACCCTCTCCTCACCTTTCCCTATTATCCTTTCAATTAATTCCGTTGGGCGGACGTAAAATTGGAGCGAATTTCGACCCTAAAGACCTGTTAAATTTTTCGATACCCCTAAAAATGATGAAATTACCTCAAATCGGGAAAATTGAATGTTATTGCATTCATGGCGTTTGAACGACCTCTAAATGTTGAACAATCGGGCTGAAATTTTTAGCCTATCCATCCTGCACCCCATAGCATATTTTAAGAGGCAGAAATCGAAAATCCGATAAAAAATAAGCAACACCATACTGTATAGCCCTCATTAAGAAAAGCAGAACTACACTCGGTACGTAACGTTAGCATTGCAGTGCCATGACCTTGTGCGTACCGAGTCGTTCCGAATTATCTTTGCTTTGAACCAAAACACATCGTCCTTGAGGTATTTATGGTTTCCATCTCACCAAACAATTCGTTATGTTTGATCGGCATCCCTATCAGTGGATCTTTTACCAGGTAATATTAAAAGAGTGCTATCCCTCTCAAATTAGTATACAGAAGTGAATGCCATCCCTCAAAACATAGAGATACCGAGGTATATACGATTGTTTGCCATCCACTTTACGACACCATCACCATCCACCATATTCGATTTTGAGGTACATGTCTTTGTTTGCATTTTTGAAAGTAGTCGTCGAGGCGCTGGCATCAGGTATAGCGAAATGTTTGCCATCCCTCCGTTCTCTAAAACTCGTGCTCACCACGGAAAGAAGAAAGACGTCCACCCTCCCTCCGAAATCCAACCAATAACTGATTAGGCGTGATGAGGTCTCGAAAAGTTGGCTTTTTGAAATTCTGACGCGGGTCACCCAAAAGAACCGTGCTCATTGGACAATGGACCCCGGAAGTTTTCACAATTTGATTGGTTACACATGTACGGTGTTGATTGCATGATTCCCGGGGAACCGGGGGGGTGGGGGGGGGGGGGGGGCAGGTGACGTATATCAACTACAGGCCCTCGAATGGCGTATCCGCTTCAATAAGCGCCGCCTTGGGGTGGATTCTCGAAGTAATCTTGAATATATAGCAGTCGAAACACCAGTTCTCGGGTAGGCGAACGAAAGTAGATTTATTCCAAGAATCATCATCTCTTTCGTGTGGTCGAGGAAAGAAGGTGGCATTGTGCGAGGCTTCGTACTTCCCCAACCACGCCTCCGCGACCCGAATTAGTATGTCTTCACTCGACCACTGAGTCTATAAAAAAAGAGAGACAACTTCCGTCCTTTTGGATGGGAAAACACGCGTCTCCACACGTCGCTTGTTTGGTGAGTTCCAATTTCGGCCACCGGTCGACAATTTCACAGCCTCTTCCTTTTCTAATGCCCCGTTTACATTACTAGGGTAGAATGATAGATAGAATATGGCGGCTAAAACTAACCTGTGTTCACACGGCCTACCCAGAACCATCGTAAAGACTCTAGTGACATCTATCGGATAGTAAAATCAAGTCAAAATAGCAATGGAGGGTAGGATAGCTAATTCTTGTATTAATTCTGAAACACTACTCAACCTATCGTAACACCTTTCGACGAACCTAGCTGCTCTACGCTGCACACCGTCTAGTTCTCTGATCAAACCGAATTCATTCGGATCCCATACACTGGCTGCATACTCAGGGTGGGGCCTAACTAGTGAAAAGTAGCATCGCTCTTTTGTCTTCTCATCACATTTCCCAAGCACTTTTTTTAAAAATCCTAGCTTTCTCTTCGCTCGGCCACATATTTCCCGGATGTGTCTTCCTCACGATAAATCTTTAGTGATTGTTACACCTAAATACCTTAAAGGTTAAGTATGGGCACGATATTTTTCTTGATGAATTGACTGTTCTTTTCTTTCAATATGTTGAATACGCTTTCCTGTTCAATCTCCCGTGTAAAAGGACAAAGAGGAGCTCTTAACAATATCGATGCTTACTAAAAAATCACTTATTAATAGATAAAATTATAAAAACTGTTAAATTGCGAACCAAATACTCAATTGGATGAACAGCCTCGATGTGCTATTCTAGAAGGTATCATAGTCCCCTTAAAAAGGTTCGTGAATCACTAATATGCACTTAAGGTGGCTCCACCGAATTATGAAGTAGTTGTCATTTTTGTGAAACTTTCAGGATACACCATTTTTTGGCCCTTCTATCGATTGGCAATAAAATAATTTGGCCTTTCCATCTTATACTTGAAGAAAAAAGACGTTGAAAATCAGATATTTTATACGTGGCTATACGGCAGAGCATGGCTCTTGCAGTAAAATTTGCAGATTAATATTGTAAGGAGAAATGCCGTTTTCACGAAAAACTAATATAAGATGCGTGATTTTACGTAGAATTTAGCATTATGAAAAAGTGCTCACCTTACCACACTTGTTTAATTGATATTAATAAATGTTTGCTCGAAAAAAAGCAGAAAACCCTTAGTTACGTGAAAGTGGCGCTGCAGTATGTTGTTATCATTGGCAGCGGTACTTGTGACGGAACGTGCTTACAAGCTTATTTACCGACTTAATTACGGAATATACCTTGCCAAGATCCTTCTTATATTTTTTAAGCAATTGAAATATTTCATTGGTTATTGATATGGTGTAATTAATACCAATGCCTCCAAATGGTAGCAGCGTCATTGTTGCCAAACAATTTTCAAAAATACGGATATTTATAGAATTCAAAACAAAGAGTTGTATTTGCAAGGGAATAGTTTAGAACTAAGTAAGAAAATATTTAACCTATTTAAGAAAACGTATTAGCGGGATAGAGCATGTATTCTCACTTTGTCAATAGGTCTCTGGACACATATTCCAATAAAGGCATTTTCGTAGAGTTTAAACAAAAAAATTACTTGCTGCGAAAGCAGTTTTGACAGAAAGTATTTTATTTTTTAAATATAAGCATTTGAATCGCCACGAGCTGGTCCCTCGCAAAAACGTAATTCGCATCGCTGCCATCTTGAATGACGTCAGGTCCTGCAACAGCGGTCGCGGTGCGTATAATTCTATGCGAAGTTTGAAGCGTTTAGGAGATCACTATTGAAATGTCTTTCATGAACGCACTTTATTTTAATATGCCAAAGCGTTGTTTTAAATGTTGTCTTGTGCCAAAATATAATGACACCAACGGAAATGCCTCCCAACAATTATTTTTTTAATTACCCGAAACAGGATAATATGGGTGAAGAAAGAAGTGCAAGCGAAATGTAACTTTGTCTATGCGATCAAACATGTGCATTTTTGAACGTTCACTCTGTCTATATTAATTTTACCAATTCTGGAAGCTAAATTACACTTAATTGTATCTTAATTGTGCAGAAACTAGGTCAAAACAAAGCGCCGCCAGTAATACTATTGATGCGATTGACATATGGGCTCAACATTATTCGGTAAAGCATTTTCACTGATTGAAAAACTGCTAGGAAATTTAATACATGCACAAATCAGTAATCAGAGTACGAGGGAAATGTGCTGGACATATGTGACGAATAATCTTTTCCATATCAGGCAATATGCCATGTTTGAAAAAGTTCGCTAAGCAACTTTCAATTATGATTAAAAGACTGAACCCACTGAACCTATCGCTGCTTACTTTAGAGCAGGTTCTATTTTCTGTTCACGCATTCATTCATTTGTACATTTTGGTGTGGTTACAAGGGGAATTTTCGCGTTCATGCATTTACACATTAACTCGTACGGGTTAATGTATCGTGTAACCAGGCCTTAATCCGAATCCTTGAAAACATCCCAAATGATACATTAATGATATAATGTGCCTGAAAATAGAGAGATGTCGACACATATTGGAGCAGTAATTCAAAGTAAACAAATGGATAAAGTAGATGCCCATAATACAACTTATTTTTGTGGTCCCGAACTTGAAGTACCTACGCAATCCCTGCACGAAATGCTCACTATAGTCTATAGCGAAGACTGAATCATGTATTTCTTCGAAGATTGAACGAAGTTACATTTAAACACGGTGTTGATACGTATGAAAACATTGCTAATGTTGAGATTTTCGGAAGATTTCTTGCCTCAGCTTTGACAAACTCAGACTCCATACCTTCTAAAGAAATCATATATGTTCGCAGCCTTCCTTAACCACACCAAAGATATCTAAATCCGACAACAAATGTTGAAAACAACGTCCACAGGTACAGTACGTTCCGCCGTTTTCCTCTCCATTGCAGGAGCTGACGTCACTTTCAGCCGGCCAATCACAATACGTTTTAGAGTGGGCGTGTTTTCTGGGCATTTCTTTTGCTTATTTCTCGAAAAATACATTAAATAAATGCATAGTTTTCATCGCTAAGGTGTTTTAGTATAATTAACAATTTTTTAAGTAGCATTTCAAGGAGATTTAAAAAATTGTCCAGAGGTCTATTAAACGTGGCAACAACACGTCAGTCATCTTCCGAAGTCAAAATGAGTTAAAAGAGCTTGTAAAAAATAGATTGTAACTACAACTCGCTATTAGACAGCATACTCATACAATTATTATGCATGCGTTAGCACCTTATAGATGATTTTCCATAAAGGTGTTTTTCTGGATCGGTATTTACTCATTGAATAACATAGCTATTTTACGGGATATTGAATCGCGGAGTCACGGTGGAACCTCCATCTTCTATTAAGGTGAAATTCACTAAAATTGACATGTTCAACGCGATGGGCGTTTATCCCTTGATTAACCCAATTTGTGCGGGTTATAGGTACACATTAATGTGTGCTATAGAGAGACCAATTTAGTACCCTATTTTGAGGTTCATACCCTCTACAATATGAAAAAACCATTTAGAATTTCGTGGTAAAAAGTCGAAAAATAGACTTTTGCTCAGTTTTTTCGATTTCGGATCACTGAGCGGCACTAATTGAGGCAAATGATTAGTTGACATTATTTAAATAAAGACGTCATTTTTATACAAATACTTGTTTTAATATCTGGCCGGCCTGAAGCATAACCTTGCGAAAATACTCTTGGGACCACTGTGTGTAACCAGGAGCTAACATTTGCCCTCCAAGAAGCTGGCCAAAGCGTGATTTTTCTACGAAGGAAAATCTAGTTCTAAATGTGCATACTAGGGATACTAGGTGTAGACGAAATTAAAAAAAAAAATCGCGGCAAAACGAAATCTCAGTGAAACGACTAAGCACGGCTTAAGAGCTAACGACTGCCCTTAGGGAAGCTACAAGAGGAACACTAGCGCCACGAGTGACGAGGCGACGCATATGGCCTCGCCCGCGTACAACAACGAGTGATAGATCTCCTCTTTATAGACTCCATGCCCTTGACATAACGCCAATTTGGGGGAGCATTTAGGTTATCTGAAAATAAATACAGCAAAGGTTTTGTTAGTATTTATTAAACGGTTGTTAATTAATTTTCCTTTAACCAACGAGCACGTCATCCGGTAACGTTAAAACAAAACTTCGAAACAAGATCCATTGATTTTCACATTCTAGCGGAAGAAGATGTTCTAGAAAAACCGTACAATTATTATTGGGATAAATGACACTTTGGAAAATTCGTTACACCATAAATATTTCATCGAGCTACGATCAAAAGTTGAAAATCAAGTTGAAAGTCAAGCCAGTTCAAATTGTTTCTTTTCAACGCCCATAGTACAGTCCAAATCAAAATATAAAGATATGGTATGGCGTTCACGTTGTTCAAAAATGCTTCCACGAGTGTTTCTTTGATTTCGAGTGCGTTCTCCCTGCCACACGCTCGTTCAACACTGGCTTCAGTCTTCTCCCTTTCATGGGAAGGTTGAAAGAAAAAGTGACGGAGTCTGTGCTGCTGTCACTGCCTATTCCGCAGTTTTGAGGGGTATTCTCGAAAAGGGAAAGGTTCCAAATCCTCTGCATGGCTTTCCCCGAAATGCGTATTGTATAAAAAAAAATGATAACATACTGCACCCATGCTCGACACTGAACTATTAATCACCAATTATTAGTTCCTTCACCAAAATTTCCTGTCTTAAGGAGCTTGGCTCGCGACTGCTTGAGTCAAGTTGTCTAATGAATCTTATTAATTTAAGTACGAGTAAATGCCTGTTAAGTGATCCTTACTTCATAAAGAAAATTACCTAAGCTATTGAAAGTCATAAGTATCACATGAAATACGATGGGATTTATTTTTTATGATACTTTTAATCAGCTCGACGATGGAGTCAATTCACCATTTACTTTAAAGAAATAAATTCATGTACTCAATGAATTTACAAATGTATAACACCAGAATATTACTATCAAACATTATGTTATAATGTTTTTCTGAAATATGCTTTAATATCTCATTAGTAATGATATTATTCATACGCCATACATTTTGGCTAGAGCGACCGCAGCGCCACTTGAAGACAACTAACGCATTTCGTCTGCTATAAGCACAGAAATTGGTGGATTTAGCGAAAAATACGGTGGGTTGAAGCCTTTTTTTGTGTCATTTTATTTCTTGTGAAATTACGCTTAAAATATCAGTTTTTGCAAAAATGACATGTCACTATGGTATTTTTAAACGTTATATTCCCATGTGATGGCCATTCTCGCCGTTAATCGTATGCAATGTCAAATTCTATTTGTGCAAAAAGGAGTATGGGTTGGTATATTTATCTTTACTTTATAAGACAGAGGAACTTTAGTTCTATAAGTGCTGAAAATATAAAAAAATGACATGACTTTCACTTTTCGGATCAATCTCCTTAAGATCTCACCTATAGTCCGATACGCGATTCGCTTGTGCACGGCAATATTCCTACGTTCACCATGTCCTCCCTTATAGCTTGAATGCTTTGATTTTGATGGCATCTTCTTCAAGAGCAATCCTATTCCTTACTATATATGTACTTGATTTATCTTCACCGTATACGTCCTGTACTGATTCTGGAATTTAATTTCAAGTGATTGCGATGGGGTTAATTAAAAATTTTAGGGGGAACGCATCAAATTATCTGGGCTCCGTGGACTCTCTGAGAGCTTTATCTCAGCGTTACGACTACAATCTCAGTAAAAACGGTATTTCATGGTGAGAGAGGCCTAAAATACTCTTTCGTCTCTTCCACTCTTAATTTTGCCATGGATCAGAATCACAGTTTCATTCCTGTCCATATTCATTAAGCAATGCACAGTGAACAACGGATAAAGTGGGCTCAAAAAGCTATGAAAAGGGGAAAGATAAAGCTACTCTTTCGAAGGTGGACTTTCAACCATGCTCACGATAATCACTTTAGTGATGTAGGATAGCAATGGACACCAAAATCCCGTTATTTTTACTAAATACAGTAAAAATGAAAAAGTAAAACATTTATTCCAAGAAAATAGTATTTCTATACATTTAAGAAAGAAAAATGTTGTAAACCTGTACAACGCTGTAGCATATTTGGCGACGATGACGACTATAGTATATTCGGCTGGAGGCTACTTAGGGTAGGGTTTATTGAGATTGTCTGTTGTCATCCTTAACTTTTCATGCAGTACGTGATGAGGAAATGTTAAAGTGGCTACGGAGGAGCTGGTTGGGGGCGTAACAGAGGAAGAATTGAAATCAAGGCGGTTGGGTTTGCCGACGACCACCAACCCTAAGGGTGAAAGTTAGATACTTCGTAAATGCATTGCAATAGATCGGATATGAAGAAGGTTAAGCAAAAGATAACTAAAATAATATGAAAATAAATAAAATTGAATGGCGTATAAGTAGATTGCAACAGAAAGTCAACGGTAAATTCTTTAAAATACGATAGAAGCGAAATAGAAAACTCCAGTTTAGATAAGGCTAACTTGCTGAATTCATTTATCCAGAGACTTTTTGATCGAAGCGTAGTTTGGATGAAACCATACCAGACCAATTTAATCAGTGCTCCAGATCGATTTCTCTTTTAGTGGAAACAAATTCTTATTGAAAAAATAGCCGAAATCCCTCGAAGAACTTATAGTTCCCAAAAAATGGAAATAGCAAATGTAACCCCAGTTGCTAAAAGTGGCGATAAGGAATAGCCATGTATTAACAAACCACTATCACGTATAATTAAAGAGCATATACTATTTACATCAATAATGGTACAGCTCGATAGCCAGGATTTATTGATAACAAACCAACATGGGTTCAGAAAGGGACAGTCTTGCGAAACTTGCATAGGGCATTTTGTTAATGATATTTTCGTTTCCGGAGAAGGTAAGGTACAGGTAGACGCAGCGTTTCTTGACTTTAGAAAGGCGTTTGACAAGGTTCCCCACTGTAAGTTACTCGCGAAGTTATCCCACGGGGTTGGACAATAACAAAATAGGCTGTATCGGAGGCTTATTTAACGAGCACGTTCAAATGGTGGTACTGGATGGTGTGAGCTCAGGCAAAGTAATAATTTACAGGTGTTCCCCAGGGAAGTGTAATAGGCCCAATCGTATTTCCTCTGGGTAAATGACTTAAATACAGTAGTTAAATATAGCAAGCTTCGTCTTTTTACCGATGGTGCAGTAGTGTATAAGGAAATTATGAATGTAGAAGACAGTAAGTCTACAGCAGGAGGCTTAGATACGATTGATGACTGGTGTCTTAGTCGGCAGATAGCATAAATTTAAAGAAATGCATGGTACTGAACTTTTGGAAAAAGAATACCATTCCCTGAAATACCTACTTATAGCATTAAACAAAATATCTAACGTAGAATCTATTGAATACTTATGCATCACCATCACTTAAGATGTCTTGGTAGAAACACATCAGGGAAAATAACTAGTGTAGCAAACCGTAGATTAGGATTCGTAAAAAGAGTTCTAGGCAAATGTGATGAGAGAGTACGAGAGAGAAACTCTTTTGCACTTGTCATTGGATCCGTACGAGAAAGCTATGATAAAAGAATTAGAGCGTGTGCAAAGGAGATCCGCTAGATTTGTTAAAGGCCGTTATGATAATTGTATCAGTGTTACGAGTTTAGTGGAAGAAATAGGATATGAACTACTATCAGAATGCAAGTCAAATGTTGTCCATATCTTTTAAGTGACCTTTTCACCCACTGGTATTCGCGGTGGATCTCAGGGTATTGCGCAGATGTAGATGATTTGTAGAAGCGCGTTGGAGTGAATATTTGGAACAGTTTCTATGGAAACATTCAGGATGAAGTTGGGCCTAGGAGCAATGACGTTCAGAGTTAAGAGAAATCAGCCATTTCGTCCACCGAACGCAATATGCTAACCTTTTGCTCCATTGATTCCCACTCCTAAGATATTACTTTTGGGTCCATTCACTGATGTACCCATGCGGGCATTACGAGTCATTGGAGACAGAAGAAGTTTTCTGAATACAATTAATTCATTATAAATTTACTTTTTCTTGAAAGTTCGTGGATTCGAAAAAAGTGAGCAACGTAGTTCTGTTTTGTCTAATATCCTCGTCTTCTAGTGCTAGACTAAGTCGCCAGATCTTCCTCTTAATTTCCGTAAATTCCTGTTTTCTCACAGGCGGTCTCATATCTTCGTCCTTGCTCCTTAAATTAATTTTCAATTAATCTGGAAAGCATTCATTGATTTCGAAGTGTAGAATCTTCTGTGAAGTTGTAGACGTCATTTTAGTTATAACCATCGCTGTTACGAATGCAGAGAACAAACGATGAAACCCAAAGCCAAACTTGTTGAACGTGCTCCACTCAAATAAATGCAGTTTCAGCTACGGCTGAAATTTCCTGTTTTTCAGGTGGCGGATATTCTTTCACAATGATCGCTGATTCTGTCAAATGAACCGACCTCCGTGATCAATACACGCAGTGCGGGAGTTGAAAGACCCAATACTTCATTCCCTCTTGTTGTCTTGTCACCCATGGCGTGATTTTAAAGCCCTCTCTAAGCTGTTAAGGCGTCTCACTTCACTCTCTTCATCCTTCCATCGATTTAATGAAATTTTTAAATTTCCCACTCTGACCAGAGTCCCCTTGTTGATTTTTGAAGAAAATCAATTTTCAAGCTATATGGTCAATTGCGTCAGGATGAGAAAAATTTATTCCATAAAGCTGAAAACCTAAATTAATCTGGGGATACATCTACATAACGTACTGCAAGCCACCACAAAGGTGTGTGACAGGGGGTGATTTCTCACTAAACATGCACTACAGATCATGCATAAAAAAGGAATAATAATGATATACTAGTCAGAACTACACTATTTAAAGAAGATAGAAATTGCAAAGCAAACGTGCAAAAACATTCTGTTAGGAGGGTTAGCTTTAAGTACTCATACCAACATGCAGCTACCAATGTTATCCATTGCTACTCTCCGATTGGTCATATTTACCGTTATTCATATACCTAATTGTACTAGGAAAAAAGGATATTTTGAATCTATCAGTTCGGCAATCAATTTCTATAATTTTGTGATTATGGTACAGTCTGCCGTAGTAATTTGGGGTTCGCAAAATATTTTTAACATCATCACTGAAAATATTGTCTTGGAATTTATTTAAGAGATTAAGTCTAAATTTCAACCTGCGATCTGACAATGATTCCCATTTCAATTCATTTAATAGACTGGTTACGCTAATAAGGTTATCGTACCGTCCCTTCACAAATCTTGCCGATCTTCGCTTCACACGTTCAAGTTCGTTATTTAGACCGATTTCGTAAGAATCTGAAACACACTGGCAGCATATTCCAAATGAGGTCTTATAAGGGAAAAGTAGCTGATTTCTCGTACATGATCGTCACATTTACCCAGTACTGTTTTGATAAATCCCAGTTTACGATTACCTTGACCCATTATTTCACGCATTATGTGTTTACCCCAAGAAAGATCAAGTGTCACTTCCTTAGATGGTTAAAATAGAGAAGTGAACCTTCTACTTAATTTACCTCTTGTGATTTCCTTAGTTCTATTTCTGCGAAGCATAATTTAAATTAGCACCACTCTGTTCCTCTCACGTCCATTTCGCCAATAAAACTCACACGTTGGAGGATAAGCGTTGTTTGCATTTGACAGGAGACAGCTTCCAATTCCCAAACTACAGTGTCTATGTTTTTAAACGTTTGTTTCATATACCCTCGCTATATTCTTCTAGGTACAGTTTTAAAGCCGAAGTGAAAGGAGGAGTTCATGGTACTGCAAATGTTTCGTCTTCAGTGAGTGTATGTGACCCTCTTAATCACGCTTGGGCAATTGAAATAGGTCAAATGCCTGCATCATATCATGTAAAACATGAAAAATAACACGGAGTATCACTGTGAAAATTTTCTTCCGAATAGCACGACAAAGATAGGCATTCTTTTATCACAGATAGGTTGACAATCATTACCATATCGTAAGCTAAATTACCGATTGAATCTCATTCAGAAATATCAAACGGATAGGTTCAACGAAGGTTTTTCTAAAGTATAGGAAACACCAGCGTACTATTGGAGGTTGTAATATGATGATAAAATGAGAGGTGAGTGAGATGGAAATGTTCAGGAATTCATTTTTCCACGCAAAATTAGGGAAAGTAGTGGATTACAGCGAAGGTACAGGGAGGAATCACAATGGATAATTTAGACTTTGACATAGAAATTATAATGTTCTGATTTTTTAAATAATGAAAACATGTTTTTTCAGTACTAACTCATGAACACTCTAAGAAAATTAAGTTCATAATTTCCTTCCACGACTTACTAGTTAAAAATATTACATTTTTTCGCATTAACTAAAAATTTAGTGTCATTTATAGCTAACGTTTCACATATTTCTTGACTGCATGACTCGTAGATAATATTTCCCTCTGGATGGTGTCCCTTGGTTTCAAGTAAGCAGTGTAGAAACGGAGTAGAATTATTTTTCCTGTCTGCATGCTAATAAGTGAATGATCTACATCTATGAGATACCCTGCAAGCCACCGCGAGGGTGTGTGGCAGGGGGTTAACATCACCAAGCATGCACTACTAACATGCAAACAAGCAACTAAAGTGTCTAAATGATTATGCACACCTGGCGATGGTTCACCATCCGCCACACACCCTTGCTGGGAATTGCAGAGTATTGTGTGTATGTGGCTGAAATTTTATTAATACAGAATATATATATTTATATCTACGACATACCCTGCAAGCCACCTCGAGGGTGTGTGGCAGGGGGTGCATCCACACCAGGAACAATGACACAACAAACGAAAATGGACACTACAAAGCAAACACTACACCTTTAAAAGTAATTGGCGAAAAAAGAAGAAAAACTAACAAATCCCAATCATGTAGGGCACACCCATGAATACCATGCATGCCTTGAAACCCGACAACAATTTCATAGATACTCATGCATGCAAAAAAGCAAAGCATTGCATGCAAGTCACACGTTGATTTGAACATGCAGGTAATAAAAAGAAAAAAAATACTATCGACCTACTTTGAATATTACCTCTATAATTATTACCGATTTACGCGATGTTTAACGTTCTGATCTCGAATCGTACGCGGAAAAAATGACATTTTAAACCTGTCCGTCCTGCAATCTCCTTAAATTTATTAGAATTATCTAGCCTACCATAATAAGTCGGAGCCAGCAATATAAGATTAATGTCATTAATGAAATGTCCCTCATTAAATTTTCCCAGAAGATTAAGTCTATAATTCAGCCTGCGTTGTGACAGCGATTCCCATCCCAATTCGGCTAACATACCAGACACACTGCTTTCCCTATCGTAACACCCTTTTACATATCTCGAAGCTCTTCTTTGTACTCGATCTAATTCGTAAATTAAGCCTGCTTCATAAGGGTCCCATATGCTCGCAGCATATTCTAAGTGTGGTCTAACAATTGAAAAATAGCAGTGTTCCTTCACCCTCTCCTCACTTTTCCCTAATATTCTTTTAATAAACCCCAACTTTCTATTTGCTTGACTGCATATTTCCCTGATATGTTTCCCCCATGATAGACCCTGAGTAAGTGTTACACCTAAGTACTTAACTGATTCCACATTTACTAATTCCGTGCCTTGAATCATATAGTTTCTTCCTATCGAGTTTTTCCTTTTCCAAAAATTTACTGTCACGCACTTTTTTATGTTCAGTTCTAGTTTCCATTTATCGCACCACGCCTGAATCGCTACGAGGTCCTTTTCTAACGATGCCTTGTCTCCCGGACTACTGATTTCTCTATACACTACTGCATCATCTGCAAAAAGCCGAATTCTACTATTTACTACAACACTGCCGAGATCATTGATATATAAAAGAAATAAAAGTGGGCCTATCACACTCCCCTGAGGAACACCTGATGTGACACTAACTATATTGGACATGATACCGTCTATAGTAACTCTCTGTTCGCGGCCAACTAAGAATTGATTAATCCAGCATACTACGTGTTTATCTATACCGTAACTTTCTAGCTTAAAGAGCAATCTGTCATGAGGTACTCTGTCAAAGGCTTTTTTAAAATCGAGGAATATCGCATCAACCTGAGCATTATTTTCTCCCGAAACTAATAAGTCGTGTACAAGGAGTGCCAATTGCGTTTCGCATGACTTAGATTTTCGGAAACCGTGTTGGTTATTAAATAGCAAATTTTCTCTACCCAAGTGTCCCATAATCGAACTAACTATCATATGCTCCATTACCTTACATGATATCGATGTTAGTGAGATAGGTCTGTAGTTGCTAGGATCTTCTCTATCGCCGGATTTGAATAAAGGTGTAATATAAGCCATTTTCTAGTCCTTGGGAACCACATGCTCAGATAACGATTTACGAAATATTATTTCTAAGTAAGGTGATATTTCTGATGCTAGTGTCTTATAAACGCGTGCCGGAATTTGGTCAGGGCCGGGGGATTTATTGGTGTTTATGTTTTTAAGTTGATTCTCTATACCGCGAGATATATGTGATCAAGTGCAGCATGTTTAGATATTTAGGTGAAACAACCACTAAGGATTTATCGTGGGGAAGACACATCCGGGAAATATGCGACCGAGCAAAGAGAAAGCTAGGATTTATAAAAAGAGTACTTGGGAAATGTGATGAGAAGACAAAAGAGCGATGTTACTAGTTAGGCCCCACCTTGAGTATGCAGCCAGTGTATGGGATCCTAATGAATTAGGTTTGATGAGAGAACTAGACCGTGTGCAGCGTAGAGCAGCTAGGTTCGTTAAAAGGTGTTACGATAGGTTGAGTAGTGTATCAGAATTAATAAAAAAATTAGGGTGGGAATCATTACCAGAGCGTAGGTTAAAGTACAGATTAAATCTATTAGAGAAATTTCAATCGGATAGCTTTACTGAAGATGTTATGGGCACATGTTAAAAACACCAGCGTATTATGCTAGATTCGACCAGCCAAATAAGATTAGAGAGATAGATTGTCGTACCGATAGATTCAAAATGGCATTTTCCCCCGTACTATAAGAGAACAGAATAGGCAGCATAGCAAAGGGATAGGTAGGTGAAATATTTTATAGTAGTCTGTAGTGCTTGATGCATGTATTAACCCCTTAAATACTATAGATACCAACAATCTAGTTTACATGAGACCCTATAGTTTCTTGTTTGCATGATAGCAGTGCATTCTTGGTGATCTTCACCTTCTTCCGCACACCCTCGCGGTGGCTTGCAGGGTATCGTGTAGATGTATATGTAGATGATTCTGCGCCTGGATAGCGTTGAAATTAAAATTCCTTGCGTGAAAAATAAACACGATCCGCTTTGGCGTGAGGTCCCTTCCTCTTCTCGGCGATGGCATTGTCAACCGAACTGCGTCATCGTCGACGTCACATGCCGAAGGGCCGTCACTCAGAGGGCCTTCCTCTTTTGCACCCGCGCTCATTTTTCACGCGCTCGACGGAGCGGGCCCCGACCCTCGGAAGGGCCATTAATAACGACAGGGCGGAATGCTAAGCGTGTAATCTCCCTCGAGTCGAGCACCCTAGGCGTGAGTCCCTCACTTTAAGGGTTAATCGCGAACGATGGCAACGAAAGAGTAGGAACGGGTCGCGAGCGTTGATTATCGCCTCGGCCGTAAAAAGGATCTTCGACATTCATCTGCACCTCGCGTTAACAGCTCGAGGAGTTCGAGGCTCGGCTGGATAAAGGGTGATGGCAGCTACATCTACATAATAACCTGCAAGCCACCTCAAAGGTGTGGCAGGGGGTGAATTCTCACCAGACATACACTACATGTCTTGCATTTAAAATGATTAGAATTTATATATTAGTCAGGACTGCAATATTTAAAAAGATAAAAATAGCAAACTAAGCATGCAAAAACGTGCTGTTAGTTGGGTTACCTTCAAGTCCTTACACCAACATGCAACTACCTATGCTATGGATTCAATAACTCGTATTGGATATATTTACCGTTGTTCATGTCCCTAATTGTACGTGAAAAATAGGACATTTTGAATCTGTCAGTTCGGCAATCAATTTCTATAATTTTGTAATCATGGTCCAGTCTACAATAGTAAGTTGGGGTTCGCAAAACATTTTTAACATCATCACTGAAAATATTATCTTGGAATTTATTTAGGAGATTAAGTCTAAATTTCAACCTCAGATTTGACAATGATTCCCATTTCAATTCATTTAATAGACTGGTTACTCTGATATAGTTATCGAAACGTCCCTTCACAAATCCTGCCGATCTTCGCTCTACACGTTCAAGTTCATTATTTAGACCGATTTCGTAGGGATCCCATATACACTGGCAACATATTCCAAATGAGGTATTACAAGGGAAAAGTAGCTGATTTCTCGTACATGATCGTCACATTTACCCAGTACTCTTTTGACGAATCCCAGTCTACGATTCGCTTGACCCATTATTTCACGTATGTGTTTACCCCAGGAAATATCATGTGTCAGTCTTATTCCAAGATGATTTCCACGTTTGTTAATTCATCATTACTTATTTTTTACGTTCTAGGAGGAGAAAAATTCTTTATCCAAGAATTCATAAGGAACTAATAATTTTTTTAAATTTTATTATAATTGTCATGTATCACACAATTTTTCAATTGCTTGTAGGTCATCATTTAAATATACCTACTTTATCTATATATAATATATAATTTAGAAAACTAGTGCTCTATCGGTAATGGAGTATTTTGCGTGAAAAAGCTGAAACCAACAATTTAATTTCATCTAAAATTAATTATTATATTGTTTCCAAAGGTAGCACTAATGAGTAGAGATTCTGATTTAAAGGTGATAACTACTTCAAAAGTTGAATAGCATTTTGGAGTCAGTTTTTTTTCCGAAAAATCTACATGCATTCAAGATAATGCAAGACTGCGTTTGATCATAATGCTTTCGCAGAAGTAATTACAAAAGAAGTGTTATTGCAATGGACACTCAATGTTCCAATTCGAGGTGTTGATAACAAGAAATGCGCTTGAAACGATACTGAATAAATTGTACCTTTGAACAAACTTGCTAGTACCTTCACTGGCAAGACAAACTGTACGCCTCCACGGCCTTTGGAAAGTGATATTACAATTCTCCAATTTTTACCCTCTCTTTGCATAATTCGCAGGTAAATATCTGATTAGTAATTCTTCAAATACAGTAATGCCGTTGCAACAAATGACATTCAAATTAATGCAAGGAATCATCGTGAGCTCAAGCATTTCCTGGAAGAGATAGAGGATTATGATTTCCAATTGGTTCATTACTCTACTGTTTTCTAATTCTAATGGAAAAATATTCAGTCACTGAGTGCTTATTGAAATGCCGACTGCTGAAAAATAATTAATAGTGACAGTCCATAAAATTAGGAGATGCATCATCGGGCATCTTCAACTACAGTTAAATTTTGGAAACTTTTTCAGAGCCAAATTGCGAATCAACATCTTATAGAACTACTACGTACAGCACTAACAAACTACAAGCATGACTTCAGAAACCGGCTTAAATAACAAAAATTCAATCTTCTGAAGAGAACGTAACTATTATTTAAATATAACTATTATTATGATGAAATGAATTAATACAATGAAGAACGTTATTAAGAGACTTGTAATTTTTCTCGATCACATTAGCAACAAAATCTTAGGTTACTTGAGATTTTGTCAGCGATGTCGTAGATGTAAATAATTAATGTCATAAGGTCTATAGCATTTCCTTGTGGAACACCGGATGTCATTCTAAATATATCAGAGATGATTCTCTTTCTGCTCGCGACGAGTGTGTGTGATGGTCAATGAAGTGCTCATGACCAGTGATTCCCTTATCCAATTTACAATCTGTTTATCAACACCACATGCTCGGAGGATTTTAGCCTCTTAAGGGAAATCTCGTAAAACACCTTGATAGCAAAAAAAAAAAACACATTCACTTGCTCTTCAACTTCAAATGATGTATGTGTCTTGATGGCTTTAGCCAAATTCCAGAACATCTAATTTTTTCGGAAATCGTGGAGATTTTTGCTGGAGAAATTTTCATCATTCAGGAGATGCATTACATTAATTACCATTATATGTTCAAGAATTTTACAATCGGATGTTAGTGACATCCGGTGTTAAAAGCAGGGTTAAAAAGAGGTCGAAGGGGGGGTAACCACCCTGAAATTCCCTTGTGCATTCCCTCCCCTAACTCACCCCATTCACTTTTCTCGAAATTTCGGATACCGTCCGGTTATTTGTTCTCGAGAATCGATGAATATGTTTTTTATTGATTTTCCTTTTTCTCTTTGACCTTGCCTCCAAATTCAGCTGTATTTTCATGTAAGTTATATCAATTAAGGAAATTGGGCAGAAATTGGAATTTATAAAGAGTAGAATATTTGTAGAGAAACCCGGTGTTGGTTTTAGCCTGCGCGTAACGATTGCCCTAAAAACGGTGTTACTTCCTGTAGCGGGAGGAATTGAGATATTAATATAAAATTTTCAAAATATGGCTGGGATTACTGCTTAAATTGTCCGGTTGGCTTTAAATTTTAAAATAATCTTTAATGAGACTCAGAAATGGTTAACATTGGCGGAATTTATAGTTTTTGCAAAAATAAAACGAGGCGGACATATTGTATTGTTTCTATATAAAATTTCAGGTGAAAAATAATGTTACGCCGACTACTTAACAAGTTATTAGAAAAATTAGAACTGAATAAATCTGCACTGTCTGAGAGAGACTTTGGCGGCGAAATCGGGGGGAAGTACATGAAGGCGCTCAGGGAGCAGCAGCTGGGGGATTTCGAGGTGTGGTGACGAGTAGCCGTTTAAGGGGAAGGGAAACTCTCCCCTCCCTCGTGCAGAGGGCATAGGAAGGGAGGGGACATCATCAGAGTGATCAACTCCAGTGAATGACAGAGGGCCGTGAAAGAAGAAATAAACATTTCATTTTTCGCTGGGAAGAATTCGGAATTGCCTTGCAGATCTCGACCTCTTGGGATTTTTGTAAGCAGTATCGTGCGGTTAATGCTTGTGGTATTTATTACATCTTCGAACTACATCTAATGGGTGAAAGGTCGAAAAACCGACGGTGAAAGATCAGCGTAGAAGTAAGAAGGAGAGGCTTCTTTGTGGCAGCCAAACGAAAAAGGAAATCAGTTGATAATTTAAGTAAGTGGCCGTTATAGTAACTATTTGGCTTTATTGAAGTATATTGCGCATGGAATTAAAATTTTTCAGTACTTGAAACGTTTTCCTTCCATTTGGTTTCAGAAAAATAGTGATTGCTAAAGACGACATTGTGTCTACGATGCAGATTCCTGTATCGAAAAGCGAGTACATTTTAAACGAGTACGTTTGCTGAAAAGTTTCCTTTCTTTCCAGACCCTTTGAAAGCCAAAATGGGTGTTTCCAAAATATTCTTCAACTTTAGGATGAATTAGCTTCCGCGGTATTCGTGGCAGTGGCTTTCTACGGCGGTGTCTTTATTGAGCGACTTCATCCTTCACCTTTGGACACTGCAGGAATTGAGATAACCTTTTGTTTTGGCATGTTTAGGAAAGTTACCAAAAAATTAACTGGTTAAAGTTAAAGTTAAAAAATAAGTTTTACGTTCAAAGTTACTTTTTCAGTCTTTTTGGCAAATTGGATGCTGTGGCAATGGAGATTGATTTTTGCTTTGGCAAACAAAGGAAACACTGAACCTTGAGATTGTAGTTTTTTCCATCCGTATGAATTTGTTGAAAATCTTATACCGGACCACAGCAAAGGCATATTGGAAGAAAAACTGAGGTAATATTTAATCAACTAAATGGCAATAACTAAAACGAAATTTATCCGCTCTTGGTTGGATGTAAGGTCCGCTCTACGTAGAAGGAAGCAGTTTAGGGATTGGCCTCAAGCACAACAGTTACAACACACAACTCAACATTACATGGGTGTTTTCAAGTCTGTTTCATCGGTATTAGGCGCTTCAGACCGAGAGGAAATCCACTTACAAGGATGGGGATGGAAGGGGAAGGAACCTCAATCAACTCAACCTTGCTAAGAATTCTCTCTATTATTATACCCTTCCTCCCCTTTTATCGGCAAGTATTTGCCCCGGGCTTGCCGTGGCCCCAACCCCTCCCTCGGACAACTTACATTGTCTCTACACATGAGACTTTCAATTCAAACATATTGTTTTAATTTATGGTGGAGTTTCCGTTTATTATTACTTTTTTCGTTTTTATTATTCCGTGTATTCCCTCTTCTCCTCACACTTCGGACTGCTGGCTTGAATTACGACCGATGGAGAAACTAGAAGTGCCACTAAGCATGTGTCTATAAAGAAAAGATCGGGATTCCAATGAGAAAATCATCACCATTGCTGAGAGTCGTACTCCGGCCCTCGACATGAAAATCCACTACCCGGGGGACCATGCCAAATTGCGCACTATATTATTTCAAATACCTCTTGCTTCTTATCATTAATGAAAAATACGAAATTGCGACAATTTAGGATTATTGAATTTTACTGCTGTCACGCGGTAGTCGCTTGCTGTCAAGCATTACCTGCCGAGCCTCCAGCGATTCCTTCCTGAGAAGATTTGTGAAGGCCCCATAAGGAAAAGTTCTATCGAGTGACAAAATTTAATGCATGCAAAACGAGTCGAGTCCTCGTCGATGAATCCGAAGCACACTCTCGGTCTTGCGCAGGCCTCTGAATGATTCCCTTTTCTCTATTATGTTTTTTTTGGAGTTAGTCAGCAATTTCTTTTTTTCCCCAAGGATAAATCTTCAAAATATTAATTCCATTTTTTCGTATACTGATGAACTGGTTGAATTTTCACGAACAAATAGGAAACGGATAATGATATTAAGAAATTAATGTTGGTATGGTTGGAAGTCATTAACTTTTCTCTTGTGTGTGACAATGTGACAATAAGTCGTTGGCATATCTTTCAGCCCATAGGTAGGACGCAGTTGAGAAGTTTCTCTGAATATGGCTGTTAAAAGTCTGAAGTACTCTCAACGTAATTTTGGTTTTAGTAGAGTGGGATCCCAGCCGCTAAAGTCAATTCCGTCGGAATTCACACGATATTTGCTCCCAGGTGGCAGTAGAAAAGCTGACTAATTCGAACTGCGGTGTAAGATGACAAGATATCCTGTTCGTCTTTGGAAAGGGAGAGATAAGAAGATAGATGTAACTTGATCATCTGTTTTCGTGAAAAAATGCGCCCGCTCAACTACACAGTGGCACAGCTGTGACGGTGTCAAGTTTCACGATTGCGAAACCGTCACCCGGGCAAGACCAAAGAAAGAATAAGGAACGTAATTTTTCCATCTACAGGAAACCCACTCACACAGATGCGGTCATACCCAGTGATTCGTGCCACCCCACTCCCATAAGCATGCCGCATTTCATTCAATGATCCACCGGCTCCTACATGTCCCACTATCAACTTCTAATTTTAACTTAGAACTTAACATCATTCGACAAATTGCCCACAATAATGGGTATGAAGATCATTTAATCACCAGAATTTTAAATAAAAAGTTGAAATGCCTAGCTTCATCACATTCCAGCTCCCTGTCACCCGCGGAAACTAAAAATAGAACTAAATTGTTTAAAATACCTTTCATAGGTCCCTTATCTTATGCGGCATTAAAGGCTATCCCTTGAGACACTCTCAACCCATGTTTTTACAGCACTCATACCTTGGGCCGTTTGTTAAATAATTCTAAAGGTTTTATCGAACCAATTTTAAGAAGTGGAGTATACAAACTTGTATGTAAGAACTGTAAAAGATTTTATATCGGCCAAACTGGACGCAACTTTAAAATTAGAGCTAAAGAACACCGAACGTGCTTCCAAAACAAAGATGATTCTTCGGCATTCGCCCGGCACCTTTTAGAATTGGGCCACCAAAGTGACTTCCACCCATTGGAGGTCATTCAGTACTCAGCAAAAGGGCGAAAATTGGACGCCTGTGAGCAGCGAGCGATCGGCCTGGCGAGGAACTCCAACTGCCTCGTCAACGACGTAACTTCCCATAACCAATCTCCGTTGCTGCTCGTCACCCTACCTACCCCCTCTCCCCACCCTTCCCCCTTCCCTCCACCATGACTATATGTACTGAGACTGATATGACCATTGTTACCTGAGGATGGCGTAACTGCCGAAACCTGTCGTATGTTAAATAAACTCCTGTGGAAGTTACTAAGATTTCTTATTAGTTGACAATAAGGAAGTTAGCCTCGTTTCTCCTCATTTATTACACAGTAGCCTCTTCGTGGGCTCCAAAAGTATTTATTCATCTTCTCTTTTCGGTATTGAACAATAATACAATGGGTACTGGTTTGCATCGAAATACTTGCCTGAAAAGCCGACAGGGGTATTTTCGCCTTATCATTACGTCAACTAAGGCCTTAATTTGGCGTTTGGATTTTCAGTGCCCGTATTCCAGCATTAGTGAATCCATATTCAGCGAACCTAATCCAGAAATGCCAGAGGAATCCGAATGTCCCGAAAACAATGAATTGTCGGCACTGAAAATTGTAGATGGTGCAGTGTGGGGATTTATATCCATAGGAGGAGGGTATTCCAACATGGAGAAGTATTTTCAACTCGGGGAATAAAAAGTATTGACAAAGAAACTTTCTGAGAATACGAAGAAAATTTGGGGCTGGTATGTAGTTTTTCACTATTCCTTAATGTCGTTGGTTTTCTCAAATACTTTATAATATACCTTCTGATCAATTTTTAGGCATGGAAAGACGTTCTTCTGGAGTTTATGCTTCAGTCAGGCCGAGAGGAAAAGTCTTTGGCCATGGAGGCTGGCGACGTCACATCTTCCGGAACACCGTTCATAACTGTGATTGTCAATGGTGGATGGTCACAAAGAAGTCACGGACATCGGTACAGGGCTCTTTCAGGAGTTGTATGCGTTATTGGGCATCACACGAAAAAATTACTCCACTTAAGACCGCTTGACACGACACAATTTTTTGTACAATTTTTGTACAAACGCTTGTATACACTGAACGGAATTGTATGTTTGTCTGAATGGAATTAGAACAGGTTCTATTTCCCGTACAGTCATTCAGACAATCGCACAAGCGTTCACACAATTTGACGCTTCACACGGTACAATTTCCTCATACAAGCGTTTGTACAAGACTCGTTTGTCGTGTAAAGCGGCTGTGAGAAGTCAGAAATAAATACTGCTCCATGTGCATGTATTTAGAGAATTAGGGAACTCGACCAAACATGAAAACTGTTACAAAAACTGGGATTCCTCCTCAGGTGCTATGGAAGCTGATATGGTTGTCAAAGCATTTTGATCCAGCAAGCAGATTCATGAATTAAATAAACTAAAAATACTGTGATTAAAATAAGCAGCTTGCGGAGCTATTACGCACAACGCAACAGAAAGAGATAGCTTTGAGTCCTTAGTGTATGAATTGAGAAATGGACCGAAACATGTGTATTGGGTGTCACGCATCATGCCGAGATTAATTTTGTCAAGCTGCTGACAGGCAGGCGAAGACTTAGAATGAGGAAGAAAATGCGTGCCTTGAAAACATTGAAGTGGCCCTGAGGCCGCTTATCTGTAAATATGGACAGTTGATTACCAATGACACCCGTAATCATGCGGAAAATTTTATGTCTGTTGTGACCAAATTTTCTGGCGGAAAACAAGTGAATAGGGGCAAAAAGGGATCTTATCAGCATATGGCTTACGGCGCTGGTTTCGATTTCCAGCCACGGCCTATGTGGAGGTATTCAGCTTAGAAAGCATTCCATTCAGTCTATCGATAGAAAAAAGATGAGACATGCGAACGAATTGAATAAACTGCAGGAAAATATTTTATTGACACATAATGATTCTTATTTTCAGAAAAGATAAAAACATTACAGTAGTTGAAGCTAAGCTGGTTGAAGCTATTACAGATGAGTATTTTGAAAAATCAACTGAAGCTCGATTTTGTCAACAGTTTCATGATTGTAAGCCGACACCCACTGTCCGCGCCAAATTCTCGTGCACTCCAGTTTAAACATTAATAAATCCGACGAGGCTTATTGAATTTTCATGTCATTGACATTGTCATTTGGATAATTTTGTTTCGTATTTCTTTGAATAATAAAAACATATTTGATCATAAGCAACCATCTGAGGCGTCACTTTGAGGAGTTATTTAACGTACATAATGAAAAAAAAACTTGGTTGAAATTCCACACTCAGAGTGGAAGAATGTAGAATTTCTAACAAGTAAATTTTTCATTATGAAAATTTTGAGCTCTTATTTGGCAGAAGAGTGAAAAAAGGGAAAGGAACTGGCCCTCCTACCCTGAATTTGTGAATTTCACACGGCATTGGCTTAGTACGGGGTGAGCTCTACTCTCACCTATCAAAGACCAACCTTCGGGTTGAATCACTGGGTGAGTGAGATGCAGTGTCAGCACTACGGCGCCATGAGTTACGTTAATATCTAATGATGGAAAAACAGAGCTAAAGATATTGACTTTTTAATAATTTGTGGAATATCTTTGTTATTACTTCGGCGGAGTTTCAGGTTTTCAACATAATAACTTATCAGTATGCTGTTCAATCTAAACACCGAAAAAAACATTTAGATATTTAAATGTTTTTCCGGCAACCATGCATCATTTTCTCTCTTTGAATTGCCACGACGAATCAGTCTTCATCAATTATCATTTGGCTGAAATCAGCACCTTATTTTATATCGAAAAATATAGTTTCTTAGAACTCGCGTGAGCCGTAAGCTGAAACCTCAGCTATCCTCTTCCCTCTGCCCAGTGCGACCACGTAATATCCATGACCTTCGACCCAGGTCGCCAGAGGAGGGGAGTGAAGGCGGGAAGGGGAGAAGTGGAAGGGGGACGATAGACTTGGGAGGGGAGGGGAAATTCATACTCTATGCTTAGGCGTAGTCCCTGAAATATCCTTAGGAGGTCGCTCTCATGATTTGCGCTCGTAGCCCCATCTACTGATTCACACCAACTCCCAGTCGTATCAAGCCATAATGGGGGCGTTTACTCGGAACCGAATTCGCAATTTTGTACAAGAAATCGTTAGATGGAAACGAAAAATGAATCTTAGTGAAAAATTAATCTTCTAGCCATTCACTCCTAATTCAAAAATTAAAATAAGCAAAAGGTGACGCCCACCGAAAAAGCTGCTATGATAACATTGACGTCATTTTCCTCCCGTCCTTGACTGTTCTTAGGGGAAGGAAAGGGGAGTGTATGGGGATTCTCGAAAGGTCTGCTCACACGGATCCTGTCGCAACTACTCCGATTGGCAGAGTCACCTGTGTCCCCCCCTTTGCGATAAGGCGAAGTAGCTTCGCGGGCTCAGTTTCGCCGCGTATAACTCGAGATATAATTGACGGATCAAAAAACGGAATAATACGGATCTTTTCATTTTAAAAACACTTATCAGACTCGGCAATAAAAACATATGGTAAAAGTCCCCATTCCGGGTCCTTAGGGTGGGGACTGTAGTGGTGCCAACCAGGATTTAAGGGGCGCCAAATACAATCTGGCCCATCGCTGAATAGTGTGCGGTTAATAAAGCATTGATTAAAATTCGCACGAGTCCCGAGAGGGTATTTCGTGCATTCGCAGTGCGCACTTGTAGTGCACACCTAATTTGATCATTAACACCTCTCAGTTTGCAATGTTGTAAAATTTCTATTCACTTTAGCCTCTGCGTGGACAGATGGAACAACAGAACAACAACAACAGAAATGGACAACAAATGCAGTACTAGATCTCACTTTCAGGAAGGAAATTTGTGGCGTAAATACGCTATGAAATACATTTTGACAAGGTTCTTTATTACAACATAAAATTATTCAGTGTCGTTTGATGCTGCTGAACATGGAGACCACGAAATATATTCCTGAATTTGGCTGAGGGCTGAAAGGGTGTGGAAGGTTCAATGCCGCAGTCCTTTTGAGGCACGCCTCATCCCAGTCTCCTCTTCATCTACATCTACACGATACCCTGCAAGCCACCGCGAGGGTGTGGCAGGGGGTCAATATCACAAAGCATGCACTACCGACATGCAAACAAGCAACTACAGAGTTTCATACAACTAGATTGTTAGTATCTATTGTATTTGAGAGATTAATAAGGCACAAAACAGATTACTATAAAATATTTCCCCAACCTATCCCATTGCTATGCTGCCTATTCTGTTCTCTTATAGTTATGGGGAAAAATGACGCCTTGAATCTATCAGTACGACAATCTATCTATCTAATCTTATTAACCTGGTCGAATCTAGCATAATACGCTGGTTTTTTTTTAATAAGTGCCTAACATCTTCAATAAAGCTATCCGATTGAAATTTCTCTGATAGAGTTGATCTATACCTTAACCTGCGCTGAGATAATGAATCCCACCCTAATTCTTGTATTAAATCTGACACACTACTCAACCTATCGTATCACCTTTTAATGAATCTAGCTTCAATACGCTGCACACTGTCTAGTCCTCTGATCAAACCTAATTCATTAGGATCCCATACACTGGCTGCATACTCAGGGTGGGGCCTAACTAGTGAAAAGTAACATCGCTCTTTTGTCTTCTCGTCACATTTCCCAATTACTCTTTTTATAAATCCTAGCTTTCTCTTCGCTCGGCCGCATAAATCCTTTTATGTGTCTTCCCCACGATAAATCTTTAGTGATTGTTACACCTAAATACCTAACAGTTTCAACGTTTTCGATCTTCGTGTTACTAATTTTATAGGAACGCTCCATCGAATTATTCCTCCTCCAAAAATTGATAGCTACTCACTTTTTAAGCTTAAGTTCTAACAGCCATTTGTAGCACCACTCTTGAATTGCATCTAAATCCTTTCTAAGCGATTTTCTTCGCCACTGCTCCCTGAGTCGTCGACCTACACGACCACCTTCTTGAGTGAAACTATTTTGTTTTTTTTTAATTAGCCATAGGCAACTGAATGAAGCCTATAGAGGTGGAACTGCGAAGCAGTACACATCCATTCTTGCCTCTGACTGAACATGGCTCATTTTGTATTTCCCTGGAAAAAATTATAATTTCCGGTTACGAGTTTCAACTTCGCCCTTATATGATAGGTATTGAGAAATATACACCTGCACATAATAGAAAATTCCCATCGTTTTAATAATATACATGTAGTACTTACTAATGACTTATCTGCACGTGCCTATTGAATTGTGTGTCTTACCACAATGTTCTCTATCTAAAAGTGCATATTTGGTGATGATTCAGCATCCTTTGCACACTTTGAGCAGACGATATCGGTGAAAGATGGCATCCCCTGCCCTTCGCGTCCACTACCCGCCGGATCGTTACCCTAGGGTTCGGGGGATGGGGCGAATGGGGGACATGAATTCCTTTCCTTGGAAGCCGGAAATCCCTTTCGAGGGCGGATGGGTCCCTCCATATTATTGTTGCTCTGTGGGATATCTGGATTCCTTGAGCGCTGCCCCTGGGCCGAAGTCCTGCTACCCTTTTGAAGCGATTTCCTTGCACTCAATAGCGCTCATCAAAACGCTCGCCATCAGGGGAGGAGATGCCTTCGACGTGGAGGGAGCGGGGGGGGAGGCGAGTTGCGTGACCTTCCATTCGCCCCCGGGGCGAATCTGGAAAGAGGGCAGCTTCTCTCCAACACACTCCGTTCGTCACATTTGCAGCAGCCAAGGCAAGAATTTACACTCGTCG
Source organism: Platycnemis pennipes (assembly GCA_933228895.1). Classification (NCBI taxonomy): domain Eukaryota; kingdom Metazoa; phylum Arthropoda; class Insecta; order Odonata; family Platycnemididae; genus Platycnemis; species Platycnemis pennipes. The sequence continues at coordinate 122,119,763 of OW121855.1, read as the reverse complement.
ACGATCTTACACTCACTCAAGACGAATCGTTTCCTGTGCGTTTCAGCAGTGACTATTCAACCAGTAGACAAATAATTTCCTAAAAACACACTAGTATTGAATGTTAGCTTTCATCTACATCTACATGATACTCTGCAAGCCACCATAAAGGTGTGTGGCATGGAGTGGATTCACAAGAACCATGCATTTCAGGTTATGCATAAAAAAGGATTTATCATCATCAAGGGTCAACAATCCTAATGGTTGCTTAGCGACGCAGCTCTCCACTCGATTCTTCTATCGGCCAGCCTCTTCATATTGACGTAGCTCCTCTCTTTCACGTCGTTTACGACCTGTTCTATATACCTCATGCGAGGCCTGCCTTTTCCATTCTTCCCGTTCACTTTTCCCTCGACGATTGTCTTCATCAGGCCATCGTGTCTTAAGATGTGGCCGATTACGTTGTCCCGTCTTCTTGTTATAGTTTTCGGCAGACTTCTCTTTTCTCCCATTCTTAAGACTTTTTCATTTGTCACTTGGTCGATCCATTTTATCTTCACCATTCTTCGGTAGCACCATATTTCCGAATGCTTCCACCCTTTTTTTCCGCTGCTGTTATCGTCCATGCCTCACTGCCATAAGGAAACATGCTCCAGATATACATTTTGATGAATTTCTTCCTTACTTCCAAGCTTGTATTTCCAGCTGTGAGTAGATTCTTCTTTTGATAGAATGCCCTCTTTGCCTGGGCTATTCTACTCACTATTTCTTTCTTGCTTCGTCCATCGTAGGTTACTCTGCTTACCAGGTAACAGAACTCTTTCACCTCTTCAAGTTTCTCTTCTCCTAGTTTAACGTTCGTTTTGGCCTCCTCTCTCTTGGTGCACACCAATATCTTAGTTTTCTTCTTATTGATCTTCAGCTGTTGTCTGGCCATTGTCCTTTCCATGGTTGTTAGCATCTTATTCAGCTCCTTCTCTGTCTCTGCTATGAGAGCTATGTCATCAGCGAATCGTAGCATGCTGATTGTTTCTCCGTGGATATTCACTCCAGAACACTTTTCCTTGATTTCATTGATGGTCTTCTCGATGTAAACATTAAAAAAGGATTAGTAATATTATACTAGTCATATTCATAATTTAAAAAAGATAAAAAGAGCAAAGCAAGTATGCAATATCATTCTGTTAGCTGGGTCAGCGTCTTATACCTATATGCAATACCTATGCTATCCATAGGTATTGCATATAGGTATCCAATAGCATACATCCACTCGGATGTATGCTATTGGATATCTGTATGTGTTCGTTGTTCAGGTGTACCCCGCGTACTACATTACCAGGTTTGACACCTGAAGGTTAGTGGCCGTTGCTGGTCTCTTTATCTAAGGGAATGAGGTGTCTGTCGAGTTGGTGGAGTTTATATAGAGGGGTTTTATGGTGGGAAAAGGGTGGGAAGGGGAGGAGTGGAAGGAGTAGTCATAGCATTTCTATTAAGGTTCGAAGCAGGGTCCCAAGTGTGGCTGATTTGGAGGCCACAGTCCCTATTGTAATTTTGCTTGCACTTTCTAATCTCCAACGCCTCTCGGATTTGCCGGGGCTTGAAGTTATTCACCTTCGCGATTACCTTTGTTTGTTTGAGGTCAATCGCGTGTCCCGAGGCTGCATGTTCCGCTACTGCTGATTTTAAGGGTTTCCCCAGTCGAATATAGCTTTTGAAAGTATTGGAAAACGGAAGCAGTTCTTATAGGAATAGGTCTTCAAAATGATTGTATTAATTCTGCAACAAAGGAATGCAATTTTGTAAAATTGGACTGTCAAAGGAGAGAGTCATTCATCACCATCGTCGTGAAGCCTTAAACCAGAGTCTTAGGGTCCCGAAGGCCCCAGCTGCAGTTGCAGAAGAATGACGCTCTCGAGGACGGAGAGGTCTCACTACTTAGGCGAGAGTCGAAGTGATCTACATCTACACGATACCCTGCAAGCCACCGCGATGGTGTGTGGCAGGGAATGAAGATCACCAAGCATGCACTACTGACATGCAAACAAGCAACTATAGGCTAATAAATTAAAAAATAGTCGCCCTCGTCAAATGATGCCTTGGTTTGTAGATACAACTGGCACACATCTGTGGCATCGAATACTTTGTCTCTAATAAAAGTACAATTTTTCAATTACCTGTGAAAACATTGTTTATGTGTTCCCATTACAGTCCTGAAACCTTTTCCAATGGAAATTCAATGACTATCATAATATTCAATGACTATTATAATTACGATAAGTTTGCTCTATTTAAGATTAATTTAATCAGTAAAACAGTTTCATACGATAAAAATAAGATAAGCTACGGTTTTGGTTCATATTCGAGTGAAGTGTTTAAATATGTAGGTAGTATTTATAATTAGTAATCCCTCAAAATATGCTTCAATTATAGTAGCAACCCGCATTGTTACGTGGGACTTATTTTAAGATAGGCCCATGCTGAATTTAAGACAGCCCTGGTCTTAAATTCAGCATAGGCCTAACTTAAAATAAGTCCCACCTGATCTGATTTTCAGTCCTTCGCCTGCCTTATTATTAGACAAGATATTGTAAGCTTAAGGTGGCTGGGTCGAAATTTACAGGTGTATAGATTTTCTTCATAATTGCATTATTTGCTCCTTTAATTATGCTCTAAAATTCTACGAGAAAACTTTTTGGGGTTTTCAGTGTAGTTTTTGAGATATTTAAGGTTTTTTTTAACATGGGGCCTTATGGCGCACCCCACTTCGTAAGGGTCAATTATGTATTATTTACGTTTCTACCATACAGATTTTTACCAAAAACTGAAATGATGTGGATATTAGCCAACAATTTCTATTCTGAGAAAATCAACCAGTGTTATCGACTTATTTCCTCCGTATATACGAAAGAAATAAAATATTCCTTAAATTTTCAAAAATCGCGCGCGAAGTTTTGAGGTGCATTTGGCAACGTGGAATAAGACGAGGGAAAGCGAACGCGCGATAAACCACAACAAATCACACCACTAGGTCCAAGAATATTACAATGTAGTCCCCTTGACAGAGTTCTCGACATAGATTAAAGAAGAAAGAAGAATTCGCTTCTTTAATCCAAGGAGGCTACTTGTACAAAATGTTATATTCGTGCTCTAATCTATGGTTATTGAGAATAGACGAATACGACACCTACCGTTACGACCGCTGAAACACAGAAACAATTGCCTACACAACAGCAGTGCCGAATTTCAGAATGTGCGTTGTTGCCGAGTAAAAAAGAGAGATTAAATAAATGGTTTAAATAAATGTTATAAATGTTTAAGCGTTTAATCCCAATTATATCGTCACTACAAAGTATGCAAATACCCATAGCACAAAATTACATACTTTTTCAATCCTTACATTAAAACCAAGGTCAAAGGATATGCACAGAGTGACAACGTTCAGGTTGCCAGAAACCGAATCAAGTCAAGTTTTATTTAATGTTTCACGGTAATAATTAAATTAAAAAGGGCAATGTTTCAATATGACTTGAGAATTTGGGGCATCCGGTTAAAATGTTGTGTAATGTAATCACCTCCAAGCAATTTTTTAGTGCCATTGAAATTATATGAGCACTAGTTCTCAACGACTCACGATTACCGAACCAGCCACCTTAAATTCAACATACACTGTCTTTAAAATGCTGCATCTCAAATTCAGATCGCTTTTGTGCCTTAAAATCAGATAAACTTTTTACAGTGTAATATTCTCTACTGTCAATAACCCTTTAATATTACGGAAAATTTACTTCTGTATCTACGTTGGAGAATTTAAATGATTTATGCAAATGAAAAAACATCAAATGTAATAATTTTCACTTTGATCACTTCTACTTCCCAGTCCCTTAATCCTTGCTACCTTCCTTGTTCCTGGCTGGGGTTCGACACACTGTAGAAAGTAGATCTGATTTTAAGGTACAAAAGCGATCTGAATTTCAGATAAGACATTTTTAGGACAGTGTATGTTGAAATTCAGCAGTAATATCTTGTCTAATAATAAGGCAGGCGAAGGACTGAAAATCAGACCAGGTGGGACTTATTTTAAAATAGGCCTATGCTGAATTTAAGACAGACTTGGTCTGGTAATAATGTGGGTAGTCTTATTTTAAGGCACATACAGGACAGAAAATCAGACCAGGTGGGTCTTATTTTAAGATAGGCCCATGCTGAATTTAAGTCCAGGGCTGTCTTAAATTCAGCACGGTCCTATCCTAAAATAAGTCCCACGTAACAATGCGGGTAGCAATTTAAATTAAAGCCTACTTTTATGGGATGTCTAATTATAAATAATACATATTTAAACACTTCACACGAACACTAAAGAAAACCCTAACATTTCATATTTCTACTCGATGATACTGTTTTACTGACTAAATGCTTCGATAGAGCAAACGCAAGTCATAGAATTTCCATTGAAAAATATTTCAGGACTGAAATGAGAACACATTAACAATAACTTCAAAGATAATATGAAAATTTGTACTTTTATTGGAAACAAAGTAATCCATACAAAGTCTTCGATATCAAATATATGTGCCAGTATCTACAAACCAAGGCAGGAACTGTCACTTGACGAGGGCGACTATTTTTTAGTTTTTTCAACCCTGCCACGTAGTCAAAATAAGGAAGATTAGTCTCAAGATACGTCACTCAGACACAACTGGCTCCCTTCTGCAAACAAACGAAGTATCAACGCCACATTCTCACACCATTAATTCATCGCACGAAACATATTTCACCCACTTACAATAAAATTTTACTAGACTTCGAATTTTACTTATTTACACTTCGTAATCCTTGTTGAATTCCATCTCCCTGGTTACGCTCCGCCCATCAGTCTCTGCTATTGGCAGGTTAGCTCCAATTGCGGAGCCAACCATGGCTTGCTTATTTTCAGCCAGAGTGATCTGAATTTCAGATCACAACCATCTTATTTTCAATATGCAGTGGTTAAGTTCTTAAAATAAGACGGAGATGTCTAATTTTTACGTATGTTGAGTCTTAAATTTAGAGTACTAGCGTAAAATCAGACAGCGTTTAAATTCAGATCGCACTGAAAATCAGATAAACTTTTTACAGTGCAACGCCCTCGTGCGCAGTCCAGTTTTCGGACTGAATCGACTGAGTCTCCTTCTACGGCCTTCTTCGCCCACTCGGATTTGATGCCTTACCCAAAGATAGACCAATGCTAAGGAGTAATGCAGTCGCTTTCTGACTACGACTGCTCACTTGATAAGTAAGCTCGCTTTATTCAGCAGCTTGCTCATATACCTACAGGTTCATGCAGCATACGATAAGGAGAACCATTCGCAGGCCTTTTATCTACACATTTTCCGTGCAGCAGGCGAATAAAAAGGGTCACTGATTCTCAGCAATAGAGAGCTTATATCAGTTGGGAGAGGACGTATGATGACGATTCCATTCCAACGCGAGCTGCTCAGAATTAATGGTGGAAATGTCTGGGAAGAGAACGGCTTCGCGTGAAATTTCCGATTCTGAGGGAGATTCCTTCGGTATCATCACCCGGGGACGTAAAAGCAAGGCTCTCACAGTCTGAGTGTTTCGAAGTTAAACGACTGCTGCAGCTCTTTCAGGGGTTAGATCAAGGTTTTCTTTTGGAAAAGCGGCCGCGGAGAGGCAAATAAATATTTGGGCCAAATGCCGACGACGTGAGTCAAAGAGGAAGGCGCACTCTATACCCTATTAGCAATCGATATCTATACAATATCCGTGGAGTGTCACCAATATCCAAAAAGCATTACATCTAAGCGTACTATTGAATGGATATTGTTTGGGTGTTAGTGTACTACATGCTTTTTTGAAAACCCATTACATCTAAATGTAATATTGTGTTCATACTGTATGGATGTTAATGTACGACTGCCTTTTGGATATTGAATGGTTATTTCGGTTACCAGGATGCAAATATACTATTATTGCGCTTGTAATGCTGTACTTAATTTTTCCAGTATTATACTTACAATGACGGAGAAATACATTTTTAAGTTTGTGATCGAACAAAATGTGGGAGTAAAAATCAATGTTAGACGAGTTATCTTTGAGGAAATTCATTATAATAAAACAGTATAGAGCAGCACTGTGTAATTTTCAACAGTTGTTTTATTTCACCTCAACCATGTTTTGACGTTCCTCACATCATTATCTAGAGGCAGCTATATGCAGTAGCCTTCAGATAATGACAAAAGGTACTTTGGAACTGTTTGAGGTGAAATAAAACAAGTGTGGAAAATTGCTGCTCTACAGATTTCTAGCAAGTAGGAGGGTAATATTTTTCCCCCGTACTATAAGAGAACAAAATAGGCAGCATAGCAGAGGGATAGGTAGGGGAAATATTTTAGAGTAGTCTGTAGTGCATGATGCATGTATTAACCCCTCAAATACTATAGATACCAACAATCTAGTTGCATGAGACACTTTAGTTGCTTGTTTGCATGTTGGTAGTGCATGATTGGTGATCTTCACTCCCTGCCACACACCCTTGCGGTGGCTTGCAAGGTATCGTATAGATGTAGATGTGGATGTAGATCTACATAATACCCTGCAAACCACCATAAATGTGTGCGGCAGTGGGTGAATTTTCACCAAACATGCACTACATATCATGCAAAAATGAGGATTTAAAATAATATACTAGTAAAAATGTCACTATTTAAAAAAAGATAAAAATGTAAAATGATCTTAAAGCAATAAATGAAGTGATCTTCACCACCTGCCACTCACCCTCACGGTGGCTTGCAGGGTATCGCATTGATGAGAGATAGAGATTGTTTAATTCAGTGTTTGACGCAAGGGCAATAAATCACTGTCAACTGACTACTGGTTTGTGGTCCGTCCTTAGGGCGGGGGTGTGCACCTGGGCAGTTCGCCCCATCCCCACCATTTCCTTTGAGAGAACTGGCAGCTCCTGCTGCGTACGCCTCGGCTGATCCTCACAATAATTATTCTGTGATGTGGCGGAATACGCCCCAAATTGTGGGTCGAAACGCATATCCTTGTGTGTATGCGGCCGTCCCCCCTAAATATAGCGGGCTGGGAGGGGCGTGATCCGGTACAGTATCCATCATCCCCTAAAACAAACATGGACCAAAATACACAAAAGCAGAATCTCAATTAAGAACATGCATTTTGAATCCATACAAACTTCCCTGACAATGGGGGCGTTTACTCGGAACCGAGATCGCAATTTTGTACACGAAATTGTTAGATGGAAACGAAAAAAGAATTCTAGTGAAAAAAATAATCTTCTAACCATTCACTCATAAATCAAAAATTAAAATAAGCAAAAGGTGACGCCCACCGAAAATGCTGCTGTGATAACATTGACGTCATTTTCCTCCCGTCCTTGACTGCTTTTCGAGGAAGGGAAAGGGAGTGGAGGGGCGTTCTCGGAAGGTCTGATCGCACAGATACTGGTGCAACTGCTCCTATTGGCATAGTCAACTGTGTGTCCCCCTTTGCGATAGGGCAAAGTAGCTTCGCGGGCTCAGTTGAGATTGGACGAGGTCGATATACATCAGAGGTTGCACCACGCCCGCTTTTTCGAAAGGGTTAAAAACATCAGTTTTTCGCCGCTTATAACTCGAGAAATAATTGACGGATCAAAAAATGAAACAAATGCGGGTCTTTTTATTTTACAAACTCTATCAGATTCGGCAATAAAAAAATATGGTAAACGACCCCATTTAAGTATATTTGAAGTACGCAGCATTTTTCATGCATAATTTATGGAATGATGTTTTTCGTTGGCCAATTAGACAATGATTGCATTAATTTATGATAGGCTATTGAGACTTAGTTACCGTATGAGGTATTCTATATACAAATAGCACTTAACTCTACCAACGACTGTCAGCTGCTCCATCGTTATGACAAAAATCGCTGTAAAATCCAAATTATGGTAAAAAAAATCTTACACAAAGTCCAGCTGTCAAAGTGAGGTAGATTGAGGGGGGAGAGGGGACTACAACGATGTCACTCATTCAGAATTGGTACATGTACGTAATACCCTGCGAGCCACCACGAGGGTGTGTGGCAGGGGGTTAATATCCCAAAACATGCACTTTTGACATGCAACTAGGCTACGGCATTGAGACATACTAGATTACAGGGTCACAATCAGCTAGATCTAGAGCTAGAACAGCAGTTTGTATCTAGATAATAAGATAGGGGTTATTGGTTGTTATTACATGCATCCTGCACCACAGACCACTCTAACAACATTTGACCTACCTATCTCTGTGGTACGCTGCCTATTGTGCACTCTTCTAATCTACATAATAAATAACTTGGAATAAGACTGACACATGATCTTTCCTGGGGTAAACACATACGTGAAATAATGGGTCAAGCGAATCGTAAACTGGTAAAAAGGTAGTGGTAATTTGTGACATTTACAAATCTATCTGTTCACGTGTAAAAATCCACCCGAGTCCACACATCCACAAGGAGGTCGTGATGTAAAAATGTCACAATTCTGTCTGGGCTCGACTACGTCAGGTCTGAACGAGGCCCTATTTCAGGCCGGGAAGTGCCAAGTGCAGGTGGGAAACGCCATTGGATATCAATTTCAGAGTAACTCTCCCGATGAGCATGAGCCACAGCTGAGTTGAGCTAAACTCAAATCCAACTAGGGTTCCGATTTGCACTGAAATCAGGATGACCTCAAATTGCAAGCCGTTGGCCAACAATGGTTTGCCAAGACAGGAAGTCATCATCTTCGATTGAAATACACTTATTGGCAAATGCAAACTGATTCTGATTCATTTTCACCCAGCACTAGTTAACTGACGCCGAAAAGCAGAAAAAGTGAAACTAACTGAGAAATAATGTTCCATCTGTGAAAACAAGTGAAGCATTTTCATTATTGAGGTAACCAAGTAATGGGAGAATAATTATACCATAGTTCTTTCGGGAGCTATTTTTATATGGATATAAAATTTGAATTAAATGAGTCTTAGCAAGTAAGACTGTATCGGATGTCTTTTCATGATATGTTTTTTGAAGCAAAGAAGACTACGCGAGCTCTCCCCTTCTATATTCAGACATCAGTCGAGTGATCTAAACATGATCACGTGAGTCAGCGCGCGTTAGTGTTATAACTTTTATTACGGAGGAATTCCGTTTGAATGGGTTGCAGTGGTCAAAGAATCGGAGAAGTTGGATAAACAACTTTGAGTTCAAATGCGCTTTAAGTTTTCCGGAGATTCCGGAGGCAGTACAGGGAAAAAAATACCATATAAAATTCAAGAAATTGAAGAAGACTGCGAAGAACACATAGCAAGCAGAAAAACTGAAGGAGGCTCAACATCAGCAGGCATTCCAAAAAGCGGTGGAAAACAACATAGGAAAAGACCTTAATGGGAAAACAGTGGAAGAGCGTTGGGAAAACATTAAATGTAGACTACAAGAGGCCGCAAAGGAAACTCTTGGAAGAAGAAAAGTTGTTAAGAAGGAGCCATGGATCACGGAAGAAGTCTTAGACTTGATTGAAGAAAGAAAAAAGGATAAGAATACGAAAATTGAAGAAGAGCAGCTTTGGTACAAAAGACAAAAGAACGAAATAAATCGCAAAGCCAGGAAAGCTAGAGAAATGTGGATGAAAAACCTATGCGAAGATGTACAAAACAACATTTCACTTGGAAAGGTGTAGGCTTCCTATAGGACAGTGAGGAACCACTTCAAAGAACGGAGCGCAAAATGCAATGCCATAAGGGGCAAGAATGAAGAACTTTTGATTGAAAATGAAGACAAAGTGAAGAGATGAAATAATATCTGGAAGGGTTGTACAACAGAAACAATCTCAGCACAAAAGCTATTGAAGAGGAAAGCGAAGTGGAAAAGGATGATATGGGAGCATCAATATTAAGATCGGAATTTGACGCAGCAGTAAGGGACCTTCGCATGAATAAGGCATCTAGAATTGATGATATTCCTGTAGAACTAATTAAAAATGCAGGAGAGTAAACATCAACTCATTTGTATAAAACCATCTGCAACATGAACTCAACAGGAGGAATATCCAGGGACTTCGAGGAAAACATCATCATTCCTATTCCCAAAAAGAAGAGAGCGGAGAAATGTGAAAATTTTAAGACTATAAGCCTGACGACACATGCATCGGAGATATTGGAGATATCCGCGGGGGAAAAATCGTGCAAGAATTTGACAGAACATGCAGAGTAGTTTTAGAAGGTCAGAGAAAAACACATGGAGAGAACGAACATGATAATTCATCAAAGGTAATAGGTAGACCAAATAGTTTGTCCGTCAAAAAATTATCGAGGAAAATTTTAGTTGGAAAGGAGCACCAAGAGAGAAGCAGATTGGAAGAAAAAATTTCAGTGATAGTAGTGAATTGTCGTAGTATAAGAAATAAAGTAGCAGAATTTCACCATCTCATTAAGGGTACTAATGCAGATATAATCGTAGGTACAGAAAGCTGGCTTTCGAAGGACATATCAGATCATGAAGTATTTCCGAAGTGTTTTACAGTATACAGAAAGGATAGAGTAAGCAGAAACGGAGGAGGAGTTTTCATAGCTGTGAAGGACCCGTATGTCAGTAGAAGAGAACTTATTTCAGAGCGAAATGTAGAAAGTATTTGGTGTTCCGTTAAAAGTAAAAGTAGTAGCGCAAAACAGATATATGTAGGTGCATATTACAGGCCACCGGACGCAGACGTCAATTCTATAATAGAGCTAGAGTCAGAGATACGTACATTACTTTCTGGGAAGAATGATAGAGGAATAATAGTAGGCGGAGATTTCAATCTCCCCTCGATAGACTGGAATACGTGTAGTTTCATTACAGGAGGTAAGGATAAGGAACATTGCGAATCACTGTTGAACACCTTTACGACACATTCTTTACAACAGCTAGTAACAGAGCCGACCAGGGGAAACAACATTCTAGACTTATTAGCAACAAATATACCCGAGAGAGTCCTAAATACAGTTACAGACACAGGAATTGGTGATCATAAAATAGTGCATGCGAAATTTATTGTAGGCGTTGAAAGACATTATAAACCAAGGAGGAGGGTGTACTTATTTGGCAAGGCAAATTACGACGGTATGAAAGAGGAATTAAGGGAAGCGTTTAATGTATTCAGCGAACAAAGCAAAGGATTAAATACAGAGGATTCGTGGAGAGAATTTCTTGAGGTCACCCGTAACGCTGTTCATTAATACATACCAAGTAAATATATTAGTGATAATACAGAGCCAAGGTGGTTTAACGCGGAGGTTAGGAAATCACTAAAGCGACAAAGGGTATGCCACGCTAAGATGAAAAATGCCAGACGGGGTCTATCGGTAGAGGAAAAAAATGAGCTAGTTCAAAACTATAAAAAATCGAGAGCATTAGCAAGGAAATCATGTCAGCAAGCGTTATCACATTTCAAGAGCAAGATGTTAGGAGAATATTTAGATAGCAATCCTAAAGCGTTTTGGTCATATGTGAGAGAGCTTCAGGGAAATAAGTCCACAGTGCACACACTTAAAAATGATAAAGAAATCAGAGTCACCAGCAGTGTAGAAAAAGCCAACACTTTAAACACCTTCTTCCAAAGTGTATTCAACTCATCGTCACAAAACGCAGTGGAACCACCGCCGAACACTTTCAGTGAGCAAATGCCCGAAATAAACATTTCTTGTCGCGGAATAGAGCAGCAGTTAAAAAGCATAAGTAAAAACAAATCACCTGGTCCCGATCAAATTCCTTCCAGAGTTTATAAAACATTAGCTTCTGAAATAGCCCCCTATCTAGAAATAATATTCAATAAAACGCTAAAGAACCACACAGTACCCAAGGATTGGAAAGTAGCTAACATTACACCTATATTTAAAAGCGGTGATAGGGAAGAACCTAGTAACTACAGACCCATTTCACTCACGTCAATCTCTTGTAAGATATTTGAGCACATAGTAGTCAGTTCGATCATGGGGCATTTGGATAGTCAGGGATTACTCATAAACAGCCAGCATGGGTTCCGGAAAGGTAGATCTTGCGAGACACAATTAGCTTTATTCGTACACGATATTTTAGTCCACGGCGAAAGCAGTACTGAAGTTGATGCGATATTTTTAGATTTTAAAAAGGCTTTCGATAAAGTTCCTCATGACAAATTAATCTTGAAGTTAGAGAGTTTTGGTATAAATAAAGACGTTGTATGTTGGGTAAAAGAATTCTTAAGTGGGCGAGAGCAGAGGGTTGTAATAGATGGTATCATGTCGGACACAATCGAAGTCACATCGGGAGTTCCCCAGGGTAGCGTAGTAGGTCCGCTTCTATTTCTTTTATACATAAACGATTTGGGTACCGTAGTTAGTAGTAACCTTAGACTTTTTGCAGACGATGCGGTGGTGTACAGGGGTATATCAAACGAAGAGGACACGAAATCACTTAGCAAGGATTTAGATGCAATTCAAGAGTGGTGCGACAAATGGCAGTTAGAATTAAACCTTGAAAAGTGTGTAGCTATCAATTTTTGGAGGAGGAATAATTCGGTAGAGCGATCCTATAGAATTAATAACACGAAGATCGAAAACGTTGAAACCGTAAGATATTTAGGTGTAACAATCACTAAAGATTTATCGTGGGGAAGACACATAAGGGAAATATGCGGCCGAGCGAAGAGAAAGCTAGGATTTATAAAAAGAGTACTTGGGAAATGTGATGAGAAGACAAAAGAGCGATGCTACTTTTCACTAGTTAGGCCCCACCTTGAGTATGCAGCCAGTGTATGGGATCCTAATGAATTAGGTTTGATGAGAGAACTAGACAGTGTGCAGCGTAGAGCAGTTAGGTTCGTCAAAAGGTGTTACGATAGGTTGAGTAGTGTATCAGAATTAATACAAGAATTAGGGTGGGAATCATTATCAGAGCGTAGATTAAAGTTCAGATTTAATCTATTGCAGAAATTTCAATCGGATAGCTTTACTGAAGATGTTAGGCACATATTAAAAACACCAGCGTATTATGCTAGATTCGACCAGATAAATAAGATTAGAGAGATAGATTGTCGTACAGATAGATTCAAAATGGCATTTTTCCGCCGTACTATAAGAGAACAGAATAGGCAGTATAGGAAGGGGATAGGTAGGGGAAATATTTTAGAATATTCTGTAGTGCATGATGCATGTATTAACCCCTCAAATACTATAGATACTAACAATCTAGTTGCATGAGACCCTTTAGTTGCTTGCTTGCATGCTAGTAGTGAATGCTTGGTGACCTTCACCCCCTGCCACACACCCTCGCGGTGGCTTGCAGGGTATCGTGTAGATGTAGATGTATTCACAAGGACCATCTACAGAAGAATAGAACGAAAAGCAGAGGAGTTCCTGGATGAACATCAATTCGGATTCAAGAAAAGTAAGGGAACCAGAGAAGCAATATTGGCCCTTGGGCTGCTAATTGAGAAGAGAATGGAGAAGAAGAAACCGACCTTCATCGCATTTGTGGATTTAGAGAATGCTTTTGACAACGTGGATTCGAATTCAATGCTTGATAATCTAAAAGGAATTGGAGTTTCCTACAATGATCGAAGAATTATCCACAGTCTGTATAAAAACCAAATAGCTGTGATTAAATCTGGACCCAGCTGTGAAGAAGCAAGAATAAGGAAAGGAGTGAGACAAGGCTGTGCACTGTCTTCCGTAATTTTTAATGTTTACATCGAGGGAGCCATCAATGTTATCAAGGAGAAGTGTTTTGGAGTGAATATCCACGGAGAAAAAATAACCTTGCTGCGATTCGCTGATGACATAGCACTCATAGCAGAGACAGATAAGGAGCTGAATAAGACTCTAATAACCATGGAAAGGACAATGGCCAGATATCAGCTGAAGATAAATAAGAATAAAACTAAGATATTGGTGTGCAGCAAGAAAGAAGAGGCGAAAACCAACGTTAAACTAGGGAAGCAAAAACTTGAAGAGGTGAAAGAGTTCTGTCACCTAGGAAGCCGAGTAGCCAACGATTGTCAAAGCAAGAACGAAATAGTGAGTAGAATACCTCTGGCAAAGAGGGCATTCTATCAAAAGAAGAATCTACTTACAGCTGGAAGTACAAGCGTAGAAGTAAGGAAAAAATGTATCATAACGTAATTCTGGAGCGTGTTTCTCTATGGCAGTGAGGCATGGACGATGAGAGCAGCGGAGAAGAAAAGGGTGGAAGCATTCGAAATGTGGTGCTGCAGAAGAATGATGATGATAAAATGGATCGACCGAGTGGCAAATGAAGAAGTCCTAAGAAGAGTGGGAGAAAAGAGAAGTCTGCTGAATTCTATAAAAAGAAGACGGTACAACTTGATCGGCCACATCATGAGACATGATGGCCTCATGAAGACAACCGTTGAGGGACAAGTGGTTGGGAAATATGGCATACGAAGGCCTCGTGCGAGATATATGGAACAAGTGATGGGAGGATTTGAAAGAGAAGAAATACGTAAATATGAAAGAAAAGACTGTAGAAGGACTCAGTGGAGAGCTGCGTCAAACCAAATTAAGGATTGATGATTGAGGGAAAGAGGGGTATGGTGTCGTCGTGGCGTCTTAGTATACTGAGTTGTGTACAGATGAAGCTGGAGAAAGAATGTGAAATCGTGCTGCGTTCCTCACCAAAAGAAGAGGGGATATTCAAGGATACTCTACTAAGGTAAGAGGAAGCCAGGGAATTATATTGAATTAGCTTGTAGCTATTGTAGCCAATGTAGAGCTGGGTAGGTAATTTTGTCCATCTTGTCGTATATGTTGTAACATAACAATTGAGCCGCCGATATCCACAATGCAAGGTGTAATAATGGAAGTAAACAAGTGTTGGATAATTAAGGAAACAATAGGACAGAGCGAGAATCGGGGAGTTGTGTGTAGGACGCGGTGTGCTGTGGAGACGAAGAAGTGACGCGTGCCTAAGAAAGGGCATCATTTGTGAGCTAGTTGGCGTCTGTGTGGGGGAATAAGCATTCGAGAGGGAAGAGAGAGATTATTGGTGTTGTTGTGTTGTGCCCGATTTGATTTAAGAAGTGGCTCGAAAGAAAAGACAGTGTAAAAGTGTATGGCCTCTTAAGTGCGAGTCTGAAGAGAAGTGTATGTTGTTTGTTTTGAGTTTGAATAATTTTAAGTGCATTTTGTGAGGGAAAATTTATTGTCTGTGCATGTTTTATGCAATAAATGTGTGAGAAATAATACATAAAGGGAGATATGTATTACATTGTATTCTATGATTTGTTTGTTGAAAGTGTTAACGAGTGTTGTCCGAGTGGAAAATAGAAGTGTTCCATTTGGAAATGTGAATGATAGTCTGAAGTTATGGGTATCTTCGGAATTCTTGGCCACCTAGCAATGACACATGTGTTACCACTGTAAAAAATGGCAATCGTGCGCCTTGAGCAACATCTTCAAGCTCCAATAGGCGGGAAAGATTCCAATAGACGGTTGGAGTCGCTTAATTTTTAAGAAATACCTAACAAACATCAGGTTTGGAAGTCAGTGCTTGCAAATTGTTTGGGAGCACGTGCGTGCTCGGAGAAATTTTTACCTTCTATCCTTCGGGACGAGTTTTGATCGCCTGGTGAAAAAATAGTTTCGATTCCTTTGTCATCTTGTGGAAAAATACTTTAATACACCTGCCTTAGCTTTAACAGTATGGCACGAAGCAAAATTGAACCGTTTTACTGCAATATTTTCTGAGATTCTTACAAATCAATCGCATGTGAACAATTCAATTGTTGCGTTTAATATATTAGTTTAAAACAACAATAGCAGCAGTATCCCACAACAAGCCTGATTTGTTACATCGCGTGACCTCTTGAAGCTGCAGGGTTATTCGTCCATTCTTCAGTGTATTCATGCGCATATCCAAATTCCGCTGAATAGTCAATGGAATATAAATGTGGAAAGTGCTTCACGCGATGGCCACGTTACAAAGGAATCTCTTCAAAAATACCAAATTGTTTTTATTGCTTCCTCGGTGGCCAAATTTATGCAGGAATTCACAATTCCTAAGTGTATATGAGTGTAGATAAGATGTTAGGCACATATTTTAAAAAAACAGCGTATTATGCTAGATTCGACCAGATAAATAAGATTTTAGAGATAGATTGTCGTATTGATAGATTCAAAATGGCATGATACTATAAGAGAAAAGAATAGGCAGCATAGCAAAAGGATAGGTAGGTGAAATATTTTAGAGTATTCTGTAGTGCATGATGCATATATTAACCCCTTAAATACTATAGATACTAACAATCTAGTTGCATGAGACCCTATAGTTGCTTGTTTGCATGTCAATAATGCATGCTTGGTGATCTAAACCCCCTGCCACACACACTCAGGTGGCTTTCAGGGTATCGTGTAGATGTAGGTAGATGAAGTAGTACTAGACCTTCAGCTCCGCCCATGGGTACCTTCCCTCTAGTAATACAGAATTTTTGGAGACTCGAATTTGGAACTTTAGGAGGAGACTGTTCAATTCGATTTAGAACGAACGGAAAATATTTTAATGTATTCCTAATTCTCTCATAATTTCTAAGTGTCCACTCCAGCACCATGATTCATTGTCGAGTTTTAACCTGCGTTCTACAATGTGGTGGGAGAATTTTTATTTGACTAATAATCAATTATCGCCCTCCATTCTCTGTTAGACATATCAGGGAAATATGTGCTGCCGAGCGAAGAGAAAGTTAGGATTTATAAAAAGAGTAATTGGGAAATGTGATGAGAAGACAAAAGAGCGATGTTGTTTTTCACTAGTTAGGCCCCACCTTGAGTATGCAGCCAGTGTATGGATCGGAATGAATTCGTTTTGATCAGAGGACTGGACAGTGTGCAGCGTAGAGCAGCTAGGTTCGTCAAAAGGTGATAGGATAGGTTGAGTAGCGTTTCAGAATTAATAAAAGAATTAGGGTGGGAATCATTACCAGAGCGTAGGTTAACGTACAGATTAATTTTATTAGAGAAATTTCAGTCGGATAGCTTTACTGAAGGTGTTAGGCATGTCTTAAAAGCACCAGCGTATTATGCTAGATTCGACCAGACATATAAGATTAGAGAGATAGATTGTTGTACTGATAGATCCAAAATGGCATTTTTACCTACCCTGTAATCTCCTATTTTTAACGTAGCGGTAAAGGAGTTGTAGTCTGTAGTGCATGATGCATGCATTAATCCATTAAATACTATAGATACTATCAATCTAGTGGCATGAGACCCTATAGTTGCTTGTTTGCATGTCAACAGTGCATTCTTGGTGATCTTCACCCCCTGCCACACACCCTCCCGGTGTCTTGCAGGGTATCGTATAGATGTAGATGTTAGTAGTTCAAGCCCCTCCGAGGCATGGAGCTACCCGCATCACGGAAAAATCTTCCAGGCTTACTCCTTCCCACTCTCTCTCTACCATTTCCCTTTGAGTTGCGGAGCCCAACGTTTTCTCTCAGCATTGTCCTAATCACGAATGCGCATGCGTTAAATACGGGACTTGGCTCAATGCAGGACATTCCGTCTGGAATGCATGATTTGTTTCATCCCCATGGGAGAGTTTTGGCATGAGTGGAACCAAACAATTGTCCTTGTTGAAGGCGAAAAATGAATATTGATGAGGATTTGAATATCAATAGTTCTCATAAAAGTGGACAGTTTATGAATTCCGTTTCAAGCAAGTGAGAAATGGTGTCGTCAAGGTTCACCAATGTGCCAAAATATGAAATTTCTCAAAATATTGATATATCAGGGGGCAGCAAGATATTGCCCAATGGACAATATGTTTGGAAATTTTTGCCACTGCTTCTTCACGTTGTGCAAATTCCAAAAATAAAATTTAAAATCGTTTGTATCTTTCTCGCTCTTGCTTTTTTACAACTCAAGCTTCAAGTGGAAACGATGGTGGCTCCATTTCTCGTTCTTTATGAAGATGAGATGGGAACTAATGGCAGGCGGAGATAATGAGACGGATCAAGAGTCGAAAGATACGGATCAGAGAGCGGATGAATCGTCCTAAAAGACCAGCACATGACCGGCAGTTCACCGCTTGAGATCCGAAGATGGTCACGCCGACTGGGTGGCGGAGTTTAACTACGAAGAAGTGACATTTTATGACGTATTCTCGCTAAAGTGAGATTACAAAATAACCCCCAGAAATACCAGTGCGATCGTTTTTAAACTAAGAATATACGAATCAATTGTTGTGAACTGCGAAATAAATCCCGGCTTACGCGCTCTTCCTGCTTGTCTGTCTTTTGACGTAAACCTCAATGACGTGGCAGTCACCCTGAATATATGAATACCCGTGGTAATAGCCTGACTGAATCCCTAACTTCCTCTTGGAAGAACTTCAATTTCTATTAACCAATTTATGCCCAGGAAAATTTTTTCACCCATGATAATGAATTTTTCGTTAAAGTTCATGTAAATGGTCTCAGAAACCCTAGAAAAATGCTTTAAAAATCCGCATTACTCCAGATCTTAGTACTATCCTGGGTCGAAAACGAACCACTGGGCACGAAGTGGCAAATTATGTGAAACTAGAGACACATATTTGGATTTTAATTTTGATTTTAATCATTTAAAAAATTTACACACTTTTTCGTGCTAATTTGGTTAAAGACTGACAGTTGTTTAGATTTAGATCCTACAGTCAACAGAGTCCTGTTGTTACTGATCAGTAATGAACCTTTAATTTGTGTGGAAATGATTTGTTCCCTAATAAATAGCGTATCATTCTTTTTGTACATGAATTTTTATACACAATTTAAAACATAGGAGCAGCTTAGGAAGAGAGGGTAATATGGCATTTCGGAGTTGTGTAAAGCAGCTCAAATAAAAGCATTTCAATGGACCAGGAATTTTCAGTAAGTTTAAATGTGTGCTTGCAAGTTTCTCTTATAGTTTTTCATGGGTCGATTAACAGAACCGAGATATCAATGTTTAAACCGAACTCGCTGTCACATTAGTTTTCAAGATAATAGCCATCCCAAGGTATTTTTTGAAATACAATAATTGTCACCGGAGAAGGGATCAGCAAAGACATTCTCTTTATTAATCATTTTATTTACCCAAATTATGTTATTCACCATAATTTAGGATATGATGGCATTTACATAAAAAATGAGTAGTCTAAGAAACTTTTCATTTTCTTTCCACTCAGTCCTTAAGGTGGCTCCACCGAATTATGAAGTAGATTTCATTTTTGTGAAAATTTCAGGACACATCATTTTTTGACCCTTCTATCGATTGGTAATAAAATAATTTGGCCTTTCCGTAATATATTTGAAGAAAAAATACGTTAAAAATCAGTTATTTTATACGTGGCTATACGGCAGAGCATGGCTCCTGCAGTAAAATTTGCAGAATAATAATGTAAAGAGGAATGCAGTTTTGAAAAAAGTGCTCGCCTTACCACACAATTGTTTAATTGATATTAATAAATGTTTGCTCGAAAAAAAAGCAGAAAAGCCTTAGTACATGAAAGTGGCGCTACAGTAAGTTGTTACCAATGCCAACGGTACTGGTGACGAAACGTCCTTATGACCCTATTTACTAACTTAATTTAACAATATACCTTACCAAGGTCCTTCTTATACTTTTGATATAATTTAAATGTTTCAGTGGTTATTGATATGGTGTAATTAATGCCTGTACTGCAAAATGGTAGCAACGTCATTGTTGCCAAACAATTTTCAAAAATAGAAATATTAATAAAATTCAAAACAAAGAGTTGTATTTGCAAGGAGAGAGTTAAAACTAAGTTATAAAATATTTAACCTATTTTAGAATGCGTATTAGCGGGATTGAGCATGTATTCTGATTTTGTAAGTTAAACGTGGCAACAACACGTCACTCATGTTCCGAAGTCAAAATGAGTTAAAAGAGCTTGTAAAAAAATAGAATGCTACTACAACGCGATATTAAATAGCATATTCATATAATTATTGTGCATGCGTTATCGCCCTATAGATGATTTTCCATTTAGATGTTTTACTGGATCGGTATTTATTCATTAAATAACATAGCTCTTTTACTGGATATTGAATCGCGGAGTCACGGTGGAATCTCCTAAAACAACGCATATTTATAATGTTTTGTGCGGTTGTTATGGCATCGGTAATTGACTTTCCTTCTCTACTACTTGAAGTGTTGGCTAATAGGCATCGCGATAAATAGGTACCTATGCCGCGTTAACTTCCTCGTTCGTATTAGACTAGGGTTGTGCTGCGTGCTTCACAAGGACGGGGTTCCGTACTTCAGATGCGAGACAGTTCTCACCGGGAGTGGCGCTTGAGCTGACTCCATTGAATTTTAAAATATGTAAACCGAATTGTCTCGTGGCCCTTTCACGGAAATGGGGTCCGAATGTGTTTCCGGTCCGCGTGGCTACTAGAAAATAATTCGAGCTGGCGCCGAGCATCGGGACCCGGCGCCTCGGGCGCACGAGAGCTGTAATGAAAAAAGAATGAGGGATGAGAGGATTTCAATTGCTGTGTCGGGGGATGAATGAGGGGTGAGCACCCCTTCACACCCCTCCCTTTTCCCCGAGGGCGAGCGCTTGGCGAGATAGTTATGGAGGTAGGCTCGGCACTGCTTGAGTCAAGTTGTCTAAGAAATCTTATTAATTTAAGTACGAGTATATGCCTGCTTAGTGATCCTTACTTCACAAAGAAAATTACCTAAGCTGGAAAGTAGAAGGATTTATTTTTTATGATAATTTTAATCAGCTCGACGATGGAGTCAATTCCGCATTTACGCTACAGAAATAAATTCATGTACTCAATGAATTTACTACTTTATTCCACCAGAATATTACTATCAAACATTATTCTATAATATTTCTTGAAATATTCTTTAATATCTCATTAGTAATGATATTATTCATACGCCAACTATTTTGGTAACAGCGACTGCAGCGCCACTTGAAGACAACTAACGCATTTCGCCTGCTATAAGCGCAGAAATTGGTGAATTTAGCGAAAAATACGGTGGGTTGATACCTATTTTTTCATGTCATTTTATTCCTTGTGAAATTACGCATAAAATATGAGTTTTTTGCAAAAATGACATGTCACTATGGTTTTTTTAAACGTTATATTCCCGTGTGATGGCCATTCTCGCCGTTAATCGTATGTAATTTCCAATGCAATTTGTGCAAAAAGGAGTATGGGTTGGTGTAATTATCTTTACTTTATTAGATAGAGGAATTTTAGTTCTATAAGTGCTGAAAATATAAAAAAAGGACGTTTTCATTGTTCGGATCAACCTCCTTAAGATCCAGTCGTTTGGGTGAATGAGGGATAATGCGAGCCGATCGCGAGTCAGGTTTGCAGCGGGAAATATCAAGCCATTGTCAGCTGTACGGATTGGTCCGACTTGGGAAGATGCTAGGATCCTCGAGATCTCTTCGCCAATGTCCATGAGATAGCCTGATGAAGACATAACTATTCCCAAAACTTCATGCCAAGTGCCCAACGTGGCTAGAAAACGCTAAAATGTCACTCAGTAGAAGCAAATCATTCAACTCCAAATGGCTTCCTCATTTCGCTGCAAGTATTCGGGAGGGGCTATTTCACGTAGTGTCTATGGAATCAGGTCAAAACCAACTTTG
Source organism: Platycnemis pennipes (assembly GCA_933228895.1). Classification (NCBI taxonomy): domain Eukaryota; kingdom Metazoa; phylum Arthropoda; class Insecta; order Odonata; family Platycnemididae; genus Platycnemis; species Platycnemis pennipes. The sequence continues at coordinate 122,098,130 of OW121855.1, read as the reverse complement.
CTGTACAAACAGCGTCTTTTCTTCATGTCATTACGATACAGTTTGGGACGCTGAACTGCGGATGCCTTTTGTATAGATCGTAGTAGTCTTAATGTCGATACACAGTGGGCTGCAATTGAAAACACCTGGCCAAAACTTACAAAGTAGCTTCTTTCAGCCCGGTGCATCCAGGACAAACGGTATGCGATACCTAACGCACCAATCAGACGTAGGTCGCCACGAAAAGTTTCAAATTCCGGGCTGAAAAAAGGACTTTGAAATCTGGTCAGCATTTCTCGACTTCCGCCCACTGTGCGAAACCCAATCGTTATCTACTCCCTCAAGTTCCAACTTCGGCCACACCCATCATAAATGGCGCAAATGCACCTGCAGGAAAAATATTTCCAAGTAGTGATCGGTAGGCCTCTCTAACGACAACAACATCCCACTATCCAGTGCCATTCGAGGATGCGTTCTCACGGATCTACGGGAATTACAAATAGTCGCCGGTTGCGTCTGCAGAAATACTAACACACACTCACTTCCTATTGGCCTTCAGTTCTTTTTTGCTCTCGTTTTATCAGCTGCCATTTCCTGCGCCAATAATTCCCGCATATTTTCAATAGGATTGAAATCTGGTAGCCCCACTGGCTAGACTAGTCGAGAATGTCAGCATTGGAGGTTAGGGCATAGAAAGAACGGCCTTCTTACCCTCAAGGCACGGCAGAATAGCCTCGGAGGTAAGTAATCCACCTTATCTCTGCCATTAACTGAAGTACGTTTCCTCCCCTCTAAAATGCTGTGAAATGAGCAGTAGGGAAGCAGAGGTTCTTGGTAGGATCCCTATCCATACCTCCGGTGTCTCCGAAAACTCTGTTTGAGTTACTAGGACAATAAATTCCTACCTTTCAACCGTTTGAATTTTGATGAGGGTCGCTGAAATTTAATAATTGAATGAAAATATATTACAAGGGTTGTCCGTAAAATAAGGTTCCCAAGACTCTGTAGTCGCGACGAACGCTTTCGCGCGGGATCTGGTAACACGGTCGGGTAGCTTGGTACTTCCACTCCAAATGCCTAGCCTTAGAGCTGTCTTCGACGCTCTGTCTTCCATTGGCAGCCGATCGACTTGGAGCTACCACTCGCTTCTCCCGCCAGGTGTGAATTGCGTTCTGTGACTCGTTTTTTGTGTGCAAAAACATTGCGCCGATGGACATTCATTCCCAGCTATTTGAAGTTTACGGAGAGAAGTGTATGAGCGTACAACACGCACGAAAATGGCGCAGAGAGTTCAAAGACGGGCGTACAGACGTCCATGATGAGCAGCGTTCCGGACGGCCATCTGTTTCTGACGAAACGATTGCAAAAGTGGAAGAAGCAATGCTTAAAGATCGAAGGGTGACTGTTTGAGAGCTATGCGAATTGATCCCCGAGGTCGGTAGAAACCTGTATTGACACGATTTTGACAGATCGTTAAGGGTACTCTAAGGTTTGAGCAAGGAGGATCCCAAGAATGCCTACGGAGAATCACAAACGGTCCGCTCGTCCGCACACCGCCCTTGTGACAACCAATCTTCTCAACCAATTTGGATGGGATACCGTCACACACCCACCATACAGCCCGGACATAGACCCAAGGGAATACCATCTCTTCCCTGAATTGAAGAAACACCTGGGTGGGACTCATTTCAGGACCGGAGATGAGCCGAAAGAAGCGGTTTTAAGCAACCTTCGCGGCGCGGCGGGAAAGTTCTACGACTCGGGCATCAAGAAAATGATACACCGCATGGAAAAATGCATCGATCTCAATGAAAATAATATGCAGAAAAATAGGGAAAACCCTAAACATTCCAAAAATGTACGATTTATTGCTAATAAATATGTTTTTCATTGTGGAAAAACAATGGGAACCTTATTTTACGGACTACCCTCGTAATACTGTCCCATAATACTTTATTTTATATCTATAAACATTTTGAAAGCGCAGAAGTAAGGAAACAATTCATCAGAACATTCGTCTTTACGGCAGTGAGGCATGGACGATGACAGCAGCGGAGAAGAAAAGGGTGGAAGCATTCGAAATGTGGCGCTACAGAAGAATGCTGAAGATTAAATGGATGGACCAAATAAGTAACGAGGAAGTCCTAAGAAGAGTAGAAGAAAAGAGAAGTCTGCTGAAAACTCTAAAAAGAAGAAGGGACAACTTAATCGGTCATATCTTGAGACACGATGGCCTGATGAAGACAATCGTCGAGGGAAAAGTGAACGGGAGGAATGGAAAAGGCAGGCCTCGTATGAGATACATAGAACAGGTTGTGAAGGATGTAAAAGAGAAAAATTACGTCACAATGAAAAGGTTGGACGATATAAGAATCGAGTGGAAAGCTGCGTCAAACCAATCCTAGGATTATTGACCGATGATGATGATGATACTTTTTGAAGTTGTCAAGTTACTTTTTTGTTGTTTATGTATCCCTAAAACTTTATTATAGCTATATAATACTTTATGTACTATCTGGTTCTCTATTCCACATAACTTTTGTGCTCTCGAAAGATTTTCCGTTGTGATTACGAATGTATTGATTACATTGAAATTGTAACATTGTAGAAACATTTTCTTGCACGCCTAAATTTCTTATAGTACTAAACGCATTAAACTGCGGATTTAATTGATGAAATGATTTAATAAAGTTAAATTGCAGGAGATCATTAACAAATAATGAAACTGACAAAAGCAACTATACTTAAGGAATAATGAAAAATCTGCTGTAGAAACGCAGATGAGCATTGCCTCTTCATTTGCAATTATGCTTTCTGGGGTGAAGTCTAATAATGAATATTACGCTTTTTATGGAGAAAATTGAAGCAAGTTGAAACAGTTTTTAAGACTGTGGAGTTATTGGTTAGGAGGGCAATGGGAAACGTAGATAATGTGAATTAAAGTAGACAATTGCGGAAATGTTCAAAGTGGTGGAGGAGGTAAAAAATTTGTTTGTGGAAATTGGAAGGCGGAGCAAGTGGATGAAGAATTAGGGAAAACGCCATCGTTAACGGGTTGTAGTGTGTTCTGGGTGATGGATCCAAGGTGCACGAAGGGAAAGAGATATTAACTATGGCTTTTTGAGCATACAAATAGGGCTTGTCAAGAGTAGTTCGGAATCAGCATGGTAGTATGGGTAGCAACTCTCTAGCTAAACCATTCGAAGTGAACAAGTAAATAATAACAATTACTTTTAGAAATTAGATATTGTACCTTCCGAAGCAATGGCATAATATCACGTTTTGTAGAAAGAACTCATTGCAAAATAATTGAAGAATATTAATTGTCATAAGAATTATATTAGCTTAGTTACAATATTCGCTTTTTTATATTAAAATAAACGGTTACCTACGTCAAAAACTATTATCAAGATATGTTCGCACCTTTTTATGAAATAAGCCTACTGTTATTTCATTTACTTTATTGTTGCCACCAATTCCTCATAAATATCTCAAATTACTCCATTCCTCAGTAATTTCTTCCCGTGATAATTAAGAAAACTTGAAGCCTTTTATAATCAATACAACCTATTCAATCAGAAAATATCACATATTGTTCCCGTTGTACTATTCCAACAAAAGACAGTGTCTAACTTTACTGGGTGTCTGCTCTGACTGGAGGCGCCGGTTCGACTTCCGGAGAGACCTGTGGTTACATCTATGCCGTGTGGTTTGAACTGGCTGCCAGAACTGTCAGGGAAGCCATAGGTGGGCCAGGGAAACAATTCAAAACGGGTGTTCAGATTTTTGAGTCATGTTTACCGTGACTTTTCAGCTTCACGGTTACTGGATCGACCCTTTCCAGCTAAACTGACCTTAGCAGAATCACTGCGGGCATTCCCTTTGGCGCCCGCATCAATCGTGAGTAGGATGCATAAAAAAAGATGAGTTTTTTCTTCTTGTTTCGAATATCGCTAACATTCAGCGCTTGCATGATGTCAGAATGGTGTCGTTTACCATATTTTTTTAATTGCCGAATCTGATAGAGATCGTAAAATAAAAAGACCTGTATTTTTCCGTTTTTTGATCCGTCAATTATGTCTCGAGTTATACGCGGCGAAAAACTGATGTTGTTAACCATTTCGGAAAAGTGGGCGTGGTGCAACCTCTGACGTATATCTACTTCGTCCAATCACAACTGAGCCCGCGAAGCTACTTTGCCTTATCGCAATGGGGGTGACACAGCTGACTATGCCAATAGGAGCAGTTGCGACAGCATCTGTGCGAGCAGACCTTCCGAGAATCCCCCTCCACTCCCTTCCCTTCCGCTAAAAGCAGTCAAGGACGGGAGGAAAATGACGTCAATGTTATATCACAGCACCTTTTTCGGTGGGCGTCACCTTTTGCTTATTTTAATTTTTGATTTATGAGTGAATGGTTGTGGTTAGAAGATTAATTTTTTCACTAAAATTCTTTTTTCGTTTCCATCTAACGATTTCGTGTACAAAATTGCGATTTCGGTTCCGAGTAAACGCCCCCATTTTAGATAATGGAGGTTCTTTTCAATTCTATTCCCAGATTTCTTGAAATGTTGAAAAGAAAAGAAAATTTCTTTCTTGAAAAGAAATAGAAAAAGAAGGTATTTTCAGAAATATAGTAAAAACATACTTAACAAATAATCCACACTACTCAGTGTCAGAATAGTACCTAAATTGATTGTCAAAACTTCTACTCAACCCTTTTGTTTTATATTAATGTAATATGTCATGGTATATTGCATATAAATGTATTGTAAATGTAATAATATCAACACAGGGGAAAAATGTGATATCATCCTCTTGTATTCACTTTCATATACAATGCACCATGTGTTTTCTGTATGTACTTATATTTTACCCTGCCTTATATTCATAAACTTCACTTTCCTTATGTCTTTATGTAGACCTACAAGGCCAATAAAGTTATTTTTACTATTATTATTAATGTTCATACCTTTATAAGACGCAGAACCACTTATACAAATTCAGTCATTGCGACAGTTTGCAGATGGGACCTCAGTTCAACTCGGGAATTGATGACGCCTCACTTACTCAGAAATTAGCCCTTTGGGGTGATTCGCAAGGTCACCCTTTAAGGTCACCCCCCACCCACCAGCCTCGACCTGAGAACACAATTGCTTCTTCTTTCGCCGCCCCTTCGCGTCAAGCTAAACTCGTCGACTGCTAATAAAGAATTTCGTCATCACGCAGGGAGACACTAATGACCAATTTGCTCGAAGCTCCCTTCCCTCACTCGAGATAAGAAAAAACAAGAAACGATTTTTCAAAGAACGCCGTTCCAATTAAAATGCCGCTGCTGAGCCGTCCATTTAGTTCCCAATGGTCTTTGCACCGTTCCCTGTTTTCACTTAAGACTACTTATCCAGCAACTGTTTCTTGAAGTTTTGCGATGATTTATCAATTGAAAATAAACATTTTTAGAATTCAATGCCCGAATCGCGGAGTTCATTTCGTGAGAGGGAAAGAGAGAAATGGAGCATGGGAATGCCTTTATGGCCCACCATGTGCTAGACGGGAGTTGACAGCCTCCCTGACGCTTTTCTCGGGGGATTTCGAGAGAAAGTTCCACCCTTGCCTCTCTTTCCCAAGCGATTCCTTCAGCCAAAAGGGTGTGCAAACATCGTGGGGTAAGAAGAAGAGTACATGCATGATAATGATATGAGCATTTAGCCAAGGAATCACTCGATATTCATTACACATTAAAAGCTGGAGGAAAGGAATGTAAACCATTCATGAGAATCTCCAGAATTAAGAAGTGAAAGTCTGATATGAAAGCAAGGGTCAGAATCTGGAGAAGGCCACACAACAATGGTTAATGGGGAATATGCATGAAATTTGTTTCTCGAAGATTAATGATGTACTTGATGCGAAATTTGATCACCAATTTTAATATATAAGCCAACATTTTCTACGTCCAACACAAAGATTATTAAACGATATTAAAATGTTCCCGGAAATTGACGAAAGTCACGTGACCTGAAACACCTTCTGACGTCACTGCACGGTATAGGTTTCATATTGCTATGGAGAAAGACATTTATTTTTAAAAGAAAACGAAGTGAATATATTGTTTTGTCGTTTTGAGCCGTTTCTTGAACGAAACGATGACTGAAAAAAATACTTAAACTTAAGCTTAAAAAAGCACATTCTGACAATTTCCTTTGCTTGAATGCCTTATGGCGGCGTTTTTCTTAAAAAAAACCAGTGATTGCATAGACGTAGTAGAAATTCTTGGGCACTAAACAGGCATTATATTATTAATGGACGATTTACTCGTTACCATCCACACTACGCAAATAAAAAATCGAAATACAATCGTTTATTGCATTAAACAAATGAGATACCTACATAAATGCGTTATCGCCAAGTATTCATTTAACAACTTACCTCCACGCATAAACAATGCCCATAGTGATACCGTGCCGTGAGGTCATACGTTGACGTCGTGTTTTTAAGCTGCCGAAAAGGTAATTTTTCAAAGAGCAATATCTTTGTAAAACAACTTAAATCTTCTGCAAAATTTTCGCCAAGCACATTTTAGCTAATAAACTTCACATTCAAAGAGTTATAAAAAATAGTGCATGTTCCCCATTATGCGATACGTGGGCAGTTTGATAAGTCAGTGACTTTTTGGATTTCCCGAGCAGTAGCTTTAAATGCAACGCTGCTCCCGTCAACTGCTATCTAATAATAGACTCGTACTGTAATATTTTAAGCAAGCTGCGCCATTTAGTTTGTGTTTGACAGCCATCTAAAACAGACAACCTCGTGAATTTTAACGAAAATGGAAAAAGTGAATTTCGTGTGCTGATTAAGCATCACTTTTTGCGTAAAAAAAACATCACCGAAATCATGGGAATGCTTGATAAATACTATGGGGACTCTGCACCATCAAATTCAATGGTTAAGACGTTGTTTACAGAGTTCCGTTGTGGTCGTACCAGCACAAGTGACGCCGAACGTGCAGGTCGCCCAAAAGAGGTCGTCACGCCAGAAATCGTCGATAAAATCCATGGAATGATATTGGACGATCAGAGAATAAAAGTGCGTGTGGTGGCAGAGGCTGTAGGCATCTCAACTGAGCGGCTACATCACATTTTACATGAATATTTGAACATGAAGAAGCTATCCTCGCGATGGGTGCCGCGATTGCTCCCACTCGACCGTAAGCGCAACCGTATGAACACTTCAAAGGAGTGTTTGGCAATGTTCGGTCACAATCAGAAAGAGTTTTTGCGCCGTTTCGTTGCCGTAGACGAAACATGGATCCATCACACCACACCAAAGACCAAGAAACAATCAAAGCAGTGGTTTTATTCGGGTGAACGTGCACCAAAGAAGGCCAAGGTGGGTCGGCTAGCCAACAAGGTCATGGACACAATTTTTTGGGATGCACGCGGTATCATTCGCGTTGATTAGCTTGAAAAGGGTAAAACGATCACCGGAGAATATTATTGAGAGTTTTGGACAGATTCGATATTGATTTGAAGCAAAAACGACCGCATTTAGCAAAGAAAAAAGTGCTGTTCCATCAAGACTATGCACACGTGTGTAGTCACCATGGCAAAAATCCATTAATTGGGCTACGAACTGCTACAGCATCGAGCTCATTCTCCAGATTTAGCCCCCTGCGACTATTTCCTGTTTCCAAACCCGAAGAAATGGCTGTGCTGTAAGAGATTTGGATCGAATGAAGAGGTCATCACTGAAACCAACGCCTATTTTTAGAGCCTTGAGAAACCCTATCATTTGGAAGGAGTAAAAAAACTGGGAAAACGCTGTACTAAATATATAGAGCTAAAAGCAGACTAAGTTGAAAAATAAAACACTTATTTGCCGAAAAAAATATATTTTATCCAAAAAGTGTCTGACTTATCAAACTACCCTTTGTGTTTAGGACGAAGGTGGACCAAGTTGAGAAAATAAGCGTACGAAATGATCCGTTGGCTCCGAATTCTAAACTGCTTGCAATGACGGCCGTGAAATCCAAAAGAGGCAGAAGCAGCCCAGAGCAGGCAATAATGGCTACTCAGATAGAAGCAGTTACTCTGAATATCATGTGGGGCGAACTATCGATTGCTCACTTTTAAACAACAGGCGATAGTGAAAGACTACGAACGTGAATTCCACATAATGATGGTACATATATACTAACGCAAAATTGCCAATAATCTCCTCATACATAATAGCGCCTAGTTTAATAGTGACTTATGTCCTAATTTTCTCCATTTTCACCTCGGTTACAACCGTCCTTTTCCCCTGTTCCGACGACAGAATGAAATTTTAACCAGTTTCCACCAATGCTCCGGGAGTCATTATCTCCTAAAAAAGCAGTTCATAAACGCTGAATTAGGAAAATACCTTAATTGTTTTTCATCTTCTATTCGCCAACACATACTTTTCCTTTCTATGAATATGCAAGTAGACAGCACGTTTTTATTGAACTCCATTTTTTTCGCATGCTCTTCAACATATTTTGACATCGGAACGCATCTGACAGTTTGATATCACGTTTAATTTCCACTGGTAGAAACAAATACAGTCTTCATATCACGTAACATGTTATGTGTTAAACTGTTTTATTTGCTCTAAATTTTTTTTTGCTGTGTTCAACCCGAAGGTTGGTCTTTGATAGGTGAGAGTAGAGCTCACCCCGTACTAAGCCATTGGCGTGTGAAATTCACACATTCAGGGTAGGGGGGCCAATAATTTATTCGCTTGTAAATCAACTCCTTTTTAATAATTTATTATTCACAATGCTTCGGAAAATACATTTTCAACTCTGAAACTCTCACCATTTTCTAGAAATCATATTAAAAATTCCAAATTAATGACCAAGGAGCAAATACTAATTACATAAATAAAGATCTTGACTGCACCGCAAAATATTTCCCCTCTATTAGCTGAAATTCAGAAACTTTTCCTGAAAATTTTAAGAGCGAAAATATGAACTGAAGACAATAGACCTGGTCTTTTCATTGGGCTTTGTTGGAAAAAAGAGTTTTAAATCTAACATTCTAACGATATTTTTCCAACCATTAAATATTCCATGTATGAATACCATTTCATTCAACTTTGATTTTCAAATTCAAACCAACTACAAAGAGTAGAGCCTATCACATGACAAGACAAAAATAAAAAATATTACTTTTTTACTTTTAAGGTTTAACCAGGTTATAGCTAAAATTTAGGAAAAATAATTTTACTTAATAACAGGTAGATAATATGCAAACGTGGATTCTTGAATGGAAAAACAAATGAGCACTAAGTAGCTTCTGGTGCGATTTGCTACAGGACGAATTCCCCAGTTGAACTTCCCTTGGCTGCTAGGTGGCAAAAAGGGAGTTTTAGGTCCCAACTGTGTCGAAGGAAATTCCTCTGCTCCAGGGATAGAAGGTGGCAAGGGATGCAAAAGTTATGCCCAGTGATGACAATTCCACGTTTTTAAATTTACCAAGGACCCGAGTACTACTGCTTGTCAAAGTGACTTGGGTGCATATTTTAGCAGTGTGGATTGCCATTTGGAAGGTATTTTGGTTGACTCCACCTTAAAGGAACTGTTTATAGAGTAGAGTATTTGAATGGGGGCGCTTACTCGGAACCGAAATCGCAAATTTGTGCACGAAATTGTTAGATGGAAACGAAAAAAGAATTTTAGTGAAAAAATCAATCTTCTAACCACAACCATTCACTAATAAATCAATACTTAAAATAAGCAAAAGGTGACGCCCACCGAAAAAGCTGCTTTGATACCACTGACGTCATTTTCCTCCCGTTCTTGACTGCTTTTAGGGGGAGGGAAGGGAGTGGAGGGGGGTTCTCGGAAGGCCTGCTCGCACAGATGCTTTCGCAACTGCTCCTATTGGCAGAGTCAGCTATATCCCCCCCTTTGCTATAAGGCGAAGTAGCTTCGCGGGCTCAGTTGTGATTGGACGAAGTCGATATGCGTCAGAGGTTGCACCACGCCCACTTTTCCGAAATGGTTAAAAACGTCAGTTTTTCGCCGCTTATAACTCGGGAAGTAATTGACGGATCAAAAAACGGAAAAATACGGGTCTTTTTATCATGCGAACTCTATCAGATTCAGGAATATAAAAAAATATGGTAAACGATACCATTCATCACAGTGCTCCAGTGGAACGATTTCTTGGGGTGGAAAGGTCAGTTTTTTCCCCCAAGAGGGCAGGATTAAGGGTTTAAAATACGATTGGTTTTTTAAAACAATTCCTGCTATTCAAGATAGTTTGTAGGTACAAAGAGGAAATCCTCACTTGGTGGAACCGCATGATAGTAAATAAAATGATTACTTGGTAAGATTCCACAAATGTATTTTTCACCGACCTAGGTTTCGATTGTTTGACAATCATTATCAAGGCGGAGAGTCCGCGAGCTCATTATATACCCACAAGATGATCACGTGATCCATGGGTTGGGGCAACAATGGGAAATGGGGGGGGGGGGGGGCGGAGAGCAGTAACTAGTTGTAACTTGGCCGGATGAGGGTTGAGGAGATGGGTCAAGTTCGGGAGGAGAGAAAAGGTAATACCCCGTTTCCACTACTAGCGTAAGTACGCGCGTCCATACGCGTGTGACCAAAAAACACCGTGGGAACGCACCTAAGGACCATCGTAGTTCGTAGTTCCGAACCATGCCATTTTTCACTGGTTAGCCGCTGGCGGCGGGACGGATACTAAGAAAAATGAATCACGATACTCTATAAAGTTGGACAAAATGGATATTTGTCGGCTGTACATTGATGAACAAGTGAGAATGAATGTCTCATAATTTTTAAAACGGCAAAAACACGAAGAATGTGCTGGAATACTGAAGGCATTCGTAAACTACTTCTACCAGCAACTTGTTCAGTCAGATGCCAAGGGAGGGCAGCACTGAGTTACTCGAGTGTCGTGGGAACGCATCGCTGATTGGTACGCGCGTACATACGCTAGTAGTGGAAACGGGGTATAAGTTCAGGAAGGGAGAGTTGGAAGGGAACATATATTCATTCAACAGGTGTACATTATTTCTGGTAGCAGACGTTATCTCCAACTGTTCGAGGAAATCCAACTTGTGACCTTTGCACTGGGTGTGGAGCACTTTGGGGATGAAGTCACTAGTGTGGTCTTCTTCGATGAGGTGTTTGACAAACTGGGAACTGTAATCCCCTTTTCGTAAACAGCTGTTGTCTTCTTTCACACGGGTGTGGATAGCTCGTCCGGTTTGACCAATGTAAGAGGCATCACAGTTGTTACATTGAAGCATGTATACACCATTTCTGTCTGAGACATCATATTGGCACTTGGAATTGAAAATTAGCTTATCTAAGGTATAGGGGTTATATGAGGATATTCTGAGTTTGCCTGTTGAGAGATTGAGTTGTCTGAGATCTGTTGAGGAATACCTAATGATTAAGTACTGTGCAAATTCTCCATCTACCGTTGGAAGAGACTGAAGAAGTTGAAAGGCTAGAGAAGCGGACAACATGTAGACTGTGCCCGCCATACAAAAAACGGAAAACCTCTTTCTTATGTTTCCTGCCTGTGTGTTTGGAATGCACGAAGAAAATTTGTATAGACAGTGTGGAAACGGAGATATGAGAGCTATTGTGAAAAAGTGTAATTTTAATCGCCTGCAGAATGCATCAAGAAAAGTATAAAAAGAGATAAATTCAATTGTTTCTTATTACTTAGCCTTCCTACTTTAACATTTAAGATCTTATTTTTAAATCTGATGAAATTTTGATACTTAAAAACGATAATAATAACTCAAGTGTTTTTGACATCAGTTTTTTGACCCTGTTTCAAATAACTATTTTTACTGAAAATTTGGTTCGTATTGGTAATACATAAAATTAAATATAAGTTTTAGAATAGTTAAGCAGATAAAGAAACATTAAACCAAGCAACATAAATGGCGTTGCCACATTTTATGAATATTTTATTCATTGCGGTCTCCCAAACCGCACGTCACTGGTTGTGTAAAAAAAATTGCACGTCACTGGTTAAGGGTTAAGAGAGCGCAAAACAGTTTTATTCAATTCACTTAAATTCATTTAATAAATGGCAATAGATTTCTTTCATTTATTCTTTATTTAACAGACAAGACTTCAAACATTCTTTTTCTTGCCTTCAATTTAGACACTGCGATCCAGGTTCCTCTAATATGTGTAATTTATATCAAAGTTTACTGCTTTTTCCGGTTCTTTTCCAAACGTTTTCATTTCAATCATTCGTTCATGGCATCATTTATTTTCTCACCTTATTCATAATTCATATTCATCATCCCATTTCGCTATCATCTTATTTGGTTGAATCATATTGATTCCATGTCTAAATCGATTCCAGTTCTTTAAAACTAAGAGTTGAATTTCTAAAGGCATTATGACGATTTAAATAAAAGCCGTCTACTTAATTTCTGTACCTTAATTTATATTTTACCTCCCAGTACTTCGCAAAGTTCCCTTATTCACCGCAGCAGGCTCTTTGCACGGAAGGAAACCGGAAGGATGTTCATTAAAATGGAATATTAGCGTTAAACTTCTAATGTCCTAAGCTGAGAAAAATATGATATGCCTCAATATTTCATGCACGTTGCCTTAGTTTTATAAAAACATTTCTCGGGCCAAAATTGAGATAAAAATTGCTATGCGAGGGAAGGTCATCATACTCCCATACGTACAATGCATTTCAATGTGAAAAACCTTCATTTTCAAATCCATATATCTTCTTTAAATGGTCATTGACAAAGCAATATTCTTAGGTATTAAAAAGTAAATAAATGAACTAGAATATATGCAAAAAGCAAGGTAGGTTATCTGGCATGCCTAAAATGATGGTTCCTCCTTAAGCAATGCTGTTAGCAGCATTGTTTTTGTGGAAATGATATTAAAAGGTACTGGATGCATAACCGCAAATGATTTGCGAAGATAAATTATTGATATTATTCGGCACATACATTCGGGCCGACTGCTTGCACTACTCACGGATGAAGTGGGTTTTGCGCGCGGTAAAACTAACATAAGAGTCGTAAGGTGGATTGCACAAAACATACGAAAAAGGAAAAATAGCGAAAACATTTCAACACAATAATATTAAGATGGAAATGAATTGTACTTTAAAAAAAATGAGTGAAATTGACAGTGCAAAGTCTAAAATCAGCACATGAGCGCCATAAATGTAGTTAAATATGATAAATTTTTACCAGGTATCAGGAAGTCCTAACGGAACAAAATATATCATTACATTCGTCAAAAACCCTTCATGAACGACAGCCGCAATTCCATTGCAATGAATTTATCGGGTATTAACGCACGTACGAATTATATAACAGGACGTAGAAAGCGAAGCGTTTTATGTCTAGAAATAGGGAACTAATCCTTCCCATTCTGGCTTCGATTTCACCATAGAGGTTACTAAGTAAGTCCTATGTTTTTCACTCGTAGGCTAGCATGCCCCCACCTGTACTTTTTAACCCACTTGGTTTCGCATGGTCTGAAAGAGTCCGAAAACTATCCTTGGTGTTGTGAAGACACAGATTAATTCACTGAAATACTTATGTGCTTACATTGTCTTACATTATATTTATAATTCTAAATTAGAATTTGAGTGAATGATAGCTGCAGTGCACAAGAGTGGCATCGACCCTTTATCGAAATTTTTAAAGATACCGTCCATATTTGAAACTTTTTCCCTCCTATTGAATGTCAACGGGCACCTTCAGCCACAAAAGCTACAGAACTGACTCACTCACTGATAAAAATTCCTAGGTATTTCTAAAAGATTTAGAGGTATGAAATTTCAGGCGAATTTGCTATTCGTTCGATGAGTCAAGAAACAAGGAAAACAGAGATTTTTTTGCCTGCGTTTAAGCCCAGAGAGGATTCCATTTTTTAAATGGGAATAGACGGAGAACACAAAAATTTCCGTGCATAGAATCTATATTTTCCCTCATTAAAATATCAAGTGATTGAGCTTCAAGTGTAAATTTTGGACCAATGTGAAGGGGAAGCATAAAATATTTTAGCTTATTCATTCGATTTTCTTTATCAATCGATGAACTGAAAATTTTGAACATTTCACAGAAAATTAATCATTTTGAGGGTTTTTTGCTTTCGTTGCCTTACGTAGATCATAAATTTGCAATACACAGAAGCGAGTACTCTCATATCGAAGGACAGTCAACTTACGGGACATATATATTTCAAGACTTTTAAATGCATGATGTCTTCAACTTTTATGCTTTGGATTCATAAATGATTATCCGTGCCACTCTCAAATTATAAGTGGTATTGAAATGTTTTAGTGGAATTTTGAACACACGGCGTACACTGAAAAAACACTTTGGATATGAGAATCGTAGGTTTGGATGTCACACCCAAACCTGAGGTGAAGGAAAGGACTTGTCCATACATTTGGATGTGTCATCCAAACGGAATGGGTGATGAGGAGTTGGATGTGCCACCTACTTCTTTGGTTGCTGCATCCAAAGAAGACGGACAGTACTTTGGGTGTGAGAACCAAAGTGTTGGGTAGCTCAGCAGAACAACGTTTGGTTACCGAATGAAAACTGATGACCAACCCTAAGGCATGTGCGCCTACCCTCCCTACTTTTAAACCCCACTACCCTAAAATATTTTTCTTTTTCAACCCCTTTTGAAATAGGGTAGTAGGACAGTGCAACTAGAAAAATGAGAAAACTTGGCTCTGTGGTTGTTATGATATCTATTATCACATAATTCGTCAACATATTACAAAAAATGCACAAAACAAAAAAATTAACAATTATCAAATTTTATGTCAATAACATAAAAATATTATTAAAATACAATCATAACATAATACAAAATATGATCAGGAAATACAAGAAATATGTAAAAATACTGAATTTTCCTTACAGTGTATGTCTCAGAGATACATAGGAACGTGAGACAACTTAACCTCAATAACAGAAAGAAAGTTCAATGTTAATAAGCACAGCAGCACTGTCGACAAAATATAATCTGAGAGTTTAAACTCTGTTTGTAATAAGCACATAGAGATAACAATGGGAATCTGCAAAAGAACTCATAAGCAAAGGCTGGTAGTGTAGGCATGAGAATTAACACAAAATGGCCGCGCAATTTCAGTGCAACTTACCAGCAAACACCTGGATATAGGCTCCAAGTCCAGCCTTCAATAGGAAATCCTTCGTCTCCTCGTCCATAATCTCTTCGAGCAACAGGAATACTGAAGCAGACGCGGCAGAGAAGTCATAATAAAGTTCGCCTGATTGGCACAGAACAAGTCCACATGTGTCGACGGCTTGCACGGCTGAACACGGAATTGCGGGTGCTATAGAGCTTCCTGAGAGCGCCACCAGAGCGCGCTACTATAGATTTAGATTTCGCAACCAAACCAGCAGAGTGCACCAACTACAACTTTGGGTCTCCCATCCAAAGGACGTTGACTAGACGTGTTTGGTGTGACACTCTTTGCCTTTGGTTCTCACA
This sequence comes from Platycnemis pennipes, assembly GCA_933228895.1. Lineage (NCBI taxonomy): Eukaryota > Metazoa > Arthropoda > Insecta > Odonata > Platycnemididae > Platycnemis > Platycnemis pennipes. The sequence goes on along the minus strand of OW121855.1, from coordinate 122,082,626 downwards.
TCCAAATAATTAGTTCTGACGTCGTATCACTCTTGATGGCGCATCCAAACCTCCCCGCCCAAAAGAGTTTAGGGTGTAGCATCCAAACCTGTTCTCTCAGTGTATAAAAGTACGAATCATTCCGGTTTCTATGTAAAACGCAAGCGTCAAATATCCTTGCGTCGCAATGCTAGAAGGATGCATATTTTTGGATACCACTGTTGGTAATTACACAATATTTGGTATTTTGATGAACGAAAGACTTCATTATGTCTTAAGTGAAATTTAATTCAAGGAGACGCATTAAATCACTTATTATAAGTGAAAGAAGACATATCGGAGACACCATTTTCACCAGACTCTAGTTCAAGTGTTGGAGTATGGGTAGTTGGTTATAACTATGAACTGACTGATTAACTCCAAAACGAAAATTGGTTTGTATTCATAAAATTTAAGCAACAAGAAGAAGCATATGACATTTTCATTCAATGGATCGTGTATTTGAATGCATTGGAGAGGAAAAATTATTGTATACCGGACAGAAATATAATCACCCCTTATGGGCCCATTACTCATTTTAGATTTCCATAATAATAAATTTCATAGCTGCAAACTAATACCGCTCATTAAATAGTTCCCAATTAAATCTCATTAAAACGTATCCCTAATTATTACCAAGCAAAACTGCATAGAGGTAAAACCAAAATGCTTTTGCAATTAGAGGATCGTATAAAACACTGCGCACAACTCGCATACAGCGTCTATGCCCTTCCTCCGAAAATCAGACTCGACAAGCATTTTGAAAGGATGTTATTTATCGGAAAACGACCGTTAGCCTTTTCTTTCATTAATGGAAATATGACCGTGAAGGCCGCAATGAAAGTCAGCCCCTCGAAAGTTGAGGGATGCTTTTGTTCTGAGGTCCTAGATAGTAAGTAACTGCGAGTACACAAGGGCTTCTGCTAATATTAATTCTCATTACTTCGAGCGTGTTACGAAGCTAGTTCTCTCTCGGATCTCATAAGGGTATTTTTCTAGCTGTTTCCATCCAAAACTGATAAGGTGTGTAGGCAACTTATGTTAAAGAAGTTTAATTCGGAATTAGTGTGCTTATAGCAAGGGAAATTCTTCAGTTCTTTGATAAAATCTTACCTCTGCCCATACTACAAGCTATCTTAAATTGTGCAAAAGACCTCAGCGGTCGGTTCCCTCCCTCGAATAAGTACTAATACCGCAAGGAAATCTAATATCATCAGTGGCTATTTGAATGCTGGAATAAGAAAGACCACATTAATCAGAAAAATAGCTCCATGTCCATCAATATATTCCTGAGAAGAACGTATTTAACAAGGAGGATGAATTATTTCTTGAACTCGAAGGTGTTCATGCTGATTTTGATGCCCGGAGCGAAGAGAAATCAATGGTATTCATGTAAACCAGTAGCCATCAATAAGTACTAGGTTTAAGTTGACCAGAAAATGCATCTTCAAAGGTAGGCGTGACTTTACCATGCTGCCCTGGCTCTACATCGTCTAATATTCCGTTTCAGGAATTGATCTGAGGTCGAGAATTACGAATTTGATGGAGATAAATACACACTTATCCATCAATGAAGAAATACTATCTATCAGAATACTTGGCAAGGATATGAAAAACATTCACCCGGAGAGTCTCGATCCTACGACCTTCACACCGCTACACCATGCTTGTCTAAACACTGATTTATTCAGCTTCTATCACTCCGTGCTGGAACAAAACCCTCGAGACGAGCCCGAAAGAAAAGCCTGAGGCCGAGAGCGTGAAACTGAATTCCTTCCTCTGGGGATTTTTTTTCTGTGGTTGATTTGACTCCAGTTTCGCTATCCATGTCGCTTCCACCTCCGTCTCGGCTCTCCTCTGCGTGAAACTATTCAAGCAAAGGCCGCAACCAGAATTAGCGAGAGCTTTTAGGATTGTGCCAAACCTTAAAAGTTTTTCCAAATGGCCCTCATTCAATGGGGCATGTTGGTATATAGCAGTGGCGTGCGGTGGATCAAATATTCAGTGAAGCAGTAGATATATACTGGGAGGGGGGCCAACCACTCCCCGAAAACTGTTTGTAATTTTAGTTCAATGTAATTTTACGCCAAATCGTCATGTAACTTGGAATATTATTTGAAATATTAGCATCTGAGTTGTGCATATAAAGAATTTATTAGTCAATGAGAGAAGTGTTGATTTTTAAAGTCTCTGAATTTGTTTTATGACACAAAACTAACTGCAAATACAATCAAGTTCATTTGTAGCAATAATAAAAGAAAATCACTCCAATTTATTAAAATTTTGTGAAATTGGACAAAACAACTAAGTAATAACGTTAAAAACCACTGAAACGCCTTCTCACACACATATACGTATCAAATTACAAGAATATAACAAACGTGTTGCTATATGAAATATTGAGGCAACAAGGTTAATTTAGTTCCACCTAAGCCTTCATATTATTTTTATATTGATAAAAACAACAGTTGCTACTATGTATTCTGTAAAACAGGCAGTAGGCTTGCTTACATACTCACATAATAGCCTATATGTATAGACATTTTTTCTTTGTTACACTCTATGATAAAAACGGAAAATTAATGGGAGACATTTGTGCTTAAAAATCTGTATTGAACAATTAAATATCTCAGGGCTATATCTGACAAGAGTAGCTCTAAAAAGTAGACCTACCCCTTAGCAAAACCATAATCACACAAAAAATTAAATACAAAACTGACGGATAGATGCCACTATATGAGAGTAGTCCTAACGAAACTGGAAGTCCATTCTTTTATCCTTAGTGGTACATTCGTTAACAACTTCAAAAAAAACTTTCCTTCATTCTCTCTTCTGCCAACAGTTCACACTCAATAGATATTATACCCAGGTGAGAAAGTCTCTTTTGTCCAGTGGTATTCCTTGAATACGTTTTTATTCTTTTTAGTGCTGAAAAGGAGCTTTCTACTGCAGATGCCGTAGTCACTGGAATTGTGTATATCAACGCAACCAATAAATTGATTTGGGAATTGACCGAAATGTTCGGGTGATCGGACGAAATGTTCGGGTGGGAGAGAGTTTCGAACCAGGGACGTTGCTTGGAAACTGATAAAATACCAGCGGTAACGAATAATTTTGAAGAATTAATGTATTGCACATTTTCAGGAGCATGTTAGAATCACCCGAACATTTCGGTAGATACTTACAATTATATGATTGCAGAGCTTAAGTTCTTTTTTCTCTTGCGATTAGTTTTTCCAAAAAAGCACAGCGCTGGAAAATCACGGTACCAGGCAAATTAGAACAAATGTTGTACATGCGTCGGGACTGCGTGGCCAAAGATACGGAAATTAAAAATCACGATCACACTTCATGCTCTTCCGTTAATTTCGTACACAAAAAACGACAAGGCGTGCGGACGTATTTCCGCCACGTACTAATGACGTGATTTGGGTAAATAACGTAATTAACTATTTTACGTACTAATTACGTAAGAAGTACGTAAAATAGTAAAAATGCATTCCGGGTAAACGGATTAAAAATATGTAAAACCAGGGAGAGTCGTACAACGAAACTGCGATGAAAACCAGGTCGAACCAGGGACATGGTCATTGTGAAGCCAGAACTTTACCACTAAACCAAACTGTACAAATTAGACGTAGTTAATTATTAGCAATATATTTGCAAAAAAATATTTCAAACTAGTTTTTTGACGAAGTTACTGGATATATAACCCTATATGTGGGGTGATTCGTAAATAACTAATCAAGGACTACCTGCCTGGCAAATTTCGTCAAAATCCTAGACCCGAAACTCGGACTCTCCCCTTGTGATATCAGGACCAGCAGGGGCTTTCTGTAACTCGATAGCACGTTATATCGACGTCGGAAATTCGTTAGCACACCGCTAGGATGAGATACCGTAAATTCCGCTTTCGTACACGCCGCCAACTTCGCCGGGTGCGGTGAACACAGTAGATATCGGCTGCACTCGGCTACATTCGTATGTCTCCGCCGTCAACCGAAGCTAGCTTCCTCTGCCCTTTGTTACGCTAGCAACCCCTCCCGCTCCCCACTTTCCGCTGCTCGTGAATTGTCTGCGTGCGCATGCTGTCTACCCAAGCTATGAGCGCACAGCTTCACCGGGATAGCAGTCATAACCGTCTGCCGGCTGCCCTTGCTTTAAGGGGTATAATGAACATCCGTACTATTTAAGGGAGCTTATTATGCCTTTATACTGTTAATTTAGTAGCTTTTAAACAAATAATGAATAAATTATACAAACGGAATTTTATACTGAAGCAGTGCTTCATTTGCTTCATCGTACCGCACGCCACTGGTATATAGATACTTTTGCAAATGATAGTACTTCTTTCCGCATGTTGTGCAGGGAATCTCGTAAACTCCTTCTATTTACAGGGACGTCCTATCTTTAACGTTTCTCAGTAACGATTTAACTTGCAGGGGAGGTTTGAGGATGGACTTGATTTTATATTTTTTTAGAATATTTCCTATCTTATCAGTCGTGCCTTTTATGTACAGGAGACAGGCTTTCTTCGTGATCGTGATGTCGTCGGGTTGCGTGGCGACTGTTTCCTGTGGGTGTCGATTGCCCTTGTCATTAATTCTTCTAAAATTTCGGGAGATAGCTCCGTCGTTGTACCCATTCTGGTGTAAAATGGCTTCTAGTTTTTGTTTTTCGGCTGGATAGATCGCCTTGTCACTGATTCGTATTGATCGTTGGATTACACTGGTCATGACGCTATTTATTTGGGCCGGATGGTGGTGTGATGTGGCGTGGGTCGAAGTCGGCTTCCTATGTGTATACTGTATGCCTTTAGAGTCCCATCGTCCTTCTTTTGGATTAAAACACATCGAGAAAGGGTAGTTTCCCTTCTTGCTCAATCTCCGTTGTCCACTTCATACTCTGGTTCGTGCCGTTTGAATGATTACAAAATTCTTCGAGCTTCTTACGTCCGTGCGTCCAGATGATGAAAGTGTCGTCAGCACACCTCAGCCATATCTCCGGTTTGTTCTCTGCAGTTTTTAGCGCTGTCGTCTCTAAATTTTCCATAAAAATGTTGGCCATGGCTGGTGAAATAGGGGATCCCATAGCAGCCCCGGACGTCTGCTGGTAAAAGTCATCCCTCCACCGGAAGAAGGTGCCGTTGAGGCATATTTAAGTCAAAACGGCGAAATCTTTGTCAAATTTTTCTTCGATTATTTTCACTGCCTCGTCACAGGGTACGCTTATGAAGAGGGAAACTACGTCGAAACTGACGAGTATATCCTCTTTACTAACTTCGGATTTTTTCACAATCTGCAGAAACTGTTCCGTATTTTTAACGTAAGATTTAATCAGCTCCACTGTTGGTTGCAAAAAAACTTGCTAAATATTTGGATCTAATAAACAGAAGAGCATCAGCGGGCCACTCGACTCGGACAACGTTAGAAGTCGGCCCTTGGTCATCAAATCGACTTCGAAAAAACTAAAGTACTCGCCAGGGTCAAGAAATTTGAACCGCGGCTTTATCGAGAGGCCATAGAAATAAGAAAACCGAAAGCCAACTTCAATAGAGATGGTGGCCTTCAAATGAATAATACTTCAAAAGAATCATACCTACCCACACCGGCATGCATTACCATTTCCTCAGAAGATGCGATCAGCAGGCGAAACGTCAGGCTAACCTGAGTACGCGCGGTAACACCCGAAGAAGTTACTTTAATCATCACTATGAAACGCGAAAGCCTCAACGAAGAACGGAAGCAAACCGTCAATTCTCGTGATTTTATTCTTCGGTAACAGAAAATGGACCTTAGAATAAAACTGTCGTTTCTTGTAAAACTATCTCCATATGCAGTCAGTAACTCCTGAGCTTCATTTTTACTACCTCCAAAACTAGGTGCCTTGTCTTACTATCTACCATTTCATCTAGCACTTAATAATTATCTACTTACTCCACTCCGCTGATCCCAATTAAATATAATCTGATGAGCTTCTTACCGAGATTCTTTTCAATTATTCTGAAACTGGTTTTGTTTGCATAGTTGCTTTGATGCATTCACCTCATTGGCTGATCTCCACGACGCACAGTGGTCGGAAATCGAAAATACCTGGCCAAAATTCAAAAAGTGATTTTTTCAAGCCAGGAAGCTGAAACTTTGCATTAATATTCTCAAAAGACCTGGGCATGCAATGATGCAAAGCATTTTCCTTAGTACACAACACTTAACAATTAGCATGAGGTCAAAGTTGCACAAATTTCGCAAAAATTGCCTACACTCGATTTTCTCACGAAATCTTCAAAATCAAGCCCTTACCTAAGCATTATGTGTAAAGAATTGGAATAAAAAGTCATTTAGTTAGATGAAACAGTTTTTTATCTTTGTTTTTGTGTAGTCTGCTTACATTTTTGTAATTATTTACCAAAGATATTAAACAAAATGGCAGACCCTCATTTTTGGTCATTTTTTTAATATATGTAGAGAAAAAGTAAATTGCATCGCCGAGCATCACGAAGTAACTTATATGGGGAAACTCTACAAAGCTTCCACAGTGCGAATTCGATGAGTGATGCTGCGACCGTTTGCGACGCCGAATTTCACATCAGTTTTTCGATCGCGCGGTCGAGTCTGGTTGAACCCTCCTGCGCGGGGAGTAACGTGGCGCGGCAAATGTGTGGACTGGATTGTAGTCGCATCCACTCCGCTTTGGAGATTTTCGAGATACAAACATTGACAAGATCCTCCATGCATTATATTTTGCAGAAATCGCAGAAAAAATTACGCATTTTAACACATGGGGTTAAGGTCTAGGAGGTACTGAAAAACTTCTTTCTTCGGGTGCACCGCGGGAGTTTCTCTTCTTACCAACTTGACATCGCCTACCGACGAATACGTACACTTTTAACGGAGACAGCATGCATACCACACAGGATTATTGTCTCTTCGAGGCAGGGATGTGACCCGAAAAGGCACTTCACGTTTCGTGCCGTACCTGGGAGGCACCCGAACTCGGAGTCCTAGCCTCGGCGTTGGAGGAGACCCAAACCTTCACCACGGGTGGTTTATAGCACCAACTAACCAGTCACACTATAGTTGATAACTTCTTAAAGTTAAGCATAAATCACAAAGCCATGTTCGTGTTTGTGCTGCACTAGTCACGTTGATGAAAATGGTTTTTTCATCGCAGTCATCCGATAGATATTAACCAATTTACATGGTTTAGTAATTAAATGTACATTTCCTGGCTTGGTTTACTAATGCACATAAAATGGTTAATATATATCGTATAACTGTGTTTAAAAAACCATTTTCATCAACATGAATAGTAAAACACAAAGATGAACATAATTGTGTGATTTATGCTTAACTTTAAGAAGTTATTAACTATAGTGTGACAGGTCATTTGGTGCTATAAAGCACCCGTGGTGAAGGGTTGGGTCTCCTTCAACGCCGAGGCTCGGACTCGGGTTCGGGTGCCTCCCAGGTACGGCACGAAACGTAAAGTGCCTTTTCGGGTCACATCCCTGCTTCGAGGCCACCAACCCACAGCAGGTGTCGCACGGCTGCAATTCCCCCGCCCCCTGCACTGAGGTTGGGCGTTCGGCGAAGGGTCCCTTTTATGACACCGCGGATCCCTTTACGCTTTTATTTGCGGAAATTTTTGGGAAAACAATCCTAATCTCCAATGAAATGCACCGGAGCGTTCAGTTTCATTTTGGTAGTGGTACGAAGCATTAGATTTTGAAACTTCAGCTCGAATTTCACTCGTGTTGGTGTCAGAATTGGATCTCCCGAAATTCTCTCTACAACTCGTAATGGTGAGGATACATTGCTAACCACTTCAAGATTCCTCACTTTTTCAAGGTATGTGTACTCTATTAGGACAAGCTAATGTCTTTTTAAATATTTTATTTTTAATAACCTTTTTCGCGTTTTTTTAATCTTTAATTTTAGAGGACTCATGTGAAATTAAACTTCAAAGTCTCCTAGATCATACAGCATTGCGTATCATGGAATGCATTTCCAGAGATTCAACAACCGCGCAAAATATAAATTGTACATTAATTGGTAAATATGGTTTTGACGGAAACTCAGGCCATTCCTGGTATAAGCAAAGATGGCATCAAAAATCGATGTCGGATGAATTCTTGTTCATCAGCTCCCTGGTGCCACTGCGTTTAGTGAACGACGAGACAGGAAACAATGACAAAGAATTATAGGTGTTTTCCGCAATCTCTTGTAAAAACATTTAATTATTACTCATAATATTTTCTGATGTTTAAAGACCTTTCCTTATACTTTAGGTGCAATTATTTGGATGAACCCTAGGCCATCGTCAACAAGATTCTGCAGCCCCATTCGCCTTCAATGGATCAAAGAGACGAAAGAAGTGGCGAAGGCAGAGGAAATTTACATAAAGAGGCAATGTGATATTTTAAATGCATTCAAATGGAAAAACTACTCCATTAATTTTTCTCTGCTTCTCACCATGATAAACGGAAAGGTAAAACGTTTAAAATTGTCAAAAAACTTCATAATTTAATTTTTATGTGTTAACTAAAAGAAAACGTCCAAATTAGGTATGCAACGCATCGGCGGAGAGTGGCAGCATGAAATGCTATATTTGTGGGGCAAAAATTTCAAGTATGAATAAATTAAATGAATTGGCCCAAAGATCAGTTAATAAGGGCACTAACAATTTTGGCATATCTACACTGCATTGTCATATAAGATTTTTTGAGTGTCTGTTGCATGTATCTTATAGCATGGATTTCAAACTCTGGCAGGTAGGTAAAAAAGTGAACGAAACATTACTTTCTCATTCAAAAATATTTTATTGCGAAACTCACCCTCAGAACCTTCCAATAGGCACGTGGAGAATACAAAAAAATGCTTAAAGACAGGAAGATTCACCTGCAAAAGTCATTCAAAGAGAAGATGGGGCTAAATGTAGATGTACCTAGACCCGGGTATGGTACTACTGCCAGACGATTCTTTGATAATCCCTCACTATCTTCAGAAATAACAGGTGTGAAAGACATCTAATTTTCTAAATTCTTCATTAGCACCTTCTGATGCTACATTGGAATTACATTGCTTTAGGTTACCTTTGATTTCTTCTAACAAATTTCTAATTTCATTACAGGAATCGACATAAACTTGATTGACAGATTCTCTGTAATATTACAGGCAATATCAAGTGGCCTGATTTGCATTATCGAGTGAAAAAGAAAAATACCTGATTTGTTCAGAGTGTGATGGCAGTGAATATTCGGATAGCGATTAGTAGAAATACAAGCAAAAACTGAATTTTGTAGTGCATATTTTGTTACTTTTTAAGAAAAAGGATATATACATAATCATGATGAAATAGTGTATTGCAAATTATTTCTCTTCACAGCATTTCTCCCTGGCACTGAATAAAAAATGACACTGACATTTAATATAACAAAAATAATTAAGCATCGGGATCGTAACCCCCCAGAATCCCCGACAACGTTCCGCGGTGTCATAAAAGGGACCCTTCGCCGAACGCCCACCTCAGTGCAGGGGGCGGGGGAATTGCAGCCGTGCGACACCAGCTGTGGGTTGGTGGCCTCGAAGAGACAATAATCCTGTGTGGTATGCATGCTGTCTCCGTTAAAAGTGTACGTATTCGTCGGTAGGCGATGTCAAGTTGGTAAGAAGAGAAACTCCCGCGGTGCACCCGAAGAAAGAAGTTTTTCAGTACCTCCTAGACCTTAACCCCATGTGTTAAAATGCGTAATTTTTTCCGCGATTTCTGCAAAATATAATGCATGGAGGATCTTGTCAATGTTTGTATCTCGAAAATCTCCAAAGCGGAGTGGATGCGACTACAATCCAGTCCACACATTTGCCGCGCCACGTTACTCCCCGCGCAGGAGGGTTCAACCAGACTCGACCGCGCGATCGAAAAACTGATGTGAAATTCGGCGTCGCAAACGGTCGCAGCATCACTCATCGAATTCGCACTGTGGAAGCTTTGTAGAGTTTCCCCATATAAGTTACTTCGTGATGCTCGGCGATGCAATTTACTTTTTCTCTACATATATTAAAAAAATGACCAAAAATGAGGGTCTGCCATTTTGTTTAATATCTTTGGTAAATAATTACAAAAATGTAAGCAGACTACACAAAAACAAAGATAAAAAACTGTTTCATCTAACTAAATGACTTTTTATTCCAATTCTTTACACATAATGCTTAGGTAAGGGCTTGATTTTGAAGATTTCGTGAGAAAATCGAGTGTAGGCAATTTTTGCGAAATTTGTGCAACTTTGACCTCATGCTAATTGTTAAGTGTTGTGTACTAAGGAAAATGCTTTGCATCATTGCATGCCCAGGTCTTTTGAGAATATTAATGCAAAGTTTCAGCTTCCTGGCTTGAAAAAATCACTTTTTGAATTTTGGCCAGGTATTTTCGATTTCCGACCACTGTGCGACGGGTCACATACTTAGTATTTTTGCCGGAATCCAGCGCCTATGTGAAGCTCCCTTGCGTCGGGACTATCATGCAACGACAGCGGACGTTCACGAGCGTCAACGATGGCTTACAGAATTTAGTCAGCGTTCGCACAAAAGCGCCTTGTAGCATTCTATTGTCTTCGGGAGCCTGGATTGACCGACTACAGGGAGTCCCTCCTTTTCTGCTGTATTAGGTTCCACAACACCAAGCCGCAAATTGGAACGACGAAAACGGATCACTATTCAATGTAACATGTCCATTGTTCCAAGTTTCCATGTATTTATGTATATATCACAAATTGCTAGGCTTCACTTTGTGGAACCACATATTGATAATGTAAGTAAATTCACTTTGTAAAATTCCACAGACCTTTATTAAATCTGACCTAGGTTTCGACTTACACAGTCATTGTCAAGGTGGTGACAATGGTACATCACGAGCCCTTTATACACAGGATTGAGTGAGGGGGAGAGGGCAAGGGGATTATAGGGATGGGAGTCAACGTGCGGGAAGTGTGTGCTTTGTCTAAGGTGGGAGTGGGGAAGGGTGGGCATTTGAGCGAGCATTGTTGGGAATTGTATTGCGGGAGGGGGAGGGGGGGAGGGAGGTAAGGTTAGGGGAGGAGATTGGGAAGGGAGAATATCATTCAGCACACGTACATGAGATATTTTGGAATGCAAAAATATATTTCAAGGTTCTCCATATAGTCCAACTTGTGGCCCTTACACTGCGAATGAAGGACTTTTGGGATGAAGTCACTTTGGTGGTCTTCTTCTATTAAATGCTTGGCGAACTGGGAACTTTCATTGCACTTCATTAAGCAGCGCTGATGGTCTTTTACTCGGGTAGATAGCACGTCCTGTTTGCCCAACATAGGCGGCTTTACAGTTGGTATCCCTGCAACTAACTAAGTATGTATCCACCACTTTTATTAAGCAAATCATATTTGTCTAGAATTAAATAGTCAGTTACTCAAGCAGTTAGGGTTGTAAAATGAAACCTTAAATTTGTGTCTCGGTGTATAATTCGCTTTTTGATATGACAATTTGCCAATAAACGGAATTTTGCACCATCTTTTAACAATGTCTTGCTGAGGTATGGATAAACCGGTAATTAGGCGCAGAGCCAATTTCGATTGTTGTCGCTGTAAAACTTTTTCAACTATCTTGCTGTTATAACCATTGGTCTCTGCAATACGTTTGATCTGATTTAATTCCCTGTTGATGTTATTGTTAGACATAGGGATTGATAGTGCTCTGATTACCAAAGAATTAAAGGCTGACAATTCGTGCGAGTGATTATGGCAAGAATCATACGGAATTATAACATCTGAATAAGTCGATTTTCTAAAAATTGAGAAATCATGTACACCTTCTGTTATGCCAATAGTTACGTCTAGAAAATTTATAACTTTGTCACCAACCTCTATTGTAAATTTAATGGATTTACGTAAACTATTTAAAGAACAAGTAAAATGGTCAAGTTGTCGAAGACTTCCTGTCCACAGACACAAAACATCATCAACATAACGAAACCAATATATTAAATTGCTTAAAAGGGGGTGATTAGAAGTAAAAAGATTAGATTCCAAATTACACAAAAATATCTGCTAAAAGTGGTGAAAGCTATGAACCCATAGATAGGCCATGGGTTTGTTTATAGATTGAATTGTTCAAAATAAAATAATTTTGTGAGACACAGAAATGTAATAACAATTCCAATTCAGAAGTTATCCTAGGCTCAACGATTGAATTTTTCAGCGATTCCAAGGCAAGAGAGACAACTTCTATCGCAGGGACTGAAGTGAACAAGTTGCTCACATCAAATGAAATAAGTTTGGAATTTGGGGGAATCTTTACATCTGCCAGTTTCCTAGTAAGATCAATAGAGTTCTTAATGGTAAATTATGTTGTAACACTAAAAGCTCTCTAAATATTTAATTTAAAGGCAAGCTTATGAGCAGGAGCAGAACAATGTGACACTATGGGGCGGATGGGTAAATTAGCTTTGGGCGTTTTAGGAAGTCCATTAAAAACGAGGTGTGAGGGGATTCATATTAACTAATTGCCAATGTTGTGAAGAGGGAAATAAGTATGAGCACAGGTAGAGTGTTTCTTTCAGTTCCTTTTGAATGCGAGGGATAGGATCCTTAGGTGAAATTTCAAGAGAGTTGTCATTTAAAAATGATTGAACCTTTTGGTCATAGTCGGGTTTGGATAAAATAACAATACTGTTAAGGGCGCGTTTACACGTAGCAGTAACACTGCTATGACATTCAACTGCTAACAACTATTAAGACCCACTCGCATGTGTAAATATCAACTGCGATACGAGTTCAGGTCGATACTGGACACATGTCGAACACTATCGATCCTAGTTCGAGCTATTGGCAAAGTTGAAGCCCGTCTACTTTCCAGCGGAAATGTATCCAACACAATCGCAACAATCGCCAACGGAAAGCAATACACGACGGAATTTGGAAATAATAACAAGGATATGTCTCCCCAAAAAGGGGAGATTCTCCTCTTCTTTAAGGAATGGGAACAAAAGATATTCGTCGATGGAATTTATTTTACTTGTTTTTTTAATAGTTAACGTAAATCCATTAAATTTACAATAGAGGTTGGTGACAAAGTTATAAATTTTCTGGACGTAACAGCCAGCCGATGGAGTTTAATGAAAATTTAAGCGAAATTCAGTATTAAAATAAAACTCTTTTTATTTGTTGTGGCAACGCCTAAATAGCGGCTTTAAGCTGCATAGAAGTTAGTGCAGACGCATCGTAGCAGTAGCGATATAGATACATCGCGCATCCTACGACTGTCATAGCAGTCAACTGCTACGTGTAAACGCTGCTTTAGCCTTCTCGGAGACTCGTTCTCGGTCGAAAAGAATGCGTTTATTCGGAGAGCGCCTACAATACACATCCGAGAAAAATATGCGCCGAGCGAAGAGAAAGCTAGGATTTATAAAAAGAGTACTGGGGAAATATGATGAGAAGACAAAAGGGTGATGTTACTTTTCACTAGTTAGGCCCCACTTTGAGTATGCAGCCAGTGTATGGGATCCGAATGAATTAGGTTTCATCAGAGAACTAGACAGTGTGCAGCGTAGAGCAGCTAGGTTCTTCAAAAGGTATTACGATAGGTTGAGTAGTGTTTCAGAGTTAATACAGGAATTAGGGTGGGAATCATTATCAGAGCGTAGGTTAAGGTACAGATTTAATCTATGAGAGAAATTTCAATCGGATAGCTTTATTGAAGATGTTAGGTACATATTTAAAACACCAGCGTATTATGGTAGATTCGACCAGATAAATAAGATTAGACGGATAGATTTTCGTACTTTTAGATCCAAAATGTCATCTTTTCCCCGTACTATAAGAGAACAGAATAGGCAGCATAGCAAAGGGATAGGTAGGTGAAATATTTTAGAGTATTCTTCAGTGCATGATGCATGTATTAATCCCTTAAATACTTAATAAATCAATCTAGTTGTATGAGACCCTATAGTTGCTTGTTTGCATGTCAATAGTGCATGCTTGGTGATCTTCACCCCCTGCCACACACCCTCGCGGTGGCTTGCAGGGTATCGTGTAGATGTAGATGTTTAGTTTAACAGATATATTGCTCTTCTTCCACACTGACTTCATATTAACAAATAACCGGATTTGGCGACTGAGTTAATATTTTGAATCATTGAGGTTACTTATTGAAATAATGGTGTTGCACGTCAACGAGTGTTCAGATGGAACTGCAAAAATTCTGGTGGCGAATCATTAATACTTGTATTTTTATTTTACTGCGTTTAGACATGACTTAACACAGTTATAATCAAATACAAAAGTAATGTGTAAAGAACTGTAGCGAGTTTGCATCTGATTTATCGAAACGCTTATCGCTTCTCGCTTGTTTCCGCAACGCTGAGCTGTGAAAGCCTGATTTGGTCTGCTCGCGTTCGCAATAACGCAACGCCAAGCTATTAAAGAGCCCCGAGGCTTTCCAAGGCGGCTTAAGAAACCCGTTTCTGTGAGCAATTGCACGACCTTGATATTGAGTGTGTAGGGGGAGAGTTCGGAGCTCGGCCACTACCCCTCCCTGTGCTGATGTCGCTGATGCGCCTAACATCTCATAGTCGTAGGTCAACGAAGTGTACCGAACAGTACGAATGTGTTGGAAAAGCAGATGGAGATGACGGAGTACTGGATCTCTCGTATAAGAGTAGCGATGTGAAGACCCTATGTATGATCGATGCTGCCATAGGAGTGGCTGATTTTCGGTTCACGACAGGTCTATCCAAATTCAAAACGTTACTAGCTAAAACACACTCATAAAAGTTAAAATTACTTACCTAACACATTACCAAAATTAATTTTACCTAAAGGAAACTTATAATACCTAATGCTGGGGAAATTCCATTTATCGAGCGAAAATGTGAAAATAGCATTGACTTGTATTAATGCGCAATAAAAGTTGTTTCCTACATACATTGTTGTTTATGAGCAACCATTACCTCAATTTCCAAAATAATAAGAAAACTTGCTATGGTTACGCATACGGCATACGTACATCTCACTAAATATCTATAAAATAACGCTGGGAAACTGAAAACAGAAAGAAAGACATTTTCAGGAGTCTTTCAGCTTTATTTGCGTCCTTCACTCTGGCCAGTGATCGATATTAAATTGGCGAGCATGACAGACGGACGCGAAAGCTGAATTATAGGGAAATAGCTGTCTCCTACATTAAACCAATGCGACATAAAAACATACATGACAAAATCAGGATGGTACTATGGGAGAAAAAAGTTTCCCAACAAATGGAGCGCCGCCACTATCGCTCTGAGAGAAAATCGGATTCCTTTCTGACGGTACAATATTCTTTGGTCTCGGCCAACATGAGGGAAGTTCAGACACGGTAAGGTGATGGACTCATCGCCCGAGCATGTGACGGAAGACCGAAAGCTTGCCTGCCCCGAGCTGTAAACGCGCTGGCGTCCACAACGGACGCATTTTATTCCTTGCATGCATTTTAAACACTCCATTTAACTATCTCGTTCTCGCCGAACTTCACTCCGCATTCTCCGTCTTTCGTATCTTTTTATTTTAGGCCTCGCTCCTTGTCTCGCACTCAGGCAAGGTCCTGGGATTCACTCGGTGTCCGCCTCTTCGCTCTCTTTCTCCCGTATGAAAAGGTTAACAAAAGACGAGCATGAATATTTTCTGCGTCCATATAAACCATTGAATCGTTCCGTTAATATCAGTCGGGAGTGGTCGAGCTGTAACTGACTGGTAATACGAAGTGTTCAATTCGAGACCTGAAGATGGCGAATATTTTTCGTTCACCACTTTGCTATTTTACGTAAGCAATAGATACATGTTTTTATCCAAGTCACGTTAAAGGAATGTTATGCTATTTTTTACCCTCGACCCCCTTCTCTTTCGCCATGGAAACCTATGTTTTGACGTTCAATCGAATTTGGAACTGATCTCATGATAGGTGGATGGTAATATCTTCTATTGCTGAAATCACTTTCCGTATTTCGCAGCTTTAAAGGAAATTCTTCGGGAGAGTAGGTAAAGAAACCGTTTTTATGTCCAGCTCTTTGTCTGCTCGTCTAACGGCTTCCCGAAAAATTTCCGCCCTCCCTGAACTGGATTTCAACAAGAATATTATTTCACTTAACTTGCCTGGGATTATTGCCATGTCTTTCTATTTTGCTAACCGAATACTGCCAGCTATCGAGGTATCTACGTGTTGGGGTCGTGAAATATTTAGTAGGAAGATCATCATTCGTTCATTCATCCACAGTGGCCATGAAATGTGCAATATTCAGGTCGCATGATGACTCTTGGAGGCCTACAACGTTATGATAATGGGTTTCCAACTTTCTTTTCGTTTTCCAGCGTTGTGCATATTTGATAATTTGAAAATACTTCGCTCGAGAAAATTTTAACTCCACTTGAATTATTATATTCATTGTCTTCTTAATCCAACTTATCAGCTCAAACATTTTCAAGGTAATAATTTTTCAATGATTTTCATCGTATGTGTTTAATTAATTACTCATTATGGAATATCTCGCTGGATCACCTTCTACAGTAAAAAATTCTCTGGTCACTAAGTCGTCACCGAAACAGACTGTCAGATATCCAGAATCGACGGAGTTTCTTATGGAGGTGACTTTTTCATCATGATGTTGATCACACAGTCGAAACAAAGTCTTCTTCGGTGCAATTCTCTCCAAATGTGAAAAAATCCCACTAGATCCCAAAGCTATATTATAGTATTGTGGACTAGTGTAAGAAAATGTTGATGATGTGTTTTTCACTCTTTTTATTGAGTAAAATCCTACCGGTTTCGACTCTCTCGTGTCATTTTCAAGGGTACTCAGATTCAATGACACGAAAATCTCGAAACCGGTAGGGTTTTACTCAATAAAAAGTGTGAAAAATACATCGTCAAGTCTTTATTACACCATGTCACTCTTTCACAAAGTATCGCCTAATTCCATTCAATTCTTGTGAATTAATCATAAATTTTGTGAGTTAAGGGCAAACGTGACCACAAGAATAAACAACTATGAACATTCTTCCAATACCAAAGCCAGAAATATTTCTACAACATTGCCCTGAATTTTTGAGCTATAAGGGTATCCTTATGGCAGAAATTTAGCGAACGATTTCTAACTGCGGAAAAAAACTAAGGAAGTGTGTATCGGCCAAATAAGTAAAATGACCAATTCCAATACAGCTGAATACCGAATATGTTGCTCTAGAACACTTCTGCTCGGGGTATTTGTTTCCAAAGGGTGTCCGTGAGGTTTGGCTCAAAAGTGAAAATTGAATTTAATGAGACTGTTTTCAAAATTTCTGTTACTCGCTCATAGTCGGGGAAGCTGTTAAGCAATACATATGAGCTGTATTTTGACCTAGAGCTTATCCTGTGCGCAAACAACAATAATTTCCTTTTGGTCATTAAATCTTGAGCTGGAAAAAACCAATATTTCTCTTTTTAATGAAGGATTCATGTATGATTTCAGCCAACCAACATACAAATTACCACCAGAATACACTCCAGTAATACCACCGATATCACTCCGATTTCTCGGCCGTAGGACATTTACTTTTATAAGTCTGTCAAAATATTACTTTCCTCAATCCAAAATTCTTCATACTTTATACATAAGAAACGAGATTTTACCAATAGCAATGATATAATTTAAATCCATACCATACTTTATCAACAGCGTTTTGCCACCGTGTTCAGCCAATATACACGTGGTTTCCCTCAGGACTCTACGGTGAAAGACAAGTTTTGTAACGTAAAGCAAGTTGTATGTCCTGCCGGCTCAATGAAAACCAAATGTCAAAGTGGAACAAAGGGCTCCGCCAAGGTGAAGTGAAGCCGTCGCCATGATTGGTGTATTGAACATATGTTTCTATTTACAATTACTAAAGAAAAATCATTGAGGTGCTCTGTCAACTGTCTTAGATTATGTTACATACTTCGCTGAATCATTCCATTTGTTCGAAGCAGTAATTAGCGGCAGCTCTCAACATAATTACTCAATAATATAAACTTCTTCACTTTTTCAAACTAGAGAAAGAAAGCGAAGAGGCGAACACCGGGTGAATCTCAGGACCTTGACTGAGTGCGAGGAAGAAGCGAAGTTGGGCGAGAACGAGATAGTTAATTAGAGCGTTTAAAATGTATTTGAGGAATAATATGCGTCCATTCTGGACGCCATCGCGTTTACAGCTCGGGGCAGGCAAGCTTTCGGTCCTCCGACACACACTCGGGCGATGTCCTTTGAACTTCCCTCGTGGTGGCCGAGACCAATGAATATTGTACCGTCAGAAACGAATGCTATTTTCTCTCACAGCGATAGTGGCGACGCTCCATTTGTTGCGAAACTTTTTTCTCCCATAGTACATTCAATCGAGTGACTGCCGCCATCAGAGATTCGGTCGACCACCTTCTTTCAATAACAGAAGATCACTGAATGAGCGAGTGAGGCGACACAGACATCAGAAGCGAGAAGCAAGTGGGGCACAAAACTCCAGACAAAGATCACAATCAGCAATCAACCCAATGGCTGGGTCTACGGGCGAGGAAAATGCTCCATTATCTTTCTAGGCCCTGCCATGTGTAAAATTTACGCATTTACCGTATTTATTTTTCTGCAAAGTTTTAATTACGGAACAGTTCAATCGAAAATATTAAGTAACATGTTAAAAGAGGCCTCACCCAGATTTGAAGCCAGGACCCTTCAGTCCGTCGACGAACGCTCTTCCCACTGGGCTACCACGACGACTACGAAAAACATTGCGTCATGCTGTGCTTTAAATATCTGCACTAAATTTAAATAAGTCGACTACGCAACAATGGTTAGGGTCACCATCATTGTGAAGTAACAGTATGGGCACCGAATTATAGGCATCAATTAATATTCATCATCATCATCATAGGTCACCAATCCTCTCAGATTGGTTTGACGCAGCTCTCCACTGAGTCCTTCTATAGGCTAATCTCTTCAAATTTTCGTATTCTTTCTCTTTCACGTCCTTCACGACCTGTTCCATGTATTTTATACGAGGCCTGACTTTTCCAATCTTCCCGTTCACTCTTTCCTCGACGATTGTCTTCATCAGGCCATTGTGTCTCATGATGTAGCCGATTAAGTTGTCCCTTCTTCTTTTTAAAGTTTTCAGAAGACCTCTTTTCTCCCACTCTTCTTAGGATTTCTTCATTTGTCACTCGATCGATCCATTTAGTATTCATCATTCTTCAGTAGCACCACATTACGAATATTTCTACCCTTTTTTTCCACTTCTGTCATAGTCCATGCCTCACTGCCATAGAAAAACATATTCCAGATGTACGTTCTGATGAACTGTTTCCTTACTTCTAAGCTTGTATTTCCAGCTGTAAGTAGATTCTTCTTTTGATAGAATGCCCTTTTTGCCTGGGCTATTATGCTGACTATTTCTTTCTTGCTTCGTCCATCGTTGGTTACTCTGCTTCCTACGTAACAGAACAGTTTCACCTCTTCCAGTTTTTGTTTTCCCAGTTTAATAAATATTCATAACTTTCGAATATTTGAAATGGAAGGAGATTTTCCTGAATTGATCCCCTGCAAAGTGATTTCACACTTGTTGACAGTGGTGATGGTCGCCGAACACATTTATTTCACATTTGCCTCACTTGAAGAGAAGAGGCGTGCATGTTTCGAAGGAATTCTCAATGGCCCAATATTAACACGTATTTTAGAACGGTATTTCAATGGCTACACACGGCATTAAGCCACCAAGAGTAAATCACGTTTCAATCAGGTGGTAAGTAAGGCGTTCTCACGGCAAAGAAAATGGGGAGACGGGAAGACATCTCAGATTTCGATCTTCATCTTACCTGACCCACGGGAGTAATCCGCCGATTTTTATTTCTTGTAATTGTGTCACCTTGCATGCACGGCGAAGATTCAGCATCTGCCATACACCTTCATTGTGGCTTGTTAGGTACTATGCAGTACTATTCAGTCACTTCGGGTGTCCCACAAGGTAGTGTGATAGGCCTACTCCTGTTCCTTCTGTACATAAATGATATCAATAAGGTGGTAAAAAGTAAGCTTCATCTATTTGCCGATGACATAGTAGTGTACAGGGAAATTCTATGCCCAAAAGATAAAGAATATTTGATTGATGACCTACAAGCAATTGAAAAATGGTGTGATACATGGCAGTTAGAATTAAATTTTAAAACTTTTAGCAATGCATTTTTGGAAAAATAATTGTTCACCTCTTAGCACGTACAGAATAAGTGATAATGAATTAACAAACGTGGAAACCATTAAATATCTTGGAATAAGGCTGACACATGATCTATCCTGGGGCAAACACATACGTTAAATAATGGGTCAAGTTAATTCATAATAGCAAATTAATAGCAAAAATTCCAAGATAATATTTTCAGTGATGACGTTAAAAATATTTTGCGAACCCCAACTTACTATAGTAGACTGGACGGTAATTACAAAATTAGAGAAATTGATTGCCGAACTGACAGATTAAAAATTTCCTGTTTTCTTCGTGCAATTAGGGATATGAGTAGCGGTAACTGTGTCCAATACGAGTTGTTGAATCTATTGCATAGTTAATTACATGTTGGTGTAAGGACTTAAAGATAACCCATCTAACAGCACGTTTTTGCATGCTTAGTTTGATATTTTTATCTTTTTAAATATTGCAGTTTAGGTTAATATATTAATACTAATCCTTTTAAATGCATGATATGTAGTGCGTGTTTGGTGAGAATTGACTCCCTGCCACACATATTTGAGGTGGTTTGGAGGGTATTAAGTAGATGCAGATGTATGCAGATACAGACGAAAATCAAGGACTGGTTTTCACTCTCCTCTCTCCGACCCAAAGTCGACTAACTGATGCGAGAGTATCGATTCTCGCGCCTCTTCACCGGAAATATTTCCGAACGTGTCCAACGATTCTACCCCATTATCGGCGCAAGGAACGGCATCTCAACTCACGAATCCCTTTTCCGGGAATCTTCATTTCCGGAAAGATATTGATTTTCTGAACTCTATCGGAGTGAACCCGAGGAGACGAAACTGGAATCCAAACATTAACGACTCGGGTCCGCGAGAATTCATCAGACCTTGAGCCCCGCTGAGCTAAAATGGAGTCTGGTGTTATTGCCAAATGTTATTGCCAAGTTAAGGTAGGAAGGTGAGATGGCTTCGGGCATGCGGAAGGTGAATGTGGAAATGCGAAGAGTGGACCTTGCGACGTACAACGACTCAGCGAAATTACGTGGCTAACAGAAGGAGACCTTTGCAGAGGAAGCGACGGATTCATACACACGTGATCTTTGGAGAGTAATGCTTAGGAAGGGCACTGGAATGCGTGATAAGAGTATAGTGGTGTGAGCACAGTGAAGATACAGACCAAGCTCTCATGTGGTGAACGTTTAGGTGCCACCGTCTATGTCTTCGAAGACGAAGATGAACAAAGAAGTCATCAACGATAATTTCACGAAAGTATTACACCAGGTAAGAGGAAGGAAAATAAACAGGTGAGAGAAGAAGTCATAATTACGTGTTTCAGGAGATAGGAACGCTATTGTCAGTTAAGGTCAAAATGGAAAAATAACCAGAATATGAGGGTCGTGAAATCGGAATGAAAGAGGAGGATGAATGGGGTCGTTTATCATATTTTTATTATTGCCTAATATGATAGAGTTTACATAATAAAAAGACGCGTATTTTTCCTTTTTTTGAACCGTCAATTATTTCTCGAGTTATAAGCGGTGAAAACTGATGTTTTTAACCCTTTCGGAAAAATGGGCGTGGTGCAACCTCTGACGTATATCGACTTCGTCCAATCATAACTGAGCCCACGAAGCTACTTTAATTTATCGAAAATGGGGGGACACAGCTGGCTCTGCCAATAGGAGCGATTTCGACAGGATATGTGCGAGCAGACCTTCCGAGAATCCCCCTCCACTCCCTCCCCTCTCCCCTGAAAGCAGTCATGGACGGGAGGAAAATGACGTCAATGATATCAAAGCAGAATTTTTGGTGGGCGTCACCTTTTGCTTATTTTAATTTTTGATTTATTATTGAATGGTTGTGGTTCGGAGATTAATTTTTTCACTACAATTCTTTTTTTGTTTCTGTCCAATGACTTCGTGCACGAAATTGCGATTTCGTTTCCGAGTAAACGCCCCAATTCTAGATTTCCGCACAACGCACAAGATGGCAGTGGCAAAGACATATACCGCAACCGAAAGGCAAATGAAACCGCGCGGCAAGACCACAACTGGAAGAAACAACTTTTAAAATAGCAAGAAGACCGCAGAATATTTCAAATTCACTACATTTTAGGGAAGCAGAAATTCAGGAATTAGGTTAAGGATGAAAAAGCTGTATAGTGCGGAAAATTTAAGTTATTACAACTCAGTGGTAATGAAATGCCATTTGGAATTCAAAATACTGAAGAATGCAACGAAGGAAACGTATCTGATGTGAAACTTGAAGAAGACTCAACAACGGCCGGACATGATACCAGTATTGGTAGTATTAATGATTTGCCGACTAACCCTCCATGCATTGACCTCAACGAGTCCCTCACTCCAAGAAACAGACTACTCTATGTTCTGGCTCGTGGTCTCACAAAAGAAAATAATCTTAAATACTAGTGTGAGTAAGAAGCGCCTGTATATTTGTTCGGAAAACCTAAGGCAGCGATCGCATTTGTGTATATACTGAAGATACGCTCAAAGACTTCAAATAGCAATTACTCGGAACCGAAATCGCAATTTTGTACACGAAATCGTTAGATGGAAACGAAAAAATAATTTTAGCGAAAAAATTAATCTTCTAACCACAACCATTCACTCATAAATCGAAAATTAAAACAAGCAAAAGGTGACGCCCACCGAAAAAGCTGCTTTCATATCATTGACGTCACTTTCCTCCCGTCCTTGACTGCTTTTAGGGGAAGGGAAGGGAGTGGAGGGGGCATACACAAATAAATATTCTCTAGGTAATAATTTTAAAGTTTTGGTTGTTTTCGATTTTTATATAATAAAGTTTGTGATGAATTTATGTAACCAAGAAGCGTAACATTATTGTTGTTGTTTATTAAAAAAAATTGACACCAAAAGGTATGTAACAAGATTGCTCTGGAATCATTTTTTTCCCTCTCTTTACATTCTGATCTAAGTCTGTAAAAAATTAATGAAAATGTAAACACTTACATTGTGCATCAAATAGCCCTGATGAAGCGGCGAAACGCTGGTGAAAATTGGTGTTTCTCTTAACGATCAAACTACTCCAGACAAATTATCCATTTCTACATAAATAAAGTGGTCGATAACATGCTTCATTATAAGAAATTTCGATAAAGTCACTTCCCAATCACGAACTCCGGTCGCATTCCTTTCCGCCCATGACCTCATCCATATGGATTACAAATTCAAATCACTCGTCCTCCCTTTCCCTCCTATTCTTATCGTGACTTCCGTAGTTTTCAACAAGAAAATTTTCTTAATTAATTAAGTTCACTAATTGGAGTTGTCTGGTGAATTCTGGATCTATCGAAGATATGGTCAATATATTCAATACCAATCTTCTCAGATGTATCAATATCCATGCACCAAAGCGTATCTGTCAACCTAAACGTCCTGCGACTATCCTGGATAACCAATTATATCCACAAACTAATGTTAGAAAGAAATAGAATTAGGAATGTCTTCGATCGGACTCGCAATGAATCCATCTATAAAAAATTCGCCAAAATTAGGAATGAAGTCAAATCTCTAGTAATCCAAGCCAAACGACAACACTTTATCTTTCTCCCGTCTCACTAAGCCTGCCCAAGTATGGCGTGAATTAAGGCACCTGGGTTTAATTTCCAGCAAAGACAATGCTCTGCCGATAAACTTATCCCCTGATGAGCTCAATGATTACTTCTGTTCCGTCCCTTCTTTAAGTCCCTTTCACCTCCCCCACCCGGAGACCAACTTGTACCATATGTTGATACGAAATTTTATTTTCAATATATTACCCCTCATGACCTGAAGAAAACAGTACCTTATTGTAAATCAAACTCAATGGGAACTGATGAAATACCCCTTAGTATCATAAAAAAGTCTCTAACAGTCATTTCCCCAGTCATCCTTATAATAATAATAATAATAATAATAATTTCTGTAATGATCACAGGTGCCCCCAATTACGATCATTGTAATATATATGGACAACACATTTAAAAACACCCATGCCCTGGTTATACCCAGGCGGGACTCGAACCCGCAACCTTCGGAATGGCAGGCGAGGACTTAACCCCGCCGCCACCGAGGCCGGCATCCTTCTTATTTATCCTCCACATCTTCAACTACTCGCCATCTCAAGTCTGTTTACCCAACTCTCTGGAAACAATCGCTAGTCCGATCGATCAAGATGGCTAAGGATCATTCTTCCCCTTCCGAATTTCGCCCAATTTCTATTCTATGCGCAATATCCAAAGTCCTCGAACGTATAGTCCACAATCAAACAACTGAATATCAGCATACAAATGGTAAATTTGATAGTTTTCAATCAGGTTTCCGCAAGGGATTTAGCACACAGACTGCTCTTTTGCAAGTCACTAACGACACTCGCCAAGCTTTCGACAAACAGAAGCTAACTATACTCGTACTGTTTGACCTAAGTAAAGCATTCAACAGAGTTAATCACTCACAGCTTCTGCGCGAAATGAAGGAACTTAATTTTTCTTCTTCGGTATTGAACTGGTACGCCTCATATCTTGATGAACGCTACCGGACTGTAAAATATTCACTTGGCTACATCTCCCAGTGGAAGCCTGTTGAATGTGGTGTACCCCAAGGGTCCGTTCTTGGACCCTTATTATTTTGATTTACAAATATATTATCATTGTTCTCATAAAAATCTTGTAGAAGCGACCGCTAAAGTTTATGCAGATATTACTGCAATTGTAAACTGGGTAAAAGAAAACTCTAGCTCTAAACCACACTAAGACTAAACTTATGTTAGCTGGGGGCAAAACATACTTAAACTCCATTAAACTTGACAGCATCCAGAAAGTTATAATTGAAAATAAGTAATAATGAATAAAAAACGTGGAATCCATTAAATATCTTGGAATAAGACACATATGATCTTCCCTGGGGTAAACACGCACGTGAAATAATGGGTCTAGCGAATCGTAAACTGGGATTCATTAAAAAGAGTACTGGGTAAATGTGACGATCATGTACGAGAAATCAGCTACTTTTCCCTTGTAAGACCTCATTTGGAATATGCTGCCAGTGTATGGGATCCCTACGAAATCGGTCTAAATAACGAACTTGAACGTGTGCAGCGGAGATCGGCAAGATTTGTAAAGGGACGGTACGATAACCTTACTAGCGTAACCAGTCTATTAAATGAATTAAATTGGGAATCATTGTCAGATCGCAGGTTGAAATTTAGACTTAATCTCTTATACAAATTCCAAGACCATATTTTTAGTGAGTTTGTAAAAAATATTTTGCGAACCCCAACTTACTATGACTGGACTGGACCATAATCA
The DNA here is from genome assembly GCA_933228895.1 of Platycnemis pennipes. Classification (NCBI taxonomy): domain Eukaryota; kingdom Metazoa; phylum Arthropoda; class Insecta; order Odonata; family Platycnemididae; genus Platycnemis; species Platycnemis pennipes. Next base: position 122,057,029 of record OW121855.1, on the reverse strand, counting down.
CAAAATTAGATAAATTGATTGCTGAACTGACAGATTCTAAATTTCATTTTTCCCTCGTACATTTATGGATATGAATAACGGTAAATATATCGAATACGAGTGTAGCAATGGATAACATTGGTAACTGCATGTTGGTTATAAGGACTTGAAGCTATCCCAACTAACAGCATGTTTTTGCATGTTTGCTTAGCTATTTTTATTTTTTTTACAGTGAAGTTTAGAACAATATATAAACACTAATCCTCTTTTATGCATGATATGAAGTGCATGTTTGGTTTTAATTCACCCCCTGCCACACACCGTTATGATGACTTGTAGGGTATTATGTAGACGTAGATGTAGATCCCCGAGTTGGCCTCCTCCAAACAGAACTATCTTCAGTTGCCTGCAGGATCCTCCCCCTTTCCCCCTCCCCAACCCCTTTCTACCCTCACGCATTCTTATAAGGCACAGTTACAATTAAAACTTCGGTGTACTTTACGATGCTGTAAGTGGCGAAACCGGCCTTCAACCGTTTAAATCAATGTCAAATGTTAACAAGTAATTGCTTTCTATTTTACCAAAGAGGAAAAGGATGTTCTGATAGGCTCAATATTAATATCTGAATTCCACTCAGTCTTAAGCGACCTGCGGGTAAATAAGACTTTTCGAATTGACGATATACCTGCCAAGCTAATTAAAAACGCAGGTGAGACGGAGACATCTACTCAGCTGCACAACACCATCTGGGACAGATACCTTACCGGAGAGTTACTCAAGGACTCTGAAAAGAACATCATCATCACCTTTCTCAAAAAAAAAAAGATCAGAGTACAGAGAAAGGTTTAGGAATATAAGACAGCACGTCTCTGAGACATTGGCAAGGATCATTTAAGGAAGAATTTAACAAAAGGGAGATGTGTTACTGGAAGAAAACCTATTTGGATTCAGAAAAAAAGAGGATAAAGAAAGTAATTTTTACCCTTGGTTACCGCTAGAGAAGAGAATGGAGAACAGACTATTGCGAGCAATGTTCTGATCTATCCTGGAGGACGCAATTGGTGAAATTTAATCGGTATCTCCCGGGGATCAAATCCTTCATGGCTGCCAACCTTTAGATATACGAAGTCGTCCATCGTCCTCACTGCCGAGGAAGATGAATCTACTTTCACTGCGTTTGTCTCGAGTTGCAGAGGGCGTTAGAAGATTTGGATTCGAATTCAATGCTTATACCTCGGGACCGACTTGGAATGTGCTACAATGACGAATCATTATCCACAACTTGTTTAAAAACAAAATGGATGTGTACCCTGCATTGAAGAAGCAAATATTAAGAATTGAGTGACATAAGGTAGTGCACTCTCTCCAAATAATTTTGAATAGCGTACCCTGAAGCCATTAAAGAAATCAAAGAGAGGACTTCGAGGCAAAAAAATATTCACGGGGCCAAAATTAGTATTCTGCATTTCCCCGTTGAGCTATTGAACTCGATGTCATCTCAGAGGCAGGAAATATATAAAAAGACTGCAGTTAATATGAAAAAGACACTGGTTTTCATCGGGAAAGCCTGGTAACCAGCGGTGTACGAAACAAGAAGGGAATGTCAGCAGAATAGTGCAGGCGAATAGGTCTTTCTTCCAAAAGAAAAGTGCAAATAAGAGCGTGGAAGTAAGGAAAAAATCCACCAGAACACGTATTTGAAGGCTATCTCCTTACTGTATCGAGTCGATTAACAACTGCGGAGAGGTCTGTCTAGACTGTTACAATGATGAAAATGAAATAAATCAATCGGGTGACGAACGGAGAAATTCTAAAAAGTTAAATTTTTCATCGTCACAGTTTCGTATTTTCACCGCAAACAATGTGAAGAATCCCATCACGACGCAAGACTTAAGTTCACCAGCACCGCGGAAACAGGTGTTTGAACAAGTCCTCAGTAGAGTGGGGGAAAATAGAAATCTTCTGAAAAGTTTAATAAGAGAACGGAACGATTTAGACTGTCATATCTTGAGACATGAAGACAAACAGGGGAATCAGTCGAGGGAATCAGTCGAGGGAATCAGTTGAGGGAAAGATAAGCGGGAATAATAGAAATGGAATGCCATGTATTAGATATATATATGGATCAAGGAAAAAATATGTTCAATAGAATAATTATATCAATATGAAGAGTTTAGGCGATAAGAGTGAGTGAGGAGGAGCATAAAATCAATGTTAGGAGTGTTGACCGATGATGAAAGGGTATCTTTCCCTCCAAGAAAGGGAATACTTTAAGCGGAAGGGAATATGATGGGAGGGATCCCTTAAAGTGGAAGCGATCGCTGGAAAATGCTTACAGGAGCATTTCTACTTTCCACATATGAATGCAATTATTTACGGAATTTCTCGACATGTGAGGTAAAAACACCGCAAATATTTGTGTCGACGGAGACTCTATACCCTCGACGCGAAGCCTAGCATTAGACGCTGTATTTCATTTGCAGTTGATTTTATCCTTGGTGAACTTATTTAACTCAAAATATCGGAATGATTATTAACGGTCGATAGGAATACATGTCTGGGATCTGAGATGAAGTTAGCCTGGCGTCCTCGCGATGGCCTACAGGATATACGACTGATGTGGGAGTGAATTTATCACGGACATCGTTTGCTTCGCTTACGATTTATTCTTCCACAGTATATTCATCGCCCAAGGCGTCCTCGGATATGATAAGCGTGAAGGTTGCTCCTTGAGAAGCTCTCGCCGTTGATGCAGTCGGTGGAGGACACTTGGCCCGCCAAGTCCTCGAAAAAAGTAATTCACGATGGCAGGAAGGAGAGGCCGCCTCGTAGTGTTCTTCTTTTGGTGTGCAATGGAGATTATATTCATTGGGGTGTTTTATTATCGTAGGTAAACCTCTCTGACGGAGGGAAATGGTAATAGCTTGGTTTTCTCGGCAATGGCATAAATTTTCAGTTCAACTGAAGGTAAAGAGTGGCAGTTAGAATTAAATTTTAAAAAATGTGTAGTAATTAATTTTTGGAAAAAGAATTGTTCTTCTCCTAGCACGTACAAAATAAGTAGTAATGAAATAACAAACCTGGAATCCATTAAATATTATGGAATAAGACTGACACATGATCTTTCCTGGGGTAAACACATACGTGAAATAATTGGTCAAGCTAATCGTAGACTGGGATTCATCAAAAGATTATTGGGTAAATTTGACGAACTTGTACGAGAAATTAGTTACTTTTCCCTTGTTAGACCTCATTTGGAATATGCTGCCAGTGTATGGGATCCCTACGAAATCGGTCTAAATAACGAACTTGAACGTGTGCAGCGAAGATCGGCAAGATTTGTAAAGGGACGGTACGATAATTATAGTAGCGTAACCAGTCTATTAAATGAATAAAATCGGGAATCACTGTCAGATCGCAGGTTGAAATTTAGACTTAATCTCTTAAACAAATTCCAAGACCATATATTCAGTGATGACATAAAAAAAATTTTGCGAACCCCAACTTACTATGGTAGACTGCACCCTGATCACAAAATTAGAGAAATTGATTGCCGAACTGACAGATTCAAAATGTCCTTTTTCCCTCGTACAATTAGGGATATGAATAGCGGTAAAAATGTCCAATACGAGTGATTGAATCCACAGCATAGATAGTTGCACGTTGGTGTAATGTCTTCAAGGTAACCCAACTAACAGCACGTTTTTGCATGTGTGGTTTGCTATTTTTATCTTTTTAAATGTTGCAGTTTAGACTAATATATTAATGCTAATCCTTTTAAATGCATGATATGTAGTGCATGTTTGGTGAGAATTCACCCCCTGTCACACACCTTTGAGGTGGCATTCAGGGTATTATGTAGATGTAAAGGAAATTTAACTTTTTAAATCATTGAAGAGTTCATTTTTTCGCTACATACCCATTGAAAAAAAACATTAAATTATGTCAAGACATAAGCTCTTTTCTCAATATTAAAAATTAATCGAAAAAAATATTGCTAACAGAAAATTCACGAAGACAATGGAATTGAGATAAATCTATCTTTATTCATTTCTCAGCAAAAAAATATCTCCAGACATTTGAAGTGTCCGTAACAGAGGCAAAAAGAGGAATAATAAAGGGTTGTGGCATACATTTGTAGAAGCGAAGAATACCCATCATGAATATTGAAAAGGAGAATCCATATGTTTTCTTTTCGAATGAGACGCTCTTAGGTATCGCCCGTTAACTTCGCATTCTGGTGAGCGGCAGTGTTGTCTTCGGTTGCCTCCACGAAAGAATCGCTCGGGAAACAAGCAAAGGCTCCTTTTAGCACTGAGGGGAAGACTCAAGTGTCCGCAACAACTTAGTTTAAGATTGGTGGCCCTGCAGTTTCCGCCTGCTTACGCACGAGTCGACCTCGAGCGACGAGGGAAAAGCAGCGCGTCAATTTTGTAAATGTCATAAGGGTGATAGCTATGACGGGCAACTTATGACGGCTATGACATTCGAGCGATTCCATAAGCGACCGTCATAAGGCTTATGACGCCTATGACGAGTGAACAGTGGCGCATCGCCATGAAAATCTAGGAATAGAAATACCTAGAATTTCGTAGTCCTAAGAAAATGAGAAAAGCCAATGGGAGCCTTCGACACATTTCATCAGCTGTGACTTGGAGAATATTTGTAAACAAGTAATGAAGATGGAGTCCATTCAAGAGAGTATTAAGGACAAATCTTTCGCAATTAATTATTGCATGTCATGTACTGATGTTATTTTAATTCATGGATTCGTATTAATTAGGCTGAACATCAACTTCAGAACGAATGGGTTTTAGTTAATGATGACAAATCGAACGTAGTGTATAAGTAGTACGGACGTTCTACAAAGCAAATGCAATCTAAAATAGTCCACTAAAATATAATGCTGTCGTGAATGCGTAGTGTTAGAAATACGATTTGATCATGCGGATGTTCTACAAATCGGATGTAATCTGAAACAGTCCACTAATGTGCAATGCGTAACTGTAAAAGTTATTGAGATAATTTATTGTGCAAAGAATATTCTAAATGCCTGAGTCTGAAGTTCTATAAGGAGTCTACTGTTTCTTGTACTTAATCACTATCATGATCATATGTTTTATTGGGAGTAAATATTTTTCTTACTTATGGGTTCTGTATTTATATACTTTGTGTCTTCTAACATAGCTGTAATGTTAGTGGAAAATATTTGTTTTATTTTTCTATCTTATATTTAATTATTTTATAAAATTTGGTTTACAAAGTTTCATGACAATGTCCATAGTTTTAGGCTAATTATAAGGATAATGAGCGTTGTTTACCCTTCTATATTTGACTTTGTATTCTCATACTTTGTATTTTTGTGAAAGGGCTTCATGCCCGTAAATAAATACTATTATTATTATTATTATTAAAATATAATGCTTTCGAGAATGCGTAGTGTTAGAAATACGATTTGATCATGTATATTATATTTATTTAATATGCATGATGAAAGCTTAGCGGCTCTTATGGCTTGTATTTTTATTATTTCATCGTACTAGTAGAGGAAATGATTAAGGGTCCAAAATTAGAACTTGAAGTAGGATTAAAAGTGGGTAGTTCATGAAATCAGATTTATCTTAGTCGAGCTTCAGTAAGTCACACAGCCACAGGACTGCAGTCATTGTTGCATGACCCCGAGGATTGCTGAAAGAGATCAATCACAAGCAATCGTTAGGGGATATTCAGAGCTTACCGTGGTGTTACATCAAAAAAGTTTAAGAATATCCGCATAAAAATGAATTTCTTTTAATGTGAAGAATTGCCTTATTACAGCTTCCCTGACATCTCCACCTATATTAGGTTCAACAACCACCTCCTCTAAAAATTCTAACTGTGGGATATTCCCTCCCTGTATGTTGAGGCGGTGCATCAACATTATGTTGTGCACCACGGTACAGGAAATTATTATTTTTGCTGCAAATTTGGGTTATAGTGTAGTATCCTGTCTGAGTGCAGACATCGCCGAGTACCTTTCATTATACCAAACAGTTGCTCAATGCAGTTTCGTGTAATTGGACATGAATCTTACTGCCGTCAGAATAAATCATTGCTATTAGGTAAAAGTTGCATGCACTCATATGCACGGAACGTTCCAGTTTTCAAATACTGGAATGAACATTTTGAAATCACGGAACCAACCTGCAAATGGACTGGCAAACTATGGTCTGCCTAATTATTATTACTAGTTTAGGGCTCAGCTGGGTGGTGAGATCGCGAGCCAGTCCTTTTGAAATGCAGAAGCGAGTTCTAAAATATTCTTCGCTTATTTCAAAAGGATGTGTGTATCCCTCAACTAACGGCAAATAAGACGAAATTGACGTCGTTCTTGTCTTTGCCTTCGATTGCTCTCCGAATAGCAAGGAAGTAGAGCGCTTCCATTTTATCGATAGTAAATATGTAAGGAGTATTTGCGTATTACAACACTACAGATGCACAATTTTAATTGCAATATCGCTGTGCTTTTACCTGTTACCTTGGTCTCTGTCCTTTTTACAAAACAAAACCTCAAGATACCGTTTTCAACTAAAACGCTCCTATTCTGAGTCCTTATGACGGCTATTACTGAGGTATGACGGAGAATGTTGACCGTCATACGTTACGACGGCGACGACGAATTCGTTATGACGCCTATGACATCTACAGAATCGCTTCTTATGACGCCTATGACATCTACAGAATCGCTTCTTATGACGCCTATGACATCTACAGAATCGCTTCTTATGACGCCTATGACATCTACAGAATCGACCCGCGCCCATGGGGCGCTGTCATCTGCGGGAGATACAGCTGCTTTCATACAGCAAAAGGGAATAATCAAGGAGAGGGTTTTACGTTGTTGTAATAAGAGTACGCAGTTGAGTATTTGGTAAGAATCCCTTCAAGACGTGGGACACTTACATTATTGTCTACTGTTGCCGTTAAAATTTGTGCTGTAAACCATTCATAATGCATTACAGTTCCGTGGAAAATAATTCCTTTTCAAACGACTTGAAGTTCCCGCAGAGTAATTCACTGTAGCGACAGTAAATTGTTTTGTACCTCGTAAGTTGGCAAAAAAAACTTGGCGACGTGTGTGATTTTTAGCTTTTCTCATTGGGGGAAAATTGATCTGTCGTCATCAATTTGGATGGCGTCACTGCCATCTAAGGCCACACAGACTATACCCTCACTTTAAGGCGCTTGCAGGACAAGGCAGGAGGCATCAACTAAAGCCAAAACAGACCACGGCTCAACGTCCCATCCGACGGACTCTACGTTACACTCAAATAGAGGCCGTTTAACCGATGAAAAATATCTTCCACTGCCGGGACTCGAACCCTGGTCTTACGGGTGCGTGGCCAGTACCCTATCCACAACACCAACCTGATCGCCTTTTTTATTCCAGTCTTATCTGGGCCACACTGAAGGATTCATGTTAAATCCATTTGGTAGTACGTCAGATCTACAGGAGCTATGGCAATTTACTACAAACTGAATGGTAATGTATAGATAGCGAATCCAGGGAATGTCACTTTCATAAAAGTTTAATTTCGGTGGAATCGTTAATCTTTTGTTCAGATATGCACATCACTGGAGCACACAACTGATTACGATTAAACTATCATGGGGGTAATAGCGTTCTGGACAAAGGTCCCTTGTGCGATTCTATTTTACCAGTGTCCTCCGTTATATATTACCATTCATACGAATATATTATCATTCATGCACAACAGCCCATCCTGTATACTGACAATATGTCTACAATCATTTGTTGAACAAACATGGTCTCAAAAAACATGGAATGCAAAGAAATTGGGGAAATCCGAAATGCCAATCCAATTTTAGCACTACTAAGTTTTAGTGAAGCATTTTCTCCCCACCCAAATATTACATTGATATACTGTTTCACCCGGACGGGTACATGCTATTAGTTTTAGTTTAATTTTAGTTAGTAAATCCACTGCCACTTACACTGGTCTACAAAATGAAATTTTTCGGTCACACGAGGTAAAATGCCCGTTTCTAATAGAACCTTTTTGCGTTCAATTCGATTTGGTAAAATGGCGTTTTCCCAACAGCCTTAGTTTTTACGTGACACACAGGGAAACCAAAAAAAATCCCAGATTAATCAATTTATATCAGTTGTTTGTGAAAATAAATCTGCTATTCTATCATTAAAATTGTCCTAGAAGAATGAACCAAAAGTCGGAATGTTTGGCCAATATTTATTTAAAGCATGAATGTTCAGGTCCGTAGGCCCAGGGCCCATATAATTAAAAAAAAAAAAAAACTATATCATTTTTCTACATCACCGGGTCAGACCATGCATACGTTGCCCTCAAAATTCTATTTACAGGAAAGGCATCGCTTAGTAATGAACTTAAGGATGAAGAAGGACCTTTCCCCACTAGTGACCGTCGCAAAAAAAAGAGGTGAAATTCCTAATTTAGTTATTTTTTTAAACTGGATTTGTGCGAGGGAGATGGTGTTAACTTCTTACAAAGTGTTGAAAAATGTTTTATTATTATGCTAAATAATTAAAAAATAGTATACAAAGCAATTCAACTCGAGGAAAACGTGCCTAAAAATATATCCTTCCCAATTTCCTGCTTTTCCTGTGGAGCATCACTTGTAGCAGTGGTCGGACAGCATCCTAGGTAGAGATAAGTAAATTAATGTAATTTTCAATTGAGGTCTATTACCGTGGTAAATTACGGTAATTTTCCGGTATTTTAAATTTTGAACTGCAAATTCCTTATCAGAGGACTTAAAACGAAATCAAATAGCTTTGAGATATAAGTGCCGACGCTCACATAAAACATATCACGACATTTATCTATTATAACACATTTAAAAAATTAAAACGAAGTTGGCAGCAACATGCAATTTGTCTCTTTTTTGTCACACTATGAGAAATTTTAGTTCCAAAGACACATCTCTGCGCAATGTGCATTTGTTATTTTACCCTGAAATAGTAGGAATTAATCATGGACTCAATGTAAACAAAACCGTTTTCGCTTCTTAATTTATAATATCACCCATTCTAATGGTTTCTTCGTGAGGAAGAAATTTTCTGATAAAGAACTTTTCTGAAAATTACAGTTTATTTTGGTAATTTACAGGGTGTTGGTAATTTACGAAAAATACTAATTTAATTTACCGAGTTGACCATCTTTAATCGTAGCACACACTATAATGAGCAATACGCGCAGATGGAAATCTTGCTCCATTGTGTATATACAAGGCGTTTATTCTAACGTAACTTGAATCAATGAACACACGTCATTCATGTCTAATATGCTTATGCCCAAGAGTCTGTAGGTATGTACAATGGATGGATGGTACACCCTTACAAAAACCTATGTGACTTTCATGGGAGACCAAATCTGAGAATGCAAGTCGTTCGTCACGAAAAACACTGAGTTTCGTAACACGATCTACACCATTCCTTCCAATTGAGAATCTATGAGCTTAAGTTGTAGTTTGAATAACTTCAAGTTGCTCAGATTACACACACCTTTTTGGTGGCTTGCAGAGTATTATGTAGATGCAGATGCAAGGTTCATTAAAATATCCTTGTCGCAAAATGTAATTGTCTTTGGATGAACAGAGCTTTTGTAACGTTGTGTCAACGTGAAGAGTTCCTTCCTCTTCGCTGAATATCTGTATCAAGTTTGCCGTCCAATTCATTTCAACTCATTGCCCTATTTTCAAGATATATTGGCACTGCCATTTCTGCATTGAGACGCTTAGGTCTCATTCCAAGTGTAACAATGGGGTCGTTTACCATATTTTTTTATTGCCGAATCTGATAGAGTTTGTAAAATAAAAGGACCCGTATTTTTCCGTTTTCTGATCCGACAATTATTTCCCGAGTTATAAGCGGCGAAAAACTGATGTTTTTAACCCTTTCGGAAAAATGGGTGTGGTGCAACCTCTGACGTATATCGACTTCGTCCAATCACAACTGAGCCCGCGAAGCTACTTCGCCTTATCGCAAAGGGGGGGACACAGCTGACTCGGCCAATGGGAGCGATTTCGACAGCATCTGTGCGAGCAGACCTTCCGAGAACCCCCCTCCACTCCCTTCCCCCTCCCCTGAAAGCAGTCAAGGACGGGAGGAAAATGACGTCAATGTTATCACAGCAGCATTTTCGGTGGGCGTCACCTTTTGCTTATTTTAATTTTTGATTTATGAGTGAATGGTTGTGGTTAAAAGATTAATTTTTTCACTGAAATTCGTTTTTCGTTTCCATCTAACGATTTCGTGTACAAAATTGCGATTTCGGTTCCGAGTGAACGCCCCCATTGTGTTGAATACAACATGCTTTGTTTTAAAGTAATTCAGATATTTTTGTCGAACAGAATTACGGCTGTCGTGATATCTATCGCGACGGTTCTTCGCAAATTTCACCGCTCCGTTCCTATCCAGATTTATGGCGTCAGGGACACGTATGAGAACTCCATGTACTTACATAACCTGACACTTTTTCTATTATATCTAAAATTATATGTACAGAACAATGAATAAACTACTGCAGAATAAACAATATTTCGTGTTTCCATGGGAACTTTGACATTTTTTGGAATTAGATTGTCACTAGATAACTGGGCTTTTTCTGATTTCATTTTCAAATTTAACACCAACAACTTGGCTAATGTTGGATCAGCTTTCAGATTCCAGGGATAAACATGTTGCTTACCAGTATTATTTCTTAGCTCCTCTTCACGCAAAACCAGCAGTACTAGGTCACAACATCATTTACGTGTTGATTTTCATGTGCGCGTCTATTTAAAGACAAGTTGAGCGGACAATGGGGGCTTTTACTCGGAACCGAAATCGCAATTTTAAACGCGAAATTGTTAGATGGAAACGAAAAACTATTTTAGAGAAAAATTAATCTTCTAGCCACAATCATTCACTCATAAATCAGAAATTAAAATGAGCAAAAGGTGGAGCCCACCGAAAATGCTTCTGTGATAACATTGACGTTATTTTCCTCCCATCCTCGACTGCTTTTAGGGGAAGGGAAGGGAGTGGAGGGGGGTTCTCGGAAGGTTTACTCACTCAGATGCAATCGCTCCCATTGGCAGAGTCAGCTGTTTCCCCCCCCCCCCACCTTTGCTATTAGGCGAAGTAGCTTCGCGGGCTCAGTTGTGATTGGACGAAGTCGATATACGTCAGAGGTTGCACCACGCCCACTTTTCCGAAAGGGTTGAAAACGTCAGTTTTTCGCCTCTTATAACTCGAGAAATAATTGACGGATCAGAAAACGGAATAATACGGTTCTTTTTATTTTCCTACTCTATCATATTCGGCAATAAAAAAATATGGTAAGCGACCCCATTTCCGTGTCGGTAGCATTCATCATCTCCTCGCGAGGGCCTCAATTTGATCTTCTAAGACGCCTCTCTGATGTCACGGCTACCTAAGGTTGTCTTAGCGGGGGAAAGGCAGGATGAATGTGGGTGCGGGTGCTGGTGTTTATCCACACCGGTTAATGGTACCTAACACATGATCTTTCCTGGGGTAAACACATGCGTGAAATAATGGGTCAAGCGAATCGCAAACTGGGATTCATCAAAAGAGTATTGGGTAAATGTACCGATCATTTACGAGAAATCAGCTACGTGATTCCCTTGCTATAACTCATTTGGAATATGCTGCCAGTGTATGGGATTCCTACGAAATCGGTCCAAGTAATGAACTTGAACGAGTGCAGCGAAGATCGGCTAGATTTGTAAAGGGACGATTCGATAATTATATTAGCGTAACCAGTGTATTAAATGAATTAAAACGGGAATCATTGTCAGATCGCAGGTTGAAATGTAGACTTAATCTCTTAAATAAATTCCAAAACCATATTTTCAGTGATGATGTTAAAAATATTTTGCGAACCCCAGCTTACTATGGTAGACTGGACCATAATCACAAAATTAGAGGAATCGATTGCCGAACTGACAGATTCAAAACGTCCTTTTTTCTCGTACAATTAGGGATATGAATAGCGGTTATCCAATACGAGTGTAGCAATGGATAACATAGGTAGCCGCATGTTGGTGTAAGGACTTGAAGCTAACCCAACTAACAGCATATGTTTGCATGTTTGCTTTGCTATTTTTATCTTTTTTTAAACAGTGAATTTTAGAACAGTATATAAATACTAATCCTTTTTTATGCATGAAATGTAGTGCATGGTTGGTGAGAATTCACCCACTGCCACACACCTTTATGGTGGCTTGCAGTGTATTATGTAGATGGATGGGTCAACGGAAGTCAGGAAGACGGAGTCACTTGTCGGGGACGAAGAGCAGGGAGGAGTCAAGGCAGAGAGGAGACCCGCTGAAAACAAAAGAGGCCCTCGCCTCGTCCCTTTCCCAACCACTGGCGCTGATCGAGCTAATTCGCGGCCGGCACGCTAACAAAAGAAATAAAAGAAGCGTCCAATGGACTCGGGAGTTAGCATTCAATCGTTACATCAACTTATCTCAAATCCACTTCACCTCCCGAAGAAAATCCTGCACGAATTAAGCTATGCTCACTTGGCATGGTGACATGTTTTTACAGGCACGGAGATACGGCCAGGGTGTTACCGTGAGTGAGGACGAACGGATGTGGGCCAAGGTAACAGGTTCTTCCTTTACGCAAGAAATTTAAGCTTCCACGTGATTAAATCGCCCAACTCTTTGATTATTGCGCTTTATTCACTAACTAAGGAGTTGAGTGCAAAGAAAAACACCCAACTCAATCTTCAACAACCTATTTAATTGATAGAATTCCCCAGGCAGTTAGTTGCCGCTACATCTGCACCATCTGATGAGAGAAATAAACTTGCGTGAACGCATGTGTCAGATTAGAACATGTTCTAATTTGCTCGCAAGCGTTCGTGCAGTGGCGCTGCCTGTCCTCTCAAGTCGTAGCTTTACACGGTGCGATATTTCTTGCGCAAGTGTTCTCGCAAAAGCTTGCGCAGTATCAACGACCGTGTGATATTTCGTTCAGATATTTCGATTTGCTAGGCCGAGCAGGCCTTCTCGATGTTACATATGCCAGAACATAAGAGATAACGCGACATCGTCAATTCCTAAGGGAATGAAAGATACGCAGAGTATTTTGTCTCCAGGCTATTTCAAAAGTATTGAGTCCAATGCGACAGATCCAACAAGGTTAACTGATAAAGAACGTCTTTCGTTGGTAACCAAGACACCTACTGAGTTCAATCCGAAGTCGTTCCAGTGCATAGCGGAAGAGATTACTATTACTCGCGACGGAGAGTGAAAATCGTGCTGGTTGGGAGGACAGTTGAGTTCCACATGCCGACTGTGGCAATTCCAAAATGACCTGGGTGCCTATAGCATGCGTTGCTTTGCGTAGATTTATGTCTTCACCTGTCCTGATAACAGCCCTCCCTGATCTGAACCGATGACCTCCGGTCAGTTGACCTACGCTCAGATGGGTCATCCCTGCATCGATGAGTCGTTCGAAAGACGACCGATTCGCTCCAATCATTGCATCCGAAACGCGATCAGTGGACATGCCATTCCTATACACTGGGCTTGCGCGATCGACAGGAACAAATGAATAGCACTCACCGTATCCGCTCGGCGAAGAAGCGAAGCCGCAAGCACGGTGCACAGCTGATCACGCGGTCTCCAAATCACGCGCACTCGTCAAGAAGTTCTCGACACGACTGATGCCTCGCCTGGCTAATGGCAGGAGAGTGGAGGGGGGGTGAAGAGGGAGAGGAGGGGAGGGTCAAAGGGGGGGGACGAGCGCAAGGGTGTAATCGAATGACACGAAGTGCAGAAGCGGGAACGGCGGCGCATTAGACTGGGTACTTACATCTTTCGCAGCGTTGTACCCTGGCATAGGTCATGCGTGGCAGGGGAAAACCTGGACTTACCTTGAGAACTTCGCTGCGCGAGCGTCATTTGTTTCCGCCGTTGAGTGGCGAGTGGTCTCTTGCGGCGCCTCGGAGAATCATGTTCGGGTTGGGGAGGGGGGTGATTTCTTGCCAGTGTTCGAGAATAGTATGCGAATGCAATACGAAAAAAAGAGAAAAATGTTGTCGACAAATACCTGATATGGACATACTTACAAGATGCCATTTAATGGAATGTCGTGTTGTTTTTCGAAAAGAACTTTCGATTAATTAATTGATTAATGATTACATGGAAGGATGTTTTTCTCCGGCGTCTTATACTAGAGATATTGCCGTACATTAAACCAGGCATGAATTTTAAATGTGAAATGCTTTTTAAAAACGACAGTCGTGGCCGAGATGATTAAAACAGCACAACAGTTTTTTCTATGCGGGTTCAGTTCCCACACTAACCACATCTTTCCCTCGTACAATTTAGGGATACGAATAACTGTAAATATATCCAGTACGAGTGAAGAAATGGATAACATTGGTAGCTGAATGTTGGTATAAAGACTTGAAGCTAACCCAACTAACAGCATTTTTTTGCATGTTTGCTTTGCGATTTTTTTATCTTTTTTGAAATAGTGAAGTTTAGAACAGTATATAAATACTAATCATTTTTTATGCATGATATGTATTGCGTGTTTGGTGAGAATTCATCCCCTGCCACACACCTTTATGGTGGCTTGCAGGGTATTATCTAGATGTAGGTACTTATCACAAAATGCTTTCTTTCAATGTGAATTGTCTTCTTGGAAGTCACCGATATATCGTTTCCTTAATCTTCCCGCGTTTACCTCCAACAGCTCATTGTGCCAACACAAGGATTGGTGGGCCACAACTCGAATTCGACCGACTTTAGTGGCGTATGGTACCAAATTACGTGTTGTTTCCGAGATCAGTTCGAGATTGGTTTCAGTGATAAGAGGAAGTATGCAACTGTTAGACAACTGAAGGGGCTGGCACGAAAACTATTTGGAATGTTTCCAACTCGCTGGAGAATGTATGAATGCATGTACATCAGAACATAAATTAAGAAGCCAAGTGAAACCGATCTGAGGTTTTATGTCGTGAGTACATTGATAATGCCACCGGAGGCATTTCATGATTTCGTGTATGAGTTAGTGAGGTTTAAATGTTGGCCGTGGCATATGCCCAATGTCATGGTGGATAATTAGGGTTTAACATCCGCTAAGAATGTATTTGTTAAGTTAATACCCTGATTACCCGCCGTGATGGGAAGAAGATCTCACAGTTGTCGTGAAAGTGTCTAGAATACCTTTTAAATGCCTTAAGGAGGTTGGCTCGCGACTGCTTGAGTCAAGTTGTCTAAGGAATCTTATTAATTTAAGTACGAGTATATGCCTGCTAAGCGATCCTTACTTCACAAAGAAAATTACCTAAGCTATTGAAAGTCATAAGTATCACAAGAAATGCGATGGAAAGTCGAAGGATTTATTTTTTGTGATAATTTTAATCAGGTCGACGATGGAGTCAATTCAGCATTTGCGTTACAGAAATAAATTCATGTACTCAATGAATTTATTAATGTATAACACCAGAATATTACTATCAAACGTTATATTATAATATTTCTTGAAATATTCTTTAATATCTCATTAGTAATTATATTATTCATACGCCAACCATTTTGGCAACAGCGAACACATGAAGTCAACTAACGTATTTCGTCTGCTGTAATCGCAGAAACTGGTGGATTTTTTTGGTGTCATTTTATTCCGTGTGAAATTACGCTTAAAATATCATTTTTTGCAAAAATGACATGTCACTATGGTATTTTTAAACGTTATATTCCCATGTGATGGCCATTCTCGCCGTTAATCGTACGTAATTTCAGATGCAATTTGTGCAAAAAGGAGTATGGGTTGGTGTAATTATCTTTACTTTATTAGATAGAGTAACTTTAGTTCTATAAGTGCTGACAATATAAAAATAATGACATGACTTTCACTCTTCGGATCTACCTCCTTAAGCGTACCAAGACATCGAGAGAGGGGAGGTGCACGCCCCTTTGGGGTGCTGAAGGTGCTCGAACAGGATGCACAGGCGACATTGAAATGAGACAGAGACACAGAGTGTGAATATGGATAATACCAGAATTACGTTTATTACATCTGTTTACATTGCCTCCCGTTTACATGCACCCACTTTTAAAGTTACACGTTTTACAGAACACTTATCATTGGGCGACACGGGCGACAGGGGAGGGGGCCGCCATCTGATTGGTGGACGTGGCTGGAATATCCTCCAATCGGAGGGGGTCACTGTACCTCCGCTGTCGCTCCGAAGCACTTGAAAGGAAAAAAGACAACCGGAAACGTCTTGTTCATGTTTTTCGTCGTTGCAGACAAGACTCGATACCACAGAAGATCTCCCCCGGTCACGTGACGTGAAAATTCGTGCATCGTCGACAATCTTCATTGTTTTGAGAAGAAATCATAGCCATGGGAAACAATTGTACCTTTGAGGAAGGAGAAGTGTATGAGAAGACAACCTCAGAACATTCTAAGTTCAAATGCTAAATTAAAACATTAGAACAGCCATGGTACGAAAGAGAACTGATGGCAAAACAAACATTTCTCACGTCCACCCAAAAATCTGTATTTTAAAATATCATAGTCAAACAACTGAAATGCGCGTTCTGCTGTTGCCGTCGTTAGAACACCAGCAGAACTTGCATGCTAATTAATTCGTATTTTATATTCTCCATTTTTAAATCACCATCAGATGTTACTATACTCGACTACAAGAGGAGGCACATTAACAAACGCATGGGAATAACAAGCACATCTATATTTTGACACCACTTTCTCCCCTCAACATTTTTTTTTTCACAGACCACATGTTGACTCTCCTCGTGTCTCGGGAGGGCCACTTGTTATTTTCTGCTTTTTTTAGATAAATATTGTGATTATATTATCTGACGCACAATTAACGTCCTTTAACATTAACGGCCAAACATCTTTGCTTTCATTTACTAAATACAACTCCTTTCAACACATACTGGTAACACCAACACACATTAGTTCGGCTTATATTTTTTTCTGATGGACCATTTTTTTTAAATGGGAAAAAGTACAGGCTCAGTTAGGCCAACGGGAAGGTTTGTATGGGGAAGAGAGAGAGAGAGTGATTAAAGGTCCACATCTTTGCCAGAATCATTTTTTTTCACGTTTCCGTAGTTTTTTGACAGAGCCGTGCATTGGGAGGTGTCCAAAGAATAGTCCACCGTCGAAGAATAGTGAAAAGAGAGAGAAAAAAACAACACAAGACTAGTTCGTTTTTTTTTAATTCTTTTATGCATTTTTGTTACTTCCTTCACATCAGAAAGTGGTTACACATTAAACACATTCAGGGGATTTCCTCACAGAGACGGGAAGGATGGAAGTGACTTTGGTTCTTTTGAATCAATAAGTGAATTTTTCGCAAAAAAGTTCGAAAGCATATTTGTTTTCCAATATTTTCCCGGAGATTATTTCTGCTATTGTCGCGTTGCTTTGCCTCATGCGGGAGAGGGGTTGGAGGAGGGTGGGGGGGCACGTTTGTTTCTCGAGGTTGGGGGACCAGGCTCTCGCTAATGTCACGCGGAAGAATTGAGTGATGAACTTTCGAGCGTCGGCGTTCCTTTGTTTCTCGAGCATAGTTCTACCTTCATTTGTCTCGGACGCCATTGTTGTGCTCTGGTGAGCGAGGTCGCAAACACGGGTGGTG
The DNA here is from genome assembly GCA_933228895.1 of Platycnemis pennipes. Classification (NCBI taxonomy): domain Eukaryota; kingdom Metazoa; phylum Arthropoda; class Insecta; order Odonata; family Platycnemididae; genus Platycnemis; species Platycnemis pennipes. The sequence continues at coordinate 122,039,369 of OW121855.1, read as the reverse complement.
ATGGGAGGTTCCGAACGAATTCCTTTTCTGTCGGCATTATTGAGCCACGTATCTTCCTCCATTTGTCGTCTACCGTCATTTACTTCGGATCGTGCTGGTTGACCGACTTCTATTTGACCTGGGTGAGATTCCCCTCGCGCCACGTACGTGTTTTGTTCTTTTTTGGCGCGCTGGAGCAACCTTATTTGCGCGCGGCGCTATCAGTCCCCTCCAAGTTACACGTTCGGGATATATACATGACGCGTTAAAGTGTGAGGCATTGTGTTCACGGAAACACTTGACTGCGCATGGCCGTACAGTCGCGGTGTTGGCTCACGATAAGCTAACCTGGCGATGTTCATTGATGCGAGAGGCACGTGATTCCCGTTCCAGCGAAACAAATGACTTGCTCGCCGAACACAACACATGGCTCAAAGCGAAAGGCTTCAGTTGACATAAGGCTTCCGTCCCACGATTTGAAATAAATCTTTCGTCGAAACTGAATTCCCGAATAATCGGCGTCCAAAGAGAGAAATGACGGAGGGATTGCAATCCGAATGGAAGGTGAAACCGGGAACGTTATGCAATTATCCGGAACAATCACAGCGGAGGAAGCAATGGAAGACTCATGAACGGGTTTCAATTGGACGCAAGCCGATGTTAGCAGAATATCACTATACAATCGGGTCCGCTCTCTGCGTTTTGCTGTGGGATTGCCGAGTGCTTTGGAGTCGGCATTCAGCGCACCCACGCAGTGAGAAACCTTTTTTCCAAATGAAAACGAGACAATGAAACCCCGCCAATCGAAAGCAGAGCCCTCTCTTGATAAAGGCCTCTTTTGTCTCGCATTCATCCCTACCACGAGGCGCACGTTTGTTCCAAAAAAAACATGCCAGTTTACACAGAATCCAATAAAAAAGTCTGTTTCTACTTAAGGCTGTTGCGAACTCAAAGACAGTTCAAACTTAAAAGAGATTGTCCCCTTATCCTATTTTGTATTCGCTTCCTCACCACACCGAAATGCCCCTTTTTGGAGATCGCATTTCCTCAGGATTCGTTCACTCTGATGGAGACCCGGTCCTACCCTTGAGGTTTCGTGCGATCCGTTCTGGTTTGATCCGGTCCGAGACTTTTCGTGATGACGTGTGACGTCACCGCTGGCCAATCGGAGCGAATAACCAGCCGATGTCCCCCCCCCCCCCCCCACGAGCCACTGCAGACGGACCCCAAGAGACTGGCTTGGCTCGCCCAGCGACAAGAGTTGTTCATCTACTCTCAAACAGTTTAGATGTGGAAAAGAAAAAGGTCACAGTTTTAGGCACGTTGAGAAATTATTATTTACAGATATAGGTGATTCAGGAAAAAAATTGGTTTACATTGTCCCAGTCACACTGTTCACTCCAGCAACCAATTGTAATGCAAACACAACCCTGGTCTTTCATCAAGTACAAAAAACTTTAAATACATTTTGCTGTTACGCTTTCCCCGTAATGAACAAGTGTGTCGGTTACCCCACCAGCAGATCTTCGGGGTTAACCTCCTATAGAGCTCGTCAAATGAAAGTAGTGAGGCTGTAACATATAGAGAAGGGTCAAAGTGGTATGCGTCCTCCCGTCCTCCCGTCCTCTTCGGCGCCTACTTCCTGCCCCACTTCTGGAACAGCCCCATCCTCTGGCAGCGGCAGTTGGTGCCCCACAAGTTGCAGCGGCACGTGGAGTTCGGGCAGCAGTCGCTGGGGCGGTGCTCGCAGCTGCTGCCGCGCCGGATGCAGGACCGCCTGAAGAGATAAATGAAGGAAGAGCGTCTGGGGAGCCGTGAGGAAGGCCCTGAAGGGCCCTGAAGGCACCGAGAAGCGAGGCCCCCCTTCTCGGTGGCCTGGGCCCTTTGAGAGACGGCACGCAACAAAAGTTATGGCGAACAGCCTGCTGCTACCTGCTAGGTACCGAAAGATTCCAGCCCGCCAGGGGGAAGAGCATTTGCATCCGCATACAGCCACATCCAGTGGCTTCCACCGTCACGTGCTGCCAGCCCTTTCTCTCCTTCTGCCATCTCAAATACTTTCCTACCCACGTGTCTGCTTCCTACATGAGCTCCTATCTCCCGCACTGCATCTACAACAGGGAAATTCTATGCCCAATCGATAAAGAATATTTTAAGCCCGGTTCACACCGTGCGTTTTTCCGGGATGGATTCCTTCCGTGGAGTGCTGATGGGTGCTCGCTTGCTGGAAACGCTGACTGCTGTTCGGCTGCCCTGACGGCTAGAGCTTGCTTGGTTTTGAGGTTAGGTCCGGTACTATTTTCCTTGCGTGTTTTGCTGATGACTATGGTTGCCGGCCAATCATCGTTCAGCTTTGCATCACGTGATCAAAATAAAGGTTCTGCCTGCTTCTGCTTTTAATAGCATCTCATGGTCGATATTTTTTTTTTAATGAGTGCAAATCTATAGACTAGGGATCAAGTTGTGGTGCTTATCGAAGCATATAGAGACGAAACTTCTTTATATGCAGTTAGTAATCGGAACTGTCACAATAAACATCTTCGTGCTGAGGCTCTAAGAAGAGTACAAGGAAGGAGGATAGCTCCTGCTACGTGTGAACTATCGGCGAAGCCAGCTTATAGCGGCCACCTTCGTCGCCCGCTTAGTATAGCACGCACGAAATCCAGCTAGCTATAGCACTCAAGGAAAAGCGCACCACGTGTGAACTGGGCATTAATGACCTACAAGCAATTGAAAATTGGTATTATACATGGCAGTTAGAATCAAATTTTTTTAAATGTTTAGTAATGAATTTTTGGAAAAAGAGTAGCTCTCCTCCTAGCACATAAAAAATAAGTAATAACGAATTAACAAACGTGGAATCCATTAAATATCTTTGAATAAGACTGACACATGATCTTCCCTGGGGTAAACACATAGGTACGTAAAATAATGGGTCAAGCGAATCGTTAACAAGGATTCGACAAAAGAGTACCGGGTAAATGTGACGATCATGACGAGAAATCAGCTACTTTTCCCTTGTTAGACCTCATTTGGAATTTGCTGCCAGTGTATGGGATCCCTAAGAAATCGGTCTAAATAACGAACTTGAACGTGTGCAGCGAAGATCGGCAAGATTTGTAAAGGGACGGTATGATAACCTTACTCGTGTAACCAGTCTATTAAATGAATTAAAATGGGAATCATTGTCAGATCGGGGGTTGAAATTTAGAAATTATCTCTTAAAGAAATTCCAAGACCATATTTTCAGTGATGACGTTAAAAATATTTTGCGGACCCCAACTTACTATGGTAGACTGGACCAAAATCACAAAATTAGAGAAATTGATTGCCAAACTGACAGATTCAAAATGCCCTTTATCCCTCGTACAATTAGGGATATGAATTCGGTAAATATATCCAGTACGAGTGTAGCGATGGATATATAACATTGGTAGCTGCATGTTGGTATAAGGACTTGAAGCTAACCCAACTAACAGCATGTTTTTGCATGTTTGATTTGCTATTTTTATCTTTTTTTAAATAGTGTAGTTTAGAACAGTATATAAATACGAATCCGTTTTTATGCATGATATGTAGTGCATGTTTGGTGAGAATTAACCCCCTGCCACACACCTTTATGGTGGCTTGCAGGGTATTATGTAGATGTAGATATATTCACGGTCTCAACTTACAGTCTTGTGTCTGCTCCTTACGTCCTAAAATCCCTACCAACAGTGGAATTGGTGAGCAGATTCACTATGCAAAGTTGGTATTACCTCTTAGCGCCATACTGTTTACCGCTTCGAACCATATCGAGGAGAATTCGTATACATTTTTGAACTCGTAATAGAGAATTTATTACGTAAGCAGTGGCATAGAAACTGTAGTTGAGACTCTGAATATGGCTGGACCGTGTTCAGAATCTTCTCACTTCTACTGCTTACGTAATAAAATCTCTTCGACGAGCTCGCAAGTGTGTTCAGAAGCGCCCACGGACATATGCTTAAGCTTAAAGTATTGGGCTGTTCAAATATTAACGGCGAGAGCTGATACTGTTCTTTAGCACAAATCTTTGCTGCTCTCCCCATTCTTTGAGCAAATCCAAGGATTTCGAACTAGCCGCGAATGCCTCAGCGGAATCTCAGGCCGAAATGCACCGTAGCAGAATTCCCAACCAAGAAAAAAATCCGCCTTCACCTAACCTCGAACTCGGGACCCCCGTATTTCCAGTCGGTTGCTTCACCACTTTAGGCAGCCTTGGTAGCTATTGAGGTAGAGGCCCCGGCCGGGAATCAGGGGGTCCCGGGATCGAATCCCGCTCACGGTGGATTTTTCTGTTACAGTAGGGTTTTATCGAATCGCCAGTTTTTGTCGGACGATCGCCAAAATTAGGATTTATCACTTATTTCACATTCTAAACAAAACTAGATATGGACGAGAGCGCTGCGACAGCAATTAAAAGATGATAAATACGGTACTTTTCTTGATTAGGGATCGGGACCTCGTCTGCTTCGTCGGCCATAACGGACGACAATAGACGATCGAATCAACAAGTTCGCGTTTTAACAATGCCTTCAGAAGCAGAAACCCAGCGTCTCACGACATCGCGTATTTAAGCAAAGTCCTTCTGAAGCTAAAACCCAACCTCGTCCGTGCAGTGAGCGTGAATGAGCAATTTCAAACGAGAGATAAAACAATTGAGGCGCGAAACTCAGTAGACACTGCGTATCGTTACTATCGGTCACTATTATGGCTGAAGTCCCCATCCCCGATCAAGATAAATACCGTATTTATCATCCTATAATTGCTGTGGCAGCGCTTTCGCCCATATCTAGTTTTGTTTAGAATGTGAAATTAGTGATAAATCTTAATTTTGGTGATCGTCCGACAAAAACTGGCGATTTGATAAAACCCTACTGTAACCGATTTCTCTTCGTAGAGATTCTGCTACATTACCATTCTTGTGTCAAGCTTTCAGCTGAAACACGGTGGAGACTAATCAGAAGTTGCAGAACAACAGACACACCCAAATATTGATTGGAGGTTTCTGAGAGCCTGCAGTACTCTTTCTTTATATAACTTCCTTATTTTGTCATCCACGGACGGTAGCGTTTTATAAATATTTACATTAATATTTTATTGGTTGCAAAATTTTATTGGAAATTCGTTTTTTTTCGCATATTCTGGACCTAGTTGAATACAGCCTCGCCCTATTGGAAATTTCCCTACAAAATTTCCCTAAAACGTAGGGAAAAGCAAGGGAAAAATATAAATTTCCCCAGAAATAATGTTTGCTAGGGAAATCCCTCATTGTCTAGGGAATTTTTTTACCTAGAAGTTTTTTCCTTTGAAAATTTAAGCATTGGGAAATTATTTCCCTAGAAAAAAACGCTGGTTTAGGGAATTTTTTTCCCCTGGACTTTTTTCCCTTGAAAATTTAAGCTTTGGAAAATTATTTCCCTAGGAAATACGCTGCTCCAGAGAAATTTTTCCCTAGAACTTTTTTCCTTTGAAAATCTAAGCTTTAGGAAATTATTTCCCTGAAAAAAAGTTTCCCCAGGGAAAATCTTCATGCTTAGGGAAAACGTTATCAAGGAGAAATTTCCCATAATATTTGAATAATTCCCTTTCAAGTTATCAATTTAGTGATTAAATTTCACCATTTCAAGGCTACTTCTATGTTATGTTATGTGATGTTATGTTATCACAGAGTTAACAGTCACAACTCGCATTTAATAACATTTGGTACCAAACAAAGATATGCTAACCCGCATCGTTGCAGTGCTTGAAACCAAGTGAATCAGCAGTATCAACAGCGATAATTTCGGAAGAACACCTTTTTATTTGGGTTGAGAACATTTTCGGTAAGTTAATGAAGACATTTCTTATAATCATGAGCTTTCCATAATTTGATGTGAATCATTGAAATTGGCGATTTCGTTCATAAAAACATCCTATCTTTGTTTATCACATTGTTGTTAACAGAATTCAAATGGCAACGGAGACTTGTGTTTTCGCACACATGGGTTCAGTATTGTGTAATTATGATCATAATTTCTTCAATTTTATAACCATCATCCTTGACCTCCTTTATATTTTCCGTTGCATTCATTAATGAATTACAGAAGAGACGAGGATTTCATCCAGCAGAAGGCAAAAAGAATAAACGTGTATGCTAATGAAAAATGTGAACGTGCTGCTAAAAAAGGAATAAACATTTGTAAATTTGAGTTCTTTTCAATCATTTATTGTGATATATGCCCTCTTTTCCACTGAGTTTCATCAAGTCTTCCCTATATTTATGCTTAGGTTTTATGTTTTTTGGACAATCATGTGCACTGTTGTTTATCGAGTGGAATATTTACCTAAGTAACATGTTCTCTGCATCTCGGGTTCTGCGTCCGCGTATGTTGACTGGGGGTGACAACAGTTTCGCTAGCCGTCCTGCTAGCGTCTTCAGGTCGAAGGGGAGGAAAACTGTTGTCACCCCCAGTCAACATACGCGGACGCAGAACCCGAGATGCAGAGAACATCTGAACGACGACGCCGCGGAAACCTTCGCACCAACCTAAGTAACTTTTTCAACGGAACCGAATTTCATAGGGAAACATTTTCCCTAGAAATATTTTCCAGGGAAAATGGGGGTTCAATTTTCTAGGGAAATATTTTCAAGGGAAATATTGTCTAGGGAAAAATATTCCGTATTGTAGGGAAATTTCCATCAGGAGGCGGGAACCGAACCCGGGACCAGCGCCGTGGAGAGGCGCCCAGGGCCTTCCGTTCATACTCACTTCTGAGGAACAGCGTTCTGCAGCAAGTGTTCCAGGGTTTCGTAGTCGTCCACTGCGTCATCTGCCGGAAGAAAAGGAAGAGTCAGTGACGGCCGGGGACATTGAAACAGACAAATGACTGGAGAACGCCATCGACGCGCACTCAAAAAGACAAAAACAGTTCGCTCGTGCCAGACTTCGACAGATACAATTCAGATCCATAAATCGCCTCCAAAAAAAAAGGAATCCGATCTGATCTGCTTCTTTCGTGGTCAAGTCGTGGCGAGCGATAGTTGTAGCGATCGATGGTATTCAGCAATATTCCGCGCAAACCACAATACCATCTTATTCTTTCGAACCGAAACACTAGCCGTGTCCGAAAACCAAGTATGCTTCGGCAAAGCATTCTTGGTGTTGACGTATTTCTGACGTACAATGAAGCATGCTTGGGAAAGAATACTTCATATTCGGACTGTCTACAGTAAGGAGCGACGTTAAGCAATAGTGGCAACATATAAAACTACTAGGTATAGTGAAACACGATAGAGGGCAACTGCTATCAAATGTTTAGATCGGAAGAAAAAGAGCGATTATTAACCTTTTCATTGATATGTATATTAATAATTACGCAAATGTGATATACGAAATAAAAAAATAGATGCTACACACATTTATGAGTAGCCAACGGCTCCACCATCTTTTGTTATTCTCGTCAACAATGCTTCGAAGCCTTTAACAATGGAAGCGTGCTTCTGTGATTTTGCTTCGTAGCATGCTTCCCCCAGAGTGCTTCGCGTTCGGACATACTTCGGGTGTTTCCGACGGTACCTCCCTCCACTTGCAAGCAAGCATTGTAGTATGCTCAGCGCTAGAAGCACACGTTTTGGACAGGGCAACTATCTTACGAAAAATCCGTTGGTAAGGGACTTTCCCGATCGCTATCCTACAATGATTTCTGCGAAAACTAAACCGGAAATGATGTTTGTAGATTCACTTGTTCTTACAGTCACTAGCAATTACTTTGTGTGACTATGCTAAGACTAAGCTAAGCGACTACAGTCACTTAGCCATTGCTTAAAAGAACAATAATTTATGCCCTCTGCTCCTATCAAGTTTTCGTGCTGGGTTTATAATTTATACAATGCTACCAAAACAAGCAAAATAATATTCAATCTGTTTATTACCATTCCTCCATCTCATAAACTCTCACCTATTTTAAAGCTTTACCCAATTTTTGTGGGAATTATATTGAATGCGTCTTTAACACGAAGGGATCATCAGCAACACATGGAATAGTAGCGCCACCAGCCGTAGTGGCGAGAGTGACAAGTTTATTCGGGACTGTGATGAGAAGACGAACGTGCTTCGTCACTTTTTGTCGCAAAATCTCACTTTTATTCGCAAAACAAAACATCGATATAGGTGAGGAGGTAATAAGTTGTGTAATGTAGTTTTGTGTGAGATACAGATATAATGGTATATCTCTGAATGGTAATCGCTTCAGTATTAAATCAATAAAAGCAATGACTTCATGACTCACGCTTCTACGCCTTTATTATCAAGAAGTAGGACGCAATAGAGGTACCGAATGCCGTCGTCCTTAATTCTTCCTTAATCATTAAGGAGGTTGATCCGAAATGTGAAAGTCGTATAATTCTTTTTTATATTTTCAGCACTTATAAAACTAAAGTTCCTCTATCTAATAAAGTGAAGATAATTACACCAACCCATACTCCTTTTTGCACAAATTGCATTTGAAATTACGTACAATGAACGGCGAGGATGGCCGTCACATGGGAATATAAAGTTTCAAAATACCATAGTGACATGTCATTTTGTCAAAAAACTGATATTTTATGCATAATTTCACAAGGAATAAAATGACACGAAAAAAAAGATATCAACCCTCAATATTTTTCGCTACATCCACCATTTCTGCGCTTAAAGCAGATGCCTAGCGTCTCGTCGCTTGTTCTCTCTGATTTGGATCCACTGTCAGAAAAGGAGACACGCGCCCGTTTATTTTGAATGGCTCTATTGGTGTACTCATGGATATGTTCGCTGAGTAATTAGCTGCGACGGTGGCAAGGTTGCAACCGTTCCTTCACGGAGTCCTCTTCCGAACTTATTCGAAATCTTTCTCTCCACACCGTGAGATATTTTCTCTCCCCCTTCGTCGATATTTCGTCAGCGCTTTCACTCTTTTGCGAACTGTTCGCGCCAAACGGTTCCTTGGCTTTGTCTCCCTCGTGACTGCGAGGTGGACCAGTCTGCTTAAGAAGGGGTGGAAAGGGAAGTTAGCTGTCCCCACCCCTTCAGAGGGGTTGATGTGCGGGCCATTCTCCCCCGACGGTTAATTAACGCGCGGAAGTTTGGAGGGGCCCTCAGATTCCGGCCCTCAGATTCCGGCCCCAGCACTTCTCGAGGCCTTTGTGGGCCAAGACGATCGTCATCTCTTGATGTATTTCACGTCCGGCTCCGTTCCACTGAACCCCAAACTGAAGGAAAGTTTTCCTGATATTTTTAGGGCCTAGAAAACCTCTCCTTATTTAAGGGGGTTGATCCGAAAAGTGAAAGTCATGTCATTTTTTTACATTTTCAGCACTTATAAAACTAAACTGACGTGTTGTTGCCACGTTTAATTTACCAAGTGAGAATACATGCTCAATCCCACTAATACGTATTCTAAAATAGGTGAAATATTTTCTTACTTAGTTTGAAACTATTCCCTTGTATATAAAACTCTTTGTTTTGATTTTTATTAATAACCGTATTTTGACTACTATTTTGAATACTATTAATGACGCTGCTACCATTTGGAAGCATTGGTATTAATTACACCATGTCAATAACCAATGAAATATTTAAATTACATAAAAATATAAGAAGGTCCTTGGTAAGGTATATTCCTTAATTAAGTTAGTAAATAGACTTGTAAACACGTTCCTTCACCAGAACCGTTGCCAATGATAAGAAGAGACTGTAGTGCCACTTTCATGTAAGTAAGGTTTTTCTGCTTTTTTTCGAGCAAACATTTATTAAATCAGTTAAACAATTGTGTGGTAAGGCGAGCACTTTTTTACAATGCTAAATTCTACATAAAATAGTGCATCTCTCCTTAGTTTTTCGTCAAAACGACATTTCTCTTTACATTATTAATCTGCAAATTTCACAGCAAGAGCCATGCTCTGGCGTATACCCACGTATAAAATATCTGATTTTCAACGTCTTTTTTCTTCAAATATATGATGGAAAGGCGTCATTAATTTATTGCCAATCGATAGAAGGGCCAAAAAATGGTGTCTCCTGAAATTTTCACAAAACTGACATCTACTTCATAATTCGGTGGAGCCTCCTTAACATAATACCACCATGGTTTCGACCTTACGTCATCATCGTCGTGTTCCGCTCTTCTTCAAGCCGAAGTCAGATAAGGAAAGACGATAAAAGGAGAAAGCTAAATGACTTAAACAAAGAAAGCGACGGAAAACTGAGGTATGGCAATGTGAGGGAGAATGGCTGCCCTTCGCTCAGAACGCCATCCGACACCAAGAGATGGCGCCCCGCAAGGGAGGAAAGTGACCGATGACACCAGAAAACACCGAGCATGGGTGGAAACGATAAAACATGATTGCCGGGACTACACTAGCGCTTCAAAGTCCACTTTAAGTGACTGGTCACTTTAAAGCTTTAATGTAGGTGCCAGCAGCCTACTTTAAGTCCACCTCCACTTCCACAATGACCAATACCCCCTATTTAAAGTGGGCGTAGTCAGTTGTTACCCATTAATATGTCGTCAAGCGCACACAGTGACAATAAGAAACCAAGTCTTGGGATACTTAATTAATGAAATAGATGCTTATACACACAAATTTATTAAATGTACACACTCCCTTAGTCAAGTCATGTCTATACAAACGTATGTTTACGAGTTAAGTAGCCAGTGAGCAACTTGTCAATTATCACAACAATACAATAGTATAATCTCCATAATTTATATAATCTCTATCATCACAAATATCGAAAAAAAAACATGAAAAATTAAGCAAAACTAATTAACCCGATTAATAACTACTGAATTTAATCTATTCCGAATGATTTCAACCAAGAGAATGACCCTTAAAAGAGCGGACAATTATAGTTTTGAGGAAGTGGTTCTCTTTTCAACATATGGGAAAGATATGCCGGAAATGGCAAATTTAAAGTACACATCAAGCATCACAATTTGTTTTGCAATAATATTTCAAAGGTTTCCTTATGGTTTTACGGCGAAATTTTAATTTTTCTGTCTTTAAATGGTAATGAAATAATGCGAACACAAGAAACCTGCGAGGTAAATGAATATATAAGCAACCAACAATGCTTGAGCAATAAATTATGTGACACAAAATTAAAAGCGTTTGGGAGAAGGGCTACTCGTTCAAAATGTTACTCAGTGAATCACTTTAGATTATCAATTCACTATGTACAACTCATCAGTGGTACGTGTCTGAAAGTCCGAAACATTTTCGCAAGTTGAAAACATCACACATAGTAGGTACGTGGCGACTTGGCATATATAATTAAATATGATTTCTCAAAGGTTCTACACTAGGTTACGACTCTTCTAATAATCAGAATGATAAAATCATGAATATACAAGGAAGTCGTTTACCCTGAGCTCGCTTGCATGACTTCGAATGTTTTCCTTCTTTGTTTTTAGTTATTAATGTTAAACAGCCGGTACTCTGCAGTCAACTTAAACTGCATGTGTAGAAGACGTCCTTTACTCAAAGTTATCATTAAGCAGGCTCACTTTAAGTGGAATTGTTATGTAGACCCGGCATATGGCAGGGGACGCCTCCAAACTACGCCGTCGAAGAGCGCGCGCGTCGCGGTCGATGCGCAGAGGGCGCTCGCGAAGGAACTGCTCGGGGAAATGAGAAGAGAGGAACGATTTCTCCTCCTTAGAACTCTCTCCAGGGAGACATCGCCTGTCTTCGCGCACTGAATCAGTGCTTTGGCTTCCTCGGACTGCTTGGAAGGCGAAATCGCAACAAGGTGAGACTGCATTGGAGCGGCAGTCAGCTTTTAATGTGAGGGGACTGGGTTCGGAGATCATCTACATCTACACGATACCCCGCAAGCCACCGCTAGGGTGTGTGGCAGGGGGTGAAGATCACCAAGCATGCACTACCGTCATGCAAACAAGCAACTATAGAGACTCATGCAACTAGATTGTTAGTATCTATAGTATTTAAATACGTGCATCATGCACTACAGACTACTCTAAAATATTTCCCCTACCTATCCCTTTGCTATGCTGCCTATTCCGATCTCTTAAAGTACGGGGGAAAAATACCATTTTGAATCTATCAGCACGACAATCTTATCTCTCTAATGTTATTTATCTGGTCGAATCTACCATAATACGCTGGTGTTTTTAATATGTGCCTAATATCTTCAGTAAAGCTATCCGAATGAAATTTCTCCAATAGATTTAATCTGTACTTTAACCTACGCTCTTATAATGATTCCCACCCTAATTCTTGTATTAATTCTGACACACTACTCAAACCTATCGTAACACCTTTTAACGAACCTAGGTTCTCTCCGCTGCACACTGTCTAGTTCTCTGATCAAACCTAATTCGTTCGGATCCCATGGATGATCGAAGGAGTATCAGCGGATAGGACAGACAAGAGGGCAGGCGATGCAGCAAAGGCGATAGCATGGCGAGAATTTGTTGGAATTAGAGGGGGGAGGATTCGATGCCTGGGATTGCGGATTCAAGGACGTTTCTGAGGTTTTGGGGGCAAAATAAGAAATGGCACTGTGGTAGGAGTTGCGAGGTTATCTTGCTATTGTTCTTTAGGGGGAATAATTGTTTATAAGATGTTTTTAGTTTATGTCTACGTCTATCCACAAAGGTTAAAGGCGTCAAAAGCAGCAGTCTTATGTTTACGCTGGTGAGTAGAAGACGATGTAAGAATTTTGTGTTTAAATATATTGTGTGGAAAGCTAAGTTATGGGAGGACAGATCTTAGATTTTGAGGTGTATGCCTGTAAAGACCAGGTATATCGCTTAAGATGCGGTGACCAAAGATGGATAGGGAGTTGGGTATTGACCGTTTTGTGTCGATAGGGTGGAAGCAGCTGAAAAGGAGATATTGCTGTGAAGTGGAGGGTTTGATGTGGAACGCAGTTAGGCATTTGTTGTGGCGGTGGACTATGTCGACATAAAGGAAGGTAGTAGGAGGTAGGAGTTGCGAAGCCGAGTAAGGGTGAATAAGTGTTGAGGACCAGGCGATCTTGGCCTCGTGTGCTTCAGCTGACGGTGGGCACACCCGAAGGGCGGATTTGGTCACCTCAAGAGACTCGAGAGAGGGTTGGAACTGCTCCGGTTACCTCAAGAGAGGTGACCTGAGCAATTCCAAAACCCCTCTCCAGAGAGACTTATATGTATACCAATATGCAGCACTCCAGTATTTTCTTTGCACATTCAGTGCTCAAAATATAGAAAAAATGCTATATAACAATATATAATGTATGTATACTATTATATATGATTTATAAAAAGAGTACTAGGGAAATGTGATAAGAAGACAAAAGAGCAGCGATGTTACTTTTCACTAGTTAGGCCCCACCTTGAGTAAGCAGCCAGTGTATGGGATCCGAATGAATTAGGTTTGATATCAGAGAACTAGACAGTGTGCAGCGTAGAGCAGCTAGGTTCGTCAAAAGGTGTTACGATAGGTTGAGTGGTGTATCAGAATTATTACAAGAATTAGGGTGGGAATCATTATCAGAGCGTAGGTTAAAGTACAGATTAAATATACTAGAGAAATTTCAATCGGATAGCTTTACTGAAGATGTTAGGCGCATATTAAAAACACCAGCGTATCATGCTAGATTCGACCAGCCAAATAAGGTTAGAGAGATAGATTGTCGTGCCGATAGATTAAAATAGGCATTTTTCCCCCGTACTTAAAGAGATCGGAATAGGCAGCATAGCAAAGGGATAGGTAGGGGAAATATTTTAGAGTAGTCTGTAGTGCATGATGCATGTATTTAAATACTATAGATACTTAGAATCTAGTTGCATGAGTCTCTATAGTTGCTTGCTTGCATGTTAGTAGTGCATGCTTGGTGATCTTCATCCCCTGCCACACACCCTCGCGGTGACAGCAGAGTATCGTGTAGATGTAGAATTTAAATACGAATAAAACTCTTGACTGTTCTAGGTGAAACAAACAGTTCCTGATAGCAATTTACGAATGGTGCCCGCCTTTGCCAGCGTTCTGGGGCTTTCTCGTCCTAGAGGAGTGTTGGGTTTACATCTGGGAGATGGGGACAATAATGCCGACGATGGAGCAATAAGGTGAAGAGGAGGGGGGGGGGTGGAATGCCTATTTGCGGAGAGAGAGGGAGAGGGGGTGGTTCGGAGCAAGGGGGATGGGATGGAACGAGGGGATTTATTTCGGCGGGGGCGGCGAACAAACGCGCGCGCTAATGTTTTGCGGGAGCAATGAATGCTGGGAAGCCATCCATTCCCAGCGTTGGCCAGATGGAGCCACACGTTAACCCCAGGAGGCGAGGCAAAAAAAACTGCTTAGGCATCTGAGCACATGTGCGACGCCCCCACGATATGCGCGACCCACACCGGGAAAAGCACTGGACACGGAAGAGCTGAAGCCGTCATACACAACGATTTAAAAAGTACTCGAGAGTCAATGATGCACCGCTAAAACGTAGGGAAAGTTAATATAATATTATTCAATTATAGTATTGAGTGTACCATGAAAATTTGATAAACCACGCGAAAATTCCTTTTTAGGTTGTTTTGTGGTAAATTACCATTTCAACACAGAAACATTTCCTGCTACAATGTTTCTATGTCCTATTTACAAATAGTTGTTATTAATTTAAAGCACCATACCTAGTCGTAATGAGAAAAAGGCATTTTTCATTCCTAGATAGCAAAGTGATACCTAGTCGTAATAAGAAAAAGGAAACCCATAGCTTAATTCTTAGATAGCAAAGTAATTTTTTATATTTAAATCTATGATATTTTTTTTAGTTTTCAATTTTTATCAAAAGCCACGTGAACGAATGCAAAGAGCCGCATGTGACTTGCGAGCAGTACTTTCCCGACACCTGACCCACAGTGGGGTGAGTGATTCTGTGACGCATAAAGGAATTCGGCTCCTAGGGTGTCCTATGGATCATCAGGGTGAACGGATCGTTACCTATCTTTCATATCCGTAGTGCTACTGTATGACATATAACAGATGACTGGCGACAACCGAGCCACTTGTTCGACCCAATATTATGATGCAAAGGAAATGTGGAGGTATATGTATCACAACATAATAATGAGGTTTATATGATTAATTTGGATTAGTGTAATATAATAAAATCATTCTATTCACTTTTAATTCTCATGATATATGCTTGGATATCGTATGGGTGGACATTCGGCATCATCCGATTTCATTTTTAAATTGAAACTAATTAAACATGGACATAGCTAGTATCTGGTACAGAAAAACAGGTTTCTTTTACTTATAAATGACACTTGTCTATAACTTACGTTATGATATTATATCTTTAGTTAATCATTGCATTTTCGTGAAGAAATTCATCTATCCGCGCCTTTTTCTGCGGTAATCGTAGTTATAAATAAAATTTATCATAACTTTAGCGATAGTAAACCATACAATCACGTGCCTAACAATTTATGCGTAGTAAACCAGCTGTTAGTAACCTTCAATCAAGCTATTGAATTTTGTCTTTCAAAGCTTCTTTATTACAATAATTTTTCTCCGTCAAGTCCGAATATTGACTTAATCACTAAAAGTACATATTGCAGATGCTTGTAAGAGACCTTTACTATAGCATACAAGGAATAACATACCTTTTGAGCAACATTTGCATTAAGAGTCCTTAGTGTATAATGCTCAGGACCTCACAATGAATTTTTTTGTGTTCAATTGAATAAAACAGCATAGAAGGTAGATTCATATTCCAGTCAATAAAAATTTCCCGGAGACTTTATCAATTATTATTCGATAAACAAATTATACAAAAAACATTGAACTATAAAATTTTTTTAACATGGAGAATGGGTTAAAGTAAAACACCCGTTACATTGTAAGCATTCAACAATTCAATACGCTGTACGACCGATGTCGGAGGGATGAAGTCAGGAGCAGAAGTTAAGGAGCTCGAGGTAGTTGGGGGAGGTTCGCCTAATTGGGGTGGGAGGGGGAGAGGTGGTGTGGAGGGGGTAGCGGAGGGGAGGGAGCAGGCTGCCATTTTAAAATTCTTCTCGCAGATTTCAATTCCAAATTACTCCCACGCATCCAGCCCGTCGCCTTTTTTCTCAGTGTAGAGGGAGGAATGACATTGATATGACTGTGATGGCCTAAGCGATTCTGGCCAAGTAAAATAAGTTGTGGGTCTTATCTGTCCATATGATAAAATCGGGTGGTTAAAAATACAGAACAGGCACCTTCTCAATAAGACAACTTTCATTTACAAAATAATAACCTCAGAACTCCCCACATACTTGTATCAAAATGTATTGTACTATGCTGCGACAAATAAACGCCCAACCCGCCACATGGAAGAGCTTTATGTACCCCTATATCGACCATCTGTTCATGCTAGTTCTTTCCATGTCACCTCTTGTGATATATAGAACCACTTACCTGAAGCTATTAAAAAATATAAAAATGTCAATAGATTTAAAAATGAATATTATAAAATGTTGTTTCATCTCTAGTGGAACACTTTGTGTAAAACCAAAACTACATATACATTTATAGTCTTTCTCTTTTTTCTTCTTTTTGCAGTCTCTGCTTATTGCACTCCAATATTGTTGTAACATAATAAGGGATTTAATATTGTTACCTATCGTTTGTATTAATATGCTGTCATCCTGTTATGAAATTAATTTCATGACTCTGGATAAGTATTAATTGTGTACAATCATTTGTGTTCCTAAGGGACGAAATCGTCCCGGAATAATAAAATTCAACTCTTTTCTATGATTGGCTGAAAAGTTTCTGAGGCTACGTCTCTGGCTGAAACCTAATTCCAATGTGGTGACGTCGAAACTTTCACAGGCGTCCCGACGAAAACAGTAATTTCCACCCCGCGTGGTTTTCCCCTTCGCTCCCTGGAATCCATTAGCTCAAGATCGAAAGGGCGAACGGACTGGGCACTTGGTTCTGAACAAGAACAGCGGAGCTTTAAAGAGAGGGTCAGCTGCGATGGCCGTCTTATGCTAAAGGTTGGCTCCTTCGCAAGGAGTGAGCCGCGGCTGTTTCGTCTTGGAGACTCTTAAGGAGGCGCTCGACATCATTTATTTCCCAACAGAGAGAGAGACAAGAGCTCAGAAGAGAGATCTCGACGATCATAGTACTCGCCGAGTACTCGCCGAGAGAGAGCATTTCATACTTGATGCGAAGCTGTAGCTTGCTAGTAGCTCCCAATACATCTATTCTCCCAATACTCTCGGTCTAAATAACGAACTTGAACGTGTGCAGCGAAGATCGGCAAGACTTGTAAAGGGACGGTACGATAACCTTACTAGCGTAACCAGTCTATTAAATGAATTACATTGGGAATCATTGTCAGATCGCAGGTTGAAATTTAGACTTAATCTCTTAAACAAATTCCAAGACCATATTTTCAGTGATGATGTTAAAAATATTTTGCGAACCCCAACTTACTATGGTGGACTGGACCATAATCACAAAATTAGAGAAATTTATTGCCGAACTGACAGATTCAAATGTCCTTTTTTCCTCGTACTATTAGGGATTTGTATATTTGTAACTGTATATGCATCCAGTACGAGTGTAGCAATTGATAACATTGGTAGCTGCATGTTGGTATAAGGACTTGAAGCTAACCCAACTAACGGCATGTTTTTGCATGTTTGCTTTGCTATTTCATTCTTTTTTTAAATAGCGAAATTTAGAACAGTATATAAATACTAATCCTGTTTTATGCATGATATGTAGTGCATGTTTGGTGAGAGTTCACCCCCTGCCACACACCTTTATGGTGGCTTGCAGGGTATTATGTAGATGTTTTCATCTACATCTACATCTACATAATACCCTGACCCTGCTTTATCCAGATCTTCGGAAGTCCTACATTGGTATCGGGACAGGAAGGAAGGCGTGTATCCCCGCCTTCAGAAGTACGCGAGGAAAAACCTCTGTATTCCTGCCACTTCAACGTCGTCAGAGCGGTTCTTCAGCGATTCAGGGAACGTTGTGTTGGACGACCGACTTGTACTCACCGATACGAAAATGCGGAAATGAGAATTGTAGTATACCACAACAAAGAGATGTTACTTAACTTGGTGCATGTTTCGCTCTTTAATAAATAGGCCTTGTCCTTCTTAATTAAGTTTGACCCAATTCAATATTCACTTCACCAAACTGCCAACCGAGACATCTGCATCGATCATCGATAGTCATCGATCATCGTTATTCATCGATCATCGACAGTCATCGATTATCGACATTCATCGACCATCGATATTCATCGGTAGTCATCGATCATCGTGTACATTCTATTCGATGATCGATGACAGCTATCGTCATCGAAAATCGATGACCAAAATCGGTCATCGCACAATCCTACATGTAAGCAATGTAACTATAAGGTTATTATGCTCTATACTTTACAAAAGCTTCAAGTGATTTCTGCTTGTCTTCCTCACCCCTTGGGTTGGCTTTAAGAGGCAACAATTTCGCTGACATTACAGTCAGCGTCTTCATGGTGGATGCTATGGGACAAGGATTTTGGCCGTCTTTATAGCGTAGGCCATCTCGTCTAGGTAATGCTCTCCCATTGGTTAGTCGTCGGAGAACTCTCTTCCACACTTTATGGAGATGATATCTCTATTGAGATTCGCCAGAGTTTTCAGTATCTCGATGGCTTCTCTGATTAATCGAGGGTAGTGTTGAATCTCTTTCACAATCGTTTGAGCCAGGTCAAATAATATGTCACGCTCGCGTTCACTCCATGATTGGTCAGCTGTAGCCCACAGTTGATGCTGCTTGTACTCCGTCGCCCTATGGTGTTCCTGCATCCGAACTCTAATAGAATTGCAGGTCTCGTCGATGTAATGTGCTTCCACATGAACTCCTCACTTCACAAGATTCCTTTGCTGGACCTGTTTCTTGCTGAGCTTTCTCTTGAGCAGCTAAAATAATTTTAAATAAAACTCTCAATAAGATTCTACTATGTACAAATTCCGTCTAATCCTCAGCAAAGGTGAAATGTCATTTTCTCTCGTAAATCTATAATCCACTGGCGTAAGAATGTAAAAGAGCATGCATAAAATCGACCTGTCCTTTGGATTCTTTCTTCTCTAACCCATTCGGGCAGTATTTCTTTCAGAGCCATCACCTTAATCCACGGAATATCAGGGTGAACATCCAATTGTCCTAATGGGGGCGTTTACTCGGAACCGAAATCGCAATTTTGTGCATGAAATTGTTAGATGGAAACGAAAAAATAATTTTAGTGAAAAAATTAATCTTCTAACCACAACCATTCACTCATAAATCAAAAATTAAGAAAAGCAAACGGTGACGCCCACCGAAAAAGCTGCTGTGATAACATTGACGTCATTTTCCTCCCGTCCTTGACTGCTTTTAGGGGAAGGGAAGGGAGTGGAGGGGGTTCTCGGAAGGTCTGATCGCATAGATCCTGTCAGTTTTTCGCCGCTTATAACTCGAGAAATAATTGACGGATCAAAAAACTGGAAAAACAGGTCTTTTTATTTTACAAACTCTATCATATTCGGCAATGAAAAATGTGGTAAACGACCCCACTGTTCATTGAAGCTTTTGCGGCTCGTGGTGATATGTATATTATTCAGGTGTGCCGCGTGATGTTCAGGTATTGCCTCGACGTTTCGTGACCTCTGCTGGTCACTTCTTCAGAGGTATATGAGGTCCTCGTTGCCGGTGAGGGTATTATATATCTCAGGTGGGTGGGTCGAGGGGGGGAGAGGGATGGGGGATGGACGGAGATGTCATTGAAAAATATTTGTGAAGCGTGGGCCTCCACGTGTGGCTTATTTGGAGGCCACCATCTCTATTAACACTTTCTCTGTTCTTTATTGTTTCAATTGTTTCACGGTATAGCCTGGGTTTGAATCTGTTGACCTTCGCGATGACTTATGTTTCTTCCAAGTCAATCTCTTGTCCCAGGGCGGCATGTTCTGCCACTGCCGACTTATATGACTGTCCCAGTCGAGTGGTCCATCCGTGTTCCGTGTTGAATTTTGACGCTGCGTCCTGTCTCCCCGATGTATTTCTTCCCACATGTTCCGCAGGGCATTCCATAGACCCTCTCAATTTGCAACGGAGTCCCATCTTTCACATTTCTCAAGAAAGATTTCATATGTCGGTGCGGCCGGAAAGCGGTCTTGATGTCAAATCTTCGGAGAACATTCCCTATTCAATCCATCGCACCCTTTATGTAAGGAAGGCAGGCTGTCTTCGTGGTGATGGTGTCGTCGTTTCTCGTCGGTACTAATTCATAAGAGTTTCGATCGGCCTTGTCCTTGATGTTTCGAGACGCTCGGGAGATAGCTCCTTGGTCACATCCATTATGGAGTAAAATGGCTTCAAAATTTCGTTTCACATTTGGAAAATTTCTCTTGTCGCTTATCCGTATGGATCGTTGTATTAGACTGTGCATTAAACAATGTGTTTGGACCGGATGGTGGTGTAACGTGGAACGGAGATATTCTTCCAAGAGATCTACATCTACATCTACATAATACCCTGCAAGCCACAAGGGTGTGTGGCAGGGGGTGATTGCTCACCAAACATGCACTACATATAATGCATAAAAAAGGAATAATATTAATATAGTAGTCAGAACTACACTATTTAAAAAAGATAGAAATTGTTGGAAAAATTGTTGGTAGAAAAAGAGATGTTGAGAATGAAAAACTAGTCATACTCATAGGAAGGTGATTCCATTGTCGCGTGGGTGAAGCATTAAAACCGCAAAAACCCGACAGCAGGAAGACACCACACGTACGAATCTCACTACGGAGCCTAACACAATCACAAAAAATGTAATCGGTGACAATGTAATTCAGGAAATAACTTTGGTTGAGCTACTAGCTAATAGTTCGCCCAAGGCTCCAACTTCAGTTAACCAACCAGAGCACGTAGTAATGGTAATTGTCAGGGGCATGGTATGGAATACCACTTCATAGGAAGCACACGTGCAATGATCGTGTGAATCCTCCTAGGATGGTTCCACCCATGGACGATTTCGTCCTCAATCATCAAGTTGCAGCTAGCAAACACTAGGCCTTGTGATAGATCAAGTGTCGTGTGATAAGGGCTTTAGTGACAAGTGCAACAAGTCCTGTTTCATTTTACCAAGCCATTCATTTTTCGACAACCACGGTACGATGTTGTTTCATCTACGTCCACATCTGAATAATACCTTGCAAGCCACCACAAAGGTGTGTGGCAGGGGGTGATTTATCACCAAACATGTCATGCTTAAAAAAGGAATAGTATTAATATACTAGTCAAAACTTCACTATTTAAAAAAGATAGAAATTGCAAAGCAAACATGCAAAAACATTCTGTTAGTAAGGTTAGCTTTAAGTACTCATACCAACATGCAGCTACCAATGCTATCCATTGCTACTCTCCGATTGGACATATTTACTATTATTCGTATCACTACGTACGAGAAAAAAAAGAAATTTTGAATCTGTCAGTTCGGCAAACAATTTCTCTAATTTTGTGATTATGGTCTAGTCTAACATAGTAAGTTGGGGTTCGCAAAATATTTTTAACATCATCACTGAAAATATTGTCTTGGAATTTATTTCAGAGATTAAGTCTAAATTTCAACCTGCGATCTGACAATCATTCCCATTTTAATTCATTTAATAGACCGGTTACGCTAATATAATTATCGTATCGTTCCTTTACAATTCTTGCCGATCTTCGCTGCACACGTTCAAGTTCGTTATTTAGACCGATTTCGTAGGGATCCCATACACTGGCAGCATATTCCAAATGAGGTCTTACGAAGGAAAAGTAGCTGATTTCTCGTACATGATCGTCACATTTACCCAGTACCCTTTTGAAGAATCCCAGTTTACGATTAGCTTGACCCATTATTTCACTTAGAAACTCTCTATCCACATCTGCACAGCGGAAGTGTCACTTCACCCAAGATCTTAATTCCCACGCAACATCCGTGCTCTGGTCGGGATACGAAACAACGCCCTCTGGGTGGCCATCGCACTGACTACCGCCTGGTTCCATACTCTGCCCTTTCCCCCTGCGTTTTTCCCCTCCGAGCAATCGAGACGAGAAAAATCAGGGCATTCCCACCTTTTAATCCACTATCCACTCTCGATCGATGAGCAGTCGGTACATGATTTCTTAATGGATGCGAGGAAGAATGCGAATAATTCCAATGAACAGTTTGTACATGCATAACTATTTTTAAATTTCTTTTTCGAACATAATTTATTGCTGTCGCCGAGTAACAAAAAGGCCAGTATTTATGCATTAGGTACATCTACACGATACCCTACAAGCCAACGCGAGGGTGTGTGGCAGGGGGTGAAGATCACCAAGCATGCACTACTAACATGCAAACAAGCAACCAAAGTGTCTCATGCAACTAGATTGTTAGTATTTGTAGTATTTGAGGGGTTAATACATGCATCATACACTACAGACTACCTTAAAATATTTCCCCTACCTATCCCTTTGCTATGCTACCTATTCTGTTCTCTTATAGTACGGGGGAAAAATGTCATTTTGAATCTATTAGTACGACAATCTATCTCTCTAATCTTATTTATCTGGTCGAATCAGCATAATACGCTGGTGTT
Organism: Platycnemis pennipes; assembly: GCA_933228895.1. Lineage (NCBI taxonomy): Eukaryota > Metazoa > Arthropoda > Insecta > Odonata > Platycnemididae > Platycnemis > Platycnemis pennipes. The sequence goes on along the minus strand of OW121855.1, from coordinate 122,016,740 downwards.
TTTAATATGTGCCTAACATCTTCACAAAAGTTATCCGATTGAAATTTCTCTAATGGATTTAATCTTATTAGAAATTAGAAATGGAAGGTAAAGACAATGTTTTTAATTTTTATTGAACTCTTCGATTGGAGAATTCCTTTTCAATTCTTTAAAACCTAGCCCCTCTTTCTGAGGTAAGAAAACTTTCCCTTCAATTGCCCAAATTTCCAAGGTAATAGAAGCAAAATAAATATGTCAAATACATCAGTCAGGAATTAAAAAAAATGCTCGTGTGACACTTTTTTAAGTTTAGACAAGGTACGAAATCGGGCAGCCTTCATGCGCTACACGGTTGTTTCTCGACATTGCGGTGTGTCAAAATATTGGTTTGAGCAGAATGAAAGTAAGGATGTATGATTTTGGAGCTACGGATAAGGACAAAGGCTCTCTCGTCAGGGTATGAACAGAGAGAGAGAGTAGGGGGCAGGTGTCCGTTCGGGGCGAACGGTGGTCATCATTGGAATGGACGGCTGTTTGCACTGGGCCTATCTCTGACCATCGGCGGAACTTGACCCCAACTTAATCCACTTCGAGGTCGGAGATGGTCCTCAAGATATTGGATGTACTCTCGTGTAACACAAACAAACCCAGGAGGCAATGAACCATTTCCTTCCACGAGAGTATCTGTGAGCGCAAATAAGATTTGACATCAAGTTTAGTGCTTCATCACCTAATAGATTTATAACCATCTGCACTTCTTATTTAACTGAAAACGTTGTTACTGCAGATGAAATATAAAAGAATTTTTTTAAACTTATAAAAGGGTGGCGACAGCTTCCATCTACATCTACACGATACCCTGCAAACCACCGCCAGGGTGTGTGGCATGGGGTGAAGATCACCAAGCAAGCACTACCGACATGCAAACAAGCAACTATAAGGTCTCATGCAACTAGATTGTTAGTATCTATAGTATTTAAAGGGTTAGTACATGCATCATGCACTACAGACTACTCTAAAATATAAGTTGTCTACTGAGGGAATTAAATTGGCAGGGGAAATTAAATACCTCAAAGTAATTATCTTCTATTTGAAAAACATAACTTTTTTCGAGGGAATTATAGTTTTGAATATTACTACGATTCATTTTTTGATTTAATGCCTGGTTATAAGTTTTTAATCGAGGCAAGTGGTATCAATACTCATTACCTTCTTGCTTTTCTTCAGTCACATTTGGAATAGCAAAAAAATATCTCGGTGCGCCTTAAATTAAAGAGCAAGGTAACGTCTTCAGGATGATGCAGATTGTTGTTGGTGCATGGCCATATTCGGAGAAAACGATACGAAACTCCGGCAAAAGTGACTTAAGGCTCCAAAACCCTCCTTGCTCAACATCCGATGCCATTCCATATGCCGTTTCTCCCTCAAGTACTGCCTTTATCTCAGGCCATCGAACGCCTCAAGACAATCTGGGTGACCCGTTTTCTTTGTCAATTTTCTTTTCCCCCACTCTTACTTCTTTAGTCTTCCTTCTCTTTTCCCTCACTCTTCTTTGTTTATTAGTAGGTATCCATCAGTGTTTTCAAGTGCGCATCCACACTAATATGCACTTCAGACCGGGAGGAGGAAAGGTACAAGGGATCGAAGGGAAGGAAGGAGGGAGGGCAAGGAGGAAGGGCGAAGGGAGAAACCCGGCGTCGGCATTGGCCTGCTCTTTACGAAAAGGCGCCAAGGGGACCACGGCTTAACGTCCCACCCGACGGACGGAGCACTGAACTCAAATATTCTCCACAAAACACTCAATTAGGAGCCGGTTTACAAATATAAAATATATTTCATGGAGGGGATACGAACCCGGGCTCTTCCAGTGAGAGGCCAGTGCTCTAAACACTTACAAGATCCCGGTGTTTCCAAGTACGTTTGATACATTTCAAGTTTATCAATCTCCCACAGTACCACGTAACGAATGCTTCCATTCTAGGCTTTTCCGCGGTGCATACACTCCATCTACATCCACATCTACCCGATACCCTACAAGCCACCGCGAGGGTGTGTGGCAGGGGACGAAGGTCACCAAGTATGCACTACCAACATGCAAACCAGCAATTAAGGGGTCTCATGCAACTAGATTGTTAGTATCTATAGTATTAAAGGGATTAATACATGCATCATGCACTACAGACTACTCTAAAATATTTCCCCTACCTATCCCTTTGCTATACTGCCTATTCTGTTCTCTTGTAGTACGGGGGAAAAATGGCATTTTGAGTCTATCGGTACGACAATCTATCTCTCTAATCTTATTTACCTGGTCGAATCTAGCATAATACGCTGGTGTTTTTAATATGTGCCGAACATATTCAGTAAAGTTATTCGATTGAAATTTCTCTAATAGATTTAATCTGTACTCCATGTCTCACTGCCTTCAAGAAGTATGTTCTAGATGCCGTTATATTCAAACTGTGCTCCATGTTGCTGATTTGTTCTAAAGATGTATTTCCTCCCACAAGACATCGCAATCCCAGCTGTCAGTAGATAATCTTTTTAAGTAGAATGTCACCTTTCCCTGCGCTAACCCTACTATTTCCTTCCTGCTCCGTCCATTGGTGGTTAGTACACCCACCGGATATTGATGTTTTGTCATCTGCTGAACCATTTACTTTCAGTTTACCATTAGTATTACCATTTCCTCTGCTACTCCATGACATTACCTTACAATTCGTTTTCTCACTTTGGGCCTTCTAGCGATTCCTGACTGAAGTCTTATCCATGTTATCTAAAATCTTCCATAAATCCCTTTCAGATTATGTCATGTGCATTATGTCTACAGCAAAATGGAAAATTCTAATTGTTTCCACGTATTTGATAGCATGCAATGCTTAAGCCATCTCCTTGGCTTCTTTGATGGCTTCCTTCATGCACACATTATAAATTACAGAAGACAGTACGCAGCCTTGTCTCACTCCTTTCTTTATTCTTGCTTCACTACAGCTGGGTCCTGTTTTGAAAAGAACTACATGTGATCAAAAGCTTCCTGACTCACCTGAATTCCCACTGACTATTCGGAAGATAAATTCATTTGCCAGCATCATCATCATTGGTCAACAATCCTAGGATTGAATTCAAAGACCGCGAACTGGCCGCGGCAACTTTAGCGGCGTCACCCGCTGAAAATTGCACTATAGCAAGGAGTTCCACAGAGAAAAAATCATTCGCCTTGATCCTAGGATTGGTTTGACTCAGCTTTCCACTCGATTCTTCAATCGGCCAACCTCTTCATATTAACGTCGTTTCTCTCTTTCACGTCCTTTACGACCTGCTCCATGTAACTCATACGAGGCCTGCCTTTTCCATTCTTCCCGTTCACTTTTCCTTCGACGATTGTCTTCATCAGGCCGTCGTGTCTTAAGGTGTGGCCGATTTAGTTGTCCCGTCTTCTATTCATAGTTTTCAGCAGGCTTCTCTTTTCTCCCACTCTTCTTAGGACTTCTTCATTTGTCACTCGGTCGATCCATTTCATCTTCAGCATTCTTCTGTAGCATCATTTGCCATATCTTCTGCATTCACTCGTTGTTGTATGCGGGCGAGGCCATATGCGTTGCCTCGTCACTCGTGGCGCTAGTGTTCCTCTTGTAGCTTCCCTAAGGACAGTCGTTTGCTCTGAAGCCGTGCTTAGTCGTTCCACTGAGATTTTGTTTTTCCGCGATTTTTTTTTAATTTTGTCTACACCTAGTATCTCTAGTATACACATATTAGACTAGATTTTCCTTCGTAGAATAATTACGCTTTGGCCTTCTTTCAGGAGGGCAAAAAGTAGTAACGCAAAAAAGATATATGTAGGCGCATATTACAGGCCACCGGATGCAGACATCAATTCTACAATGGAACTAGATAGACTAGTCAGAGATAGGTACATTAATTTCTCGGAACAATGACAGAGGAATAATAGTAGGCGGAGTTTCAATCTCCCTTCGATTATATGGAATACGCGTAGTTTTATAACAGGAGGTAAGGATAAGGAACTCTGCGAATCATTGTTGAACACCTTTACGTCACATTCTTTACAACAGCTAGTAACAGAACCTACCAGGGGAAACAACATTCTAGACTTATTAGCAACAAATATACCCGAATGAGTTCTAAATATAGCTATAGACACTGGAATTACTGAACATAAAATAGGGCATGCGAAATTTATTGTAGGCGTTGAAAGACATTATAAACAAAGGAGGAGGGTTTGGCAAGGCAAATTACGAGGGCATGAAAGAGGAATTAAGGGAATCGCGAACTAAGCAAAGATAATTCTTTGCTTAGTTCGGTGATACAGAGAATTCGTTGAGAGAATTTCTTAAGGTCACCCGTAAAGTAGTTAATAAATACATACCAAGTAAATTCAATAGTGATAATACAGAGCAAGGTTGGTATAACGCGGAGGTTAGGAAATCATCTACATCTACACGATACCCAGCAAGCCACCGCGAGGGTGTGTGGCAGGGGGTGAAGATCACCAAGCATGCACTACTAACATGCAAGCAAGCAACTAAAGGGTCTCATGCAACTAGATTGTTAGTATCTATAGTATTTGAGGGGTTAATACATGCATCATGCACTACAGTATACTCTAAAATATTTCTCCTACCTATCCCTTTCCTATGCTGCCTATTCTGTTCTCTTATAGTACGGGGGAAAAATGCCATTTTGAATCTATCTGTACGACAATCTATCTCTCTAATCTTATTTATCTGGTCGAATCTAGCATAATACGCTGGTGTTTTTAATATGTGCCTAACATCTTCAGTAAAGCTATCCGATTGAAATTTCTTCAATAGATTTAATCTGAACGTTAACCTACGCTCTGATAATGATTCCCACCCTAATTCTTGTATTAATTCTGATACACTACTCAACCTATCGTAACACCTTTTGACGAACCTAGCTGCTCTACGCTGCATACTGTCTAGTTCTCTCATCAAACCTAATTCATTAGGATCCCATACACTGGCTGCATACTCAAGGTGGGGCCTAACTAGTGAAAAGTAGCATCGCTCTTTTGTCTTCTCATCACATTTCCCAAGTACTCTTTTTATAAATCCTAGCTTTCTCATCACTAAAGCGACAAAGGGTATGCCACGCTAGGATGAAAAATGCAAGACAGGGTCTATCGGTAGTGGATAAAAATGAGCTAGTCCAAAACTTAAAAAAATCGAGAGCATTAGCAAGGAAAGCATGTAGCAAAACGTTATCACATTTCAAGAGCAAGATGTTACGAGAATCTTTGGATAGCAATCCTAAAGCGTTTTGGTCATATGTGAGAGAGCTCCAGGGAAATAAGTCCACAGTGCACACACTTAAAAATGATAAAGGAATCAGAGTCACCAGCAGTGTAGAAAAAGCCAATACTTTAAACACCTTCTTCCAAAGTGTATTCAACTCATCGTCACAAAACGCATTGGAACTACCGTCGAACACATTCAGTGCGCAAATACCCGAAATAAAAATTTCATGTCGCGGAATAGAGCAGCAGTTAAAAAATATTAATAAAAACAAATCACCAGGTCCCGATCTAATTCCTTCCAGGGTATATAAAACATTAGCTTCTGAAATAGCCTCATATCTGAAAATAATATTCAATAAAACACTAAAGAACCACATAGTACCCATGGATGGAAAGTAGCTAACATTACACCTATATTTAAAATCGGTGATAGGGAAGAACCTAGTATCTACAGACCCATTTCACTCACGTCAATCTCTTGTAAGGGATTTAAGCAAATTGTAGTCTGTTCAATCATGCGGCTTTTGGATTGCTCACAAACAGTCAACATGGGTTACTGAAAGGTACATCTTGCGCGACACAATTAGCTTTATTCATACATGATATTTTAGTCTACGGCGAACACAGTACTTAAGTTGATGCGATATTTTTAGATTTTAAAAAGGCATTCGATAAGGTTCATCATGATAAATTCATCTTGTAATTAGAGAGCTTTGGTGGAAATAAAGACGTTGTATGTTGGGTAAAAGAACACTTAAGTGGGCGAGAGTAGTGGGTTGTCATATATGGTAACATGTCGGACACAATCAAAGTCACGTCGGGAGTTCCACAGGGTATCGTAGTAGGTCCGCTTATGTTTCTTTTATATGTAAACGATTTGGGTACCGTAGTTAACAGTAAGCTTAGACTTTATGCAGACGATGCGGTAGTGTATAGGGGTATATCAAAAGAAGAAGGCAGGAAATCGCTTAGCAAGTATTTAGATGCAATTCAAGAGTGGTGCGACAAATGGCAGTTAGAACTCAACCTTAAAAAGTGTGTAGCTATCAATTTTAGGAGGAGGGTTCAATTCGATAGAGCGTACCTATAAAATTAATAACACGAAGACGAAATCGTTGAAACCATGAGGTTTTTAGGTGTAACAATCACTAAAGATTTATCGTGGGGAAGACACATAAGGGAAATATGCGGCCGAGCGAAGAGAAAGCTAGGATATATAAAAATAGACAGTGTGCAGCGTAGAGCAGCTAGATTCGTTAAAAGATGTTACGATAGGTTGAGTAGTGTGTCAGAATTAGCAAAAGAATTAGGGTGGGAATCATCACCAGAGCGTAGGTTAAAGTACAGATTAAATCTATTAGAGAAATTTCAATCGATAGCTTTACTGAAGATGTTAGTCACATATTAAAAACACCAGCGTATTATGCTAGATTCGACCAGGTAAATACGATTAGAGAGATAGATTGTCGAACTGATAGATTCAAAATGGCATTTTCCCCCGTACTATAAGAGAACAGAATAGGCAGCATAGCAAAGAGATAGGTAGAGGAAATATTTTAGAGTAGTCTGTAGTGCATGATGCTTGTATTAATCCCTTAAATATACCGATACTAACAATCTAGAGCCATGTGGCCTTATAGTTGCTTTTTTGCATGTCGGTAGTGCATACTTGGTGATTTTCACCCCCTGCTACGCACCCTCGCTTGCAGGGTATCGTGTAGATGTAAAGTTGGCACCAATGGTAAACCAGGGCTACGGCTTCCCTGATTCTGTGGGACAAGTTATTCCGGTAGAGAAGGTTCCCTGAAGTTTTTCTGCCCGACTAGCTGTTAAAACGTCATATTCACATGTCAAAGATCTCATTTTTATTTATTTTAAAATAACCAATATACTGAGAAACAGGTGGGTGGGCATCCTTAGCACCAAATGAGTGAAAATTGCGAATGTTGGCAGCACCGCATATAGACGTCCGGCCGATGCTCAAATAGACGAAATGACGGTCGATAAGCAATCAGAGTGCGTCCAGAGCGACATGTCCAGGTCGATTAATGCGAGGAAACTCACTTTCGAAGGGTGATGAGGTCAACTCCAAACTAACAGCTCCAGGTTGGATTTATGCTGAAAGCATACTTTGGGCCTTTCATTTTTCGAAATTTTATTTCTACTGCAATGGAAGGCAAGTATTGTAAGGGGACGTTATGATAACTATATTATTGTAAACAGTCCATCAGATGAACCCAAATGGGAATCATTTTCAGACTGTGGGTTGAAATTTTAACTAAAAGTCTTCACTAAATTTCAAGAGAGTTTTTCACTGATAAGCTTAAAGATATTTTATTTTAAGAAAGACACCAACTAACTATGGTCTACTGGACCATGATCATAAAATTAGAGATATAGATTGCCGAACCGACATATTCATCAAAAGGCCCTTCTTCCCTCGTACATCTACATCTACATCAATACCCTGCAAGCCACCATTAAGGTGTGTGGCAGGGGGTGAATTCTCACCAAACATGCACTACATATCATGCATAAAAAAGGAGTAGTATATATATATACTGTTCTAAAAACACTGTTTAAAAAAAGTTAAAAATAGCAAAGCACACATGCGGAAACATGCTGTTATTTGGGTTAGCTTCAAGTCCTTATACCAACATGCGGCTACCAATGTTATTCATTGCTACACTCGTATTGGATATATTTACCGCTATTCATATCTCTATTTGTACGACGAAAAAAGGACATTTTGAATATGTCAGTTCGGCATTCAATTTCTCTAATTTTGTGATTATGGTCCAGTCTGCCATAGTAAGTTGGGGTTCGCAAATAATTTCCCAATTTAATTCATTTCAAATTTAATTCATTTCATAGACTGGTTACGCTAATAAAATTATCATACCATTCCATTACAAATCTTGCAGATCATCAGTGCAGATGTTCCAGTTCAATATTTAAGCTTATTTCGTAAGGATGCCATACACTTAAATTAATTAAAAAATTAACCTTCTAACCACAACCATTCACTCATAAATCAAAAATTAAAATAATTAAAAGGTGACGCCCACCGAAAAAGCTGCTGTGATAACATTGACGTCATTTTCCTCTCGTCATTGACTGCTTTCAGGGGAAGGGAAGGGAGTGGAGGGGGATTCTCCGAAGGTCTGCTCGCACAGATCCTGTCGCAACAACTTCCATTGGCAGAGTCAGCTGTATCTCCCCCATTGCGATACGGCAAGGTAGCTTCGCGGACTCAGTTGTGATTGGACGAAGTCGTTATACGTCAGAAGTTGCACCACGCCCACTTTTCCGAAAGGGTTTAAAACACAGTTTTTCGCCGCTATAATTCGAGAAATAATCGCGGATCAAAAAACGGAAAAATACGGTTCGTTTAATTTTACAAACTCTATCAGATTCGGCAATTAAAAAATATGGTAAACGACCCTGTTGAAGCATTGCCTGCAGAAATTCGCTTTCATTTGCACCTTGGGATGATGTAATCGCTTAACCAGAACTCAATCGTGGCGTAGACACGCAGTCATGCACGAAGATACGTGAGCGACTCTCGCGGTGAGAAGTGACGTCGGTTCGGTTCCCTCGTGCACTTCGCCGATCATTTCGGAGTCACGTCCTCTCCCGCGTGAATCTCGCTCCATTTCAAACTCGTGCATCCAATCGCATGCCTTCCTCATCGTTGAGGAAATCAGATTAGACTCCCATCTGCCGCTGCAAAAGTGAACTCTGCATCACGTCTGGGCGGACATATCCACGAGTGCATCCAACCCGAAGGTGTGATGCATGTTTAAGGCCCGTATTCATAGTCGTTACCTGGGTGTCCTCCGTTCGCTGGATGACCCCTTAGCTCAGAAAGTGTATTCATAGTCACAATGAAGGGGACGGATGTCACCCATCACTCCCCTAGGCTACCGATTTCTTGGGTGCGGCTTCAGGCTCACCCAGAGCTCCCTTAACGTAATTTCAACATGTCCGCCGCTATCATCTTAGGTATTATAAATGAAATATCTCTTATGAAACGACTTACACGCATGAATTTTAGTTTTAGTAATGCTAGTTTTTAATGAGCGGACGGGAATGATTGAAAATGTGACGTAAATTTTCTTTAAAATGCAAATTACATTGTCCTCTAAACTTCCCGTATTATGTTGTGCAACACAACCAATTTTCTAGAAATAATAGTGAGTAATGAATTAAAAGTTGAATTATGAATGTTGATTACGGAATATAATGCCCTTATTTCTCTATTATAAGAATAAAATACGGATTAATGCATTATATTGGGTTAATTACAATAAATTTTCCTCTTTTAATTCTCTGATTCAGAATGTTGAGGCGTTCAATGTATGAAGAATGTTATAAAAAGCAGAATGGTCGTAATAATTCTCCCGCGTCATGATTTAAATCAAACAATCACTAATTTGTAAAGAATTTCGATCGGAAAAGTACAACACTCGTTGCTGTCAACAATTAGTTAGAATTGTTAGAATTCAGGTGGTAAACATCTTTTTTTTTATTTACCTACATGTGGATGTCACCAATAGCTTATGTTGAATGTGTAATTCTATTGTCAACCTTTTTATGATGACAACCCTTGCCATGGTGATAACAGACAAATAAATGAGAGTGAAAACGTAATCCTGTTAATTCTGATGATTCTTATTTAACGCTGAATCCACTGCACAAATAACACAAACAAGGCGGAGTGGCGCGAGGAGAAGCAACAAATCAACTAAAATGTGTTTCGTAAATACTGCGAGGCTTTCAAGAATATGGACGATTACGGTGTGCACGACAATACGGCAGTTAATATGACGCTATCCCCGAGTGCACGTTTACGTGTGGGTATTATAATGTGGAATTTCAATGTTCCTCGTACTGTGCATGACACGTAGCTGATATCAATATGAGTGAACGCGATCTTTGCAACGATATACGACAAGTGCAACGATAACAGGTATCAAGTTCATATGTGATAGTAAACAGTGTCCCTTATCGTCATGAAGTTCGGCAAAAGGGAGAGATCGTTCTAACTCACCATGAGTTTCAAGAAACGAACGTCATCTGGGAAGCAGAGAGTGTTCTTCAAAGTATAAGCGACTATCCTGCATTACTGTGTATATAGCCATACATAAGTGATATTGAATTCCCGCCACTAATTTAGCCCAGTACTCTCCGAGTTGATGTTAGTGAACCAAATCTGGATTACAATTGCAAATGCTCCACATCCTCTCTTCATAGAGATGATGGATGGGTTTCTATGTGAAATTCAAAATTGACTGTGAAAGAAAATTGTATCATCTCTTGTTATGAAAGCAAAAACTGTGGCCAGTAGACTATCACATTCTAAGTTGCATTTGTGAGAGTGAGAGAATTGCTACCCGATGTTTACATTTCTGTTGTGGTGTACTGTAAATTAAAATATTATTCGGTAAGCTGTTTTTTCCATTCAATGGATTAGGGATTGTTATGAGGCATAAAAAAAACAGTTCTTATAAAAACAAGTGTGTGAAATAACGTCAAGAAGGTTGTAATAACAGCTGATTTTTTGAATATGACTGCTGTGGAGGCCTTTAAAACGTAGCATTCCCGAGTGAAATCCTATTTTGATGATATCATTCCCCTAAATTGTAGTTTCGGATAGAATTCTTGCAATAACAAGCTATCGTTAATACATCAGTCACGACGGTACTCCGATCCACCGCAATTTATGTATTCAAGTAATGCCTCACGTATGCCCAACTATGCCATATCTGTCGCGGTTGTATGTATCATCGGTTCTTTAATTTTCTACTAAATATTTTATTACTTAATGTGTGACTCAATTAAGTAACGCAAGGAACACAATCGATCCAGTCCTATTTGCTGCATCTATGTTCGCATTATACGCCTGACTAATATCTTATCGTGCCTTCTTCTTCTCCGAATTGGAGGTTACATCGGTTCACCTATTTCCAATTTTGTCTTTATACTGCAAGACCAAATCACACAGTATATTTTTTTCGGTGATTGTAAATGCAACATTTCTGCCGTTGGAGACTGCCATGTTTATTTACATAGTTCACCGCCGTTTAACTGTTGCAATTTATCATGACAATAGAGCATCGAAAAACGTGCGGAACCGTTCACGACCGGGTTGACCCGATCTTTTCCTTGAATCACTTCCCCTGGTCAGATCTTACCTAGATGTGGTTTATGAATCGCGTAGTGAAGGTGACACCCAGGTGTCCTCCGGCCAGGGGAGACCCATGTCTCCCCTGCGAAAACGACTATGAATACGGGCCTTACTTATCGCTCGGATTCCAGCAGAAATCGTAACATCGTCATTTCGAGGTTAAATTATATCGTAATTTTCAGTTCCTCCCCAATATTTAGGTACTATAGCTATTTATACCTCGCAATCTTTCCTGGGGTAAACACATACGTGAAATAATGGGTCAAGCTAATCGCAGAGTCACCAAAAGAGTACTGGGTAAATGATACGATCGCGTACGAGAAATCAGCTACTTTTCCCTTGTAAGACCTCATTTGGAATATGCTGCCAGTGTATGGGATCCCTACGAAATCGGTCTAAATAACGAACTTGAACGTGTGCAGCGAAGATCGGCAAGATTTGTAAAGGGACGGTACGATAACCTTATTAGCGTAACCAGTCTATTAAATGAATTAAATTGGGAATAATTATCGGACTGTAGGTTGAAATATAGACCTACTCTCTTAAACAAATTCCAAGACCATATTTTCAGTGACGACGTTAAAAATATTTTGCGAACTCCAACTTACTATGGTAGACTGGACCATAATTACAAAATTAGAGAAACTGATTGCCGAACTAAAAGATTCAAAATGTCCTTTTTTCCTCGTACAATTAGGGATATGAACAGCGGTAAATATATCCAATACGAGTGATTGAATCCATAGTATAGGTTGTTGCATGTTGCTGTAAGGACTTGAATGTAACCCAACTAGCAGCACGTTTTTTCATGCTTAGTTTGCTATTTTTATCTTTTTAAATATTGCAGTCTAGACTAATATATTAATACTAATCCTGTTTAATGCATGATATGTAGTGAATTTTTGATGAGAATTCACCCACTGCCACACACATTTGAGGTGGCTTGCAGGGTATTATGTGGATCTAGGTAGATGTAGAAACTGCTGTGTGTTTAGCTGAGGCCAGGTTGTGGAATAGTATTTCCGCCAATATTATGGAATGCACTTCCATATTAGATTTTCATAAAAGATTTTTCCGGCATTTTTGTAGCCAGGAAGGGTAATAATTTGAAATGTATATAATATTTTATAGGAATTGATGTTCTGTTTCTTCTGATTAAAATTTAACCGCTTTGCACATGGGTATATTCTGTTATGTTTTGAGCTCAAACATTATTGTTTTTTTTTTGTATGTTCTTAGAGGAGTCCAAGAACAATGAAACGTGTCAATGCCGTTACATTCCAACCATCTCCATGTAAGACTCTCTTCATTTTCATATTGACTGCACCCCTTTGAATAGTTTTCGCACGCCACACCTCAAGAAATCGACTTGGAATGTTACTGGCCACTGCGTCTTCATTTCGCCAATATTCGCTGCTGTAAATGAGAGGGTTGATTCCTTCTTTACGTCATCGCCCAAAATTCTCGGCGCTATAGGGCCAGAATCAGAATGAAGAGTACTCGGGAAATGTGATGAGAAGACAAAACAGCGATGTTACTTTTCACTAGTTAGGCCCCACCTTGAGTATGCAGCCAGTGTATGGGATCCTAATGAATTAGGGTTGATCAAAGAACTAGACAGTGTGCAGCGTAGAGCAGCTAGGTTCGTTAAAAGGTGTTACGATAGGTTGAGTAGCGTTTCAGAGTTAATACAGGAATTAGGGTGGGAATCATTATCAGAGCGTAGGTTAAAATACAGATTAAATCTATTAGAGAAATTTCAAACGAATATCTTTACTGAAGATGTTAGGCACATATTAATAACACCAGCGAATTATACTAGATTAGACCAGATAAACAAGATTAGAGAGATAGATTGTCGTACCGATAGATTCAAAATGGCATTTTTCCCCCGTACTATAAGAGAACAGAATAGGCATCATAGCAAAGTGATAAGAAGGGGAAATAATTTCTAGTAGTCTGTAGTGCATGATGCATTTATTAATACCTTAAACACTATAGATACTAACAATCTAGTTGCATGAGTCCCTACGGTTGCTTTTTGCATGTGGGTAGTGCATGGTTGGTGATTTTCACCCCCTGCCACACTCCCTCGCGGTGGCTTTCAGGGTATCGTGTGGATGTAGACCTCTCCCACCTTTTGCCCCCCTTCGCCACCTCTTGAGGACAAATGCTCAATCCAATTGTCATCCTCGGAATTTGATCAAACCGAGCGTGTATCGCTAAAGTTTGCCGACCCTATCTTTCCAAAAGAAGGACTCTCTCTTTGAATTGAATTTTCTACGCATACTCACACCTTACCCAAACATCTGAATCCATTTGGCAGGACAAAGTTAATAATGTGTCCTCCTAAACCCATATCATCAGCAAATTCAGTTTCACAAAGGGTGAGCGGAAGAGTTTTTAAATGAGATTACGTTCCTTCGCCACGTACAATGCAATGAATAACCAGTTTCGAGAGCTAAAGTCGTCTGTCCTTGCTGGCAATTATCACAGGAACACTGACGCGAGTGAAGACACTTCAAAAAGGCCTTGGCGAAGTTCGGTGAATAAATAATTCCTGTTTGCGATAGTTCTGCTAAAAGAATTATCTCCGCAGAGGAGTCCGACGGCAACGAGAGATATCTTTGTAGGAGAGTGAGAAGGCGTGAGTCCCTCACTTCAGGAGGTTCCACCTCCACTCCGCGATTCAATATTCCGAAAAAGACCTTTGTTATTTAATGAAGAAATACCGATCCAGAAAAGCACCTAAATGGAAAATCATCTATAGCGTGTTAACAAAAACACGATATATAGCGCGTTGTAGTTGCATCCTACTTTTTACGAGCTCTTTTATAACTCATTTTGACTTCGAAACATGACTGACGTGTTGTTGCCACGTTTAATTTCCAAAGTGAGAATACATGGTCAATCCCGCTAACACGTATTCTAAAATAGGTTAAATACTTTTTTTTACCCAGTTTTAAACTACCCTCTTGCAAATAAAACTCTTTGTTTTGATTTTATTAATATTTCTATTTTTGAAAATTGTTTGGCAACAATGAAACTGCTACCATTTGCAAGCATTGGTATTAGTCACACCATGTCAATAACCAATGAAATATTTAAATTACATAAAAAATATCAGAAGGACCTTGGTAAGGTAAATTCCTTAATAAATAGGCTCGTAAGCATGTTCCGTCACAAGTACCGATTGCCAATCATAACAACATACTGTAGCGCCACTTTCTTTTAACTAAGGGTTTTTCTGCTTTTTTCGAGCAAACATTTACTAACATCAATTAAGCAAGTGTGGTAAGGCGAGTGCTTTTTTACAATGCTAAATTCTACATAAAATTGCGCATCTTTTATTAGTTTTTCGTCAAAACGACATTTCTCTTTACATTATTAATCTGCTAATTTTACCAATTCAGCCATGCTCTGCCGTGTAACCACGCACAAAATAGCTGTTTTTCAACGTCTCTCTTCTTCAAATATAAGATGAAAAGGCATCATTATTGTATCGCCAATCGGTAGAAGGGCCACAAAATCGTGTCTCCTGATATTTTCGCAATAGTGACATCTACTCCATGATTCGGTGGATCCTCTTTAAGAGCGTCCGAGTGATATTCTCACTCGCTGGAGGAACGACCGTCGCTTCGGCGGGGAAACACACACGGACTACGACTTCGAGGACTTCTCTCGAGCGGAAAATAAAAATGCGCCTGTCAGTTGCAGAACTGTTGCTCCTCGAAAACTCCAGAGTGGTCATTCATTCATCAAATGCACACTGGCGCAAAATTAGGAGGTTGGAAGGCAAAGCACGCGGGGCAATGTGACTACTTGTTTAACAAGCAGGAGGGGAATAGAAGATGCGAAATTGGATGATGGCCAAGGACACGGGGTGAATTCTCACCAAAAGTCACTACATATCAAAGGATTAGTATTTATATACTGTACTAAAATTCACTATTTAAAAAAAGATAAAAGTAGCAAAGAAAACATGAAAAAACATGCTGTTAGTTGGGTTAGCTTTAAGTCCTCATACCAACATGCAGCTACCAATGTTATCCGTTGCCACACTCGTATTGGATATGTTTAACGTTATTCATATCCCTAATAGTACGAGGAAAAAAGGACATTTTAAATCTGTCAGTTCGGCAATCAATTTCCCTAATTTTGTAATAATGGTCCAGTCTACCATAGTAAGTTGGGGTTCGTAAAGTATTTTTAATATCATTACTGAAAATATGGTCTCGGAATTTGTTTAAGAGATTAAGTCTAAATTTCAACCTGCGATCTAACAATCATTCCCATTTTAATTCATTTAACAGACTGGTTACGCTGATAAGGTTATCGTACTGTCCCTTTACAAATCTTGCCGATCTTCGCTGCACACGTTCAAGTTGATTATTTAGACCGCATAGACAAAAGTGTAGACGCCGAGGAGACCATTGTGATTTCATCACACGAGTGTGCTCAAAAGTGCTGTTCTCTCCTGTCAGCTTCTTCAATGCTTCCTTGGTCAGAACTGACGATCCGCCCGGAATAAGCGCTGTGGCCATGTGCGCGACGAAAATTATGATGCATCCGCGAGATGTCCTTCCTCGTGTTGTGGTCAGTAGATGTCAGTACGACAATCTATCTCTCTAATCTTATTTATGTGGTCGAAACTAACATTATACGCTGGTGTTTTTAACATGTGCCTAACATCTTCAGAAAAGTTAACCGATTGAAATTTCTCTACTATATTTAATCTGTACCTTAGCCTATTCTCAGATAATGATTCCCACCCTCATTCATGTATTAATACTGAAACACTAATAAACCTATCGTAACACCGTTTAACGAACCTAGCTGCTCTACGCTGCACAATGTCTAGTTCTCCGATCAAACCTAATATCAGAATATCTTATTATAATAATTCTAGAAAAATAATTGAAATAATAGCCCTATTAGAATGATTCTACCCTTGATAATGACCTGAAGAGATTGAACTCATTATATAATTACAGTGTGGCATATAACAATGTTTAATTTCTTTTGGAGTGACTTCACCAGTAGAATGCAAGCGAGTAACAGAGAATCAGTATTTCTTAAAATGCCAAACTGTCACCACAATCGGAGGGATCGTCCGACTGTCGATAATTTGCCGAGAGCTAATAAATAACTATTTAATGATAATGGGCCGATTGGAAATTGGATCATTCGCTTGGGTGTACCCTGCTGGCTTGACACAGCCGCGCCTCTACTCATCACAAACAAAACTACGCACGCTGGAGCAGTTGGCTCAGGAAGTCCCTCTTCATTCCCGGCATTATTCTATCCAAGCTACCCGTTCTTATCCTCCCTCTTCCCCGCTTACCCAACGCTCTTCCCTCAATCACCCCCTTCAAAACACCATCCCCTTTTATTACCTTTTCCGTCCACACCTTCTGCCTTCTCCTAATTTTATCTAACAACCTTCTTTCCTCTTCCACCAATTCCAGCACTCTACCACTTCATCGTTCGTCCTCCTTTTGACCCACTTTACTTTCTCCATCCTTCTCCACACCCACATCTCAAAAGCCCCAAGTCTATTTTCATCTTCTTTCCAACGTTTTCACGCCATATAGTGTGCAACACTCTACATTAAACTTTTCACAAGTCTATTCTTTACTTCCCTACTCAACGCCCGTCATTAACTCACGCCTACATCTACATCTACACGATACCCTGTAAGCCACCGCGAGGGTGTGTGGCAGGGGGGCGAATATCACCAAGCATGCACTATTGACATGCAAACAAGCAACTATAGGGTCTCTTGCAACTAGATTGTTAGTATCTATAGTATTTAAGGGATTAATACATGCATCATGCACTACAGACTACTCTAAAATATTTCCCCTACCTATCCCTTCGCTATTCTGCCTATTCTGTTCTCTTATAGTACGGGGTAAAATTTCCAGTTTGAGTACGGGTTGAAGTTAGAGTAAAAACGAAATGGATAGATAACACAAATTAAAGTAAGGAAATGGCATTATAAGGGTGCCTAGACATTTGAGTTTTGCAGTCACAAAAACATAATACGCAGATCTGACTTACTAAGTAAACCTTCTTTAAGGAAGTGACGGTGGCAGGGGTTAAAAGGTCAAGGTCCGCCATTCGCAAGGCAACGGAGACATCTCAGACTGATTGACCATCGCATAGCGTGACGGCTGACCGTTGACCCACTGCTCCAACGATTTCCCTCGCGGTTCACACTGCGCCGAAGGTCAATCATTCTGGCCGAGGGTCAGCACTGGACACGTCCATTAAACTTAATGGACTCTTCCCATCTCTCGCATCGAGTCGGTGGACGCATTTCGGAGAAAAGGGAATCCGAAAAGAGGAGAGCAGGAACAAATGCATCCATCTCTCATTTGACAAGGTGATCCTGCATAACCGGGCGACACGAACGCAACTTAGCTCGCAGGAATCCGACTCCATTACGCACTCAAAACGCACCCAAGAAAAAATTACTTCTAAAGTACATGCTTTGCAATTTCAAATTACTGGTGGAATACTTGCAGAGGAAGGTAATTTTTTTAATGGAAGGAAAATAATCATTCTTATCATTACTTACGTGCATTCTTTCTCAGAGCACTTAACTCTTCAGACAAGCATCTGTTTTGTAGTGTTATAAAAACGACAATATCAAAAATATACCTATATACGATCAGTGAAGATCAGCAAGATTTGTATAGGGACGGTACGATAATTATATTAGCGTAACAAGTCTATTAAATGAATTAAAATGGGAATCATTGTCAGATCGCAGGTTGAAATTTAGGCTTAATCTCTTAAACAAATTTCGAGACCATATTTTCAGTGACGACGTTAAAAGTATTTTGCGAACTACAACTTACCATTGTATACTGGACCATAATCACAAAATTAGAGAAATTGATTGCCAAACTGACAGTTTCAAAATGTCCTTTTTTCCTCGTACAATTAGGGATATGAATTACAGTAAATATATCCAATACGAGTGTAGCAATTGATAACATTGGTAGCTGCATGTTGGTATAAGGACTTGAAGCTAACCCAACTAACAGTATGTTTTTGCATGTTCGCTTAGCTATTTTTATCTTTTTTTAAGTAGTGTAGTTTTGAAGAGTAAATAAATGCTAATCCTTTTCTATGCATGGTATTTAGTGCATGTTTGGTGAGAATTCACCCCCTGCCACACACTTTACGGTGGCTTGAATGGTATTATGTAGATGTAGATATAACTGTCTGATATATTTTCAAGTAACATAGCGTTGCAATTATTGCCATCACAAATCAACATTATATGTGCTTTGATTGATCTTGCCTAATAAGTTTGCGTGTAAATGGAACACGGTATTCAGCACATTACGATTTTCTGAGCTTTCTCCACGATTTAGAAAGGGAATATTACGTTCATTTGAATTTCATTACTTCATAAAAAATTGGAACATTTTTTCTTATTCATCCAAAGGAGTTTTCGGATTCATTGAATGCCATTACGTTGGTTTCTCGTGCAGTAATCATGGATTCTAATGGCAGAAGCCCTCTCACCCACTCGCTACCGAATGGGATAAAGACTGCATGACCACGGCCAAGGGATGCCGATGGTTGGGAGACGAGCACTCGAAGAGATTAAATTCGTCGCCTCTCCGCCAAGTAATTACGAAAGACGGGAAGAAGAGCGAAAAGCGCATCTCCCATTTTCACCTCAGGAGGTCACCACTCCACAGCGGCCGAGAAACACACTTTCTCTCAGTGGTCAAGAATGTTGAAGGGGGCGTGGCACTTGAGAGGTGCATGATGGGACAGAAGCAAGACACTAGCGTCACGTGCAGAACCATTTCGCAGACATTTTCCACGATAAGGTAAAACGAAAAATCGGGAACTGACTCCATATGAATAATAAAGCTAAGCAGCGTTTACCCATAGAAGTTGTCTGCCGCAAATACATCGGGAAATACGCGGCCGAGCGAGGAGAAAGCTAGGATTTATAAAAAGAGTACTTGGGAAATGTGATGAGAAGACAAAAGAGCGATGTTACTTTTCACTAGTTAGGCCTCACCTTGAGTATGCAGCCAGTGTATAGGATCCTATTGAATTAGGTTTGATGAGAGAACTAGACAGTGTGCAGCGTAGAGCAGCTAGGTTCGTTAAAAGGTGTTACGATAGGTTGAGTAGAGTTTCAGAATGATAAAAGAATTAGGGTGGCAATCATTATCAGAGCGTAGGTTAAAGTACAGATTAAATCTATTAGAGAAATGTCAATCGATAGCTTTACTGAAGATGTTAGGCACATATTAAAAACACCAGCGTATTATGCTAGATTCGACCAGATAAATAAGATTAGAGAGATAGGTTGTCGTACTGATAGATTCAAAATGGTATTTTTCCCCCGTACTATAAGAGAACACAATAGGCAGCATAGCAAAGGGATAGGTAGGGGAAATATTTTAGAGTAGTCTGTAGTGCATTGTGCATGTGTATTAACCCCTTAAATACAATAGATACTAAAAATCTAGTTGCATGAGACCCTATAGTTTCTTGTTTGCATGTTAGTAGTGCATGGTTGGTGATCTTCACCCCCTGCCACACACCCTCACGGTGGCTTGCAGGGTATCGTGTAGATATAGAATCGCTATCGCTACTGCTACAAATCATCTGCACCAACTTCTATTAAGCAGCTAAAAGCCGTTAGTTAGGCGTTGTCATAACAAAGGCGTTTGATGCCACTATAAATTTATTCTTAAATTCTCACGAAATTCTCCAAGCAATGAATTCCATTGGAGTTTATTTTGTGCTCCCATCATTAAAAGAGTAGATTCTTGTCTTCGGGACGTGATTTCCTTGTTAAGTAATATCCAAATTGGCGATATATCAGACGTCGTGTATTGCTTTCCATTGGCGATTGTTGCGATTGTGCTGGATGCATTTCCGGTGGAAAGTAGATGGACTTCAACTTTGCTAATAGCTCGAACTAGGATCGAACGTGTTCGACATATAAGGGTATCGACCTAAACTCACATCGCAGTTGCTGCTTACACATGCTAGTAGCAATTAACAGTTGAATGTCATAGAAGTCAACTGCCTCTTGTAAACCCAGCTTTAAGGGTGTCACCCTTTCATCTTAACTTTGACTATCATCATATCAAAAAATTCGTCCATATAATCGCATTGAGTGTACTTATCGACTACTGACACGCCGGAGCCGTCAAATTTGCAAAAGCAATTAATTCAATGCGAACAGACATATTTTATGACGTTAAAAATATTTTGCGAACCCCGACTTACTATGGTAGACTGGACCATAATCACAAAATTAGATAAATTGATTGCCGAACTGACAGATCAAAATGCTCTTTTTCCTCGTACAATTAGGGATATGAATAACGGTAAATATATCCAATACGAGTGTAGCAATGGATAACATTGATGGCTGCATGTTGGTATAAGGACTTGAAGCTAACCCAACTAACAGCATTTTTTTGCATGTTTGCTTTGCTATTTTTATGTTTTTTTAAATAGTGAAGTTAGAACAGTATATAAATACTAATCCTCTTTTATGCATGATATGTAATGCATGTTTGGTGAGAATTCACCATCTGCCACACACCTTTATGGTGGTTTACATGGTATTATGTAGATGTAGATATATCTAATATAAAGATTAATATCAAATACAAATATATATATATATATATATATCGAATATAAATGGATATATCGACATCCTCACCATGACCATCATCCTCTGATAGAGAAAACATTATTCTGGTCGGCCGGGACTTGAACCCGGAACCTCACGATTCCTGGTCAGGTGCTTTACCACTTAAGCAACCAATACATCCGTGTAAATTTCCAGAGGCTTTTGAATGAACACTGTGTAGGCGAACTGCCTCTTTCTATTCTCCGTAGAAATTCTTCTACCGTGCATTTTCTTCGGGTAACATCGATAAGATTCAGGCGGCAAACCTCGAATTTATCGTCCTCTGATATTTGCCCCTGAACACCGTAAAAACGCAAATAGACCAGCGAAATCATCGCATGTCGCAGTTTCAAGAAAAATTCTGAAGGCGTGAAGAAACTTGCGGAATGAAATACTCAAAACATGGATTTGCTACATGCGTGCAGAAATAGGCCGCCACAGGCATTCAATCTCTCATCTTGCCTGTCTTCCCTCTCCGCAGACTGCAATCAAGGGCGCACGACGGAAACGCTCCGCGAAATGATGAAGATGTTATCTCCTGCCCTCCGGGAGACAGCAGTCGGTTTGATGTCGGCATTCTCAAGTTCCAGGAGCGCCGCCGCCGCGTCCGACGTCGATTAGTCGCACGAAAGATGCCACCGACGACATTTGATTTCGAAATAAGCGAGGAAACTATTTCAGCTCATATAACACACACCAGGCGTCCAATCAGGTGTGGGAAAGAAAAAATTCCCTCGACTGACCTCGATTTACGAGGAAGCTCAACCGATTTAGGAAAATCATGTCATATGAAGACACATTTTTCTACAGACGAGACTTTGAGAGTTCCAAGATTTGAAGAAAAATGCTGCCAGTGCATGGGATCCCTATGAAATCGGTCTAAATAATGAACTCGAACGTGTGCAACGAAGATCGGCAAGATTTGTAAAGGGACGATACGATAATTATGTTAGCGTAACCTGTCTATTAAATGAATTACATTGGGAATCATTGCCAGGTCGCAGGTTGAAATTTAGACTTAATGTCTTTAACAAATTCCAAGACCATATTTTCAGTGATGATGTTAAAAATATTTTGCGAACCCCAACTTACCATGGTAGACTGGACCATAATCACAAAATTAGAGAAATAGATTGCCGAACTGACTTTTTTCCTCGTACAATTAGGGATATGAATAGCGGTAAATATGTCCAATACTAGTGAATCAATCCATAGCATAGGTAATTGCATGTTAGTGTAAGGACTTTAAGGTAACCCAACTAACAGCACGTTTTTGCACGCTTGTTTGCTATTATTATCTTTTTAAATATTGCAGTTTAAGCATATATACTAATGCTAATCCTTTTTTATGCATGAAATTTAGTGCATGTTTGGTGAGAATTCACCCCCTGCAACACACCTTTATGGTGGCTTGCAGGTTATTATGTAGATGTAGATGAAAAAATGCTCTTCTCCAGATAATGAATGTAATGCTAAGTTGCCAGTCAATTTATGAATCGATTTCCGCGGCCAAACATCGACCCTAACCATCGTGCTACGGAGCGGTTCATGAAGCGATGAATAAGTACCCATCACTTCATCACCATATCTCCTGCTTGGAGATAACGCTGATGGAATTCAACTTCCAATAAACTCACCACCCACTTAAGTTGAACCAAATATATGACCAAACTCCAAAACACGTTTAGATGACAATATTATCATCCGGGAAATATGCGGCCGAACGAAGAGAAAGCTAGGATTTATAAAAAGAGTACTTGGGAAATGTGATGAGAAGACAAAAGAGCGATGCTACTTTTCACTAGTTAGGCCCCACCTTGAGTATGCAGCCGGTGTCTATGGGATCCGAATGAATTAGGTTAGATCAGAGAACTAGACAGTGTGCAGCGTAGAGCAGCTAGGTTCGTTAAAAGGTGTTACAGAATTAATAAAAGAATTTGGATGGGAATCATTATCAGAGCGTAGGTTAAAGTACAGATTAAATCTATCAGAGAAATTTCAATCGGATAGCTTTACTGAAGATGTTAGGCACATATTAAAAACACCAACGTATTATTCTAGATTCGACCATATAAATAAGAATAGTGAGATAGATTGTCGTACCGATAGATTCAAAATGGCATTATTCCTCCGTACTTTAAAAGAGCAAAATAAACAGCACAGAGTCTAAGTGCATGACGCATGTATTAATCCTTTAAATACCTACTATAGATACTAACAATCTAGTTTCATGAGATCCCATAGTTGCTTGTTTGCATGACGGTAGTGCATGCTTGGTGATCTTCACCTCCTGCCACACACCCTCGCGGTGGCGTGCAGGGTATCGTGTAGATGTAGATTCTCAAACCATCGCTCGCACATAATATTCGCTAAAATTCACTTTTGCCAAAAGGTTACGCAAGAGTACTAGGAAAATACTGTTCCTTGGACCTCAAGAATTCGCCTCACGTCGGAAATCTACGGTGTAGGGCGTTGGCAAATGTCGCTGTTCAGCTTTTTGACAAAAAACGATACCTTCGCACATTCTTGGTGCTCAATATACATGGAAATCAAGCACGACCGTCAAATAACTCTCCATACAATTTCCTCTGGTCAAATATCGCAATTCTCTTTTTGTCACAAAATCTTGTACAAAAATGTTCACCGTGTACAACGATATTGAAGGCAGGGGTCAGCATTAGAGGATCAGGTGACGAACGCGGAGCTTTTCAATGTTCACCTGCGAGTAGTATAATAATTATTTCTAAGCAACGATAGCAGCTAAATCTTAGTGCTGGGGAGGATGTATTGGGGAGGATGACTTTAATCTTAGAAAATTTGTTTCTTACAGCGTACCCCATGTCTTTGCGTTATTGCTTCCTTCTCGTATTGGCGTTAGGATTGCTCACCGCTAATTTTTGCATGTAAAGTCAGCAATCAACGCCCTTAACACAGGTCTCCTTTTCACGGGATATATTAATTGGCACCAAAGATCGCAGCGCTGATGTGATCACTGGAGCAATGAATTCTACATTTTCCGTGGCTTACCCAGAGGCGACTGCGGGTTCTTTGCCGAAGCCATCAAGGCGCTAAATCCTCTTCATTATAAGCTTCCACTTATTCCTCCCTATTCTTTCGTGAATTATCCGTTAAGTGAAATTCGTTCTGAGGTTTCCGGGGGGTTTATCGTTGACGATAAGGGCTTCCTGTTTTTGCTTTGTCTCTGTTCGTCCGTAACCAAAATAACGCCCGGAATCCTTTATTATCCCTTAGGCATGTTAGCTCATGAGTGGAACGATTGTTCATTATGAGGAGGTCGCTTTTGGACACAAAGAACAAAATTAATTTGGGCTGATTATCTTGGTACAGTATATCATACTGTGGATCTACAGGCAGAAAATTCTCAAAGTTAGGGATTTCCAAAGGAAGAGTCATACGAGTTATTTCTAATAGAAAGTGTTTAAATTGACAATTATATTCCAAGGAGTGATTTATTTGTCAAACATAGACTAGGAATGTTACGTAAGTCGTAAGAAATTATGCTTCAATTTAGATGGGAATCAATTTTCAACGTGAAGATGACACCCTTGCTTAAATGCTACCTGAAATGCAGCTAAAATCTACCTTGCCTAAATGCAGCACAAAACACTAAGTTAAAATTTAGAATGGACGATCTAAGAAAACTTGAAGCCAATCAGCAAATGGCGTAAGAATTATTTTGAACTACCATACATTGAAGGGGATTTCAACCGCAGATACTCAATACCCTATTAACTACCTCGCGAGAGCGTCAGGGAGTGAATAATCACCATACTTTCATCGTACGTGTACATAATTAGTTAATCATTACTAAACTAATAAGTGAACTACGATGATATTACCTTTTTTGATCTTTCATTGCTCTTGAAAAGAGAGTTAATTAAACTTATCACTACGGGAGTCTTTCTTTCGGATCTCATTTTCGTGATGGAATGGCACGTGTAATACACCAGTGTTCTTACTATATACCCAACGCCATCGGAAAACTAACCTATATGACAAAGAAATAAGTTAAGGATTCGGCATAATTTTTAACATATAGTCTTAGGATTCACCAAGAAAATAAGAATGAAGAGAGATAGACTGCCGAACGGATAACTTTAAAATGTCTTTTTTTACCGTCAGTAATATGAGATTGGCCTAATGGCAATATGACATCGACATCTACATGATACCCTGCAAACCACCGCGAGGGTGCGTGGCAGGGGGTGAATATCACCAAGCATGCACTGCCGACATGCAAGCAAGCAACTATAGGGTCTCATGCAACTAGATTGTTAGTATCTATAGCATTCAAGGGATTAATATATGCATCATTCACTACAGACTACTCTAAAATATGTCCCCTACCTATTCCTTTGCTATGCTGCCTATTATGTTCTCTTATAGTACGGGGGAAAAATGCCATTTTGAATCTATCAGTTCGACAATCTATCTCTCTAATCTTATTTATGTGGTCGAATCTAGCATAATACGCTTGTGTTTTTAATATGTGCCTAACGTCTTCAGTAAAGCTATCTGATTGAAATTTCTCTAAAAGATTCAATCTGTATTTTAACTCACGCTCTGATAATGATTCCCACCCTAATTCTTCTATTAATTCTCATACACTATTCAACCTATCGTAACACCTTTCAACGAACCTAGCTGCTCCACGCTGCACACTGTCTAGTTCTCTCACTAGACCTACTACGCTACCCTGGGGAACTCCCGATGTGAATTTGATTGTGTCAGACATGATACCATCTATGACAACCCTCTGCTCTCGCCCACTTAAGAATTCTTTTACCCAACACACAACCTCTTTATTTATACCAAAACTCTCTAAGTTCAAGATTAATTTGTCATGAGGAACTTTATCGAATGCCTTTTTGAAATCTAAAAATATCGCATCAACTTCAGTACTGTTTTCGCCGTAGACTAAAATATCGTGTACGAATAAAGCTAATTGTGTCTCGCAAGATCTACCTTTCCGGAACCCATGTTGGCTGTTTATGAGTAATCCCTGGCTATCCTAATTCCCCATGATCGAACTGACTGCAATGTGCTCAAATACCTTTGATCAAGGGATCAAATCAATTGATCCCTTTCTTCGGTGAAGTGCTACTCATTAGCATGACATGATCAGGACCACAATCAACTCCTTTACATTTACATCCACATAATTACCCGCAAGCCACCATTAAGGTGTGTGGCAGGGGGTGAATTCTCACCAATAATGCACTACGTATCATGCATTAAAAAGGATTAGTAGAAATATACTAGTCTAACCTTCAGTAGTTAAAAAAGATAAAAAAAACAAAGCATGCATACAAAAACATGCTATTACTTGGGTTAGCTTTAAGTCCTTGTGTGAGTGAAATTCTCTATCTTCAAGATAAACTGGATGGATAGCTACCTATGCTATCCATCCAGTTGGAATCATCGCCGGTTAAGTGTAGCTTAAGGGAAATAAGGCTTGGCTACACGCAAAGACGGATGTTCTGGGGCATGAAAATTAAGCGCAGAATGCTTCATGTGAGTATTTACATTCACTTTGCGTTCAACTGAGGTATGTCCTTGGCAAATAATTCGCGTTTGCAGAAAAACAAGAAGTTTCCAGACAGTTACAGAAAAAACGGGGAAAAATACGGAGAATTTATGCATCATGAATTTCATTAAATGGAGAATATCAGTGTGCAAGTATGGTATTCTCTTGAAGGAACCCACCAGACTAACGGAAAAAAAGTATCAGTCGATCTTAAATAGTAATATATTGCAAGTTTCCTCAAAGATATTTAAAACGAAACACAATACTGCTTCATCCGTCAGCGAATGGACGATGAAAAACGATTCGCAGCTTATCTCCCTCCCAGTGATCGATTTCCTGTTTTTCCAGGGGGAGCGGCCAGAGCCGCGCCTCAATTAAGCTCCCTTTGCCGCTCCCGCATTCCTCGCACGTCGCCGCTCTTTTGTCTTTGCGGCGAAGACGTCCGCGAGAGTAATTGTTGCGAGGCGAATGCGAGGGGAGGGAGACAAGGAGGGCCGCAATTTCCGCCGGCGCCGAGAGATGGGGTGGCGATCGATCGGTCGCCCTTCCCTTGTCTCAGTTAATCGAGAAATGCCGCCCAAAATGAAGCAGGATATTGCGAGGAGGCTAATCATGCACCATTTCATGCTTGTGATACCAATTCACTCGTTTCCATATATATATATATCGCCTCCTAGCTCTTTTCAGCCATAATTTCTTTCGTCACGGGTTCCAATTCCGGCGGTGGGATATATTTTTAATCGGTAAACTGAATGCTCAGTAACTATAACTAATAGTCCACCTTCCTCTCTGAAAATAAAAGTTTAGGCGGAAAATTGAGACTTAGTTCTACTTCGGGATACAGATTTGTAAAAGGTATGATTGATGTAATTCGTACTTTTGATGAATTATTTGAAACAGCTGACTGTTTTAGTGCGTAAGCATTTCAATTTAGACGGCGGTATACCGGTGCCAATCAGATGTCGAGCGGAGATTTTTTCCCTGATTTTGGTGAGAATTCACCCCCTGCCACACACCTTTATGGTGGCTTGCAGGGTATTGTGTAGATGTAGATGAAGACCGCATTTCTTATCCGACACCACTACAAGACTTGAGGCACTGTATCCCAATGCAGTGCCTCTGGATCACACCAGCGACTGGAGATACTGAAGAGAGGTGGGCCTTCCGACTGCTTGCGAACCACTGCCTACTCCTCCAGTAGTAAAAGAGGACCCTTTACCATCACATCTACATACATCCCTGCAATCCACCATAAAGATGTGTGGGAAAGGGATGTGGGATGGGTGGATTCACTCCAAACATGCATTACATATCATGAATAACAAACGGTTCGTAATAATACGCTAGTTTTAACTTCAAATTTCAAAAAAGATAAGAATAGCAAAGCATTCTAAAACATGCTGTTAGTTGGGTTAGCTTAAATTCCTTTTTCCCATCATGCTGTCCATTGATACACTCGCATTGAAGCTATTGGATATATATACCGCTATTCAGCTCCCTAATTGTACGAGGAAAAAAGGACATTTTGAATCTGTCCGTTCGGCAATCAATTTCTCTAATTTTGTGATTATGGTCCAGTCTACCATAGTAAGTTGGGGTCCGCAAAATATTTTTATCGTCATCAGTGACAATATTATCTTGGAATTCATTTATAAAATCCTTAGATCCTAGGGAATAACGCCTGATCGCTGACACACTGCTCTTGCAACTGACGAATTGCACGAGAGGAGAAGTCACGAAGTATCCAAACACCAACTTCATCAGGCAGTCGAAGCGAAGGGCGCTTGACGACTGAACGATTCGATCTTATCGCCCACACCATTAATATCGATTCCAGTCGCGGTCGGTCTCGGAGGTCGACGTTGATGAGTGCAACGGGGAAGAAGCGACGCTCGGAGCATTTGCGGCCGCGGTGCTCTATTATCGGCCGTGGCCGAGTCACTCTCTCACACAGGAGGGGCACAGCTGCGAGCAGAGGCAAATGGGATGTGGAAGGAACGCTGCGCCAAATGGTCGCTCAACAAATTGAAAGGGGGAAAAGGGGGGGGGGGGTTGACCCTTAGAGGGAAGAAGAGACTGACGGCTGCAGGTCGGACGCTGATTGGAGCAAGTGCTCGACAGAAGCATTTGACCCGAGGGAAATGAACCAGAGGGAGGAATTTTATGGTTTCTTCCGAAATGATTTTTTCTTATTTTTTTATGAAAACTTAACTTTTTTAACCACGCTTTGCGAAGCACTCCAAAACGCTTCCAATAAATGATTTGATGGCGTATTAAATAACTTTGAACGCAACCCTCAGTGACTTTGTAAGTTAGGTTTTAGTCTGCAAAATAATTATAGCTAACAATTTTGTGAAATTTGTAGCTAATCTACATCCACAACTACATAATACCCTGCAAGTCACAAAAAAGGTGTGTGGCAGGAGGTGAATTCTCACCAAATATGCACTACATATCATGCATAAAAAATATTAGTACTTATATACTGTTCTAAACTTCACTATTTAGGAAAATATAAAAATCAGCATGTTTTTGAATGTTTGCTTTGCTATATTTATCTTATTTAAATAGTGAAGCTTAAACTAGCATATTTATACTAATCCTTTTTTATGAATGACATGTAGTGAAAGTTTGGTGAGAATTCACCCCCTGCCACATACCTTTATGGTGGCTTGCAGGGTATTATGTAGATGTAGATAATGCATTCCTGAGGATGGTTCACCTCTTGCTGTGTCTTGTAGGGTATAAAATAGATAAGAAAATAAGTATGCTTTACGGTTATGCAATGCCCTGACACATTTTCTCGAGCAGGACACATATCTGGTGAGATTCACGGGTTGCATCGTTGTACAGAGAGTGTATCCATGACATTGGTGACTGAAACACGACTCCTGAATGGTGCGCACAGTTTCGCGCAGTAGCGCGGATTCGGAAGGCAGCTTTGCGGACCCTTCCAAGAAGACACATCGAAGCAATTGCGTGTGAACTGAAGGTTGCTGTTCGATCCCCTGCACAACGAATTCGCCGCCCCGAAAAATCGGAAGACTCTAGCCTCCTCTGAAAGTCACGCTTCATCTACATCTACATAACACCCTGCAAGCAACCATAAAGGTGTGTGGCAGGGGGTTCTCACCAAACATGCACTGCATATCATGCATAATAAAGGATCAGTATTTATATACTAGTCTAAGCTTCAGTATTTAAATAAGAAAAAAATAGCAAAGCAAACATTCTAAAACATGCCTGAAGATGGGTCAGCTTCGAGTCCCAATACCAACATGCAACTACCTATGCTATCCATTGCTGCACTCGTATGGGATTGTAACGTCGGACAAATACTACAGGAGAACACTCATTTCAAGAAAGAAGACGCTACTTCTCAGACTCTCCTTTATTCCTCCTTCTCCGCACACAATCAACAACCAATCAACAACCCAACAATTCCCCGAATCACTCCCCCAGCAACCCACCAACATCTCCCAAAAAAACAAAACAATTATCAGACGTTACTGTTGAACTTTTGTTAATTCTTTAATGCACTTTCTTAATTAGAACCACACATCACACAAGACAGTTATTCTCAAATAAGCACCAAGTAACTAATCAACATATTATGTTCCTAAGATACAGTATGTATCACACAATATTCAACACTCTCTCTTAATTTTTTTTTTCTGGAAACAGAACAGAAAACAAATTACATCATTCAACAACAGAAAAACATTTCTTGGAATTGGAATTCACAACACAATTAATGCATACTTAATACACAAAAATTAATGACATACATTTTAGTAAAAAATTAAATTCCTTCAATTGCTCGACATTAATATGTTTTTATGCACAAGAAACTTATTTCCATTGAGTGGCTTTGTAAATATATCAGCTAATTGAAATTGTGTGGGGCAATAATTTAAAGACACTGTTTTTTCTGCCACCTTTTCAGAAATAAAATGATACCTAACATCGATATGCTTACTTCGTCTATTTAGTTGACCAGTCTCAATTAATCTAATTGTGCTTTGATTGTCCAGATTTAAAATTACACTCAATTCTTCACCCACCAGTTCTTCAATAAATGTCTTTGCATATATAACTTCCTTCACACACTCAGCTGCTGCAATGTATTCTGCCTCTGTAGTGGAGAGAGCCACAATAGGTTGTTTACGAGACCACCAGGCTACTGGACCTCCACAAAACATCAGGACATATCCACTTGTGCTCTTCCTAGTCTTTATGTCACCTGCATAGTCAGAGTCAGTATAAGCAGTCAGAGTCCAGGTTGGATTTCTTTTGTACCGAATACCCAGTTTCTCTGTGTTCTTTAAATACTTTAATGTCCTTTTTACATTTTGAGTGTCAGTTAGTGTTGGATGTTCCAGGCTTCTGCTTTCGTAGTTGACTGCAAAAGCCATGTCAGGTCTTGTTTTATTTGTCAAATATAAAAGACTCCCAACCACTTCTCTGTAAGGAAACTTGAGAACACTTGTATCCCTTCCTTCCTGCTCGTCAATTCTTTTTCCGATTTGCAGTGGTGTGTCAGCTCCCTTGGTATTTTTCATCTCAAATTTATCTAATATATGATCTGTATACCCCTTCTGAGATAGAAAAATAGAGTCCTTAGTTCTTGTTACCTCTATGCCAATCAAAACCTTTGGATTATTTCTTGTCTTTGTTTCAAACTCCTTTCCCAAACTCTCTAATAAATTTTCTAATTCAGATTCATTTTCTCCCATTATGATCCCATCATCTACATACACAGCTAAATACAGAGTTCTGTTCTCATTTCTGAATACACACTGCTCTGATTTCAATTGAAAAAGCCCTCTATTCAGTAAAAACTTCTTCAATCTTTGATTCCATTTCAATGGTGCTTGTTTTAATCCATACAAGGATTTTTCTAGATGACAAATTTTGTTTTTGACACTAAAACCCTCTGGCACATGCATGTAAATTTCTTCTTCTAGTTCTCCATAGAGAAAAGCTGTTTTAATATCAAATGCCTTCATTTTATAATTATTCTTAGCTGCAATGGCAAACAGTATCCTCAGTGACGTGGTATTCACCACTGGGCTGAAGGTTTCTTCATAGTCAATTCCTCTCTCTTGTTCGCAGCCTCTAACTACTAGTCTGGCCTTGTATCTCCCGTCTTCTTTGATTTTGAAAATCCATTTACTGGTTAGAATTTTCTTCCCTTTAGCATCTTGAGGACTGACATATTTCCATGTTTCATTTTTCATTAACGATGATTTTTCATCTTCAATTGCTTCTATCCACTTCTCTTTTTCCTGTCCAGTTACAGCTTCATTATATGAAATTAAAGCCAATTCACATTGATAGTCCTTCAAGTTATCTGGGGCTTTAAGTTTATTTCTGTCTCTAAGATTGTAGTGTAATACTTCGTCTTCTGCTTCTTGTTCTTTTCTTCCAGCTGTTACACATTCTGTTTCTTGAACTATGTCTTTTTCATCTTGATTTTCCACCTTGGCTCTTTTTATGGTCTTTTTAATTTGTTTCTCTTCCTTGTAGTTATTTTGAATCTCAGGAATGAATATTACATCTCTAAAAACCTCAACTGTTCTTTTATCCATAAAATATACTCTTACTCCTTTTGAACAATCTCCATATCCCACAAACATCCCTTTTTTGCCTTTGGCATCCCACTTTTGTCTCTTCTGAGATGGCACATGAGCATAGACTTTTGATCCAAAAACTCTGAACTGTTCAAATTTGCCAAATGGTTTACCAAACCAACACTCATAAGGAGTTTTCCCGAGTATTGAGCTTGTTCCAGTTCTATTGATGACATACACTGCAGTATTAACTGCTTCTGCCCAAAGTTCTTTGCTCAGTTTCTTATCTAACAACATTGTTCTAGCAGATTCCACCAAAGTTCTCATCTCTCGTTCAGCTTTCCCATTTTGCTCAGGGTTGTAGGGTACAGATGTTTGATGACAAATTCCCTCATCTTCAAAAATTTTTCTTACTTCCTTATTTACAAATTCAGATCCATTGTCGCTTCTAAAAATTTTAATCTCTTTTCCAGTCTGATTCTTTACATATTTTATGAAGACTTTCAACTTTTCTTTCACTTCGCTTTTGTTCTTGAGAAAATATGCTACTTTATAGTGTGATAGGTCATCTTTCAATAGCAGAAAATATTTGCTTCCTCCAATCGACTCTGTCTCCATCGGTCCACATAAATCTGCATGTATTAATTCACATGTGCTTTTAGAGCTACTGCTGCTTGGAGAGAATGTTCTTCTTGCATATTTCCCTTCTACACATGAACTGCAAAACTTGACACTGTTTTCTATAAATGGAATTTTATTTTCTGCTAAAACCTTTTCCACGTAGGTGTAGTTTTGATGACAAATCTATCATGCCACTCCTTCAAAGTTTCCGATTTCTTTGCCAAATATGACTCACCAGT
This sequence comes from Platycnemis pennipes, assembly GCA_933228895.1. Lineage (NCBI taxonomy): Eukaryota > Metazoa > Arthropoda > Insecta > Odonata > Platycnemididae > Platycnemis > Platycnemis pennipes. The sequence continues at coordinate 121,983,621 of OW121855.1, read as the reverse complement.
TGATTGCCTGGTCATTCGAAAATCCATTATGTACAATTTACCGGTGCGAATTGCTTGTGCGCAGATTTTATTTTTCGTATTTTTCAATATGCATTTCTTCTCGTCAGACTCCAGTTTGTATCCCTTATCAAGGGCTATTCCCATGGAAAAAAGGTTAGTTTTCAGTTCAGGCACATACAACACATTTTCAAGTATCGTTTCCATCCATTCTTTACCGTTATTTGCCAGAAGTTTTACCGTACCGCAACCAACCGCATCCAGCGTTGATCCATCTCCGATTTTTATTTTCTTGGGTTCACTGATCTCTTGGTATTCCTCCAATATACTAATTTTATTGCACATGTGTTCACTGGCTCCACTGTCTAGATACCAAATGTCTTCGTCAACTCGGTCATTGAATAATGCAGTAGAACTGATAAATGCATTTTTGCTTGTTTTATCTTTCCTTTCTTCTTCTTTCAGGATACGGCATTGCTTAATAAAATGTCCCGGTTTTTTACAGTGATGACATACTTTTTGATATTTTGATTTATCTCGGAAATAACAATTCTTTTCTTCGTGGTTGTTTTTCTTACATATACTGCAAAACACTGGTGTGCGATTACATTTATTTTGGTTTCTCGAGTATTTCGTTTCTGCTCTGAATGCTGAGTTTTGTGTGACTTCTTCGGCACAGCTTTTAAATTTATGTTCCTCCGCCGCCAATCTCGCTATGAAGTTTTCAATTTTTCTTTCGTCTTTCGCGGTAGACTCCCACGCGGTGCTAAAGTTTTGATAATCAGCTGGCAGCACACTAAGTATCTTTGTTATTAACATGGTTTCATCAATATTTTGCTGTAGCATTTTTAGTTTGTGCACTGTTGATTGAATGTTAGATATATTCGTCATCATGTCGGCACTCTTTTCGAAACGGAAATTGTAGAACTGTTGCAGTAGATTACATTTCTGTTGCTCTGTGTCGCGTTCGTATATTTTCGTAAGGGTTTTAAACATATCATAGGAAGTAACACAAGACATAATATGCACCATTATCTTTTTATCAATAGTCGTTATTATATACTTCTGTGATTTGGCGTCCATCATCTTCCAGAGCCGTATGTCTTTTTCGTCTTTCAAATCAGCCAGACGTTGACTTCCGTCGACCACGTCCAGTAGACCACTTGCTCGGAAGAATATTCGTATTTGGAACTTCCATAATTCGAAAGTTTCGGCTCCTTTTAGTATTTCAATGTTTGATAGATCTTCTGTCATTGTTGCCGATTGCGTTATTTCTTATCTTCTTTTTAGTTTTTTTTTTTTAACGCCAAAAATGTTTTTCTTTACGTTTTCAGCAGAATCTAATTGTTCGGTGGAAATAGGTGCCTGGGCCCATAACCTGTTGAACTTTTGTTAATTCTTTAATGCACTTTCTTAATTAGAACCACACATCACACAAGACAGTTATTCTCAAATAAGCACCAAGTAACTAATCAACATATTATGTTCCTAAGATACAGTATGTATCACACAATATTCAACAGTTACATGATATATTTACCGTTATTCATATCCCTAATTGTACGAGGAAAAAAAGGACATTTTGAATCTATCAGTTCGGCAATCAATTTCTCTACTTTTGTGATTATGGTCCAGTCTACCATAGTACGTTGGGGTTCGCAAAATATTTTTAACATCATCGCTGAAAATATTATCTTGGAATTTATTTAAGAGATTGAGTCTAAATTTCAACTTGCGATCTGATAATGATTTCCAATTTAATTCATTTAATAGACTGGTTACGCTAATAAGGTTATCATACCGTCCATTTACAAATCTTGCCGATCTTCGCTGCACACGTTCAAGTTCATTATTTACACCGATTTCGTAGGGATCCCAATACACTGGCAGCATATTCCAAATGAGGTGTAACAAGGGAGAAATAGCTGATTTCTCGTACATAATCGTCTTATTTACCCAATACTCTTTTGATGAATCTCAGTCAACGATTCGCTTGACCCATTATTTCACATATGTGTTTACCCCAGGAAAGATCATGTGTTAGTCTTATTCCAAGATATTTAATGGATTCCACGTTTGTTAATAAATTATTACTTATTTTGTAAGTGCTAGCAGGAGAGCTATTCTTTTTTCAAAAATACATTACAAGACATTTTTTAAAGTTTAATTCTAACTTCCATGTATCACACCAATTTTCAATTGCTTGTTGGACATCATTTAAATATTCTTTATCGTTTGGCAACGAATTTCCATGTGCACTACTGCGTCATCAAGGGAAACATTGAGACGTCGTTAAACTCGAGGTGACGGAAAGTTGTGAAAAGTTTGATTTTTGTCATTTGTAATTTTGGAAGGTTGTTTGAAAGAGCCTTCCTCTTAACGCTGTAAAAGGTGTTTCATAGGAACGCACTTCAGCCTCCAGGATATTCTAAGGGCCCCTCGATGGGAACAGCGGCAATTTCCGAACGGCCACATTTTTCGCCTCGGCTTGGTGTGCTTTCGGGGGCAAGATGACGGGCACACTTTTGGGCCCTGATTTACCGTGGATGGGGCCCTAGCCTTGCTGTCTCAGACATTTCTCGACGTGACTTACGGCCGACGGCCACTGGAGCAGAATTGTGAGACGAAAGGAGAAACATAATTTACTTTCCTTTGTTCGTTACAAAAATGGTTTCAAGCATTTCCGTTAGAGGCCAGCATCTCGCCAGCAGAAGATATCAGCTTCATATGAAAAGACAGCTAATGAAATATGCATTTTTTTCCTATTTTCACCGAGCTTATCCAGCTCTGTTTACCAAAAATGTGATTTGCTTCATTTGAGCTGCAAGTGACGCTTTGTGGCGATACGGCTGCGTAGTTATACCAAAGCAATCACCTATCACTAGAATTAATACTTTTACACCTACTGAAGTATAGTTGTCATACGTTCTGGCATACGCAAATGGCAGCTTCTTGAGGATATTTAGATTCAAAAGATTTCCTTTTCCATCTTTCTGCGAAATATAGTGAAAATTAACGTTCTTAAAGGTATCAGATTAATATTTTTTCCGGACAGCTGCCTCAAATGGCACTTCATTACTAATCGTCATAAAAATACTTTTTGTGACCTCGACAACATCGCAGTGAGAAACATTTACATTGAGCGCCGCTCAGCAGATCCAACTTTCCAATGGGATACTTCAAGAGTAGCAGATACGGTCGGTCACGATAGCAATATTTCCTTCTTCGACTGTTCCATAGAAAAAGGACTAGAACCATCATTTCTTTCCACATTAATCGAGAGCATTTGGAGTATTGGATGAGAATAAGAGCGTGCTGCTACGGAGGGCATCACGCTGCACCACATCTAGATCTCTGAGGCGTTCAGAGAGAGCGGGGAGGAGACGTTAGAATGAGATTTCCAAGGCACACTCAACAGGGACTCTCGCCGTGCGTCGTCTGCTTCTAGGATGCCCAGCGCCTCCAAGTGCCAAGAGATCGTGTCTCGCCTTGAAAGCCATCTCAAGGAAAAGACTACTCATATCAAGCGGCGATGCGGTTACTGGCGATCTCCCATCGTCAATCCTCTGTTCGCGGGGCGTTCACTCGGAACCGAAATCGCAATTTTGTGCACGAAATTGTTAGATGGAAACGAAAATAGAATTTTAGTGAAAACATAAAAATTCTACCCACAACCATTCACTCATAAATCGAAAATTAAAATAAGCAAAAGGTGACGCCCACCGAAAAAGCTGCTGTGATAACATTGACGTCATCTTCCTCCCGTCTTTGACTGTTTTTTAGGAGAAGGGAAGGGAGTGGAGGGGGGTTCTTGGAAGGTCTGCTCGCACAGATGCTGTCGCAACTGCTCCAATTGGCAGAGTCAGCTGTGTCCCCCCCATTGCGATAAGGCAAAGTAGCTTCGCGGGCTCAGTTGTGATTGGACGAAGTCGTTATGCGTCAGAGGTTTCACCACGCCCACTTTTCCGAAAGGGTTAAAAACATCAGTTTTTCGCCGCTTATAACTCGAGAAATAATTTACGGATATAAAAAAGGGAATCTAAAAAAAATCTATAAAAAAAAGGGAAAATATAAAAAACGGGTCTTTTTATTTTACAAACTCTATCAGATTCGACAATAAAAAATATGGTAAACGACCCCATTATGTGGAATGGATCGCTTCAGACACTTGGACATGTCTACCTTCAGAGAAATACTCAAAGTACTTCGAATGGTGTAAATAGAAAGGCGGCTTGCTTAATTAGAAGAAATAATTGTACATTAATTAGCAATAAATAATTATCCTATCTTGGCGAGATGTTTTACTCACACCACCCTATTTTTAAAAAATGCAATCAAGTTTTCGTATGCCGAGGTTTGTCGACGCTTTCGTCTTGAAACTTGGCTGTAGTAAATGTCATTAGATTATTCAATGAAACCCCTCTCACACTTTTCCGCAAAAGTTCTGATTGACAAACACGCTTCAAATGACACTCACCTTCCGGCACAACACAAGAAAGACCCCATGGATAGAAACTCGTAGTGCATTGGTGAATCTGTGGATAAGTTCCAGGGTTGTTTGAACAAGTGTTCCTGTCTGTTCAAGCCTGAATCTGTTTAAAGCATTGATGAACGTATAAGATTATTTCCCTAAATATGTTTACAAGGGTCCATTGTATTTATTTCACTCCACTTCTACTATACTGCCACACAACCTCGCGGAAGCTTGCAGGGTATTACCACGTGGATGGAATTGAGCCACTGAGTATGTCTCAGTCCAAAGAAGGCAGCACTGAGTTAACAAACAGCCATGGGAAGGAGAGTTGAGATTACTTTCACTGTTTAAAGAACTCAATTTTCCATAATTAGCAATGTTATGCTTTAGATTCATGCAGCGGCATGATTATTACAACACTAAGTGAATAATATAATGTTTAGCTGTAAAAATTGGATGAGAAAGCCAATCAGAAAACGTTAATATTAATCAAAGTTAAGATATAAGACACTGTCTCCGGCGTTACTCGGTGGAACTGCTTCATATTTAATCAGAAAAACACTTGGTTATAATTCCGCACTTTATTTCAGGAAGACGACCCGGGTTTCAGCATGTCATGCCATCTTCAGGTTAAGATCCAAAGCCTAGATCCATATGCAGTCTTCCATTCCCCCTAGGTGTACCAAACGAAGATAAATTCTACATATTTTCAGGCACAGAGGTCTTATCTAGGCCCTGTAAAAATCGTTAGGTTCATCAAAGTAAACTGTCATATAAACAACCCAATTTTTTAATCTGCCAATACTCCTGTTCGCTAACTTTACGTCACTGAAATTAATTTTTTCTTCTACGTTTTCATTTAGTGTAGGTTCTATGACATTCTGTTTCATGCACCCACTTGAGCCAGCTTTCAACTGCGATTCGACTGGAATTTTTTGGAGTAATATACCACGGAGGACATGTTTAACTGCGAAAATAGAATGTGTCATGGACTTGCGCCTGGTCACAAGCCCATTCAAGATCATCGCACCCTCGAGTTGAACACTAATGTGTTATGTGTTATAATATGTGGATTACATAATTCAGCCCCTGCCACACACCCTCGCGGTGGCTTGAAGGGTATCGAGTAGATGTACATAAATCAGTCCCTACTTGTGGCTCTGAGAATCACAAGCAGGGGAACATTCTGAGAATCCACGAGCCTTCAGAAACTGCAAGATGCAAAGAAGCCCACCATAGACTACGTGGAGGTCGAACAGCCAAACTTGGATCACTCTTTAACTTGCTCGCTGAGAAGATCAACGAGGTTGTTGATCCTCGTTGATCTAACCAGCCGTTGAAACTAACCATGCTATGTTTTACATGCATGCAGCATAACGTTATAACTACCGTTGAAGAGAGCGATGTCACTTTTCACTAGTTAGACCCCACCTTGAATATGCAGCCAGTGTATGGGATCCGAATGAATTATGTTTGATCAGAGAACTAGACAGTGTGCAGCGTAGATCAGATAGGTTTGTCAATAGGTGTTACGATAGATCGCGTAATGTTTCAGATTTAATACAAGAATTAGGGTGGGAATCATTATCAGAGTTAAGGTAAAGATTTACTCTATGAGAGAAATTTCAATCGGATAGCTTTACAGAAGATGTTACGCATGCATTAAAAACACCAGCGTATTATGCTAGATTCGACCAGATAAATAAGATTAGAGAGATAGATTGTCGTACTGATAGATTCAAAATGGCATTTTTCCCCCGTGCTATAAGAAACAGAATAGACAGCATATCAAAGGGATAGGTAAGGGAAATATTTCTGAGTAGTCTGTAGTGCATGATGCATGTATTAACCCCTTAAATACAATAGATACTCAAAATCTAGTTGCATGAGACCCTATAGTTGCTTGTTTGCATGTCGGTAGTGCATGTTTTGGTGATCTTACCCCCTGCCACACACCCTCGCGGTGGCTTGCAGGGTATCGTGTAGAAGGATGAAGATAAACTGTCTTACACCCGCCACGTTTCTTTTAAATGGTAGAGTGTTCGTCAATTGGTTTTATGTGCATTTACTTTTGCTACGCAAATTTTGCTCGTGGAACAAATCATACGAGTTTCCATAATGTCTTCTTGGTCAATTGAATTTTAACTTCAAAGAGTATTTTGAGATTACAAGCAAGTTTTGTATCGCTTTGGTCTCGTAAACCAAGGTATTGCTGTGTTTCTATCGTCGTCAGTAAACAGTCCAGCTTGAATTTAAATAAAAGGGGCATAATAACGGTGCACATGGGGTGGAAACGCAAGGAGGACCTTATTCGTCAGCCCCCTCCGAGTCGCAAACGCGAGCGGATCTTTCACGTCCCATGGGCAGACCCTGCCATCTACCTCTCTCTTCCATCCCTTTAAGGGCCACACTCGCGTCATTTTCCCACGTGGAACATCCCCTGCCCCACCCCACCTACCCTCTCTCAAGTTTCCGACATGTCCGCGTCAGTTTTCCTCCCTAATAAAGCCGCTAATCCATCTCTCTCTCTCCCCCAAACCTCCCCCTCGCGAGGATCGCCGACCATCCCTCGGACGAGGGAACTCGAGCCACCCCCCACAAGTATCCATGGCAAATATACATTCCCTCCCCCCCCCTCCAGGGGCATTTATTTATAAAGTTCTTTCGGATGTGAAGTCGTGGAGGGAAAGGTGTCCACGCTGCAGAGATAAGGATGGAATCAGAATTCTTGCTCGAGTGAACACTTCCGAAACGTAATGGGGGCGTTTACTCGGAACCGAAATCGCAATTCTGTACACGAAATCGTTAGATGGAAACGAAAAAAGAATTTTAGTGAAAAAATTAATCTTCTAACATTGACGTCATTTTCCTCCCGTCCTTGACTGCTTTTCGGGGAAGGGAAGGGAGTGGAGGGAGATTCTCGGAAGGTCTGCTTGCATAGATCCCATTGCGATAAGGCAAAGTAGCTTCGCGGGCTCAGTTGTGATTGGACGAAGTCGATATACGTCAGAGGTTGTACCACGCCCACTTTTCCGAAAGGGTTAAAAAAATCAGTTTTTCCCCGCTTATAACTCGAGAAATAATTGACCGTTCAAAAACGGAAAAATACGAGTCTTTTTATTTTAGAAACTCTATCATATTCGGCAATAAAAGAAATATGGTCAACGACCCCATTATGCTATCAGCACTGAAGCTCCATCTTTCACCCGACAGAAGAAACACAATGCAAAAAAGGAGATTCAAGGTAAACATTAAAGCTGTCTCAAGGACACATAGCTATAAGATGCTTCCCAGTGCTTATCTCCATTTGCCGTACTTAGATTCCCTTGAAGATACATACGGTGCTTAGAATGAAGACTGATATTTGGGTATTTGTAGTTCTCCAAATGCATATCTCACCCTCTTAACATAGTCCTTGAACTAAGACGAGCAGTATGTATCTCTCTCGTGCTTCGATTGGAGCCACGACATTCCACGAATTCGCATTCGTTTTCCAGATGCATTTCCTCCCCTCTCACCCCTCTGTTGTCTCGCTAACACCATACTAGAATACGCACAAAGCCCGCGCCTTTTTCCCTTTTTCCACTAAGAATATATTATGCAGGCTAAATTACTCATTAATCGAGCATTAAGTATTATTTATATTTCAATACTGCCAGTATTTTTCTGACATTTCAATAATAATATCTATTTGCGCACCGTAAGCCACCTCGAGGGTGTGTGGCAGGGGGTGGGTCACAGTAGTGACCATGGGCTGCAAGGGAGAGGACGCACAGAGATGCCCTTCAAGATCACTTCCAAAGGGATTCAAAGGGACTGAAAGGGAGTTTGCCTTCGGGTTGGCTTGCTCCTTTGCTAGAACCCTCCGACGGCTCCGGTGGTATCCGGGAAAAGAGTCGAACCACACCTCCCCCTTACGGTCGAGAGCAGGAGTTGACTGGCGCCGGATTCGCTAATCTTTTCCTGCGCCCTCGGCTGATGCTGGAGTCGAACCTGCACGCATGGTCCGAATTACCCACCTTGACTTCCTGCAGCTTGCATGCTGCAGCTTTCATGGGTACAACCAACACGTCTTACACGCTCCCCGTTATTAGTGCTATACTGTCGCAACCTTAACACTGAGGAAGAAATGCTAATATTTTGATATTTAAGCTCTTCCCGTTATTTCCACAGTCAAAGTACAGGTTCTCGATTACATTTTCATTCAAAGATCACGTACACAGGAAATGTGATGAGAAGACAAAAGAGCGATGCTACTTTTCACTAGTTAGGCCCCACCTTGAGTATGCAGCCAGTGTATGGGATCCTATTGAATTAGGTTTGATCAGAGAACTAGAGAGTGTGCAGCGTAGAGCAGCTAGGTTCGTTAAAAGGTGTTACGATAGGTTGAGTAGTGTTTCAGAATTAATACAAGAATTAGGGTGGAAATCATTATCAGAGCGTAGGTTAGAATACAGATTAAATCTATTAGAGAAATTTCAATTGGATAGCTTTACTGAATATGTTAGGCACATATCGTTTCTCGGCAACGCGACAATGAGATCCGAGTTGGTGGGCGTCGCGACGAGGAACGCACTATGGCGCAGTTTGGGGTGATTTGTTTTCGCTGCTCGGGGGCGGGAAGGGAGAGGAAGGGCAGGTGGGGGAGGGGGGGAGGAGGAGCAGGGGAAGGGCGGGCTTCTCACTCGAGCTGAAGGGCCCGTGGCTATTTGGCAGGGATACCAACTCTTCTAAGCAACAATACCTGCAGTCAGTGACGTGAATTAAAGGAGAGGAAATTCTTTTCATTCGACGATCGATTTCTATCGAACAGCGCTATCAAGATAAAAACATTTTTTGCTATTATTAAAAACTAATATTCCGCTGGCCTTTCATGAGATCATCACGAGTAGTTACGGCTTACAAAGAGTAAATAGGTCTATTTATATCTACTCACTACCCTGCTAGCCACATCGATGGTGTATGGCAGGGGGGCGAGTTATCACCATGACTATACTTCGTGTGCGATAAAGTTCATTAATTGCACTAGTTATTATCTAAAGGGAGGTTTTCTCTGAATACTATGTACATACTATACACGCTACCAGTTCCAATTTTTCATCGAAAATGCAAAGAAGATTCTAAGATGCACTACACACACGTATTACACGTCATGCAGGCACGCTTCATCTACACCTACACGATACCCTGCTAGCCACCGCGAGGGTGTGTGGCAGGAGGTGAAGATCACCAAGCATGCACTACTAATATGCAAACAAGCAACTATAGGGTGTCATGCAACTAGATCGTTATTGTCTATAGTATTTAAGGGATCAAGACATGCATCATGCACTACGCTACGACTAGACTAGACTACTCTAAAATATTTCCCTTACCTATTCCTTTGCTATGCTGCCTATTCTGTTCTCTTATAGTACGGGGGAAAAATGACATTTTGAATCTATCAGTACGACAATCTATCTCTCTAATCTTATTTATCTGATCGAATCAAGCATAATACGCTGGTGTTTTAAATATGTGCCTAACATCTTCAGTAAAGCTATCCGATTTAAATTTCTCTAATAGATTTAATCTGTACTTTAACCCACGCTCTGATAATGATTCCCACCCTAATTCTTGTATTAATTCTGAAACACTACTCAACCTATCGTAACACCTTTCGACGAACCTAGCTGCTCTACGCTGCACACTGTCTAGTTCTCTAATCAAACCTAATTCATTGGGATGCCATACACTGGCTGTATACTCAAGGTGGGGCCTAACTAGTGAAAAGTAACATTCACGCTTAAATCCTAAGATGATCTAAAAAATGATATCAATTTCATAACTCTGTTTTTTCATTAATCCTTATTGTTCGCACTTTCATTTTCTTGTTGAGCTAAATTTATTTTATGAAGGAATCAAGAAGTGAGTGAATAGTCTTGGAGCTGTTATGGTCACGACGACAGTTGCATCCAATAAATTGAATGCATCGCTGTTGTTTCAGTCAGAGCCAAGCCTTTTATGTTCAACGAAAGAGTTTCTCATTGAGATGCTGCTCTATCCGTTGGCATTGAAATCGCGTGATCCTCCCCAGCCCCAACCGAAACAAGTGAGTGAAGATGATCGCTGGGTGAGGAACACGCTGGGTGAGGAAGAGGAAGGAAGTGTTCTTTACTCGTCCATTGTGGCGTTCCTTATCTCGTCCGCTTCACTTCACTCACCATCCTACCCATAATGCCCCAGCGGTGGAGACTGGCAGAGACTCGCTCCCTTCCTATAGAGGGCAGGCATGATGCTGTTCGTTCCCGTACGCTAATGCCGTCGATCTAGTACGGCGTAAGCTGTTTGTAGCTCCATCAGAATTCGTCGTGTCGTTCCTTTTTTCGAGAGGACAAGAGAGCGAATCAGCGCACGAAAAGCGATTTCAAGAGAGTAAGTGGATGGGAGGGATCAGAGCCACCGTGGCAATATTAGCGATGCGGCTTAAATCGTGACTTTGTTTTCGTTCCGACGACGTTGTGCGAACGTTATCTGCAGCTGAGCTTCGAAGCATGGAGAAGTTGTTCCAAAAGGAGGAAAAAACGGAAAAAATTAACTTTCCTGCTTACTCCAAATTCAAGGAAATGTTTTCCCTTGCATAATGAGCTATATTTGAGCCATCTAGAAAACAATTCGACGGGTAAGTAAATGAGCGCTTCCGCGTATACGTCCATCTCTAAATATAATAGCGGTGCGGTCTCGAATGCAGTTCCAAGGTTCACGTCAATTTATCGCTGAAATTCACCCGATTCACTGGTTTTCATTTCGTAAAGCGGATTATTTTTTTAAATAGAGGTAAAACTGATCTTTTGTAAATAAGTGAACATATTTATCGCTTATTTCTAGTGATGGCCGGATCGAATCCGTCGGCTTCAAAGATCCGCTGATCTTTTATTTTACTCGGTTCCGGATTCGGATCCAAAGACAAATAGTAAAATCGGATCCGGATCGTAGATTTTAAATTTTCGCGGCTTAGCGATCGAAGGACCCCGTGAATGGAATGTAGGTGCGGTAGATATTGACAAGGAGAGATTGTGTGACTCAGGTCACGAAATTAGATGAAGATGTTCCCGTGCAACTAGAAGCAAAATAAAGAAATATGACTTTTTTCCCCATTACCCCGGTATCGCTAGAAAAAAATACGTAGGTTGTCACGCGGGTAGCCTGCATTCGCCGGGATCAGGCGGACAACGAGAGCTAGTAGTGTACTGTGCGAAGTTCGATCCCAATCGCAGTTTATCAAAAATATTAAAAATGTTATGAACAAATGTTAAATGACAAAAATGTTATCATCTTCAATTTCAAACCATTACATCTGAATACTCACTGTATTATACTTTTATTGCTTAAATTAGATTTACAAATGAACTATTAATAAATTAAGGATGGTCGGGTCGGATCCACGGGTCTTTCATTTCATTCGCTACTGAAATCATATCCGAAGACAGTATATTTTCAAATCCGGATCGGAAATTTTAAAATTTCGCAGCTTAGTGATCGATGCGCCCCGCGAATGAAATGTAGGTATTGCAGATGCTTACAAGGAGAGGTTGTGTAACTTGGTCACGAAATGAGAAGAAGAGGGTCAACTATCTCAAAATAAGGGATGCTTTAGTGCAAAATATTGGCATGGCACAGACTGCACCTCCTCCTTGTGGTAAAAATAGAAAATAAAAATATGAATTTTCTTTAACAAAAGATGAATGCTGCTCTAAATTTAAATAAATGTGATGAACAAAACACCTTGCCTGTACAGCTGTTTTGCAGGACAGCTATCATAAATATTACATAGGTGCTGGTATTGTATAGGATTACACATACAATCACCTACACCGTTGGTGATTGCGCGTGAAAGGCTTGCAGTCAAATACAAGTAATGTAGTTATCATGCTTATTGCGGTATAGATGAAGGATTCTGGCCTGATTAACCCTAATTCATAGGAATAACATGGTTGGGAAACCATAGGCACTATAAAGTTGTTGGAATTATTGAAGCAACGTGTAAAATTCAAATCACTCGAATCTAACATAGTGGACGTATTTATACCCACCCACACTACAAGAGCAGAAGGAAAAAACGAAGGGAGAGATTAAGAAATGTCAACTTACCGACCTAGCGAAACAAGAATTCCTGTTTTCCCCACGATATACGCCATTACAACGCCAACAAAGTGTACTCCTTCCAAATATCTTGGAATAAGACTGACACATGATCTTTCCTGGGGTAAACATATACGTAAAATAATGGGTCAAGCGAATCGTAGACTGGGATTCGTCAAAAGAGTACTCGGTAAATGTGACGATCATGTACGAGAAATCGGCTACTTCTCCTTTGTTAGACCTCATTTGGAATATGCTGCCAGTGTATGGGATCCCTACGAAATCGGTCTAAATAGCGAACTTGAACGTGTGCAGCGAAGATCGGAGAGATTTGTAAAGGGACGGTATGATAACCTTATTAGCGTAACCAATCTATTAAATGAATTAGAATGGGAAACATTGTCAGATCGCAGGTTGAAATTCAGACTTAATCTCTTAAACAAATTCCAAGACAATATTTTCAGTGATGATGTTAAAAATATTTTGCGAACCCCAACTTACTATGGCAGACTGGACCACGATCACAAAATTAGAGAAATTGATTGCCGAACTGACAGATTCAAAATGTCCTTTTTTCCTCGTACAATTAGGGATATGATTAATGGTAAATATATCCAGTACGAGTGTAGCAATGGATAACATTGGTAGCTGAACATTGGTATAAGGACTTGAAGCTAACCTAACTAACAGCATTTTTTTGCATGTCTGCTTAGCTATTTTTATCTTTTTTTAAATAGTGTAATTTAGAACAGCGTAGTAATTACTAATCCTTTTTTATGCATGATAGGTTGTGCATGTTTGGCGAAAATTCACCCCTTTCCACACACCTTTATGGTGGCTATTCATTGCTTCTCTCCGATTGGACATATTTACCGTTATTCGTATCTGTAATTGTACGAGGGGAAAAGGGCCTTTTGAATCTATCAGTTCGGCAATCAATTTCTATAATTTTATGATTATGGTCCAGTCTGCCATAGTAAGTTGGGGTTCGCCAAATATTTTTAACATCATCACTGAAAATATGGTCTTGGATTTTGTGGAAGAGATTAAGTCTAAATTTCAACCTGCGATCTGATTCCCATTTTAATTCATTTATTTAACTGGTTACGCTAATACAGTTATCGTACCGTCCCTTTGCAAATCTTTCCGATCTTTGCTGCACACGTTCAAGTTCGTTATTTAGACCGATTTCGTAGGGATCCCATGCACTGGCAGCATATTCCAAATGAGGTCTAACAAGGGAAAAGTAGCTGATTTCTCGTACATGATCGTCACATTTACCCAGTAGGTACTCTTTTGATGAATCCCAGTCTACGATTAGCTTGACCCATTATTTCACATATGTGTTTACCCCAGGAAAGATCATGTGACAGTCATATTCTAATGTTGTTCTAATTTGTTATTTCATTATTACTTATTTTGAAGTGCTAGGAGGAGATACGTGGAAAGGGAGGTGGAGAAGAGAGGTTTATTTGTTCACAGTGGAATTGGACATGGGGAGATTGATAAATGAGTTTAAGGGCAGAAAAAACGGTTCAATATTATCCGGCAATAAATTCGGTAGGGAGGAAAGGCTGCGGTGGAGTGAGCGCTTGACAAGGGATAGTCTAGGGATAATGGCATTTGGAGCAAGGAATTCGTACGTGTGGATTGACTAGGGACTCTGAAATCAACAGAGGAAAGCAATTCAGGACAATCAGTGTGTGAGTTTAGAATATTGTATCTAAATTTTAAATCTGTTTTAATTCTTTGATGGCAGAGATCAGGGATTGACAGAGGAGATAGGATCGAGCTAGTAGGCATGTTACGGAAGTGTGGAACTCTGTGTTTTACGATTCTTGCGAAGAAACTAGTTGTACTGTTAAGAGAGGTGAGATTTGAAGGAGCTGCGATGGACCATATGGGAGAGCAATATCCTGTGATTGGAATAGGATAAATGCTGTGAAGTATGATTTAAGAGCTTGAGGATCAGTTGTTTCGGTGTAGCGGTAGAGGAGACCTAATAGAGACATGGCTTTGCTCTTCTTTGAATGAATGTGATCCGAGAAGTTCAGTTTACTGTCAGTTAAGACACCTAAATCCTTCACAGCCGAAACACTTTGAAGAAGTATAATCACATGCAGCAAATGGTTAATGAAATATGATTTAATTCTTTCCCGGCGAATTATTTTCGTGAAGTCTTCTCGGGTTTTCCACCGGGTTAAGTGTTTATGTAACACCAACGTTTCAACGGACGACTCGTCCATCGTCTTCAGGGTGAGTGAGTAAATTAAAGCCGTTGAGGCGTATCTATAAACGGTTGCAACAATCAGGTTACTCCTGATTGGCCGGAAGGATCTTCGAAATTTGGATGAAAAGGAGGAGTTCTATTGTTTTTATTGTATATAAAATGGGATTCCACGAATTGCTAATTTTATAACCCGTGTCTCTATTGAAATTTTTTTTTTAGCCGTATCTCAATGGCCTCCTTAGCAAGCCTGTTCCAGAAGTTGTTGGAACAGTAGATTAATTTTGCGCCATCCCATTTTATCCTGTGGTCCCGAGTGATACTATGTTCAGCCACAGTAGACTTATCAGGTTGTCCAAGCCTGAAATGCCTCCGATGCTCCTTTAAGCCTGGTGGCTATCGTTCTACACCAGTCTCCCCCACGTAGACTTGGCCACATTTGCAAGAGATCTGGTAGACACCAGGGGTCATTAGACCTACGGGGTCCTTCAACTTAACTAGTTGGTCTCTCAGTTTACTAATTGGTTCATGGACCGTATCCATGTTGTATCTCTTGATAATTCTCGAGATCTTGGCAGAGACTGTTGACAAATACGGGGGAAAACCTCAGAAGAAATTACGAAAATAGTTAATGGTTGATAAATATATTTAGTTATTAAACACCAAAAACAGCACCAAGGCCTTTACATTGGGGTATATAAAAACATAATTAATAATATTATATGACAATAACAAAGAGCAAAAATAATAAGACAGAATTTGAACTGGAAGGGGTAGTCACGAGGTTGAAAGGCGTGGTATGTGGTTGTTGAAATCGAAATTCAAATCGAATTAATCGATTTAAACGCCCCGGATACTTTCCGCGGTCAACGCATCCTATCCTAACATCATATTCCACGAGAGGAAGAGCTTTGATGGGAGTGCGATACGATGAAAGGATAAAAAGGCATTTTGGAAATCGGAATATAAATAGGGACTATGAGGGATTTTTTTTAAATTGCAGACACCGCCATCTTCAGGATACGCACTATTTCCACGTGTTCTCCGGGAGAGGGAGTGGCCTGGGGGGGGAGCCCGAATGGGGGGGGGGCGGGGAAGGAGAAATGGCTCGCGAAGACGTTTACGACGCCGTGGAGATCAGCGACGGAAGACGTGATACTGAGGCAAAGGGGGAGTCTTCCTTCAAGGAGATGGACGGTTAGAAGACGCCGGCGACACGAAACTAGTCTCCTTCTCTTAACTCATCCATTCCACGGCGCCTAGTCACGGAACGTATTCTCAAATGTTGCTTTAATTCCTGAAAGGTTCGAGTCGGTGGCGTAAACCAAAACGAGCTTGAACACAACCTGCCGTCGATGGAGAGGTTAGATCGCACTTTCATCTACATCTACACGACACCCTGAAAGCCACCGCGAGGGTGTGCGGCAGGTGGTGAAGATCACCAAGCATGCACTACTAACATGCAAACTAGCAACTATGGGGTCTCATGCAACTAGATTGTTAGTGTCTATAGTATTTAGGGGGTTAATACATGCATCATGCACTACAGACTACTCTAAAATATTTCCCCTACCTATCCCTTTTCTATGCTGCCTATTCTCATCTCTTACAGTACGAGGGAAAATGCCATTTTGAATCTATCAGTACGACAATCTATCTCTCTAATCTTATTTATCTGGTGGAATCTAGCATAATTTTGATTTTGCAACTTTGCGATTGAATTTGTAATTGCAATTGCAAAAAGCAAATTTATAATTGAATAAGTTGTTGCCGGGTTACGAATCAACAAAGCCGAGGCTTTGCTCGAGAACCGCCAATAACCGGCACTTTTTACGTCACACCCATTGTAAAAAAATACAAAATTCACTAAAAAATTAAATAAACGATCAAATATCGCATAGTTAAATACATAAAATAACGGAGTCATTAGTTTTCTGTCGGTCTTCCTGTTGTTTTGTTATTTGTATCAAAACTCTTGTGCACATGATTTCTGCACCGACAGTATATAAGGACAGGAGGAGAAAATAGAAGTCTGATTAAAAGAATGAAAAGGGTTAGGGATTGCATCATGATACATATCTCTAACCTTAGCAGTCAGATGAAGGAAGTTGTTGAGAGAAGGTAGAAGAGGAATAATGACAAAAGAATGGCTAATAAGACATACGTGAATGAAACGTTTAGGGAAGTACGTGAAACAGAAGACAAGCGTAAGTAGATGGAGATGTATGCCTACGGAAAAGACGAGTGGAGAGCCGCGTTACACAAATGTTAGGACAAGTGAAGACGACAAAATACTAATCCAAGAATAAGGAACTGGGGGAGGAATACTCTCTTCCCCTTCATTCCGTTTCGGGTGAACGCATACTACGAGAAATAATCGATCAAGCGAATCGTAGACTGGGATTCATCAAAAGAATACTGGGTAAATGTGACGATCATGTACGAGAACTCAGCTACTTTTCCCTTGTTAGACCTCATTTGGAATATGCTTCCAGTGTATGGGATCCCTACGAAATCGGTCTAAATAACGAACTTGAACGTGTGCAGCGAAGATCGGAGAGATTTGTAAAGGGACGGTACGATAACCTTATTAGCGTAACCAGTCTATTAAATTAATTAAGTTGGGAATCATTGCCAGATCGCAGGTTGAAATTTAGACTTAATCTCTTAAATAAATTCCAAGATAATATTTTCAGTGATGATGTTAAAAATATTTTGCGAACCCCAGCTTACTATGGTAGACTGGACCATGATCACAAAATTAGAGATATTGATTGCCGAACTGACAGATTCAAAATGCCCTTTTTTCCTCGTAACATCAGGGATATGAATAATGGTAAATATATCCAGTACGAGTGTAGCAATGGATAGTATTGGTAGCTGCATGTTGGTATAAGGACTTGAAGGCAACCTAACTAACAGCACGTTTTTGCATACTTGCTATTCTATTTTTATCTTATTTAAATAGTGAAGCGAAGACTAGTTTTTTAATACTAATCCCTTTTTTATGCATGATACGTAGTGCATGTTTGGTGCGAATTCACCCCCTACCACACACCTTTGAGATGGCTTTCAGGGTATTATGTAGATGTAGATCCCAAGGGAAAGAGAGGCAAAAAAAACTCCGTGGCGGCCAAGCAAAAAAGTGTCGCTCGCGACAGTGCCGCCGTGATGTACTCACGGCGGCCCATTTCTTCATCGCTGCGCCGCGGAAGGAGTGTATTTCTTACGTGATCGGAGGAGAAATGTGAGGCGGCCGCCACTAATCTCGGTCGGCACAATGGACACGTCTTCCTCGAGAGCACAAAGGGCCTCTCGTCGGCGGACGGGCAAGCGGTGTCCAACCGGGAGTGCAGCCACTCGACCGACCGACCACGTGGATGAGCAAGAAAGCATACCCACGTCGAACGCAGTCTTCAAACCAGGTGTGATTCAGGCCACAAGAGGAGAATCAGACGACAATCAATCAGGAGTTGCCGTCATATTAGCAGAGGAGTGCTTCACGACTTCCTGAATGTTTAGCAATGCAGAAGCAACCTGTGTTTTATTAGCAACAGTCATGGAGAAATCAATATATTTGCCTCCCAGGAAAAATTGGCATTAGTGAGGTAATTTAGAAAAAATGAAGAGTGAGAAATTATTGATGAAAATTCCTCAAAATGAATGGCGTGTGACGTCAAGTTCTTATTCACGGCTGCACGATATTTGCCTGCAATGGTTCGAGGCCATGAAGAGTAAACTGTCATGCCCTTGAGATGACCTCGTCTCCTTAACCTGTCTTCCTGTCCTCAGCGCCAGTTTAGGTCCAATACAAATTGCATTTTGCAGGGCACACTTAGAACATACGCTTTTGTCACAAGTGATGCATTTAGCAAGTACTTCTAAACCGTGTAACTTTAAATACAATCTTTTAAATAAATATCAGTTCCAAAGTACACTTCCACCATCGGTCACCATGTTTTTACAATTTTCCAGGACTGATATAAATTAGCATTCCATCTGCAACTAGCACTTGGAACCGGTTCCAAGAAACTTAGTTTTTAGATATTTCTAGGTTCGAATTCGGCGAGTTCATTTCTCAGCTGTACTGATGCGAACCTTTTGATATCGGAAGCGTAATATGAAATTTCGAGTAAAACTAGCCACTATAGTGAAACGGCCACGGGCAACTGACATGTTACACGGGAGTTGTCGATCATTATTCGCTTACCGCTGCCACCAATAGTTCGTCAACCATCTGTCGTTTTCAACCATCTGTCGTTTTCAACCTTAACGTTGAAAACTAAGTCTGCGTCGAATAAAAATCATAGAATTGGGCACCTCGGATTTCAACCGTTAACTTCCTCAGGGCCCCTTCTTTTTCTCTATCCCATGAACAACATTCCTTCAGTTTAGGGATCCAGATCCAGAGTAATATTCATCTTTAAATCTCCATCAATATTGACCTGCGAAGATGAGTCAGGCTGGTGGAATAATGCTACATAAGTTTTACCTGAGAGAAAGATGGAATTGTTAGACTCATTCAGGGAGGAAATCACTATCACAACGGGAGATTGAAGCAATCTCTCGATTGATCATTCGAGGCATTTCATTGGGAATCGTTTTCTGAAGATTTTAAAATAATATTGAAAATCTTACACTAGATATACACGTAGATATGTGTTACGGAAAAGTTTGAGGGGCAGATAATGTGATGGGGAGGTCTAAAATATCAATTTTCTACACAAAATGAAAGAAGCTAATAGACAAGCACGAAACATCTTTTAAAAGCAACATCTATCGTTTCACGCGAAGGCAGCACGGAAGCGCTCAATTTCCTGGGTGGATTATAATAATAATATTAATAAGGGGTCAAAAACGTCCCTGGAAACGGCTTTGGCCGGCTAATGGTGGCCGTCTGCTTGTGGGGTTAACCTCCCCACTCGCGGAAATCCTGGGTTCCGAAGAATTCCAGTAACGCCACCCACAACCGGCCCTTCTCGGATGAGGGCCCTAGTAGAGTAGGGTGTGGCAAATCTTCGCCATCGAAGAAGGGAGCTGGGATGGAGTGGACGGAGACCCTGAGGGGAGACCTTCTAGCTTGCCATGCTGCCAGTGAGCCAAGTCGCAGGGGATACATGGTGAGGATGCACTCTTTGTGGTGTGAGATGCATCCTGAATATAACCATCAGTCGCAGCAGAATCTGCGCGACTACCGCAAGATCAGAGTAGCACACCACCGGCCAAGGCTCCATCACCTACAAAGGCAGATGTACCTCCTCCTACTGCTGGTGCTTCCGCCGATCTTTCGGCGAAGGGAGACGAGCCGAAGGCCGACTCTGATCTACTTCAGTGGTTGGAAAGCACGATAAACTACGATGAGACGACTACCAGGCAGAGAAATATTAATCATAAAATTTCTCTGCGGGACCAACAGCTGTCCCAGTTGAATGGCATCGTAGATATATTCCTGACCGAAACGACCAGCCTCAGGGAAATAGACTGCGTGGTATATGCTGCCAAACTGTTGGCCTCTCCCCGAGTGTCTGCCACTTGGGAGAAAAAAGCAGCAAATAGGCTTAAACAGCTTAGTGCCAAAATCACGCTGGCAAGACAACAGGTGTCGAGATTTCAGTGTGTGATGGATTACCTCTCCTCCAGTCGGGACTTTACGCCGAAGGTCAAGCGCTTGGCGCGTGCAATCCGGAGAGACCACCACACACTGAACAAAAGAGTGCTGCTTATGCTTAAGCAGCACGAGGTGGATAGAGTGCGGGCACTTACAACGGCGAGGAAGAAGTTGGTCAAAAGGACCAACGCCAGGAAGGAGAACTCCACCTTCTCCTTTCAGCCGTCCCGCCTCTTCCGACCCCCTCCACCTGTTGTCCAAACACCACCAACTGTCCCGGAGTTGGAACGTTTCTGGAAGGACATCTATGAGACTAAGAAGCCATTCAACGAAGGTACTCCAGCTATTGCCCACTTTAAAGAGTGCTGCTAAAAGCTCGAAATGAAGAATGCGGAGTAAAAAGACCCAGCTCCGCAAGCATACCGAGAAGCCCATGCATGGAAGTTTCTATCGAAACTTGGAAACACATGGGCTATCGAAGGAGCTCACGTTCGCCTTCCAGCGCTCCGCAGGTCTGAAGTCCGAAACCGAGCTATTCGTGCTCGCGTGCCAAGATGGTGTCATCAACAGCCTCGTGTACCGTCGCCTCATCTTTGGGGCAAACGTGACGGACACGAGATGCAGAGCGTGCCGAAGGCAGCCGGAGACTTTAGGTCATCTACTCTCCAGCTGCAGTTTTTATGCGAAGAACGCATATATAAACGCACAACTCAGCTCTGCGGGTGTTGTATTACCATCTAAGACACCATTACGGTATAGACGCGAATCCGGTGCTGCCTTACGTCCCTGGAGACATCGAGTCCGTCGTGGAGAATGATAAGTGTAAGATCTGTTGGAGTTATTCCTTTTCCACCTCCAGGCAGTTGGAGGCGACGAAGCCTGATATCGTTCTCCTCGACAATCTCTCGCATTCCATGTTCGTGATCGAGTTTTCGGCACCCGTCGAAACGAACATGGCAGCGAAGGAGATTGAAAAAAGGACTAAATATCAATGGCTACACTGTGAAACTGGTAGTCCTCGTCGTGGGCGTGCTTGGTGGTGTCAAGAGCTCACTGGTCGAAAATCTCAAGTGCATCCCAGCGTGCAGGGCGCGAGCGGATGCACTTGCAAGTGCAATGCAGAAGGCTGTCCTTCTCGGGTCCCTCCGCCTGCTTCGTACGCATGACCTTATTGCTGGGTAGCCACTTACTATCCACCGGTGGCGGACGTGGCTACCCTTAGACGCGACCCCTCTCGAGTCTCCGGCAATTATCTTTAATTAATAATTTCCAGTCTATTAAATGAATTAAATTGGGAATCATTGTCAGATCGCAGGTTGAAATTGAGACTTAATCTCATAAACAAATTCCAAGACATTATTTTCAGTGACGACGTTAAAAATATTTTGCGAACCCCAACTTACTACGGTAGACTGGACCATAACCATAAAATTACAGAAATTGATGGCCGAACTGATAGATTCAAAATGTCCTTTTTCCCTCGCACAATTAGAGATAAGAATAACGGAAAATATGTCCAATCGGAGAGTAGCAATGGATAGGTCCACTCATTGGTAGCTGCATGTTGGTATGAGTACTTAAAGCTAACCCTACTAACAGAATGTTTTTGCATGTTTGATTTGCAATTACTATCTTTTTTAAATAGTGAAGTTCTGACTAGTATATTAATACTATTTTTTAATAATAATTAATAACCTTTGTTATGCATGATATGTAGGGCATGTTTGGTGAGAAATCATCCCATGCCATACACCTTTGTGGTGGCTTGCAGGGTATTATGTAGATGTAGATTATGACGGCAACGAAACCTGATACTAGCCGAAATAGGAGGAAGTTACGTTATAGTAACAAATTAAATAATAATAATAATACTAGCTACTAAGTATAAACAGTGAAATGCACAAGGGGAGTGAATCCCTGTTATTTGTTGTGCCACTGCCATTTATCCTTGCGGTCACGCACGGTACCTACTGAAGGCTTGAACTGAAGCCCTTTCTTCAAGTGCTGAAGCCCAAACCTCCACCATTACATCCATGCAGTGGCTGGAGAACAAGTGTTCTTCTTAGTGATTATCGACCAAAACGCTTTTGCGAGGAGCACACTTAGCAAGGGATCGAAATACAGCGAGCTTAAAAAACTGAGGGAGCGTCCGACTGTCCACTGGAATTCGATCGTTGGTGAACATGGGGTCACCTGACGACCATTCATCGTCCTTTGCGGTCTGTCCTGCGAGGTTTAACCACAAGGGAGCCATAACTGTCGCATGCTGCATTCATTCGTTCATATTCCGGCGGCAGGAAAAATTCCATGAATATCTATATCTACGGGCAACCCTGAAAACCACCTCGAGGGTGTGTGGCAGAGGGTGAGATGCCGTCAAACAAGAACAAAAAGTTTCTTATTTGTACTATCTACCTGAAGAGAGATTTCTATGAATATTATTGAACACAGAGAACAACCCTTACATTTCATTTAACATGCAAAGAAATTAATAATTTCTTGGAATAGCTCTCATAGCAGAGACAGAGAAGGAGCTGAATAAGATGCTAAGAACCATGGAAAGGACAATGGCCATACACCAGCTGAAGGTCAATAAGAAGAAAACTAATATATTAGTGTGCAGCATGAGAGAGGAGGCCAAAATCAACGTTACACTAGGAAAACAGAACCTGGAAGAGGTGAAAGAGTTCTGTTACCTAGGAAGCCGAGTAACCAATGATGGAAGTAGCAAGAAAGAAATAGTTAGTAGAATAGTCCAGGCAAAGAGGGCATTCTATCAAAAGATGAATCTACTTACAGATGGAAATACAAGCTTAGAAGTAAGGAAACTGTTCATCAAAACGTATATCTGGATCATGTTTCTTTCGTGAGGCATGGACGATGACAGCAGCGGAGAAGAAAAGGGTGGAAGCATTCGAAATGTGGTGCTATCTAAGAATGATGAAGATAAAATGGATCGACCGAGTGACAAATGAAGAAGTCCTAAGAAGAGTGGGAGAAAAGAGAAGTCTTCTGACAACTCTAAAAAGAAGAAGGGACAACCTAATCGGCTATATCTTAAGACACGATGGCCTGATGAAGACAATCGTCGAAGGAAAAGTGAACGGGAAGAATGGAAGAGTCAGGCCTCATATGAGTTACATGGAGCAGGTCGTAAAGGACGTGAAAGAGAGGAACTACGTTGGTATGAAGAAGTTGGCCGATAGAAGAATCGAGTGGAGGGCTGCGTCAAACCAATCCTAGGATTGTTGACCCTTGATGATGATGATGCAAAGAAATATTTGAGTCATCATCATTGTGACGTAATTCTTCTCTTTTACATCCTTCACAACCTGTGCCACGTATCTCATACGAGGTCTGCCTTTTCCATTCTTCCCGTTCACTTCTCCCTCGATGATAAAGTACTGAAAATATGCATTATGCATATTGTTATTTCACGCAGCCATGCTTAAATGATAATAATATTTTTTTAATTAAATAGTAATTGAATAAAATATTAATACCTATATGGAATCAAACCACGACGCCTTGAGAATACCAGAGGTTTGAGGAACCGAAGTGCGACCAAATCAGCAAGTGTACGTCCTCAGCACATGAAGGTCGAATGACAAGTCTATTAGTAGTATACGCGGCGCTGCATTCCTTTCAAGGTGCGGCAGATGAAAGCGGGCTTTAACTCTTTGTTTCCCTCGCAATCTCCGCGCTCTTGCAGGACAAAGAGAATTAAAAAACCCTTTCATATTCGTGCTCACCGCTGAAACAGCAGCCATGTAAGAGGATAAAAACAAAATTATCTTGCTTTGTAACCTCTTCTCTTAATCTGTTTACTTTCTGTAGCGAAAAAAGCTGCATGAAGGGCACCTTGGAATTCTTTTGAAGTAAGATTACCATGTAAGCCTTTTGTGCATGCATCTACGCACATTTCTTTGTTTCATTACTGTGCGTAACATTAGCACAAAACACACAAGAGAGTCACTAAATTACAGTTTGTAAAAAGTTGTTGTAAATGAGTGCCATTAATCAAATCATACTCTTGCCCCAAACCTTAAGCAGCAATTGCTGTGTTCACAAAGTTAATTCCAAACGTGTTGTTCTTACGTAAAGTACAACTCATTCCAGCGTCAAGATACAGATGAACAAAAAATATATTTTAATTAAAATATTTTCCTTGGTAGAAGTCTAATTCCACTTTTTCCTGCTCTACATGCCAATAATCCGATTAAAAGGTCGCAAACTTTCGACGAGAACCTCAACGACGTTACCCGCTGAAACTGCACAATAGAAGAAAATCCACAAAGAAGAAATATCATCCTCATTGACCGGGACTCGAACCCGGATCCCCTGCCTTCCGGCCAGGTGCTTTAACCACCTCAATTTTTCCTCTGTGAAGTTTCTGCTGCTGCTTTAACCCGATGCCTGTTTATTATTCTCATTTGAAGCATTTTAAATGCACTAAAGGGAAAGTTGGATGTCAGGGGTGTTAATAATAACTTTATAACTATTGATGGAAGTCAACAAAGAGGGTATTGTAATACTATGAACATATTGCTGTCCTATTTTTGTTCCCTGACACGCTGTATGGCCTACAATGAAAATAACATTTCAATAGTAAGCTATATTATCAAACAATTAAACCACACGATAAAATTTATAATAATATGGCACGTAGTGGTAAGAAAAATAGCTTATTGTAACATACAAGCCAATATATACGTGGGTACATTCGTTCAACGCTGGTTCAATTAGGAACTCCTGAGAAGTTACACTTTGGTGAATCCAAATTACAACACTGCTTGTAGGCAATTTACTGAAATTACAGTTCCTGTAACTCTCTCTACAAAGTGATAATGCCGTATTGAATAGGGTGGCAAAATCTGACACCTTTTTAAAAACCACTCTGCTGGCACATTCGATCAAGGATCTGCGTTTGACGGAGCGAATCAAGAAATGTTAATTGAGAGTGAATCCTCGTCGTGAAGATGAAACCAATGCATCAAAGAGAGAGAATAATATCGCGAGAGTATTGAGGAGGAAAATTGTCGCTGGTCGAATCGCAGCGCGTTTGTGAATTCACCACTTGCTTAAGAAGGTTCCAACGTGACTCCGCGATTCAAAATCCCGTAAAAGAGCTATAATGTTATTTAATGAATAAATACCGATCCAGAAAAACACCAATATAGAAAATCATCTATAGGGTGAAAACGCATACACGATAACTGTATGAGTATGCTATGCGCGTTGTAGTCGCATTCTATTTTTTACAAGCTCTTTGACATCGGAACGTGGCTGAATTGTTGTTGCCACGTTTCATTTACAAAGTGAGAATACATGCTCAATCCCGCTAATACGTATTCTAAAATAGGTTAAATATTTTCTTAAATAGTAGTTAACTACTCCCTTGCAAATACAACTCTTTCTTCGAATTTTATTAATAATCGTACTTTTGAAAATTGTTTGACAACAATGACGCTGCTACCATTTGGAAGCATTGGTATTAATTACACCATATCTATAACCAATGAAATATATAAAATAAAAAAATATAAAAAGGACCTTGGTAAGGTATATTCCTAAATTGATTCGTTAAATAATCTTGTAAGCATGTTCCGTCACAAGTACCGTTGCCAATGATAACAACGTACTGTAGCGCCACTTTCATGTAACTAAGGCTTTTCTGTTTTTTTCGAGCAAACATTAATTAATATCAATTAAATAATTGGGATAAGGCGAGAACTTTTTCACAATGCTAAATTCTACACAAAATTGAGCATCTTATATTAGTTTTTAGTCAAAAAGTCATTTCTCTCTCTACATTATTAATCTGCAAATTTTACTGCAAGAGCCATGCTCTGCCGTATAGCCACGTATAAAATAACTGATTTTCAACTTCTTTTTTCTTCAAATATATTATGGAAAGGCCAAATTATTTTATTGCCAATCGATAGGAGAACTAAAAAATGGTGTGTTCAAAAAATGACATCTACTTCATAATTCGGTGGAGCTATCATAATGCAAAGTTCGTGAGTTGACGTACACTGGGAACACGCACTTCTGAAGATGAGAAGCGATGAAATAGAGACGTATTTCATTTGAAAACATACTTTTTGCCATTAGCCATGCTTTCCCCCCTATTAGAAAGTTCTAAATTAAGTTTGACTTGTAACGCATTCAGTTTCTGATTGGACCACGTGTTTGGAATAAACCACTAATAATTGAAAGCAGAATTTCACACCGTAAAAAAATCAACCCCCTTATCCCGTAAACGAACCCCCAAACCTACCCTCATTTCCCAGGCCCCATTTTTAATTCCCACCCACTTTTAATTCTCTGTGGACATTCGGCCATTCTGCATTTTCAGCACGAAACTCCATTAGTATTTTCACGGCAAGTGTGCAATCTTGGAATTCGCTGATGCACACCAGAAGAATGGGTGTTCCATGTGGGTTGGGAGTGGAGCACAAACCTAAGGTTGCTCAAGGAGGCCCTCCAATCACCACTGGTCGCCCTGACAACACCAAAGGTAACTTCGTTCGTAGATTCCACGCGTGATAACTCGATAATGGATCCAAGAACTTAATCAATAATGAGGATGAGCCCCCCCCCCCCTTCACCCCATTTTTTGGAACAACTTCCAGATATTAAGCACCCTTTCTCCCGATCGAACTTAGACGAAGCTTAACCACAACGCGAGTCGAAAGAGGGAGGAAACAGCTCATGAAAAAAGTCTTCTGACGTGTGGAGGACAGACCCTCTTTGCTAATCCTCTGAGAATTTCCTCTTACTTTTAGAATATTAGTCATCCCTTGTGAGGATTTTGAGGCAGCGTAGAGCTGCTAGGTTCGTTAAAAGGCTTTACGATAAGTTGAGTAGTGTTTCAGAATTACTACAAGAATTAGGGTGGGAATCATTATCAGTTCCCAATCATTACCTCACCGTAGTTAGAAGCAAGCTTTGACTTTTTGCAGACGATGCGGTAGTGCATAGGGGTGTATCAAAAGAAGAAGACAGGAAATAGCTTAGCAAGAATTTACACGCAATTCAATAGGGGTGCGATAAATGGCAGTTAGAACTTAACCTTAACAAATGCCTTGCGATCAATTTTTGGAGGAGGAATAATTCGATAGAGCGATCCTATAAAATTAATGACACGAAGAGCGAAAACGTTGACAGCATAAGATATTTAGGTGTAACAATCACTAAGGATTTATCATGGGGAAGACACATCCGGGAAATATGCGGCCGAGCGAAGAGAAAGCTAGGATTTATAAAAAGAGTACTTGGGAAATGTGATGAGAAGACAAAAGAGCGATGTTACTTTTCACTAGTTAGGCCCCACCTTGTGTATGCAGCCAGTGTATGGGATCCGAATGAATTAGATTTGATCAGAAAACTAGTTAGTGTGCAGCGTAGAGCAGCTAGGTTCGTTAAAAGGTGTTACGACAGGTTGAGTAGTGTTTCAGAATAGATACAAGAACTAGGTGGGGAATCATTATCAGAGCGTAGGTTAAATTACAGATTAAATCTATTAGAGAAATTTCAATCGGATAGCTTTACTGAAGATGTTAGGCACATATTAAAAACACCAGCGTATTATGCTAGATTCGATCAGATTAATTAGATTAGAGAGATAGATTGTCGTACCGATAGATTCAAAATGGCATTTTCCCCCGTAGTATAAGAGAACAGAATAGGCAGCATAGCAAAGGGATAGGTAGGGGAAATATTTTAGAGTAGTCTGTAGTATATGATACACGTATTAATCCCTTAAATACTTAATAAACCAATCTAGTTGCATGAGACCCTATAGTTGCTTGTTTGCATGTCGGTATTGCATGCTTGGTGATCTTCGTCCCCTGCCACACACCCTCGCGGTGGCTTGCAGGGTAACTTGTAGACGTCAGACACGCACCACGAGGAGTGCCTGGAAGGAGAGGCCGATTCTGCGATGGGAAGATAAGAGTGTGCGCCATCGAAATTTGAATTTCCACGGACGCAGCTGGTTTCATACTCGGTGTGTTGGCTCTCGGAGATAAGAGAGGCTGTCCATCGGGGGTGGATGGGGGTGGAAAGTTCCATACTCGCAGATGCGCAGAGGGCGAGGTAGAGTGGAAAACCGAGAGCGAGCAGGGGAGAGTACCACAGGGCATGCCATTGCATCTCCGACGAAATGCGTTCGTTCATCGCGCCGTAATGAGTGCCGTCACATTGAATCGTAAATTTCGGGTCACCTATTTCCGTCAATCAAACTTCTCATGGGTGAAATATATTTTGCTTGCTATTTTGTAGATGTAGTGTTTTTTGCCCAACTCAGTTCCTACGCCAACAGATTTTCTGTCGTCCGGTCTAAAAATACTGTTTTCCTCCACACCTTACCGTTAGCCTTTAGGGCACCCGGTATTCTGTTTTAAGGGGTGATTCGCCCTTTCCACTCTCCCTGGAGATGTCTTCCATGCGTAGGAGAAATATTTTTAGAGTAGTCTGTATAGCGCACGATGCATAATATTAAATTTACTAACCAATGCTTCTTAGGTATATATAGATAAATACATTTAGATAAATGCTATTATAACTGATAATTTCTCTATTACCTTGTAGAATATAATCATCTAGCTGCATGTGACCCTATTAGCTAACATTTTTCCATGTAGTAGCTTGTATTCATGTAAACAGTGCATGTTTGGTGATCTTCATCCCCTGCCACACATCCTGGCGGTTGCTGTCAGGGTATTGCGTAGATATAAATGTAAATTAATAAGGGTAGCACTTGTTACTTTAACGGAGTTATTCGCATTGTACGCACAATGTCAGATTTTCCACAAAGAACTTCAGTCACCTAGACATCGAATCGGTCGCGAAACACCGATTACCGGAAAAATGCTTCAGCCAGTTATCCATATATTGTGTAATATGTTTATCTTGTGTTTCAGAATTAATACAAGAATTAGGGTGGGAATCATTAACAGAGCGTAGGTTAAGGTACAGATTAAATCTATTAGAGAAATTTCAATCGGATAGCTTTACTGAAAATGTTTGGCACCAAAATAAAAACACCAGCGTATTATGCTAGATTCGACCAGATAAATAAGATTAGAGAGATAGATTGTCGTACCGATAGATTCAAAATGGCATTTTACCCCGTAATATAAAAGAACAGAATAGGCAGCATAGGAAAGGGATAGGTAGGGGAAATATTTTAGAGTATTCTGTAGTGCATGATGCATGTCTTTAAATACTATAGATACTAACAATCTAGTTGCATGAGTCTCTATAGTTGCTTGTTTGCATGACGGTAGTGCATGCTTGGTGATCTTCACCCCCTGCCACACACCCTCGCGGTGGCTTGGAGGGTATCGTGTTGATGTTGATGTAATGCTGTTTTTTCACTTTTCCACCCCCTGCAATTCTCATTACATTGTATAAGAACCACCTGCTAAATTAAATAACGCTTCCAATGAACCCTCTCTCTCTCTCTTACGGATGATAAAACAGGTATTCTTTCTTTATTCCATTGATTTCATTGCAATAATTTAATGACCACGTGTGCAATCATCACGATCGTTTGAAGAAAGAATAAATTTTTTATTACATCCTGCTTCCAACGCAACGGAAGCTCCTCCCTGTTGACGAAGCATCGTAACTGTTGATCGGATCTTAACCGTCACCTAATAATTGGACGGCTTCTTCAGCAACCAAGGCGTCCTCCTCCGTGAATTCCCAGAGGCTTTGAAGGAAATGGATTTGAGAAGAAATGTGAAGCACACATAATGCCACGATGCAGCCGTAATCGTGCTAACTACGCCACCACCTTCAAGGTGTAAGCCAACTTTAAAAACTGGTTTGTTCTCTAAAAACAGATCCAAATATTACAAGATAACCGCGCAAAACCTTTAGCGGAGTAACTCGCTGAAAATGCAATGTTCGGGGTTTGAATCTCGGTCGATGTGAATACTGTTTCTCCGTGTAAAACTCTGCTAGTGTCTAATTAACCTCAGAGTTGATGGAAACGTAATTATTCTTATTTGATTGCCTAAATATGGTATATCGCTTCACATTTAGAGCATGAAGCAGCCTGCTAAGTCGAAGTAGAAGAAGACAACTCTACGAAAAAGCGATGAAAATGTGTAGTTTTTGAACTGTGGACTGTCAAAAAAGCTTCAACAGGAAATAAAAGTGGCACGGAAAGGAATGAAAGTGGCACGAACGATGGTATCGTTGCTGGGAACCGTGCCATTTGAATGCTGCACGCATCTCGTGTCCGTCACGTTTGCCCCAAAGATGAGGCGACGGTAAGTAAGCTTTAAGATTGTGGACACCATCATGATGAAACAGCTGAAACTCCAATACTTGATGGGGGATCGGGCTGGTGTGGTGCCCAATAGATTACTGGCCTCCCATCCCGGGTTCGGTTCCCGGCAACGGCGGATTCTTCAGTGGAAAACAGGTCCCCACTTGAGTTCCTAGTGGAGGGCATTTCAAGTACAGTACTCCGTCCGTCGGATGGGACGTTAAGCCGTGGTCCTCTTGGCGCCTTTCGTTAAGAGTAGGCTAATGCCGACGCCGGGTTTCTCTCCACCCTTCCTCCGTTCCCTAAAAATACCTACCATTACCCAATCACCCACCTATCCTATATGGCGCAAATGACCTCAGCTGTCGGTCGCCTCCCCTAAATCAACCAATCCAATACTTTATCCAAATTTATCTCAAACTGTGCTACAAATACGTTAATAGTTATAGAAATATTCTGCACTTTTCCGTATAAATAGTTCCAATGTTTAAAAAGAGCAAAAATTGCTACAAGCATGTCGTCCCAGACAATTTTCGCTTTGTGTGGAATTTGAGAATACCTTGAATTTTTCGAGTAACAACGCTAGACTATCGTTTTTTTTTCTTGGGACCAGTACATTGGGCCTCGAATCCATTCCTTGCGGAAGAATTCGCGCTTTCCGCATCCTTTCTGAGCTGAGAATCCGATCCGATTCTCATCCCGAGACGATGGTTTGTTTTCTCGCAGTCCTGCTTTTGTCAAAATGAAATACGGGTTGCGTCACAAGCTCACTCTCCCCCCCCTCCTCCCATCCGGGCAGAATATGGTCTTGGGGCTCACCATTGCCCCTCCTTCTTTCGCTCCGGACAAAGGAGGGGCGGGGGTTTCTCATCCGAAGGAGGATTTGCAGTCGTCCCGACGCCGACGCCAGAGAGAGCGCCGAGAAATGGCTTGCGACGATAGATCATACATTTCAGGCCAACATGGCCGACGGCAAAAACTCGGCTTAAATGGAGGGGAAGTGAACGGAAAAATGATGAAGAAGAAAGATGACGTCTCCAAAATAAATGAAATGTCGTCATCATCATCAGCGTTCTACCAAGAATGGCTTATCCTTGGAAAGTCTCAATACACTACTCTCCTTGCTCCATTTTCATTACATTCATTGATCATAACCAGTGCCCCACAATGCACTCCGATTTAACCCCTCAGCCTCGTCTTCATTCCCTTCATTCCCTCTCAATCTTTATCGTCATTCTTCCATAAATTGTAGCTCTCTAAGGAACCACTGCCGTCCTCCATTTCCTCTTCTGGCTTCCTTGGCGACCGTACACAGAATTCCGGTTTCAGGTGATCCAAATCCTTAGGTTATAACACACCGTTTGACTTACAATTGAACCTAAACGCATAGAGCATTCACGCCCAAACCGACGATCTCTGAGTTGCCAGGCTGACGCATGGAAACTCAGGAGGAGCGCACCTTTTAAAACAGCCGTCCCTTCATCTACATCTACGTGTAAACGATACCCTCCAAGCCACCGCGAAGGTGTGTGGCAGGGGGTGAATGTCACCAAGCATGCACTACTAACATGCAAACACGAGCAACTGTAGGGTCTCATGCAACTAGATTGTTAGTATCTATAGTATTTGAGGGGTTAATACATGCATCATGCACTACAGAATACTATATAATATTTACCCTACCTATCCCTTTGCTATGCTGCCTATTCTGTTCTCTTATAGTAAGGGGAAAATA
This sequence comes from Platycnemis pennipes, assembly GCA_933228895.1. Lineage (NCBI taxonomy): Eukaryota > Metazoa > Arthropoda > Insecta > Odonata > Platycnemididae > Platycnemis > Platycnemis pennipes. The sequence continues at coordinate 121,951,174 of OW121855.1, read as the reverse complement.
CCATTTTGAATCTATCAGTACGACAATCTATCTCGCTAATCTTATTTATCTGGTCGAATCTAGCATAACACGCTGGTTTTTTTAATATGTGCCTAACATCTTCAGTAAAACTATCCGATTGATTTTCTCTAATAGGTTCAATCTGTACTTTAACCTACGCTCTGATAATGATTCCCACCCTAATTCTTTTATTAATTCTGAAACGCCACTCAACCTATCTTAAAACCTTTTAACAAACCTAGCTGCTCTACGCTGCACACTGTCTAGTTCTCTGATCAAACCTAATTCATTAGGATCCCATACACTGGCTGCATACTCAAGGTGGGGCCTAACTAGTGAAAAGTAACATCGCTCTTTTGTCTTCTCATCACATTTCCCTAGTACTCTTTTTATAAATCCTAGATTTCTCTTCGCTCGGCCGTATATTTCCCTGATGAGTCTTCCTCACGATAAATCCTAAGTGATTGTTACACCTAAATATCTTATGGTTTCAACGTTTTCGATCTTCGTGTTACTAATTTTATAGGATCGCTCTATCGAATTATTCCTCCTCCAAAAATTGATAGCTACACACTTTTTAAGGTTGAGTTCTAACTGCCATTTGTCGCACCACTCTTGAATTGCATCCTAATCCTTGCTAAGCGATTTCCTTCCCTTCTTTCAACCGAACTCGTTGGAGAGAGGTAAGTTGCTCGCGGGACCCAATGGACTGGACTGGAAGGCCTGGAGCGAGTTGATGAAACAGAAGAGCAAATAGTTCGGTGACATCAGTCAACTGGGTCACGTTAAGGAGGTTGATCCGATAAGTGAAAGTCATGTCATTGTTTTCATATTTTCAGAACTCATAGAACTAATTTTCCTCTATCTAATAGAGCAAAGATAATTATACCAACTCAAACTCCTTTTTGCACAAATTGCATTTGAAATTACATATGATTAACGACGTGAATGGCCATCACATGGTAATATAACTTTTATAAATACCATAGTGACATGTCATTTTTGCAACAAACAGATATTTTATGCGTAATGTCACAAGGAATAAAATGACACGAAAAAAAGGCATCAACCCACCGTATTTTTCTCTAAATCCACCAATTTCTGCGCTTATAGCAGAAGAAATGCGTTAGTTGACTTCAATTGGCGCTGCGGTTGCTGTAGCCAAAATGGTTGGCGTGTGAATAATATCATTACTAATGAGATATTAAAGAATATTTCAGACCAATATTATAACATAACGCTTGATAGTAATATTGATAGTGTTATACATTAGTAAATTCATTGAGTACATGAATTTATTTCACTTACGTAAATGCCGAATTGACTCCATCGTCGAGCTGATTGAAATCATCATAAAAAATAAATCTTTCGACTTTCCATCGTATTTCTTGTGGTACTTATGTCTTTCAATAGCTTAGATAATTTTCTTCGTGAAGTAAGGATCACTCAGCACACATATACTCGTACTGAAATTAATAAGATTCCTTAGACAACTTGACTCAAGCAGTCGCGAGCCAACCTTCTTAATAGCCAGCGTGGTTTACAACGACGAACGTTTCTCTTATTATATATTCCCTAAATTGAAAACACGAAGATCCAGAAATGAAGTAAGTATTTGACTGGAATTGCATGTCAATACTGAAACTGGGCTGGTGTCCATTTTATGGCGAAGACCTTGTAATAGCATAGTCACGGGATCTTAACCCAGAGGTGACTGCGGCTATTTCAATTAGAGTCTAAGTCTTTGTCGGGTTTCTTCCCATAAATCGTTTGTATAGTGCATGTAGTGGTTGAGCGAAATGATGGCTTGAAATTAGAATCTGTAGTGGATTCGCTTCCCACGTAAATTCATTTAACTTAAAACTACAGATATAATGAAAAATTAACACTCTTGACTGTTCGCTTTACGGTAGTTTATGCATGATGGTGTAGTTATCAGCCGAGTACCCAAACCAGTTAAGTTACCGAAGTGCTCTTCTTGGAATAATATGGGCAATTATTAATGCCCTATCGAGAGAGCCATCAATGAAATCAAGGAGAAGTGTTCTGCAGTGAAAATCCACGGAGAAACAATCAGCATGCTACGATTCGCTGATGACATAGCTCTCATAGCAGAGACAGAGAAGGAGCTGAATAAGATGCTAACAACCATGGAAAGGACAATGGCCATACATCAGCTGAAGATACATAAGAAGAAAACTAAGATATTGGTGTGCAGCAAGAGAGAGGAGGCCAAAACCAACGTTAAACTAGGGAAGAAAAACCTGGAAGAGGTGAAATAGTTCTGTTACCTGGAAAGCAGAGTAACCAACGATGGACGAAGCAAGAAAGAAATAGTGAGTGGAATAGCCCAGGCAAAGAGGGCATTCTATCAAAAGAAGAATCTACTTACAGCTGGAAATACAAGCTTGGAAGTAAGGAAGCAATTCATCAGAACAAATATCTGGATCATGTTTCTTTAGTGAGGCATGGACGATGACAGCAGCGTAGAAGAAAAGGGTGGAAGCATTCGAAATGTGGTGCTCTCGAAGAATGATGAAGATAAAATGGATCGATCGAGTGACAAATGAAGAAGTCCTAAGAAGAGTGGGAGAAAAGAGAAGTCTGCTCAAAACTATAAAAAGAGAACGGGACAACTTAATGGGCCACATCTTAAGACACGATGGCCTCGTGAAGACAATCGTCGAGGGAAAAGTGAACGGGAAGAATGGAAAAGGCAGGCCTCGTATTAGTTACATGGAACAGGTCGTAAAGGACGTGAAAGAGAGGAACTACGTTGGTATGAAGAGGTTGGCCGATAGAAGAATCGAGTGGAGGGCTGCGTCAAACCAATCCTAGGATTGTTGACCCTTGATGATGATGATGAGACAGCTTAACTCATTAAAGCACCCGTCCGAAAATCAAGATGCTATGGGTTCGACTCCTCGTCAAGGTGGATGAGTTATTCTCCGGAAAGATTCTTAGTTCATATAAGTAATGTAATATTCGGAGTAGGTCGGTAGTATTTATTTTATTTCATGCATGTTCAAATCGAGGTGTGACTCGCATGCATTGTTTTTTTTGCATGCATGAGTATCTATGAAATTGGTGTCGGGTTTCAAGTCATGCATGTTATTCATGGGTGTGTCCTGCATAATTGGGATTTGGTAGTTTTTCTTCTTTTTTCCCCAATTACTTTTAAAGGTGTAGTGTTTGTTTTGTAGTGTTCATTTTTGTTTGTTGTGTCATTGTTCCTGGTGTGGATGCACCCCCTGCCACACACCCTCGAGGTGGCTTGCAGGGCATTTCGTAGATGTAGATAAGTGAGTCACTCCGTTAAGGTTTTTTCGCGGCCAATTTTTCAACCCTCGAATACAATTTAATTCAACTCATGCAGCCCTTTAAATCCACATTCTGGCTTCCGTGAAGTAATAAAACGTTTTACGGTGTAATTCTCAAAATACTTCTATCGCCATCAGAAAGAAGATGAGCTTCAAATTATCTCTCTGAAGGCGAAGTTTAAATTGCAACCCTCGGCGTTAGAAATCCGAGAGGCCACTCGAGGTACTCCCCGCAACTGGCGGTCAGCAGAAGAAACTTGTCCTCTCTCTCTTTCTCGAGTGGACCACCTCTTGTCCATCACCACCCACCCACTCCCATCCCTGGGATGATGGAACCTCCTTCCACGAGAGGTCGCTCGGAAAAGTTGAGGAAAAGGTCAGGAAACTTTTTCCATTGTCCGCGCGCCCTGTTGACAGAGTGAGTGGATGATGTGATGGGGGGATGGGGCAATCAAGCAGAGGGGTGGGGGGGGGTAGGAGGGTGGGGGGGGGGGCAGGAGGAGGTAGGGGAGGGGAAATGAGGCAGCTCCACTCTGCCCACGCGCCATCGCTGCTAAGAAATCAGAAAAAGCGACCGACCGCAGATTTACCTTCCCGATCAAATTCCTTCCAGAGTATATCAAACATTAGCTTCTTAAATAGCCCCCTAACTAGAAATAATATTCAATAAAACACTAAAGAACCACACAGTACCTAAGGATTGGAAAGTAGCTAATTTACACCTATTTTTAAAAGCGGTGACAGGGAAGAACCTAGTAACTACAGACCCATTTCACTCACATCAATCTCTTGTAAGATATTTGAGCACATTGTAGTCAGTTCGATCTGGGGCATTTGGATAGTCAGGGATTACTCATAAACAGCCAACATGGGTTCCGGAAAGGTAGATTTTGCGAGACACAATTAGCTTTATTCGTACACGATATTTTAGTCTACGGCGAAAACAGTACTGAAGTTGATACGATATTTTTAGATTTTGAAAAGGCTTTCGATGAAGTCCCTCATGATAAATTAATCTTTAAGTTAGAGAGTTTTGGTATAAATAAAGAGGTTGTATGTTGGGTTAAAGAATTCTTAAGTGAGCGAGAGCATAGGTGGTATCATGTCGGACACAATCAAAGTCAATTCGGCATTTCCCCAGGGTAGCGTAGTAGGTCCGCTTCTATTTCTTTTATACATAAACGATTTGGGTACCATGGTTAGTAGTAAGCTTAGACTTTTTGCAGACGATGCGGTAGTATATAGGCGTATATCAAAAGAAGAAGACAGGAAATTTTAGGAAGGATTTAGATGTAATTCAAGAGTGGTGCGACCAATGGCAGTTAGAGCTTAACCATAAAAAGTGTGTTGCTATGAATTTTTGGAGGAGGAATAATTCGATAGAGCGTACCTATAAAAGTAAAAACCCGAAGATCGAAAACGTTGAAATAATAAGTTATTTCGGTGTAACAATCACTTAGGATTTATCGTGGGGAAGACACATCTGGGAAATATGCAGCCGAGCGAAGAGAAAGCTAGGATTTATAGAAAGAGTACTTGGGAAATGTGATAAGAAGACAAAAGAGGGATATTACTTTTCACTAGTTAGGCCTCATCTTGAGTATCCCATGCCAGTGCAGGAGATACGAATGAATTAGGGTTGATCAGAGAACTAGACAGTGTGCTGCGTAGAGAACCTAGGTTCGTTAAAAGGTGTTATGATAGGTTGAGTAGTGTGTAAGAATTAATAAAAGAATTAGGGTGGGAGTCATTATCAGAGCGTAGGTTAAAGTACAGCTTAAATCTATTAGAGAAATTTCAATTGGATAGCTTGACTGAAGAAGTTAGGCACATATTTAAAAAACCAGCGTATTATGCCAGATTCGACCAGATAAATAAGATTAGAGAGATAGATTGTCGTAGCGATAGATTCAAAAAGACGTATTTCCCCCGTACTATAAGAGAACACAATAGTCAGCATAGCAAAGGGATAATTAGGAGAAATATTTTAGAGTATTCTGTAGTGCGTGATGCGTGTATTAATCCATTAAATACTATAGATACTAACAATCTAGTTGCATGATACCCTATAGTTGCTTGTTTGCATGTTAGCAGTGCATGCTTGGTGTTATTCACCCCCTGCCACACACCTTCGCAGTGGCTTGACGGGTATCGTGTAGAGGTAGATGTATTATAAGTAGCCAACGGCTCCGCCATCTTTTGTTATCCTCGTCAACAATGCTTCGAAGCCTTTAACGATGGCAGCATGCTTCTGTGCTTTGGCTTCGTAGCATGCTTCCCCCAGAGTGCTTCGCGTTCGGACATACTACGGGTGTTTCCGAGGGTACCCCCCTCCACTTGCAAGCAAGCATTGTAGTACCTATGCTTGGGGCTAGAAGCACACGTTGAGGACGGGGCTAGTGTCTTTAAAAATGCAATGCGATGGAGTTACGTGTTATCAGCCAAAGCCGGAAATTACAAACTTATTCTACTTCTGATTTGATTTCTCTCTAACTGATCCATTTCAAGGTAAATGCGTTCCATATGTGACATTAGTTGGTTAACTCACATTAATTAGTAACGAGGGGAAGAGTTTGAAAAGTTCTGGAAGTATAAAGGTTGTAAGAGCATCAGAGAAACCTTTGGAAACAAAGGACTCATGAAAGGCAATAACGTCAAGTGTCGGGGTAGAAATGATTGATTGAGATTAAGTAAAGAAAACGGGAAAATAAACAAAATATAAGAAAAGGTAAAAGTGAAACAAATTGAATTTGGGAAGGAAACAAATCAGACCAAGGCTGTGTAGTGAGAAAGTCAATGCGACGAAATGCAAGAGAGTGTAATTTAAACGTGGGATAATATTCAGTGCAGTAAATCATTACTTGGAATATTTCTTTTAAAAAAACCTGCGTCTTAATAGCAGGCGCATAAAAATAGGCGTTGAAGATGAGGAATCCGTGATCAGTATATGCCCAAAAGGATTCTTGATAGAGATGCTAAGTCGAGAGAAGCATTCATGGAATTCCATAGAGGTAGGTACTTAAGAATGGTACAAGATTAGAGCTGGGATTTAACGGGATTTCCGTGAGTTACGTGGAAGATGTTTGGTCTGAGGATTTAGAGAATGCTGCTTTAAAACCCAAACAGAAAAAAAAGGAAAGAGAATGTCGTGACTCTTAAGATTAATTTCGCTCGGGAGGAAAGCAGTACTTAGATGGCGGTGCGGAGGATGGATCGCCTCCAAAATTACTCGTCAAATACTTTCTGATCAGGTAAGTGACCTTGACCTCGGCATCCCTGCGCATGCGCTGAACCGGGGACACACATGCCGTACCTACCTCTACGACTTCGTCCACGACTCCAATTTGTTCTCCATTTCAGAGTTCAACCCGACTGGAAAACGTTTTAAAGAGGAATCATTTTTGCCCGATTAATTACGCGTGCCCGATAATTTTTTATTTGTTCGCCCGATAATTTGTGTCATACATTCCCGTTAGAATTAAACTTTAAAAAATGTCTTTAATGAATTTTTGGAAAAATAATAGCTCTCCTCCTAGTCTTACAAAATAGGTAATGATGAATTAACAACGTGGAACACATCAAATATCTTGGAATAAGACTGACACGTGATCTTTCCTGGGGTAAACACATACGTGAAATAATAGATCAAGCTAATCGTAAACTGGGATTCGTCAAAAGAGTACTGGGTAAATGTGACGATCATGTACGAGAAATCAGCTACTTTTCCCTTGTTAGACCTCATTTGGAATATGCTGCCAGTGTATGGGATCCTTACGGAATCGGTATAAATAACGAACTTGAACGTGTGCAGCGAAGATCGGCGAGATTTGTAAAGGGACGGTATGATAACCTTACTAGCGTAGGCAGTCTATTAAATGAATTGAAATGGGAATCATTGTCAGATCGCAGGTTGAAATTTAGACTTAATCTCTTAAATAAAAACCAAGACCATATTTTCACTGATGATGTTAGAAATATTTTGCGGACCCCAACTTACTATGGTAGACTGGACCATAACCACAAAATTAGAGAAATTGATTGCCGAACTGACAGATTCAAATGTCCTTTTTTCCTCGTACAATTAGGGATACGAATAGCGGTATATATATCCAGTAGGAGTGTAGCAATGAATTGCATTGGTAGCTGCATGTTGGTTTAAGGACTTGAAGCTAACCCAACTGACAGGATGTTTTTGCATGTATGCTTTGCTATTTTTATCTTTTTTTAAATAGTGTTGTCTAGAACAGTATATATGTACTTATCCTTTTAAATGCATGATATGTAGTGCATGTTTGGTGAGAATTCACCCCCTGCCACACACCTTTATGGTGGCTTGCAGGGTGTAGGTTGTAGATGTAGATGTAGTTGAATGGCAAGGGAAACTATTTTTTTCATTTCTTACCCTATTTACGAGGTCTGTTCAAAAAATACGCGGACTGACGTCATAAAACAAAATGTACTTAACTTAGAAGTTACGTGTCTGGGTTCCCTTCTTAGTACTTTCTTCCCCATCTAACACACTTATCCCCACGGTGGTTCCACTTGTAAAAACAGTCCTGGTAAGCTTCTTTTATAATATCCTTCAGCTCACTCGTCGCGTTTGCCTTAATCTCGGGAATCGTCTCAAATCTTCTTCATTTCAGGAATCTTTTGAGTTTGCGGAAAAGTCACAAGGAGCAAGATCAGCTGAGCAGGGGGGTGGGGAAGCCTGTTATGATCGTTGACAAGAAGTTTTCGTCTTCTTCTGAATGATCAAGCAGTTCCTGGCAAACCTGGACGCGATTGGCTTTCTGGTCGTCCGTTATCTTGCGTGGCTCAAATTTCGCGGTGCACCTACAATGTTTCGGTCAAAATCTCGTAACAAGATCCAACTGATATCCCACACTCTTCAGCAAGCTCCCTGACTGCCAGACTTATAGTTTCTCGCACCAAGATGTTGATTTTGTCGACGTGTGGGTCGTCAGTTGACTTGGAAGGACGTCCAGGACACTCATCGTCCACGATCGACTGTCGAACACCCTAAAAACGTTCATGCCATTTGAAACATGTCGTACGCTTCATGGCAACATCACCGTAAGCCGTGTTGAGCATAGCAAATGTTTTAGTCGCAGATTTTCTGAGTTTTGCAAAAAATTTCACAGCAAGTCTTTACTCCATCAGGTCAATCATTCTGAAATCTGACAAACGAAACAATCGCACATCACTAAAAACCACGTTGCTAATCAACAAATGAAGATATCTCCAATGAGAAAACGGCGTTATTATCAGCTCATATGAATAAATCTAGCAACACCAAGTGGATTTCTCTGTAACCGATTAGCAGATTAAATCTTTTAGAGGAATTTAAATCGGATAACTTTACTAAAGATGATAGGAAGATATTAAAAACACTAGCGTATTATGATAGATTTCACCAGACAAATAAGGTCCTAGTGTGGATGTACCCCCTGCCACACACCCTCGAGGTGGCTTGCACGGTATGTCGAAGATATAGATAAGATTAGAGAGATACATTGCCGTACTGATAGATTCCAAATGGCATTTTCCCCCGTACTATAAAAGAACAGAATAGGCAGCACAGCAAAGGGATAGGTAATAGGGGAAATATTTTAGAGTAGTCTGTAGTGCGTGATGCATGTATTAACCCATTAAATACTATAGATACTAACAATCTAGTTGCATGAGACCCTATAGTTGTTTGTTTGCATGTCGGTAGTGCATGATTGGTGATCTTCACCCCCTGCCACACACCCTCGCGGGGGATTGCAGCGTATCATGTAGATGTAAGCAAAAGGGACCGGGAAATTCAAACAGTCCGCGTACAGACCTCTTATAGTGGTTTTGCTCCCTTTTGAATTGGTATACACCTAGCTTTTACAGTTATTTTCCTCAGATGGCGGGAGATGGTGGCTGTCTTATCGGATCGGACCTGTTTAGGACTGCGCAACGCTGGAATCGGGATTGTAGAGGGCGATTGAGATATTGTGATGCTGCTGCAAGGAGACGAAGGAGTCGGTTAATTCCCGCCCGAGATGAAGGAGTTCCGCAAGGGCCAGTCGCTTCCCCCACCTATTCCCCCCCCCCCCCCTAGGGGGTACGGTTCACCCGCTCTCAGGGCACTAATGCCTTCCCAGAACACCCAAGTCTCCTCATTCAGATTAATTTCGCTCAAGGGCTTATCCCCAAGCACGCCCCCATTTAGCTGGGAATAAGCCCACTTAAATCGGCCCCAGTCAAACCCGCTCACGGGAGAGGCATTAAAGGGCTCTCAATCTAATTTCAGCGCCCACGGCTTGCGAAAACACGTTTCCTCGATGGAGACAAGAAAAAGCATTAGGAAACGAAATGCAAATTAATGTCCCAGGTAAACAAAACGGGAAGTATGATTTTACTGGAGGGGTGTGGTATTCCGTTTCCTCGCCTATCCGAGCTCGGTCTGAGCATCGCGGCGAAGGAGTATTGATATTAGCTTAACCAGTCTATCAAATGAATTAAAATGGGAATCATTGTCAGATCGCAGGTTGAAATTTAGACTTAATCTCTTAAACAAAATCCAAGACCATATTTTCAGTGACGACGTTAAAAATATTTTGAGAACCCTAACTTACTACGGTAGACTGGACCATAATCACAAAATTAGAGAAATTGATTGCCGAACTGAAAGATTCAAAATGTCCTTTTTTCCTCGTACATACAATTCGGGATATGTATAACGGTAAATGTATCCAGTACGAGTGTAGCAATGGATAACCTTGGTAGCTGCATTTTGGTATAAGGACTTGAAGGAAACCTAACTAACAGCACGTTTTTGCATGCTTAGTTTGCTATTTTTATATTTTTAAATATTGCACTTTAGACTAATATATTAATACTAATCCTTTTAAATGCATGATAGGTTGTGCATGTTTGGTGAGAATTCACCCCCTGCCACACACGTTTGAGGTGGCTTGCAGGGTATTATGTAGATGTAGATAGATAAAGGCCTTGAGCTAGAGGTGCACGCGATTATGTAGCAACGAAAATAATAAGACTGAGACTAGTCTCTTCTGCCGTTTATGTGATGAGGGTAGTTCTCACTGAATAGCCCAAATCGACTAAAATTTTGCATCCTTTTCATAAATCAAATCGCTTGCGCTCATCCGTGCTCCACATAAACAACGGTTGCCATAGCTACCATATCCCTATGCGTCAACGTGAGGTATTCATACCACATACAGTTTTGATACTTGGCCAACTTTCAATTCCCCAATCCTTCAACATAGCTAATAATTACATGAGGTACTTATCTATTTACTTTGTTACTGACCGAAATTCATCATGAACCTCCAGATTTACATTCCTTTATCCTTCACTTCGAACTATGCCTCCTGCCAGATCATCAGTCCAGATTTCTAGTATAATAGAAATAAAAGCGCAGGACACCATAATCGCAATTCCAAGACAAAAAACTCATTCGCTTTCTTTGTTTCATTCTCAAGTTTTCATTAATGACGTCAGTCATATATTGCTGGCTCCGACTTATTACGGTTGGCTCGATAATTCTAATAAAATTAAGGAGATAGATTGCAGGACGGAGAGGTTTAAAATGTCATTTTTTCCACGTACGATTCGTGATCAGAACTTTATACATCACGTAAATCAATAACAATAATAGAGGTAATATTCAGAATAGGCCGATATTATTTTTTTTATTTCCTGCATGTTCAAATCGAGGTGTGACTCGCATACATTGTTTTTTTTGCATGCATGAGTATCTATGGAATTGGCGTCGAGTTTCAACTCATGCACGGTATTCGTGGGTTGGTCCTGCATGATTGATTTTTTTTTCTTTTTTCCCCTGATTACTTTTAAAGATGTGGTGTTAGTTTCGTGTTGTTCATTTTTGTTTGCTGTGTCGTTGTTCCTGGTGTGGATGCACCCCCTGCCACACACCAAGGTGGCTTACAGGGTATGTCGTAGATATAGATACATAGATATACATACATAATGCGTGGACTCTTTCTCAAACAATTGAGAAAGAAGTTGAAAATTCAGATTGCTACTGTAGAATATACATTCCTGTGCATACATATAAGATGAAATGCGTGGAAATAGATAAGAACATTCGTACATCTTAGCCTACACATCAAGAAGAAACTTATATGGATACACATGTCCACAAATTTTGCAATGGACAGTGCCACATGTTGTATAGTCTACACTGAAGTGGTTTAAAATATCTTTCAATAGCCTTCCTTCCTAAGCGTACTCTCCAGTGTGGCTGTTATGTCTCTATAGCCTTACCTGGAGGTTTTCATGACAGAATCGTTTAATGATAGGAACACGTCCAAGTTTGAAACATTCTATTTCTATATACTCCTCCGTCTAGGTTATAACTTATTTGAAATACAACAGGAAACATGCAGTTGCAAATGCAACATGCAGTACCATGTAATCATCATATTATTACGTGGGATCTGGATGTATAAGTGACATAAATGACCTTAGCTCTCGGTTACAAGGCAAGCCGACATTTTCTCTGACGATGCTAAAATATTTTGCGAACCCCAACGTACTACGGTGGTACGAATGAAGGGTGAAATAGAAACATTGCAATTTCCACCCATACGATGAAAGACATCCACAGTGTTAAGCCCAAAGCTGTGTAATATAATTGTATAACATAATCATGTAATAAGAGAAATTCATTGACCGAACTGACATATTCAAAATGTTCTTCTGTCGTGCAATTATAGATATAGCTGGAAATATATCCAAGAGTGAGAATACAAGTGTATCAGCGGATGTATATGTAGTTGCATGTTGGTGTAAGGACTCTAGGTTAACCATTCTAACAGCATGTTTCTGCATGCTTGCTTCGATATTTTTATCTTCTTTTTAAATTGTGAAGTTTAGACCAGATCTTTACTATTCCTTTTTAAGCATGATATGCAATGAATGTTTGGCGTGAATATTACACCCCCTGCCACACTCCTTCACGGTGGATTGCAGGGTATTAATTTGATGTTACTTCCACCAAACCAGCAACGCATTCCAACCGGGGATTTTTTATTTCGCCAGGTCGAAGAATAGGTGAATGGAGAGGAACGCAGTGTATTGTGATATTGAAGAGCCTTTTGCAAAGTATCACAAATATGTTAATGATGGCGTTATTTTACAAACACAGCCACATAATTTCTCAAATATTTCAAAGTTTTCTGCAAAAGAGCGATGTTACTTTTCACTAGTTAGGCCCCACCTTGAGTACGCAGCCAGTGTATGGGGTCCGAATGAATTAGGTTGGATCAGAGAAATAGACAGTGTGCAGCTTACAGCAGTTAGTTTCGTTAAAAGGTGTTACGATAGGTTGAGTAGTGTATCAGAATTAAAACAAGAATTAGGGTGGGAATCATTATCAGAGCGTAGGTTAAAGTACAGATTAAATCTATTAGAGAAATTTCAATCGGATAGCTTTACTGAAGATGTTATGGGAACATGTTAAAAACACAAGCGTATTATGCTAAATTCGACCAGATACATAAGATTGGAGAGATAGATTGTCGTACCGATAGATTCAAAATATCATTTTTCCCCCGTACTATAAATGGACACAATAGGCAGCATAGCAAAGGGATAGGTCGGGGAAATATTTAGGAGTATTATGTAGTGCATGATGCATGTATTAACCCCTCAAATACTATAGATACTAACAATCTAGTTGCATGAGACACTTAAGGCGCCGTGGTACATGATTATTTTTTCGCTTTCGAGTGCTGAGATGATGGAGATAGTTTTTCCGTCGACCGGTAGAGTTACCAGAGTCGGCGCCTACCCAACCAGCCATATTTTTGTTCAGTGTCACCTCTGCGCTTTAATTCTTTGCGCAGAGGTGATGAGGCAATAACGACCCTTCCCTCTCATCCCCTCCGTCCGCGGAGTTTTCCATTGCTGACCACTAGACGCAATGTTGCCATTTCAACATACGATGGGACCAAACTGTTTGGCAGACTCCACATTATACCATGTGGCAACGTGGAATTCGCGGAAATGCGTTCGCTACGTTTTTCTAAGAACCGAGCCGGTCTGGTCCTAGTGGGGTTCGTAGCTGCAGGAGAAAGCGTCCGCGGTCCAAGTCATGAATAGACTTCATTTTTCAGGGTAGCCGCGTTGATTGGTTGTTGTGACAACAGTTTAGCCGTAAGAACTGCAACAAATAGGAGGTGGTCTCAGCTGGTAGCTTGGCTTGCACGTGTTAATGTCTAAATGTGGTAATTTGAAAGTAATATACGTTTGTGCCTACTACAGACCACCTCATTCCGATGTACACTCAGTATTAGAACTCGAGAAACAGATCAGGCACATTAATTCTCATACCAACGAACGACAGATTATTGAAAGGTGGAGATTTCAATACAACATCGATAGATTGGAAAACATGTAGTCATTAGTCTGGGGGTAGGGAAAAAGAAATCTGCTCGTCATTTTTTAACCTGTTCGCATAATACGCAGTGCATCAAATAGTAAATTTGAATAATAGAAGGGAGAATGTTCTCGATTTACTTGCCTCAAACATCCATGAAAAAGTTATTGAAGTTAAAAATGTCGATGGAATAAGTGACCACAAGGTAGTACACGTTAAATTATCCCTCAATACTGACAAAAATGTAAAATTAAAAAGAAAGATTTGCCTTTTAAGTAAAGCAGATTTTAACGGATTTAGGCGTGACTTACAGACTTCTTTTGAAAAATTCAAAACATCAGAAAAAATAGTGATGCAGACATGGAAAGAGTTCCTCCAAATTACACGGTGAGTGAGTATAAGAGTGAGAATAGGGAACCAGGGTGGTACAACGTGGAGGTTAAAAAAATGTTTAAAACGACAACGAGTTATCCACGCGAAACTAAGAAAAATGTAGCTAATAGCGATCTAAAAAAATTATCGAACGTTACATATAAAGCAGCCGCAAAAATAGCCCTTAGAAAAGCGTAAAGTGGTTTCAAGAGAAAAGTACTTGGAGAACAACTAGAGGGGAATCCGAAAACATTTTGATCATATGTTAGAAAAGTACAGGGAACTAAAATGTCAACGGTTAATTCCTTGAAAGGGTATAGGGGCGAAATATTTAGATAAGGCTAATTTGTTGAATTATTTTTCCAGAGCGTTTTTAATCAATCTAAGCGCAGTTTGCTCGAAACCATACCAGACCGATTTCAGCAAATAATGCCCCCGATCGATAATTGTATCTTATAACGGAATCGTATCCTTACTAAAAATGTTAGCCCGAACAAGAGCTCAGGTCGTGATGAAATTCCTGCTCGTGTGTATAAAGAAATAGCTCTCGAAATGGCACCGTATCTTAAAGTAATATTTAACAAATCCCTCGAAGAACACGCGGTTCCCAAAGACTGGAAGATAGCAAACGTGATCCCAATTTTTAGAAGTGGCGATAGGGAACATCCATCGAATTATAAACCAATATCAATAACGTCACTGTCGTTCAAAATTATACAGCATATGATAGTTACATCAATAAGGGGACACCTCGATAGCCAGGATTTATTGATAACAAATAAGCATGGGTCCAGAAAGGGACGGTCTTGCGAAAATCAGTTAGGTCTTTTCGTTCATGATATTTTAGTTTCCGGAGAAGGTAACGTACAGGTAGACGCAGCGCTTTTAAATTTAGAAAAGCGTTTGACAAGGTTCCCCACTGTAATTTACTCGCGAAGTTAGCATCATACGGGATAGACAGTAATATGGTAGGCTGGATAGGAGATTTCCTACATGAACGCGTTCAATGAATGGTATTAGATGGTGTCACCTCAGGCGAAGTAAAAGTTACATCGGGTGTTCCCCAGCGTGATAGGCCCAATTTTATTTCTTCTCTCCGTAAATGACTTGAATACAGTAGCTAAAAATAGCAAGCTCCGTCTTTTTGCCGATGATGCAGCAGTCATCATTGGTCATCAATCCTCAGATCGGTTTGACGCAGCTCTCCACTGAGTCCTGTCGGCTAATCTCTTCATATTTACGTATTTCTTCTGATGCAGTAGTGTATAAGGAAATAAGAAATTAAGAGGATAGTCATTCTATAGCTAAGGATTTATATGCGATTGATGATTGGTGTGATAGCTGGCAGCTAGAATTAAATTTGAAGATATGCGCGATAAAGAACTTTGGGAAAAAGAATAACTTTCCCCAGAAAAATTATTGCATCAAAGAAAAGAAAATATCTAACGTAGAATTTATTAAATACTTAGGCGTCACCAACATTGAAGACATGCTGTGGGGGAAATACATCAGGGAAATAACTAGTGTAGCAAACCATATATCAGGATTCGTAAAAAGAGTTCTAGGCAAATGCGATGAGAGAGTACTAGAAGCTATTTTACACTTGTCAGGCCTCATTTAGAATATGCCGCTAGTATATGGGATCCGTACGAGGAAGGTATGATAAAAGAATTAGAGCGTGTGCAAAGGAGATCCACTAGATTTGTTAAAGGCCGCTATGATAATTGTATAAGTGTTACGAGTTTAATAGAAGAACTAGGCTGGGAATTACTATCAGAACGCAGGTTGAAATTTAGGTTAAACCTTTTCAGTAAATTGGGAACCGATTTGTCGCATATTTTAAGTCGATAATTCTTCTTCCCGTTACTCCACCGGATAAACCTTCGTTTTTCCCTTCTTCGGCAATTGCCATATCGTCAAATGAATCATGCAAAGTTTCATCAGCTACTGAATCGTCAATATTGGACGGGGTTTCTTCAATAGCGCAAGAAGTTCCTCCTACGTGCGACTCTGTTCCCATTATTTTGAGACGCCTGTTTCGGATAATAGAAATTTGCATACTTACACATGAATATATCATTACATTAAGATAGTGTTTTCACAAAAAATGACAATATTTACCTTTTTTCTTCCCTCCGCTTGGCCAAAAATTCACCCTTTCTTTTTTTCCTCGCCATCAAAAATGTCAAGCGACTGCCTACTTTAATTTTCCGATATCGGTACGCTTCCGATGAAATTTCGAGACTTGACAATTAGTCAGTTTGACTGTTACTAGACACCCCGAGAGCGACAACCTAAGCTGAGACTCAAGAAATAACCCGTCAGTAAAGCAGACACTCCGTCTCACTCATCTACATCTACATCTACACGATACCCTGCAAGCCACCGCGAGGGTGTGTGGCAGGGGGTGAAGGTCACCAAGCATTCACTACTAGCATGCAAGCAAGCAACTAAAACTCGCCTCTGCTTCCCGCCCGCCTTCACTTTCCCTTCCCCCAAGCTCCAACACCTCAAGGTTACCGTTTTAGGATATAGGGTAGAGGGACCGTGCCACTTTTTGAGTAGCGCAGTAGGCGGAGAATGTGTGAACTGTTTCGTGATTTGCACGTTGCTAGAGGCGTATCCCTGGGCTGGAGTTGGCGAAAAACATAAATTACTTTCAGAATATCTCAACAGCGTGTCTTTTAATAAAAATCAATAGTTTTCAAGGATCCAACAGACTAAGCTTGAATCTTGTACTCTATAATAACGAAAGTTAAAAAAATAGCCCCTCTGTCTCCCAATATTTGCAACAAAAAGGTCTATTTTTACATCGAGATATATTTTTAACAAGGCTTATTACGTAAAATCTAAGATTATAGAGTAATAGTTTGATACTTTCTCTTTTAATTACTGAAAACCCCATTCCGATATCTAGCTTCCTGTTGGAGCAATCTTCCTTGAAAAATAGGTCTGAAAAACAGCTATGTATCACGGCCCCTTAAGTTGCTTGTTTGCATGTTAGAAGTGCATGCTTGGTGATCTTCACCGCCTGCCACACACCCTAGCGGTGGCTTGCAGGGTATCGTGTAGATGTAGATGAACACGCTTCTGTACGTATAGAGGAAGAAATTTTATTCAAAAAGATATCCTACGGTTTTTCATAATTACACTCACTGTTTGACAACGAGACCTCAAACTAATTTGCTAGGTACTGATTTAAATCGCGACAGCTTCTGAACCGAATCCGACCATCCGGCATCTAAATCCGATTTCTTTCAAGACATCTTCATTGCGAGCAAGTGTTAGGCGAGATCTTTAAGTGCGAGAAATCAAGCGGGGAGACACCGGCGGCGCCCGAGGGTGGGGACGGATGGCGCCGGCGTCTGTGGCGTCGCCGCTGAGGGGACGCCGAGAAGTTTTTGGCCGGCGTCCAAGGTTCGGGAGTTGGGCGGTCGCCGTCGTGACGCCTGCCACCGTCGGATGGACGGGCAGGGGTCGTCAGGATACTTGCGTATCTGCGTTATTACCCTGCAAGCCACGTCAAGGGTGTGTGGCAGGGCATGAAGATGTCCCAACTACAAACGACTAATTGCTTCAGTAATATTATTTTATGGAAACGTGTCAGATATAAGTCACGCGCAACTAGATAGATAGCGTCTACATTCATCTACATAATACTCTGTAAGCCACCATAAAGGTATGTGGCAGGGGGTGAATTCCCACCAAACATGCACTAAATATCTTGAATTTAAAAGCATTAGTATTCATATACTGTTCGTAACTTCAATATTTAAAAAAGATAAACATATCAAAGCAAGCATGCAAAAACATTCTGTTAGTAGGGTTAGCTTTAAGTAGGTACTCATACCAACATGCAGCTACCAATGTTATCCATTGCTACACTCGTATAGGACATATTTACCGTTATTCGTATCTCTAATTGTACGAGGAAAAAAGGACATTTTGAATCTGTCAGTTCGGCAATCAATTTCTCTAATTTTATGATTATGATCCAGTATGCCATAGTAAGCTGGGGTTCGCAAAATATTTTTAACATCATCACTGAAAATATGGTCTAGGAATTTGTTTAAGAGATTAAGTCAAAATATAAACCTGTGATCTGACAATGATTCTTATTTTAATTTATTTAATAGGTTGGTTACGCTAATAACGTCATCGTACCGTCCCTTTACAAATCTTACCGAAATGATTACTGTTTCGATAGATTTTCACTGAATATTATTCTATATTTCCCTAGCATGCATAGATTAGTAATATTACAACATGCTTCATGGACTACAGACTACTGCAACTACAGACTACTACAACAAATCTACCGATTCCTTTTACATGCTGACTATTTTGTTCTCATATGATTGGCAGTTGGTATTTAAAATCCATAGGTGCGACAAACTATCTCTCTAACCTTGCGTATCTGATGATACGTAACATCATAAGCAGTGGTTCTTAATATATATCGAACGTCATCTGTAAACAAATCAGCTTCAGATTTCCTAACCCTTTTAGACCCGATTTATTTTTAACCGATGAAAAAATTTTTTTCAGTTTAATCCTATTCTAAATAATTTAAGTAATGATTGTGTGTAGTTTAAATACCCATTGCACTTATATTTGTTTAAATACTCTTATGTCCACTGCAATGGACATTTGGACTGTAAGGTTACTTTTGAAATTTAGTGCCTCAACACACTTCTAGATGGCAGCACCCTTGGCCATCAGGAAGCATGTAGGTTAGCTAAGTGTCTATGCTCGAAATACCCTTCTTATGCCCGAAACACCAGAGAACCAGATATATCAATTTAAAGCTGGGAAACGTACCCATTACCTTAATTGCTCAAGTGTGTTTTTCACCAAAACAATCTGGAATGGAAATGAATCACGTATTTTCGGTTTGAGTTGCCATCCTTTGTGACATAAAATTTAACATACCTGCTAAATACCAGATTATACTAAGGGTGGATATGGAGAAATGTCACCCATCCCTTCCATTCCTACCCTTATACCTTTCCTCCCGGTCTGAAGTGCCTATTAGTGCGGAAACAGACTTGAAAACACCCATGTAATGTACCTATACGAAGGGTAAATAACTTGTTCGTGATTTAAAAAATACATACTGTTTCATTAGTAATTTAGAAACCTTTACATAATAGGTACATAAAATAAATAATATAAATAATTGCCATAGAAGAGAGATAAATACATCATGTTCCATTGGGACTCGAATTTTGATCCCTGGTTTATGCTGAACTATCACAAACCTCAAGCTATCTTCGTCGACGACGATTCCGAATGCGTTCCATCTCTTCCTTCAAATGCACAAGCGCGTAAAGAAAAAAAACATTCAAAATTTGAACACCACTGAAGCATTCATTTAAATACTCCTAATTTCAACCGAATGCAAACCTTCTTAATCCGTGAGTAGCGCTAGCAGTCGGCACGTATCTTTGTGCGCAAAAACATGGCTGACTTTGCTTCACAAATAGCTTATAATGCCTTCAGTACCTTCCTATATCCTCGCGAAAAGCTCAAAGCCGTTTACGGCATCCCATTACGATGAACTGTGAAGCATCGACGATGTTTTCATTTCGGAGACGACAAACGTAAAGGCCTTAGAAACGCTCGTAAAAGAACCGAAAAAAAAACAGAAAATGTCAACGTATATTGCACTTTCCCAAGAATTATGGAGAACAAATAGTGAATCGGTTACGAGAATAAGAAAGCTCAAAAATTTTCACATTCAATACAGAAAGAATGAAAGAAATCTATTACTATTTAGTTATTTTATTGAGCGAAATAAAAAGCCTTTGCGTTACCATAAATTGAAAAAGTCCATTTAAACCAATGTAATTACACAATTGGTGCCAGGAATCGAACCCGGGCCCTGAACTTATTTTTGTATAACCTTCTAGTGTATGCGCTAGAATCCTACAAAATTTCAGCTCAATCGGTTCAGTAGTTTTTGAGGAGATGCGTAGCATAGAACGGGCAGACAGACATCACTTCATTTTTCTATGTTACTATGATGATCTCTATGATTAATTCGTCCTATTAGAATTCTCCGAAGCGTCACAGCTGACAAATGCTCACCATAAACAAATAATTTTGTACAAATTAATAACACGAAAATCGAAAGCGTAGAAACCATAAGGTATTTAGATGTAACAATCGCTAAGGATTTATCGTGGGGAAGACACATCCGGGAAATATGCGGCCGAGCGAAGAGAAAGCTAGGATTTATAAAAATGGTTCTTGGGAAATGTGATGAGAAGACAAAAGAGCGATGATACTTTTCACTAGTTAGGCCCCACCTTGAGTATGCAGCCAGTGTCTATGGGATGCGAATGAATTAGGTTTGATCAGAGAAGTAGACAGTGTGCAGCGTAGAGCAGCTAGGTTCGTTAAAAGGTGTTACGATAAGTTGAGTAGTGTTTCAGGATATATAAAAGAATTAGGGTGGGAGTCATTATCAGAGAGCAGGTTAAAGTACAGATTAAATCTATTAGAGAAATTTGAATCGGATAGCTTCACTGAAGATGTTAGGCACATATTTAAAAAACCAGCGTATTATGCTAGATTCGACCAAATAAACAAGATTAGAGAGATAGATTGTCGTACTGATAGATTCAATATGGCATTTTCCCCCCCGGTATTATAAGATAACAGAATACGCAGCATAGCAAAGGGATAGGTAGGGGAAATATTTTAGAGTATTCTGTAGTGCATGATGCATGTATTAACCCCTCAAATACTATAGATACTAAAAATGTAGTTGCATGAAACTCTATAGTTACTTGTTTGCGTGTCGGTAGTGCATGCTTGGTGAACCTCACCACACACCCTCGCGGTGGTTTGCAGGATATCGTGTGGATGTAGATGTACAAATTCAAGATAAGTGCAAAACGGAATCCGAGGTCGACCTCTTGGTCACCCACAGTGCAGAATGACTTCCCGTCACCCTAAGCTCAATGTCTGGAGGTCACTGGAGGCCCTGGAGTCCTGGACAATGGCTCCGATGTGTTCACACTCCCAATAGTGACGTGACATGCGACGTGCTTGTCACTCAGCCGTTCCAAATTTCTCTCGGTGTCATCAAACTGTCGCACACGCGTGGCGGTGTACTCTGTGACAATCTTTTTCATTATTCTCTTTGCGTGTCGTCATTACACGCGCGAAGGAAGACACGGCCATTAAATAGCGACGGGGCACGTGGCACAGAAGCGCACTCTCGCGGACGACATTCATTACACACACGCAATGGCGTCCGACCTGCGACCACTCGAAGAAATATGTTCAAATAAACTATGGTTTCATTCAGGAAACACGACGATGCAGTAATTCAAGATGTATGGATGATTTTTCGGGAGTTTGGGTTCTTTTTTTGAAAATGAAACATATTTATTATTTGGCCAACGTTTCGGAAATTGTATTTTTTCCTTCTTCAGGGCTAAAAATGAGATGAACGACCAATGAATAGAGGTAACATGATTTACAGGATGTTTAAAGTGCCAAATGCTTTACAATATAATTTTTTACTATTTTTAACGCCAAAAAATTACACGGAATAAATTTTAAATACCTTAAGTTCTATAAGGTGAATTTGTTTACAAATTGGTTGCTAAGGTCTACGTGTCATATTTTTTAAATTTTGATGTATTAGGTTAATTGTTATATATTTTACATAAATTAAAAATGTCAGTTATTAATCACATGAATTTTGATCTTTACTAATATGACACATTTCTTTAAATAACCTTTTTGGTAAATTTTCTTGTCTAAAATTTTTGTTTGGTCAAAATTAGAGTTATGGTTGTTTTCGATTGCATGATTTGTCAATTCACGGAATTGTTATTTATTTTTTATGGATGTTCTGTGTTGTGAAAGTCTGTTTTTTTTAATATTGTGATGTTCGGGCTATATAGTTATTATTACAATTGTTACATGGTATTGAATAAACGACATTACTTTTTAACTGATCAGGCGTTTCAGATTTTAGTTTTTAATATAAAATTAAAGTTGAGTGTGATTTTTATGTGCTATTTTGTAATCGTGTTTTCTTGAAGAAAAATCATTCATACATTTAATAAAAAAGAGGTCTGGAATTCAAAATACCAAATATTTCAACATATTATTTTCTTACTGCGTACCTACAAATGCGACCGTGCCACAGTTCCGTGTTAGAGTGACCAATATTTTACGGTACTGCTATGTTCCGAAAAATGTCACCCAATAACTTCCAGCATCAAACTCTCTGAACAAATAATTTTTACGTTGAGTACTTCGCATTTCCATTCGGGAGTAAGGAGGAACAACGAAATAAGCAAAAGATTGTTCATTGCGCAACGAGTAGATATTCTTAAATTGACTTTGAAAGAAAATAAATTTCATTAAACCTACATGATGAAAATCGGCGCTTGGAAAAGCCATGGTATAAAGATTCGTTGAATGCAATGAATTGGAGTGAAGTAAATTGAAATCAAATAATTCCCGCGTCGCTTGTCCCACATTAATTTCATTCGGCCCGTCTTCTCACTATCGCATCTTAAAAGCATTCCACCAAATATGCAGTCTGTTTTTTACAGTGAGGTTCCTCTCAACGAGGGAGGCCCTGAGGCACTTAGACCTATTGGTCCATTGTGCCAACCACCCTTCTAGAGAAATCACCCATAGAGGCCAATCGCTTTGCCGAAGGCCAACAGTTCATCTACATCTACACGATACCCTGCAAGCCACCGCGAGGGTGTGTGGCAGGTAGTGAAGATCACCAAACATGCACTACTAACATGCAAACAAGGCACTATAGGGTACATGCAACTAGGTTGTTAGTATCTATAGCATTTAAGGGATTAATACATGCATCATGCACTACAGAATACTCTAAAATATTTCCCCTACCTATCCCTTTGCTATGCTGCCTATTTTGTTCTCTTATAGTACGGGGGAAAAATTCTATCCGATTGAAATTTCTCTAATATATTTAATCTGTACTTTAACTTACGCTCTGATAATGACTCCCACCCTAATTCTTTTATTAATTCGGAAACGATACTCAACCTATCGTAACACCTTTTAACGAACCTAGCTACTCTACGCTGCACACTGCCTAGTTCTCTGATCAAACCTAATTCATTAGGATCCCATAGACACTGGCTGCATACTCAAGGTGGGGCCCAACTAGTGAAAAGTAACATCGCTCTTTTGTCTTCTCATCACATTTCCCAAGTACTCTTTTTATAAATCCTAGCTTTCTCTTCACTTCAAGCCATTTAATGATCTCAGGCTGTTAAATACATCCTCCCTCACGCCGTGATTACACTATTTCGTGCATTCGTGCCATACCAATTCCACTGACTGCGTGGATCAACTCATGAACTGAACACGTTTATTGGATTAAACGAGTCGATCAGTGATTTGATTCAAATTTAGGAATTTGCGTGAGCTGCATTACTTCAATTTGCACGTAAAAGTCATTGCAAATAATATGATCCTTAGTTTCTAAAAATGCGAGGAAATTATGAGAGCTTCTAATTTGGCTTGATTGATTTTGTCTTCGGACAATTTCTAAAAATGCGGATAAAATGTTTCTAATGCGAAACCTGCTCGGCGAAACGAATAAAATCCAATTTCAAGAAATGTTTCCTGGATCCTCTCGTGAGTGAGAGGGGAGGCTTGCTTACTGCAGTATAAACGTTCATGGAGACATCTTTCGACGGAATCGGCAGTTAGAAAAAGAGTGGAGAGGGATGGGGGTGCGTGGGCGAGTTGATGGCCTCCCACGCCGAACGACATCTTTCGGCGATGAAAAAAAAATAATAAAGGCTTGTAGGAGGGTAACTTCCACGGTTAATGTTTATGACGTTCTCTCCGTCGCCTACGGTTTATTGTCGCGACCAAATGGGTGGAAAAGGAACATTTTTGTAGGACTGTGGAACGGGAGTGAGGAACAATCATAAGTTTCTTGAAATCTCTGCGAATCCAGGGCATCAAAGTTTGTTTTGAATCTCTCGGTAATAAAATCTGGAGCTATTCAATGAACTTCGGGTGTTGTACGCCCTACTGCTCAGGTTTTTTGTGTGGAATAGGATATGTACTACATTTTTATTTCATAAAAGGTCCCCAGAACCATTAAGTAACCTTAATGAGAAGATAAACCAGCATCAGGTGCACCAACAGGAAGAAAGATGATATTAAGACAAAGAGTGGCGATTCAAAGCTGGTTGAATGTGTCCCTCTGAGAGCTAGCGACTTGCTCAGCCTTGTAAGTAGGAACCATTCCCTTTTTACGAGAGACGTAACCTTAAAGGTGTTCCATATACATTTACAATTGAAGTGGGATCATTTATACTCTCCCATTAAGATTGCTTAACAATCCGACTTGTTAAGGAAATTCTCAATAAGCCTGATGAAAAATGGACGGTAGTTACACTTTCATTAGTAAAAGCAAATCTAAATCTACATATCGTACATAGTACCCTGCAAGCCACCTCAAAGGTGTGTGGCAGGAGGTGATTTCTCACCAAACATGCACTACATATCATGCTTTTAAAAGGAGTAGTATTAATATATTAGTCTAGACTGCAATATTTAAAAAGATAAAAATAGAAAACTACGCATGAAAAACGTGCTGTTAGTTGGGCTACCTTCAAGTCTTTAGACCAACATGCAACTACCTATACTATGGATTCAATAACTCGTATTGGATATATTTACAGTTATTCAGATCCCGCTATTGTACGAGGTAAAAAGAACATTTTGAATCTGTTAGTTCGGCAATCAATTTCTCTATTGAGATTATGGTCCAGTCTACCATAGTAAGTTGGGGTTCGCAACATATTTTTAACATCATCACTGAAGATATAGTCTTGGAATTTGTTTAAGAGATTAAGTCTAAATGTCAACCTGCGATCCGACAATGATTCCCATTTTAATTCATTTAATAGACTGGTTAATCTAATATAATTATCGTACCGTCCCTTCACAAATCTCACCGATCTTCGCTGCACACGTTCAAGTTCGTAATTTAGACCGATTTCGAAGGGATCCCATGCACTGGCAGCATATTCGAAATGAGGTCTAACAAGGGAAAAGTAGCTGATTTCTCGAAAGTAATGTAGGTACCAAAATCAAAATGATTTAAATAAAAAGGCCAGAGATTTTTCCTTCATAAAATTTCTACAGAATTTCTCAGAATATCCTGATGAACGAAACTCCCTCTGACAGTGGAGAAGCAAGGTCTACAGCAACGGCAATCGATTTCTTCGCAATTCCTTGGGAGATTGTGTAGTTTTACGAGTGGATGTTCCAGCAGACTCCTCGTCGTCAAATTTGGGGGAGCGTAGATGAAGGTTTTCCATAATGTTAGTGTCTTTTTATCAGCATTCACCATCATCGCCGGAGTTCTATCAATAATTGCTCGGGGCAGAATTTAAAGTCAATAAGTGAAAACGCATCACAAATGGTGAGTCAAGCTCTTGATATCGAGGTTAACTACGAAAAAAACGGGATGTCTCGTCAAAAAGAGTTAAAGAAAGATGACTCAAAAAAGAAGAAGATGATGAAAGAAGCCCTAAGAAGATGCATACGACTGTAAAATGCCAGAAGGCAGAATAATATGTAAATACTACAACATTCTAGTGAAGCAGAGATCCAGGAATCAGTTGAAGGAGTGGAAAAGTTACCCGGATGCATATATCGATAGTGACCAAACCTTAGTGAAGATGAAATACTATTTGAAATTCAAAGAACCGAATAAAAATAACAAGAATGCATGATAAGTAAACTAACAAGAAATCACGAAATCGAAGGATATCATAACCACCTGCCTTTCAGAGGGAATGGGAGCCGAATATGGGAAAAATTTTAAGGTTAAGTCAGTGGATGAGAGATGGCGAACTATTTTAAACGTGATAAAGGAAGACGCGAACGAAGCTCTTTGGGGAAGAAGCCTTATTATAGATTAACTCGTTCAATTAATAAAAAAGTAAAAAGAAAATACAATAATGCGAAAAATGAAGAAGGCCAACTCTATCACGAAAGGATGAGAAATGTAATGAGTCATAAGCGAGAAAATTTAGTGAAATGTTGAGGAAGGAATATCAATTTATGCTTAGAAAACGACATCCACACGGAAAGGTGAAAGTTCCAGAAAGGATACTTCAAGGAACAGAACGCAGGATGTTGAAGATACGTTTACGTATTTAGTGATTTAGTTATTCGAAGATATTTACTTATTAAGTTTGCAATCCTTAAATTTGCCTCCTTTAGAAATCCACAGGAAGCAAGAAGCTGGTCTCGGTTGCTTAACAAGTGAAATAATGTGGTGCGACTCCAGGGGAACCGGGTTCATATGCCGGCCAAGGAGAGGGATTTTTTTCTCTGTGGATATTCTGCTGCTGTGAAATCTTACATTAGTACATTATAAGGAAATCAATGACTATCCATTACCTCGAAACGGTGAAAGTACACCTTGGAATTGAAATACCGACAAAATAAATTGATATAAATAAATAAAATAATAATGATTTAACAAACGTGGAATCCATTAAATATCTTGGAATAAGACTGACACATTCCTGGGGTAAACACATGCGCGAAATAATGGGTCAAGCGAATCGTAAACTGGGTTTCATCAAAAGAGTACTGGGTAAATGTGACGATCATGTACGAGAAATCAGCTACATTTCCCTTGTAAGACCTCATTTGGAATATGCTGCCAGTGTATGGGATCCCTACGAAATCGGTCTAAATAACGAACTTGAACGTGTGCAGCGAAGATCGGCAAGATTTGCAAAGGGACGGTACGATAACTCAGCTAGCGTAACCAGTCTATTAAATGAATGAAAATGGGAATCATTGTCAGATCGCAGGTTGAAATTCAGACTTAATCTCCTAAATAAATTCCAAGACCATATTTTCAGTGATGACGTTAAAATTATTTTGCGGACCCCAACTTACTATGGCAGACTGGACCATAATCACAAAATTACAGAAATTGATTGCCAAACTGACAGATCCAAATTGTCCTTTTATCCTCGTATAATTAGGGATATGAATAACGGTAAATATATCCAATACGAGTGTAGCAATGGATAACATTGGTAGCTGCATGTTGGTGTAAGGACTTGAAGGTTACCCAAGAGCAGCATGCTTTTGCATGTTTTATTTGCTATTTTTATCTTTTTTAAATAGTGAAGTTTAGAACAGTATATAAATACTAATCCTTTTCTATGATTGGTATTCAGTGCAAGTTTGGTGAGAATTCACCCCCTGCCACACACCTTTATGGTGGCTTGCAGGGTATTGTGTACATGTGGATAGATGTTTGACTGGTCACCGACAAGTCTCTGCCCTCCGTCCGCCCTGCCATTTCCATGGAAGCGCCCTTCCCGGCATCCTCCACACCATTCGTCTCCGTCGCGCAGGTGGGACACAATCTCCGTGTCGCACGGACCGCTCCTGCCAACTCTGCCGTGATTAATCTCCAACGAGAAGGGAAACTTTTTCTGACATTTTCCGCGTCCGCCCTCGACGGATCAACTGGGCCGGCCCTAATCTTTCGCGTCCCTCCCATCGTATTGCCACTTCGTATTGCCACGGGAGTACTTCAATGCCCTCACGCTTGATCGCTTCGCGCGACTCTGAGCTGGCACACAAGGCTGCTGCTGCTTAAGCACCAGGACTTTAAGATAACAATGCGACACCGTGAGAAATGCTGTATTGTAAGGGCTTTCCTTCCAGATTCTCTGGCGAATAGCAGTTAACAACGGCGGAGTATTATCGGCTTTGACTTCGAAATATTTCACTGAAAAGGTTTTGCTGGCATTGACTTCATTCAAAAGAAATGAAGACTTCTTATTCCAAAATTTTGGATAAAATTCCCTTCCTATAGTCCCAAATATTTCGATAATCATATTAAGCTCTTTCAAATCAATACGGTCGAAATAAGAAAAGTTTTGCAATCTTCTCATAACAACAACGAGAAAGTCAGAACCACGACATTGGGGACACGTTAAAATGGGATTTCTTTCTAAGGAGATAATATGAAAGTTGAAGAAAAGGATTCTTCACGACACGGCGACAAACAAAGGGAGGCAGGACCCGTTACCTATAACAACAAAAAAAAGCCAAAGGTCTATTTCCGTCCGTCAATCCCTCTGCGCCTATGTCCCTACCGCTATCTCTAAAACGATTGGTCCAAGAGAGAAGCCGTCAACTGTTTTGTATTTCTAACACACTGAGAGGACCGGAACAACCATTGTCATGAAACGTGTGAAACATGATGAATGAACTTGAACGTGTGCAGCGAAGATCGGCAAGATTTGTGAAGGGACGATACGATAATTATATTAGCGTAACCAGTCTATTAAATGAATTGAAATGGGAATCATTGGCAGATCGCAGGTTGAAATTTAGACTTAATCTCTTCCACAAATTCCAAGGCAATATTTTCACTGATGATGTTAAAAATATTTTACGAACCCCAACTTACTATGGCAGACTGGACCATAATCATAAAGTTAGAGAAATTGATTGCCGAACTGGCCGATTCAAAATGTCCTTTTTCCCTCGCACAATAAGAGATACGAATAACGGTAAATATGTCCTATCGGAGAGTAGCAATGAATAGCATTGTTAGCTGCATGTTGGTATGAGTACTTAAAGCTAACCCTACTAACAGAATGTTTTTGCATGTTTGCTTTGCAATTTCTATCTTTTTTAAATAGTGAAGTTCTGACTACTATAATAGTACTATTCCTTTTTAATGCATGATATGTAGTGCATTTTTGGTGAGAAACCATCCCCTGCCACACACCTATGTTGTGGCTTGCAGGGTATTATATAGATGTAGATCATTATTTAACGCTACGGGTTCGATTCCTGACGCCAATTATGAGTTTACATTTCCCTTGATTAAATTTGGGAATTTGGGAGAGTGGAAAACCTTTTTCATTCGATTAGTTAAATGATTAAATGTTAATACATTTATTTAGTTTTCCTTTATTCAACGGACAAGGCTTTGCACATTCTTATTATTTCAATTATTTCGCATTTTATGTAACAGTTTACTCTAAAATGTAATTTATGTCAAAATGTACTGCTTTTCCCGGTTCTTTGCCGAGCGTTGCAAAGGACATTGCCAACGTCGCCACCGAATAAAAACATTGATGGTGTTTCCCCTCAGTTTTCCCTCATACAAGCCGTAAATTGTGTTTTTAGAAATGATCCTAAAACGTAATGGAGATAAGCTACACGTTACTTGTACCTAGTAATCATGACCCAGCTTTAACACTTGCTACAGTGGGTCGTAAGCGCTACGCTGCAGTTCTGTGCAAATACGAGCTACCTCTACGTTCTTTAATGTTTCCTTGCCTTGCTCACGAGCGCGCACGAGTGGCCAAACTTCTCCTTAATCGCCCTTTCCTCTCCCCCAATTGAAATTCCTCCGCGCATCACGCATGACGCTATTTTAGCGATTTGACCGCAATGCGTTCCGCAGGGGAGGTTTCATTTAGGCCCGTAAAGATGCCGGTCCCCGCGTCCTTCCTCATCAAAATTAATCTACATCTACATAATACCCTGCAAGCCACCTCAAAGGTGTGTGGCAGGGGGTGAATTCTCACCAAGCATGCACTACATATCATGAATTTAAAAGGATTAGTAGTAATATTTTTAAATTGCATTATTTAAAGAGATAAAAATAGCCAACTAAGCATGCAAAGACGTGCTGTTAGTTGGGTACCTTCATGTCCTTACACCAACATGCTATTCTATGGTATGCAACCTATGCTATGGATTGAATCACTCGCGTTGGACATATTTACCGATATTCATATCCCTAATAGTACGAGGAAAAAAGAACATTTTGAATCTGTCAGTTCGGCAATAAATTTCTCTTATTTTTTGATTATGGTCCAGTCTACCATAGTAAGTTGGGGTTCGCAAAATATTTTTAACGTCGTCACTGAAAATATGGTCTTGGAATTTATTTAGGAGATTAAGTCTAAATTTCAACCTGCGATCTGACAATGATTCCCAATTTATTTCATTTAATAGAGTGGTTACGCTAATATAGTTATCGTACCGTCCCTTTACAAATCTCGCCGATCTTCGCTGCACACGTTCAAGTTCGTTATTTAGACCGATTTCGTAGGGATCCCACACACTGGCAGCATATTCCAAATGAAGTCTAACAAGGGAAAAGTAGCCGATTTCACGTACAGAGTGATTTACTCCTTCCCATTAGCGTTATGGATTTGGGCGACGTTTCACGAACGAGTGGATCTGGAGATGAGGGTGTTCCCATGGCGGCAGCATTGCGGTTCTTCCCTCTCACGGCATCGACTCGAGAATGGCGACACTCATGAATCACGCAGAGAAAGCAGAGGAACGTCAAATGACATGGTTTCGCCATTTTCCGGGTCTTGGTCCTGACTTAATTTTACGCCTCAAATTCCAAAGACGTCGCCCGACGGAAGAGTTCTGACAGCGTGTCGATAGAGGGAATCCCGGAGGGGATGGAGCGGCGGACGGGAGATGTCTCGCCTCTAACCGTCCGGTCGCGTCTCTCGACGGAAACGCGTCTCCAGGACAGAACAAGCACCACTGCCATTCGGTGCCCTTGAAGAGTGAAATGAGGGCATCCGTTCGCTTGACCCCACTCTCCAATTCCAAAATTAAATGAAATCCTATACACTGAAGTAATGCACGTGCCATTTTCCACAAAATAAAAGTTTTTACTTTAAAATTGACAAAATTTCCCACGTGAAAATTGCACGTGCATTACTTCAGTATGTACAAATTCCACTCGCTTTCGCGAGAATCCTCGGATTTCACAGAAATCTTATCTTTACAACTCCGTCCTTGACGAGGGACTCTCCCCCTTAAATATCTCTAGCTTTCCCCACCAAATCCCAAAACACCTCAGTTCCATTTTTACCGAAAATTCACCAACGCACCCGTCCATGCCGTCCTATTTTCCATGCTCCAGAGAGTAATATCCTTCTCCATCAATGACCATCCGTAACCTCTAGTGCAAGCGCTATTTACATAAAAGGCGACTTACACTACGGCCACATTCCTCCAATTCCGTCTTAATAACAGCCACTGCAGACGTCATTTCCCTTTGCATACACTTCTATCCGCCACAACGAACACCCTGTTCCCCCCACTTCCACTCCCAACCGCTCATTGCTTGCTATAAAGATTGCTACCCTCAGGTTAAAGGCACCATCATGTGAACAAGAATGTCCCCATCTCATTCCAATCCACATATGGTGTTCCCAGAGCAATATATTTTCTTCCCCAGCAGACCCTGGAACCACTACTCTTCCTTTGGACCCAAGACCCCCTCAGCCTCTTCACCTCCTCCTCGCCTATTGCCTCCACCAATGCCCTTCTCGGTCCCAGCATAGA
Source organism: Platycnemis pennipes (assembly GCA_933228895.1). NCBI lineage: Eukaryota > Metazoa > Arthropoda > Insecta > Odonata > Platycnemididae > Platycnemis > Platycnemis pennipes. Next base: position 121,919,671 of record OW121855.1, on the reverse strand, counting down.
CCTCCCCCACAATAAGTTAGAAATCACCGCGCCGTCCAAATCAAGCCCTCTCCAATTCGCAACAGTATCTCTATTTCAACAACCGCCACCCTATCCACACAAATGATATCGGCGACTCAAGTGTCAGCGTACTAGGGGGGAGAGAAATGTGAAACTGTCCTACAAGTGCATACAAAATGCATAACTTCGTACCGACATTTTGCAATGCTATTTAACTCAGCCATTCAAGAAGAAGTTGTCCCGATGACAAGTATTAGATGACCTTGGGTGCGAGGCAAAGGGACGATTTGAGTAGTTTTGCGTTGAGAGCATGATCAGGCGGAAGATGGTGAGCAAATCGAAGTTAGGTCATCGGGGGCAAATCTATAGGGTGGAAATTAGGGTGGGAATCATTATCACAGCGTAGGTTAAAATGCAGATTAAATCTATTAGAGAAATTTAATCGGATAGCTTGACTGAATATGTTAGGCACATATTAAAAACACCAGCGTATTATGCTAGATTCGACCAGATAAACAAGATTAGAGAGCTAGATTGTCGTACTGATAAATTCAAAATGGCATTTTTCCCCCGTTATATAAGAGAACAGAATAGGCAGCATATCAGAGGGATAGGTTGGGGAAATATCTTAGAGTAGGCTGCAGTGCATGATGCATGTATTAATCCCTTAAATACTATAGATACTAACAATTTAGTTGCATGTAACTCTATAGTTGCGTGTTTGCATGCGGTTGTGCATGTTGGTGATCTTCACCCCCTGCCACACATCCTCGCGGTGGCTCACAGGGTATCGTGTAGATGTAGATGTAGATGCATAGATCGCTCGCACCGACGCGATGTTGCGCGCGTGGTGCCAACGCTGTGAACAAAAATAGAGTGGTGTTGTTGGAGGGAGTCTCTAGAAGAAGAGGTTTCAAGGCATGAAGCGATCCCGAAGAGATGAGCGGGCGAATGGGAGGAGTGCTCTCTCTCTCTCTGGCAGCGTTTGAAGGAGAGGGGGGAGGATTCAGAGAGAGAGATAGAAAGAAGAAAGGGCAGGGATGTGTGTCGCAAGGGATGAGGGCGAGGCGTGGGAAGAGAGCAGGTAATGGATTGGAGGGAGCGGGAACCCGGTGGGGAGGTTGTCCCACCCACGCAGTCGGCGATGGTGGAGGCCTTCCCTCGTCCCTGAGAAGAAGTCAGGGTTTGCATTTTGCTCTGGGGGTTCCCAGGGGGATGGGGAGGCAGGGGGAGAGCGGATGCGACGCGCACACGGTGGGAGGCTCCAAGGGTGCATCAGGTGAAATAGGTCTGCCACGAGCACGTGCGATTAAAAACAGGTGTAGTGACATTTTGAGCGGGGTGCACTAGTTGTCAGATAATTTAGATGATGGATCGTTAATTTATCCCACAAAACGAATATTCCAAAATATGAACTTGAGTTTCTCTGCTGAAGATAATTAAAACATATCCACAAAAGTGCCCTGTGTGATCGCGCTTCGATACGGAATTAGAGGGATGGCTAAAGCTCTGCTTACGTCGCATAATTAAGGACATTAATAGCTCAATTTTCAACTTTGACATCGACAATATTGTAATAGCGATGAGATAGTAGTAGTTAAAGTAGTTTTGAATCTTATTTCCAGTTTAGCATGAGAGTTACAAATAGAAAATATACCCATGTGCACAGAATACATTGGTATATTTTTCGACACAACCGTACAAGAATCACCATTAAGTAAGCATCAAAAGTTTACTTTTTCTGATTCTACTTTAAGTCATAGTAGTTTGAAATTGGTAACCATTGGTACAAGTAAGATACTGTGTGTGCGGACCCACATTTTTATTGCTGTAGTGTAATTTCTGACCCTCTGACATGTTCAGTCACCGACAGAGTACGGCGATATGTTTGCTTGGGAGACTAGCCTGGTGTTTGAGGCAAAGATGAACTTCATGAACGTGTAGTATTGGAGCGCCTTCAGTCTCTAACCGTGCGTTTCAAAGGGTCAACAAAGAATCTAAACCACGATGAACATAATCATAAACAGATGAAAAATATTTTCGGCCTAGCACTAAAACGCACCACTGCATTAAACTAGCACTAAAATTTGATCTCCTTAGAAGCATCAAAATGTCCCCCCAGTGATTAGAGCGATTAGCACCATCTAAAGTTCTAGAGGAGACTCTTCCCACCATTCCCCAAATTAGAGCCAAACGTTTTCGTCTGTCCTCTGTCAGGACGATTTTTTCTGTCCCCTCCTCATCTTAGCCTAGACGAATTCTCCTGAATGGAGGTTTTGAAATCTTGGCAATTGGAAATCTTTAATGGGTAATTTTTTCCGAAGTCTCTGCGACAGATTTGGCATTTGTGTCACTGAAGTAGATAGCGTGCAGTAATGAAATCGTAATAAGTCGTATTTACATGATGAGTAGTCAGGAAAATAGTGATGATAATTTCAGCACAAGCATGAGTCCCTGAGAACTTAATATTCTTGAGGAAAAAAAAGGGTGTTCCATGTGCCTCTGTGGCTACGATTGGTGTCCAGGATTGGAGGGGTTTTGGGCCCCTTACGAGGGTCACCTACCCTCGGGAATCAGGGACTAGCATTCGGCCTCTGCGGAGTCCCAGGCCTTTGACGTCTGCGACTCCCCTGCGACCAGAGCCACTGTTCTCTAGGCTTCAGCAACGATAGTCATGATAAAAATAAAAATACAAGAGCCGGAAATATCCCAATAAATGTCTGATTTGAGACGAAAAAGCATTTATATACTGCTCAAACAGCAGCGAGGTTTAGTAACACTAAAATATAGAGTAGCACTTTTTATAATTATGTCTATAAATTACGGCAGAAGTTTCTCCTATACTTGTCGAGGCATATAATTGAGTGGGAAAGGTTTATCATTTACTTGTACTCGTTCCACATTTGATTAATGTCGTTTGGTACGAGTCGCATCGGCACGGAGTGACGTACGGAATGCAGGGCAGGAAACAAACCAAAGTATTCCGTCGGCCGCCAGACTTCATGTATAAACAATTTTCACATCGATGATTTTCACTCAGTGCCTTCACGTTCTTGGGCACAAGATCTTTTCTGTAAATACAAATATTCTCTCTAATGATACAATTGCAATGCTAAATAATTTGGTGTAATAGAATTACGAAAACAGGAACGTTTTATTAAGTGAATGAGGTTACGACGAAATTTTATAATAGCTAATACTCGTGTAGCTATTTGGTCAAATTCATACATGGCTTGCACATTCTGTTGTCGAAACTGCAAAATAACGCAAAAGAGACCGATCACCAATGCGAAAATTGTAACTTCTTTTTTTCATTTTGAAGATGTTTTAAGGGCAGAAACTGATAACGATTGGTAAGTGAAAGCCAAATCGCAACTCACACGATTCCACGACTGAGGCGGACTTATCGCTACTTCGAGAAATATTCTGACATTGACCGTTGACTGAGTTTCCCTCAGTCAACAGGCTAGAACAACCACCAGGACATTTGCTACAGCTTTGAACATTCTTGCATTATTTGATCCATTTTTTGCCACTTGGGAGCTATAGTTGAACATGAAAGCAGCCTTCCTCTGAAAGGTGATTGATGGAATCGTTTCACACGACAGCGATAGGGTGACAGAGATAGAGGGGAATTCAGTTTAAATATCCACGCATTTTGTTATGAAAAATACCCACACGAGATAAAATATAAATTGAAGGATCACAGCATGGATGAAAAGTTTCAACATAAACGTTATGAGCGAGGAGCCTCCAACTCAATCATAATTCAATTTATTCCTAAACATCGCGGTGATTGGAATGCTAATGGAAATCAATGGAACAGCTGGAAGAAACCCAGCCTTTAAAGAGTTCTCCATTGAGAGACTGGAGGTCAAAATATTGTAAAAAGAAAAAAATCGATAAAATACGTATCGGGCAACGACCACGGTTTGGTGAATGAAACCCGATTTCCAATGAAGGCCGATGAAGTGGAAAAAGGGACAAACCTTGTTTTAGACTGAACCGTCCTTTTCTCAGCCTTCAAAGTTTCTCAGCCTTCAAAACTGAGGAAATTTTTCCGGGCAACCACAAGTCAATAAGTAAATTTGGAAACTGACCTCCGACGCTCTCTCTCATTTTGATGCAGTCAAAGAATCACACCAACGGTGAACGTACCTCCTGGAAAATGAAAGAAACGATTATTAGATAGTTTCAAAACTCACATGAAAACTAACAAGCTCACAGGGCACTAACCCCCTGTAAGAACCGACCACCGCCTCCCCCACCCTCACACACCCAGCGCCGGGCAGCGGCCCCCGGGCGCCGAAAAGGATCCGGTGGCCAGAACACTCAACTAGCTCTCTTCTCCCACGATATTTTACTTTCCGGCGAAAATGATATTCCAATGGATGCGATATTTCTCGATTTCAGAAAGCTTTTGAAAAGGTGTCTCATAGCAAACTAATTTTGAAACTGAAATCTTATGAGTTAGAGTGTAATATAATATCACAGATAAATGATTTTCTGCATGATCGGGTGCAAAGGGTTCTTCTGGGGACAGTGTTACCTCCCCGGCACTGAAGTCACTTCAGATGTCCCACAAGGTAGTGTGATAGGCCCACTCCTGTTCCTTCTGTACATTAATGATATAAATAAGGTGGTCAATAGTAAGCTTCGTCTATTTTCCGATGACGCAGTAGAGTACAGGGAAATTCTATCCCCAAATTATAAACCATATTTCAATGATGACCTACAAGCAATTGAAAAATGGTATCATATTAAGAATTCATTTTTTTTACTGTGTAGAAATGATTTTTTGGAAAAAGAATTGTACTCCTCGTAGCCCGTACAAAATAAATAATAATGAAATAACAACGTGGAATCCATTAAATATCTTGGAATAAGACTGACACCTGATCTTTCCTGGGGTAAACACATTCGTGCAATAATGGGTCAAGCTAATCGTAAACTGGGATTCATCAAAAGAGTACTGGGTAAATGTGACGATCATGTACGAGAAATCAGCTACTTTTCCCTTTAAGACCTTATTTGGAATATGCTGCCAGTGTATGGGATCCCTACGAAATCGGTCTAAATAACGAACTTGAACGTGTGCAGCGAAGATCGGCAAGATTTGTAAAGGGACGGTACGATAATTATATTAGCGTAACCAGTCTATTAAATGAATTAAAATGGGAATCGCAGGTTGAAATTTAGACTTAATCTCTTAAATAAATTCCAAGACCATATTTTTAGTGATGACGTTAGAATTATTTTGCGGACCCCAACATACTATGGTAGACTGGATCATAATTACAAAATTAGAGAAATTGATTGCCGAACTGACAGATTCAAAATGCCCTTTTTCCTCGTGCATTTAGGGAAATGAATAGCAGTAAATATGCCCCTCCATAGTAGCATTTTTGCATGTTTATTGTGCATGCTTGGTGATATTCACCCCCTGCCACACACCATCGCGGTGGCTTGCAGGGTATCGTGTAGAGGTAGAGGTAGTGTAGGCGTAAATGCTATTGACACCAGATGTCAAGTTAAAATCCATGGGCGGTGTCTCAGAAAACGCCCATTTATTTAGATTCGAGCTTGATGTTGTTCATCTGCATAATACCCTGCAAGCCACCTCAAAGGTGTGTGGCAGGGGGAGAATTATCACCAAACAAATTTGTCTTCTTTCTGATATTTACTAAAGATCTTACGAACATATTAAAAACACCAGCGTATTATGCTAGATTCGACCAGATAAATAAGATTTGAGAGATAGATTGTAGTACTGATAGATTCAAAATGGCATTTTTCCCCCATACTATAAGAGAACAGAATAGGCAGCATAGGAAAGGGATAGGTAGGGAATATATTTTAGAGTAGTCTGTAGTGCATGATGTATGTATTAACCCCTTAAATACTATAGATACTAACAATCAAGTTGCATGAGACAATATAGTTGCTTGTTTGCATGTCGGTAGTGCATGCTTGGTGATCTTCACCCCCTGCCACACACTTCATCTACATCTACATAATACCCTGCAAGCCACCACAAAGGTGTGGCATGGGGTTAATTCTCACCAAACATGCACTACATATCATGCATTTAAAAGGATTAGTAATAATATATTAGTCTAAACTTCAATATTTAAAATGATAAAAATAGCGAAGCATACATGCAAAACATGCTGTTAGTCGGGTTTCCCTCGAGTCCTTATACCAACATGCAACTACCTATGCTATAGAATGATTCACTCGTATTATATATTAGTTCCTTGAAGTTTTACGAATAATGCAACATGATAATATTGAATACCGTCAATATAAACTGCTCGAACGAGTGATTGAACGTATGTGCCCTGGGGATTAGCATTCCTAGTAGCATTCCAGGGGTCGTCGCGGGATGTCTGTGTGACTGTCCATTCGCCATTCCACTCACGGGAGAGTCTCTCGCACGCTGGCCAAATTCATTCATAGATGACTTAATACGGAAATGGGTTCAGGTGAATAGGTTGTTTTTCGGAGGAGGAATATCGGTTAGATTCACAACTGTACTTTTAGTCCCAAACATTGGTCTCGTTTTTACCCACACGCATCAGTTACTCATTGAATCGAAATTTAACTGCGCCAAAAATATCTACCCGCTAGTCGATAGTCACAAGGCAGGATTCGAGACGGATTCGCTTTAGCTTAGATTTGTTTAAAAAAATACGGAGGAATATGGCAAGATGGAAATGCATATTATGAAATTTTAAGCATGCAGTCAGGGTCAATTATGAATTTGATCGATAATACAGCTGATATAGTCGGTCAGAAAAAGTACTGTAGATACTAAGTTATTTTGCTCTTTTGATGTCATGTGATGCGCTGATCTTGTGTGTGCTGTTATTTTAGACATTTCGTCATATTGCTGAACATATAATTAAGAAAATATTTTGCGTGAATTGCACAGCGTGTGACGTACATGTGTGTGCCGTACATGGCGACAGATCGAAATAAACAGACAGCCGTTGTATTTTAAGCAATCGTGATTCCGAGGTGAATTTACTTGGCTTAACAATGAAAACAGTGAAGAAGACGCTAACAATGGAACGGCGTATTTAAATGGCGGCAATGCCTGCCTGGTGAGAAGCCACCACCTGTCGCGTTTTGCCTTCTGGGAAATATGCAGATGAGAGGAACGGGGCGACGTATTTTCGGGGGAGTAGGCGCCAGCGCCAACGGAGGCGCCACTCGGAAGGGCTGCGAGGGGTCTCCCCAGGGGGGCGCGAGTCACGGACGTGAAGCTCCAATCACGGCGAGCGGAGCGGGCTCATCTCGGCGGAGTGACGGAAAACAACTAGGTGTTACGCCCACAGCCGTTAATTAGTACAGACAGTTGCATGCTGGCTTAAAGGCTTTCTACATCTACATCAACATAATACCCTGCAAGCCACCACAAAGGTGTGTGGCAGGGGGTGATTTCTCACCAAACATGCACTACATATCATGCATAAAAAAGGATTAGTATTTATACACTAGCCAGAACCCACTATTTAAAAAAATTATAAATTGCAAAGCAAACATGCCAACTTCATGTCTAACCAAACTAACAGCATGTTTGTGCATGCTTGATTTGCTATTTTAATCATCTGTTTTTAATTTCTAAGTTTAGACTACAATACGGTTTTTAAAACGTAGGTTAGGAACACGCATTTTCCGAGGAAAGACACCAGATTTTAATTAATGAGACTCGGGTGTTAGCCCAAGAAAGATTTCATCACCACCGACTGATCCGCGAGGCTATTGAAATCGAGAAATACCCCAGAATTTCAACCGGAACGATGGCATCCGACTGAGTTCGACTTGGAGAAGATTTTTCCGAAGTAAAGATACGCTTGGATATTTCCAGAAGAAGACAAACAACGACAAACCCGTTGGCACTGTGAGGGAAAGTTCACCGACTCCCCAAGGACAGGGCTAAGTGGCGGCCACCTTCTTACGTCATTCACCCCCCAACACTCCACAGCAAAGAGATGGAGATATATAAGACATCAACCTTTCCAATATATTTTGACATTTCCTGATGATGCGTCCTGTAACGGCCGCGAAACCTCGCACACCGACAACTATATTCAGCTGCACCCGAAAGCCTCTGACGACGAACCTACACGGTTACTCATACTTTTTAAGCATATGAAATGTAATATTCACGTTTAGTGTGCAAACACTCCCTGCCATACACCTTTATGTTGGCTTTCAGGGTGTAGATGTAGATTCCAGAGTGCCAGTTACCTCGATGTCAGGGAGCAAGTAATCCCCCCAAAAAAAAACAATCGGTACTGAAAGATATGCACCCTTGCAATTAGAAAGACCAGTTATGCAGACACTCACGTGCTTCGCAAATTATTAGACACACTTGAAAAGATTGTGATTTTCACTAATGGAGCAGGCCTATCTTTAAATTCACTCCGGTATTTTCACTTCAGAAATGTGACATTCACAGCATGGCTTGGTAAGACTGTGTTTATCAGTAATATTTTGAGATATGGTAAAAGCTAAACGTAAACTCGGGGATTGCAGGGGTTAGGATTAAGGAGAGAGCCTATCTAATCTCTAATATGGCCCCAAAACAAGACAGTTCATTCATTTGACGTCTATTACACATTTTCATATATGTTCACCAAAATGATATTTCGCAACTCGGGGGAAGAAATAGATCTTAAAAATTTCAAGTGGCAGTTAGCCTTTTGCTTCTGTATTCTAATTAAAATAAATATGAAGTCGCCTTCCATTGAAGCCTGTTGCCATCACTCCATACTTACTCTAACGATTCAGTCTAACATCTACATCTACATAATACCCTGCAAGCCACCATAAAGGTGTGTGGCAGGGGTGAACTCTCACCAAACATGCACTACATATCAAGCTTAAAAATGGATTAGTACATATATACTGTTCTAAACTACACTATTTAGAAAAAAAGATAAAAATAGCAAATCATGCATACAAAAACATGCTGTTAGTTGGGTTAGCTTCCAGTCCTTATACCAAATTGCAGCTACCAATGTTATCCATTGCTACACTCGTATTGGATATATTTATCGTTATTCATATCCCTAATTGTAGGAGGAAAAAAGGACATCTTGAATCTGTCAGTTCGGCAATAAACTTCTCTAATTTTGATATTATTATTCAGTCTACCATAGTAAGTTGGAGTTCGAAAAATATTTTTAACATCATTACTGAAAATATTATCTTGGAATTTATTTAGGAGATTAAGTCTAAAATTCAACCTGCGACCTGACAATGATTCCCAATGTAATTCATTTCATAGACTGGTTACGCTAGTATGGTTATAATACCTAACATCCATACCTAACTTGAAATCTGCCGCATACCAGCGATCCCCTTCCTCATCCATATCCTTTAATATCATTGTGTAGTACGCAATGGCACAAATTAACATCGTGTCGTAATGGACGTTCCGATTGCAGTCAGGAGACGGCCATTTTTCACGTTCCGTCCATCCCTCGACACCACTTTACAGGGCAGAAGTCCCTCGAGCTTTTTAATTACTCGGGTCACTACACGCTCAGCGGTTGAATAAGCGACCATATTTCCGAGAACATCTACATCTACACGACACCCTGCAAGTCACCGCGAGGGTGTGTGGCAGGAGGTGAAGATCACCAAGCTACCGACATGCAAACAAGCAACTATAAGGTCTGATGCAACTAGATTGTTAGTATATACGGTATTTAAGGGATTAATACGTGCATCATGCAATGCAGACTACTCTAAAATATTTCCTCTTTGCCATTCTGCCTATTCTGTTCTCTTATAGTACGGGGGAAAAATGCCATTTTGAATCTATCAGTACGACAATCTATCGCTCTAATCTTATTTATCTGGTCGAATCTAGCATAATACGCTGGTATTTTTAATACCATGGGTGTTTTCAAGTCTGTTTCCGCACTGATAGGCGCTTCAGACCGGGAGGAAAGGTATAAGGATAGGAATGGAAGGGATGGGGCTGGCATTTTTAATATGTGCCTAACATCTTCAGTAAAGCTATCCGTTTTGAATTTCCGTAATAGATTTAATCTGCACCTTAACCTACGCTCTGATAATGACTCCCACATTAATTCTTGTATTAATTCTGAAGGACTACTCAACCTATCGCAACACCTTTGAACGAACCTAGCTGCTCTACGCTGCATACTGTCTAGTTCTCTGATCAAACCCAGAACGAGTGACTCGAAAAAGTAGCAGGTCCTGACATCTATCGATCATCAAGGCAACACAATTTAACGCATGCTGAGGAAAACTCATGCCTAAAATCATAGAGACCACAGGATAGAGGTGGTCGCTCAGGCGACCACCGCCAAATGCGTCTCCGTACTCCTCCAGCATCGTATCCTGAAGTTCGGGTGATCGCATTTCAATCCTGTCGTGCACGCTGTCTGCACTCAAGGCGACCCCATCGTGACAGAGCGCCTCAACGGCAAAGCACTCTCGTGCGTGTGTCGCAGAATTCTACACACTTTGTAACGTAACAAATGAGCCGCCAAGAACAATAATGCATTGTGCAAAAACGGAAGTAAACATATGTTTGTAGGTGACGCCGGAGACAATAGCCAGAAGTGTTGGATAATTGAGGAAACAATAGGAGAGAGGGAGAATCGGGGAGTTGTGCGTGAGACGCGGTGGTGCAGTGGAGACGCAAGAGTGACGCGTGCATAAGAAAGGGCATTTCTTTGTGAGCTAGTTGGTGTCTTGTGTGGGTGAATAAGTATTCGTCAAGGAAGAGAAGTGTATATTTGTGTTGTGTCTGTTTTGATTTGAGAAGTGGCTCGAAGGAAAAGAAAGTGTAAAAGTGTATGGCATGTCAAGTGCGAGCCTGAAGAGAAGTGTATGTTTTTTTGTTGGTGTTTGATTAATTTTAAAGTGCATTTCGTGAGGGCTGTTTCTTTTGTTGTGCATGTTTAGTGTAATAAATGTATGACATTAATATATAAAGATTATAAAACAACTTTCTGTTCCAAAGCCCTGTATATGAACTTATACCTTAAAAATTTGAACTGGCAGGTATCATTTATATAACATGCTTTTCGTAAAAATGTTATTTGCCTTCTTGTGAAGATGATATTTCTCATGAAAGAATGATACAGGACCTTAGGGAAATGGAATGCCGAAGGTCGAGAAACTACTTTACGAAACAAAAAAAAAGGCCACTTAAATCCTCTAAAATAATAGTAATATAGAGAAATTCATTATAAGTCGCGGCAGCCTTCAAAGTAATTTCAAGTAATGAATTGCTTGAATATTTGATGAAGAGGACTCATTGCCACTGGCGAACATCTACATAATACCCTGCAAGCCACCTCAAATGAGTTTTTAAAAATAGTGTTGTTCTGACTACTATATTATTACTATTCCTTTTTAATGCATGATATGTAGTGCATGTTTGGTGAGAAACCACCCCCTGCCACACACCCTCGTGGTGGCTTGCAGGGTATTATGTAGATGTAGATGTAAAAATGTGTGTGGCAGGGGGTGAATTCTGACCTAACATGAACTACATATCATGCATTTACCAAGATTAGTATTAATATATTAGTCTAAACTGCAATATTTAAAATATAAAAATAGCAAACGAAGCAAGCAAAAACGTGATGTTAGTTGGGTTACCTTCAAGTCCTTATACCAACATGCAACTACCTATGCTATGGATTCAATCACTCGTATTGGACATATTTACCGCTATTCATATTCCGCAATTGTACGAGAAAAAAAAAGACATTTTTAATCTGTCAGTTCGGCAATCAATTTCTCTAATTTTGTGATTATGGCCCAGTCTACCATAGTAAGTTGGCGCCCGCAAAATACTTTTAACGTCATCACTGAAAATATGGCCTTGGAATTTATTTCAGAGATTAAGTCTAAATTTCAACCTGCGCTCTGACAATGATTCCCAATGTAATTCATTTAATAGACTGGTTACGCTAATAAGGTTATCATACAGTCCCTTTACAAATCTTGCCGATCTTCGCTGCACACGTTCAGGTTCGTTATTTAGACCGACTTCCTAAGGATCCCATGCACTGGCAGCATATTACAAATGAGGTCTAACAAGGGAGAAGTGGCTGATTTCTCGTACATGATCGTCACATATACCCAATAATCTTTTGATGAATCCCAGTCTACGATTAGCGTGACCCATCATTTCACGCATGTGTTTACCCCCAGGAGGCGAAGCGCCAATAAGAAGCACTACTTCCCTTGATATTAAACGTAAACAAGCAGTGTTCTCACAATTTTTCATTTTCCATTTCTAATTTCAGTTTAAACATAACTTGCGTACATCCTTCAACGGACACGATGCTATCGTTAAGGTGTTGCAAAATTAAGGGTAAATGCGAGGATATTCAGTTGAATTAAGGAGGTTCCACCACGACTCCGCAATTCAAACTCCCCCAAAAGAGTTATGTTATTTAATGAATAAATACCGATCGAGAAATACACCAATATGGAAAATCATCTATGGGGTGATAACCTATACACAATAATTCTGCGAGTATGCTATTATATGGAGTGTTGCAGTTGCATTCTTTTTTTTACGAGCTCTTTCAACTCATATTCACTTCGAAACATGACTGACGTGTTGTTGCCACGTTTAATTTATAAAATGAGAATACATGCTCAATCCCGCTAATACATATTCTAAAATAGGTTAAATATTTCCTTACTTAGTTTTAAACTATTCCTTTGCAAACCAAATCTTTGTTTTGAATTTTATTAATATTCGAATTTTTGAAAACTGTTTGCCAACGAAGACGATGGATTTGGAACCTACCATACACTATATCAATAACCAATGAAACATTTAAATTACATAAAAATATAAGAAGGACCTTGATAAGTTACATTCCTAAATTAAGTGAGAAAATAGGCTTGCAAGCACGTTCCGTCACAAGTACCGTTGCCAATGATAACAACATACAGTGTCGCCACTTTCGTGTAACTAAGGCTTTTCTGATTTTTTTTCGAGCAAACATCTATTAATATCAATTAAACAAGTGTGGTAAGGCGAGCACTTTTATTACAATACTAAATTCTACATGAAATTTCTCATCTTATATTAGTTTTTCGTCAAAACGACATTTCCCTCTACATTATTAATCTGCAATTTTTACTACAAGAGCCATTCTATACCGTATAGCCACGCATAAAATATCTGATTTTCAACGTCTTTTTCTTCAAATATATTATGGAAAGGCCAAATTATTTTATTGCCAATCGATAGAAGTGCCAAAAGATGATGTGTCCTGAAATTTTCACAAAAATGACATCTACTTCATAGTTCGGTGGAGCCTCGTTTTGTACAGTACCTCTGGGTGGATCTTCTAAACACATCTAGGTGACTAGTTCATAAATGTAAGTACACCAAATACAATTCCCTCGTGTGTTCCTTTTCGAGTGTTTCACAGTACTGTTATCATTGCTTGTATGTACGTAAAGCATGGAGAGATAAACAAAGGAAATTGCATTTTTTAAGAACAAATTATCAGTAGCTGAACGACAAAGACTGTGCCTGCCTTGTATCCAGGGAGCGACCGATAAGATATCGAGAATACTACGGAGGCATGACATACGGACAGTTTTCCAACCACGGAGAAAAATAATGGACATAATCCGGAAATTCAAGGATAAGAACGAAAAGGAGAGACGGAGGGAGTTAACATGCCGGACATGTGACCAAATATGCGTGGAGGAGATGGTCAGAACAACACAGGGCAGCAATCCGACTGCGGCAAGAATCAGCGGTCGCGGAGCACACCGCCCAAGGCCATGAAATTGACGTCACCATCCATAAAATTCTCGCCAAAGAAAGACACTTCAAGACTAGAGTTTATATGGAAGCATTGGGAATTAGGAAACACAATAAGAGCTTTAACGCGGACTATGGACAGAGAATCAGAAAATTTTCTTTGAGGAGAGAGGACAGAGAATTTTCACTAGTTAGGCCCCACCTTGAGTATGCAGCCAGTGTATGGGATCCTAATGAATTAGGTTTGATCAGAGAACTAGACAGTGTGCAACGTAGAGCAGCTAGGTAGGTCAAAAGGTGTTACGATAGGTTGAGTAGTGTATCAGAATTAATACAAGAATTAGGGTGGGAATCATTACCAGAGCGTAGGTTAAAGTACAGATTGAATCTATTAGAGAAATTTCAATCGGATAGCTTTACTGAAGATGTTAGGCACATTAAAAACACCGGCGTATTATGCTAGATTCGACCAAACAAATAAGATTAGAGAGATAGATTGTCGTACCGATAGATTAAAAATGGCATTTTCCCCCGTGTTATAAGAGAACAGAATAGGCAGCATAGCAAAGGGATAGGTAGGGGAAATATTTTAGAGTAGTCTGCAGTGCATGATGCATGTATTAATGTCTTTAATGCTATAGATACTAACAATCTAGTTGCATGAGACACTATAATTGATTGTCAATAGTGCATGCTTGGTGATCTTCACCCCCTGCCACACCCCCTCGCGGTGACTTGCAGGGTATCGTGTAGATGTAGATGAATCAGTGAGTCATGGCTACCAGTCATTTCCAGAAAGTCTCGACATTCACCCCCTCTACTCCACTCCCTCGAGGGTAGGGTACATATTTGAGGCATTAATCATTAGCCGTGACGAGGTCTCCGGGAAAGGAGAGGAAACGTTGGCTTACTTTTAAAAACCTGACACGGGATCACCCAAAAGAACACTATTGCATAAATGGACCGCGCAAGTTTTAGCAATCCTTTGAGTGGTAAATTTTCATTCTTTTTTGTGTAATTATAATGACATGCAGTACTAATCATGGCACCACAGTAACAATAACTTCCCTTCACTACTATTTAAAATAATACCTTTTCGCGCTTAGCGTGAGTACTCTACCATCCCCTACTCTACCATTTTCAGAGGTTCACTTTTCCAAGTTATCATTAGTACACTATCATCTACATCTACAACTACATCTACACGATACCCTTAAAGCCACCGCGAGGGTGTATGGCAGAGGATGAAGATCACCAAGCATGCACTACTAACATGCAAACAAACAAATATATTGTCTCATGCAACTAGATTGTTAGTTACTAAAATACCGTATACGAATAAAACTAATTGTGTCTCGCAAGATCTACCTTTCCGGAACCCATGTTGGCTGTTTATGAGTAATTCCTGACTATCCAAATGCCCCATGATCGAACTGACTACAATGTGCTCAAATATCTTACAATAGATTGACGTGAGTGATCGTTATGTACTTGAGTGCCACATTATTTATCACATGTTGCTTATAATACCTTGGCTAAGGGTGAGTGAACGAAATATATTGTTTTCGGCTGCATTCGACATTGAAAGACATCCAGCGAAGAACTTAAGGTCCTGTTTACTGATTGTTTCTTGCGCCGCCAAAAGTCAAACCTGTCCAGGACCTGTCATTGGATATCGATGAACGCCCCCTATCCAATGAACGGCCGAGCCGTCTCACCATTTACAGCGATGCGTTATTGCAGCTTTGTCGTGAATGCGTGACTGATCCTCGTCACTTATCTGGGGAAGGACGCAGCGAGCGATGTAGCTATTCCCATGCTGGCCCGACCATTACTCAATGTCAGGCGGGATATCAACTTCGAGTGTCCCACCAAGGAAGAGTGGGAGTGACATTAAAGTGAGGCTCGTCTTCAAGGCACGCGTGATGACCTCAGCTGCAAATGGGCTCTTCTTCACCAGCGAAGTGAAGTGCTAGTCGGCTCAGAAATACCTGGTCAGGCATTTTAATAACACGTATTATTACACATATAACTTCACTTTTCACTAGTTAGGCCTCACCTTGAATATGTAGCCAGTGTATGGGATCCGAATGAATTAGGTTTGATCAGAGGACTAGACAGTGCGCAGCGTAGAGCTGCTAGGTTTGTTAAAAGGTGTTACGATAGGTTGAGTAGCGTTACAGAATTAATACAAGAATTAGGGTGGGAATCATTAGCATAACGTAGGTTAAATTACAGATTGAATCTATTAGAGAAATTTCAATAGGACAGCTTTACTGAAGATGTTAGGCACATATTAAAAACACCAGCGTATTATGCTAGATTCGACCAGATAAATAATATTAGAGAGATAGATTGTCGTACCGATAGATTCAAAATGGCATTTTTCCCCCGTACTATAAGAGAACAGAATAGGCAGCATAGCAAAGGGATAGGTAGGGGAAATATTTTAGAGTAGTCTATAGTGCATGATGCATGCATTAACAACTTAAATACTATAGATACTAACAATGTAGTTGCATGAGACCCTATAGTTGCTTGTTTGCATGTCGGTAGTGCATACTTGGTGATCTTCACCGCCTGCCACATACCCTCGCGGTGGCTTGCAGGGTATCGTGTAGATGTAGATGTATAATGCGGTTAGTCTCATTCAAAATCATATCCAGAATTGGAATCGGGTGATTTTCTATCGACGAAACTCGACTAAAAATTCCATAAAACGGCAAAAACGCATAAAACGGAAGATAAACCGAGCAGATGTTTTCAATGGAGCACACATAGTGAGTCAAAGCGTGATATATCCTCCTGAATCCAGAGAATGGAATCTACACATCCACATTAAGCGTGCTTCATTACCAGGTGATAACGAAATAAGCTCTTTTTTTACTGAAGAAGAGTTTCCAACGAAATGAGAAAAACATTATTAAGAGAGTTTAAATCATTTGGAATTAAGTAACAAGATAAGGGAACCCCAAACTGGAGTGTTTTCTTTAAGGAATTATCTCCCAGCCCAGCTATCAAGGCGGCTCCATTAAAGTGAGTACAAGATGATATGAATAAATACACGGAGCGAATTTGAATTGCCAAAAAAAAAGGAAGGGTTTTTGATAGAGCTATTACATCGGATAAGGATCCCTAAGAAGGTAGAATCGAATAAAAAAAGGGATAAAAGAGCGTTTATGGGAAGCAAGTTTATGGATAAGTCTGAGTAGTAGCATTTATAGTCGGAGGGGGAGGCTGTGGATAGCAAACGCCATTCGCGGCGAAGAGGACAAGGTGAATGTGTTTGGAGAGAGTTTCGGATGCGAGAATTCAAGTGCTGATGGAAGGATGTTGAGCGTCGGGTTGGCTGAGTACGGTTGCAGAGGCCCACAAAACATAGATTAATTTCAAGAATAAAAAACATAGAAGATAAAAGAATGGAACTTAGTAAGGTTAAGTTTATGTTTAAATGGGCACGACCCGGGTTTCATAACGTAGTTACATCTTCAGGATGTAGAAGATGAACTACCTGAAGATGTAACTACGTTATGAAACCTGTTTCGTGCCCATTTAAGTATAAAGTGAACCTAACAAAGTTCCATTCTTTTATTTTCCATTATGGAAAGGTATCACATAGTTAAGCCTGAAGTTATCAGCTATAAAAACATGGATTTAATTTCCAACGATGACAGGATTCGAACCCATGTTCTCGAAGTGAGAAACCAATACACTATAGTTACCACATCAACCCCTTTCCTTTAAAATAAATACATATAATGCAATCGAATTATGGAAGGTAGGTATGAAAAGATAAAAAGTGGAAGGATGTAGGAGTAAAGTATGTTGATGCTAAAAACCCAACTATTTCTGCGCGCAATAAGGACGTGTGCATGGGATCCCTTCGAAATCGGTCTAAATAACGAACTTGAACGTGTGCAGCGAAGATCGGAAAGATCTGTAAAGGGACGGTACGATAACCTTATTAGCGTAACCAGTCTATTAAATTAATTAAGTTGGGAAGCATTGTCGGATCGCAGGTTGAAATTTAGACTTAATTTCCTAAACAAATTCCAAGACCATATTTTCAGTGATGATGTTAAAAATATTTTGCGAACCCCAAATTACTATGGTAGACAGGACCATAATCACAAAATTAGAGATTTTGATTGCCGAACTGAAAGATTCAAAATGTCCTTTTTTCCTCGTACAATTAGGGATATGAATAACTGTAAATATATCCAATACGAGTGTATCAATGTATAGCATAGGTAGTTGCATGTTGGTGTAAGGACTTGAAGGTAACCCAACTAACAGCACGTTTTTGCATGTGTGGTTTGCTATTTTTATCTTTTTAAATATTGCAGTTTAGACTAATACATTAATACTAATCCTTTTAAATGCATGATATGTAGTGCATGTTTGGTGAGAATTCACCCCCTGCCACACACCTTTGAGGTGGCTTGCAGTGTATTATGTAGATGTATTCAGAGTAGCGCACATGCTTGCTCATAATTCCTTGCGATCCAATCAGGAAGTTAAAAATGTGATGTTTTGTATTCTCGTGATGCACGTAGCAGTGACAACCCCTCACCCATAGGCGAAAGGAACCCCTTCTCAAATTAATTGCAATGCGGAAAAATAAACCTGAACAGGGAATCGAACCACGGACCTTTGGCATTCCGGGCCACGGCGCAGACCACTACTTCCACTGTAGTATCCCGATTTCCTCTCCGTGGACTCCCGGAGACTTTTTCTTTGACTTCTTGGATGGCTTTCTCGATTGAATAACATCCTTGCCTCACTCCTTTCTTTATGCTTGTTTCTGTACTGCTGGGTCCTGATTGGGAGACTATGCTGAGAAATAAATATATTTTCCCATTTTTTTTCTTTGTTAGGTGGTGTACCTTGGGGTTACACAACACTTGTGCTTTCTCCCGCAACTGCACGAGTGAGAGCCAATGAGAGACGAGAATGGGCAAGGTCCCGGTGCGACGTACAGTGGGCTGGGAGGTCGATTTATATCTATATCTATATATCTACGACATATCCTGAGGGCCATCTCGAGGGTGTGTGGCAGGGGGAAAATTTAGACGGGCAAAAGTCATTACACACTCAAATCACGCTGAAATTGTATACTTAAGTGTTTTTGTTGGTGGCGGGAACGAATTTGATGTTTTTAAAGCATTATTCCGTCTCTTGATGGCTAGGATTGGTGTATACAAGTTATACTATATAATCCTCGAATTTGAACGAAAACGTAGGAAAACAGTCTTTAGGCTGAAATTTATGTATTTATATTCTCATTACATCAAAAACTTATAATTTTCTACTCATCAAAGTTAGGATATTATCGCTTACTCGTCTTCGTCATAAGACTGTCCTCCATTTGAGTCAAATACACACAGAGCTCCTTAAGAAGTTGGAGAACTTGGGGCGATGATTGTACTCTACTCTTCTTATGCAGGTTGAGGACAGCTGTAATAACCGGATCGGAAGTTATAAGGCACTTATAAAATAAGTCCTCATGGCCGTCTCTTAGGGAAGTTTATCTAGTGTTGAAAACCGGCATGTATTTACTTGCCTTCTTCATGCTCACATTCCTGCGCATCTTCGGACATTATTCCTAAAGGGAGAGGTGCAGCTTGGCTTATTGTGGCAGTATGCAGGAGTATCTTGTGCGCTGTGGGTGGCATTTTACACCAACGGTATAAAGCCAACATTTTTTTGCGCTCCTTAAAGCATATATCACAAATATTAGGACATTTATTTCATAGCCACTTCCCAGTGCGTAAAGTGATGCCGAAATACTGAACCAGATCCTCGTCTAGGCTAGTGATGTAATCTTAATGCGAAAGATTATCGAATAATTTGAGAAAGGTATTACCATTATCAGACGAGCCAAATACCTGATTCGGTATATCTATGATTAGGCCCATTTAAATGCCTTTTGAATATTTTGTTTCCGAAGCTTAGCATTTTCTTTTTCTTCTGGAGTTCTAACCTGCCATTTTCTGACACCCAGCTGATAAGAAACATGTAGCAGGTATTCAAAAGAGCGGATGCATTCGTGAAAAAAGGACAATCCAAACTTCTAGGTAGTATATCCATTAGCCGGCATTGTCGAGAGATATTCGATGTTGTTCATTTGAGAAGGATTTGCATTGCACGCATAACTCGACTGCGATAATTTTGTGTAAGTTTCACAGTTTGACAGTTTTTCATCGACCAACGGTCAAGTGCATTTCGTGAGATACTGACTCTTAGCACTCATCACAGGATGGAATAAGGCGTGATATTTACTCCTTAACACGAATATGCTCCTGCAGAATATGCGTTGTGGTTTCTTTTGTGAACTAGAATTTTACCATGCGACAATAACGTGGCGATCATGGCCTTGGATGTCGTCACACAAAAAATCTTACTTTAATACATTGTCTTGTCGGACGAATATTTGCAGAGATGCAACTGATGTGATATAAAAGCTCCTGTCATGAAAGCTAAAATCTTGAGCCTGTTGGTTATGCATTGAATGTCCCGAGCTCCCATCACATTTAGAAATCAGCACCAAATTCGACGGGGGAGGGGAGAGTCGAGAACAGGTATGAGTAACAAGTAAGTAGATGAGTAACTGAAAGGAACTGGACTAACTGTGACTGTACATTGTCGGGTTTCTGCAGAGGACTCAGTAATGAGTGCAGAGGTCTCAGAGGGATATTATGCCATCTTAGCCCATTGTATGATTCCATAGCTCGGAAAGAAATTGGACGGATTGACACTATCTCTCAAAAGCGGATACTTTAGTGAGTTCTTTGTGAGTTTAGCATGGACGATTAGATTTAGTGCCTCTTCAGGAGTAAGTATAGGTATGGGCGTCCAATACTGATATCTACTTACTCAGTCGACCACGCAAGCTTCACTTTTTGGGACGTGTTGGTGTGATGGAGAAAAATTCACGCATGAACTTTGCGCTCTGGCGCTCTCCATCTGCCTGTAAACTTGATGACATGCATGTACAACGACACGATACATATTCGTGTATTCATGCATGGCTATGTACGCCGTGAAGACTATCTATTTACCATATATTCGGCGCGGTGCGCTATGGCGGAGTGGGCCACACGACGTCCACTTATCACGGCTTAAAATTTGAAACCTCAGGTCTGTCTCCGCAGCCAATTTTTGTTGCGATATGGTCAGTAGATCGTGCCGAACATGTCTCATACCAGTAGACAACAGTGCAAAGAGGCGCATTTTTTGTAGCTCACTTTTGTTATGGCAGTTAGAGCTTTGAAATGGCAGTTGGAACTCAACCTTAAAAAACTGTGTAGCTATCAATTTTTGGAGGAGGAATAATTCGATAGAGCGCACCTATAAAATTAGTAACACGAAGATCGAAGACGTTGAAACTATAAGATATTTAGGTGTAACAATCACTAAGGATTTATCGTGGGGAAGACACATCCGGGAAATATGCGGCCGAGCGAAGAGAAAGCTAGGATTTATAGAAAGAGCACTTCAGAAATGTGATGAGAAGACAAAAGTGCGATGTTATTTTTCACTAGTTAGGCCCCACCTTGAGTATGCACCCAGTAAACACAAAAAGCTACAGACGCGCGTCCTACGCGCTGCGCGGCAGCGCTTCAGCTGCCGCGAAGGCGCTGCTGCGGCGCGTCTAGCACTCCTAAACTTCCCTTTTTTGAATGTCGGATGCGCTGCAAACGGGTGTCAGCAGCGTTGCACAAGCACGTCAGGAGCGCTGCACAAGCGTGTCACGGTCGCTTCAAACGCATGTCAGAATCGCTGAAAATGCATGCCTGATGCTCCACCAGTGACCCACGTAGCACACTTCCAGGAAAATGTGCCTTGAATACGCCACGGAGGCACCTAAAAAAGGCACATTTTTGGTACTACTAAGGCACTTGGAAAACGTGTGACAAGCGTTAATATATCGTTACTAATCTCATGGCTCCTATATCATTGAATAGAAAATGTGCCCAAATGCTTTAACTAATACGAAAACAATCATTTTAATATACCTTTCATGGGTGCACCTATCACCGAAATTGAAAATATAAAGGTAAGCAATCGAGATTCCCACATACTTAATGATTACTAGTTGTACCTCGCATACTACAGATACGCCTACCTAACAACCTCCACCTAACTTCTGCCTATCCTATCATCCTTTGACATACGACCTGACACATTTTCCGATTACGGGAAGGTTCATGGGTGTTTTCAAGTCTGTTTCCGCACTAATAGGCGCTTCAGACCGGGAGGAAAGGTATAAGGATAGGAATGGAAGGGATGGGGATAGGATCGGGTCCGAAGCTGGGAGGCCACACTCACCAACGGGAAGGTGACTTTGAGGCCATATATATACAGCTGCTGGCTGGCATTAAGTCGTTTGTGATTTTTAACTTTACTCTAAGATTGAAACGGATAATTTGCGCCGTTAAAACATTTCCCTAATAACCATTTTGGGGATAAAAATAAGCAGGACCATTATAAATTTACGTAACTGATATTATTTCAACTCCAGGAGAGATAAATAAGAGTTTCCTCCATAGTGCTGAGAACCTGTTTCCCGGCGATCGCACCAGTATTTTCTACAAGTCCGATACCAACTACGAGGGACTGAGAAAAATCATCCGTGGACCAATGTCCAATCACTCTTAAATATTGTAAATCACTTTTAAAAACTCATTTCAGATGTAATTTCACTCAGATCAGATCAGGAACGCCTTATTCAAAAGACTACATGCAGCGCTGTGGCAGCGCGTCCGCAACTTGGGGCTACAGCGCTTCAAACACGAGCTGTGAATGCGCATTAGATGCGTTTCTCGACAATTCGCTCCAGGAGAGCGCTGCTGAGACGCTGCTGGCGCGCTTCAGTTGACATGAGCTGCACTGGCAGCGCTGACATCCTTGTGAAGCGCTGCTGCAGCTGTGTGTGTTTACTGGGCAGCCAGTGTATGGGATCCTAATGAATGAGGTTTGATCAGAGAACTAGACAGTGTGCAGCGTAGAGCAGCTAGGTTCGTCGAAAGGTGTTACGATAGGTTGAGTAGCGTATCAGAATTAATAAAAGAATTAGGGTGGGAATCATTATCAGAGCGTAGGTTAAAGTTCAGATTAAATCTATTAGAGAAATTGGAATCTGATAGCTTTACTGAAGATGTTAGGCACATATTGAAAACACCAGCGTATTATGCTAGATTCGACCAGCCAAATAAGATTAGAGAGATAGATTGTCGTACCGATAGATTCAAATTGGCATTTTCCCCCGTGCTATAAGAGAACAGAATAGGATGCAGAGCAAATAGATAGGTAGGGGAAATATTTTAGAGTATTCTGTAGTTCATGATGCATGTATTAACCCCTTAAATACAATAGATACTATCAATCGAGTTGCATGAGACAATATACTTGTTTGCATGTCAGTAGTGCATGCTTGGTGATCTTCACCCCCTGCCACACACCCTCGCGGTGGCTTGCAGGGTATCGTGTAGGTGTGTAACACCTTTTTGTTTTGGGATATAAAGATGTATCGCATCGCTGTAAAATTGCCACAAAACCATCATTCCTGAAAATTGTAATGGAAATATTGTGTAGATAGTACATTGATAGGGAAAAAAATATTCAAACTCCGTTTTTGGTCAGAGCAGGAAAACTTGCAAGATGGCTTCAGCGCGGAGGAAAACCATTTATCAGAAACGGGCGAAGGAAAGGCCTACATCTGTGATATTCATTTCCAATTGCCTAATTTCTAATCAAATATCATACTCGGGATACCTTGCTTTACGTCAAAACACTTTTTGAGATATTTTCATCAAATTCGTAGAACGACCTTAGTCGGCCCACTGTCGGCCTCCCAGCCCACAGTGCGACGCAGGGCCATTCTGAGGGGCAGGGGCGGAACAAAGGGTGCAAGCAGGAAGGAGACAACCGCTCCCGAATCGATTCAACTCAAATGCGAGAGCCGTTCAAGCGAGACAGGTGGTGCCCCCTTTTGTGTCCCATTAACCCTTTGCGGGGACCATTTAACCATTCCTTGCCGACACACACACAGCTGCCATGGCAACGGGGCATTTCATCAAGGAGTAGAGGCCGTTTTAATGAAGCCGTATCCGGAAATTGCGACGCCAAGCGGCGGAGGGGGCAACCGCATGGCAGACAGATGAAGGTCGTTGGGCGACCACGCCGCCGGCCCTGACAAGGGCGGTCATTGGGGGAGGGGTGAAACAAAAGAAGGCCCAGGGGCGGGGGATCAACTTCCCTTCCACCCTCCTTGTGCTCTCTCCGTGGCTCAATGAAGGAAATGCGTTTCTTCCGACAAAACGTTTAATGTGCTCTTCCTGCCGAAGACAAAATCAGACCCCAAGGAATGTCGGTGACAGCAATATGAAACATGCAATATGTCCCTCTTGACATCAATCTCTGCCAGCATCTTAAATCATGCAACAATATTGAATGATTACCAGACTCTCAACATCTCGGTACAAATTTCTGTATTAATTTCCATTTACTTTCGCACTTACCGTCATTTTCAAGTCTTTAAATCCATAATGGTACCCCATGTTACCTTGTACGGCCTTAACATAAATCTGTGAGAAAGTTTACCAAGTTACCGACAGCTAGCATCTTACATCTACATCTACATAATACCCTGCAAGCAACCACAAAGTTGTGTGGCAGGGGGTGAATTAATACCAAACATGCACTGCATATCAAGCATTTAACAGGATTAGCATTAATAAATTAGTGTAAACTGCAATATTTAAAAAAAGATAAAAAAAGCTAACTACTCATGCAAAACGTGCTGTTAGTTGGGTTACCTTCAAGTCCAAACACCAACATGCAACTACCTATGCTATGGATTCAATCACACGTATTTGATACATTTACCGCTATTCATATCCCTAATTGTACGACGGAAAAAGGACATTTTTAATCTGTCAGTTCGGCAATCAATTTCTCTAATTTTGTGATTATGGTCCAGTCTACCATAGTAAGTTGGGGTTCGCAAAATATTTTTCACATTATCACTGAAAATATGGTCTTGGAATTTGTTTAAGAGATTAAGTGTAAATTTCAACCTGCGATCAGACAATGATTCCCAATTTAATTCATTTAATACACTGGTTACGCTAATATAGATGTCGTGCCGTCCCTTTACAAATCTTGCCGATCTTCGCTGCACACGTTCAAGTTCGTTATTTAGACCGATTTCGTAGGGATCCCATACACTGGCAGCATATTCCAAATGAGGTCTAACATGGGAAAAGTAGCTGATTTCTCGTACATGATCGTCACATTTACCCAGTACTCTTTTGACGAATCCCAGTCTACGATTAGCTTGACCCATTATTTCACGTATGTGTTTACCCCAGGAAAGATCATTTGTCAGTCTTATTCATAGATATTTAATGGATTCCTCGTTTGTTAATTCATTTTTACTTATTTTTCATTATCCATTTCATTATTACTTACCTTAGCAACTAACCACTGTAAATTATATTTGGTGTTAAGGTTGTTATACATTTTCAAATATAGTAGTTATTTCTATAAACTATATAGCTGAAGCTTATCTTTAAACATATTATGCCACATACCTCGTCGGCCATGTCATCATTTTCTACCTCTTCATTTCTACATCTTCGGATTTAAACGCATTCTAGAGATCGAATCCGAATCACGAACGACATTCACGAGACAAAAAACCCATAATGGATACTTGACATGAAAAGTTATATTAATTCGAAGTCATATACAACATCTCATTCATGTTAAATGTAATATTCGAAAATCCTTGAAAACACTTTCCAGAAATGGCGAAAGGCTCGTAGGCTTATCATTGTCTCAATGACCGACGCAGGAGTTTCATGAAGGTCGATTTCACTTCGAAGACTGCCCGCCCCGAAGTTGACACTCCCAGCCACGGACGGAACGCGTGACAAAGAAGTTGACACAGTGAGAGAGTGAGAAGTGCTCGTCAGATCAAAAATCTCACCACTTGAAAACTTATTTCCATGCAAAATGCTACGAATAATGTATTATCGGAGGGCCTTGAAGTACTTAAACAGCCACAAAATACACTGATTCTAAAATGAATCTTCAGCAAACAAATAATTTTCTACCTTTCATCATAAGGCTATATGTCTTAAAGACTGGCTGATTGTACGATGAGATATATTGAAATGAAACGTCTACAAGCCGTAATAAGTGATAAGTGAAGTCACTTATTACGGCTTGGAGACATTTCATTTCAATATATACTGTTAACCGTAAGAGCTCACCGTTTTCACATGAGTACGATGAGATATTAAAATTTGTCTTAGTACAGCGACCTAAGAGTGAATGGGAAAATGTTATAATATACAGGGTGTCCAAAACCACCCGTCCACCCCCTATTACTTGCCGGGAAAGATTATTTTTCATAAACTGTTGGCTCCTTTATAAGTAAATGAGGTATGCTCTATAGATTGGTCATAAAATCAACTTCCGATTTACACCGGAAGTGGGCTATTCAGACCGAAAGTTCATTTTTTTCAAACAACATGCAAATAATTTTCTCAGATTCGGATTTTATAGTGAAAAATACGTAATTTTGTTCGAAACATTTTTTGATAAAGTGTGGTTTATGACCTCTAATTGACCTCTAAATTTGCCGAAACCGGTGCTTGGTACTGAAACTATGCATTTGCACGTCGTGACCTTGAAATCGGATTCTGCGTTGTAAATCGAGCGATTGATTAAATAAATGATAAAAAAAACGACCACTGCACTTTCGGTAGGAGCGGAAGCGGGGCGGACTTCCAACCGGAAGTGGAACATGTACACCGGAAGTAGACTTAGGTAGGCATGATAGGCACAAAAAACGAAAAAATTGAAACTTTATTAATACTTCAGTGATCAATCATCAATGATAAACGAAAAAAAATTAAACTTAATGAATACTTCAGTGCTCAAAATGAGCTCCACCTTGAAAAAAAACAGGTTTCAATTGTTATTTGGAAATTATTTACCGCCCATCTAATTTCGGATGCCTCAAGTGACTGGATTGATCTGGACTGGAAAATCATAGGTCCAGTTTTTCTCTAAAACAATCTAGATAGTAATGGCTACGTTCAATTCCTAGAGACAGAATTATCAACTTTAATAGAAAACTTGATTTGCGCCTGAATATGTGGTTCCAGCAAGATGGACGTGCAGCACATACAGTGCGAATACCTAGAGCCACTTTAAACCGATTAGTTTCAGACAGGAGGAAAGGGAAACACGGTGCAGTCACATAGATCTCCAGATACGACAGTATTAGATTATTATTAATGGGGGAGAATTTACTTTTTCAAATATTTTTGGCCTTACTAATGTATATATTATTTGTATGAGCACGAGCTAGGGATAAATTCCAGCTACATTTAAGGGATGGCCATGGCTGGAAACGCATGTGTGTATTTCCCGACGTTATATTGCCTTCAAGTCTATGCTACACGGATAATAGGTAGGTGTCATTGCCGCGCGGTAGAGAAACAATGAGTTAAAAAAAACCAAGGAAGCACGTTCGAGAAGCAAGTCCGCATTCAATAAGGAGAGGTGGAGGTGTAGTTTCTCCAAGACACCGGGCGAGAGCAATTTGAAGCGATAATTGAGGAAACAGCGAGTGGAAGGGCGTCAGCCGGACGGTTTCCCACGGACTCCCGTGTTTGTGGACCGCTTACACCGGAGCAGTCTCTCTCATTGGGGGAAGGCTAACTTCTTGGCGGCGAGCACGATTCCCCACCAGCCTCTCTTCGTTAAGAGGGGTCGGACAGTGTCGGTTTCACAGCCCCTACGTCAATGGAGACCACTCCCGTTATATAGGAATGGATGTCAATACTTAGATAGTATATGTGGATGTTCACAGGAAATTCGCAGTGCGAGATACAAATAAAATTAAAGCTGCGTCACAGGCGTGACAAAATTATATAGGAACATAAATAAACGACACAAAGATGGTTTTCCGATATTTCGGTTGGCCATTACCACATCGTCATCATCATCATCATCGGTCAACAATCCAAGGATTGGTTTGACGCAGCCCTCCACTCGATTCTTTTTTCGGCAAACCTCTTCATATTGACGTAGTTCCTCTCTTTCACGTCCTTTACGACCTATTCCATGTATCTCATACGAGGCCTGCCTTTTCCTATCTTCCCGTTCACTTATCCCTCGGCGATAGTCTTCATCAGGCCATCGTGTCTTAAGATATGGCCGATTAAGAGTTCCCGTCTTCTTTTTAGAGCTGGCAGCAGACTTCTCTTTTCTCCCACTCTTCTTAGGACTTCCTCGTTACCTTACTCAGTCCATTCAATTAATCTTCATCATTCTTCGATAGCACCACATTTCGAATGCTTCTACACTTTTCTTCTCCGCTGCTGTCATCGTCCATGCCTCACTACCTTAAATAAGCATACTCCAGATGTATGTTCTGACTACCAACACTACCACCTTTCTAAAAAATCTCCAATAAACCTTACTCCCCCATAGCCCCTACTCGCAAAACCAAAGACAACTTCTCTTTGTGCACAACCTACTTCTCGGGTATTCAGTCCCTTAAACACAACCTCAAAGACCTATTCCCTATCCTGTCTGATAACCTTATCACCACCAATATTTTCCCCAAATGTCCATCTCTTACCTTCAAACGTCCCCCCAACCTCTCTGGTATTCTGAGAACCACCAGACCTCTGTCCGAATCCAATTTCTCTCCCAAAACACCCCTTTTCCCCTGCAATCGCGCTAGATGCAAAACCTGTCCTATCCTTATCACCCAGCGCCTCTCCAAACAATTCATCTCTTTCCACTTCCCTCCATGCCTTCACTTTCCTGCACCACTGAAAATACTGTTTACCTTCTACTCTGGCAATTCTGTCCCGCTTTCTACATCGGACTCTCCACCACCGCGCTATGCATCCGCATGAATGGTCACCGCTCCTCTTGCAATAATCCCTCCTCCCATTCTTATTCTCTCCCGGTAGCCATACATGCCTCCTCCCACGATTCCAACTTCAACAACTGTTTCAAGGTGGGCATACTGGCCTCCCTCCCACCTTCAGCGTCTCCCCTCCAACTTAAAACGTTGGAGCAATCTTTAATTTGGATCTTCCGTGCTTTCCGCAAACCGGGAATTAACATGGCTCATTAAAGGAGCCGTCTGTCTCTCTCTCTCATTTTCTCATACATTTTCTCATACCCTTTCCCTCCCCACTCATCTTTACCCCTCTTCTACCCTTCACTTGTTTCCTCGACCTGCGGCACGGTCGTATATACAGGTCCGGCAACTCCCTATATTACCCTACAGGCTGAGCTGGCAGACCCTTGAGGCTGAGAGAGTAGTTCCTGCTTAGTGGCGCTGGTAGTACATACCCCATGTTTTCCGCTAGGAATACATGGCGAGTGAGGCGAGTTATGCGGTGCTCGAGTAGAAAAGTGAGAAAATCTTTGTCCATGAGTTGCTTTCAGTATTCCTTGGATTGTAACTGATTCATCGGTGAGTATAGATGTTAATTATATACCGATATGTGACTTAATTTTGAATATACTGAGCATAAAATGGCATTTATCATGCAGGTGTTCACAGTACCGAGCAGTTGCGTGGCTCCGGGTTGCAAGGAAGGGTACGGGTCGAAAAAGTCATCATTGTCTTTTTTTCCATTTCGAAAGATCCCGAGAAGCGGCCAAAAGGTAAGCTGCTATTCCAAGGAAGGATTTGGTATTGAGGGCAAGACAGGTTGTCTGCGAGAAGCACACAGAAGACAGTTGTCTGCGGCAAAATCCCTAATCCGGCATCACTACGGTCCCGAATGTGCCGGATAATGATGCTCAACTGTACCTTGTATTATCTGTGGGACTTAGTATCTTTTTAGTTTCTCACAATGTACAGCATTGTGCATTAGTTTAGGTGTCATGATTCCTATTCAGGTGGCTTTGGCAGTGATAACGGAATTAGAAAAGTAGTAATGATAATGCGGTATCATGACACTTCACTTGCGGTTAGCACTTTCTGCGAAAAATACCGAAAGACTAGGTAGGTAATGCCAATGGGGCTGTATATAAAAATTGGGAGCCGACTTTATTCGCATGTTCTGTTCATAGAAAGTACGTATACGTACCAATAGGTACGTATATATCGATGCTTATGTGTGGGAAATTATACTTCGTCTTGTAAAGACCGTCTGATTCCAAAGCGGCAACGAAAGCTTTTGAATGCTAGTATTGCGACCAATAATAGGTACTGGAGAGACTGACATCCCTTAATAGTAATAAAGTAACGGAAAATTACTTCCACGCGATATTAAGATTAGAATACGAATTCATTTACTTCTAAGTTAACATTAGATTTCCCCTGCAGACGGAGTTTTCTGGACAAGGTGACTACCAGCGCCACGTAGTTCGCTAATCCGCCACGGCCTCAAGAATGAGCCAAACAAACCCCCCGAGTGTCACTGGCGTGACCTGCGGGGTGAAAAGTGAACGGGAAGATTGGAAAAGGCAGGCCTCGTATGAGATACATGGAACAGGTTTTGAAGGATGTAAAAGAGAAGAATTACGTCACAATAAAAAGGCTGGCCGATAGAAGAATCGAGTGGAAAGCTGCGTCAAACCAATCTAGATGACCAATAATCATTATGATATATAATTGATCACTTCAATTTGTTACAGTGTATTACAATTCAGTGTAAACAGTAAAGGGAAGTTTTAAGTTACCCCAAAGGTCCATATGTGTGGGGGAGGGTAACCAAGAGCTATCGTGCTAAGGTAAGAAAGTTAAGAAAGGAAGGGTTGAGACTTATGTGCCATTCAACCCAATTTAATTTTTACCCTATTTTTCTGGTCAAGGGAAACAATTTCATGACAATAAATAAATATTATTCCAATATCAGGCAATTTGAAGAGCGCTTTTGAACATGCGTTGCAAAACACACTACTTTACACAAACTAAGGTTACTGCTTTGGAGATATTTTGTTCTTCAATTCTACACATTACTTTTTTCCATGTTTAAATGAATTTGGAGTCGCGGTGGCCTAGTGGGTAGAGAGCACTGAGCTACTGACCGGAGAGTCCCGGGTTCAAATCCCGGGCAAGATCCCGGACACCCCAATCTAAAATCTTCCCGATTCGATTTTCTGCGTGTCAGAACTTCGTAGTAAATCGCAGGTGGCCCAGGGAAAGGAACTGGCCCCCCTAACCTGAATGCGTGAACTTCATACACTATTGGCTTAGTTCGGGGTGAGCTCTACTACCTTCGGATTGAATCACTGAGTGAGTTAGGTATAACAAAAAATGTTGGTGCAAGTTAACCTCCTCTGGTACATAGCAATATATATTCTTGAGGCTATGGTCTTGAACTTGCAAGTTCAAACATTCATCTCATATAATTTCTTGGCAATATGCCGAGCGAATGTCACGTAGTGCGACGGATGTCCTCAAGAATAGGGAAGGGGGCAGTGGCGCTGATGGTCACTGTGGAATGACCCGCGAGCGCTCTGATTGGGTGGAGAGCGGAAGTGAAGGCGCCCAGCTCCTTCCTGACGAAGCAAAAGACTTCACCAGGCAACGAAATACATTCAGATATAACTAACTGTCATCAACAATACTTTCATGTTTCTCAGCTTATCAAAAACGAGTTTTGAATGATAGATTCTTAGCAAAACGCTTAGCTCTCTCGGGGTTTTTTCCCATGACGTAAATTCCCCATTTTTGTAAAAATATTGCCGAGGTTTCTTTGTCATACAATTGACATGCACAATGTATTTTTATAAATATTTTTGTGCACAGTATTAAACACGTATTAGCCTAGAAATTAGTTTCTTCAATTTCGTTTTAGAATTTCAAAGGTTCCACCGTCACTCCGCGATTCAAAATCCAGTAAAAGAACTGTGTTATTTAATGAATAAATACCGATTCGGAAAAGCACCTATATGGAAAAGCATCTATAGGGTGATAACGCATTAACAATAATTGTATGAGTATGCTATTTAATAGAGCGTTGTAGTTGCATTCTATTTTTTTACAAGCTCTTTTTTAACTCATTTTGACATCGGAACATGACTGACGTGTTGTTGCCACGTTTAATTTGCAAAGTGAGAATACATGCTCAATCCCGCTAATACGTGTTCTAAAATAGGTAAATATTTTCTTACTTAGTTTTAAACTATTCCCTTGCTAACACAACTCTTCGTTTTGAATTTTATTAATATTCGTATTATTGAAAACTGTTTGGCAACAATGACGCTGCTACCATTTGGACGCTTTGGTATTAATTACACCATATCGATAACCAATGAAATATTTAAATTACATACAAAATATAAGAAGGACCTTGGTAAGGTATATTCCTTCATTAAGTTAGTAAATAAGCTTGTAAGCAAGTTCCGTCACAAGTACCGTTGCCAATGATAACAACATACAGTATCGCCACTTTCGTGTAACTAAGGCCTTTCTGCTTTTTTTCGAGCAAACATTTATTGATGTCAATTAAACAGGTGTGGTAAGGCGAGCACTTAATTGCATAGCTAAATTCTACATAAAATAGTGCATCTTTCATTAGTTTTTCGTCAAAACGACATTTCTCTCTCATTATTAATCTGCAAATTTTACTGCAGGAGCCATGCTCTGCCGTACAGCCACGTATAAAATATCTGATTTTCAACTTCATTTCTCTTCAAATATGTTAGGGAAAGGCCAAATTATGTTATTGCCAAT
Organism: Platycnemis pennipes; assembly: GCA_933228895.1. Lineage (NCBI taxonomy): Eukaryota > Metazoa > Arthropoda > Insecta > Odonata > Platycnemididae > Platycnemis > Platycnemis pennipes. The sequence goes on along the minus strand of OW121855.1, from coordinate 121,887,143 downwards.
TGATAGAAGGACCAAAATATGATGTGTCCTGAAATTTTCACAAAAATGACATCTACTTAATGGTTCGATGGAGCCTCCTTAAATACGTAAGATAAAAGAGCTTCTTCTAAAATAATCAAAAGGGATCAGAGCGAGAAAGTACTCCTATTCAAACCATAAAATCGCGAGAAAAGGTCGAATATTTCCTTGCCTTGCGCACAGCTTTAACTTTCGACAGTTCCTCATTGATCTCTTATTCTCCTGCAGGCCGTAAATGATGAATATTAATATTTATTTTCCATCTGTGAACGTCCTCCCGAATATATATTTCGTGGAAGTATGAGAAATCGCCCGACGCGATCGTGCACGGGTCTCTTAATTGGTCGGGAGTTCGCTTGATGCGATGCCGAATGAATTCAAGTCACGTACTCCTTCGAGAAAACCAATTTTTTCCTGCTCTGCCTTGCCTTGTTTACGTTTTCCCCAGCGGCCGGACGAGCGAAATGCAGAACAGCAAAAAACTGGAATCAATGCTAACAAGAGAGGAGCGTGTGGAAATGGCCGATGAGGCCGAGGATGCGGCCGCCCGCCATATTGGGGAGGTATTTTGATGTCCTGCGCAAATAGCGTATTCTTCGAGAGAGAACGGAGTCGTTATCCTCAAAAACATGCACATCCAATGACTGCTGAGTGCATTGAATGAGATGGAAGAGAAACGGAATGAAACTTGTAAGCACGAGCATTCTCCTCACCTGACTCAAATAGCTCTTCTTACAAACGCCTTCTCTCCCCGGGAAAATCAATCTGATTCTTTGCATTTGAACTCAACTTTGAAATCCAAGCAGAAAATTTAACGGAAAGAGGAAGGGACAACAAACTTAAGGTGGCTCCACCGAAATACGAAGTAGATGTCATTTTTGTGAAAATTTCGGGACACATCATTTTTTGGCCCTTCTATCGATTAGCAATAAAATATTTTGGTCTTTCCATACTATGTTTGAAGGAAAAAAACGTTGAATATCAGATATTTTATATGTGGCTATACAGCAGAGCATGGCTCTTGCAGAAGAATTTGCAGGTTAATAATGTAAAGAGAAATGTTGTTTTGACGAAAAACTAATAAAAGAAGCACAATTTTATGTAGAATTTGGCATTGTAAAAAAGTGCTCGCCTTACCACACAATTGTTTAATTGACATTAATAAATGTTTGCTCGAAAAAAAACAAAATTCTTAGTTACATGAAAGTGGCGCTACAGTATTTTGTTATCATTAGCAACAGTACTTGTGAAAGAACTTGCTTACAAGCTTATTTACCGACTTAATTTAGGAATATACCTTATAAGGTATATTGGTATACCAAGGTCCATCTTATATTTTTTACGCAATTTAAATATTTCATTGGTTATTGACATGGTGTAATTAATACCAATGCTTCCGATTGTAGCCGCGTCATATTTGCCAAATAATTTTCAAAAATACGAATATTAATAAAATTCAAAACGAAGAGTTGTATTTGCAAGTGAATAGTTTAAAACTTGGTAAAAAAAATTAGCCTATTTTAAAATACGCATTAGCGGGATTGAGCATGTATTACACTATAAATTAAACGTGGCAACAACACGTTCAGTCATGTCCTGGTGTCAAAATGACTTAAAAGAGCTGGTAAAAAAATAGAATGCAATTACAACGTGCTATAAAATAGCTTACTCATACAATTATTATGTATGCGTTATCACCCAATTCATTATTTTTCATATATGTGTTTTTCTGGATCGGTATTTATTCATTAAATAACATAAGCTATTTAACGGGATATTGAATCGCGGAGTCACGGTGGAATCTCCTTAACATCACTGCAGATTAAAAGTTTATTTACTAATGAATCCGAAATTATAATTAACTTTCGTGTCATCCATCACTATACCAGTCTGCCCTGGAACGGTAACATAAGGTGCATATATGAATAGGATAAAAAGGTCGGAGATTGCAATAAATGTGTCAGGTTCAGCTACAAATTAGAGTATGAGACCAAAAATGAATACATCAATAAAATAACAGGATACAACCTATTAACTCAATCGATAAACAGATGAAATGGGGTGGTTTACCATATTTTTTCATTGCCGAATCTGATGGAGTTTGTAAAGTAAAAAGACTCGTATTTTTCTATTTTTTGATCCGTCAATTATTTCCCGAGTTATAGGCGGCGAAAAACTGATGTCTTAAACACTTTCGGAAAAGTGGGCGTGGTGCAACCTCTGACGTATAACGACTTCGTCCAATCACAACTGAGCCCGCGAATCTACTTTGCCTTATCGCAATGGGAGGGGGGACACAGCTGACTCTGCCAATAGGATCGATTGCGACAGGATCTGTGCGAGCAGACCTTCCAAGAACCCCCCTCCACTCCCTTCCCTTCCCCTAAAGGCAGTCAAGGACGGGAGGAAAGTGACGTCAATGATATCAAAGCAGCCTTTTCTGTAGGCGTCAAGATTAATTTTTTCACTAAAATTCTTTTTTTGTTTCCATCTAACGACTTCGTGCACAAAATTGCGATGTCGGTTCCGAGGAAACGCCCCCATTGTAGAATATATATCGGAGACTGAAAAATAAGAAATTAATGCAATAAATATTTCAAATACATATTAAGTTAGTGGGGAATGACAGAAATTAAAGCTGGGTTAACTCAACGTTGGATTTCTATCTGACATCTGATCCTTTGAGCTCCACTGTTCTCCAATCAGGAGAAGGAACTCCCCTAAAGGTTTCATTCGATACAGCTGCAGAGCCTGCTCGGGTGACGCAACTCGACTAGGCGCGGTGGCCGTAGGCGTAAAGGTGCTAAGGCCGGTTGGTTGGGTCTGTAAAACCGACGGACAGTGTGACAGCGTTTCCATCGCGACCCCCCCCCCCCTCCACTAAAGGCTCTCGTACCCTTCCCATTTCACAGCTAGGATAAGGCCCGTGGTTTCCAGAGGGATTTAACGGCAGGGTTCACTGTCAGCCGAACTCTCCACTCACTAAGCTACCGCGCGGTTCAACGCAATCTGCATTAAGGTCGTTTATGCTAATAGTCCACGTGTGAGTTAACTTCGGATTAGCGGCAGCGGAGATGAACATCGACTTTCAGCTTGATGAATGGCAGGCGACAACATCTTTGGGAACGGAGAGCTAGAAGATGGATCGTTTAAACTTTAACGATGCCACTAAACGCCACAAGAAGAGAAACATGTGAAAAGAGAGAAGCGAATTTCGGAGTTGCTTTTGTTTCCCGTGTCGATACTGCCAACGAGAAAGAGGTGACAGTCGAGAATGCTTCCAAAGCCATTTCATGCGAAACAATTACATGTTGTGTGGCTAACATCGTCGGAATATTACACGCTTCTCATGTAGGTACATCTACATAATAACCTGCAAGCCACCTCAAAGGAGTGTGGCAGGGGGTGAATTCTCACCTAACATGAACTACATATCATGCATTTAACAAGATTAGTATTAATATATTAGTCTAAACTGCAATATTTAAAAATATAAAAATAAAAACTACGCATGCAAAAACGAGCTGTTAGTCAGGTTACCTTCAAGTACTTCCACCAACATGGAACTACCTATACTATGGATTCAATCACTCCTGTTGGACATATTTACCGCTATCAATTTCCGTAATAGTATGAGAAAAAAAGGAAATTTTGAATCTGTCAGTTCCGAAATCAATTTCTCTAATTTTGTAATTATGGTCCAGTCTACCATAGTAGACGCAGACGTCAATTCTATAATAGAGCTATAGTCAGAGATACGTACATTACTTTCTGGGAAGAATGATAGAGGAATAATAGTAGGCGGAGATTTCAATCTTCCCTCGATAGACTGGAATACGTGTAGTTTCATTACAGGAGGTAAGGATAAGGAACTCTGCGAATCACTGTTGAACACCTTTACGTCACATTCTTTACAACAGCTAGTAACAGAACCGACCAGGGGAAACAACATTCTAGACTTATTAGCAACAAATATACCCGAGAGAGTCCTAAATACAGTTACAGACACAGGAATTAGTGATCATAAAATAGTGCATGCGAAATTTATTGTAGGCGTTGAAAGACATTATAAACCAAGGAGGAGGGTATACTTATTTGGCTAGGCTAATTACGACGGTATGAAAGAGGAATTAAGGGAATCGTTTAATGTATTTAGCGAACAAAGCAAAGGGTTAAATACAGAGGAATCGTGGAGAGAATTTCTTGAGGTCACCCGTAACACAGTTCATAAATACATACCAAGTAAATATATTAGTGATAATACAGAGCCAAGGTGGTATAACGCGGAGGTTAGGAAATCACTAAAGCGACAAAGGGTATGCCACGCTAAGATGAAAAATGCAGGACGGGGTCTATCGGTAGAGGAAAAAATGAGTTAGTTCAAAACTATAAATAATCGAGAGATTTGGTAAGCAAATCATGTCGGCAAGCGTTATCACATTTCAAGTGCAAGATGTTAGGAGAATATTTAGATAGCAATCCTAAAGCGTTTTGGTCATATGTGAGAGAGCTTCAGGGAAATAAGTCCACAGTGCACACACTTAAAAATGATAAAGGAATCAGAGTCACCAGCAGTGTAGAAAAAGCCAATACTTTAAACACCTTCTTCCAAAGTGTATTCAACTCATCGTCACAAAACGCAGTGGAACCACCGCCGAACACTTTCAGTGAGCAAATGCCCGAAATAAACATTTCCTGTCGCGGAATAGAGCAGCAGTTAAAAAGCATAAGTAAAAACAAATCACCAGGTCCCGATCAAATTCCTTCCAGAGTATATAAAACATTAGCTTCTGAAATAGCCCCCTATCTAGAAATAATATTCAATAAAACACTAAAGAACCACACAGTACCCAAGGATTGGAAAGTAGCTAACATTACCCCTATATTTACAAGCGGTGATAGGGAAGAACCTAGTAACTACAGACCCATTTCACTCACGTCAATCTCTTGTAAGATATTTGAGCACATAGTAGTCAGTTCGATCATGGGGCATTTGGATAGTCAGGGATTACTCATAAACAGCCAGCATGGGTTCCGGAAAGGTAGATCTTGCGAGACACAATTAGCTTTATTCGTACACGATATTTTAGTCCACGGCGAAAGCAGTACTGAAGTTGATGCGATATTTTTAGATTTTAAAAAGGCTTTCGATAAAGTTCCTCATGACAAATTAATCTTGAAGTTAGAGAGTTTTGGTATGAATAAAGACGTTGTATGTTGGGTAAAAGAATTCTTAAGTGGGCGAGAGCAGAGGGTTGTCATAGATGGTATCATGTCGGACACAATCGAAGTCACAACGGGAGTTCCCCAGGGTAGCGTAGTAGGTCCGCTTCTATTTCTTTTATACATAAACGATTTGGGTACCGTAGTTAGTAGTAAACTTAAGACTTTTTGCAGACGATGCGGTGGTGTACAGGGGTATATCAAACGAAGAGGACACGAAATCACTTAGCAAGGATTTAGATGCAATTCAAGAGTGGTGCGACAAATGGCAGTTAGAACTCAACCTTAAAAAGTGCGTAGCTATCAATTTTTGGAGGAGGTTAATTCGATAGAGCGATCCTATAGAATTAATAACACGAAGATCGAAAACGTTGAAACCGTAAGATATTTAGGTGTAACAATCACTAAAGATTTATCGTGGGGTAGACACATCCGGGAAATATGCGGCCGAGCGAAGAGAAAGCTAGGATTTATAAAAAGAGTATTTGGGAAATGTGATGAGAAGACAAAAGAGCGATGCTACTTTTCACTAGTTAGGCCCCACCTTGAGTATGCAGCCAGTGTATGGGATCCTAATGAATTAGGTTTGATGAGAGAACTAGACAGTGTGCAGCGTAGAGCAGCTAGGTTCGTTAAAAGGTGTTACGATAGGTTGAGTAGTGTATCAGAATTAATATAAGAATTAGGGTGGGAATCATTATCAGAGCGTAGGTTAAAGTCCAGATTAAATCTATTGGAGAAATTTCAATCGGATAGCTTTACTGAAGATATTAGGCACATATTAAAAACACCAGCGTATTATACTAGATTAGACCAGATAAATAAGATTAGAGATTGTCGTACTGATGGAAGAAAACTGGCATTTACCCCGTACTATAAGAGAACAGAGTAGGCAGCATAGGAAAGGGATAGGTAGAGAAAATATTTTAGAGTATTCTGTAGTGCATGATGCATGTATTAACCCCTCCAATACTATAGATACTAACAATCTAGTTGCATGAGACCATTTAGTTGCTTGCTTGCATGTTAGTAGTGCATGCTTGGTGATCTTCACCCCCTGCCACACACCCTCGCGGTGGCTTGCAGGGTATCGTGTAGATGTAGATAGATGTAGTAAGTTGGGGTTCACAAAATATTTTTAACATCATCACTGAAAATATTGTCTTGGAATTAGTTTAAGAGATTAAGTCTAAATTTCAACCTGCGATCTGACAATGGTTCCCATTTTAATTCATTTAATAGAATGGTTACGCTAATAAGGTTATCGTATCGTCCCTTTACAAATCTTGCCGATCTTCGCTGCACACGTTCAAGTTCGTTATTTAGACCGATTTCGTAGGGATCCCATACACTGGCAGCAAATTCCAAATGAGGTCTTACAAGGCAGAAGTAGCTGATTTCTCGTACAATTTGAGTGTTTCAGATCATATTTTCGTAAAACGCGTGATGATGGAATCATAAATAATATTGGGAATATTGGGTCAATGTGCAAAAGACTGTCTTGGAAATTGGATCAATCCCAAAATCTCAATTCCGAAAGTCGGACGGGAACTAGATCATAAGTTACAACTTTGAGTGAAACTTTCAAGGATATAAGAATCGCATTCGTCTCCCGGTGGCTTCAGAAATACTTGGAGGACTGCATCCTCCGTCAGATCACCGTAGGTTCAACCGCAACAACAGAGAGTGATAAACCCACAGTCGTGGATTTAAAATGTCTCCCGCCAGAGCAACTAGCGATCAAAATCGGCAACGGAACGCTAACTCGAATGGTAGCGGTTAAGTTAGTAGCTTCGTTGGTAGTTCAGCCGTTAAGTGTGTTCATAATACTATCAACACGTACAGTTTGCACTCCTAATATTTCACATTTCTATGCGATTTAATTGTTGTCACATTCATTCGCGGTCACAACGCGGTGTATGGGATCCCTACGAAATCGGTCTAAATAATGACCTTGAACGTGTGCAGCGAAGATCGGCAACATTTGTAAAGGGACGGTACGATAACCTTACTAGCGTAACCAGTCTATTAAATGAATTAAAATGGGAATCATTGTCAGATCGCAGGTTGAAATTTAGACTTAATCTCTTAAACAAATTCCAAGACCATATTTTCAGTGATGATGTTAAAAATATTTTTCGAACCCTAACTTACTATGGTAGACTGGACCATAATCACAAAATTAGAGATATAGATTGCCGAACTACTGACAGATTCTAACTGTCCTTTTTTCCTCGTACAATTAGGAATATGAATAACGGTAAATATATCCAGTACGAGTGTAGCAATGGATAACATTGGTAGCTGCATGTTGGTATAAAGACATGAAGCTAACCCAACTATCAGCAAGTTTTTGTAAGTTTGTTTTGCTATTTTTATCTTTTCATAAATAGTGTAGTTTAGAACAGTATACCAATTCTAATCCTTCTTATACATGATATTTAGTGCATGTTTGGTGCGAATTCACCCCTTGCCACACAACTTTGAGGTGGATTGCAGGGTATTATGTAGATGTAGACTCTGTCAGTTCCACGTGCATGCCATACACCAGATTGACTTTCTGCATAGCAACTGACATAGGACCCTTCCGTGTCGCACACCCCGTCGTCGGTGGCGGTGAAGCAGCCCCCGCAACAAGCGAGGGGGTGGGTTTCGGCCCGAGGGGGTGTGGCGCCACCGAGAGGCTGGAAGGGAGTCGTGACCTCTGCCGCAGGTCACGGAGGATCGCTTCTCCAGTGGGGGAAAGAGTGAAATCGAGCGAATGTGAACCAAGCGAGACAGGCATTCTCACACTATTAATCTACTCCAGTTGTCCATCTGTTCGAATCAGTGTCACCGTACGACATTGTAATCGCTCGGCAGATAGAAATCCCTTATAAGGATCATCATCATTGCTGGACAATCCTAAGATTCACAATAATTGCCATGCGAAAAAATTCCCCTGGACCGGGAATCGACCCAAGGACCTTTGGCTTTCCGGGCCACTGCGCAGACCACTACGCTACCTAGGATCACAATTCGCATGGTAATTTTACCGACGTACCGAGGAAACATCTAGTTCCTTGAACCTCATTTTAACAAGTTTTGTCCCACTAACATTGAATGGCCGCGAAACACCTCCGACGATAATCCTAGGGATGCCAGTCCTAGTGTTTACCCTAAATTACAAGTTTCCTTCACAAGGTTCCTTCGTCTTCAACATCACAGCAAAACACAAATTACTAATCTTTTCCCCACAACCTCTCTTTGAATCCTTTCGTTGCTTCCTCGATGTCAAAACGTAATTGCGCACTGAATTGCTCACGCCGCTAGCATACGCCAAAGCATTCCCCCATCCCCCTTTCCTTCCCCTCCTCCCCCTTTCCCTCCCCTCCTTCTCCCCCTCCATGCGTCGCCATCAGTATTGTATCAGGCTCACAGTGTCTAAACAGAGGAGACGTGATCTTCCGCGAGGGAGTGCAAAAAATCGATTCCGGTGCCCAAGGTCATGTGAACCGGAGGTGGCCTTGGGGTCGAAGGTAGGAGCGGTGGGGGGGGGGGGGGGAGGAGCGGGGCTTTTCAGGTTTGAGTAGTCATCGAGGGAAATTCCACGGCTATCACGCCTAGAGTTGGGCAACTTCGTAAATTACCGCGGTAATTTTCGTAAATTACCGTGGTATTTTTCGTAAATTACCGTGGTATTTTTCGTAAATTACCGTGGTATTTTTCGTAAATTACCATAAACTGAAAATTTCTGAAAAGTTCTTTTTCAGAAAATGTCTTCCTCTTTCCACAAGAAACCATTGGAATGGGTGATATTATATTTTAAGAAGGTAAAAAGATTTTGTTTACATTGTGTCCATGATTAATTCCAATTAATTCAGAGTAAAATAACAAATGCACATTGCGCAGTCTTTGGAACAAATATTTCTCATAGTGTGACAAAAGAGAGGCAAATTGCGTGTTGCTCCCAACCTCGTTTTAATTTTTTTAACGAGTTATAATCGTTGTACCTAATATATAAATGTCGTGATATGTTTGCGTATAAGAGTCGGCATTTGTATCTCAATGCTATTTGATTTCGTTTTGAGCCCTCTAATAAGGATTTGCAGCTCAAAACTTAAAATTACCTGAAAATTACGGCAATTTTCGAAAATTACCGTAATTTACCTTAACTGAATATTACAGTAATTTAACCATCTCTAATCACGCCTCTGAAATACTAGGGCTCACATGGGTATTGACATTGAATTCATGAACAGGAAATGACTTTGACGATGGGAAATTTCTGGTGATGCATGACAACTTCTAAAATTTGAATCGTAGTTCACGTCCGATGCACATCCCAACTTCATTTACACTTCACACGCTAATGATTTAATGCCAATCATTTTTTGCTATTGAGGGAATCAAAAACCAACATTTAAAATTATAAAATCTCATCTACATCTACACGATACCCTGCAAGCACCGCGAGGGTGTGTGGCAGGTGGTGAATATCACCAAGCATGCACTACCGTCATGCAAACAAGAAACTATAGGGTCTCATGCAACTAGATTGTTAATATCTATAGTTTTTAAGGGGTTAATACATGCATCATGCACTACATAATACTCTAAAATATTTCCCCTACCTATCCTTTGCTATGCTGCCTACTCTGTTCTCTCATAGTACGGGGTAAATGCCATTTTGCTTCCATCAGTACGACAATCTATCTCTCTAATCTTATTTATCTGGTCGAATCTAGCATAATACGCTGGTGTTTCTAATACGTGCCTAACATCTTCAGTATAGCTATCCGATTGAAATTTCTCTAATAGATTTAATCTGTACCTTAACCTATGCTCTAATAGATTTAATCTGATAATGATTTCCACCCTAATTTTTGTATTAATTCTGAAACGCTACTCAACTTATCGTACAAATATATTAGTATCAACTCTAACTTGATACATAGCTCTCTTCAACAAAATCAGTAAATTTAGGCATTTGAGACAAGGGCGAGCATTGCTGTTCAAAAGAATGCTCGTAGCTAAGCAATGCACAGTTTATCAAATCTCGGTTTATAAAAATAATAATCCGAAACGTTATTACTGAGAAGCAAAGTACTCTTTTTTTGTATTCATAAACGAATGATGATTGGCATGGACTTCAACGGGAACCGTTTTGAGGATTCCTTATTTCATCCGTTTGGAATAATCGCTGGTAGTGCTAAGCTAAATATTTGAGGCGGATAAGGGGTGTGCCAACTGACTCGAGAGTAAAAATGCGATCATTGTATAACTAGGCCTTCTTCCATCGGACCGACGGAATATCGGGCCCAGTTATGCCAGTTTGCCAGACTGCCTATTATGGGCTGACACTGCCAACATCTACGCCGCGATCCTTAAATATATTAAATAAAACTAGTCAATTAAACGCAATAGGACCACGCACGGACCCTGTAGGATGCCATTCCTTTTCTACTTTCCGGCACTAAGTGACTTTTTCCCAGGAGAGGGCGGACTAAAAAAAGGGGTCCGATAATTCTACATAATACCCTACAAGCCACCATAAAGGTGTGTGGCAGGGGGTAAATTCTCACCAAGCATGCACTACATATCATGCATAAAAAAGGATCGATATTTATATACCGATACTAAATATATACTAAACTGCAATATTTAAAAAAAAAGATAAATATATCAAAGCAAACATGCAAAATATGCTGTTACTTGGGTTAGCTGTCCTTATACCAATATGCAGGTACCAATGTTATCCATTGCTACACTCGTACTGGATATATTTACCGTTATTCATAACCCTAATGTTACGAGGAAAAAAGGACATTTTGAATTTGTCAGTTCGGCAATCAATTTCTCTAATTTTGTGATCATGGTCCAGTCTACCATAGTAGGTTGGGGTTCGTAAAATATTTTTAATATCACCACTGAAAATATGGTCTAGGAATTTGTTTAAGAGATTAAGTCTAAATTTCGACCTGCGATCTGACAATGATTCCCGATTTAATTCATTTAATAGACTGGTTACGCTAATATAATTATCGTATCGTCCCTTGACAAATCTTGCCGATCTTCGCTGCACACGTTCAAGTTCATTACTTAGACCGATTTCGTAGGGATCCCATACACTGGCAGCATATTCCAAATGAGGTCTAACAAGGGAAAAGTAGCTGATTTCTCGTACATGATCGTTACATATACCCAATACTCTTTTGACGAATCTCAATTTACGCTTCGCTTGACCCGTTATTTCCCGCATGTGTTTTTTAAAGATTAAAGGAATGAAATAGAAGGAATGAAACGCCCTACGTTTAAGTACGAGCGGGGAGAAGCGACGAAGGGCGCTGTAGCTCGGCTCAGCGGTGATCTTGATACTATCGTGTTTTTGTTTGTGCTTGCGTCGTTATAGGGACACATCCGTCGCAATGGCGCGGCTAATAAGGCCCCAGCGGAGAGGAACAGAGCTCTCTGTGAATAAGACGTAAGGTCGAGTTGAATGTTCCACGCGAACTAAGACGTACGCAAAACAACGGGGAGACTGGAAAGGGAGCACTATCTGATGAAATACGGCGTCAAACGCAGGGGAAGGGGCGTCGAGGCCAGGGTCCTTGGTTCGATGATCTCCTTCCTCCCTCCCTCCCCCACGCGCCTCCCAAGAGCCTCTCGTCGGAGTTGAACCCACGACATCCTGAGACCGATCACTGGGGAACAGCGGCGAGCAGAATTAGTCTTCGTCCAAACCAATGCATGTTTGAAAAAGGCTCAATAAAAGGTTCAGCCAGTCTAAACTATAAGAACGTTATGTTTTCATTTACTTACGAGATTTTCTCCGGTGAATCCTTTAACTCAAAACTTTATGTTCATATGGAGACGAATGTACATCTACATATACATTTACACGATACCCTGCAAGCCACCGCGAGGGTGTGTGGCAGGGGGTGAACATCACCAATCATGCACTATTGACATGCAAACTAACAACTATAGGGTCTCATGCAACTATATTGTTAGTATCTATAGTATTTGAGGGGTTAATTCATGCATCATGCACTACAAAATAAAATATTTCCCCTACCTATCCCTTTGCTATGCTGCCTATTCTGTTCTCTTATAGTACGGGGGAAAATGTGACATTTTGAATCTATTAGTACGACAATCTATCTCTCTAATCTTATTTATCTGGTCGAATCTAGTATAATACGCTGGTGTTTTCTATATGTGCCTAACATCTTCAGTAAAGCTATCCGATTGAAATTTCTCTGATAGATTTAATCTGAACTTTAGCCTACGCTCTCATACTGATTCCCACCCTAATTCTTTTATTAATTCTTAAACGCTACTCAACCTATCGTAAAACCTTTTGACGAACCTAGCTGATCTAGGCTGCACACTGTCTAGTTCTCTGATCAAACCTAATTCATTCGGATCCCATACACTGGCTGCATACTCAAGGTGGGGCCTAACTAGAGAAAAGTAAAATCGCTCTTTTGTCTTCTCAATACATTTTCCAAGTACTCTTTTTATAAATCCTAGCTTTCTCTTCGCTCGGCCGCATATTTCCCGGATGTGTCTTCCCCACGATAAATCTTTAGTGATTGTTACACCTAAATATCTTATGGTTTCAACGTTTTCGATTTTCGTGTTACTAATTTTATAGGTACGATCTATCGAATTATTCCTCCTCCAAAAATTGATAGCTACACACTTTTTAAGGTTGAGTTCTAGCTGCCATTTGTCGCACATCTACATAATACCCTGAAAGCCACCTCAAAAGTGTGTGGTAGGGGGTGAATTCTCACCAAACATGCACTACATATCATGTATTTAAAAGGATTAGTATTAATATATTAATCTAGACTGCAATATTCAAACAGATAATGATGTAAAGATAAGAATGTAATGTTAAGCCATGTAAAAATCAAAGAAGGTGGTATATAACACGTCAAACCGAGGTGCTTTTCGTCAACATCGGGCTAACTCCGTCGACGTCCGGTTCTCCCTTTCCCCTGAAATAGTCCTGCCTCGACGCATCTGACCATCTATTCCAAATGGCGGGGATAAACACAGCCGTTCATAGCCTCCACATAATAAGTACTATTACTGCTACCAAAAGAGTAGTATCGCGCCCGAAAACCATCTTAGTGGCATCAGTTAATGCCCACAGGGTTATTTCAGAGGAATGTTAATGCATTTCTTGCTAATGGGAGATAATTCTGTTCCTAACAGCCGATGAGATTTTAAACCCCTTTTAACTACATATTTGGTGGTTTTTCTCTGATTGCGTACTTTTCATTGTTTTTGATGATGTTTATAGTGCAATTAATCCATTGTCGCATTACGCTTTCTACGCGCACGAAAAAATCACCTGAGAAATTGGCCGAATCATTCAGCGAGAATATCTTCACCGAGTATTTTTATGAGAGCCAATTTTAAACACACATTTTCAAGCAATGCCATCGTAAAGGTGAAGTTTTTTACAAAAGAAAATTTAACTTTTTTTAAAGACTTTTCATGTTCATGGAAGTTTTCATGATTTGATACAGAAAAAGATTTCTTAGAAAGGGTTATATTTTAATGGTATTTTATTTCTTAAGGTTCATAAAAGTTGTTTGCTACGCAATGATTTAAAAATTAATTTTCGAAGAAAAATGAATACTGCATTTTGAAAAATAATTTTTAACATACAAAATTAACAATTTATTTTCAATATTTTTTTAATTTAACCAGGTATTCTTATGAAAAAAATAGTTCACTAGACCAGACACTTCCAGCAAGTTTCTCTGTGGCAGCGTGGACGATGACAGCAGCGGAGAAGAGAAGGGTGGAAGCAATCGAAACGAGGTGATACAGAAAAATGATGAAGATGAAATGGATCGGCCGAGTGACAAACGAAGAAGTCCTAAGCAGAGTGGGAGAAAAGAGTAGTCTGCTGAATACTCTTAAAAAGAAGACGGGACTACTTAATCCACCATATCTTAAGACACAATGCTCGACGAAAGTCGAGGGAGAAGAGGACCGGGAAGAACGGCAAATGAAGACCTCATCTGAGAGAAATAGAACAAGTGATGAAAGATGTGAATGAGAAGAAATGCGTAAATGTGAAGAGACTAGCCGATAGAAGAACCGAGTGGAGAGCTTCGTCAAATCAATTATTTGTTTGAAGAAAGTAAATGTCATCCCAGAAACATGAGCCTGGAAAATGAGTGATATCACTCATAGCAGAGACAGAGGGAGATCTGATCAAGATTGTAGTAACCATGGAAAGAACAATGGCCAGATATCAGCTGAAGATAAATAAGAAGAAGACTAAGATATTGGTGTGCATCAAGAAAGAAGAGCCCAAAACCAACGTTAAACTAGGAAAACAAAAACTTGAAGAGGTTAAAGAGTTCTGTTATCTAGGAAGCCGAGTAACCAATGATGGACGACGCAAGAAAGAAATGGTTAGTAGAATAGCCCAGGCAAAGAGGGCATTCTACCAAAATAAGAATCTACTTACAGCTGGAAATACAAGCGTAGAAGTAAGGAAACAGTTCATCAGAACGTACATCTGGAGAATGTTTCTTTACGGCAGTGAGGCATGGACGATGGCAGCAGCGGAGAAAAAGAGGGTAGAAGCATTTGAAATGTGGTACTACAGAAGAATGCTGAAGATTAAATGGCTTGACCGAGTAAGTAACGAGGAAGTGCTAAGAAGAGTTGGAGAAAAGAGAAGTCTGCTGACAGCTCTAAAAAGAAGAAGGGACAACGTATTAGGCCATATCTTGAGACACGATGGTCTGATGAAGACTATCGCCGAGGAAAAAGTGAACGGGAAGAATGGAAAAGGCAGGCCTCGTATGAGATACATAGAACAGGTCGTGAAGGATGTAAAAGAGAAGAATTACGTCACAATGAAAAGGTTGGCCGATAGAAAAATCGAGTGGAAAGCTGCGTCAAACCAATCCTAGACCAATGATGATGACGATGAAATGAGTGATGAAAATGTCGGAATAAACTGAGTAATAATTTGAGAAAAGCCTATTTTATATGAATTGGTTCCAAATATAACATGGAAAGTCTAAGGAACAATGAAAGATTTTCAAGGAAATGGCAGGGGAAGATAAAATGAGTGTAAAACTATCGTCGTCGAATGTTAACGGTAAAATGATAGAGGACGATCAACTAATAGCAAATGAATTTAATTCATATTTTATTGATGACTCTTTGTATCGGCTAAATCTATACAAGACACTCTAGTAAAGAGTGTCCTATACTCCTATAGAGTAAACGCAAAACCGTTGTGAATCCATGTGCAGTGAAATATAGGGCTGGATCAGTCCTCTTCGAAGCTATTCTTTCAGAATAAAAAGTGAAGATCGTTTTTCTCAATGAAATGACACATCATGGAGTTGGTGGCGAAAATAACTTTAGAAATTAGTAGCACCCGTAATTAGAATTCATTGTTTTAATTTGAATTCATTTCACCTGCGCTAGCTTACGATTGCAACTTGATTGTAAACACTTGGGAATTTCCAAAAATACTGAAAAAATGTTAAGTCTTAACCATGCATAGAAACGTCGATTTTAATATAATTCAAAATTACCGACCTACTTCATTACTGCCATAGAATATCCTCGAAAAACTTATTAAAGAGGCTAATTACAAATCTCAATCAAGCGGATTTTCTAATTAAAAACAAATATGGTTTTAGTTGTGAAGAAGATTCATTAATAGATTTTACGAAAAAAATATACAATGAAATCAATTCGACTAATCACATTATGGGCTTATTCATAAATATAAAAAAGGATACTTATGATCATGGAATCACATCAGCAATGCCGGAATGAGAGGAGTTGGTTGAGAAGTTACTTTTTTGTGCGTCCCCAGTGGGTAAGGATTATAGCGAATTTCAACTTGCGAAAACTGGAGTACTCCAAGGTTCTATCCTTGGGCCTACAGTATTTTTTATTTATTTTAATATTTGTGCTATTTCTAAAGTCAAGGCTTTGCCACAGCCTTTGAAGATGATGTGGCTTTGTACTATACCGGAAGTGACCTACAATGTGTTACCAATGATGCTCAACGAGAACTAAATGTTTTAGGCAAATGGTTTAATTTCAATGGTCTTTAGCTAAGTGATAAAACCAAATTCTTGTACTCTGACCCTAGTGATTTTTATAAGTACATTAAACTCTAATTTCTCGGGGCTGAGCTTAAAGCCACCGAGTGTGTCCACCGGGTTGCGGATGGAGGGTCGACCTCTAGATATATAGAGGTTAGCTGCGAGATAAGCGAGTTTATTCGTCGAATAAGTAATCGTGGAAAAAAAGCGGCGACACTCCGAGGTGGTATTCGTCTCTAATTGGGTAAGATAGGCCTTTCAATGATACGGAAACCTCTGAAGATATCGTGATTTGGCGACAGGAGGCCGCCAACAATTACGCTTCCCATCACCCGGAGGAGAGGGTAGCAGCTCTTCTTCACATGAGTGAAGGTGGAGACCACATTGGTCGGTACAGCGATACTCATTTCACTACAGGCGTGGTAACATTTACTTTAACACTAGAACCGCGGCTGGGTCATTTTTGACCCATTTGTAATTTTTTTATTATCCCGCTTCTTTTGATTCGCATTTTAAGGGCTAATATTCCATGACTTTTCATTTGTAAGTGTGTTTAATTACTCTAAGTAATTCCACATTTCTAGGGGAAAAACTCTGAAATAAATTAAAATTTACCTTAAACCGCGGTTGGATCAGTTTTGACCCACTGAGAGTACTTACGTTTTATACAGGTTTATTTGCTTATTTTTGTGTTTTTTTTTTGTTCCTGGTTCAACGGTATTCTGATTTCGGCTCGCTCGGCGACTAGCTGCCCGCTACTTACACCTGGGGAGGGGTGAGAGGAAGTAGGGGGAGGGAGGACAGAAAGAGATTCGCTAATCCAGAAAATGTTAGCCAAGTCTAATTTCTGAAGGCAAATGTGATGTATTACCTGGAAAAAGACACTTAGTTGTTGACGCCTGGTCGGAAAATAAAAGGGTGTGAAATTATAAGTTTTAATTGCTTTCCATGAATTCAATCCCTTTCGCTGCTTGACCGGAGTAATATGGTGTCAGTAGTGCAAGTTTTCCTGATGAATATAGTGTGAGAGCTCGTCGTTGATTATGGCTGGACATAGACACCTAAGGATGTTGCTGAAACCCTAAACGACATTTCGGAGAACGAATCTGAGGACGAGCCGTTTGTTTTTTCGTCTGACGATGAATCGCATTAATTCTCATCTTCAGAGTCATCATCAGAAGAAGATTCTACACCACTTTCAGTTCCTAAAAATCCCAGTGGAGCATGAAAGTACTTGTAAATATTTTGTATAATGCATAAATTACAGTGTTTGTACAACTATTCTCATTTATTTATTTACCACGGTGGTAATTATAATTGTGCTTAGGAAATTTTAATTACTTTTCTGTGCTCCAACGTCTTGTTCTATTATTACGACTTCTTTTTACAATAATTATTATCTGCATACCTAACCAAGCCGTGCATGGGCAGGGCATACTCGGAATCGTGGACGAGGTCGTGGACGGGGGCGTGGGTTGGCTTACTCACCAGAACTAGAGGCTTCCGCGAGTAATCCAGGTATCACGCAAGTTGACGACATTACGCACCACCAGCGAAACGAGGAAGGACCCATGTTGGTAGCCTATTTCAGCTGTCTACAGGTGCAGAGATAGTATCCCCAGACGGCAGTCTGGGGATAGCCAGTTGGGATAGTTGACCATGCTTCAGGTGGTAGGCGTGAGTATCAGTTTTCAGAGATCGCGCTGGCCCCACGCCGCTTGCAAAACGTTATGTGAATGAAACTTGCGTCAGTGCTTAGTGACTTATGATCACTGATAATACGTTGGAACATATTGTGTCATGTACCGAGACTGAGGCATATCGTGTATTGCAGTCAGATGATTGTTCTTTGAAAATTAAAGAGTTGGAAGCTTTTCTATCTATACTGTACGCCGGTAGGGCCTTTGGATCTAAGGGTTTAGAACTAAAATCACTTTGGTCTGCAAAGTGGAGAAATTCTTTTGACGACAACGATGGCTCGTGATAGATTCGGAGAAATAATGGGTTTCTTGAGGTTTGACATTAAATCCGCAGAGTCAAAACGCCTGAAAGAAGGTAAATTCGCAATGGTATCGAAGGTTTGGTAAGGCTTGCAAAAACAGAGTGTAGCTACATTCCACTTTCATATATAACTATTGATGAGCTACTTTTCCCATCTAAATGCCGATGCAGATTCATTCAGTTCATGACCTGAAAACCAGATATGTACGGGTAGAAGTATTGGGTGAACGTAGACAAAGAGTCCAAATATGATGTGAATGCTTTCCAATACCCTCTGGAAGAGTAGACAATAGACCCAAAGGTGAGGGCCTTTGTGACTGTGAAGACATTGATGGAACCTTTTTTTTAGTTAGATGAGGATTGTCACATGTGACAATTTTTACACCTCCTTGTCTCTCTGTGAATCTTTGAATAAAAATGATACGAGTATTGTCGGTACCATAAAGAAAGCTCGCAGGGAAACTCCACTATGCGTCAAGAAGGCGAAAGGTAAATTATACAGCACAATGTTAGTGAAGAATGGTGATATCTCTTTGACAATTTATCAGGGGGGGAAAAAATGTTCTCCTTCTAAGTAGTATACATCCCAATGTCAAAATTGAGATTCGTAGCAGAAAGAAGCCAGACTCTGTAGCATTTTATAATAGCTCCAGATATGGAGTGCACGTAGTGGATCAAATGGTTCGCAAATATTCCGTCAAGGCACCAGTCAGACGTTGGCCAGTTCACGCGTTTTATAGCTTGTTGGATGTGGCAGGAATAAATGCTTGCCTATTGTAAAATTCTCTGAATGAGAAGAAAATGAAACGGAGAGATTTTCTTCGACAGCTCGCGGAAGAGCTCGCTGTAAATTACACAACAACCCCGATTAAAAATACCTGCGTAGCTATCCCAAATGAAGTTTCTGAGAGACAAGAAAAGCGCACTCGATGTCAGGGTAATTGCACAGTAAACAAACTTTTGTGAAGTGTAATGCATGTAAGAAAGCAGTTAGCAGAAAATACACATCACGACATCATTATGCGTGTTCGGAATGTGACATTATTCAGTACCTAAGGTCACGCACTGCATGTATATAAGTGCAATCAAAATGTTTTTGTCTTTTAAGCAATATTTAGACATAAGAAATCTATTTAACTGTTGCTTTTCATATAAAATCTTGCATATTTGCATGTCTAAATACTCAGAATTCACATTTTCTATATATTTTACCAATTTATCACAAAAGAGGAAGGTAGGTCAAAAGTGAGCCGACCGCGGTTTTAGGGATAACCGAATTGCCGCGGTTCTAGTGTTAACGGCTGTGGTACTGCGATGTGGAAGGCAAGGGGAAACCACCACATTGCTATCCCGAGGAGTCGCAGCTACTCCACTCAATTCTTTCTTATCAAGACGTGATGGCACCCTCTCGAGTAAAATATTCCGGAGGTAAAATAGTCCCCCATTCGGATCTCCGGGCGGGGACTACCCGAGAGAGTACATCAGTCAAGTGTGATGGTCATTTTAGGGTAGGAACGTGGAACGTGCGATCACTTCGGACCTGCGGGAGACTGGAGAACCTGAAGGTGGAAATGCGGAGAATGGACATCGACGTATTAGGAATCAGTGAATTGAGATGGCCCGAAGAAGGAGACTTTTGGAGTGGAAGTTTTAGGAATATAATCAAACATAGATGATCACGCGGAGAACTATTACTACAAGCATTTAATCTGCGTACTGCTTGTCATCCTTTATGTCATGTCCTGACTCTCTCATTATTGGTTCGTTTCAGCCAATCACATATTGCGTCCACGCACCTTTCATCGCACTCGTCTTCACCGCGGTTGAAGAAAATTCACCACACCCAATCACAGGTCGAAAGCGATAATGGTGGCGGGTGAAGCTTTTGGAGATCATTTAATCAGCAATTCCGATTCTGCAGCTTGGATGAACACCGTCCAATATACATAACACGGCCCCAAATGTCATTGCGAGCGAAAGGAATCAGAAAAAATGTTTGAAACAGTCAAATGCATGAATATTGGCACATGATTGTATTGAAAATCTGTACTTATGTATAACACTGTATCTTAATTATATCTGAGTTTTTTACTGTTGAAACATTTGATGGAGCAGCCAACGGTATATTTTAACGGTGAAAGGCAGCCTCATCACAGGTTTGTGACCTATTGAGACTGCCTCCATTCCGTTTGTTAATTGGATGTATGTACGTACTGAATAATTGTGAGTTAATAAATTACCAATATTATTGTTGATACTTACCAAGTTTCATGTTCATACATACAACTTATGGTTATCGAAATAATCAAGTGTGTTGTAACTGCGAGACGGTTTTGGACTCATATTTCCATGTAATAAAATGCATGAAATTGAGTTGATGATAGGTATATGTCTCATAAGTGTGAAAATTGAATGTTGAAATTAAAAGCTAACACGCACGAATGACCGCGAATTATACAGTTGCTACTTATTTCCTTGTTGTTTTCGTTGAATGCCTTTTAATTTCATCACTTCCGCGCCATGATGCTTGAAAACGCTTAGGTACCTAACGTGAAAACGCGAAGGAATGAGAAATAATTAAATCAGTGCGCATAATGGAAGCAAAATACTCCTCGGGAAACGACTTGGCATTTCAAAAGGATTCGCATCTTCTCTGGGTGGCATCCTTTGGATTGATCCAATTTGAGGAAGCGACGAGGGCTCTCCTCATTAAGACCCACACTTCCTCCTTCGTGTTCCACACTGATTGAGGCGTAGCTATGGAAACGCAGCGTCTCAAGGCTCTCGAGTTGTCAGCGAAACTTTCCATTTCTGATAACAAGGACCTCTTCTGGGAGAATCACCCGAAGAGTGTTGAACCGGATTGGATCGGAGCAAAAGTGCGTAGGCCTGTGTCGAATAATGCCCCAACACGAACGGCGAAGCAACAGCCTGAGGATAAAGAAGTCATGTTTCTGGACCGATTACTAACAGCGTGGTTTGAATTCAAAACTCCAGCGACAACTTCGACAGCACATACAAATTTCGAGAGAATTTTCCAAGGGCAGGGAAAGCAGAATTCTGTACTCTCGTATGACAAATACCAACTCCGCTTATTTTTCTGTTAACGTAAAGCCTTGGGCGCATCTGCAGCGCAATAACTCTGATGAAATCCCCATTTATATGTGATATTCGATTGGAACTGCCAAAGCTAAAATCACTAATTTATACTCAATAGAAACAAAACAACAAAACCCAGTTACAAAATGTCAAGTATAATAAATTTTATATATAAACAAGTTATGTTTATAGGTATAAGTATATTAGTATACATATAAAAACAAGTTATAACTTTTGGGAAAAAACAATGAAACCCAGACTTCTTATTATCACCAACACTAAAATTAGATTGTGATAAAACAAGAATTAATGGAATGGGTACTGTACTTGTAGGTTAATTACTGATATTAATATTCAATTCATTCGTGTTCTTGAAATGCATAACAAAAAATTAAAATCAACGTACGCTAATCCTCAAGTGCTTATCAATATCGCACACAACTCATCATAAACTGCAGCTGCTGAGTAAAGTTATTAAATGTATGTAGATACACCCTCAAAAATGGAAAAGTTGCCGTGATCCTAACTTGAATCATTAAATTTTACATTTAATAAGAGATAAATGGAATTTAATTTTTGAATAGTAAAATTAACAACCACCATCAAGATTTATATTCTGAATTAAATCCCTATCAATACTCACTTTTATCCCCATAAACATTTCGGCAATGGACATGATGTCAGTCGACTAAAACAATTGGTCAAGGAAAACCATAGGCTTATTCCACCAACCTGAAATGAGAAAAGTGTCACCAATCAGCAAATGGTGTAATTTTAAACAGTAATTTATAATATATGTAAATTGGAAAATGTACATTGGAGGGGTGGGCCTTCTGGAGCCCCCCTGGCACTTAGACCTCTCTAGATCCATTGTGCCAACCCACATTTAACCTGCCCGCCACACGCAGACAGGGGACAAGAACACCACGGTAGAGGTATGGAGGGGGACACCCATCCAACCTCCGTCCGGGCCCAACGTTGCTTATCTTCGGTAATCTGACGGGAACCGGTGTATCAACGTGGCTAGGCCCTTGCCCTATTTATAATATATACTTCATAATATACATTTTAATTGTTTACATTTTTCAAAAATATGTACTGAGATGAACATGCTTTGGATTCCTAATTTATTGATTTACTCCCAAGTTCATTGCTCCAAGATCACCTTTCGCAACAAAGCCAGCAAAGCCCAACAAAATATTCAACGCAATGGTATTTTAAAGTTAGAAAATACATTCTAAAAAGGTATTTATACAATTTAAATTTGGGTAGATATGTAGAATTACTCGTTTATTTGAAATCAGACTGTGGATTGAAAAATGGGCTGAAACCCTCGCAGACCTTTGAATTGAATATCCTTCCTGAAAATGCCGAAAAAAATTAATATTTCCTTCGTATTCTGAAACATTGTAAAGGGGAAAACGTAATGAGAGGATATGAAGGACAGAGAAATTTAAAATGCACTTTTCCGTACATCATTAGCGATAATTACAGATCCAGGTATTAATGTTGCCGGGAAGATAATCAATTACAACGGGCAGCTTACAAATATATGTGGGTTTCACATTTCCTCTTATTGATTGCATGGAACAAAAATATTCACGTTATGGCAAAAGAATTCTTCTTGTGAGATACATGGAGGAATTGGCGAAAGTCGCAAAATATACTAATTATCTCAATAATGAAGATGCCGACAGGAGGATGAGTCGAGCTGAGAATGGAAACAGACGCGTCCCAAGATTGGGGGGATCGTCTCCGTCGCTTTCCGGCTGAATTCGAAGTCGGTGCCAATTAAGAAGGATGTTCCATGTTTCGATTCGAGCCTTTAATGATCAAACTTCGCGACGGATAAGTCAACAAAGAGACGCCGTCGGCGCCATGCGACGTCTGTCGCCGACCTGCTCCCATCGGCGTCTTAGGCACGAATAACACTCTCTCAAGACGACGGAGCTGCTTCCATTAGGAACCGTACCCCTTCAGGGTCGGATGCCTCGCCGCGCGAAGGCCCTTCCTTGCAGGTCCTCGTCGATGTCAGGGAAGGAGTAGGCGAGGGACCTCACGGAAAAAACAAATGCCACTCCCCTCTCCTCCTCCTCCTCTCCGACTGGCGACAGAGTCAGCGTGAACTTAACGAGGCTCCACCGAGTAGGTGTCATTTTTGTGAAAATTTCATCACACTCAATTTTTTGGCCCTTCTGTCTATTGGCAAATAATATAATGAGGCCTTTCCATCTTATATTTGAAGAAAAAAGACGTGGAAATTCAGCTATTTTATATGTGGCTATACGGCAGAGTATGGCTCTTGCAGTAAAATTTGCAGATTAATAATGTAAAGAGAAATGTCGTTTTGACGAAAAACTAATGAAAGATGCACTATTTTATGTAGAATTTAGCTATACAATTAAGTGCTTGCCTTACCACACTTGTTTAATTGATATTAATAAATGTTTGCTCGAAAAAAGCAGAAAGGCCTTAGTTACACGGAAGTGGCGATACTGTATGTTGTTATCATTGGCAACGGTACTTGTGACGGAACGTGCTTACAAGCCTATTTTCTCACTTAATTTAGGAATATACCTTACCAAGGTCCTTCTTATATTTTTATGTAATTTAGATATTTCATTGGTTATTGATATGGTGTAATTAATACCAATGCTTCCATCGTCTTTGTTGGCAAACAGTTTTCAATAATACGAATATTAATAAAATTGAAAACAAAGAGTTGTGTTTGCAAGTGAATGGTTTAAAACTAAGTAAGAAAATATTTAACCTATTTCAGAACACGTATTAGCGGGATTGAGCATGTATTCTCACTCTATAAAGTAAACGTTGCAACGACACGTCACTCATGTTCCGATGTCAAAATAAGTTAATAGAGCTAGTAAAAAATAGAATGGAACTACAACGCTCTATAAAGTAGCATACCCATGCAATTATTTTGTATGTGTTATCACCCTATAGATAATTTTCCATATGGGTCATTCCACCTCAATTCAACAAACGTTTGTCCCTTAGGGTCTCAGATTTTGATAAAAATTGGTGTATGGGAACAAAATCAACTCAAACTGAATAACCTCAAACAGTTTCGTGAAAAAATTTTTTTCGCGCGAATTATGCATGTTTTAATTTTTTCGCATTTTTAGCAAAAATCCGACCCTTAAATCATATTATCACTTATATCTCCGCTTGTAATTGTCATACAGCAATGATTAATAGCTCTTTTTAAAGCTAACTATTTATTAAATGCAAATATATCAAGAAAAAATTGTTTGCTTCTAAACCCTATTGTTGTTAATTACTAATGTTCAAAACATTGTTAATAAACTTTTCTCAAATACTCCATCTCAGAATCGGTTGATACTTTTTAGTTAAACAATTGTTAACTTTAACACGCTCCCGTAACTTTTTTCATACTAAAGACGATTAATCTTCAATGTCATTTCTACATAATTAACATAGTGTATAGTTTGTGCCCTCTATATTTAGGGTAGTTATGCAAAGTGCTACGCACCGATGCTGCGGCATGTAATGGTATATTCTTTTGATTGTAATATCTGTCCTGGAGGGGCACAAACTATGAGCCACATGCAGTTTCATAGACAATTGTCTGTTAAATTTTTACTGTTAAAAAAGTTACGGGAGCGTTTTATAGTTAACAATTGTTTAACTTTGAGAAAAATTGTTACTGTTTAATGGAATGTATATTCGTATTTCATATCCCGTCATCAGAATATGCAGTTGCAGAAGTTAATATGGATGTTTTTAGGTTAACAACTTATATGGAAGTTAACGTATTGAGTTTAATAGCAAAAAAGTATGCAATAGTTTTAAAGCTTACACGCACATTTATTTTTTGCCCTTGAAATTTTGGAAGGGAGGCAAAATTAGGCCAGCATGATAAGGGTCTGGAAACACACGTTTCCAGACTCAGACTCTTATTCAGGAACCTGTATCGCCATCCCGGGCGTTTGCCCTCTATGGTCGTGGTAGGGAAGATCGAAAGGAAAATATACGGCGGGGGAGAAAGGTTATTTAATTAAGGTAGGATGGGTTTCTTTGTCGAGGGACATTGCTTTGTCCCGTTTACACTACTAGGGTAGAATGATGGTTAATATGGCGGCTAAAACTAACCTGCGTTTACACGGCCTACCCAGAACCATCGTAAAGACTCTAGTGACATCTATCGGAGGGTAAAATTGAGTCAAAATAACTATGGAGGGTAGGGTAGCGAAAGGATTCTGTCTTGAAAAGATTCCAAAGATTGGAAGCGTCTTTTAACTTATGTGCAAATCAGATGCAGTTATTTTATCGAACGTTATCAATGCAGTTTCATAGATCCCTTTTTATAAATCAACCAAAATATTCTTCTTAAATTACTTCCTCATGATTGACAGTGGGTCGTGTCTCCAAGATACTCAATGGATTCTGTGTTAGCTACTTTATTGAAATCATATTTTAAGTATAAAATTGAATTCAATTGCCATTTGCTTTGAATAGCTCCCAAGAAATAAGTTAAAAAATATGTACAACGATGAATGAACGCCCTCCGTGAATGTAGTTTCCAGATATTTAAGACATTCAGCCTTTCCCTCTTTTTCCTCGTATATTTCTACTGATACCTTTACACTTTCAAATTATTAACGTTTCCTTGCCTGTATTTCTATTCGTTTAGCTTAATACGGGCATCACGCACCAAGAAATTCAGTCAACCATGGAACGCCATGCTGTGAAATGATTAATTGTTCACCTCTCAATAGGTTATCGCTCATGTTAACCCATTTCGAGGGCAATTTCATGCATCCAAATAGAATACATACTAGTATACATAATGAATTCTTTGCTCTTATCAAAATTCGGTATTTTTAAATCCGATATCCCAAGTTTACCATATTCTGCTGTTTGTAAAAGATGCTATTTGAGGGAATAATGCTGAAAATACTTTTAACGCCGTCCTAAGGAGCTAATAGGTAAAAAATAATAAGATTCGAATTTCCTGCGAATGTTTGCAAATCCTTAGTTATTTAATTCCTGCATGTATATTTTCTGCACGGCAAGGTAAACACATAAAATAAATATTTAAGCGCACGTACTCAGGATTCAGGGGTAAAGCAAACTACTTAACACCATTATTGAACAACCGAATCAGTGGAACGTGGTAATACAACTACTAAAATATATTACAGTGTGATTAAATAAATATCGTTGTAACTAAGAATCATTTCCAATCCATATCGTGCGATCCGGTCTCTTCGTCTTCAAACACTCTACGTCCATTTCCACTTCCATTATCAAAACAAATCTTCTTTCCACCATTACTTGCGTTCACACGCCCTTAAAATACCAGTAACTAGCGCCAACCATTGTAACTAAATAGTGGTAAAAAGGTTTACCAGGGTTAGCGGCAACTTGCGTTCACACGGTCAATTTCCAACCATGGTAAGCATTGCCATCGTAAAAAGCTAGCGGTGTAAGCGGGGCACTTCAGGGCCACGTCTTCCCATCCCTCGCGTCGGTCACCCTCTGCCACACGCCTCCAACCCTCGACACGCAGCTACGAGCGGGGAGTGTGACACCCCGAAACCCTGGCACCGCCCCCACGAGATGTCCATCGCCTCCCTTTCAATCCTGTTTGCGGCGACAGCGTAGACAGCGCTCTTTTGCCCACCCCAACAGCGCTCGACATCAAACTCTTGTAAGTACATGACAATACTTTTATCCTGGCCGAATAAAAGATGCATATTGAGAGGGAGTCCTTTCTCAGGGTTTCCATCGGCAGCGAAATTTAATCGCCGGAGCGAAAAGGGAAAAAGTAAAATAAAAATCCGACGGGGATTCCACCTTTTTTCCACCCTGGGTGCCGCGCGCGTAATTCCATTCCCTCGATGAAGGAGGAAGCGAAGCGTTTACTCGGAACCGAAATCGCAATTTTGTACACGAAAACTTAGATGGAAACGAAAAAATAATTTTTATGAAACAATTAATCTTCTAACCACAACCATTCACTCATAAATCAAAAATTTAAATATGCAAAAAGGTTACGCCCACCGAAAAAACTGCTGTGATAACATTGACGTCATTTTCCTCCAGTCCTTGACTGCTTTTTTATGGGAAGGGAAGGGAGTGGAGGGGGGTTCTCGGAAGGTCTGCTCGCACAGATAATGTCGCAACCGCTCCTTTTGGCAGAGTCAGCTATGTCCCCCCCATTGCGATAAGGCGAAGTAGCTTCGCGGACTCAGTTGTGATTGGACGAAGTAGAATACGTCAGAGGTTGCACCACGTCCACTTTTCCTAAAGGATTAAAAACATTTTTTTGCCGTTTATAACTCGAGAAATAATTGAAGGATCATAAAACGGAAAAATACGGTTATTTTTATTTTACAAACTATCAGATTCGGCAATAAAAAAATATGGAAAACAACACCATTGAATGAGGAAACATTTTGGATGGAAGCACACCTCTAAACACTTCTGTCTGAACGCTGCTCAATCGCAATAAGTTTTCCTCGGGTACAGGAAGCAGAATTTATACTCATGACCTACACCGAAAACGTCTGCGATCCAATATTATTTTCGCCTTTCTCCCAAAGGATAACTGTTCGCATTTAAAGTTTGGGTGGAACTGTCGTTGAAGTGTTGTTCGGTTCTTAACAATATGACTGGAAGGAAGAGATAAGTGTTTCTATTAAGAAATAGCATCGGGGGCGCATCACTTGAGTAATTTTACGGCCCGAATCGCCCTTAGTGATATGAAGTGGAGCCTTCTTGGGACCGTCAAGGTAGAGAGAGGGCCTCGAAGGGTACCATAGCGCCTGGAAGGGGCTCACCGAAGGGTCCTTCGACGGGTGCAGTAAGCACGGAGAGAAAACGCCATTTCTAGACTACCCCCACGCTGAGTAGCCGAAGCAGAATACGTTTTCCTAGGATTGGTTTGACGCTGCTTTCCATTCGATTCTTCTATCGGCTAACCTTTTCATTGTGACGTAATCCTTCTCTTTTACATCCCTCACAACCTGTTCCATGTATCTCATACGAGGGCTGCCTTTTCCAATCTTCCCGTTCACTTTTCCCTCGACGATTGTCTTCATCAGGCCATCGTGTCTCAAGATATGGCCGATTAAGTTGTCCCGTCTTCTTTTTATAGTTTTCAGCAGACTTCTCTTTTCTCCCACTCTTCTTAGGACTTCTTCATTTGTCACTTGGTCGATCCATTTCATATTCATCATTCTTCGATAGCACCTTATTTCGAATGCTTCCACTCTTTTCTTCTCCGCTGCTGTCATCGTCCATGCCTACCTGCCGTAAAGAAACATTCTCCAGATATATGTTCTGATGAACTGTTTCCTTACTTCTTCGCTTGTATTTCCAGCTGTAAGTACATTCTTATTTTGGTAGAATGCCCTCTTTGCCTGGGCTATTCTACTAACCATTTCTTTCTTGCTTCGTCCATCGTTGGTTACTTGGCTTCCAAGGTAACAGGACTCTTTCACCTCTTCCAGTTTTCTTTTAACTATTTAAATGTTGGTTTTGGCCTATTCTTTATTCCTGCACACCAATATCTTAGTCTTCCTCTTATTTATCTTCAGCTGATATCTGGCCATTGTCCTTTCGATGGTTACTAGCATCTTGTTCAGATCCTTCTCTGTCTTTTCTATGAGAGCTATGTCATCAGTGATTCGCAGCATGCTTATTTTTTCTCCATGGATAGTCACTCCAGAAGACTTCTCTTTGATTTCATTGATGCTCTCTCGATGTATACATTGAAAATTACAGGAGACAGTGCGCAGCATTGTCTCACTCCTTTCCTTATTCTTGCCTCTTCACAGCTGGGTCCAGATTTAATCACAGCAACTTGGTTTATGTACAGATTGTGTATAATTCTTCGGTCATTGTAGGACACTCCAATTCCCTTCAGAATTCCAAGCATCGAATCCCAATCCACGTTGTCAAAGGCCTTCTTAAAATCCACAAATGCAGTGAACGTCAGTTTGTTCTTCTCAATTCTCTTCTCTATGAGTAGCCTATGGGCCAATATTGCTTCTCTTGTACCCTTACGTTTCATGTATCCGAATTGATCTTCATCCAGGAACTCCTCTGCTTTTCGTTCCATTCTCCTGTAGATGATCCTTGTCAATATATTCGATGCATGTGTCGTCAGGCTTATAGTCCTAAAATATTCGCTTTTCTCCGCTCTCTTCTTTTTGGGAATAGGAATTGTGACGTTCTTTTAATAGTCCCTGGGTATTTCCCCTGCTGAGTACACGTCGCAGATGGTGTTGTAGAGATTGGTTAATGTCCTCTCCCCTCCGTTTTTTATTAGTTCTGCGGGGACATCATCAATACCAGAAGCCTTATTCATCCGAAGGTCCCTTACTGCAGCGTCGAATTCCGATCTTAATACTGATGCTCCCATATTATCCTTTTCCACTTCGCTTTCCTCTTCGATAGCTTTTCAGCTGATATGGTTTCCGTTGTATAACTCTTCCAGATATTCTTTCCATCTCTTCACTTTGTCTTAATTTTCAATCAAAATTTCTCCTTTCTTGTTCCTTATACATTGCATCTTGCGCTCCGTTCTTTGAAGTGGTTCCTCACTATCCTATAGGAAGCCTACACCTTTCCAAGTGCAAGGTTGTTTTGAATATCTTCGCATAGATTCTTCATCCACATCTCCCCAGCTTTCCTGGCTTTGCGACTTATTTCGTTCCTTATTCTTTTGTAGCAAAGTTGCCTTCTTCAGTTTTCGCATTCTTGTAATTTATTCTTTCTTCAATCAAGTCTAAGACTTCCTCCGTGATCCATGGCTTCTTCTTGGCAAATTTTCTTCTTCCAAGAATTTATTTTGCGGCCTCCTGTAGTCCACATTTAATGTTTTCTCAACGCCTTTCCACATGTTTCTCATTCAGGTCCTCTCCTATGTTCCTTTCCACTGCTTTTTGAAATGCCAGCGGCTGTCAAGCTACCTTCACATTTTCTACTCGCCTATATTCTTCTTTAATTTCTATAACTTCTTGAATTTTATATGGCATTTCATTTAATATATATATAATCGAAATTATTTTCGATCTCAGAACTTATACTTTTATTTCCATCAAAGATAACGAGTGTAATCACATACCATTTCAACTTCATACTTTTACGCTTTATTTCCCATCTCCATTAGCCTAACCCATTTTTAAGTGCTGGACAAGAATAATTCCCTTACCGGAGTTTAATAGCCTCTCTTTTCTTACTCTAAGATTAAACATACATTTCTTTAATAATTATCGGTCTCATTTGAGCTCTTATCTTATTGTGGGTGTAGAAGCTGAATCGCTGAATTTTCATCTGAAGTTGGTTTTAGGCTAACTTTCCAACAGGAAAAGATGAAATACAGAAAAGCGATGTCGAATTAAAACAGTTACCTTACTAATCAAGTTATACTTGCTCTTGACACGAAGTTGTTCCGTCAACTAAGAAACTGAATCGCTGGGAACTCGATCAAACACTCCCATTTCTGTGGCATGCCTTGGGGAGAGGGCTGAACCGCAGCGCCGCCACTTGAGGTGGGGACGCCTCCAAACTCTCGACATGGCGGTGTCGCTTTCACTCATATATCTCTCTCTCTCTCTCTGTCTCGCTCTCTCTCCCTCTCTTTCTCTCTCTCTGTCTCTCAGTCTCGCAAAGGAGAAGACTCTGATTAATCCACAGAGGAACGAAGATTCGGATCGACGTCGTGCCACAAGAATGTCAATGCAATGATACTCTCCAGATCGATTGGGTTAATATTAGCAAGACACTTGGCGGAGGACTTCACTCTGTACAGCTTCTTGAAGAGTTTTTTACACGTTGGGAAAAACTGTTCGACCGATAGTGGAGGCATCAAAGAGGTGTCAAAAAAGCTTTTGACAAGATGTCTCATAGCAAACTAATCTTGAAATTAAAATCTTATGGGTTAGACAGTAACATTAAATCATGGATAAATGATTTTCTGCATGATCGGGTGCAAAGGGTTGTTTTGGACGGTGTTACCTCACCGGCAATTAAAGTCACTTCGGGTGTCCCACAAGGTAGTGCGATAGGCCCACTCCAGTTCCTTCTGTATAATAATGATATCAATAAGGTGGTAAAAAGTAAGATTCGACAATTTGCCGATGACGCAGTACTGTACAGGGAAATTATATGCCCAAACAATAAAGAATATTTAAATGATGACCTACAAGCAATTAAAAGTTGGTGTGATACATGGCAGTTAGAATTAAATTATTAAAAAATTGTAGTAATAATTTTTTGGAAAAAGCATTGTTCTCCTCCTAGCACGTAAAATAATTAATAATGAATTAATAAACGTGGAATCCATTAAATGTCTTGGAATAAGACTGACACATGATCTTTCCTGGGGTAAACACATTCGTGAAATAATGTGTCAAGCAAATCGTAAACTGGGATTCATCGAAAAGTATTGGGTAAATGTGACGATCATATACGGACTGTCTAACTAGCAAACCAATCTTGAAATTAAAATCCTATGGGTTAGACATTAACATTATAACATGTATTAATGACTTTCTGCATGATCGGGTGCAAAGGGTTGTTTTGGACGGATTTACCTCAGCTGAGAATCAGCTACATTTCCCTTGTAAGACCTCATTTGGAATATGCTGCCAGTGTAAGGGATCCCTACGAAATCGGTCTAAATAATGAATTTGAACGTGTGCAGCGAAGATCGGCAAGATTTGTTAAGGGCCGGTATTATAACCTTATTAGCGTAACCAGTCTATTAAATGCATTAAATTGGAAAACATTGTTAGATCTCAGGTTGAATTTGAGACTTAATCTCCTAAATAATTTCCAAGACCATATATTTAGTGATGATGTTAAAAATATTTTGCGAACCCCAACTTACTATGGCAGACTGGACCATAATCACAAAATTAGAGAAATTGATTGCCGAACTGACAGATTCAAAATGTCCTTTTTTCCTCGTACAATTAGGGATATGAATAACGGTAAATGTATCCAGTACGAGTGTAGCAATGAATAACATTGGTAGCTGTATGTTGGCATAAGGACTTGAAGGTAACCCAACTAACAGCACGTTTTTGCATGCTTAGTTTGCTATTTTTATATTTTTAAATAGTGTAGTTTAGAACAGTATATAAGTATCAATATGTGTAGTGCATGTTTGGTGAGAATTCACCCCCTGCCACACACCTTTATGGTGGCTTGCAGGGTATTATGTAGATGTAGATGAGGTGAAGGTGAGGCGTAGTATTTCAGACCGTCGAAGTGGGCTCTAAGGAAGGAGCACTTCGAGGAGACTGTCTGTGTTTTGAGAAGAGGGTGTGGTGAGGAGGAGGCGCGGGGGTAGTTTATGCAAGAGCTGGGAATCGTGAGGGAGGCCGAATGAAGGAAGTAGGGGTGTGTAGGGGTAAGTGGAAGGGTGGATCGGGTAATGAGGATCGAAGAAATACCCTTGGGCTATATTTTCATCGGGTAATTAGGGACGAGGGTGTTTCGAGGGACATGATACATTTCGGGTAAGCGGGGAAGGGGGCAAAGAATTGGTATTTTGAGTGGAATATTTAAAATGTAGGAGACAGACGAGGAACAGACAGGTCGAAGACAGTTTGCAATGGGAAGATGTTAATTTCAATCCGACTGGCAGAACTTAAGGAGGTTCCACCGTGACTCCGCGATTCAATATGCCGCAAAAGAGCTATGTTATTCAATGAGTAAATACCGATCCAGAAAAACACCCATATGGAAAATCATCTGTGGGGTAATAAAGCATACACAATAATTGTATAAGTATGCTATTATATAGCGCGTTGTAGTTACATTCTATTTTTTACAAGCTCTTTTAACTCATTATGACTTCGGAACATGACTGACGTGTTGTTGCCACGTTTAATTTACAAAGTGAGAATACATGCTCAATCCCGATAATACGTATTCTAAAATAGGTAAATATTTTTTAAATTAGTTTTTAACTATTCCCAAGCATATACAACTCTTTGTTTTGAATTTTATCAATATTCGAATTTTTTAAAATTGTTTGGCAACAATGACGCTGCTACCATTTGGAAGCATTAGTATTAATTACACCATGTCAATAATCAATGAAATAATTAAATTACGTAAAAAATATAAGAAGGATCTTGGCAAGGTATATTCCTTAATTAAGTTAGTAAATAGGCTCGTAAGTACGTTCCGTCACAACTACCGTTGCCAATGATAACAAAATACTGTAGCGCCACTTTCATGTAACTAAGGCTTTTCTGCTTTTTTTCGAGCAAACCTTTATTAATATCAATTAAACAAGTGTTGTTAGGCGAGCACTTTTTCACAATACAAAATTCTACATAAATTTGCGCATCTTATATTAGTTTTTCGTCAAAACGACATTTGCCTTTGCATTATTAATATGAAAATTGTACTGCAAGAGCCATGCTCTGCCGTATAACGACGTATAAAATATCTGATTTTGAACGTCTTTTTTCTTCAAATATATGATGGAAAGGCCTCATTATTTTATTGCCAATTGATAGAAGGGGCAAAAAATGACGTGTGCTGAAACGTTCACAAAAATGACATCTGCTTCATAATTCGGTGGAGTCTCGCAGTAATCGCCATGGGGGGAAATACATTCAAGTGTTAAGCTTCGTTCGATCGGGTGGGAAGTCTCCAACACGGCTGCGTCCATCACGAGCCAACCCCCGCGCCCTCTCTACCTCCGCCCCCGCACCCCTTCGCAAGCAATCTCCTCCCTGCCGCCCTCTGCTCCCGACCACAACTTCCTCCCTGCCGCCTCGCCCACTCACTCCGCACCACACGATATAACCCTTGAGGTCATTCCACGCCAATTCGCCGAACACTTGTTGCAGCGCCATTTCAGAAAAAATTCAAATTTAACACACCTACTACTACATGTCTTTAAGGCATAAAGACAGTTTTTGTTAATTTTTCTCCATGACCTCAAGGACTTAAGAGGCCCGTGAATGTCACAGCGCGGTGTAAATAAAATGACATGAAAAAAAGGCATCAACCTACCGTATTTTTCGCTAAATACTAATATATCATGAGTAATGAATAATATAATTACTAATGAGATATTAAAGAATATTTCAAGAAATATTATATCATGTTTGATAGTAATATTCTGGTGTTATAAATTAGTAAATTCATCGAGTGCATGAATTTATTTCTGTAAAGTAAATGCAAAATTGACTCCACCGTCGAGCTGATTAAAATAATCATAAAAAATAAATCCTTCGACTTTCCATCGTATTTCTTGTGATATTTATGACTTTCATTAGCTTAGGTAATTTTCTTTGTATATTAAGGATCACTTATCAGGCATATACTCGTACTTAAATTGATATCATTCCTCAGAAAACTTGACTCAAGCAGTCGCGAGCAAACCTCCTTAACCCGGCGTTACTCGCGCGTGATTTCCGATAAAGGTTACTCGCGTGGGGTGCTCCTGACACCCCAATGTAAATTTTCGTTTAAAATTGGGTTACACAAAATTTTATTTGTAAAAGCCATTTATATTGTATAAATATATGTTTTACTTGTAGTTTTTATGCTGAGGAAGAGGATTTGATCGTTTAACTTCGTAATTTCTAACTGATGGCGGATCCAGGGTGGGGGGAGCGGGGAAATCCTCCACCTCAAATCCAAGAGAAATAGTTTTTTGCAGAGGCTAAGTTCTGAGGGGTAATGGGGCTCAGCAGAATCTATGTTGCTTAGAGTAATGAGGAGTATCTCGGGTGGTACACCGGGTCGCAGTGTTCATTGTAGCCGACGTTACAACACTAACCTAGCGTCATTCTCAGGGCATAGATGACTCACCTTTTCCCTGAGGACGATGCTCGATTAGTGTTGACACGACTGCTACAATGAACACTACGAACCAGTGTACCACCCTAGAAGCTCCTTGTTCACACATCCATTGGGGAACTAAGATTATACATAATTTTCTGAGTGCTAATTGGGGGGAGGGGGGGGGGCTGCCCCCCAAAATTTATGTCCGGATCCGATTCTTTCTCTTATGTACGATAAATTACTTTCTCAGAGTCTTGAATATGAACTTCAATCATGGCTGAGACACCGTAGTCATTTGCTTCTGCGTACTCACAAACTTTGCCGTAACTTATCAAAATAGCATCATCCAGATCATTTTCATTTCCAATCTTCTCCTTATAAATGGCTTCGTCAATTCCCTCGCACTTTCTCGTAGGAATTTTGAAATGTACATAATGCTTCTTGGGTTGACGTTATTGTATATAACAAAAGAGTTAATGCCTTCCACGTTTATCAGGTGGAAAAATTTACCATATTGGCCATCTAGTAGTGTTTCTTGAAATATTACGTGCTACACACATCTCATCCACTGTGTCAACACCGCCCTTAGTAACGTTACCCATAAAAAGATATCTCTGGTTTCTTCTTGTCACCTGTCGACCTGTCTATGCTCATACTACTGTTCATTGTTGACAACAAAATTACATTTTTACCTTTTTTGTGGACGTAAGATAAGCTAGTCATATTCTTTCTAAATTCTAAGAGACTAGTATTCTCCTCCCTCTGTTTTGTGCACACCGTCTTAGGTAGCAATTCCCTTTTTTTCAGAGTTCCCACCAGTGTCAATTTACTTTGTGTCAAATCCTCTTCCAGGGGAACACTTGCAAACCAATTGTCAGCTGTGACATTTCTCCACGTCCCTACAATTGTTCCACTTGTTGTGCTTTACCATATATTTAGGAGTATTATCTACTTTGTAGGGTCCTTCAGGTTGACTCCCTGCATATACCTCCAAATTGTAAATATAGAATACATTAGCGTCAACCAATGAAAATATATCTATACTATATCTTGCAGGCTTATTTGGGAGATATTACCTAAATGAATATCTTCACCAAAAGCCGACTAATTGCTCATCTACCATTGTGTACTCCGATATGGCATAGTAATCCTGAAACTTTCTCACCAGTATTTGAAAAAGTTGACGAATCGGACCTAATTTGTCTCTCATTTTTCTTTCTGCCCTACTGTTTATATCATCAAATCTGAGCCACTGCAAAAGAAAACGGAATATTTGATAATTCATGGACACGTAAAATATGTCAACACCCAAGCCATCTCGATCCTATAAATCCTTTATATTTTTTCGTACAGTTCTATTTGTTCCCGTGAAGAGCAGACGCCCTATGAAACATTCAATTTCTCCCTCATCAGTTGGCCTGGCCTCTCTCGCACGCGAATAATTCACACATACTTGTTGAATTTGAATATTGGTGCATAGCGATATTCATAGCCTGAAATTATGCCATGCAAAGTTGTAAACCATAAAAATCATGTTTCTGTACTATTTTTTGGTAGAAGGAAAATCACAATTAGTTTAATTATTAGGTACGTACTTACTGGGTGATATACTACATTCGTAATGAAGTTATGTATATATTGTATAGTTACGTATAGTTTATGTATAGTTATATCTGTGTGTATAGTAACATGGAGATAAGAAAAATAATGTTTTCGGAGTTGTACGCAATCGAATCGAGCTGAAAATCTGAAAATTGCGAAATAATATTATGACCATTAAAACATGAATATAATAACTATTTCATCAATATTATTCAATGATGGGATAAAACCAAGAAAAACCTACCTCACATGAAACAAGCCGAGGAGTCTACGGCGCGGAGTCAATTGGGGTGTTCAGGACACCCCGCGCGAGTAACGCCGTGAGCGAGAATATACCGAATGATTTGAAAGGCGTCCTCCAGCAGATAAAGGTAAAATACGAGAACCAATGTTATATTGTAACATAAACTTCACAGTTACAAAGTTGCAACAAAAACAATGAGGTATGGAGTAAGCATTGGCCGTAGGTGATTGAGTGGCTAGAACATTATCCCCTTTCAAGGCCACTACGCATTTTTTTTACAATGTATACCTGTGAATGTTGGTGTCAAAAGAAAGATAACATATCACATTCCAGCTACTGAAGAGGAGAGGTCAATGGAATAAAGACTAAAAAAAATATACAATGAAAAACAGGGTGGGGTGTTCAGGACACCCCGCGCGAGTAACGCCGGGTTAAAGGCCGTTTTACACGGTCATATATACTGCGCAGGCTGTTGCGAGAACACTTGCGCAAGGAATATATTGCGCCGTGTAAAGCGACGACTTGCGAGGACAGGCAGCACAACTGCGCGAACGCTTGCGAGCAAATTAGAACACGTTCCAATCTGATACATGCGTTCGCGCAAGTTTGAAGTTTATTTCTCTCATCAGATGGTGCAAATGTACCGGCAACGAACTGCCTGGGAAATTCTAGCAATTAAATAGGTTGTTGACGATTGAGTTGGATGTTTTTGTTTGCATTCAACTCCTTAGGTAGTGAATAAAGTGCAATAATGATGATCTGGGCGATTAATCACGTGGAAGCTTAAATCTCGTGCGTAAAGGATGAACTCGTTACCTTGGCCCACATCCGTTCGTTTTTGGTGCAAATTTTGGGCTACGTATACGGGACTGGGGTCTCCACTATTATGTTTAGACTATGGCTTAAAACATATTTTAAAGTGGTGGTAATTTATCGCATCTTTCACGTCCAATTAATTGCTACTTAACACATCTTTACGTTATGCGATGTATTGACGGTATTACCGCTACTGAATGATATATTGTAACACTGACATAATGCACCGACGATTGCACCATGTAAAGCTGTCAAGCAAGCGTCCTCGCAATTCTCTACGTCACGGACTTTCGCAGACGACTGCTCAAACGGAATCAGCATCAACTTGCGCAGTTTCAATGACCGTGGTGTAAAACGGCCTTGAGAGTATGAAGTTACGGCGCAGTGATTCTGGAGCAAGGCATCATAAAAGAGCGCTGGTTCCTCCCCATTGTGAGGCAGCGACGGACGGTCACCCGCGTCACTTGTGCGACGCTAACGAAACAAGCGCCGCCCCGCGGGAAGCGATGTCAATTACACGGCTCACAGAGAGACGGACGGGAAAGCAATGGAGTCCCATCTGGAGGGACACCTTATGAATGGCGTCGTCAGCGATGCCTCTGAATGCCATGATTCGCAGAACCTCTTCCCTCGAGCAAACACTCAAATCTCGCAGCTGGCATTTCCCTCTCCGACGTCTCCGAAGGGTGTAGTGTGGAAGGGGGACGCCTAACTTCCCGTGTGGGCTAGGCCCTTAATTAGTAATTAATAGGGTTGGCGGAGGAAGCCTTACTTGCGGGAGACAGTCACGGGCTTCGGATCAACACCGCCAGGGGCGCCCGGTCCAAAGATTTGATTAAGCAAGCCGAGTGTGATGGCTCTTCAAAACCTTTCCTGCTTTAATTTGGTCTGCACTCAGTCAGGTCGAGTCCCCTGCGAAAGGCATCAAGAAGTCTGCACCCTTTACAATTAACCTCAGTCAAGCAGTAGGATCCACTCCATACCCCTTCGGGAGGCTGCCACGGAGAGAGAAGAGGAACGGATCATTTAGTCAAACATTTTGCTTTTGATCAAACGGAATGGCTCCCAACGGCAGAGACAGATAATTACATGACTTCCAAACCCTATGCACTAATAATGTAGATGTCTGTTTTACTGTTTTCCTTGCCTATTTCCACCTTTATCAGTGCATGAACATCAACTATTCCTATTCATAACGCTGATTATCCATTTTTCTGACACCCTCCTCACCTTATCGCTCTGCAAAATTCTTTAATGCCCTCTAGTGATTTACGTAATGCTGCCAATGAACCCCACGTCCTTGGGATTCAGAATCTCATACCTCCTGCCACCCATCATTCCATCCAGGTTCTCCTCCTCCCTCTTCCCCGCTTACCCAACGCTCTTTCCTAAATCACCCCCTTCAAAACACCATCCCCTTTTATTACCTTTCCATCCACACCTTCTGCCTTCTCCTAATTTCATCTATCAAATTTCTTTCCTCTCCTAACAATTCTAGCACTTCATCGTTAGTCTTCCTTTCGACCCACTTTACTTTCTCCATCCTTCTCCACACTCAAATCTCAAACACTCTAAGTCTATTTTCATCTTCTTTTCGCAAAGCCCACGTTTCCGCCCCATATAGTGCCTCTCCAACTTTTCACCAGTCTTTTCTTCACTTCCCTACTCAACGCCCCTGTCATTAGTTCATGCCTACGAGTAAAACCTTCTTTTGCCAATGCAATTCTCCTTCTCACTCCAATGCTACTATACCCTTTTTCTTCCAACACACTACCTACTAGTAGATAGATCAATTGCTCTACCTGCTCTAGTTTCTAACCTCCTACTTTTATCGTTATGCTGGCCCTTTTTGTTCTTGAAAACCGCATTACTTTCGTTTTCTTCTGGTTTATCTTCATCCCGTATCTTTCATACTGTCCCTGCAACGCATCCAGAATTTTTCGCAAGCCACGGGCAGACTGGCTGACTAGCGCTTAGTCACCCGCAAACCTCACCGATTTTATCAATTTCCCCCCGACCTTTACTCCAGCCTCAAGCTCATTCCAAGCCTCTCTCACCATTTCCTCCGAGTATATGTTGAAAAGTACCGGCGATAACGGACAGCCCTGCCTAACTCCCCTCCCTATGGTTGCCCAATCCGATTCTCCATCTGCTACTCTCACTTGCGCCTTCTGCGCCATGCATAAATTCCGGATCAGTCTCCTGTCTCTCCAGTCTACTCCTATCTTCCGCAATATTTCCATATACTTGTCCCACCTCACTCTGTCGAACGCCTTTTTGAAATTACCAAAGCAAGGATCCAGAAAAATAACAGAATTATTTTTGAGAATAAAATGAGAGTTTCGAGTGGTCGAATTAATTTTAATCATTTCAGGTCGATACTGGACATATGTCGGACACTATCGATCCACGTTCGAGCTATTAGCAAAGTTGAAGCCCGCCTACTTTCCAGCGGAAATGTATCCAACACAATCGCAACAATCGCCAAGCACTTCCGGAAAATTTGATGATATTCAGGCGTCGCTTCTGAAGCATAACGATTAAGGGGGATAGATCAATGAAGACAACTTGGAAGATTCAAATGCTAAAAAAGAGATAAAATGAAAAGTCTTCCTGCAACCTACTGTTGTTGTGAGTAAATTCGAATAATAACTGCGAACACTCTGATCCACTCATTCCATCTCAAGCGCATCATATCCGGAATAATCCTTTAAAAAAAGCAATGCGCTGAAAAAGGACGCGCTCGCGCCTGGATGATCCTTTGGCTGGAATTGAAGAAGGGGGGGGGGGGGGCAACGGCAGTGGAGGGGGTATGCCCCCCCCAGGGGCCAATGGTATCGCGTTGTGTGTGCCTCTGGATGGAGAGGGGGATTTCGGGGACAGCAACGCTCCGCAATGCTTATCGCGACGGTTTTTGTCCCGAATTTCGCCAAAACACAAAATGGGGTACACATTCTCTCCACATATCATCAGAGAGGCCCTCCGGACTCTGTTTTTGCTCCACCTAAACAGCGCAATCTTGAACTGAATGGAATCCCGCCAAAAATGACACAAAGAATACGCGTATGGAAATAACTCAGAGTATTTTAAGGATCTAGACCTCAAATCGGTGACATGAAAAATGCCGTTCTGTAAGAAGGAACAGTCTTTTAACGATACAATAAGGAATACTGGTCAGAGGAGGACATCCATCGCTTTGTTGTTTCGATACGATTCAAGTCGCTTAAGGGTTAAGGCGCTTTTACACGTAGCAGTTGACTGCTATGACAGTCAACTGCTAACAACTATGAAGCTCCACTAGCATGTGTAAATAGTAACTGCGATGCAAGTTCAGGTCGATACGGGACACATGTCGAACGCTACCGATCCTAGTTCGAGCTATTGGCAAAGTTGAAGTCCGTCTACTTTCCAGCGGAAATGTATCCAACACAATCGCCAACGGAAAGCAATACACGACGGAATTTGGATATAATAACAAAGATATCCATCCCCGAATGAAAGATTCTAATCTTTAAAGATATGGAACAAAAGATAATCGTCAATGGAATTTATTGCTTGAAGAATTTAATGAAAATTTAAGCATCAATCACTATTGAGATAAAACTCTTTGTATTTGTTGTGGCAACGCGTAAATAGTGGCTTTAAGCTGCATAGAAGTTGGTGCAGACGCATCATAGCAGTAGCGATATAGATATATCGCGCATCACGCGACTGTCATAGCAGTCAACTGCTACGTGTAATCGCTGCTTTAAGTTGCAACCGTTTTTCCCATCCCAGTTTTCGATTCAGTTCCGGTTCACTTTTTTGTTGATCACCTTCGGTAATATTATACCTAAAAAGATTTAAAAAAAAACAAGAGCAATATGTTAAAATTTTGCGCACGTCATCATCATCAGAAAAGACGGATGTGAGAAATAATCGGAGTAAGTGGCCACTCAAGCAAATGGAAGTCGCGAGGCAACAAATATTGAAGCGAGAAAGATATTGAATTCAGCGCTTCAACTAGCCTAATGTCAAGTATTTACTTATAAATTTCAATTCCATAGTAAAATCAACAATTAGTAATTTGAACTTAATAAATCACAATCAAAACCAGGTCCAAAAAAATGTCTTCTACTGAAGTGTTCGCCAATATAATTCAGCGCTCGATACAAATAAACATTATGAAATAATATTTTTTCACAAAAAGAAGGAGCAACGGATGCAAAGAATTTTACCCTTTTTTATTACCACAACAGTGCGACGGACTGCGAATATGATGAAGTGGAAGACAACTACAATGATATCACGAAGGCAATAGGACAGGTCAGCGAAGAAGAAACTTGAATCATTTCAGGGGACTGGAAGACAACCGTCCGCGATGGAAGAATTGACGTATTGGTAAACCGAAATGAGAGAGGAGAGAGACTACTAGAATTCTGCAAGCAATTCACAAGTCAATGGTCGCCAACAAATAATTTAAGAATTACAACCGAGGGAGTTACCCTTGGAAAATGGCCGGATAAAGAAGAAGTTTTTAAATATATTGCATTTTAGTGGAGCGGAGATTTAGGAGCTAGGTAAAGAACTGCAAAAGATACCCGAGAGTAGATATCGACTGGTAACCATAGCACGGTGATGATGTAACGACATTTGAAATTCAGCAAACTGAAGAAAACAGTCAAGAACATATGGTAAGTCGAGAAACTGCAAGAAGTTAAAAACATCGGGTGGCCTTTCTGAAGGTGTTGGAGAACAAGATGGGAGGAGACCTTGTTGAAAATCATTGGAAGAGAAACGGGAAAACGTAAGAGCGGTGTACAGGAAGTCACAATATAAGTTCTTGGAAGAAGATAAGTAATCGAGAAGTATCACCGAGAAAACTCTGTCATAGAATAAAAAGGATCGATACATATCGAAAGGCGAGGAAAAATAGGGAGAGAGAGAGAAATTATTCGAGGAAGGATCTATGCGAAGGCATAAAAAAACATGTCGCTCATGGAAAAGTGTGATGTGCACAGATTTCGTCCTTTCGTCCGTTTACTAAGCATAGCCACGCAAAACTTGTATCTTGAGGCTATCCTCATGCTAGGGAAAAATACCCTCCTTTCAGATTTCATTGGTTATATTGGTGTCACTTTGTGAAAATGATGTTTAACATATTCATGATGAGGAATAAACAAAGAACTAGGGGTTGTTTTCATACAGTATTAAACACAAACCATTTGATTACGACAAGCAAGTGTCGGCATCAAAACCTTCATAGAGACACTTGGTTGTCTAATCCAT
The DNA here is from genome assembly GCA_933228895.1 of Platycnemis pennipes. Taxonomy (NCBI): domain Eukaryota; kingdom Metazoa; phylum Arthropoda; class Insecta; order Odonata; family Platycnemididae; genus Platycnemis; species Platycnemis pennipes. The sequence goes on along the minus strand of OW121855.1, from coordinate 121,843,976 downwards.
TGCTGGTGTTGAATACAATGATAAAAGAGTACCTACCCAGTTCCTTGTCTATTCCTCATCATGAAATATCACCTTATTTACCTTCGCATGATACTGCATTCCCTGAAAGTCGAATTAATTCGTCTACATTAATTGCCACTCATAACGCGATCACGTTCATGAACGTACTTCGATATTTTCTCGGAAGTCAAATCCTGATAACATAAACTGCTGTCATTTTCTCAACATTTAAAGGATGGTGTGCAGGCGGGATCAATAGGGAATCTATGGAAGCAATGCGAAGAAATGCAGGAGAGCTATCTGCATGCGTCTTCTGAATTAGTAACGGCGCCAAGGTTGAACTTGAACGTGCCTCGCCCACGGCAGCTATCACATGTGGATGGCGACAGCATACTATGTCCCCGCCGGGATTCGAAACCAGTCCTCCTAGCCTCCTCTCCTCAAGGCCATTACCCTCGATTCATTTACATTTACCCTGCAAGCCACCGCGAGGGCGTGTGGCAGGGGGTGAAGATCACCAAGCATGCACTACCGACATGCAAACAAGCAACTATGGGGTCTCATGCAACTATATTGTTAGTATCTATAGTTTTTAAGGAGTTAATACATGCACCATGCACTACAAACTACTCTAAAATATTTCCCCTACCTATCCCTTTACTATGCTGCCTATTCTGTTCTCTTATAGTACGGGGGAAAATGTCATTTTGAATCTATCAGTACGACGGTCTATCTCTCTAATCTTATTTATCTAATCTAGCATAATACGCTGGTGTTTTTAATATGTGACTAACATTATTCAGTATAGCTATCCGATTGAAATTTCTCTAATAGATTCAATCTGTACTTCAACCTACGCTCTACTAATGACTCCCACCTTAATTCTTCTATTAATACTGATACTGTACTCAACCTATCGCAACACCTTTTAACGAACCTAGCCGCTCCACGCTGCACACTGTCTAGTTCTCTCATCAAACCTAATTCATTCGGATCCCATACACTGGCTGCACACTCTGCGATTACCCCTTGAGGGAGCACCATTTCGGACAGCGTGCACCCTGGTTGCCGATCGAATACTGAGTACCTGGACGCAATGACCCTCCAGCCTTAGGAGTAAACCCTCGCGGGAGAAGGGGGGGGGGGTGGAGTAGAGGGGGGGGGGGAGGTGGAGTAGAGGGAAGGGAGGGGCGAAAATCCCGCTCCCCCCGTCTCCAAGCTCTCAGCGTCGGGAAAAACAAATTGAGTCCGCCCCCGACCCCATATTTCTAGTCGCCCCCTTGTCACCGCACTAAATGTCTCCCCAAAATGAAGAAAGACCTTCTCGCGCGCCAGTAACCTCGTTACGACCGAGAGCGGAATACATGCATCAATGTTTCTTCCGCGAGTTATAAGGCTCTCGGCTCCGAGAGGGACTTTAAGGAAACGTTGCCGTGTGTGCGGATGGGCCGTGGTCTCATTGAACAGAAGTGTTCAAGGTGGCTGGTTCGGTAATCGTGAGTCGTTGAGAACTAGTGCTCACATAATTTCAATGCCACTAAAAAATTGCTTGGACATGATTAAATTACACAATATTTGAACCGGATGCCTCAAATTCTCAAGTCATATTGATAAATGCCCATTTGAATTTAAAAATTGACATAAAACTTAGCATAAAACTTGATTTGATTCTGTTTCTAGGCAACCTGAACGTTGTCACCATGTGCATATTCTATGACCTTGGAGATGTTGGTTTCAGTGTATGGATTGAAAAAGTATGTAATTTTGTACTAAGGGTATTCGCATATTTTGTAGTGACCAAATAATTGTGATTAAATGCTTAAACATTTTTAACATTTGTTTAAACCATTTATTTCATCTCTCGTTTGTACTCAGCAACAACGCACATTCTGAATTTCGGCACTGCTGTTGTGTAGGCAATGGGGGCGTTTACTCGGAACCGAAATCGCAATTTTGTACACGAAATCGTTAGATGGAAACAAGAAACGAATTTTAGTGAAAAAATTAATCTTCTAACCATAACCATTCACTCATGAAACAAAAATTAAAATAAGCAAAAGGTGACGCCCACCGAAAAAGCTGCTGTGATAACATTGACGTCATTTTCCTCCCGTCCTTGACTGCTTTCAGGGGAGGGGGAAGGGAGTGGAGTGGGGTTCTCGGAAGGTCTGCTCGCTCAGATTCTGTCGCAATCGCTCCCATTGGGAGAGTCAGCTGTGTCCCCCCCTTTGCGATAAGGCGAAGTAGCTTCGCGGGCTCAGTTGTGATTGGACGAAGTCGATATACGTCAGAGGTTTCACCACGCCCACTTTTCCGAAAGGGTTAAAAACATCAGTTTTTCCTCGCTTATAACTTGGGAAATAATTGTCGGATCAGAACACGGAAAAATACGGGTCCTTTTATTTTACAAACTCTAATAGATTCGGCAATAAAAAAAATATGGTAAACGACCCCATTGTTTCTGTGTTTCAGCAGTCCTAACGGTAGGTGTCGTATTCGTCTATTCTCAAGAACTTTGTCAAGGGGACTACATTGTAACATTCGTGGACTTTGTGGTGTAATTTTTGAGGTTTATCGCGCGTTCGCTTTCCCTCGTCTGATTCGACGTTGTCAAATGCACCTCAAAACTTAGCGCGCGATATTTGAAAATTTAAGGAATATTTTATTTCTTTCGTATATACGGAGGAAATAAGTCGATAGCACTGGTTGATTTTCTCAAAATAAAAATTGTTGACTATTATCCACATCATTTCAGTTTTTGGTGAAAATCTGTATGGTAGAAACATAAATAGTACATAATCGACCCTTACGAAGCGGGTTGGGCCATAAGGCCCCATGTTAAAAAAAATTTAAATATCTCAAAAATTACATTGAAAACCCTAAAAAAATTTCCCGCAGAATTGTAGGCCATAATTAAAGGAACAAATATTGCAAATATGAAGAAAATCTATACACTTATAAATTTCGAACCAGCCACCTTAAGGCGACGAATGGAAGTGAAGATTGAGAACGGCGTGCCCTGAGACTGCTGCTGCTCGCTCTCTGAACACGCGGAAGGCCTTCAAGATCCAGGGCCCAACGCCCACTCCGAGAGCTTCACTTCGAAGGGGGCCGTCATACACTTCACATAGAAAGTTTTGCACTCATGTCGTTACGGATCACAATCACTGCGTTCACTCGGGACCGAAATCGCTTAGATGGAAACAAATGATGAACAATACTGAAGAAAATTAATCTTCTAACCAGAGCCATTCACTCACAAATAAAAAATTAAAATAAACAAAAGGCTACGCCCGCCGAACGAGCTGCGTTAAGGATATCTACGCCATCCACCTTCTGCTCTTCTTGACTATGTAGAGTGAGAAGGGAGGGGAGGTCTTCATCTACATAATACCCTGCAAGCCTCCTCATAGGTGTGTGGCAGGGGGTGATTTCTCACCAAACATGCACTACATATCATGCATTTAAAAGGAGTAGTATTAATATATTAGTCTAAACTGCAATATCAAAAAAGATAAAAATAGCAAACTACACATGCAAAAACGTGCTGTTAGTTGGGTTACCTTCAAGTCCTTACACCAACATGCAACTGCCTATGATATGGATTCAATCACTCGTAGTGGACATATTTACTGATATTCAAATCCCTAATTTTACGAGGAAGAAAGGACATTTCAATCTCTCAGTTCGGCAATCAATTTCTCTTAATTTTGTGATTATGGTCCAGTCTACCGTAATAAGTTGGGGTTCGCAAAATTTTTTTAACGTCATCACCGAAAATATTATCTTGGAATTTGTTTGAGAGATTAAGTCTAAATTTCAACCTGCGATCTGACAATTATTCCCATTTAAATTCATTTAATAGACTGGTTACGCTAATAAGGTTATCGTACTGTTCCTTTCCAAATGATGCCGATCTTCAATGCACCCGTTCAAGTTCGTTATTTAGACCGATTTCGTAGGGATCCCATACACTGGCAGCATATTCCAAATGAGGTCTAACAAGGGAAAAGTAGCTGATTTCTCGTACATGATCGTCACATTTACCCAGTACTCTTTCGATGAATCCCAGTTTACGATTAGCTTGACCCATAATTTCACGTACGTGTTCACCCCAGGAAAGATCATGTGTCAGTCTTATTCCAAGGTATTTTATGGATTCCACGGTTGTTAATTCATTATTACTTATTTTGTAAGTGCTAGAGGAAGAACAATTCTTTTCCCAGAAATGAATTACTACACATTTTTTTTATTTAATATGCCTGAATTCTGCCTGAAGAGATCCTGTCGCATCCTCAAAATAATCCAAAACAACTGAACAACGAAGTATTTCGTACAGATTTTGGTGCGACAGAAAGTGGGCTGGCTTTTATTTACTTATTGAGAAATTACGCTCTGGCTGAGTGTAAGCAAAGGAGCCGAACCAAAGCGAAGACGATCTCCTCTGCCTCGAGGGGTGAGTCTCGAAATTCGGTTGCCTTTCGCATCAACCCCCTCAACTTGAGAAGCGAGTGGTTCACTCAGGAACCCTGGATGGAAGGGTAACCTCCCTCTTCGCATCTCACCCACTACGAGTGAACGTTTACTCTAAATTTACAATGCTACACGTTTACTCTAAATTTGTAATGTTACATTGTAATCTATACATGTTATTTACTATGCAATATTATTATTCAAATCCAGGTTTTTCCTTTTCTGTTTATTACTGTGAAATGTTTGTAAAATTTAATATAAGGTAATCCTTAATTTTGCAAAATTGTACAATCGCATCACTGGCTAATTTTATTGAGTTACTTTACCCATTTATTTTGTCATTTAGTTACTTTATCCTATCGCAGTAGTTGATCTCTGATATGGTTAATTGTGATGTAATTTCTACTTCTGTATCATTCTCTTCTGATTGTATGCAATTATTTAGGCAAGTACTTAATTCTATTTTCACTGCAGAGTCAAATTGTGTAAAATGATTTATGTTCCATAGGAAAAGGTCCTAGAACAATAAACTTTATAATTATTATTAATTTCTCTAATCAATAGGCACGTCAGAAATACGGTGACCCATCGCGCACTTGGGTTGGTACTGAGTAATTAACCGAAGAAAAAGGGTCGAAGCAATTAGCACCTAAGCGACAAACGGAGAAAAACCTACACTGAAAATGAAGGGATGCATGAAAGTGATTTTCAATATCGCAAAACGAGTGCGTTCGAACGATGCGTTTTCAAAGGAGCAAACGACGTGGAAACAAAAAGGAGGCGAAGTGCGAAATCGGCCACCTATTTCACAGCAAGGCCGCCATTTATTGATTGTTTTGGAGCGGGAGCACTTGTTGTCAACAGAGCGTCCGCCATTCAACCGAGGAAGGCGATGATCATCGTTGGCGTGGGAGGGGGCCGATCGCCGGGGCAACGCATTGCTAATGGCGAGGTTGAGGCCCACCAGTTGCGTCCCGTCGTTAGACGCCTCGAGACTAAAGAGCGAACTTCTCCGACATTGTATTAACGCCCATTTACGAAACCAAAAGATGAAATGGGGTCGTTTACCACATTTTTATTGCCGAATCTGATAGAGTTTGTAAAATAGAAAGACAAATATATTTCCGTTTTCTGATCCGTCAATTATTTCTCGAGTTATAAGCGGCGAAAAACTGATGTTTTTAACCCTTTCGGAAAAGTTGGCGTGGTGCAACCTCTGACGTGTATCGACTTCGTCCAATCACAACTGAGCCCGCGAGGCTACTTCATCTCATCACAAAGGGGGGACACGGCTAGCTCTCCCAATGGGAGCGATTGCGACAGCATCTGTGCGAGCAGACCTACCGAGAACCCCCCTCCACTCCCTTCCCTTCCACGAAAAGCAGTCAACGACAGGAGGAAAATGACGTTAATGTTATCACAGCAGCTTTTTCGGTGGGCATCACCTTTTGCTTATTTTAATTATTTTTGATTTATTAGTGAATGGTTGTGGTAAGAAGATTAATTTTTTCACTAAATTTCTTTTTTCGTTTCCATCTAGCGATTTCGTGTACATAATTGTGATTTCGGTTCCGAGTAAACGCCCCCATTGTGAATGGGTTTTTTTTATTTTAGGGACTGAAGGCCGTTTTACACGGCGAATGATCAGGCGCATCGTTTGATCCGCAAATGAAATTAAGTGGTGACCTGAAATAGCTTCCCCTCAAGGGCGTTCTACACTGCGAATAATCATTCGAATTGCATACTTGAATTTTCTGCTCTAAAAGAATGCGCAATGGTAGGCCTATCCATGGTACTTATCAGTTCACGGGATAATTCTGACCAACGCTTGATCTCTGTGGTCGGAATGATTTGTTTACGTCGTCTGATATAGGTACGTGGCTAATAAAAAAGCATGGTGTGTGCGTGTTTGTAAATATACACACACACACACTATTCATGAAATAAAGCTTAGTGGAGGCTGAGGTTTAAGTTAATCAGAATTGAAGTTCAGCTATTAACGATAGATCGGTATTGTTACATTTTCGCATCCACTGCTAAAGTGTCCATACCAATGGTGGCAGCCGCAATTTTGCCGGAAAACGCTAGAAGGAGAGAGATAAGAAAGGGGAAATAGACGCCGAGGTATGCTAAGCCTGATTCAATATGAACTGTTATTAAAGGACTGTGAGGCCTACCGTATTTTTTTAAGAAAGACGCAGGAGCAATATCATACTGTATTGAATCTCACCAGTCATGACTATAAAAGATTGGACGCGACGACGAGATAAGCAATTTCTGTGACAATACGTGCATACCAAGTTCAACCTTTGATTTACATGTTGATTATTATATTAATATTTTACTGTCTGTTTCCGGAAAGATTTCGCGCTAATATTTTGAGCATCAGCAAGAATCCATGAGAGTACAATAAGTTTAATTATGCGTGTGGGAGTACCTATCTATCGGAATAAGAAAGTGAACCATTTAAAGGATAGATACGTACTACTTGTTTTGATTCATCCCAGTTCGTGGTAGTCGTGGTAGCGAACAACAGTTAGTTAACATCCTCTCACGAATGACCTGAGAGCCCACGGAAGGGTGCCGTTGGGAATATTTTAATGCATTTTATTCAATTTCAGTTTTCATGCTCTGTTCTAATTTTCATTGTTTTATGTCACAAGAACAATCAAAGTAATCGAATACCTACAAAATATATTATTATAATCAACTCCGACTTCGCCCAAAACGTGAATAATTGAAGAAATAAACCAGGTGCATGTCCATGGACATCACCATAAGAATTCTATAATTATTATTCCTAAATATGTTATGTGTCAGACCAGGGTTATGTTTGACCATTTAAACACTATCCCTGATATAATTCATTGTATTTTTACCAAAACAAATTAAATTCCGATTTAGACCTGACGCTAGAGATCGCTAATTTAGCACATTTTCGGGTAATATGGGAGACTTTTTTTGCAATTTTAAGGCCCTGAAGAAGGTTCCACCGTGACTCCGCGATTCAATATCCCGTAGAAGAGCTATGATATTTAATTATAAAATACCGATCCAGAAAAATACCTATATGGAAAATCATCTATAGAGTTATAACACAAACACAATAATTGTATGAGTATGCTGTTTTATAGCGTGTTGTAATTGCATTCTATTTTTTACAAGCTCTTTTAACTCATTTCGACCTCGGAAAATTACTGGCGTGTTGTTGCCACATTTAATTTACGAAGTGAGAATACACGCTCAATCCCGCTAATACGTATTTTAAATATTGTCTTAATTAGTTTTAAACTATTCCCTTGCAAATATAACTCTTTGTTTTGAATTTTATTAATAGTCGTATTTTTGAAAATTGTTTGTCAACAATGACGCTGCAACCATTTGGAAGCATTCGTATTAATTACACCATATCAATAACCAATGAAATATTTAAATTACATAACAAATATAATAAGGACCTTGATAAGGTATATTTATAAATTAAGTTTGCAAATAGGCTTGTAGGCACGTTCCTTCACAGGTACCGTTGCTAACGATAACAACATACCGTAGCGCCACTTTCATGTAACTAAGGCTTTTCTGCTTTTTTTCGAGGAAACATTTATTAATATCAATTAAGCAAGTGTGGTAAGGCGAGCACTTTTTCACAATGCTAATTTCTACATAAAATTGGACATCTTATAGTAGTTTTCCTTCAAAACGACATTTCTCTTTACATTATTAATCTGCAAATTTTACTGCACGGGCCATGCTCTGTCGCATAACCACGTATGAAATAGTTGATTTTCAACGTCTTTTTTCTTCAAATATATTATGGAAAGGCCAAATTCTTTTATTACCAATCGATAAAAGGGCCAAAAATTGTGTTCTGAAATTTTCACAAAAGTGACATCTACTTCATAATTCGGTGCCTTGATTCCACAAATTTAATCGACCGTCTCAATCCAATTCCATCACATCCAATGGAATCCTAAAATTCTATTTACCGGGGATATTCGAATCCGCAAAAAAAATAGGGTTGTTATGCATGTGTGACAGAAGCCAGAGATGTCGTTTGGCACTTTTGACATCCGGGAGATAGAGAGACATTCCCATGCGGAGAAAGAATTCCGCGAACGAGCACGGGTAACGGAGGAAGATTATGTCGCCATACTTCGATAGCAACGAGGCCGCCGACAGCGCCAGAGCGGCGAAAAGAAGGACGAGGGCGAAATCGAATGTCTGAGCAAAAAACGGGGGCGAAAGTATCGAGTGACTCAAAGTGGTCGTCCATCACTTTCAAAATCCACGGCAAACACATTTTCGGGTCGAGTGACCGTGCCAGTGACCTTCACGCCTCCGTGATTCGGAGCAGAGGCCGAAAAATGTCGACACAGCGGCGAGAAATTAGTTGTGCCGAGGCCCTGAACCTGACGTCGTCAAATTAACCGCACGTTTTATTTTAATGGCCGATGTTGAGGAAAGCTGCAGCTACAGCAAACAGCGGAGTGGCGAAACCCCAGCCCTTGCCTCTCTCTCCACACGGGGGTGGGTTAATTATTCTCCAGAACGAGAAACCTCCACCCGTGCTCCCCGCGGCCACTCTGATCTGTGTCAACGCCAGTCAACGCCACGGCACCCTACCGCACCCGTCTCGCACTCGACTGAGGGCGCCACGAGAGGCTGCGACGGGTGCGGGAACTAACGACCACTAAAAAGCCGCGCTTGTCGCTTAGCCTTTGTCACTGCAGTTCGAAGTCCGAATGGAGCTCAAAGAGTAGGCAGCAGGAGTAGAGATGGGCAGCATGGTAAATTACCGCGGTAATTTTCGTAAATTACCAACACCCCTGAAAAGTTTTTTTTCTGAAAAGTTCTTTTTCAGAAAATTTTTTCCTCATGAAGAAACCATTGGAATGGGAGATATTATAAATTAAGAAGCTAAAACGATTTTGTTTACATTGTGTCCATGATTAATTCCAATTAATTCAGAGTAAAATAACAAATGCACATTGCGCAAAGATATGTCTTTGGAATGAAAATTTCTCATCCTGTGACAAAAGAGAGGCAAATTGGGTGTTGCTGCCAACTTAGTTATAATTTTCTAAATGAGTTATAATAGATAAACGTCGTGATGTGTTTGAATAAGCGTCGGCATATATATGACAATGATATTTGATTTCGTTTTGAGTCCTCTGATAAGGATTTGCAGCTCAAAACTTAAAATTACCTGAAAATTACGGCAATTTTCGAAAAGTACCGTAATTTACCACGGTAAGTTACCTCAATTGAAAATTATGGTAATTTACCCATCTCTAAGCAGGAGTATTGCTAAAAACATATTACACCCCATTCTTCATAATATGAATTATACCAACGAAGAAGTCTTAAGATGAGTGAGACAAAGGAAAACCATTCTGAAAACCTTGGAAAGATAACAGGATAACCTAATTGCCTATATCTTGGCCTGATGAGGACATCGTCGAAGGAAAACTGAACGGGAAGAATGGAAAAAGGACGGCCTCTCATTAGATGTGTGGAGGAGTACTGAAGTATGTGGAGGAGAATAATTACGTTAATACGAAGAGGTTAGCCGACAAAAAGATACGAGTGGAGAACTGCGACAAACTTATGTTAGGTTGTTGATCGATGATGATGTGATGGTGAACTTCATTATTAATTTGTCAAAGCAAAAGCGAACTGTCAGAGTTCACCTATTTCCATCCGATAAATGAAATGAGTGTATACAATATCCTGAACCATATTTCAATGGTCACAATTTTCACATATTTGTGTCTGTTTCCTGGGCACAAATCGTTCATTTAAGTAATTGATGGACTCTGGATTATTAGATTAGTCGCAAAGAAGATCGGCTGACTGAGTTGCGATTGTATTGCACGTATTTTATAATCCAAAAACGCAGAGGCGTCTAAATTGAAGGCGAGTGTAAAGTATGAAAGGGTACCATTGCGTCGAAGGGACAGAACGGGTCCTGGTTGCATAATGCATCTAAACATCTATCGAAATGAAGCACAACATGGGGTCGTTTACCATATGTTTTTTTAATTGCCGAATCTGATAGAGTTTGTAAAATAAAAAGACTCGTATTTTTCCGTTTTTTGATCCGTCAATTATTTCTCAAGTTGTAGGCGGCGAAAAACTGATGTTTTTAACCCTTTCGGACAAGGGGGCGCGGTGCAACCTCTGACGTATATCGACTTCGTCCAATCACGACTGAGCCCGCAAAGCTACTTCGCCTCATCGCAAAGGGGGGGACACAGCTCACTCTGCCAATGGAAGCGGTTGCGACAGGATCTGTGGGAACAGACCTTCCGAGAACCCCCTCCACTCCCTTCCCTTCCCCTTATAGCAGTCAAGGACGGGAGGAAAATGACGTCAATGTTATCACAGCAGCTTTTCGGTGGGCGTTACCTTTTGCTTATTTTAATTTTCGATTTATGATTGAATGGTTGTGGTTAGAAGATTAATTGTTTCATTAAAATTCTTTTTTCGTTTCCATCTAACGTTTTCGTGTACAAAATTGCGTATTCGGTTCCGAGTAAACGCCCCCATTCTGCAGTGAAACACCAGCGGAAAGCATAGGATCTCTCTTAGAATACAAAGTAAATTCCCCAGCGGCATATAGGCACAAAGTGCACCACAATGGCCTTGAGTACGATGAACAGACACAAGTTTCTCATTTAGCAACTAGGGCAGTGTGCTAGAGGTAAAAGGGTAGAGAATATCCGAAGTTGGAAGGGAAATCGAGTTGCAAAGATTTTTCCGAGGAGATGATTAATCTCAGAGTCACCGTGAGGATAAAAATAGACCGCCAACTTAAGATATGGATAGATAGATAGATAGATAGATAAGCGTCTTTATTGGGGCGAGATTGAGACTAAAAAGTCCTCTCTTCCATCTAACCCCTCGTCAATGCATGAAATAAAGCACATATATGCATATAAACGTTGTTCTTAATACTCAAAAAAACATATAAAATTACAATAGAAAAATACTTAAAATTACAATGAGGAAAAAATAAGTAAAATAATATGACTATAAGAAAAAAAAAGTTATACCTACAATATGAAATATATGAATATAAGGTTACGATTTGGAAAACGGCGTATAACATCAACAAGATGCAATTGATAAAATTAAAGGTATGTGTAAAAGATATGTACAGTTGTGGGGAACAAACGTGAGGATAATAGCTGATGTCCGTCACGGGAAAAAACCCACTGCAGGAAAACACCCACACATGAAGGGGGGTGTGAAAAACCTACTGGATGGATAGATGCGGTGAATGGGAAAAGGTGAGGAAGGAAGGTGAACAAGGAATGGATGATGGTCGAGGAAGCCATGAGGACCCACTGTTCGAAATGGTCGGGGAAAAGACGAGGTCCGTCCTCAAGAACAAATCGCGGATGCTACAAGAACCAGTAGCTACACCTGAAGATAGGCTTGTGCGATGAGTCGATTAATCGAAGTCTACGACCATCGACTGCGATGAGCCGATGAGAATTATCGATGTCGATGAGTTGATTCGAATCATTGATGTCGATGAGTCGTAATGTGCTACTGACACGATAAACTCCAGCTCTGCTGACTACATCTCTTCCTGGCGGAGCTCCACAAGTACGAGGAGGTCCCGGCTTTATCCTAATCTTAAGACGTCCTACATTGGTATAGGGACAGGAAGAAACTGTGTATCCCCGCCTTCAGAAGTACGCGAGGAAACACCTCTGTATTCCTGCCACTTCAACGTCGTCAGAGCGGTTCTTCAGCGATTCAGGGAAAGTTGTGTTGGACGACCGACATCTACTCACCGATGAAAATGCGGATATGAGAATTGTATTACACCACAACAAAGAGTTGTCGCTTGATTTGTAACTTGGTGCTTGTTTCCCTCTTCAGGCCTTGTCCTTCTCAATTACGTTTGACCCAATTCAATCTTCACTTAATAGCCACACCAAACTGCCAACCGAGACATCCGCACCGATCATCGATAGTAATCGATCGTCGTAATTCATCGATCATCGACATTCATCGATCCTCTGAAGAATGAAGAATGGCAGAGATAAGAGAGGTCCAGCCGCGAAATCCACAGAGAGAGATGTCTGCCTCCCGCACTTCACTCGGAATCGAATGAACCGACCACAACACATTTAAGATCTTGAAATGACATAGTTTTTAAGGTAAGCTAAGGGGCCTCACGAGGGAATGGACTGTAATCATGAAGAATACTAGAGGGACTTCACCTTAAAAATGATCTGGATATGAAACGATTCCACGACATGAGCGCCGGGAGGAGGAAGAGCGATTCGATGCACAACGCGTGATCAACGGGTCGTCCCTGAATTTATTGAGGAGGACTCCATCTAATATGATAGCCCCAGTGCAATGCAGCTAAAGCATTCAGAAACCAGAATGGAGAGACAATTGGCATAGACACAATCCAAAGAGGGATAGACATAACCTGTTGAGGAATTGTTAACGGGCACGCACCAGTCTCCATTGCCCAGTTCAAGAATGGAAATCCAAAACGGTGCTATAAATTCAAATGGTATGGAATGGTTTACGGTACTACATCTACATCTAAATAATACCCTGCAATCTACCATAAAGGTAATATAAAAATAGCAAATCAAATATGCAAAAACACGCTGTTAGTTGGGTTAACTTCAAGTCCTTATACCAACATGTAGCTACCACTGTAATCCATTGCTAAACTCGTACTGGATATATTTACCGTTATTCAGTTCCCTAAATGTACGAGGAAAAAAGGACATTTTGAATCTGTCAGTTCGGTAATCAACATCTGTAATTTTGTGATTATGGTCCAGTCTACCATAATAAGTTGGGGTGCGCAAAATATTTTTAACAACATCACCGAAAATATTATCTTGGAATTTATTTAGGAGATCAAGTCCAAATTTCAACCTGCGATCTGACAATGATTCCCAATTTAATTCATTTAGTAAGTAACTAGTAAGGTTATCGTACCGTCCCTTCACAAATCTTGCCGATCTTCGCTGCACCCGTTCAAGTTCGTTATTTCGACCGATTTCGTAGGGATCTCGTACTCTGGCAACATATTCCAAATGAGGTCTAACGTGGGAAAAGTAGCTGATTTCTCGTACATGATCGTCACATTTACCCAGTACCTTTTGACGAATCCCAGTTTACGATTTGCTTGACCCATTATTTCACGTATGTGTTTATACGTCAGGAAAGATCATGTCCAATTCCAAGATATTTTATGGATTACTGTCCAGCACCGGCCAGCATTGCTACGCATGAGGGCTCGGACGGTGAAATGCTTCGTGTGAGGGGGAAAAGTCATGACTGCAGCGCGTCGTATCAAATCGCATCTGGGAGGAATGAGAGGAAGTCCCTGAGAGGATGGAATCCGAGGAGATAGCTCCGGATGGCGATAAAGACGCAGAAGACAAAAGACATGGGGAGGAATGCCGGAACATAAAGTTCCCTTCCGAAAATGTAAGAGGAGAAGCGGAAGTCGCTGCTCGACAGGAGAAAGGAAGAGGGATCGAGAGAAAAGACTGGCCGTAGGAACATCGCAAGGCCTTTCGTGAGGCCAACAGGAAAAAGGAAACGGCAACGACGACTCTATTTACCAGATCCTGAAAGATATGGCAACATTCGTACAAATCCCAAGCAATTTAAATTTCAATCTATGTCAAAACTGGAGGGATAGAGAGCTTAAAGGCATCTCACTGGTCACGTCTTTGCGAAAGGCGAACGGAGGTGTAAGAAACCTAGGAATGGGGGCGTTTACTCGGAACCGAAATCGCAATTTTGTGCACGAAATCGTTGGATGGAAACGAAAAAAAATTTTAGTGAAAAAATTAATCTTTTAACGACAACTATTCACTCCTAGATCAAAAATTTAAATAAGCAAAAGGTGACGCCCACCGAAAAAGCTGCTGTGATTACATTGACGTCAGTTTCTCCCTCCTTAACTGATTTTCGGGGAAGGGAAGGTAGTGGAGGGGGGTTCTCGGAAGGTCTGCTCGCACAGATGCTGTCGCAATCGTTCCTATTGGCAGAGTCAGCTGTGTCCCCCCACTTTTGATAAGGCAAAGTATCTTCGCGGGCTCAGTCGTGATTGGACAAAGTCGATATACGATTGAGGTTACACCACGCCCACTTTCCCGACAAGGTTTAAAACAGTTTTTCGCCGCTTATAACTCGAGAAATAATTGAGGGATCAAAAAACGGAGAAATACGGGTATTTTTATTTTACAAACTCTATCAGATTCGGCAATAAAACAAATATGGTAAACGACCATATTCTATCTTCGCCTGCTGTATTCTACTGTTTACTATTTCTTTCTTTCTTCATCCATCGCTGTTCACTTGGCCTCTCAGCTAACAGTACTCTTTTACCTCCATTAGTTTTTGTTTTTCTAGCTTAACATTAGTCATTTAACATTTAACCTGATCTCTCCTGCTGCATCTCTTCTCTTTTTATTTTATTTTTACTTCTATTTTACAAACTATCATATTCGGAAATAAAAAAATATGGTAAACGACTCCATTCGGGCTAAAACTCTGCAGGTCACGTTTTGACCTGAAGATGCCAACTGCAACGCGGTCGAAACTGTCGGCAGGGGCAATAAGGGCCCGCGCGGGAGATGTAAAAAATTCCAAGCAACATTTCACCCCGAAAACCTTAATGATAAACTAATGAACATAACATTCCAAAAATAAGGTATGATCGTAGATAGCACACAAGTTTCCGTGTATAGATACAGAGAGCAACGATTTGGATACGAATGAACCCGCAGCAGACATTTGCTAGTATTTTGGCTCAAAGTTCATCAATCAAATCAGAGCGGAATTATACACGTGATTAGGATATTAGGAGGACCCTGTTGAAGTAGTTTGAATTTAGCGAACGGGCGCAGATACGAGACTAACCGGCTGATCCCCCACCCCTACCCCTCACCCTCTCTGATTTTTCCATTAATGATGCTTTTTTATTCTCAAACGAGGTTAAAATTTGTGGAAAATTTCTGGAGAACAAAAATGTTTCGACCTGTTCTACAGTAATTATATAGACAGCAACAAAGTAATCATTTGCTAAAATAAAGCTAACTCAAATCAAACTTCGTTTGTTGGCTGAGTAACAAGGAGAGTATGACGCCAATTTTCATGTCAATTGCATTCGTATAGACCTTGAGTAATCATGAGAAAAACATCGACAGAGTGTGAATAACGCAAAAATTAATAATTTGTATTTTATTTCTAAGTATACGGACACGAAAGGCAGATTCAAAGCCACCCGTGGCTTGTACGGGGAACCATACGTTTGCGTTACACGTATTCTATTCAAAAAGTAAATTTATGACCTTTACCTGAGAATACTGTTGGTGTCTCTTTAATTGGACTTCGTTTAATTACAAGCTCACTTTAAAGATCGGCGGAACGAGTCGATTTCCTAGAGTCTCACAAGTTTTTTCGGTTCGGTTGAGTAGAGAGGAAAACCTGACTGGACGAGTGTGACGTGAGATTCAATGCATGAAAATATTGAACACTTGGGCCAATTGCCAGAATAAAACTGACTTCGACACAAAATATCAATTGCAGTGACATAGCAAAGGAGCACGAGTTCTCCTAAATTTGGGGCCCTACTATTCAGATAGAAGGGCCCCAAATTTTGGAGAAGACATCAGAAGACGACATTAGAAAGATCAGCATAAAAAATTTATTTTTGAAAAAAGAGTAATTTTTAGATAAACTTTTACGGACACATAAAATTTGTTAACCAGTTCGTTCATAACTTTTTCTTTCAGTGAACAACTATGAACTCAGTTTTAAATTTGGTTCTCAGGGTCTCCCATATCTCATTTCTCCTTATGCTATTAGTAATTCACCGCGGGGGAGCCGACAACTAAACTACGCCGCTAAATCCAAGTATGAGATAATTTTAAGGAATAGCTAAACTAAACAACTAAACTACGCCGCTAAATCCAAGTATGAGATAATTTAAGGAATAGCTAAACTAAACAACTAAACTACGCCGCTAAATCCAAGTATGAGATAATTTTAAGGAATAGTAATCCTTGTTCTACAATATTTTAGACCAGTCGAAAATTGTAGCTTAATTCATATCATGTTTTAATCAGTAAAAGTTAAGGCAACAATACAAAATTTTCTGTTATCTAGCACGCTGCTTCTCCAATGGAAATCAATAATATATGTCTCTGGATAAAATAATGAGCGGGTTACATCAGGTCTTATCGTAATAATACTTGACTCCTTGTGATCTCCGACGAGCCTCACACCCTGATGTGTTAGGATATGTTACGCCCGGCAGAGTTCAAAAAGATACAATTATATAGGCTTCCGAAAAAGATTATGTCGCTGCATGCTGATGTCACAGAGTTTGAACCCTGGGGATGGACCTCTAATGAAAATTTACCAATATAATTCCATTGTCCTTCTAATTAATTTTTTTTCAATTTCGTGTCACTTAATTTTTCCTTCAAAATGGAGGGCTTCATCATTAAAAGCTTCAAAATGGAGGGCTTATGTCTGGGCCGAAATTCGCCCACCTGCCCGAGTGAAGGGGCGACTCAGCCCCAGAGCTCCAGTTGTTCCTCCACACGAAACTAAGTTTCACTATGTCGCATGTCTGAAACGCATTTTAAAAGTAACAAGATTTGGAAATGGTATAATTTCCATCGAATAGACGGAAGAACTCGACGAAGGATAAAAGTCTCCTCATAAATGGAATTTATGCCAACCCGTTGTTCCTGATAGACCTCGCCGACCATTTACAACTACATCAACACAATACCCTGCAATCCACCATAAAGGTGTGTGGCAGGGGAAGGTGAACTCGAAATAGGGGACTAATCAATCTACTCAACAATATTTAGCAACAAGGAACATCATGGATGTCATAGCGATGGAAAGGAAACCACAATTTGCAAGTGAAGAAAGCTTCAAAGTGGGACAATATTAATAATGTATCCTGATGGCAGAGAATATCATAATGTATGGCAGAGGGAAAAAATTGAAAAGCAAAATGCGATGTGATATAGTGCATGGATTTCGCTCGCAGCTTAAACGCGCATGCGCGTGCGGGCTCGTCGATAACACTTTCATTCGAGGCGAACGAATTGCTGAGCGTCTCGTTTCGATCGACGCAGACGAGAATGCTGCTTCCACGGTCGATGGGAAGGGTCGAATCGACACCCCCTGGTCGATATAATAAGTGCGCGGTCGTGCATCACTGCCAATCGAGGGTCGATTTGACCTCCCGTTCCCCGACCGAGCGACAAATTGGATGGCCTGCCAAAGCGATGATGGCCCATCCCCGGGAGATAACCGCTCGGTGATAAAAGAGACCATTCATTTGTTATCTGCGGATTCAAACACACCACTACCCATTGCCTACCGGGCTACGTTCTGAAAGGTGACCACTCATCGCGTTGAGGTGAAAGTTCAAGCACGGGCACGAATAAAAGTGAATTGCTAAGGGCGGATCCGGGGTCACGTGAAGATGTCGAAACACGGCGAATGCAACACGTTCATATTCTTAGATGCATCACGCAACGATATTCGCAAGCAATATTTTTTCAGAGAAATTTTCGGATTTTTTTCAAGTTCTGGAGTTCGATTAATTCCATTCCGTACTTTATTTCCGTGAGACAACACTGTGCACTGTGCACCGTTATTACTAATGCTTACATCGAGAGAGCCATCAATGAAGTCAAGGAGAAGTGTTCTGGAGTGAACATCCACGGAGAAACAATCAGCATGCTACGATTCGCTGATCACATAGCTCTCATAGCAGAGACAGAGAGGGAGCTGAATAAGATGCTAACAACCATGGAAAGGACAGCGGGCAGAAATCAGCTGAAGATCAATAAGAAGAAAACTAAGATATTGGTGTGCAGCAAAAGAGAAGAGGCCAAAACCAACGTTAAACTAGGAAAACAGAAACTGGAAGAGGTGAAAGAGTTCTGTTACCTGGGAAACAGAGTAACCAACGATGGGCGAAGCAAGAATGAAATAGTGAGTAGAATAGCCCAGGCAAAGAGGGCATTCTATCAAAAGAAGAATCTACTAACAGCTGGAAATACAAGCTTGGAAGTAGGAAGCATTTCATTAAAACGTATATCTGGAGCATGTTTCTTTACGGCATAGAGGCATGGACGATGAGAGCAGCGGAGAAGAAAAGGGTGGAAGCATTCGAAATGTGGTGCTACCGAAGAATGATGAAGATAAAATGGATCGACCGAGTGACAAACGAAGAAGTCCTAAGAAGAGTGGGAGAAAAGAGAAGTCTGCTGAAAACTATAAAAAGAAGACGGGACAACTTAATCGGCTACATCTTAAGACACGATGGCCTGATGAAGACAATCGTCGAAGGAAAAGTGAACGGGAAGAATGGAAAAGGCAGGCCTCGTATGAGTTACATAGAACAGGTCGTAAAGGACGTGAAAGAGAGGAACTACGTTGGTATGAAGAGGTTGGCCGATAGAAGAATCGAGTGGAGGGCTGCGTCGTTAAGCAACCTTAGGATTGTTGACCCTTGATGATGATGACTTTATTTCCATTCATCATTATTGATGAACATAATTTGAGTTATTTTGGTACCATCTTGGACGAAGGTGTACTAAAATAATGCGCGGGAGAGAGAAGTTTGGCAATGAGGCTTTTACTAGTCGAGATGTATTGACAGAAATCCTCGGAAAATTTGTTAAGAGAAGGCGTGAAAAGGAAGGAAGTTTGGAGGAAAAAAGAAGACACGCAAGGGGGTTCAGGCAGAAGGAATAATGGTTGACAAGGGTTCAGGCATATCCAAAGGATCCGAAAGTGGGAAAACGGAAAACGATACGGTTGATGATAAACGACCTGTTTCGGTCTTCTTCCATCTCGTAGCAAAATGCTAATTTTAATTATACATTGCCCGCGTACAGATGGTGTTTGGGAACTGAGAGTTTTGGGACTGTTCTTGTTGTGGAGAGGAATGGAGATGATCAGATGGGAGAAGGGGAGACGCCTAAGGAAGTGGTATGATGGGACGTGCGTGGAGATTTGGAGGACTGTCCGGAGGGGGGAGGAGGAGAAGGAGGAAGAAGAAGGCTGGTGCTGCGGAGGAGAGATTGGAAGAGGGACTGGAGACGTGGATTGGGTGAGAAGGGCGGATGGTGGTCAGGCAAGGACACAGACAGGACGGATATTTGCGTTCAAATCAGAGAGTTCACTGCTTGGAGAGCTGAGTCATCGATTCCCTTCATTCTTGAAGAAGTCGGCGAGTTTTCAAAGGGGTGAATAAAGGGTCTTCTTCAGGCCAAGCTCAATTGGCGTCTGCATTAAGTACGGAGTACACAAGAGGATACATACTTAAGGAGATTCCACCGTACTCCGCGATTCAAACCCCCGTTAAATAGCTATCTTATTTAAAGAATAAATACCGATGCAGGAAAACACCTATATACATGGAAAATCATCTATAGGGTGATAACGCATACACAGTAATTATATGAGTATGCTATTTTATAGCACGTTGTAATTGCATTCTATTTTTTTACAAGCTCTTTTTTAACTCATTTTGACTTCGGAACATGGCTGACGTGTTGTTGCCACGTTTAATTTATAAAATGAGAATACATGCTCAATCCCACTAATACGTATTCTAAAATAAGTTAAATATTTTCTTACTTAGTTTTAAACTATTCCCTTGCAAATACAACTCTTTGTTATGAATTTTATTAATATTCGTATTTTTTAATACTGTTTGCCAACAATGACGATGCTACCATTTGCAAGCATTGGTATTAATTACACCATTTATATAACCAATGAAATATTTAAATTACATAAAAAATATAAGAAGGACCTATGTAAGGAAAATTAAGTTAGTAAATGGCTCGTAAGCTCGTTCCGTCACAAGTACCGTGCCCAATGATAACAACATACTGTAGCGCCACATTCATGTAACTAAGGCTTTTCTGCTTTTTTCCACCACACTTATTAATATCAATTAAACAAGTGTGGTAAGGTTATAGCTTTTTCACAATGATAAATTCCACATGAAATTGCGCATCTAATATTGGTTTTTCGTCAAAACGACATTTCTCTTTACATTATTATTCTGCAAATTTTACTGCAGGAGCCATGCTCTGCCATTTAACCACGTATAAATTAGCTCATTTCCAACGTCTTTTCCTTCAAATATATTATGGTAAGGCCTCATTATTTTCTTGTCAATCGATAGCAGGGCCATAAAAACAATGTGTCCAGAAATTTTCACAAAAATTACATCTTATTCATAATTCGGTGGAGCTTCCTAAAGCCCTGCTCCACAATCTCCTGTTAAATATTTCCACTCTATTCCAGAATAGTGCTGATAACACCCGCGGTTTACATTAAAATCAACTATTCGAACCAAAGGGGCTCTACTAAACCCGATTTTTACGATCTACAAATTTAACTTAGCATGCGCGCTACCTATCCCCAATTATCGTTAAAACGGCATTTTATAATAAGGCTAGTTAACTATCACTGAAATCTAAATGTCATTAGGGTCAAATACTTCCCATCAACGATGGAAAGGTTCATAAAAACGATGATAGTCGTTAGGAATGCTAGAACGCAACACGAGGAAGAAAAGTGAGTGCCATCAATTTCAAGATGTGTCATTTTAATATCCGTGGAGATCATATCATGCAGATAGGGCTCATATTTTAACGACTGTAAATCTACTTTTTCTGTGTAATTTACGTTTTCACCTCCGTTCGAGAAATCGTTATTGGCTCGTGTCCTAGAGAGAGGCCTGGGATGGATGGACTGTAAGTCGTGGATCAAGAGCAGGAGGAGGAGAGGATTATCACGCAAAATCGGAACAACGTTCGTAGAAGGAAACGGGACATAATCTGAGTCCCTATCCGACGTCCGGCTCGACATGCGAGACCACGTAAGCGCATTCAACTCCATTTCGAAGGCTTCGAGACACTCTTTTCCAAGAAAAGGTCACGCCGCTGTTTCAAGCCAAGGAAATGTTTGGGGTTTCTGGTCCAGCGAGGGATACGGCCAAATTGCATCTGCCCACAGCCAACAGAAATGTATGGGAGTGGTGCTAAACTGTAGCATCTTAAGTGTTGTACCAATAGGGGCGTTTACTCGGAACCGAAATCGCAATTTTGTGCACGAAATCGTTAGATGGAAACGAAAAAAGAATTTTAGTGAAAAATTAATCTTCTAACCACAACCATTCACTCATAAATCCAAAATTAAAATAAGCAAAAGGTGACGCCCACCGAAAATGCTGCTGTGATAACATTGACGTCATTTACCTCCCGTCCTTGACTGCTATAAGGGGAAGGGAAGGGAGTGGAGGGGGTTCTCGGAAGGTCTGATCGCACAGATGCTGTCGCAATCGCTCCCATTGGGATAGCCAGCTGTGTCCGCCCCCATTGCGATAAGGCAAAGTAGCTTCGCGGGCTCAGTTGTGATTGGACGAAGTCGATATACGTCAGAGGTGGCACCACACCCACTTTTCCGAAAGGGTTAAGAACATCAGTTCTTCGCCGCTTATAACTCGGGAAATAATTGACGGATCAAAAAACGGAAAAATACGGGTCTTATTAATTTACCAACTCTATCAGATTTGGCAATAAAAATATGGTAAACGACCCCATTGTTGAGTATAAATATCAGGGAACGGTCATAGATATCAAAGGATAGAGAAAAAATAAATATGAGCAATAATAGCCAGCTCTGTTTTAATAAAATTCTTATTTATTTGCATCGTGTATGAATTGAAATTCTTGGAAACTATCTCAATACAATGGTTCCGGGGAAGGCTAAGCAAGAATGACATGAATTAGTTTAAAATCGCCATTAACTTCTAATCAAACGCTTGAGCCCGTTTACATACTTATCCCCATTAACACACTTTCTCAAGACGCCCGTGGGCAAATAGACAGCAACATACGCAGCATAGTTCATAACACTCAAATCACGAGATGAGGGAGGCATCAAAAACATTGAGGGCGCGAATTCGATTCGGAAACTGACGGAAGCCTCTCGGCCTTAGATTAAACAGAAGTTTGGGATGGATTACTCGGGCAGTCGCTCCCCTACGTACCGGATGTGACGTATTTTCGACACGCTCTGCTGAATCCGAATTCGAAGATAGGACCACGGTTCTTCATCGAGCGACAAGGGTTCGTCGCCGCCTTTGGCCGCGGGTGGCGAAATGAACTTCGGATTGAATTGGGAGGGCAGAATTGGACGGGTGAACGGATGTGGGAGGAAATGTATTCCCCGTCGTCGCATTTCGCAACGGATAGACCGGAGGAGGAAAATGGGACCACAGCAGAGGGCGCTGGCTCGAGGATTACCTCCAAGAACGACGCTCTTTCTATGCATATTATCTTCGGTGAGAATACCAAGTACTGTCGGATGTCAACCATGGAGCGTTGAAATCATGACGAAAGAAATTTATTGGACCCTCCCCCCGCCCCACTTGAAAAGCACTGAAAAGATGGTATTCGTGGTAACGAATAGAATAAAACTTTTAGGCCGTGTTCCAATTCGTCATTATGCACCCTTCAAACTCTTGCCCGCTCTTTTCGATTGTCAACTTTCGGATGTGACGTCGTGTAGTGCGGTTCCAATCCGTTTCAGAGCGGATCAAGAAGAGCGCCAGGGCCTAGTGCACGTAAGGGTACGTCCATGCTCCCTTTTGCGCACTACGATAATAACAGAGGAGATTCAGGAGATAAAATTGCTAAGAGTGGATGATGAAACGGATTTGTATTATGCATACTATTATTATTTGACGTTTGTATGTAATGAGAACTTCATATATCTCGGGAACCAGAGTAAAATTTTAACGGAATAGAATAGTTAGACTGAAAGTAAGCAACATGGTTGCAGATAAACTTTCTTAAGGCGAAGGAAGTTGTGAATAGTAATTTGTAATGTATTTAAGAAGTATTTTAGTGTAAAATGACGTTAACGTACGGCAGAAATGGTGCTCACTAAATGAAAGAGTATTTATTACTTTTTATGGTGTGAGGACTACGGCAGTGAAGTGGAACTTACGTGTTTTACATGTTGAAATAATTATTAGGTTGTTCTTACTCATTGGTAAATGAATGCCGGACCATCTTAAGAATTGAAAATTAACTATACATACAATTGTAAGTCCATGGATTAGTAATTGGCAATACGAAAGAAGATAAAACAGAATATTTGATGTAAAACGTCCATATCCAGGCATCAAATTCAATATTACTTACAGGTAGGTACGTACTGTTCATACTAATGGTCTGTACTTTATCAAGGGTAGTATAGGGTACAACTAATCATGCTCGTAATTTTTAATGAATGTAACTCTTTATTTACTTAGTTATTATCCAAATTTCATGCATAGAATCACGTATGTAAATTACTCCAGATTTCATAACTGGACAGTATTGATATATTCGCAATGGATCCAACATTGATAAAATTTGTTTAATGAGAAATAAACAGCATGTTAAGCTGTCCTTGGATATTTCAATTAATGCCTTGTTAAGTAATAATATGCGTTGTGAATTGCGCCTGTTAATTATTTTGCGCACCAACATTTGTTGACATAATCTTAACACCGTTGCGAGTTCGTATTAAAGGATACGAAGAATACCAAAAGATTACCAAACACCATGAACAACGCCTCAAAAATTGGGTTTATTATTACATGCAGACACAGCACAGAAAAGTCGTTTACTTTCACATCCCGATTGTGCTTACAGAGAAATCTCTTCCGAAACCACACGATAAATGCTCGTCAACTTTTTACAGTCAACACCACTGCCACAAAGTTTCCATGGCGCTAATGTCGGAATAGAGCAAGTAAGTGCAGAAAAGGGTGAAAGTGCAAGAAAGAGCGTAAGGGTGCAAGAGCGTAGTGCACGCCCTTGTGGATTGGAACACGGCCCTAGTCTATTCCACACTTTTTTAATAACCGACCTAGGTTTCGACAAATTTTTTGTCATCCTCAAGGTAACTTTTATCTGAGTAACAGCCTTATATATCCACCAGGTCGTTGGGGGTGAGGGGGAGGAAAAACAGAATCAGAAAGGAGGGGGATGAGTGGGGATTGGGGTTTGACGGTTAAGAAGAGAAGGGGAGAGAGGTAAGGTGAATAAGAGGAGGGAAGAAAGTGACCTTAGCTGAAAGTGAGTTGCATGGGTATGAATCAGGTGGGAAGGGGGATTTTAAGGAGGGGTGAGTGGTCAGGGAACATATAGTCATGACATAATCGTTCCTTATCCGGGCTATTCACAATCTCAAATTGTTCCAAAAAGTTCAATTTCAGCCCTTTGTTACACATGTGTAAAATCTTGGGTTTAAAATCACTAAAGTGGCCCATTTCACATAAATGTTTTGACAACCCAGATTTGTCGTCATGATATATAAAAACACTGTGTGTGTTCCTTGATGCGAATAGAAAAATTTCTACAAGTTTGACCAATGTCTATCTTGTCACAGTCTAAGCACTTTAGCATATACACACCACTCCTGTCCAACTCATCAGTTCGATCTTTTGAATTAAACAAAAGTTTACCGATGGTCGATGGATTGTAAACAGATAATCTCATAGTGTCTTTAGGAATTATCTTACATAGCTTGTATGTTATTTTATTAACAGCAGCACGCACCATCTCCTAGGTCTAGTAAAGATAGCAGAAAGATTTGTTAACGTATTGATAGCGGTCTTTTTCTGTGCTCTGTCAAGGAGTTTTAAAATCAAAGAATCGTCGAAACCATTTCGGTTAGCTAAAAGTTTGATAATGTCAAGCTCTTATTTAAAATTATCTTTTGCCATGGGGATGTTGAGAATTCTATAAATCCAGGATCTAAAAGCTGAGATTTTGTGCGTGAAGTGATGGCATGAGTCCATAGGAATAGTGACGTCTGCGAAAGATGGCTTCCGATAAATTGCAAAGTCATGTTTACCATCTTTTATTTGGATCGTCAAGTCCAAGAAATTTATTTTTCACCCCCGATTTCTACGGTGACATTAATGGCATCATGAAGGGAATTAAGGAATAGAGAAAAACTATCGAGCTGCCGATAGGTACCGATCCATGCACACAAAACATCGTCAACGTAACGATACCAATAAACAACATTAGTCAAAAGTGGGTGATTAGATTTAAAAAGGCTACATTCTAAATCGTCCATAACATGTCCGTCCTATCTGATATACTGAAAAGATGGTCGTTGATGTGCTTACTATCATCCTCGCCTCTTCTATTCTGCATCTACACAATACCCTGCAAGCCACCATAAAGGTGTGTGGCATGGGGTGAATTCTCACCAAGCTATTTACACATGCGAGTGGGGCTTAATAGTTGTTAGCAGTTGACTGTCATAGCAGTGAACTGCTACGTGTAAACGCACCTTATGACAGTCGCGAGATGCGCGATATATCGATATATCGCTACTGCAATAATGCGTCCGCACCAACTTCTATGCAGCTTAAAGCCGCTATTTAGGCGTTGTCATAACAAATAAAAAGAGTTTTATTTCAATATTGATTGACGCTTAAATTTTCGTGAAATTCTTCGAGCAATAAATTCCATTGACGATTCTTTTTTCCCATTCTTTAAACAGTAGAATCTCCACTTTGGGGAGGTATGTCCTTGTACAGTGGTGCCTTGAGATACGACTTCATTTCGTTCCGTGACCGAGCTCGTAAGTAAAAGTACTCGTATCTAAAAGCAATTTTCCCCATTGAAATTAATTGAAATGTGATTCATTCGTGCCAGACCCCAAAAAAGCATCCCAATATTTTTTAAAAATGTTTTCCACGTGAAAAAATATAAGGAACAAACATTGTATGCAAACAAAATGAAACCTAATAAAAGATCAAGTAAAGCAATAAACATATTGGCAAAGTCGATTAGCGTAAGGTACGTACGTATTGATTTTTTCGTTTCCCTCACTTTTTCTTCTTCAGTGGCTTTTGTCTTTTTTGTCACGCTTTCGTCACTTTCATCCGCAGAGGGCGTTTCAATAGAAACCTGTCCAAGGAGTTCTGTTTCCTTCTCCCTCTTAGAATGTTTCTGAAATGAGTTAGGCAAGTGCCATTTAAGATGCACGACCAGTTGCAACCTTTTCAGTGTGGTTGTTTTCAACGAAGTCCGAAACTTTTTCCCACGTTGCCAACAATTCCATTATCTCACTAGAAGAGATAAACTCCTCCGCTTCTGGCTCCTCTGCTGTCTCCTGCAGAAATTCCAATTGTTGCTGCGTCTGTAGTTCGGCCAACTCCTCCGTCGTCGGAATTGACAAGCTCTTTGATATCTCCCTCATCCACTTCCAGGGCCATGGACCTTCCGAGATACACAATCTCTTCCAGTACTCCCTCTTCAGGTCCAAATCCTTCAATGTCCCTTTCAGTCTCAGCCTCAGGCCACACTTTGTTCCATGTAGAGATCAAGGTCCTTTTTGTAACACCCTGCCAGGCCATATCAATAATTTTGCGGCATATGACAATGTTTAAGTGGTCCTTCGAGAAGTATCGGAGGGTGAGGTTAGTGCTCTCCGTAACCTCAAAGCAGCGTTGAAGCATGTGTTTGGTAACAAGTTTCTTGAAATTGGAGATCTCCTGTTGGTCCGTGGGCTGTAAAATAGGGGTGGTGTTGGGTGGAAGATAGAGAACCTTTATAAAGTTGAACACTTCTAGGATGTCGTCCTCTTAGTGGGTGGCAAGTAGCATTGTGGAAGACGAGAAAGACTTGCAGGGGCATTGACCTCGAGGTGTTTCTTAACGGCAGGACCAAGTTGACCCATTCCACAAAAAACTTCCTGGTGACCCACGCCTTTGGTTTTGCCCTCCACATAACCTGTAGCTTCTCTTTTATAACCTTATATGCCTTGAAGGCTCTGGGGTTTTCTGAGTGGTATACGAGCAGCGGCTTGATCTTGCAGTCGCCACTCGCATTTGCACACAGTGCGAGAGTCAACCTATCCTTCATGAGTTGGGTAACGGGTGAATTGCAAAATAAATTACAAACCTTGATGAATTCAGGTATACGATATGCATACAACGTTAATATTTACGACCATGTAACGCCTTATATTAAGTTATATTGGTTAAAATTAAAATATAGAAGGACATACCAACTATCTTTCCTTATGCTTAAAATGTTATCTTGTAAATCACCAATCTCTATGAAAACGCAATACAAAACAGCTGTTACTGCTATTTTTATGCATGTATTTGAAACCTTTTAATGTGTTTTTTGTTTTTCCATCCAATAATAATATAATACACCACTATTTCTGTTCCAAAAGGAGTCCTAGAACAACAATAAAATTATTGTTATTCCACCTTCCGAAAAGTGTATGCGGACACTTCCCGAATTTAACGTAGCATCTTAACGTAGCAAACAGCATTTTCTAGCGGGGGACATGACTAGGATGCTTTTGGAAAATAAGTCTTTCCCGTTCGCATATGTCCTCATCTACGTCCTTCCAACTGCTAGCTCCAAACACCGCAAGTGCATCTGAAGCCTGGAATTTATGAAGAGATGACCAGAAAAGATAGGAATTTATGGAAGCGTGAGAATGTTGAAAGTGTGATGGAAAGGCGGACAAATGTTAGCGGAGAAGACTGCTGTCAGGCGGCGGATTAAACTTGAGGGCAAGGGAGAGGGCTGGAGGTCGCTATCGAAGTTACGAGAAGATGGGGAGGAAAGACAAAGAGGTATGAGACGGATGTTGTGAATTAGGGGAGAGAACACGCTGGAACAGCACTCGAACACGAAACTCCCAGGTTCCCGGAAAAGTGCTTCAGCCAATTGTCCATGTGTTGTGTAATGATGATTTTTCACTTTTCCACTCTCATTACATTGTCTGCCCTGCCAATTTAAATAACGCTTCCAATGAGCACTCTCTCTCTCTCTCTCTTACGGATGATTAAACAGGTTTTCTTTACAAAAAAATATTCCATTGATTTCATGCAATAATTTAACGACCATATGTGCCATCATCACGAATATTTGAAGAATCGACGTTTAGTATATCGTGCTCCCTACGTGACGGACTCTTCCAACCCCCTCCTTGTCCACAAAGCATGGCAACGGTTGGTCTAGCCCCTCCATTGATTATCACCTAATAATTGGACGGCGTCTTCAGCAACCAAGGCGTCCTTCTCCGTGAATTCCCAGAGGCTTTGAAGGAAATGGATTTGAGAAGAAATACGAAGTACATATAATGCCATGATGCGACCGTAATCGTGCTAACTACGCCACCACCTTCAAGGTGAAAGCCAACTTTAAAAACTGGTTTGTTCACTTAAAACAGATCCAAATATTGCAAGATAACCGCGCAAAACCTTAGCGGACTATGTAAATAACGATCGAGGAAGTGTAATATTTTATAAGGAAGAGAACGTTTATAACACTTCAATCTGATCAATCATTACTGAGAAATTGCGCTAAATAGAGAGACATTATTAAGTGTGACAGAAAAAAACACCGGGATCAGGATATCGTCGTATCGGGATATCGTCATATCTTGATTCGGGTTTCGAAATATCGACTCCCGATATCAAGTGCATATCGAGTATCGTCGACGACATTTCGTGGTATCGCACAGCCCTATTCTGAACTGTTCTAAACACACTGACCGGAACTTCCACCGCAGTGCAACCGCAGCCAATAGGGTGTCGCCTCACGGTCACGTGCTGTTTGTGTTAACACTTCGTGCCTACTCTGCCTTATGTGCAGAGTTGCTGCCTCAAATGCAACTTCATGAATGAATCTCCCACCTCAATAAAACTTGGGCTATTGCAATAAATCCTTCAAAAAATACGCAACACCAGATATCTAAACGCTGTATTATTAGTATTCTCAATAATTTTAGGTTTTGGGAAGCCATTAAAATGGCAAAAATGTCGCGAAACTTAAACAAAAACAGCACGTGACCGCGAGCCTATTGGCGACGCGGTGTCGCAACAGGCTGCCGATTTGAAATAGACTCGCTCCTAGAGCTGGTTGGCACTGAATGGCGGACAACGAAACCGATAGCGTGATACCGTCTTTATACATCTACATAATACCCTGCAAACTACCATAATGGTGTGTGACAGGGGGTGAATTCTCACCAAATATGCACGACACATCATGCATAAAAAAGGATTAGTATTAGTAAGATTTAGAACGGCATCGTTCTAAACTTCACTATTTAAAAAAAGATAAAAATAGCAAAGCAAACATGAAAAAACATGTTGTTAGTTGGATTAGCTTTAAGTCCCTATACCAACATACAGCTACCAATGTTATCCATTGCTACACTCGTATTGGATGTATTTACCGTTATTCATATCCCTAATCGTACGAGGAAAAAAAGACATTTTCAATCTGTCAGTTCGGCAATCAATGTCTTTAATTTTGTGATTATGGTCCAGTCTACCGTAGTAACTTGGGGTCCGCAAATTATTTTTAACATCATCACTGAAAATATTAACTTGGAATTTCCTTAGGAGATTACGTTAAATTTCAACCTGCGATCTGACAATGATTCCCAATTTAATTCATTTAATAGACTGGTTACGCTATAAGGTTATCGTATCGTCCCTTTACAAATTTATAATGGCGTAATACCGTCCCTTTTATAACAGCGCCGGAGGCCACAGCCAAGAGCAGTGTAGAGTTCAATGAGATCAGTGACGATCCATTGATTACAGCGTCTCAGCCAAGCGACAGGCGAGGAGGAAAGGGAGGTAAGTGAATAACGAACGCCGCCGTCGCGCCAAAGGGTCATGGTTCATTGGGGGTGTTGGCGGAGGCAGCGACGGAGTGGGCTGGAGAGGAAGGCTGAGGAAAATGAAGGGATGCGGCAACTATCCCGATTCCATTACGACAACGAGGCATATCTCGACCCTTGGCTTCATTCGTGAAAAAGTAGGTCGAGATAGAGGGGAGGGTGGAAGAGGGGGGAGGCCGGGGGGGGATGAGAGCCGTCGTGTCGCGGGATTTCGGGTCGAAAAACGAGGGCAAACACCACCCCACAGGCGAATTATGAATTTTAATACGAAGTATTTCACTAAATATTTTCAGAGAACTCATGCAATTAAAAAAAATTCTTATCTCCCCAACTCGTGCTAACCGTTCTCTATTATATTCCCTATATGCAAATATGAACACTTGACATATATGAAATGATTCAAATCTAAGGAGATGAGCTCTACGGCATCTTAAAGCAACAAATCAAATAAAATTCACCAATGGCCGTAAAATTGGCTACCCTCGTCAAGGACAATTGCTGTGTTGGTTTGCGGGAGGGCCAATTCCACAGCGGTGACACAACCACAGCCTCTCAACCAGAAAAAAAGGCTGTAGTTGGTCACTGCTGTGGAACTGACCCTCCCGCAAACCAACTCAGCGATTGTCCCTGACGAGGGTTGCCAATTTTACGGCCATTGGAGAATTTTATTTGATTTGTTACTTATGAATAGAGCGCGGAAAAAAAGTCTTTTGACTTTTTGTAAAAGTGGGACTTTTGTGGTTTTAAATACATATCTTCACCAATTTCATCAAATAAAACAGTTTTTAATGACTTTCTTAGAGACTTTTTGGGACTTTTTTGGGGTGGCAAGACTTTTCTGATTAAAAGAGACTTTTATGGGCCTTTTTATTTAAACCACATGCCTAAGTTAATATTTGGCTGTTGTGATCACATTTGTTCAACTGTGTGTTTTACGCATCTGTGTTTTTCATGCGGTACTACACGGAGCAGAGATGTACTGTAAAACGTAAGCTCCTAACAATTGTTAATGCGAAATTTTAATAATAGCTCCAGAAACTGCTGTAAATTCTTTCTATTGCTACACCGTTCATGAAATAATCACACTCAGTGCTTCAACCCGAAGGTTGGTTTGGATAGGTGAGGGTAGAGCTAACCCCGTACTTATCCATTTGCAAGTTAAATTCACATATTGTTCCTTTCCCTGGGCCACCTCGCACTTCGAGTTTTTTTGCTGAGGGTGCCGAAAGACTTCACAAAGGAATATATTGATCTGAAAGAATGCATTGATCTAATTATGAACCAGCTTATTTGAACCCGGGTACTGACAAGCCGACAGCGCTACACTGTATGCTAGCACTCCGCTCTTTTTTAGGAGATCAGTAGAAAAATGATACAATTATTAGAAAGATCATCTAGAATTTCCGACGATGTGAACGCGTCACATTGTGTGCAGATGATCATTAAATGAGCCTACATTGTAGCGAGGCAAGCATGACGTAGATGAACCTGGACCCTCGGCTGCGATCAAGCGGAGAAGAAGATTTTAAAATTATCGCGAAAAACAAGAGAAAAAGGTCCTCAGCTTCCCCGAAAATAGGGGTACAGGACCTGTACAATGGACAACAAATAAGTACTTTTTTCTCATTTTCGGTTTTTCTTGAGCCGAAAACTAAGTTTTGAACTATGAAATCATGTTTCAACTGCCTTATAACATTATGGATCCTATGTAGAAACTTGTTTTGTATTGTATATTATAAAATTTTCCCCTTTAAATTTGACTGGAAAAACGCCGTTTCCAAGGCTTTACAATGGAGTGTACTTCCACCCTCTTTGTCATCTAATGCCTCTTTAGTAAGAGGTAGGGTGCTGGGGACTTCCAGATATTGAAATAGAGGAACAATGAGATGGGAGGGTTAGTTTCGAAGAAAGTGAACCATGGGGAGACGGGAGAGCGAATATAAACGACGGGAGGGGTTAAGCGGGGTTGCATAACTTGGAGCATACAGCCCCGCGACGCGACGTGAAAAGGACCCTGTTCGTCCTACGTCAAAATGTTAGAATACCTTTTTTGTTGCTTATATTGTCTACTTTCCGATTATCTGATTAGTTTTTCCCTAAATTAAAACTAAACGATTTATAAACTAAAAGATTTTTTTAGTGGTATTTTCAAAATTTGAGGGGGTTGCGGGGGGAATTTTTGGTGGTAAGTTAGAAATTCGGATTTTGCGACCCAAAAAGCATAGGATAAATCAATTTACAGAACTACCTCTAATTTTTCCAAGTAAAATCCCCTAATGCCTAGACTAGCATCTCTAGGCTCTTTTCTCCAACAATTCAGTTAAATTCAGCAACTTTCTCACGGAAATAACTCAGACTTTTTGCGAGACTTTTTTCAAAAATATTGGTGACTTTTTAGGCGACTTTTTTTGCAAAATTGAAGACTTTTTTCCGCGCTCTACTTATGAAATGATGCCGAAATAAATTCAAAAAACGCAGAAACGGATGCGCACACCTATTCTTTCCAATAATGATTCATTTTGCGACGAGTGACTAGTTGCGTGACTGGTTAGCACAATTCCTCAATTTCGTACGAAGATTCCTTTATTAAGGCCTGGTTACACGATGCATTTACACGCGCGGGTAGATGCGTGAACACATTCACCATCAAAATTGCACCGTGTAAAGACTCAAAATTGCGCAAATGCGTGAATTCGTGGACAGAAAATAGCCCCTGTTCTATTTTGGTGAATGTGTGCGAGCAATTTGTAGTCGTCAACAACAAAGTCAATAACAATAACTGAAGTTCAGGTATGATGTCGTCTGTTTCGTAGAAGTGGCGCTTGATACTAGTAAAACAAAAGAAATCGCGTAATGCGTATCTAGAAAATGGTCGAACAATTGCGTGAACACAAGCATCGTGTAAACACTCCTCAAGCGCGAGAACGCGCATCTGTCCAGACATCTATTCACGCATCTGTCCAGCCACGTACTTGCGCGGGTAAATGCATCGTGTAACCAGGCCTTTAGATGCAGACAAGTGCGAGAATCGTGATTGTTCACCCCTTTCACCACATTCCATGTGGCTAGCAGGGTATTTTGGAGGAGGAGATGAGGTAATGCACATCCACCTCTGATCCACAGTTACCGACCGAGCGAAGAGAAAACAAAGATTTATAAAAAGAGTACTTGCGAAATGCGATGAGAAGACAAAAGAGCAGCGATGTTACTTTTCAGTAGTTAGGCCCCACCTTGAGTATGCAGCCAGTGTATGGGATCCTAATGAATTAGGTTTGATCAGAGAACTAGACAGGGTGCAGCGTAGAGCAGCTAGGTTCGTTAAAAGGTGTTACGATAGGGTGATTAGCGTTTCAGAATTAATACAAGAATTAGAGTGGGAATCATTAACAGAGCGTAGGTTATAGTACAGATTAAATCTATTAGAGAAATTTCAATCGGATAGCTTTACTGAAGATGTTAGGCACCAAAATAAAAACACCAGCGTATTATGCTAGATTCGACCAGATTAATAAGATTAGTGACATAGATTGTCGTACTGATAGATTCAAAATGACATTTTCCCCCGGTACTATAAGAAAACAGAATAGGCAGCATAGCAAAGGAATAGGTAAGGGAAATATTTTAGGGTAGTCTGTAGTGCATGATGCATGTATTAATTCCTTAAATACTATAGATACTAACAATCTAGTTGCATGAGACCCTATAGTTGCTTGTTTGCATGTCAATAGTGCATGCTTGGTGATCTTCACCCCCTGCCACACACCCTCGCGGTGGCTTTCAAGGTATCGTGTAGATGTACCGAAGAAACTGGATATACTCCGATTGAGGCAATTGAAGTCATTATAAAAATAAGAGCGATGGAATATGCGATAAGTATCTATTAAAGGTAACCTTTTCTCGCGAAGAGACATTAAAGCTGCGACCGAACTCGTCAAATAGAGACGCCTTAATCTCAAGATTTAAGATTCTACAATGCCAATGCAATGATGGGGGAGTATTACTATGTGTGCGATATGAAGTCACGCGGATTGAATAGGGAGCGTGGTGGCCTAGTGGGTAGAGCGCTTGGCTACTCATCCAAGGGTCCCGGGTTCAAATCCGAGTGAAACCTTTGGACGCCCTCAAACGAAAAATCCTCGGAGTGCGAGGTGGCTCAGGGAAAGGAACTGCCTCCCCCCTATACCCTGAGATGTGTGAAATTCACACGCCTGTGGCTTAGTTCGGGGTGAATTCAACCCTCACCTATCCAAACCAACCCTCGGGTTGAATCTCCGAGTGAGGCTTGAATCGGAAAATATTTCCTTTCGTGAATACTGTGAGAGTCCCACCTCCCGGGAAGATCTCCCCACCTCCAAATGGACGCTCACGGGCCAGTGTAAGTGGCGAGGCCGCACACACACACTTGTAATTGTCTTTCTGGCCTTGGGACAGCACGTAAATCTAATTCCACCAACCACCCCACAAGACCAGAAATGGGATCTTGAGATTCCAACAACCAGCGCCTTTTAATCCGCAGACGGCGCTGAAAATGAGGAAAACAAGAAAGAATCGCTGGGCGAGGTATTGAAGCTACCCCTTGAATGACAGCGTACCGGGCTTTTTCATTCTTACACAGACGCATTTAATCAAGAATAAACAATCAAATCAAATAAACCCTAAAAAATTATAGAAATACTCTTTCAATTACAATACACTGGATCCATGGCGATAATGAACAATTGAAATTGAAATAGAAAGGGATGCCCTTTTCGCCTCCAGTAGTATTAGCAATGTTTGTTAAATAATCACATTCGTTGAAAGTTCATGGAGCAAAATTACATGAATTGCTTTCCCTTTTTCTTCGACATCTATGGGATCAGGAGACACACCCGATTCACATATGTCAACCCTCTGAGAGTTGTACTTGGGAAATAAGGGACTGAGTCACTGGGCGGGTATAGCTTACGCGGTCCTTCGGGGTTAGAATCTGGCAGCGAGGGTTCGCTGGAAGGCTGACGGCAAATTCTGTCTTCAAGGCAGCGGCGGCAGGGACCTCTCTCTCCGACAGTCGATCCTATTGCAACCGGCTAACCGTCGTCCTTCGCTATGACTCTGCATTTATTCGCTCTCCCTCAGGATAATTGAACTGCTCCGTCCGTGCGTCCAGTCTGAGCGTTCACCGGGCTCTCCACTCTTTTTTCATGGGTGTTTTCAAGTCTGTTTCCGCACTAATAGGCGCTTCAGACCGGGAGGAAAGGTAAGAGGATAGGATTGGAAGCTTGAGCTAATGCTCCCACCTTTTTATATTTCACGTCACACCCATAATTCCCTGCGTGAGAGTCGTCTGCTCGAAGCTCCGACAGCGGTGACAGGGTGGGCGTTATTTGAACTACCTTGATTCTTTCCACTTACTCACTCAATCGCTTTGCACTATAAATAATTAGGTATTTTTAACAAAATAGTCCTTTCGGCTGTCACATAATGGGGACCATTACATTACTAGGTTCGTTAAAAGGTGTTACGATAGATTGAGTAGCGTTTCAGAATTAATAAAGGATTTAGGGTAGGAATCATTATCAGAGCGTAGGTTAAAGTAGGTACGGATTAAATCTATTAGAGAAATTTCTATCGGATAGCTTTACTGAAGATGTTAGGCACATATTAAAAAAAAAACAGCGTATCATGCTAGATTCGACCAGATAACTAAGATTAGAGAGATAGATTGTGTATTACTGATAGATTCAAAATGGCATTTCTCCCCCGTTCTATAAGAGAACAGAATAGGCAGCATATCAAAGGGATAGGTAGGGGAAATATTTTAGAGTAGTCTGTAGTGCATGATACATGTATTAACCCCTTAAATTCTATAGATACTAACAATCTAGTTGCATGAGACCCTACACCTGCTTGTTTGCATGTCAGTAGTGCATGCTTGGTGATCTTCACCCCCTGCCACACACCCTCGCGGTGGCTTGCAGGATATCGTGTAGATGTAGATATAGAATACAAATGATTATTTAAGGGTTAATTTTACTCGCGTGGAGCAATATGTAATCTGAATCCATTTATAACTCCAAACTACCTATACTCAACACCAAAAACTGTTTAAAATACAGTATCATAGTGGACATAGGACGCAGGTTCATCATTAATATCATTATTAAAAAATAATTCCTCTTCAATGAAACAACTTCGGCCGTCATGTGGTGGAATTTTTCCATAATTGAGAATAATCATGAACTTTGTAATTATCCACACGTTTTTAATAACCAACCGGTTTCAACACTCACGTGTCATCATCAGGGACTATAATTTTCGAGCATTGGAAAGACCTTAAATAGTGCACTGGAGAGGGGGTATGTCTCTTTAGGAAGGGGAAGGAATATGAGGGAACGCTTGGGTATAAACTGGTTGGAGGTTACGATGGGAAAGAAGTGAGGCATGGGGCTACATCACAGGGGTAAGCGGAATATATGTAGGAGGTTAGGTCAAATATGAAGGTTGTGGCGAATAATGGGGTATACCAGAGCAAGTTGTCAACGGGGAACATTTAAAATCCGTCAAATCATTTAAAAGCAAGGTATCGGTTGAGCACCGTCGTTCTACAACTTCGAATTTCTCCAAAATGTCAAGTTTAAAATCTTTTTCCTGGACGTGTAAGACTTAAGGATTGAATTTTCCTCGGTGGCCAGTCTCTAGTAGATGTTTGGCGTACATTGACGTCTCATCAAAGTATCTAACACACTTCTCATGTTCTTTTACTCTGGTCACAAATCTTCTCCCCGTTTGGCTCACATACACTGCGTTGCATTCACCACACTCTATCAGGTACTCACCACTTTTATGCTCCACATCAATTTTGTCTTTAGAATTGAAAAGTAATTTGCTTAGTGTAGTCGAATTACAAACACAGATTTTAACAATGTCTTCGGGTAAATGTCTAGCTATTACTTGACTAATATTGCCTAGGAAGGGCAGTTGAAACCATTTCTTTGATTTTCCGTGGGGAGATTGGTCCAATTTACAAAGTGACCGTGTAGCTTTTGAAGTTTGAATTTTATTTAACAATTTTTCCACTGTATCTTCACTGTAGCCATTCTGATGAGCTATTGTTTTTATGGTCGCTATCGCGAGCTATTGTTTTTATGATTATTGCTGGCAGCAGAGACAGCGAGATGAGAGCGAGGAATTGGCTCCCCAAGTCGGAGAAGTGCACGTACGAAGCAACCGCACCTTTTCGCTGCAATTCATTCCGACCTCTTAAAGAGGCAATCCACGAGGATGATCGAAAGTTCATTTCGGAGAGGAAGGAGAGAATTCATCCTGGATGACTAAGGAGATCCAATATCGGTACAAGAGATCCCCATTTTTTACATAAAAAAAACTTAACCAATAGTCCCGAAGACGCCGCGCCGTCCGACATCGTTCTTGGAATAGAATAACTGGTGGTTGAATTGATGTGTTCAATCCACTTAAGGAGGTTGGCTCGCGACTGCTTGAGTCAAGTTGTCTGAGGAATCTTATTAATTTAAGTACGAGTATATGCCTGTTAAGTGATCCTTACTTCACAAAGAAAATTACCTAAGCTATTGATAGTCATAAGTATCACAAGAAATACGATGTACAGTCGAAGGATTTATTTTTTATGATAATTTTAATCAGCTCGACGATGGAGTCAATTCAGCATTTACTTTAAAGAAATAAATTCATGTACTCAATGAATTTACTAATGTATAACACCAACATATTACTATCAAAAGTTATGTTATAATATTTTTCTGAAATATGCTTTAATATCTCATTAGTAATGATATTATTTATACGCCATACATTTTGGCTGGAGCTACCGCAGCTCCACTTGAAGTCAACTAACGCATTTCGTCTGCTATAAGCACAGAAATTGGTGGATTTAGCGAAATATACGGTGGGTTGATGTCTTTTTTTTCCTGTCATTTTATTTCTTGTGAAATTACGCATAAAATATCAGTTTTTGCAAAAATGACATGTCACTATGGTATTTTTAAACGTTATATTCCCATGTGATGGCCATTATCGCCGTTAATCGTATGTAATTTCAAATTCAATTTGTGGAACAAGGAATGTGGGTTGGTGTAATTATCTTTGCTTTATTAGAGAGAGGACCTTTAGTCCTTTATGAGCTGAAAATATAAAAAAATTACGTGACTTTCACTTTTCGGATCAACCTCCTTAAAACGTACTCCTCACCTTCCGAAAGACGAGATGCCCAGTATATGAGGGCATTGAGCTTGGTGTTGCACCATTGGCTGCCAAAGCTCGTCCGAAATCAATTATGCATATCCTTAAATTTGAGGCCGATTTGACAAAATATGACGCGTGAGGGAAGTCAGCACAGGAAAATTCTTGGTTAATTACGAAACACACGAGCGCGCATTATAAAGGCCTTTGATCGAGCTGAACAGTAATCCAAGCAATATATCACTCATTTATTTACCTTAGGCGCACATAACAACGGTGAAAATATTCCTATTTCACTTAACCAGTGTAATTCTTAATTTGTGGCGAAATTGTGACATCGTACAATTTCTGAATGAAAAAGAGCCCTGAAAGATTTTTTCTTCTTTTCTCGTAAAGGATTAAGACTTAATTTTTTTCTTGCATTCTCTACGGATGATTGTCCTTGAGAAACTCGTTCTCTACCTGTGAAAGTTGTTGAGTTTTCAAAATTCAATATTCAAATGTACGTGTTTTCAAATTACACAGAGAAAACAGGAAAAATGAACACTAATTTCCGTAAAATTATTAAAATAGAAGTCGACAGATAAATAAGCACTACACAGTGTAGGGGAATACAATATGTTAGCATATTATCATCATTGTACTTAGCCCATACTTAGCAGACAAAAGAGCGATGTTACTTTTCACTAGTTAGGCCCCACCTTGAGTATACAGCCAGTGTATGTGATCCTAATGAATT
Organism: Platycnemis pennipes; assembly: GCA_933228895.1. Lineage (NCBI taxonomy): Eukaryota > Metazoa > Arthropoda > Insecta > Odonata > Platycnemididae > Platycnemis > Platycnemis pennipes. The sequence goes on along the minus strand of OW121855.1, from coordinate 121,804,780 downwards.
AGGGTTGATCAGAGAACTAGATAGTGTGCAGCGTAGAGCAGCTAGGTTCGTTAAAAGGTGTTACGATAGGTTGAGTAGTGTTTCAGAATTAATACAAGAATTAGGGTGGGAGTCATTATCAAAGCATAGGTTAAAGTACAGATTAAATCTATTAGAAAAATTTCAATCGGATAGCTTTACTGAAGATGTTAGGCACATATTTAAAACACCAGCGTATTATGCTAGATTCGACCAGCCAAATAAGATTAGAGAGATAGATTGTCGTACTGATAGATTCAAAATCGCATTTTTCCCCCGTACTATAAGAGAACAGAATAGGCCGCTTAGCAAAGGGATAGGTAGGGGACATATTTTAGAGTAGTCTGTAGTGCAATATACATGTATTAATCCCTTAAATACTATAAATACTGACAATCAAGTTGCATGAGACCCTGTAGTTGCCTGTTTGCATATCGGTAGTGCATGCTTGGTGATCTTCACCCCTGCCACACACCATCACGGTGGATTGCAGGGTATCGTGTACATGTAGATGTGACAAGTAATGTCTTCATAGCATCCGCATGGACATTCTAAGCAAAGAGATCCACGGAAACGACTAGTAACGACCTGGTAGAAAAACTTCTTCTTGGAGAAGTTGAGCAAGAAGAAGATCTTGGCAGAAAAAAGAGAAAAAATTCCTTTCTCTTTGGACTTGAGTCATTGCAATGAGCATCCGTAATAGGATTTGGAGTCTCCAAAAAAACGCGAAGACCTGCGGCGTCAACTACACGCTTTCTAAACAGCATATGCAAGACGCAAAATCATTGCGAAATGAATAAATATTAGCGACCTGGCCGTCGGCAAAATAAACAATATGTACGAAATAGGTTAACATTTTCGTATTCTCTCTGATTTCAAGAAGAATGCCTGGTTGACTGAAAATGCAAAAACCGTATTTCAAACAACTGAAAGTATAACAGCCTCCAAGAATTAAGATCCGCTCACAGCAAAATATTTTCCAATCTCCGTAAACCTCATTAGTAATTTGCGGCATATTTCTAGGCCAAACCGTTTCTAAGATAGATTAATTAAGATAGGAGACATAACACTCGGAGACTTATTTGCTAACGAAAATTCACCGCACTGTCCAGCGTACACGCATGATAATCTACATCTACATCTACACGATACCCTGTAAGCCACCACGAGGGTGTGTGGCAGGGGGTGAAGATCACCGAGCATGCACTACCGTCATGCAAACAAGCAACTATAGGGTCTCATGCAACTAGATCGTTAGTACCTTTAGTATTTAAGGGATTGATGCATGCATCATGCACTACAGACTACTCTGAAATATTCCACTTACCTATCCCTTTGCTATGCTGCCTATTCTGTTCTCTTATAGTACGGGGGGAAAATGCCATTTTGTATCTATCGGTACGACAATCTATTTCCCCGAGGTAAATAGCAACAGTATTCCTATGGTATTTATCAGTACTCCGTATTCATGTATTTATTAGTATCGCAAAAGTATTTCCACTGAGACGCAGAAATACTACCCAGCAGTATTTATTGATATTCATTATGCATCAATCAGTATTCCACTGGAAGTATTTATAGCTATTGCTTACGTAGTATTCGGTTTTCTTTATGCAGTATTTATATGCATCTCTTTAGTATTTATAGATATTTCTACGTTGATTTGCAGCATGAAAAATGAGACAATTAAATGTCTGAATTTATACATTACTAATCACATGTTAATGACAAAATTCAAATTCAGGGCGCCAAAGGAAAGATACATACCACCAAAATAACAGGAAGTATCTACTGTAGCAACTCAAAATTACACATTCTCACACGTTTTCACATTTATGGGTCAGATGTGAATAAGATATTTGCTGTGAAACCAGTCAACAAAGTGGAGATTGATGATTAAATATTGATGGGATCCACACAAATGAAATACAAATTTAATAATTTTATTCTCTTGTTAAGACTTATTTATTTCTTAATCATCGAGTTTTGATTACAGTGTATTATGGGGTATCATATTAAAATTAACGCCAAAAATTAAAAAGTTATATGTGAAAGTCCACCACCCCATAACATTATACAATGAAGTACCTCGCAATTCACAATACTTTTACATTTGAATGCAAATACATATGCTCATCAAATTTCTAGTACCTAACATTTACTCAATCATTCCAGCTTATGGTATTTTCAATGTCACAGAGGAACTGCTGCAGAGCTGAAGAAAATTTAACTTTTATCACAACACTTTCTGTTTCTAATCATGAATGGCACCTTTCATTGGCACTTTCCACTACATATGTAATGTTTATTAAAGAATATAAAAAATTCAAATCCTTGGGGGGGTACATTTCATCTTAGGGGTAGTAGGTATTAATGGGTTTATTTCAATTTTGCAGAAAATATGTAAAATGACAATGAAAAGGGAAACAAATTTTTCTCCCGACAAATGAAATAACTTCAAATTTATAGCCTATAGCATCCAACCGAGTTTCAGACATGATGCACATGACGCAATTATATCTCTACAGTTAGCTATCAAAATTTTGAAATTTATACTTCAGGAAGAATAATTTCCTCTTCCATTTAAGATTTTAGAGCCAGTAGTCATTGGTGTTGAAGATATGTGCAAACCATTAGTGATTCCCAGTACTGATAATGAAATACCTGCTCCACAACCTATATGTTATCCATATCTATTTCATTCATCTGTCATACAATTTCCTAGGAAAATGAAGAAAACCGAATTAACTCATAACAAATAATAATTAAGTAATTAACTACAATTGTTTAGAGAGAAAAGTATATTTTGCTTTGAATTCCAATTGAAAAACAAGGAAACTTCTTCATAACAGATATTTATGCCTCAATTTTCTCAATTTCTATTCTTCCAACAGGTAATCATATAAATGTTTGGGAAGTTATTATTCATTTCTATACTTAAATCTTGACACTCCACATTAACCTTCATGCACCTGCCTTAAATAAAGAAAGTGGTGCACCAAAACCTACCATAGAATATACTAAAACTTCTTATTATGTAAGAATCTCATTTATTGCGAGTCATATCACGTAGCTATTTGGTTATGTCCACAAAAATCCAACCTAAATCCAGAATCATAATCAAAGGGGAATGGAAGTAGACCATAAGAAGCAAGTAATTTTCTCCCTCCTTCCACAAACTAATTTTGAGGCAGGTTAATCAGCCCTTCTAAGTGAAGGTAAGAAAATCTCAGACACCCCTTGTGCCCCTTGGGTAGTTGGGAAGCACTGTGTGTGTGGAGTATGATGGGTGCATGAAATACTTTTCCATTTTGGATGTATTGCCTATTTGTTATTGGTTTATTAAGTATGTAATTGGTGTCTGGTGGTATAACATCCTTCAAAACATCAAGGTGTTAAAATATACATGTTGTCTGCCAAGGAATTATGTGGATTTTTTAAGTTAATTTTGTTAGGCATTACTCTGACTGACAATAGAGAGACAGTGGCTGAATGTGTATGTGTCGATCCCACTGGAATCCATTCATAAAGGCTGGGTTTCTTGAGGGTTATCAAAAAAAAAATACATATATACATGGCAAGGGATTATGTCACACAACCACAGCACCAGAAATGTCATGCAATTACCATACCCTCAACACAGACTTAAACTACGTATATGAAAAATGTCCATATTACATGGGTATTAAACTGTATAATAAGATACCTACACACTTAAAATATATCTCGATCAATTTCTCAAAACAAATATACAAGAAATACTGATCGATGAACCATACTACTCTATTCAAGAACATTTGGATGATGAAGAACATTTACGATGTACTAAATGTCAAATTGTATCCATGTACCTCATATTATGTATATCTCTGTTTGGTTTTAATTTATGTACCAGTGCACTAAATGCCTAATTATATCCTAATATTTCAAACTATGTATATCTCTGTAGGGTTATAATGTATATATCCCTAATACTGCATATATATTTCCCCAATATTATTTTATACTTTGACCAACTTACCCTAGCCATAGTTAAACTTTTGCAAGTGCAACGTGACATTAAATTATATTATTATTATTATCATGTGCTTTCCTGCAGTCGCAGAATAATTACAGCCACAAAACAACAACATAAAATCACATAACTAAACAAAAAAAACATGATTGACAAAAAATCTAAACCATGTAAAGAAGAAAGGACCAACAAAGAGTCTAATTATGGAGACATCAATATACATTAATAGGCAAAACTATATTTACATCATGTTTTTGCAACATCCATAAAACATTTTATAATATATATATTTCCACATATATGCTAAATGTATTGCAAGAAACAGTTTCTGTTGTTTTATAGGTATTTATTTGTTTCTTTTTTCTGTTTACTTACTGTATTAATGACTATAGAAGCAGTTGGTGTTGGTGAAGTACATATATTGATAGGAAACTTGTATGGGGAGTCCAAATGCCCCATCATAGCTGATCTTGTCATGAACCAATTACTTGATGAAGTCATATCCTAACTACATTTTATGCTCACACATATATGTAAATATGTAGATGACATTGTTCCAATTTCCCCCAACATAGCAATCCTGCACCACATTAAAATAATATTAACCTAGTGAGAAATACCCTTCCTAAAAATAATTTTACCAATACACACATCAATACCATCCTTTGTAACAACAAGATTCCCATACAGAATAGTCAACATACCCAACATTACCCTAAATATTGTAACAACAAGATCCCTATGAAGAATAGTCAACCTACCCAACATTAACTACGTTGCCCTAAATATAAAGATAACAGTAGACAAAAGCACAATTTCCCACAGTAATTCCACACATGACAAACCTGGCAATGAATCCATAAACTCACCATATGCAACAAATCCAAGACTCACAGTAGCATACCATACATCAAAGGCTTGTCAGAAATACTACCAAAGCACTCAAGGAAAAAACATTGACTCATTGCACATTCTAAGAATTGCTCACCTAAGTTGTATTTATGTGAATTTCATTTAATCTGTTTAACGAATTCCTTGGTCAACAAATCTTAATTGGGTGATTATTACAAGTTGCCTGACAACATATATAATAAAACATCACCTTCTGGTTCTACAGGCATTAAAACTGAACCTAAGCAAAAAGAAACAAATATGTAAACTAGAAAATGACAAATGAGAAAGTTTTTGCAATAAATTTGTATGTATGTATATTTAAACACCTTGATGCTTTGAATAATGTTACACCACCAGACACCAATTACTTACTTTATAAACCAGAACAATTCGGCAAGACATCCGAAATGAATTGACAACGAGACAGCTACCGCTTTGAGAAACAAGTCAAGGGATTTGGTTTTTATATACAATGTAACTAACCACCGTGGGTCCTCTGGGTAGAATTGTAGAAGTGACCTCTAATCTTCTGTAGGTAAAATTATTACTTAACGTCGTTCATCAAATAGCATATTATTCATAATGAATGACCACTCGGTCAGGTTAATGTTTCAACGATAACCACAGTCTAGCATCAATACATACCAGTCACACTACATTGTATGTAGGAAATCTAGACAAAACTCTCGATGTCTATTTAAACCAATTCATACGGAAACACTCACCCACATACCCACACAAAATGTTTACTAAACGTAAATAAGATGCAAGAATACTTCACACAATATCACAAGCCAATAAGGTATCACCTCAAATTAACATGCTTAGGCAAAAACATACAAAATGTTAGACACTTGTGAATTTCGCTTGTGCAATTTTCGGTAAGGATCAAAATGAACATTTGGCGTGAAACTATTTCAAATATATTCTTAACAACAGAACAAATATAACTAACATAAAGCAGGAACGTCAACAAATAACTTGGGCAAACACACACAAAATCCTGGCGTGTACATTAATAAACTGCCTACGTTCACTTCAAACAATCCAATCCAATGTACATGAGTAATAATAGTTAAATAATCATTTAACGTTAATAACTAAAATGTTACGCGAACAAAGCCACCAATTATTCTCTGCGACCAAAACCTCGCGGTGAACTACTCGCGGCAGCTGTTCGTCGACTGACGACGATTTTCTCTTATTTTCACTGCAATAGCCCGCCAAATTCAAACACATCGTTCATCTACTAAAATGTATCTTACCTTGTAATTTCCCGTTTTATGGTGTCTAACTTTGTAAGTGGCTGATTTATTGGTGATAGAGGATAAATGCATTTCTTCAGCCTTTGTATCCCATTTCGAACAGAAGCTAAAACGGAATAAACACTCCGTACAAGTGTTCATATTTCCTTCGTACCTTCGTACTCATCTTAAGGATAATTTGCAAATGGCTTTGAATGACCTGAAGAAAAAATAATAGAGAATTACTACGAGTTCTTTGTCAATTGAATACAAATTTTCCGCCATACTGTTTGAATATGGTTGTCAAGGGAAATACGATGCTATTCTCTAGGAATTCTGTGCCTACCCAACTACTGATAAATACGATACTTTTTCCAAGGAATACCGCTAAGCAGCGCTGTTCGTATTCCTTGTATTCCGTGAAATACGGAAGTAGAACTAATAAATACTGCACCCTGGACGATGAATAGGATCGAATAGCGTAGAAATATGGAAGGAAAGGGGATAAATAGCAATAAACACGAGAGGGTTACTAATAAATACTGTTGCCATTTACCTGGAGATCTCCAGCAAATTCAAAGCTCGCGAGCTAGCCGCGAAAACGTTAACGGAGTTATCCGCTGAGATGCTCGAATGCAAGATATTCCACAGGGAAAAAATCATTCGCCTTGTCCCGGTCAAGGCGAATGATTTTTTCTCTATGGAATATCTTGCATTAGAGAATCTCTCTAGTCTTGTTTATCTGGTCGAATCTCGCATAATACGCTGGTGTTTTTAATATGTGCCTAACATCATCAGTTGGTGTTTTTAATATGTGCTTAACATCATCATTCTGGCTGAAATTTCTCTAATAGATTTAATCTAACCTTTAACCTACGCCTTGATAACGATTCCCACCCTAATTCTTTTATTAATTCCGAAACGCTACTTAAACCTATCGTAACACCTTTTAACGAACCTACCTGATGCCATATATGGCATGCTTAGCATTATTTACCTAAGTTTTATTTTATTTTCCCAAAGCGCTACCTCTTATTCATCTCTATGTTCCCATATACTGATGTCCTAAGTTTTACTGAGATATGCACGAAAATAATATTCCCGAAAGAGGCTTCCCACTACCACACACCGCGCAAGTAACTAATACGTAAGATTTGGTGCGATTGGTTAAGATGGTGTTTATGATTGAGGGAGGTGAAGAGAGTTTATCAAATATGAATCTCAATCATGAGAGAATGACCCGGGAGAAGCTCGCAATTCGTCTTCAGCCCCACCTGCGGTCTTCGGAGAGCACGCGAGCCTATATCACTGTGCACACACACACACCTGATCGAGATGCTCGCCTCGGCAATCACTTCGATAAGGCGATCACGAGGCGGATATTCGGGCCGAGGCAGATAAAGATGCGATCAATCAAGCCACCCCACCTGCGCCCTCCATCAAGCCACCCTCGTTCATCCCGATCAGATCCCAGGGGGCAATGCGATTTCGGGCCAATTTCTGTCCGATCGGTAGACACTTCTCCCACAAGGGAAACCGCTTCCCCCTCCCCCAGACACCCCAAAAATACCACACCCACGCGACCGATTATTTCTTCGATGCCTTATCGAGCGCAAACGAAGCTCCGCTCTCAGCTGAGCGACGTAATTCCTTGGCCACTTTGACCGTCCGTGGAGAGCTTCAGTATCAGAACCAAACCTGACCGCCAGAACACTCTCTGAGCGAGCTCTCCCCTTGGATCGCTCCCAATGGAATCATGTTACTGCCAAATCATGCGTTCCATGGTCTGCATTATTTCCCAGAAGCAAGCATACTGACGTATCAGGATCAGATCGCTTCATTTTCAATGGGGGCGTTTACTTGGAACCGAAATTGCAATTTTGTATACGAAATCGTTAGATGGAAACGAAAAAAGAATGTTAGTGAAAAAATTATTCTTCTAACCACAACCATTAACTCACAAATCAAAAATTAAAATAAGCAAAAGGTGACGCCCACCGAAAAATCTGCTTTAATAACATTGACGTCATTTTCCTCCCGACCTTGACTGCTTTTCGAGGAAGGGAAGGGAGTGAAGGGGGGTTCTCAGAAGGTCTGCTCTCATAGATGCTGTCGCAGCTGCTCCTATTGGCAGAGTCAGCTGTGTCCCCCCCATTGCGATGAGGCGAAGTAGCTTCTCGGGCTCAGTTGTGATTGGACCAAGTCGATATAGTACGTCAGAGGTTGCACCACGCTCACTTTTCAGAAAGGGTTAAAAACTTCAGTTTTTCGCCGCTTGTAACTCTAGAAATAATTGACGGATCAAAAAACGGAAAAATACGGGACTTCTTATATTACAAGCTCTATCAGATTCAGCGATAAACAAAATATGGTAAACGACCCCATTACCTTTCTGAAATTCGGGAAAAAATGAGTTTCGGGATATAGAGTGATAGAAAAGTCAATGAAAGTGAGTGAATAAGCATCGAAATAGGACTCTTTCACGACGGCATCACTTATAGTGGCATTCACAGATGTCGCAAGTGGTGCCTCTTACAAAGCGACGCTTTAATCTCCAGTCTACCGACGCTCTCTGCTGTGCCGTTAGGCGAAGACGTTTTGTTTCTCGTGCCTTCGAATTTCTCCATCATATTATTTCATTCTGCACTGATATTGCAATGCTCTACCGTACCATTTATGACGCAAAACAATATCGTACAGTCATTTCCGGCTTCTCAGATAAGATTTGAGCCAGGAGAACCTAATACTTGTTACAAGTACGTACTTCCATTAAATTGCTATTAAACATGGACTCGCTCCTCAACGTAAACCTCGCTTAACCCCAGTTGATGGCCTGATGTCCAACAGATTGAAACAGAATTAAGTTTAAAGGAACTTTTTCAGATTCTATCGAATATGTCACCACCCAATTTTTTCAGCAATTTTATCACCAGATGTTGATTAGTTAAGTAAATTGAATGAGAATGATCACGTGGGATATCACACTCCACTAGTGGAGCAACAGGTGGGGGGGTAGGTGGGCTCCCAAACAAGGGTGAGGGAGGGCAAGCAGAAAATCCCGGTCCACCAGGATTAAAAGTCCCTTGCAAAATAAAATAAAGTTCCCAAATGACGCCTCGTACCGCCAAAAAAGGAAGGATTTGATCAACCATATAAATACGAAATAGATATTGCAGCTCTACAAGAGAAAAAAAGAAAGGAAAAGGAGATGAAAATCATGAAAACTGTAGTATCTTTAAGACTGGAGTAGACAATAGCTGTGCTTCATTAGTAGGAAAGGAAGAACGTATAGCGATTGATAATGTGTGCCTAAGAGTCGGGATGAAAAGGAAATGAAACAGTAGCGAGCAGTTTTGGAGTGGGCGCAGTCAAGTACACTGGTCCGAGGCAGACCGAACTCTGCGAAATGCATCTCCTCGCTTTGTCATTTCTTTGGACCCACATCTCAATGCCCTCTGTTTATCCCTCTACCTCAGAGCTCAACATTTTTTAACATTCACTATGCCACACTATGAATATAATGTATCATCCTTCAAATCTTCACCATAGAGCCCCTGTCGCCTGTTTATAAAAATCGCCAAAGGCATTTGTTTACTGTGATCCCCGCGCTATAAATTCAAGCCTCATGAACATCGCAGCTCAGGCACCTGATTCCTTTTCCTTGCTCAGACTGATGCACCACGATTTCAACACTTATCTTTGCTCTCCGAAGTCTTGCCTAACCATTGTAGTCTTCAAATGGATCGGCTGCGACTTATTTCCCTGAACCTCGCAACGTTCACTCAACTGATGCTTCTTGTCGGGCACAATATAATCACCAGAACGGCCAGCAGCAAATCTCATGGGCTTCTTGAGTTCCTCGCCCGCGTTACTCCATCTGTCTTCCATTTCACGCATTGATTAAATAACAGCGCCGGTGTTCATGAACTGCTCTGCATCGTTCCACCTCCTTCCTCTCTTTCATTGCTCACCGCGTGCAGCCATTAGACACACTAGTCTGTGTGTGTGAGGCATAATTCCAATGTGAAATCCATCCTACCATTCTTATTTTAATGAGTCCTGAGTGTTGCACGTTTTGAAATGTTTGCGCTGTCGAGGCCTTCTCTATTCTTACAATTAAGAACAGTTTATTTTATATAAAGAATTTATGTTGCCGTTATGCCCAGTAAACGTGTAGAAGATTGCCAGAAGAAAAAGATTTATCGTGGGGAAAACACACACAGCGGGAAGCATGCGGCCGATCCGAGAGAATGTTAGGATTCATAAACAGAGTACTTGGGAAATGTGATGAGAAGACAAAATAGCGATGTTACTTTTCACTAGTTAGGCCCCACCTTGAGTATAATGCAGCCAGTGTATGGAATCCGAATGAATTAGGTTTGATCAGAGAACTAGACAGTGTGCAGCGTAGAGCAGCTAGGTTCGTCAAAAGGTGTTACGATAGGTTGAGTAGCGTTTCAGAATTAATACAAGAATTAGGGTGGGAATCGTTATCAGATCGTAGCTTAAAGTGCAGTTTAAATCTATTTTATAGACTAAAAACCGATAGCTTTACTGAAGATGGTGGATATACATTAAAATCCTTGCGTATTATTCCAGATTCGACCAGATAAACAACATTAGAGAGATTAGATTAGAGAGAGACTGTGGTAACGATCGATTCAAATTGTCATTTTTCTCCCGTACGATAAGAGAGGTGGACGGAAAGAATGCAAAAGGCAGGTCTCGTATGAGTTACAAAGAACGAAGGCATATGAGTTACATAGAAGGACGTGAAAGAGAGGAACTACGTTAATATGAAGAGGTCGGCTGATAAACGAATCAAGTGGAGGGCTGCGTCAAATCAATCCTAGGATTGTTGACCGATGATGATGATGACGATAAGAGAACATGATAGGCAGCATAGCAAAGGGATAAGTAGGGGAAATATTTTTACCTACTTGGCTACTGATCGAAGGGTCCCGGGTTCCAATCCGGATGAAGCCTTTGGATGTCCCCGAAAAAATCCTCGGAGTGCGAGGTGGCCCAGGGAAAGGAACTGGCCCCCCCATATACCCTGAATGTGTGACATTCACACGCCTATTACTTGATTCGGGGTGAGCTCTACCCTCACCTATCAAAACCAACCTTCGGGTTGAATCACTGAGTGAGTGAGTGATTATTGTCACGTGGCACTCATGATATCCTCACCTGATGACATGCTACCAGGCATCGAAACCGTAGTGATCCAACGAAAGTGTATGTTGCTGACTTAACACGTAGATTTGACCGTTTTGCAATACTTTTCCGTTGCGTCGCGTTCTCGCATCATTGAAAACGTTCCCTTTTCACGTAATTATGAAAAATGTTTAACACCATTTTTAAGCCAAACGAATGCAAATGCGGTCAGTGGGGGTTGCAGACTTTGATCAAGACATTTACAAAGGAAGGAAACCACGACACAGCGTGAGCGACAAGCATATTCAATGGGAATGTACGACAAAATCGGCATATCCACCCAGATGGGACTTAGAAGAATATGCCAGCTTGGTAGTAATGTATTTTAAGTCTAACAGCCTCTCATTCGGAGAAACAACTACAAATGTCATTTACAGAAAACGCCTTTCCTGTCAATCGAGACACATGACACCTCGTACAAAAACAGCAGCCTGCTCCACATACGGTTAGCTTCAATCCCAATCCAATCTGGATCCGTTTTTCAGAAACTAGTTTCACGTTTTCCCTCCCATTTCTCATGTCATCAGCCACATATTCCGAACACTGTCGCTTGTTGGGCAACAGAGGTCAATTTGTACAGGAAACAATTAATACGTCGATACAATACGTCGTTCAAATAGAGATCATAGGTGGAGTTCACAAAGTCTATACATTCTCCCCGTAATGGGTTAGTTCCACAAAATGAGGACCTGAATTCGTAATGGCATAATGGGGTCGTTTACCATATTTTTTTATTGCCGAATCTGATAGAGTTTGTAAAATAAAAAGACCCGTATTTTTCCGTGTTTTGATCCGTCAATTATTTCTCGAGTTAGGTATAGGCGTCGAAAAACTGATGTTCTTAACCCTTTCGGAAAAGTTCAACCTCTGACGTATAACGACTTCGTCCAGTTACAACTGAGCCCGCGAAGCTACTTCGCCTTATCGCAATGGGGGGACACAGCTGGCTCTCCCAATGGGAGCAGTTGCGACAGGATCTGTGCGAGCAGACCTTCCGAGAATCCCCCTCCACCCCCTTCCCTTCCCATAAGAGCAGTCAAGGACGGGAGGAAAATGACGTCAATGTCATCACAGCAGCTTTTTCGGTGGTTTTTATTTATTAGTGAATGGTTATGATTAGAAGATTAATTTTTTCACTAATATTCTTTTTTCGTTTCCATGTAACGTTTTCGCGTACAAAATTGCGATTTCGGTTCCGAGTAAACGCCTTCATTCGCGCCAATGTAAGACGGCCAATTTCGACGCATCGTCACTTCTGACCTGAAGACGCCATCAGGATGGCTGGAGAAACTGTCGTCACGCCCTTGGGACACCCTGACGCGGAGGAACGCCCGAAAGCCCTTGTTAGTATGAATGATCGCCACGGAAACCTCAGATCCAACATGGAACTATTGGTCACATTCAAATATCCCGCTACAAAAAGGCATTCGGAATCATGCACTAACAAAAAAAAAATGGCTGGAAAATGTTTGTTCAGCTTTTTCCAGTATCTGTCCAGGTTTGGGTGCATTGTTATCGCCACCGGAATATGATCGAATTGGTGTAGTAGCTAGAGTACTGGCCTTCCATCCTAAGGGCCCGATCTCGAACCTCGGAGATTTTCCATTTTTTTAATAGGTCCCTTCTTGGGTGTTGCGTGGAGAGAACTTGCTTAACATCCCATCTGACGGACGGAGTACTGAACTTGTGTCCCGGTGGTCCCCTTGGTTCCTTTCGTGAAGAGCGACCTAATGCAACCCACCCCTTCCATCCACTGCTGCCTTTATATGAGAGCACAAACTTAAAACCGCAGTGTGTATCGGTGTACTAGGATCCCCCTTGATGCTTCGATAGGTGGGGGCACAGTAGGTGACATAGTTACCGAAGGCTGTGCGAGCGGAGATAGAGAGGGCAACCTACTCAATGACTACTTGAATTAAGGAGGATGATCTGAAAAGTGAAAGTTATGTCTCTTTTTTTTATATTTTCAGCACTTATAGAACTAAAGTTTCTCTATCTAATAAAGTAAAGATAATTACACCAACCCATACTCCTTTTTCCACAAATTGCATTTGAAATTACATACGATTAACGGCGAGAATGGCCGAATGATATTTTATGCGTAATTTCACAAGAAATAAAATGACACGAAAAAAAAGACAGCAACCCACCGTATTTTTCGCTAAATCTACCAATTTCTGCGCTTATAGCAGACGAAGTGCGTCAATTGACTTCAAGTGGCGCTGCGGTCGCTCTAGCCAAAATGCATGGTGTATGAATAATATCATTACTAATGAGATATTAAAGCATATTTCAGAAAAATATTATAACATAATGTTTGATAGTAATATTCTGGTGTTATACATTTGTAACGTATCAAAATTTAGCCATATCATGCTGGGGAGTTGGAGAGCCGCCATGTTGGTTTTTGTACAGAATATTTATACGGAGACATAGGGAAATATGGCGTCGGCCTCGACAATGGCCAATTTGTCATTGAGCCTGGTGATTCAGGTCATTCGGGAGTTGCATTCCCAAGAATAGAAATTGTCTCGCAGGCTATTGTTGAACTCGCGGCAGGTTACGGAGGGAGACTAATTATGGCCGGGCGTTAACAATTAAGGAGTGCCGATATAAAGAGGGACGGAGAGCGAGAAGGCGGCTGAGACGGGGGGCTGCTGCTGCTAGGAGGCGGCTAGTGGAGGAGTCGAACGAAGGTGAAGGCTGATAGTCCAAGAAGAGGGAAGTGTCTTCTAGGCGAGTCTGATAATCTAAGAACAGTGAAGGGGCGTCTAGCTTCGAGTCTGATGGTCTGACAACAGTGAAGTGGAAAGTGGCGTGGCGGAGAAGCCATGGTTAACCAAGGAGACGGGGATCGCCTCAGCTAGGAACTCCAGATAAACTAGAGGGATAAAGCGGTCCACTCCCCACTATTATGTAGGTACTTATTTTAAGAGGGTACTGGTTATATTTTATGTGAAAGTGAAAAGTGAAATGGCTCGTGAAGTGATCTATGGCCTGTAAAAATTGAGCCTGAAGATACCAAGAGTGAAAGTGATATGTTGTGAGGGTAATTTATTATGATAAATGTCTATATTAATTTGTGTTGTGTGTGAGACCAATTAAATTGAAAAGAATAAATTACATTTATGGCGCCCAACGTGTGAGCACGATAAAATATTAGACGTACGGGGTTGACTGCTAGCTTACGTTTAATAGATACCACGAGGAGAACCTGAGAGGTGCAGAGAAGGAAGTGTTCACGTTAGCGAACGCGAGAGAAAATTAGACATCGGGAAAATTACTACAGATTAAGTGTTAGTAGTAACGGTGTAATTGTATAAGATGTTCCGAGCAAGTAAAAGTTTGTTGGAGTTGAAGAAGGCCGAGGTGCAGGAGGAATTGAAGAAACTAGGGTTAGGCACCGAAGGAGTTAAAAATGAATTGGTTGGTAGGCTTAGATCTGCTCTCGAGGAACAGGGAGTAGTCATTGAATCTCACAAATTCGAGGTCGACGACAGGACTCCAACAACGATGGATTTATGGGCTTGGTTGAAGGAAGAGAAAATCAAGGAGAAAAGGGAACGAGAAGAAGAGAGTAGACGGAGAGAAGAAAGAAGACAGAAGGAGCAGGCGGAGCTGTTAAGAACAATCTTGAGGGAGCAGGCGGAACAGCTGAGAGGAGCGGAAGTTAGGATGAATACGCGGATAGAAGAGGAAAAAGCAGAAAGGCGCGCAGAGATAGAGGCTGTCCGCGAGGAGGCGAATAATAATGTCCAAAGTATAGCGGCGGAAACACGGAAGGATTTATATAATGTCAAGGAAAGGCTAAAGGATTATGAAAGCTTGGCGATAGAAACGCGTGAGGAAGTGAGGAATATCACTGAAAAGATGCAGCTGCTGACCGCAGAAAAATTGAAGGAAGAGTCGGAACTGCAAGGAAAGGTACGAATAATAGCGCAGAATGAAGCGGAAAAGATAAGGCTGCAGTGTTCGCGAAACTCAACCGCAATTCAATCACCGGGAGTGATGATGAAGATTCCATATTTTGACGGTAGGAGAGGAGCTAGGCCTATGCGATACATCAGTGAGCTGGAGGAATACCAAGCCATGTACCAATTATCCTCCAACGAAATGCTGAAAATCGTAAGACAAGGTCTGACGGGATCTGCAGGCGAATGGTTTACCGCTATTTCACATCTACTAGAAGACGTAGAGCAGTTCACACAGCTGTTTATGATGCAGTATTGGGGGCGTGAGCAGCAGATGGAGGTTCGGAGGACGCTAGATTCCGGCCGGTACGTTGAACGAGGGAATATCAGCCGAGTGGAATACGCAACATCCCGAATAAGCACTGCTAAGGAACTAAGGCCACCGATGGAGGACGAGGAAATAATCTCTAGGTTGGAGCATCATTTTGGTCCGGAGGTCAACACGGCAATCATATCGCAGCAAATAAACACCATTCCTAGATTGTTGTCATTGCTCAGCCGATACGATAGGGTGGTGCCGCAGCCGATACAGGAGACGAAGGAAGAGAGCCGAAGAAGATGGACAGGAACAGAGGAAAGGAGAATTGATTTTAGAGGACGTGGATACAACCCACCACCTCAGAATCAAAATGGTAATAGATATCAACCTAATCCATCCGGCAAGCAGAGGCAGACATCTCCGGTGAGACGGTACAGCAGCCGAGAACAAATGGATGGACGGAGTTACGAAGAAAGACCACCCAGGGAGAATGCAAACATCCGCACGATGATTGTGGAAAACTCCGGGAGTAGTGAAGAAAGGCATGAAGAGCAGGGAAACGCGAAGTGGCAAGTCGTGCAAGCAGTCCCGACACGACATTAGCCAGAGAAATGGGGACCGAAGAAAGCAATGGAGGAGACAGGAGCAAATACGACAAGGAAGTCAGGAATATATTATGCATACCCGAAGATTTGACCGAAGAAGAAAAGGAACACGGATCGCATGAAGAAAACAAGTGTCCGGAAATTGTAGTGGAAATAGGGGGGCAGAAGTTTAAGGCACTAGTGGACACCGGTTCAGAAATCACATGTCTGAATGAGAACACATTTACGGAGAATCCAGAGGTATTCAAAGGTGTATTGGAGGTACCAATACGGGGAATTCAGGTGATCGGAGCAATAGGTAGGAGGAGCGGGAGAATTAGTAAACAAATCTTTCCCACAATAAACATAGGGAAGATTGATGTAGTAATTAATTGCACCATCATACCTAATCTAGTGAAGCCGTTAATATTGGGCACGGATACATTAGAGATGCTGAAAGCGGAGATTAATTATAATAAAAGCACCATAATCCTGAGGCAAGGGCGGAAGATGGAAGAAAGAAGATTCGGAATGCCTACGGAGTCGTCACAGAAGCTAATAATGGCAATTAAACAGGGGCAGTATGAGGAGAGAGAAGATACAGTTTCTATGGAGGAAATCCACAACAGCATGAGAAGCATCAGCGATTTACAGGAGAAGGAGTTTAGAGAATTAGCAGGTATTATTTATAAGGAGAAGGAGATTTTCAGAAATACGCCCGGAAAAATAGAGGGGTATTATTATAAGGTGGAGATTAAAGGTGACGAGGAGTTCCACGGAAAAAGTTACAATGTACCGCTAAATTACCGTGCGAAGGCTCGCCACGCTATTAATCAGCTGTTGGAGCAGGGACTCATAGAAAAGAGTACATCACGATATGTATCACCCCTGATATGTTTACCGAAGCAGGATGGCTCAATAAGGCTATGTCTGGATGCAAGGGCGGTGAATAAGATGATGAAGCCGGATTACGCTACTTCAAGAACGCCTCAAGAAATATTTCAAGATTGTGCTAACGTAAAATACATGACATCTTTAGATCTCAAGCAAAGCTTCTACCAAATTCAACTACATCGAGATTCTCGGAAGTATTGTGCAGTTTACTTTGAAGGATTTATATACAAATTTACTAGAGGGCCGTTTGGCTGTGCAATTAGCAGTAACGCATTAGTCAGAGCACTTGATTACGTACGTGGAAAGGAAGTAAAGAAGTGTTATCTCAATTTTGAGGACGACTTACCTTGTCTGATGGCAGACAGCACCCAAGAAAAGGAAGATATTCCAGGGTTAGTTGAAAGATACCGGCGTAGAGTCAAAATAAAGGGGCAGAAAGGAAGGGTGCTACGCTCAAGTAAAACACAACAGAGAGGGAATAACTTCGAGATAGGAGATCGGGTTCCACTATGCACAAACGGAACGAGGAACTTTCCATGTATCCCACATGAAACCATACGTAGAAATCACTGCACTCACAACAACACCCACAGGAAACCAACTTCACACAGAACATCGCGCAAGCACAGTTGAGAGAGGACTGAGAACGTAAGAAAATAAGCGCTCAGTCATGCGATTTACTAGTTACATTGTAAGCAAGCGTCGGCAGACACAGATTTACCGCGCCGTTTAAACACATTTTATCGCAAGGTCGCAGAGGTGTAACAAAGTAAAGGCTTGTGATTAAAACTTTGTATTTGTGCTGTGAGGGAGTGGATCTACGGTTACTAAATTGGTGTTTAAGTAAAGTCAGCTGGGTGAATGAACATTTGGACTCAATATGATGAGGCTGACTGTTACAAGGTAAAACTTTAAAGGTGAAGGAGATTTTATGTTTGATGTGTAGCAAAGTGTGGTTCCTTTGATTACCAGAAACTATTTTATTGATGGTTATGCACTTGCATGTTTAAATATGTACATTTGGAAATTACATATGACCCAATGTTTTATGTAAATTGTACAACTTATTTTAAAGATGTTAAATTTGAAGAGGGCATATGACATTCGTTTTGAATATTTGTATGTTATGTTTTAAAGGTAAAGTTGATGTTTTAAAGAAGGGTATAATTGCATTTATTGTATTTTATGAATGTATGTAAACATAGTGGATGTGGACCAATTTCAGGGGTAGAACGATCTTTAGAGGCGCCGGGGCGACGCTTTATTTTAACCAGAGGCTTCGAAAGAAAATCTTATAGGATATAATATTTGCTTTCGACGGGGCAGATGTAACGTATCAAAATTTAGCCATATCATGCTGGGGAGTTGGAGAGCCGCCATGTTGGTTTTTGTACAGAATATTTATACGGAGACATAGGGAAATATGGCGTCGGCCTCGACAATGGCCAATTTGTCATTGAGCCTGGTGATTCAGGTCATTCGGGAGTTGCATTCCCAAGAATAGAAATTGTCTCGCAGGCTATTGTTGAACTCGCGGCAGGTTACGGAGGGAGACTAATTATGGCCGGGCGTTAACAATTAAGGAGTGCCGATATAAAGAGGGACGGAGAGCGAGAAGGCGGCTGAGACGGGGGGCTGCTGCTGCTAGGAGGCGGCTAGTGGAGGAGTCGAACGAAGGTGAAGGCTGATAGTCCAAGAAGAGGGAAGTGTCTTCTAGGCGAGTCTGATAATCTAAGAACAGTGAAGGGGCGTCTAGCTTCGAGTCTGATGGTCTGACAACAGTGAAGTGGAAAGTGGCGTGGCGGAGAAGCCATGGTTAACCAAGGAGACGGGGATCGCCTCAGCTAGGAACTCCAGATAAACTAGAGGGATAAAGCGGTCCACTCCCCACTATTATGTAGGTACTTATTTTAAGAGGGTACTGGTTATATTTTATGTGAAAGTGAAAAGTGAAATGGCTCGTGAAGTGATCTATGGCCTGTAAAAATTGAGCCTGAAGATACCAAGAGTGAAAGTGATATGTTGTGAGGGTAATTTATTATGATAAATGTCTATATTAATTTGTGTTGTGTGTGAGACCAATTAAATTGAAAAGAATAAATTACACATTTGTAAATTCATTGAGTACATGAATTTATTTCTTTGAAGTAAATGCTGAATTGACTCCATCGTCGAGCTGATTAAAATGATCATAAAAAAGAAATCCTACGACTTTCCATCGTATTTCTTGTGATACTATGACTTTCAATAGCTTAGGTAATTTTCTTTGTGAAGTAAGGATCACTTAGTAGGCATATACTCGTATTTAAATTAATAAGATTCCTCGGACAACTTGACTCAAGCAGTCGCGAGCCAACCTTAAAGTGAGCTCCTCATTGGCTTACGTGATAATGTCAAGACAGGAATATCAGAATGCCAATTTAAGTACGGAAACCACGTTGTCTCCACTTTAAGAGACATTATTTCCCCACTTCCAATTTCTGATATTTCTGTCTTCTTTCTACTTAATGGCGAAGGGATAGCATGAAAGAATTCTCTTGGCAGAAATGGCAGTACTCTCGAACCTTGATGTGTGTTACCTGGATTTCTCTATAACCTTTGACTCGGTTAACCACACCCTTTTGATCCATAAACTTCAACACAGGTACAACATACATGGCACTTTTCTGTCCTTACTCCAGTTTCCTAAACTCTCGGTGTCAACGTGTGCTTGTCGACGATATCTTCTCCAATCACCTTCCAGTTTCCTCTGGGTTTCCTCAGGGTAGCGTCCTTGGCCCCCTTCTGTTCTCGCATTTTGTTGATGACATTATGGACTGTGTACTCCCATCGGGATGTAACATCTTACTTTATGCTGACGATTGCAAAATTTTCAGGCGGACTGATACCTCTCCTGACTCCAATTCACTCCAATTGGCTCTCTCCTCGGTTCTCACCTCCGTTCTCTCCTTGGCAGCTTCATATTAACCCCTCCGCAGTCAGCTGTTATGACCTTCTCATTGAAGCGTTCCACCCTTTATCATTCCTACACCCTATCACTAAACCCTATTCCTCATGTCAATTCCCATTGTGACCAAGGGGTAATCTTTGACTCTAAACTCTGCTTTCATGAGCACATTAAAAAGATTATTATTGGTAAGGCAATGGCAGTTGTCGGCCTTCTTTACCGTCTGGACATTGTTAGGGGTCACGAGAATATGCAAGCCCATCCCAACACGTCAAGGAGTAGTCCGTGAGGAGGAGGTATTGATTAGTAAGTACTGATGAGAAATCAATTAAACATGGCGTACACAAGAAATAAGGTCTTTCAACGAATATTGATATTAGGATCGATGGAAAGGAATAGCAGCGTTGCTGGGCACAGGGGAGGAGGGTGAGAAGAGGAGGAGGCAGTTGAAGGAGGGCGATAAGATAGGAGAGGAGACACTGTGGAGGAGAGGGAAGCAATGGATGATTCGCACGAGATGAGAGTGCTCGGGTTTTATTCTGGAGAGGAAAACTGAGCATGCGTTCCGAATGGACGTGTGTGAGCAGGAGTGCATGGCATCAATACCTGCCCAGACCAACGCCAATAAAACACGCCACAAATACTAGTCATCGGCATTCGCAAATTTGTATGGTCATTGAAATGATAAATGAATATTAATGGTATTCTGTAATTCCGTGAGGAGTTTACCTCAAACAGTCAGATGAGTGACTGATGGAAATCTCCGGCCCGAAATTGCTTTGTCATTTCAGAATTGAAAACGCTCTCAAACATTCGTGAGGACTAAAGCCAGCCCAAGTAAATAACAGAGGAAAATTTTCCTTGATGAAAATTTCGAGAATCGGGCGAGGCTAAAGGGTAGGAGGGAGGGGGGAGAGGCAAGGGGCGAGTGCCAATCAGAACCAGGCACGGGAATGCCGGGAAATAAAAGAAGGGAGAGTCTCCACCACAAAAGAGCCCCAGGCTCTCTCTAAGATTTGAAGGAGTGCCTTCGCCAGAAGCGAGACATCGAATGCATCCCATCCAGAGGGCTGGGGTTCGAGTCCCGCCAGTGGCGAAGGTTTTCCTTCTCAATCCCACGATTTCTGTGCGGAGGACACCTCAAGTCGAGCACTCCTGTCTATCAGACCCCTTGTCTCCGCTATCAGCTCCCCACTCGCTGACACCAGATGGCTGACGACGGACACGCAGCCAAAGTGAGGAGTGCAATGGTAGACGGTTTTGGCACCAGTCGAGGTAGCGCAGGAAGTGTGAACTTGGGTCGACATTAGCCTTCTCTCTAACTGAGGCCGCCAAGTACGGCGCTCCGAAGACCCATCCGACGACGGCAAGAGTTCTCTGCACATAGCACTCCAGGGTGTCTATCTATAAGGTCTTTCTACAAGGTAGTTGTCGAACGGTAAGGTATTTACCGTTCGATACCAATCGTTCGACAACTGAGATGCTATTACGGTTCGTCCATTGATATCGTTCGATAAATATGACGATACGGCGGAGGAGTTGTCGTTCGTTACGGGGCAAATAGTACGATAAAGCTATTTAGGTTCTTCGTATCGAACGGTAACGGCTTATCGAAAGCACGATATCCTACAGCGGGGTACGAAGTGTCTGTAACTCTCTTGTCGCTCGATACGGGAGTTCACCCTCGATGAATATACAAAGAAATGAGCAAATCTATCAATGGGTACTGTATTCTTATGTTTTCACTAGTATTATTATTGAGTGCACTTCAAATTGATATGCCTTATAATGAAGTGTGGCGAGAATTGCATTAAATTGTTTCACACCCTTAAAGTAGGTAAACGTTGAAACATAATGCATGAGATCGCGTAACGAGACATAGCTCGCAACTATTAATGCGTCAATTTATTTTGTAGCTCACAAGTAACACTCTTTGAATAGACTTCGTAAAGGATTTCTATCGAGTTTCATACAACCATAGAATTTTAGTCCGTATAAATTCTTTGTAGGACGATCCTATTGAAACGACAGCCGTGGCCGAATGGGTTAAGGCATCAGAATAGTATTTTCGATGCGGATCCGGTTCCCACGCACGATAAGTTCCCGAAGACACCCGAAGCTTATCGAACGAAAGCAACGCCTGAACCGTAATAGCACGTGAGACAGTATCCATCATTTCGTTCGATAGTGGTATCGAACGATATCTCCTATCGGCGAAAGTTCCGTAATAGACACCCAGAATGGACACTTCCGCATCTGCTGGGGTTTGAACCCAGGTTATCGAAGTGGAACGCTAATAGTATCCTAGCGACATGCATAATCGATTCCCTCGTCTTCCACCGGGTAATTATGCTGTTAATATCTGAAACTCGTTCACTCGTGGTAGACAACGGGGTGGTCTGTTTCATCAAGAACCGGCACTCATTGATATCTCCAAAATCTCCATGAAGCACAAATAATAAGGAATCCCAGTTCACGCGACAATTAACTTTTAACAAAATTACATTTTAAGTTCATTAGAAAAAAATAATTAGCGGAACTGCGGTAGCCATGTTGCTGACGTACCATAGTACACGTGCATAGTTTATATTACGAGGCATCTTGGGAATGTTCAGCGCCTAAACTACCAAATCGTATTTCAGAACCTCCAAATTCTGGCAAGCATGTGTTAAGAATCGGTTATGAATATTACCAAATCTCGGAAAGTGCCCTCCGACAAACATGTGTTAATTAATTGTCGTTTCCCAACGTTCCCTGCTAGAAGACTCTCCTCCTGCCGCAAAGCGCGGATATTTTACGTGGCGTAAGTTAGTACCGTGAAAACTCAAATGAATGACCGTTTTGCATTACTTCGCCGGTTCTCGCGTTTTCGGTGTTCTACTGTTTAGGACAGGCTTCGACGCAATGCTGCTACTCGGTCTCCTCTCTCCCAAAACAATTTCTCCGACACTCTGACGAACTTCAGGTTGTCATTCCTCTCTTTACACAAAATGCCCTTCCCTCATTAAGCATGTGTCCCAGCGAACAATTTTTTGTATAAACTTGACCCTGTGTAACGGTGGAATTTCTCCGAATGTATTTTGGTCCACCATTTTCAAAACAAATTTTTATAACTAATAGAACTTGATATAAATTTCCATCCTAATGTATGTACAGAACCAACCAAATGCTTTCAAATTTTCAATACATGGAGCATCGCTTTAGAGAGCGATTCGATTTAGGAGAGCCGTTGGATTGGAATGTTGCGATCTCGCGTCGGATGGAAGTGTCGTGTTTATGGAGCCGATGTGATACTTACTGAGTGCAAGGAAAAGATGGAATTACATACTGTACCTGGTTTATGATTTGTTTACATAAATTTGTGTCGATTACTATGAGATTTTCATAGCTGAAATTGCACAGTTGAAATTGCGGCTTCTTCACATTCGGCTGATGCAGCCAGATCCATTGCTAACATTTTCCTTCGATTTCATTGGTTCGCCAATGGGGGCGTTTACTCGAAACCGTAATCGCAATTTTGTACACGAAATTGTTAGATGGAAACGAAAAATGACTTTTAGTGAAAGAATTAATCTTCTAACCTGAGCCATTCACTCACAAATCAAAAATTAAAATAAGCAAAAGGTGACGCCCACCGAAAAATCTGCTATGATAACATTAACGTCATTTTCCTCCCGTCCTTGACTGCTCTTAGGGGAAGGAAAGGGAGTGGAGGGGGGTTCTCGGAAGGTCTGCTCGCACAGATTCTGTCGCAACTGCTTTTATTGGCACAGCCAGTTGTGCCCCTCCCCCCCCCCCTTCCCACCCCCCTACCCCCCCATTGCGATGAGGCGAA
Organism: Platycnemis pennipes; assembly: GCA_933228895.1. Lineage (NCBI taxonomy): Eukaryota > Metazoa > Arthropoda > Insecta > Odonata > Platycnemididae > Platycnemis > Platycnemis pennipes. Next base: position 121,780,902 of record OW121855.1, on the reverse strand, counting down.
ATAGCTTCGCGGAAGAAGTGGACGACTTACTAAGTCGCATTCACGCCCACTTTTCCAAAAGGGTTGAAAACATTTTTTTTGAAGACAGTTTTTCACCGCTTATAACTCGAGAAGTAATTGACGGATCAAAAAACGGAATAATCCGGTCTTTTAAATTTACAAACTCTAAAAGATTCCGCAATAAAAAAAATATGGTAAACGACCCCATTTCCGACCGTTGTGCACCTTATTTCGCTTTCATCCAAAATTAGGGAAGAAACGAGATTGGACCAAAATATTAGATGAACACTGGATTGTGGGAGAAAGGCTTTGCTTTGTCCAGCGACCACCTATGCCACGCCCCCTTGCAGTTAACACTAGGTCGACCAAGAAGAAATAGCCAGTATCCCAGGCGAAGAAGACATTCTATAAGAAGGAGAGTCTGCTTACGGCTGGAAATACAAGCTGAGAATTATATAACTTGAAGTGAAGTTAGAACTTTATTATAACTTGTATGTGGAGTATGCCTGTTTATAGGATTGAAGCATGGACGATAGTAGTAACACAGAAGAACTAAATGAGCAATAATGAATTAGCAAACGTGGAAGCCATTAAATATCTTGGAATAAGACTGACACATGATCTTTCCTGGGGTAAACACATACGTGAAATAATGGGTCAAGCGAATCGTAAACTGGGATTCATCAAAAGGTTATTGGGTAAATGTGACGATCGTGTACGAGAAATCAGCTACTTTTCCCTTGTTACACCTCATTTGGAATATGCTGACAGTGTATGGGATCCCTACGAAATCGGTCTAAGTAATGAACTTGAACGTGTGCAGCGAAGATCGGCAAGATTTGTAAATGGCCGGTACGATAATTATATTAGCGTAACCAGTCTATTAAATTAATTAAAATGGTAATCATTATCAGATCGCAGGTTAATATTTAGACCTTACCTCCTAAACAAACTCCAAGACTATATTTTCAGTAATGACATTAAAAATATTTTGCGAACCCCAACTTACTGTGATAGACTGGACCATGATCACAAAATTAGAGAATTTGATTGCCGAACTGACAGATTCAAAATTCCCTTTTTTCCTCGTACAATTAGGGATATGAATAGTGGTAAATATGTCCAATACGAGTGATTCAATCCATAGCATGAGTAGTTGCATGTTGGTGTAAGGAGGACTTGAATGTAACCCAACTAACAGCAATTTTTTGCACGTTTGCTTTGCTATTTTTATCTTTTTTGAGTTGTGAAGAGTAGAAGTGTATACAAACACTAATCCTTTTTTATACATGATATGTAGTGCATGTTTGGTGAGAATTAACCCCCTGATACACACCTTTGAGGTGGCTCGCAGGGTATTATATATATATTGATAGATGTAGAAGTCTAGACGAAGATAAAATGGATCGACCGACAGGCGAACGAACAAGTCCGGAGAAGTGTGGTGGAAAGTCGATATCTGCCAAAAACACTGGGAGCCGATCCCGGAGGCACGTTTTCCGCTTTCTAATTTTTCCGAGATTAGATTTTCAATCTGAAAATAATTCATTTGGATCTCAAGCGTATCCGACACGCACATATTTCGATCGCGACTGAAAACGATAATCGGAGAGAAGCAGCGGCACCCTAGAAAAGGTGGGCGCCTTAGATGGGGAGCCTTTAGACACAGCACCCCCTCGGCTCGAAGAAGAAAGGAAAGAAAGGGCCCTCGCACGCAACAACAGGGGATGATGGGAAGGATGGGGCGGCCATCGGAGGAAGCGAACGCCCCCGCCACGTGTCTTGGAGAGACGGCTCGCGCGGGAAAAAGGCCGTCCCGCTCTGACACAGCCATTAGCGGGAGATGTCAGTCAGCACGAAAAACACACGCCTTTAGGAGAACGATTCCGTTTCAGGCCTCACCGATCCAGAATGGTTTTTTCTCCGCCGAAATCCTGCTATTGCGCACTCTAAGAGGGTAACTCTGTTAAGGAGGTTGATCCGAAAAGTGAGAGTCATGTCTTTTTTTTATATTTACAGCACTTATAGAACTAAAGTTCCTCTGTCTAATAAAGTAAAGATAATTACACCGACCCATACTCCACAAATTTTTCCTTTACTTTTTCCACACATACTTTTTCCACAAATTGCATTTGAAATTATATACGATTAACGGCGAGAATGGCCGTCACATGGGAATACAACGTTTAAAATTACCATAGTGTCATGTCATTTTTGCAAAAAACTGATATTTTATGCGTAATTTCACGAGGAATAAAACGACACGAAATAAAAGGCATCAACCCACCGTATTTTTCGCTAAATCCACCAATTTATGCGCTTATAGCAGACGAAATGTGTTAGTTGTCTTCAAGTGGCGCTGCGGTTGCTCTAGCCAAAATGTATGGCGTATGAATAATATCATTATTAATGAGATATTAAAGCATATTTCAGAAAAATATTGTAACATAATGTTTGCTAGTAATATTCTGGTGTTATACATTAGTAAATTCATTGAGTGTATGAATTTATTTCTGTAAAGTAAATGCTGAATTGACTCCATCGTCGAGCTGATTAAAATGATCATAAAAAAGAAATACTTCGACTTTACATCGTATTTCTTGTGATACTTAAGACTTTCAATAGCTTAGGTAATTTTCTTTGTGAAGTAAGGATCACTTAGCAGGCATATACTGGTACTTAAATTAATAAGATTCCTCAGACAACTTGACTCAAGCAGTCGCGAGCCAACCTCCTTAAGAAGGCTCCACCGTGACTCCGCGATTCTAAATTCCGTAAAAGAGCTATGTTATTTAATGAATAAATACCGATCCAGAAAAACGCCTATAGGGAAAATCATCTATAAGGAAAATCATCTATAGAGTGATACCTGTTGTTTGTTATCGCAGCTACCACGAACTGGGATAAATTAGTACAAATAGCACGTATCTAACCTTTAAATAGTACACTATATATTCCAATAGATGCTCCTATACAATTCATGAATAATTAACCTTATTTTACCCTCATGAACTGTTGCTGAGCAAGGGAATGTTATAACCGTATACTGTCATGATACGATTCGCCCGTCGCTAAAAAATCTTAGCGTGACAGCCAGCCGGAAACGAATCTCAAAATGTCAATATAATTGTAAACAATTATATCAAATGTTGAATAAGGATCTCTTGTCACAGTAATTGCTTCTCTCGTCGTCGTGTCCGATCTTTCATAACAATGACTGGTGAGATTTAATATAGCATGAAATTGCTCCAGCGTCTTTCTTAATAAATTACGATAGGCCTCACAGTCTTATAAAAACAGTTCATTTTGAATCAGGCCTAGCATACCTTAACCTCATTTTGTCCGCTCTCCTTCTAGCTTTCTCCGGCAAAATTGTGACCGCCAACATATCAATGGGCACTTGTAGCAGTAAATGCGAAAATTACCGGTCCATCATTTAGAGCTCTACTTTACTTTCAGATCAACTTAAACTTCAGTATCTAGAAAGCTTCGTTTAATGTATACTATAATGACTAAATATACCATACTTTATTTATTCTATCACGTATATCCGGCGCCGCAGATGACGTAAACAAACAATTCCGACCACTTTCGAACATCGATACAGCTGCTGTGGTCGGGAATCTCCCGTGAATCGATATGTACTATCGATAGGCCAACCACTGCTTATCCTTTCGGCACATAACATTCAAGGAATTAATTCGAATGGTCATTCATCGTGTAAAACGGCCTTAATGAAAGCATTCCAACTAGTTGCAACATAATGGTAGTAGTTTCGTCGTTGAACGCACAAGTATCTAATGAATTATTGTGGAACACATTGAATCTCTTGAATGATTGTGGAGGTCACTGCTGTTCCCTTGTTTCTCCCTGCTCGCCAACTGTGACAACTGACAAGAGCGTCTCGACGGCCAAAGACGGCGGCGTCGTCACGTGATCGAAGGGGCGCCTCAGACAGGGCGACCCGATCAACGGAGGAGCGATTATTCTCCGCGCGACGCGATGAGAAGAGATTATGGCAGACGATTTGCGTCGCGGCGAAAATTTCATCCCACCGCTTCTCGACTTGGTGCAGCTCGATGAACTAACTACCTGAGCAATGCAAGACCATCTCACATTCAAGATGCACACACACACCAAATGCGCACCAATACACCTGTCACTGGTGCACATTTGCGTGGATACTCATCTTCTGTGTATCAAAGCGTAAAACATTCCCTCAAATGCTTAGTTGAAGGCGATGCCAAGAGTAAAATATATTTCTATCTACCTCTACATAATACCCTGCAGGCCACCATAAAGGTGTGTGACAGGGGGTGAATTCTCACCAAACATGCACTGCATATAATGCATTTAAAAGGATAAGTATTAATATATTAGTCCAGACCGCAATATTTAAAAAAAGATAAAAATAGCAAAGCATACATGCAAAAACAAGCCGTTAGTTGGGTTAGCTTCAAGTCCTTATACCAAAATGCAGCTACCAAAATTATCCATTGCTACACTCGTTTTTGATATATTTACCGTTATTCATATCCCTAATTGAACGAGGAAAAAAGGACATTTTGTATCTACATCTACATAATACCCTGCAGGCCACCACAAGGGTGTGTGGCAGGGGGTGATTTCTCACCAAACATGTACTACATATCATGCATAAAAAAGGAATAGTATTAATATAGTAGTCAGAACTTCACTATTTAAAAAAGATAGAAATTGCAAAGCAAACATGCAAAAACATTCTGTTAGTAGGGTTAGCTTTAAGTACTCATACCAACATGCAGCTACGAATGCTATTCATTGCTACTCTCCGATAGGACATATTTACCGTTATTCGTATCTCTAATTGTTCGAGGGAAAAAGGACATTTTGAATCGGTCAGTTCGGCAATCAATTTCTCTAATTTTATGATTATGGTAGGGTCTGCCATAGTAAGTTGGGGTTCGTAAAATATTTTTAACGTCATCACTGAAAATATTGCCTTGGAATTTGTTTAAGAGATTAAGCCTAAATTTCTACCTGCGATCTGATAATGATTCCCATTTCAATTCATTTAATAGACTGGTTACGCTAATATAATTATCGTACCGGCCCTTTACAAATCTTGCCGATCTTCGCTGCACACGTTCAAGTTCGTTATTTAGACCGATTTCGTAGGGATCCCATACACTGGCAACATATTTCAAATGAGGTCTAACAAGGGAAAAGTAGCTGATTTCTCGTACATGATCGTCACATTTACCCAATACTCTTTTCATGAAACCCAGTGTACGATTAGCTTGACCCATTATTTAACGTATATGTTTACCCCAGGAAAGTTTAATACAAGACATTTCTTAAAGTTTAATTCTAACTGCCATGTATCACACCAATTTTCGATTGCTTGTAGGTCATCATTTAAATATTGCTTATCGTTTGGGCTTAGAATTTCCCTGTACACAACTGCGTCATCGACAAATAGACAAAGCTTACTTTTTACCACCTTACTGATATCATTAATGTACAGAAGGAACAAGAGTGGACCTATCACACTACCTTGTGGGACACCCGAAGTGACTTCAATTTTCGGTGAGGTAACACCGTCCAAAACAACCCTTTGAACCCGGTCATGTAGAAAATCACTTATCCATGATATAATTTTACTGTCTAGCCCATAAGATTCTTGAAATCTAGAAAAACAGCATCCACTGGAATATTATTTTCGCCAGAAACTAAAATATCGTGGGAAAAGAGAGCAAGTTGAGTTTCACATGATCTGCTCTTCCGGAAGCCATGCTGAAAGTTGGACAACAAATTCTGGCTATCTAGGTGACCCATGACTGAACTGACAATTATATGTTCTAGGACCTTGCATGAAATGGATGTGAGAGATATTGGTCTGTAGTTAGATGGCTGCTCCCTATCACCACTTTTAAAAATGGGTGTTACATCGGCTACTTTCCAGTCCATCGGTACGACGTGTTCAGTGTGGGATTTATTAAATACTATTTGAAAGTAGGGATAAATTTCGGAAGCTAACTCTTTATACACGCGGGAGGGAATTTGATCAGCAGGAGATTTGTTGGGGCTTATATCTTTAAGTAACTTTTCAATACCATTACAGGAAATTTCTATTGGTTGCATCAGCCGCTGAAAGAGGTCAGGTAACATGACAGTTGGATCGCCGGAAGATGGGTTAAAAACGGTTTGGAAGAAGGAATAAAGCAAATTAACTTTGTCAAGAGTGTTTGTGGCCATTTCCCCCTTATCATTTTTAAGTGAATGGACGGTAGACTTATGGCCTTGCACCTCCCTGACGTAGGACCAGAAGACTTTTGGATTTTCCTTCAGTTGTTCCCCAAAAATTTTTCTTTTGAATTCTGCGAATGCATTACTAAGGGCTGTCTTTGCAGCGGATTTTGAAATTTTATAAATTTCAATTATTACGTTCCGCAAATTAGTGGGCATATATTTACTATTTCTTTTCATTTTAGCATGACATATTCGCTGCCGTCTCAGGGATTTTCCCACTTCGGCATTGTACCACCTAGGTTCAGTGCTTTCTTTTTTAAATTTACATGGGATATATCTATTGATCCCAGAGCTCATGATATTAATGAACGACTTCCAGGATCCCTCCGTACATAAGTTGATGGAAGACTTTTTAAATTCCGATACGGAATCTCTTAAATAAATTTTAAAGCTAGGAAAGTCAGCTCTTTTAAAAATATAAATCTTTCTCTTTTGTTTAAAATTTTTGTCTAAAGTTAGTGACAATTTTGCTGTTATTACTCTGTGGTCACTGATTCCATCAACCGTGTCAATCTTAGTCACTTGTTGTGGGATGTTGGTTGCCAGTAAATCAAGAATGTTATCCCCTCTATTAGGTGCTGTAGCTAATTGTCGTATGGAGTTGTTGGAGAACACATCCAATAGAGTCTCACAGATGTCTTTGTCCCTTCCTCCAGCTTTGAAGCAGTGAGTTCTCCAGTCTATTGATGGTGCATTGAAATCTCCACCTATTATTATATTACGCTCACTATTACGGGACGTTATAGAATTTATCTGCTCTCCCAGTTCTAATAATGACTCAACATCAGTGTTTGGGGGCCTATAGAATGCACAGACAGATATTGATTTGGATTTAGGGCATGTTAATGAACTCCAAACACATTCTAAGGGGTTGTCGGGAAATATTACTGCTTTGCTAATTATCGAGTTCTTGACTGCAATGAAAACACCACCACCTGCTCTGTTGTGTCTATCTTTTCTATATATTTTAAAATATTTGGGGAATATTTCTGAATCAGGAATGTCATCCGTCAGCCATCTTTCAGTTCCTATAATTACATCTGCATCAGTAGTATGAATAAGGTGATGGAACTCAGGTATCTTGTTTTTAAGACTTCGGCAATGTATCTGTCAGTTCGGAAATCAATTTATCTAATTTTGTGATTATGGTCCAGTCAACCATAGTAGGTAGGGGTTCGCAAAATATTTTTAACATCATCACTGAAAATAAGGTCTTGGAATTTGTTTAATCTATTTCTCGTGTAGGCATTGATACATTCTCGCATGCATTCATACAATACTGCTAATGCTTAAACAACTCTAGTTAAGCTAAACAATGTTTTGGAAGAAAGTGTCCCGTAAATGCTGGTACTTTATTTTTAATTAATTATAAGGTGTGTTTTTATGAGTTAAAATGTTTACGAAGGTGTGCAGAGCATTATTCTTCTGTCGACGATGGTAGCTGACGCCGAAATGCCCCAAGTTTTTGTTCTCGCCCATCTTTTACACGTTTGTGTTTGACTGTAATGTTTAATTGTAATTAATTTAATTTAACACGGTTGCTTATTATCGTTGAATACGCATACAAGTTCAGCCCTGCGGTAATAAATACGAGAAGTACTAAAAACAAAATAAAAAACGTAAAATCACATGACATATTGCTGTTGGGACTTAATTCGTAAATTCGAGGAAAACATACAATCTGGGAAGTGTAAAATCGAGAAAAAAATAACAATGTATTGGTCGGGACCTAATAAAATTCGCGTAAAATCGGGTAAAGCGTACAATAGAGGAACGTAAATTAGAGGTTTCACTGTATTTACATTTAAAGGCTATTAATGATTTTATCAATCTTGCTCGTTGTTTATTTTTATATTGCAATTCACCCGTCATATGATCAAAGCGGAGCAGAACATAACAGCCTCACTGAATGACGACCAATTCCGTTGCAGCGCAGCATTTCTGTAGACTAAAATAAAAGTTTTGAATCTTCTAACGACCCATCGTGTGAATCGTTTACATATTTGGCCTTCAGTACCAATACTGAGTGAAAGGAGTAAGTGGAATGAGTACCCTGTGATATTCTCTACATGCCATTGGCTCTGCTCGCGTAAATTCAATGCTAATCTTCTTACCGATGATGTTAGCAATATGACGATAACTCCCAATTATTAGTCATTCAATTAAGAAGCTAAGATAATGGCGAAATACAAGCGTTCGTTCATGGAGAAACATATATAATGTGCTACAAGCATGTAGCTTAACCATGCCGTCCTTGAAAACTGTGATTCACTCCACTGACGCAGGTTCACCACGCCCTTACACGCCGATTACAAAGTAGTAAAGTTCAATAAATGTGTAATCTCTAATTGAACATTTATTCAACCTTTAATCAAACATCAAATTACTTCATGGTTTCCAGAATTTCTGTCGCGTGTGCCTGTAGGTGAGAATGCACCCCCTGCTACACACCTTTATGGTGGCTGGCAGGGTATTATGTAGGTGTGAATATTTCTAATACGATTTCCCAGCTCTTTAGCCACATGAATTGTGCTTGCCAAGCGCATATTAGGCGCTAAACTACTCTGGCGAAAATGGAGCTCAGAAATACGTATCCGAGAGGGTGAATGGAGGGTGATTGCACTCTCTTTACATCTACATCTACATAATACCCTGCAAGCCACCACAAGGGTGTGTGGCAGGGGGTGATTTCTCACCAAACATGCACTGCATATCATGCATAAAAAAGGAATAGTATTAATATAGCAGTCAGAACTACACTATTTAAAAAAGATAGAAATTGCAAAGCAAACATGCAAAAACATTCTGTTAGTAGGGTTAGCTTTAAGTACTCATACCAACATGCAGCTACCAATGCTATTCATTGCTACTCTCCGATAGGACATATTTACCGTTATTCGTATCTCTTATTGTGCGAGGGAAAAAGGACATTTTGAATCGGTCAGTTCGGCAATCAATTTCTCTAACTTTATGATTATGGTCCAGTCTGCCATAGTAAGTTGGGGTTCGTAAAATATTTTTAACATCATCACTGAAAATATTGCCTTGGAATTTGTGGATAGAAATTTCACATGTAGATTGTGATTCACTCCACTGACGCAGGTTCACCACGCCCTTAACGCCGATTACAAAGTAGTAAAGTTCAATAAATGTGTAATCTTTAATATTATTATATTATAAGCAGCGTAAACAGCTTATTGTGCAGAACAGAATTAACGGCTGCAGCGAAGATCTAAATTTCAACCTGCGATCTGACAATGATTCCCATTTCAATTCATTTAATAGACTGGTTACGCTAATATAATTATCGTATCGTCCCTTTACAAATCTTGCCGATCTTCGCTGCACACGTTCAAGTTCATTACTTAGACCGATTTCGTAGGGATCCCATACACTGGCAGCATATTCCACATGAGGTCTAACAAGGGATTCTTTACACGCTCTTCGCACTCTCCTAACTCTCTCGAGAATGTAACTGGGAAGTGTGCGGCATGCTCTCTTCTCACTCTCTCTGGCACAACTCTCTTCACACTTCCTTGCGTACTACCCAGAGGTAGTACGCAAGAGTAGCGTTGAGTAGCGTTTGAGAATTAATACAAGAATTAGGGTGGGAATCATTATCAGAGCGTAGGTTAAAGTAAAGATTAAATCTATTACAGAATTTTCAATCGGATAGCTGTACTGAAGATGTTAGGCACATATTAAAAACACCAGCGTATTATGCTAGATTCGACCAGATAAATAAGATTAGAGAGATATATTGTCGAACTGATAGATTAAAAATGGCATATTTCCCCCGTTCTATAAGAGGTCAGAATAGGCAGCATAGGAAAGGGATAGGTAAGTGGAATATTTCAGAGTAGTCTGTAGTGCATGATGCATGTATTAACCCCTCAAATACTATAGATAATAACAATCGAGTTGCATGAGACCCTGTAGTTGCTTGTTTGCATGTCAATAGTGCATGCTTGGTGATCTTCACCCCCTGCCACACACCCTCACTGTGGCTTGCAGGGTATCCTCTAGATGTAGATGTAGAAATCCCCGTCCACCGAACGGACGCGACGTCGGCAGGGAGAGGGTGCGACGGAAATGATTATCGCAGCAGAGTCAGGGCCACATTCAGAATCTCCACCAAATTCTCGCTTCTACTGCTTGCCTTCTAAAACCCCTACAAGGAGTCAAACTGATGCACAGATTCTACCTTCAAAGGTAGCTTCACAGTGTGCCGCAGAGCACTGAGTTGATACTGTGATTATGGCTGGACCATAATCAGAATCTCAACTACATACGTCACACAATCTCTATTGCGAGATGATCAAAGGGGTAAACCAGATTCTCCTCAATACGGTTCGAAGTGGATTACGACGTGGTAATACCAACTTTGAAGGGTGAATGAGCACCGACCGATGCACCGACTGTAAGTAGAGATTGTACAGGACGCAAGCAGGTGACGTGAGACTGTAGCTGACATTCTGAATATAGCCCCCATGCACCTGATAAGCAAATTGACTGAAGAAAGTTCTGATGCTTTCCCGACGTAACATCTACGTGAATTATTCTCCTCCGCGTTAGGCTATCGCTGGAGGCGGACATGGAGAAACCGGATTAAAATCCAGAGAATAATTAACGCACAGAGAGGTAGAAGGCGCCGTAGCTATTACAATTATTATACCGCTCTTCCCATCTTGGCAGATTTTCGGCGGCATGGAATAAATTCTTCCAAGCAGAGATTCATCCAAACTTCTGCCCATTCATCTTCCTCTTTCTCCACCTGCCTCGAAACACCCTCTCCCTTAATCCCCCCATCCCCACCTGACATTCCCAGCTCACTCGCGTATTTCATCCCCCTCACAGCCTTCTAATACCAAGTAGAACAATTACACACGAAATTAAAAGTTTTAATTTCGACCTAGGATTCGAAGTACTACATCATCACAAGTGAAAGTAATGGATCAAGAGTCAACATATAGGAACACACATGTATCATTAAGATATGTCGACGATACATTCATAAGATGGCCTCGTGGTAAGGAGACACTCGAGAAGTTCTTAATACATCTCGACAGTCAGCATCCGTCGAATCAATTTACGATGTAAACCGAAAAAGACGGTCCCCTACCATTCCTAGATATTCTGGTTGAGAGAAAAAAGATGGAAAACTTGGGCATAGCGTGTATCGGGAAAAAGACCCATACTGATCGATTCCTCAATGAACGTTCCCACCACAACCATCCACAGCGAAAGGCATCAGTTATCAAGACCCTATTTGATCGCGCTCGAAGAGTTTCGGACGCTGATTCCATGGTCCTTATTCTCTTTCTGAAACTCTCGTGGTATCCAAGGGATACCATAGGTTTTTCGGGACTCGCGTTAACTTTTTGTAAACATTCTAATGAGGAAATCAATGAAACGCAACCTCGGTTTCGTTGCTGGGGAGATAACCGAGGTTGCGTTTCAAACGAGAATACGGGCCCATCTCTGAAGAAATAAAACAATTAAGGAGGTTGATCCGAAAAGTGAAAGTCATGCCATTTTTTTATATTTTCAGCATTTAAAGAAATAAAGTTCCTCTGTCTAATAAATTAAAGATAATTACACCAACCCATACTCCTTTTTCCACAAATTGCATTTGAAATTACATACGATTAACGGCGAGAATGGCCATCACATAGGAATATAACGTTTAAAAATACCATAATGTCATGTCATTTTTGCAAAAAACTGATATTTTATGCATAATTTCACAAGAAATAAAATGACACGAAAAAAAAGGCATCAACCCACCATATTTTTCGCTAAATCCACCAATTTCTGCGCTTATTGCAGACGAAATGTGTTAGTTGTCTTCAAGTGGCGCTGCGGTTGCTCCAGCCAAAATGTATGGCGTATGAATAATATCATTATTAATGAGATATTAAAGCATATTTCAGAAAAATATTGTAACATAATGTTTGCTAGTAATATTCTGGTGTTATACATCAGTAACTTCATTGAGTACATGAATTTATTGCTGTAAAATAAATGCTGAATTGACTCCATCGTCGAGCTGATTAAAATTATCATAAAAAAGAAATCCTTCGACCTTCCATCGTATTTCCTGTGATACTTATGACTTTCAATAGCTTAGGTAATTTTCTTTGTGAAGTAAGGATCACTTATCAGGCATATACTCGTACTTAAATTAATAAGATTCCTCAGGCAACTTGACTCAAGCAGTCGCGAGCCAACCTCCTTAAAGGAGACACTGAAGGATAATGGTTATGGCTAGAGTTTAATTGAGAGTTTTAGAAATCAGAAGCCTAGGGAGAAAGAGACATCTAAGCCTTTGGGATATGTTATGCTACCTTACATCGCGGGAACAACAGATGGCATAGGTAAAATCATGAAGAAGCATAACATCATTACAAGATTTAACACCACCTCCAAAGTTAATGATCATCTTAGAGGAGCTAAAGATCCATTATCTCCCGAAATGTTCGAAGGCATAATTTTCTGTAGTTGCGGAAATCATATAGTGGCCAGACAAAGATAGCCATAGAATGCAGGGTTAAGGAACACGAACTTCGGAAGAAAGATTGGTGTCACTCTGCCGTGGCTGAGCACACACGTTTAGAAGGTCACACTATTGGCATCAAGAGGGCGCATGTTTTATGCAAATAAATTAGCTATTATCCACGGATCATCAGGAAGCCATTGAATTGGAAAAAAAGGGCCTAACAACATAAACAGAGAAGAACAAACTTCCTTTTACGTGGCAAAGACTTTCTGAAACACTAAAGTATTAATAAATCTTACTGTACATAATAACCGTTTACGTTTGTTTATTTTTATTTCATTGTTGATTTAGAATGCCTGACGAAGCCGGCAGAATAGCACGGCGAAACTGTTGCTAAAAGGTTTAGTTTAATCGCAGGAAACCAAAAGAAACTTACCAAAATTAAAATGAACCGCGAAAATCTACGAAAAAAGTACACATATGCATCAGTCATTTGTGACGGAAACATAGAAACACGAAAAGGAGAGAGACAACAGTTTGGACGTTCTCGAAGACCTTTTCCAACAGAAGAGGTCCTCTTCTGTTGAGTGTCTCATTTTCGTGTTTCTATGCTTCCGTCAACTGTCTGTTTTGTTTTGAATTTATTTTGACTGCGTAGTGCGCCTTTCTTGCGAGTGTATTACACGCATATTTATATGGCAGCACATCGACACCTAGGTCGCGATTAAAATTTTTATCTTGGTGGAAAATTGCATATTTCATTCCATATTACTTCGGAAGTGAACAAAATAACTATTGGTACCTCAAATTTCATGTATGCTCTTTGCTTTAAGTTCCGTCTAGATACCTTTTATTAGGTGACCAAGATTTCAGAATTCCACCGTGACTCCGCTATTCAAAATCCAGTAAAATAGCTATGTTATTTGATGAAAAGTGAGAATAAATGCTCAATCCCGCTAATACGTATTCTAAAATAGGTTAATATTTCCTTACTTAGTTTTAAACTATTCCCATTAAATACAACTCTTTTTTTTAATTTATTAATGTTGATATTTTTGAAAACTATTTGGCAGCAATGACCATGCTACCATTTTGAAGAATTAGTATTAATTACACCATATCAATAACCAATGAAATATTTTAATAACATAAAAAATATAAGGACCTTGGTAAAGTATGTACATTCCTTAATTAAGTGAGAAAATAGGTTTGTAAGCACGTTCCGTGACAAGGAGCGTTGCCAATGATAACAACAAACTGTAGCGCCACTTTCATGTAACTAAGGCTTTTCTGCTTTTTTTTGAGCAAACATTTATTAATATCAATTAAACAAGTGTGGTAAGGCGAGAACTTTTTCACAATGCTAAATTCTACATAAAATTGCGCATCTTATATCAGTTTTTCGTCAAAACGGCATTTCTCTTTACATAATTAATCTGCAAATTTTACTGCAGGAGCCATGCTCTGCCGTATAGCCACATATAAAATAGCTGCTTTCCAACGTCTTTGTCCTTCAAGTATAAGATGGAAAAGCCTCATTATTTGATTGCCAATCGATAGAAGGGCCAAAAAATTGTGCGTCCTGAAATTTTCACTAAAATGACATCTACTTCATAATTCGGTGGAGCCACCTTAACACATTGATAACATGCCATTCGAACACCACACACGTCACCGGGAAATGTTGTTTACAACATACGGGGACTCTCTCCGGTGCATAACTAGGTAATGAATGCAAGAGGTGTGCGTCGCGCAGAAACGTGAGCATTGCGCAGAATCCGAATGCGCAGGCGCAAAGAATGAAGCGGAAATGATGACGGACGGGAGACATCCCTTGGATCCTGGGCGCCGGCGATAAATTATTCTGTTTGCCCTGTGGCCTCCTTATCTCTCCCCCGCGGCCGTAAATTAATATTACGCCTCGTGACCTTGGAGACACGAGAGAGGGGCCGATTTCCCGGATGAAAGTAGCCACGGTGTGTGAACAAGGCCCACCGGCGAGATATTGATGAGCAGAAAATTGAACCTCTTCATCAACCTGTCGCTCAACCCAACACACACACTCCAGCGAGCGGAGGCAGCGCCAGAGGTCGGCCCGACGGCGAAAGAGTGCTTCACTCGACACGAGGGCCGACGAGCTCCACGCGAAGCGATCGCACGAAAGGTGTGCGATATTCTCTCGAAGGCCTCTTGTGTGGTTTAGCCATTGTTCCGAGATCTACATCTACATAATACCCTGCAAGCCACCATAAAGGTGTGCGGCAGGGAGTGAATGGGGGGGTTTACTCGGAACCGAAATCGCTATTTTGTACACGAAATTGTTAGATGGAAACGAAAAAAGAAATTTAGTGAAAAAATTAATCTTCTAACCACAACTATTCACTCATAAATAAAAAATTTAAATACGCAAAAGGTGATGCCCACCGAAAAAGCTGCTGTGATAACATTGACGTCATTTTCCTCCCGTCCTTGACTGCTCTTAGGGGAAGGGAAGGGAGTAGAGGGGGGTTCTCGGAAGGTCTGCTCGCACAGATGCTGTCGCAATCGCTCCTATTGGCCGAGTCAACTGTGTCCCCCCCATTGCGATGAGGCAAAGTAGCTTCGCGGGCTCAGTTGTGATTGGACGAAGTCGATATACGTCAGAGGTTGCACCACGCCCACTTTCCCGAAAGGGTTAAAAACATCAGTTTTTCGCCGCTTATAACTCGAGAAATAATTGACGGATCAAAATACGGAAAAATACGGGTCTTTTTATTTTACAAACTCTATCATATTGTCACTTACTACCCGGGAAGGACCGTACTGTGTACATTTGATGGTTATATACTAAACCGGAAGCTCAGTGACTTAAAGGTCACGGTAAAAACGATTCGACAGCAACGACGCGACAGGATTATACGTGAAGTGATAATGCCAGCGATCCCGCAAAATCCTTCAGCATTCCAATCTCAGCGATGAGAATGGAAAATCACTTAGGCCGACTATGGTCGTGGATTATACGTGCCATACACGCATGAGATGCGTGGATAAGTGAAACCGAAAGGCCATGTGCAATGGTATTTAAGACGTCGCACTTAGAAGTGGACAAGTTATTTCCCAAACCCTCTTCAACGCTGGAAACGAAAACTTATCGGTGGTGAAAAAATTAATTTTCTCACGAGAGCTGTTCACCCATGAATTAAAATTTGATATACGCAAACAGTGACGCCCACCGAACGATCAGAGTATATAAAGAGGGCGCATTAAGGTGTAAGCACCCGTGCGCATTTTAGCCATGTTCTCAGTAAGTTAACCTGGCGGATGCAGTGTTTCGGCAAGGTGGTTAGGTTGAAGTTGTAGCCAAGTTACTTGTGCCGTATTGTGAATTTCGTGAAGCTTTCATCTTTTAGTCCACTATAATGGATGAAGAATAATTCGATAGAGCGTACCTATAAAATTAGTAACACGAAGATCAAAAACGTTGAAACCATAAGATATTTAGGTGTAACAATCACTAAGGATTTATCGTGGGGAAGACACATAAGGGAAATATGCGGCCGAGTGAAGAGAAAGCTAGGATTTATAAAAAGAGTACTTGGGAAATGTGATGAGAAGACAAAAGAGCGATGTTACTTTTCACCAGTTAGGCCCCACTTTGAGTATGCAGCCAGTGTATGGGATCCGAATGAATTGGGTTTGATCATAGAAGTAGACAGGGTGCAGCGTAAAGCAGCTAGGTTCTTCAAAAGTTGTTACGATAGGTTGAGTAGCGTTTCAGAATTAATATGTACAAGAATTAGGGTGGGAATCATCATCAGAGCGTAGGTTAAAGTATAGATTAAATCTATTAGAGAAATTTGAGTCGGATAGCTTTACTGATGATGTTAGGCACATATTAAAAACACCAGCGTATTATGCTAGATTCGACCAGACAAATAAGATTAGAGAGATAGATTGTCGTACAGATAGATTCAAAATGGCATTTTTCCCCCGTAGTATAAGAGAACAGAATAGGCAGCATAGCAAAGGGATAGGTAGGGGAAATATTTTAGAGTATTCTGTAGTGCATGATGCATGTACTAACCCCTCAAATACTATAGATACTAACAATCTAGTTGCATGAGACACTTAAGTTGCTTGTTTGCATGTTAGAAGTGCATGCTTGGTGATCTTCACCCCTCTGCCACACACCCTCGCGGTGGCTTGCAGGGTATCGTGTAAATGTAGATGAAGAAGAGATGAAGGGCACCAAAAAAGGTGGGTTTGCATGGTGCTCGGCAGTAAATTGCCGTAATAATTCCGGAAAGCCGAACAGCACCTATAGTTTATTCCGTTTCCCAAAGGATTCAGTCAGGTAAGCATCTGTGACTCATTACTCTCATAAATGCTGCAGCTTTTGAATTTATTCGTTCTCCATAAAGTTTCAAGTTGCTGCATGGTAAATTAATCTCATTTTTTACTTTCCTTGTGAAAATTTCGCATGTGCAATGTGATCACGCCTTGTGAAGATGCAGGGAGTGGATAATTCGGTCTCAGCACCAGTCCCTAGAGCGGAAAAGTGCGAGCTATTTGCATTCCAATTGCAGACAATGTAGCGAGCACTTTGAGGACGCCATGTTCTTAAATTACTTATGATATACTCTGTGTCTGAACCACAAAGACTTGTACGCCATCCAGTATTTTGGCGCGTACAGTGGAGGGGGGAGGAGGGGAGGCATGCGCACAAAGCTACTGCGCATCCTGTAAATAGCCCAAAATAACTGAACCGCGAAATTCAATACGCACTTCTCGGGTACATTTTGGAGTGAATATAGGTCCGCTGAAGTTTATATACTTTTTCACAAATTACGATGTAATATAATATGCGATGCCTTTCAAAATACCCATAACAACCTCTGCCATCGGCAGAACCAGGTGTGTGTCCCCCAATGTGGTTGGGCAAAGGATCTGAGCAGTTTCAGTTGCGATTGGACGAAGCGAATGACGTACGAATCTTTCGCACGCCCGTTCATGTGAAAGTGCTAAACTGTTCGCCGCTTATAACTCTAGGACTGCCAGTGTTTGGAATCCCTACGAAATAAGTCTAAATAACGAACTTGAACGTGTGCAGCGAAGATCGGCAAGATTTGGAAAGGGACGGTACGATAACCTTATTAGCGTAACCAGTCCATTAAATGAATTAAAATGG
This sequence comes from Platycnemis pennipes, assembly GCA_933228895.1. Lineage (NCBI taxonomy): Eukaryota > Metazoa > Arthropoda > Insecta > Odonata > Platycnemididae > Platycnemis > Platycnemis pennipes. The sequence goes on along the minus strand of OW121855.1, from coordinate 121,762,945 downwards.
GAATCATTGTCAGGTCGCAGGATGAAATTTAGACTTCATCTCTTAAACAAATTCCAAGATAATATTTTCAGTGATGACGTTAAAAATATTTTGCGGACCCCAACTTACTATGGTAGACTGGACCATAATCACAAAAGTCGAGATATTGATGGCCGAACTGACAGATTCAAAATGTCCTTTTTTCCTCGTACAATGGGGAACTTGCATGAATTTTTTTTATTTAACAGGCGGACAGAAAATTATTTTCTCGATTCAACAAAGAAAACTGCATGTAAATCTGAGTTTTCCTTCGCGAGATATTGAATGCTAAATATAGCGACATTTTAAAGCGCGCCGAAAACTCCCTCCCCCCCAAGCCACTGCGAAAGAATCCCCGATGACGTCAACAGTGCCGAAAAATCGCCCGAAGCAGCTGGGCTAACAGCGCACCAACACGGGTGATTCAAGCGAGCATATTCAACCCACAAATGAGCCCACCACTGATTTTTAATTGAGCAGGTAATCATTTAATGGTATACATTTGATATTTCTCGTCAATAATGAGTAATATTCAGGCAAGATAGTTTAAATCTCGAAAGTTCATCTTACTTTTGCAGTGCCCGCTCCATACATCGACCCAACTCCCTAGCATTGTAATTAGCCAGCGATATGAGTTCGAGGTGTACGTATTGTTTAACACCTGGCTGTAAAAATACCTCAACCAAGGTGCCTAATAAACTATTTATTAGGTTGCCTACAAACGCAAGAAGGAGAAGCCTGTGGCTAAGAGCCATTCGCAGAAATCCGGGGGATATTTCGAAGAAAACAGTGGGGTTCATCTGTGAAGATCATTTCAACGCAAGTATTGAAATCTACTCAAATAAAATGATAAGCCGTCCAACTAGGGATATGTTGTTAAATATACTACGGATTTACTTGATATTGTTGAAACTGCCTAGAAATATGTTGAACTCCGTTGTTCCTAAGGCAGGGGCTTCTGACCCAGTTGAAACCATCCTGAAGTCTGTGTTGCTTTCTTTCGAAATGCTGTCAGTTGATTTTCGATTAATAATGAAATAAAATTTTTGATATTTTGAGGTACATTTATGAAATGAGAGTAGAAAAATGCAAATAACGAATTATCTTGAATGAGAGAATTATTATGCTCAAGTGCGTATGCAGAAAATTGATTGATACCTAAAGCATACTGGAGCTTCTTCAGTCTTAAATAATGGAAACGCCTATAGAAACATTAGCCTTGTGCCTCTTAACACATTATAAGTAATATCGTTATGTACACCATTTGCACATTGATGATTTCTATGTTACAACCAACCAACCAACAGACATAAACAAGTTAGATCAAGTGAGTTTCAACCAATGATCAAGGCAGTTCCAACGCATTCTGAAAACAAGCCAGTTGAAGACGGTATTTCAAGAGAGATCTACACAGATTTCAGGATGGTTTCAACAGGGTCAGAAGCCCCTGCCTTAGGAACAATGGAGTTCAACACAGTTCTACTCTATTCTTGTCCCCCACCTCATAATATGCTAACGAATAATACATTTGCGCAAACTCTAAATCCATCTCCATAAACAATAAATAACGAGGGCAATCTCTAGTGCGCCACAATTTCCGCAAATACTGACGATGCCACTTTTCATTAATATATTCACTTAATCGTAGATGCTCTCTTACTGCCTATTGTATTAACAAATGCCAAAGGTGGTATCCAGAGGCAATAATAGCGTTCATACTAAACAATCACACTCATAGACATTCGGCTAAGAATGTAAACAAGACGCGCTTGTAGATACACTACGAAACACATACTGTGAATATTAACACACATTTCGCCACTACTTAGGACAAGAATCAGAGAAACAGGTTGTCATTTGTCATAACAAATTTCATGAGGGTCATGGCATCAATTTCAGGAATGTTATCCGAACGAGCGGCAACATAATCATCCATTTTTCTGAAACCTGAAATATTAGATGTAAAAAGTCTGTATTTTATCATCCCGAAAGTACATTTTTAATATCCCAAGTAATAATCGTGGCACAAGAAGAATAGGAAAACTTACCCAAGAATAACAGCACATGAACAAGTGACGATGAGCGACTAAATCCTCCACCAAAACAATGTTTACAGCATGCGCTGATGTATTTCCCGACTCGGACGGCAAATTAGGCACAGATGACGTCACACCTGGCCTCGGCGGAGCTCGGGTGTCTTCGCGCAGTGGTCGGCTCAGAGAAATTTTTCCTTGATTTTTTAAGTCAATTTTTTATTTCTTCTAACGACGAATGGAGAAAATTTAGGTATTTTTGCGAGCTAATATTTCAGTTTTACCTGTTCAAAATAGTTTTTATAGCAATCGTCGACCCATGCAAGTTCCCCAATGGGGAACTTGCATGGGATATGAATAATGGTAAATATACGAGGGTTCAATAAGTCTTTGGAAAAAGGTAGAATTATTATGAGAAACAAATTATTTTGGATAGATTTTTTTTTTTTTTTTTTCACGGTAGTCGCCTTTTATGTCTATACATTTTTCCTAGCGTCTCTCCAACTCTTTCAAGCCGTCCAAAAATTAGGATTTCGGAATCTCCTCAAAACAGGCATCAGTTTGAGTGATGATCTCCTCGTTTGACGTGGATCGTTTTCCGCCGAGCCATTTTTTTCAAGTTTGGAAATGAAAAGAAGTCACTGGGGGCCAAATCTGAGAATTACGGCGGATTTCGTATTAAATAGAAATTTAATTCCACGATTTTCGCCATCGCAAGTACGCGGGTGCGCACTCGTCTACTGTCTTGATGGAAGAGAATTTTTTTCTTTACCATATGAGGATATTTTTTCTCGATTTCTTCGCTCAATTGGTGCAATAAAGACATATAATATTCTGCATTTAATTCTCGTTCTTTTTCCAAGTAACCCATGTAAATAATACCGCGTGCATCCCAAAAATCGTTTCCATCAACATATCGGCCGATTTCACCGTCTTCACCTTCTTCGGAGCCGAATCGCCTTATACAAACACACTGTTTTGACTGTGCTTTGTCTATTTTATGTAGTAATGTATCCATGTTTTGTCTACAGTTATGTATCAACGCAGAAACTCGACAGAGTTGCGAAGGAAAAGCGCCAAACCAGCCTCCAAATCGATCACACGATTGCGTTTGTTCTCCATTGAGGCAAACGCGGCACCCATCTTGCCGAGATTTTTTAATGCCCAATTTTTCGTGCAAAATTGAAAAAATTGTACCCTGTGGTATGCCTGTGGCCTCAACTATTTCGCTCATTTTGATTCGTCGAACACTTAAAATCATATCGTGGATTTTTTTAGTCGTTTCGGAGAAAATCACTTTCACTGGACGTCCCGAACGATGGTCATCATTTGTGGATGAGAGGCTACGTTTTAACTTATTTAGCCAATAGTGAACAGTAGCAAACACAGGAGTAGATGAACCATGAACTTCATCCAATTCCGCTTTGATATATTTCGGTGTTAAACCTTATAAATAGAAGTGTTTAGTCACCGCACGAAACTCCCTTTTTTCCATTTTTCTTAATGGACAAAATTTTATTGTTACGATAGCAACAAAAGTTTGTTGCTAAAGTAACCAAGGGACCGATATAGCTGAAAATTTTACAGCATTCTAAAGAGAGATGACGCTTGCCAAAATCAAACCTTTTGCGATTATATCATCGCCACCTATTGGATTTTCTAAGGACTTATTGATCGACCCTTGTATCCAGTACGAGTGTAGCAATGGATAACATTGGTAGCTGCATGTTGGTATAAGGACTTGAAGCTAACGCAACGAACAGCATGTTTTTGCATATATGCTTTGCTAGTTTTATCTTCTATTTTAAATAGTGAAGTTAAGAACAGAATATAAATACTAATCCTTTCTTATGTATGATATGTAGTGCATGTTTGGTGATAATTCACCCCCTGCCACACACCTGTATGGTAGCTTGCAGGGTATTATGTAGATGTAGACTAAGAGAACTAAGAGACGAATCGGAGAAATAGGGGTCTCTTTTATTGTTCGAACCCTATATCAGATATGGCATATGGCAAACGGCCCCATTGAATGGGTACCCTCAAGGTGCAAAAGGAAACCGACTACTGACTTGGATTCCAAAGGTGATAAATGTTGTTCCGGGACTGTTTGCTCAGCGCGCCTCCGGGACGTCCGGGGAGAAGACAAGCGGCAGCCATTCGTCGCGCGTGAATCAATCCCAGATGCCACCGCGAAACAAAAAAGCGTCTCCCTCCGCGCCGCCCTTCGGAGGGCCACGACACTCGAATCAAACGACGAAAGATGACGAATGCTTGCGCTTCGATTAAATCGGCGCTCGGTTCAAAAACTGATTGAACGGCCACGGAAACGATTGCGAAGGGAAAGAATGATATTTAATTTTACCGACATTTCGCGAACCACTCATCAACACCAAGTTCTGCCTGTCATGTGCTACCGAGCCCTATTGCTGGATTTCCACAGAAGGAACGCTGAGAGTTATTGCGAAGGATAATTACTGAAGATGGAATGGGGGCATTTACTCCGAACCGAAATCGCAATTTTGTACACGAAATCGTTAGATGGACACGAAAAAATAATTTTAGTGAAAGAATTAATCTTCTAACCACAACCATTCATTCAAAAATCAAAATTTTAAATAAGCAAATGGTGACGCCCACCGAAAAAGCTGCTGTGATAACATTGACGTCATTTTCCTCCCGTCCTTGACTGATTTTATGGGAAGGGAAGGGAGTGGAGGGGGATTCTCGGAAGGTCTGCTCGCACAGATGCTGTCACAACTGCTCCTATTGGCATAGTCAGCTGTGTCCGCCCCCATTATGATAAGGCGAAGTAGCTTCGCGAAATTTGAATCGGATAGCTTGATGTTAGGTAGGTCCTACATATTAAAAACACCAGCGTATTATGCTAGATTCGACCAGATAAATAAGTTTGGAGAGATAGATTGTCGTACTAATAGATTCTAAATGACATTTTTCCCCCGTACTATAAGAGAACAGAATAGGCAGCATAGCAAAGGGATAGGTAGGGGAAATATTTTAGAGTAATCTGTAGTGAATGATGCATGTATTAACCCCTTAAATACTATAGATACAAACAATATAGTTGCATAAGACCCTATAGTTGCTTGTTTGCATGTCGGTAGTGTATGCTTGGTGATATTCACCCCCTGCCACACACCCTCGCTGTGGCTTCTCGGTTAGTGTCACCAGATATACTTAAAGAGGATAATTTGACGAGGGTACTCAAGGAAAAGGAAACCGTCTCCTTAAGTAACAGTCCGTCACTTAGTTTTACGCACTAAAAATCAGTTGTACTCGCAACTGACCTAATCCCTTGGTCATAAAACAGTTATATTGTTTCCCCATTGCTTGGCACATCAGGAGAATCCATTCTTACTATCGGCGAATCCTTAAAGGTATTTTGGATAATCATGCATCATACCTATTTTCGCATGTAAAATGCCCCCTATGTGATACTTCCAGAAGACGGAACCGTTGATTTTTTCCCTTGCGTCAGTCTTCCCAAGTTGATGAACACAATTTCACAACCAACAGACATATATTAAAGAGGATATGTGAACACAATTCTTCAAAAATGGGAGCAAAGGCTGTAAAGAAAGTTAAACTCCGACTAGTTTCATTACATTGGTGCCTCAATTACATCTATAAAAATTGTATCACTATTGGCAACGAGATTGAAAATCAAAATAAAAAAAGCTAAAATGATTTGAAAACCCATTGGAGTATTTCCAATAGCTGTTTCAACATGGGCTTCACTGTAAATCAGTTGAGAGATGGCATTCTTGCAGAGTATAGCGAAGTATTAGTGCGCAGATTAAGTAGGTTCACCCGTGACTCTGTGATTCAATATCCCGTAAAGAGATACGTTATTTAATGAATAAATACCGATCCAGAAAAACGCCTATGTGGAAAATCATCTACAGGGTGATAAAGCATACACAATAATTGTATGAGTATGCTATTTGCGTTCTTGTTGCATTCTATTTCTACAAGCTCTTTTAACTCATTTTGGCTTCGGAACATGACTGACGCGTTGTTGCCACGTTTAATTTACAAAATGAGAATACATGCCCAATCCCGTTAATACGTATTCTAAAATAGGTTAATATTTTCTTACTCAGTTTTAAACTATTCCCTTGAAAATACCACTCTTTCTTTTGAATTTTATTGATGTTATTTATTTAAATTGGTATTTTTTAAAATTGTTTGGCAACAATGACGCTGCTACCATTTGGAAGCATTGGCATTGACCATGTCAATAACCAATGAAATATTGAAATTACATAAAAAATATAAGAAGGACTTTGGTAAGGTATATTCCTTAATTAAGTTAGTAAATAGGCTTGTAAGCACGTCCGTCACAACTACTGTTGCCAATGATAACAACATACTGTAGCGCCACTTTCATGTAACTAAGGCTTTTCTGCTTTTTTTCGAGCAAACCTTTATTAATATCAGTTAAAAAGGTGTGGTAAGGCGAGCACTTTTTCGCAAAGGTAAGTTCTACATAAAATTGTGCATCTTATGTTAGTCTTTCGTCAAACCGACATTTCTATATCATTATTAATCTGCAAATTTTACTGCAAGAGCCATGCTCTGACGTATAGCCACGTATAAAATATCTGATTTTCAATGTCTTTTTTCTTCAAATGTATTATGGAAAGGCCAAATTATTTTATTGCCAATCGATAGAAGGGCCAAAAAATTGTGTCTCCTGAAATTTTCAGAAAAATGTCATCTACTTCATAATTCGGTGGAGCCATCTTAAAATTTCATCATATATTGTGGTAACTAAAAATCCGCTATCTCTGTCCAGATCAAAACGGCATTGCCGTTTGCACCGCTTTACCGTACGCTACAATTGTATTGCCGCAATATCGCGCACGACATCATTTCAAAAATCGGAGAGGCAGTGAACAGCCAACATAAAACATGTTGACGCAATCACAAGCTCTCCAGAAATGATAATTGATGGTCACTGTAGTCATGGTAACAATTTCCCGTCGGCGATTAAATCGCCGATGCTTCGAACCGCTGTCGATAGTCTCGTTATGGCGGACGCATAGAATGGCGGCCGTCAATGTCACTCGAACGCCAATGAGGCGGGAACGGGCGTTAATCTAAGATCGACACAAATGCGCTCTCGTGTTTCGGTGTGGATGAGGAGGCTCGCCCAATAAATCCCGAAATACTCCGAAAGACGAGGTTTAAACAATGGAAGCACCACAAGCGCTCGTGTCGCACATCGAATGGGGATTACGTCGCGGATTACCGCTCCGGTCGGAAAACAGAAGAAGTGCGTTTTGCGGGGAACATTGCACGAATTCGAAATCCATGAAGCTGGATGCGGGCCATTGCTTCCCTGGGCGGAATTGCGTCCTTTTTGTGCCCTTGGATTCCCCTTCACATGTTTTTGCATGTTTGCTTTGCAATTTCTATCTTTTTTAAATAGTGAAGTTCTGACTAGTATATTAATACCATTCCTTTTTTATGCATGATATGTAGTGCATGTTTGGTGAGAAATCACCCCCTGCCACACACCTTTGTGGTGGCTTGCAGAGTATTATGTAGATTTTCATTTCTATTTTGCTATTATCATTGGTTTGTATTAAGTGAGTTGGCCATTGTTGAATCTGGACCAGCAGTGCAGAAGCAATACTTACGAGAAAAGTAAGAAAAGGTTGCGAACTTTATCCTTTACGTTTCAAGGCTTGCGTCGAGGAAGACACCAATGAAATCAAAGAGAGATCTTTTGGGACTTAATATTCACGAGGGAAAATCAACGCGCTTCGAATCACCCGTTAAGGCCGTTTCACAGCACGGTCATTGAAACTGCGCAACTTGATGCTGATTCCGTTTGAGCAGTCGTCTGCGAAAGTCCGTGACGTAGAGAATTGCGAGGACGCTTGCTTGACAGCTTTACACGGTGCAATCGTCGGTGAATTATGTCAGTATTAAAATATACCATTCAGTAGCGGTAATACCGTCAATATTTATGCATAACGTCAAGATCTGTTTCGTAGCAATTAATTGGACGTGAAAGATGCGATAAATGACGACCACTTTAAAATATGTTTTAAGCCATAGTCTAAACATAATGGTGGAGACCCTAGTCCCGTATACTTAGCCCAAAATTTGCACCACGAACGAACGGATGTGGGCCAAGGTAACAGGTTCTTCCTTTACGCACGAAATTTAAGCTTTCACGTGATAAATCGCCCAGCTCTTCAATATTGCACTTTATTCTCTGTCTGAGTGAAAACAAAAACACCCAACAATCGTCAACAACCTATCTAGTTGCTAGAATTCCCCAGGCAGTTCGTTGCCGCTACATCTGCACCATCTGGTGAGAGAAATAAACTTCAAACTTCCGCGAACGTTTGTGTCAGATTAGAACATGTTCTAATTTGCTCGCAAGCGTTCGCGCAGTGGCACTGCCTGTCCTCGCAAGTCGTCGCTTTACACGGCGCAATATTTCTTGCGCAAGTGTTCTCGCAACAGGCTGCGCAGTTACAATGACCGTGTAAAACGGCCTTTACAAATTGGAAAAGGTGGGGGAAGACTGATTTACAGAGGACTTCAGTCAACATGCGCGAGGCATAGGTCAGATACACCCGAACATAAAGAAGAAAAGTAATGGAAAGCACTGGTTGAGATGTTAGGGCAGGGCAAAGGTCAAACATGGGAAGCAAAAAGAGAAGGCTCGAATTGAAGGAATCCCTCTAAAGGCCGTCTCCTCACACAGGTGCCTCGCGAAAACTGACTGCGCTGCGTTCCACAAGATCTGGAGTGTTCCTTGGTTCTTGAGGAGGGCCACACGGGGGTGATGCCACCCCAGAGATCCTTCGTATGGAGAACAAAGGCAATACGGTCGACATTTTAGAGGGGCTGAAGATTAAGAAAAACTCGACAGATGGTAACATTGTGAATGACGCTATGTTTTTGGCCCCTTATCCCATCCTAGACATTGCCCTTAAATCCCCTTTGAACTCTCCTTGGCTCCTCACTTTTGAAAATGTCCGAATATCCAACTGTCAAAATAATTATGGAAAACGATATCTCCACCGAAAAGCTTACTTACGATCTGGTCCTAAAAATCATCAAATACATCGACTCTTTTAGCACCAAAAACTTCATCGAAAGATTACACAATATGGAATCCACGAATCAATATAGACTGAACAAAAAATTAAATATTCAGGACCGGAAATTTAAATCCCTTTGCAAGATCACTAGATTGCCTTCCAATTAGTGCAAAAATATCTGAAATATCTCATCCCAACATTTCTCTAACGAGAATAACTTACTTAATAAGGGTCTCAAACACTGTCTTCCTTACCAAGCCCCGGCCACACACGACCTTGTGGTAGATATTGAGTCAAGTATCAAGAGCCTTGGGCGAGAACATAAAACAGTTCGTCAGGCACGCATGCCATCTTCGAATTGAGAAAAACATTTGTAGGCTAAAAGATTCGCAGCCCCTTATGTCCACGGACAGACACACTTTACAGAATAGGGTCGTTTACCATATTTTTAATTGCCGAATATGATAGAGTTAGTAAAATAAAAAGACCCGTATTTTTCCGTTTCCTGATCCGTCTATTATTTATCAAGTAATAAGCGGCGAATAAATGATGTTTTTAACCCTTTCGGAAAAGTGGGCGTGGTGCAACCTCTGACGTATATCGACTTCGTCCAATCACAACTGAGCCCGCGAAGCTACTTCGCCTCATCGCCATGGGGGGGGGGGAGGGGACACAGCCGACTCTGCCAATAGGAGCAGTTGCGACAGCCTCTGTGCAAGCAGACCTTCCGAGAACCCCCCTCCACTCCCTTCCCTTGACCCTAAAAGCAGTCAAGGACGGGAGGTAATTGACGTCAATGCTCTCAAAGCAGCTTTATCGGTGGGCGTCACCTTTTGCTTATTTTAATTTTGATTTTTGAATGAATGGTTGTGGTTAGAAGATTAATTTTTTCACTAAATTTCTCTTTTCGTTTCTATCTAACGATTTCGTGCAAAAAATGCGATTTCGGTTCCGAGTAAACGCCCCCATTGAAAGTAGTAGCAGTGATCACTCAGGATAGGCACGTAAGGCAATTCGCGCAATCAGTAATAGGTGGGTTGGCACGATGGGTACGATACACATGAATGTACCACGGAATACCCAGACGCAAGATGGCAGAGAGAAACGCGGCCAGCTCAGGAAGAAAAATGCGCTGACGGGTCTGCGACTCTGCACGAGAGAGGCAGAGTGCTTCACTTGGAATAGCCTCCAGTCCAGACTCGGAGAGAGACCTGGATTAGGCTAAAAAAACAACCTGCCGCCCCCGGGATTAAAATCCTGGTACTGGGAATGGTAAACACCAATCCTATCTCTTCTACATTCTAAATTTCATAAAAAAAACTTCGACTGAAAATGTTTTTTCGTGTGCTCCACGTAAAAAATTATACCTTTCCCTAACTTGTCACGAAAGAAGATTTATCATAAAAAAAATTGCAGCGCATCACCGCATTCAGGCATGGCCTTCAAAAAGAAAAAAAAGAAAATAAAGGGTGTATTAGGGAACTGAGCTGATAGGGGGGGGGGGCTCCAGTGTGTGCCTTACGCTCCACGTGGCAGCCCATCATTGGAGGTTTCGAAAAAAACCAAGCCTTGACGTCATCATCCTCGACACACACACAACTCTCCCCTCACCCTCCCCTCCCCACTTCCGTATCATCCCGAGTATCCGTCCCCCGAAAGAGATGCTCTGTTTGCTCGTATCAGAGGCAACAGATGAAGGAAACCTGGCGACTTGTTTGCTCTCTGTTTTTTGCAGCACGATGATGGAGATTCGGCTGGTTTAGTGATGAAGGGAGATCGCCAAACACAAAATCCATGAGAGTTTCCACAGAAAATAAATCCGAGGCTATCATAAGATCTATCTAGGATCGAAGCCATCTAGGATTTATAAAAAGGGTACCTGGGAAATATGATGAGAAGACAAAAGAGCAGCGATGTTACTTTTCACTAGTTAGGCCCCACCTTGAGTATGCAGCCAGTGTATGGGATCCTAATGAATTAGGTTTGATTAGAGAACTAGACAGTGTGCAGCGTAGAGCAGCTAGGTTCGTTAAAAGGTGTTACGATAGGTTGAGTAGCGTTTCAGAATTAATACATGAATTAGGGTGGGAATCATTATCAGAGAGTAGGTTAGAGTACAGATTGAATCTATCAGAGAAATTTCAATCGGATAGCTTTACTGAATTTGTTAGGCACATATTTAAAAAAACAGCGTATTATGCTACATTCGACCAGATAAATAAGATTAGAGAGATAGATTGTCGTACCGATAGATTCAAAATGGCATTTTTTCCCCGTACCATAAGAGAACAGAATAGGCAGCATAGCAAAGGGAAAGGTAGGTGAAAAATTTTAGAGTATTCTGTAGTGCATGATGCATGTATTAACCCCTTCAATACTGTAGATACTAACAATGTAGTGACATGAGACCCTATAGTTGCTTGTTTGCATGTTAGTAGTGGATGCTTGGTGGTCTTCACCCCCTGCCATCCACCCTCGCGGTGGCTTGCAGGGTATCGTGTAGATGTAGATGTAAGAGTGAAGATGAGAACAGAGAATCACGGGGAACAATTTAGTGACTTCTTGGACGGAGGGGGTCAGAGCACTAACGGCAGAGAATGACGTTAGTGATAGCGGCGCGAAGATGGAACTTAAGGCTGGACCCTTAATCTGATATGTCCAGAAAAGATAAGTAAAGAGGTATAGGCGCAGTGTATATGAATGTGCAAGTCTGTCATAGCTAAACCCACGGGGGAATGATGGCGGCTATTGAATCACGACTCCTATTAGGTTTTTCTACGTTCACATAAAGAATATGAACCAACATATTGAGACAATTGTGAATCTCGTCAAGGGTACGGCATTTGTCCTAGGATTAAGGTCTTAGTTGGAATGTGCGGCATAGCTTTAGCCGCTGGGGAACCGAAAGTCCACTACTACCATGACTCGCAGGTGTAAATGACGAACTGTGGTATAAACGTCACTGCAGCGATTGAAAATTCCTTGATAAATATTATAGGCATTACAAGGTTGCAACGTACTGAAATATGATGAGGATATGCAAATAACAGTGATGAACATTCACCAATGGGGTCGTTTACAATATTTTTTATTGCCGGATCTGATAGAGTTTGTAAAATAAAAAGACCCGTATTTTTTCATTTTTTGATCCGTCAATTATTTCTCGAATTATAAGCGGCGAAAAACTGATGTTTTTAACCCTTTCGAAAAAGTGGGTGTGGTGCAACCTCTGACGTATATCGACTTCGTCCAATCACAACTGAGCCGGCGAAGCTACTTCGCCTTATCGCAATGGGGGGGACACAGCTGACTCTGCGAATAGGAGCAGTTGCGACAGAAGCTGTGCGAGCAGACCTTCCGGGAACCCCCCTCCACTCCCTTCCCTTCCTCGAAAAGCAGTCAAGGACGGGAGGAAAATGACATCAATGTTATCACAGCAGATTTTTCGGTGGACGTCACCTTCTGCCTATTTTAATTTTTCATTTAATAGTGAATGGTTGTGGTTGGAAGATTATTTTTTTCATTAGATTCTTTTTTCGTTTCCATGTAACAATTTCGTGCACAAAGTTGCTATTTCGGTTCCGAGAGTGAACGCCCCCATTGCGATGTCATTCAACTTGAATTCATGATAATCCGTAATGGACGCATACGATATTAGAATCAGCGACAATGGTTGTATTGATGCACACAAGTCTTTATTTTGTAAAACAGTAACGGCGTTGAAAATTGATATATAATTAGGAATACCGGTCCAGTAAATCCAACCCCTGTGAGCATTGGGGGTAAAAAGCATTGTTAGAGCCCTAGTTGGGGGTGAGGATGGTCGGATTTCTCCTATCCCACCCAGGATGAAATAAGAAATGAATCGAGCAATACATTCACTTCAATCAGCATCGAAGAGTTTTCAAACCAGCGCTGTCTGCACTTCCGTTGGCGTTGTCTGCGGAAATCTTATATCTCTCTGCAGACGTTTTCCAGAACAATCCGCTGAGTATCCGAGACTCTTCTCATCCTCAAACTTCCACCCGTCTGCATAACAACACGCCTGCATCAAATTCCAGAATTCTGACATTCACGTCATCTGCTCAATCTCCAAGTGAACCTCCCCTGGGGCCAGAGGGATTGGATGCGATGCCGTTAATCTACTGGAGGATCCAACGCCACTGCGACACTTTCCCCATCCCTCCTTCTCCCAAGTTCTGGAAATGAATATTCGTGCGATGCAGCCCATGCGCTTTGAAACTCTTTGCTAGAAAACACATCGAGGCGAGCGATTTGATTAAACCGACAACACCTGGGATTCGGTGAATAAAAATAAAACATCACCTGTATCGTTTCAATATTCACGAGGAAAAGTATGTACACTGATACTCACTCTTGTGACGGCAACCCTGACTGTGTTCGATGAGATAAAATATCATTTCCATGAGTTTCAAAAACGCAGATTCCATTTTCGAAATCTTTCGATGGATATTTCCACAGCAGCTTCGATCGTATGAAGGCTTGAATCAACTTTATAATAATAAGTTTCACAATACGACATTGATAATAAAGCGAAAGAAAAAAACTGACAATTTTCCACGAGAATAAGGATTTTTACTTGACCGGTTTCGGAGTACAACACCATCTTCAGGTCCGTACACCGAAACAGGTCAAGTAAAAAAATCCTTATCCTTGTGGAAAATTGCCAGTTTTTTTCTTTCGCTATGATATTCCACCAAATCAATCCTGAAACGACTACCTTTATTGATAATAAATGCTTCCTGACATCAAACCACTGTGCTCAGCCGGAATATCGCCGAGAGAGACTGTGGACCATTCGAAATCTCAACTGCGTCATTTGCACTCCAGGGTCAGAGACCTGGGCCACCCATGTTTTACAGAAGGATCTAATTCCCAGATTATCATACAGCTCGACAGCCTTGTCCGGGGTTAAAACCCGAGACCTTGGGATGTTGGCCCAACGCTACATTCCGGGAGATGACCACTCTGTCTACCTTATGCTAGAGCTATGATCAAGTTCAAAAAGAATACTGAATTTTTGAACTGTTCAACACGATGGACTTGAGGTACCAATCCCCTAGTAAGGGAATGCCTCCATTTGCGGAAAACTATTCAATGTAACATCTTGATTTTAACGTCAAATTGGGAACAGACTGATTCGGTCTCAGAGAGCGCCTCGCCAAACTTTTACCAGTTCTCGGAGAGCGTCGGTTCTTTCAAGTTTTCGGAATTCATGAATCATAACTATCCCCCATTTTTTTCTGCCCGAATTTGACTTGCTAAAAGGGGAGTAAAACTTTGTTGGGTTTTTTTTATCCTACCTGTCCGCGGCATTAATATAAAAAATAAACCGCAGGAATTCTTAAAAAATTTCTCTTATCCCACCTCCCTTGACGCGCAGTCCGCAAAAGTTCCCCAAGCGAAAAGGTAATTGATCCGAGGCCAAACAAATAGTGGAGAGTTTTTATCTTGCAAGACAACATAATTTAGATGAGACCGCGTCATAGAAAAACTGGTTAAGGAATCCACTCTCACGTTAATTTGCAGTGAATTACAACTTGTTCCGGAAAACGACACACCCTCATTATTTTGACATCCTTATTTGTATGGTTTACGTACCGTGCAGAAGGGATCCCATTCCCCTTTTATACGAGAGCCTTCTGCCCAAAAGAGATGAAATTTAATTACTCACTCGTCTACCCTGCATATAAATGAAGCATTTCAATGACTCAGAGATGGGAAAGTCTTTACGCATTAATAAATGTTGTTATAAATAAATCACTTTATATATATACAGCTGGCCGAATGACAAGAAAATATTTCTTAGTTGAATATAACATGAAAAAAACGTTAATTTCCCAGTAATTTTTCATATTGACAACCTTTAAATGTTAATAAATGCTTTCTTCGCTTGTAGGCAAATTGGCCACATGTAGTCATGCAAACCGTGCACTGTTGCACTGCCACGTTGTTTTGGGGCTGACTGCTTGTAGCGGTTTGTGAGCGGTTTTACTGTTCACGTCATTTATAGTCCCCATGGAAACACAACAGCATCACACAAAACTAGGTTTCTAATTTCGAGCGATCATCGAGTGGAACTAACAGTACTTTAATCACACGCTGATAGATTATTGGCAGACACTTGAAAATAGATGTGTAAAAAGAATGCTCTCATACTTGTCGTTTGTAATGTCTTCCGAAAAGTAATCCACTTATCTAAAACCTGAATCACACGATCATTTTTTACGTCCCTTTTCAGGGATAGCTCAAATGATAGCTTGAAAATGATCGCCTGACTTGATCACTTCACGGATAGCGGCAATTATAGGGATCGCTATCCCTTTTTTCGTCATTTGAGCACGTCCTTTTTTCCGTCCCTCGGGCCTTATAGGTGCTTCCGTCATTTAGCCAATCGGAGCCCAAGCTCGGAAACAGCGGAGTAGTTTACCGTAATCAAAGATAATATCTCGCGAACAGAAATATATTCCTTTTCAAATCCTGCACAAATTTTAGTCAATAGGATTAATGCCATACCTATGTATTCCTTGGGACTGGACCGCCATTCCAATATTCACAGATATCAAGGTAATATTTATTTACGTTTTCTTGTTATTGACGACGAAATAAATACACAAAAGTTATGGAATTAGAGAACTTAAGAGAAGGGACGGTAAAAATGGTCGTGTGAGCGGCGAAATGATAGCTTGAGCGATCACTTTTGTGGTCCCTGAAAGCTATAGCTTAAATGATCCCTGTAAAGGGACGAGAAAAATGATCGTGTGATTCGGGCTTAAGGCTGATACTCAAACTTAGATTCTAGTATCACTCTCCCGGTAGGTCATAGGACAACGAAGGCGAGATGGTGATGGGAGAAACACATATGAGGTGAATTAACTTGAAGAAATCGTTTAAGGTGACACAATGAAAATTTTTATGAACAAACACTTATTATATAGGTGTAGGCCTCGAAGTAGTGGCTACATTTAACATGTAGGTAGATAGAAGAATATCGAACGACATTCCCAGGGAGGTATTCGAAGAAAATTACAATAATTAAACTCATAAGGCAGATGAGACTCAATGTACTCGAGACATGACTGAACAACTAGATGTCATCATCATGGGTCAACAATCCTAGGATTGGTTTGACGAAGCCCTCCCCTCGATTCTTCTATCGACTAACCTCTTCATACCAGCGTAGTTCCTCTCTTTCACGTCCTTAACGACCTGCTCCATGTAACTCATACGAGGCCTGCCTCTTCCATTTTTCCCGTTCACTTTTCCCTCGACGATTGTCTTCATCAGGCCATCGTGTCTTAAGATATGGCCGATTAGGTTGTCCCGTCTTATTTTTATAGTTTTCAGTAGACTTCTCTTTTCTCCCACTCTTCTTAGGACCTCTTCATTTGTCACTCGGTCGATCCATTTTATCTTCATCATTCTTCGGTAGCACCATATTTCGAATGCTTCCACCCTTTTCTACCCCACTGCTGTCATCGTCCATGCCTCACTGCCGTAAAGAAGCATGCTCCAGATATACGTTTTGATGAATTGCTTCCTTACTTCCAAGCTTGTATTTCCAGCTGTAAGTAGATTCTTCTTTTAACAGAATTCCCTCTTCGCCTGGGCTATTCTACTCACTATTTCTTTCTTGCTTCATCCATCGTTGGTTACTCTGCTTCCCAGGTAACAGAACTCTTTCACCTCTTCCAGTTTCTGTTTACCTAGTTTAACGTTGGTTTTGGCCTCTTCTCTTTTGCTGCACACCAATATCTTAGTTTTCTTCTTATTGATCTTCAGCTGATGTCTGGCCATTGTCCTTTCCATGGTTGTTAGCATCTTATTCAGCTCCTTCTCAGTCTCTGCTATGAGAGCTATGTCATCAGCGAATCGTAGCATGCTGATTGATTCTCCGTGGATGTTCACTCCAGAACACTTCTCCTTGACTTCATTGATGGCTCTCTAGATGTAGACATTAAAAATTACGGGAGACAGTGCACAGCCTTGTCTCACTCCTTTCCTTATTCTTGCTTCTTCATAGCTGGGTCCACATTTAATCACAGCTACTTGGTTTTTATACAAACTGTGGATAATTCTTTGATCATTGTAGGAAACTCCAATTCCTTTCAGAATATCAAGCATTGAATTGCAATCCACGTTGTCAAAAGCCTTCTCCAAATCCACAAATGCAATGAAGGTCGGTTTGTTCTTCTCCATTCTCTTCTCTATAAGCAGCCTAAGGGCCAATATTGCTTCTCTTGTACCCTTACTTTTCCTGAATCCGAATTGATCTTCATCCAGGAACTCCTCTGCTTTTCGTTCTATTCTTCTGTAGATGATCCTTTTCGATATCTTGGATGCATGTGTCGTCAGGCTTATAGTCCTAAAATTTTCGCATTTCTCTGCTCTCTTCTTTTTGGGAATAGGAATGATGATGTTTTTCTCGAAGTCCCTAGGTATTTCTCCTGTTGAGTACATGTCGCAGATGACCTTATAAAGGTGGGCCAATGTCCTCTCTCCCCATTCCTTAGCAGTTCTGCAGGGACATCATCATTACCAGAGGCCTTATTCCTCCGAAGGTCCCTTACTGCTGCGTCGAATTCCGATCTCAATATTGATGCTCCCATGTCATCCTTCTCGACTTCGCTTTCCTCTTCAATCACTTTCGTGCTGAGACTGTTCCCGTTGTATAACTCTTCGAGATATTCTTTCCATCTCTTCACTTTGTCTTCATTTTCAATCAAAAGTTCTCCATTCTTTGTCCCTTATAGCATTGCATCTGGCTCTCCGTTCCTTGAAGTGGTTCCTCACTATCCTATAGGCAGCTTCCACCTTTCCAATGGTAATGTTGTTTTGTATGTACATCTTCGCAAAGATTGCTAAACTAGATGTGCTGTAAGAAAAACCTCCAGCCACGCTGCTCCAGCCCGAAGGTTAGTCAGGCAGCTGGGAGTTGAGGTCCTTTGGGAATAAGCTACGACTAACCAGTTGAAGACAACTGCAGCAGAGCTAAAACAAGGGAGAGCAAGGACACAACAAAACACTCGTAGAATTACTTGACAGTGTGATATTTTTAAATGTAGATGTTAAAAATAACCGACGCGGGACAACAATCCGGAGGAAAGCCACAGAACAACGGAAAGAACAAAGGAAGAACGTATGCTCGGGACTTGACTACCGAGCGAAGGAAAATTTGAAAACCTGAAATGAGTCGAGGAAAGAGCTGTAATCTCCCAGGCACGAACACCAGGAGACTAAGGTAAGGAGTTCAGGAGAGTTCTCGCCGACATTTGCACTCCACTAGACATCTTCAACACCGCGTAGAGGATGCGAAAGAGACTTCTGCCGTCCCCAGTTATTCCGCTCATGCTCAAAAGAGGAGCTCCGTCACTACATCAACCCCTAGGAGATGTATTCGACATTTGAATGCAACCACGATCACCACCATCTCCTGAAGAAGGCTCCGAGTTGCACAGGAACACCACATACCACATTCAATGCCCTCCTACTGTAGGGCTGTGCTATTTTGAATATCACACGCCGATATCATTCTGATATCGCGCATTCGCCGATATATCGGTTTCGCGATATAAATAGGAAAAATCATGATATGGACATATAGGGATATGGACATATCAGGATATCGACATATCGACATATCGACATATCGTATCTATATCTTTCTCACTTCTCATCTTGTTAGTGCAATTTCTCGGAATTGTTTGATCGGATTGAAGTAGGTACTATAAACGGTCTCTTCCTTATAATATGTTACACTTCCTCAATCGTTAATTAAATATTTTAAATTGTCTCATTTGTTTTTGTTATCAACTATAACTTTTTTATCATAAAATTTGGATGTACAAACAAATTTGAACTTTTCTCGTTGAATTCGAGTTCTCAGTGATGAAATCGCACCATGGCCATTCCACTCCCTGCATCCTAATTTTATGATAGAACAGTTATAGTTAATAACAATAACAAATTAGGAAAATTAAATATATAATTAAGGATTGAGGAGTGTAATATTTTATAAGGAAGAGACCGTTTATAGCACTTCAATCCGATCAACCTTTGCCGATAAATTGCGCTAAATAGAGACATTGTAAAAGGTTGACAGAAAAAAACACCGGGATCAGGATACCGTCATATCGGGATATCGTCATATCGGGATATCGAAATATCGGGATATCGAAATAACGGGATATCAACATATCGGGATATCGACATATCGCGTTTCGAAATATCGATTCCCGAAATCAAGTACATATCGAGTATCGTCGACGATATATCGTGGTATCGCGCAGCCGTCCCCTACTGGCATTGGGTTACTACCCGCAAGCATGGACACAGATGACAGTGACCAACTGGCACCCAATCAGCCTGACCACAGCACGTTAAGGAAATAGTTGGAAAGAATGATGGTCAGATGACTAAACGACAAATTAGAGGGGGATGGTGCTTTGCCAAAACACAAAAATGGCTCCCGTTCAAAAAGGTGCACCCTGAATCAACTCACCCTGCATTCCACCAGAGCAGCGGAAGACACAAACCGATGGAAACGTACGTCAGGGGTGTCCCTTGCCATCGTAGGGGAGGATGACGCATGCCCTGACGGCCCAATATGGAAGCCACACATATCACCGAATGCACTAACGATTGTCAACTGTTTGCTGAGAGGAAGAACGACAAGGGTAAGGCCATCCCCTTTCCCACTCCGCGGCAGGAGTAGAGATTGATTGGCCACTTGATAAATTTACGCGGTAATTTTCGTAAATTTACGCGGTATTTTTCGTTAATTACCAACGCCCCCGAAATTTACCGTAATAAACGGTACTTTTCAGCCAAGTTCTTCTTCAGAAAATTTCTTCCTCACGAAGAAACCATTGGAATGGGTGATATTATAAATTAAGAAGCTAAAATGATTTTGTTTACATTGTGACTACATAATACATACATGACTACAAATGATTCTACAGATGATTAATTCCTACTAATTCAGATTGAAATAACAAATGCACATTGCGCAGAATTAGTATTTGGAACGAAAATTTCTCATAGTGTGACAAAAGAGAGGCAAATTGCGCGTTACTTCCAACTTCGTTTTAATTTTTTTAATGAGTTATAATAGATAAACGTCGTGATGTTTGATATAAGCGTCGGCATTTATTTCTCAATGATATTTGATTTCGTCTTGAGTCCTCTGATAAGGATTTGCCTCTCAAAACTTAAGATTACCGGAAAATTACGATAATTTTCGACAAATACCATAATTTACCACGGTAATTTACCTCAATTGAAAATTACGGTAATTTACCCATCTCTTGGCAAGAGTCCCGCAAGGAACAGTTCTATCGCCACCCCTCTTCTCCCTCTAATGCGGGAATATGCCAACAGCCTGCACCAAAAACGGACCTGATAACTCTTGCACATTTTCCGATGACACCATCATATGGTGTCATCGTTCATATATGTAGACACCGAAATTTTCAGGCTGCTATGTATCACCACCACACCGGAAGAGAGGTTCAAAATGCGACTATGAGTAGTAAAGCCACTGTTCACATTCGGTAAGAACCACGAGACTAACCCCCAGACCCCAACAGACACCCCCAGCTAGGAGTCACAAAACCAGCACATAGGAACCGCCAAAACTAGTACACACCTTTGGGTGGAGATTGATAGAAACCTATCTTTCATTACGGGAAGGGTGCGAGCTCAACGTTGTCGAAGAAGCAACCTCATTCAAGCGGTCCATGCGAATGGCAACGCGGTGTCGACAAAACACGGGCGGTACCTTTATCAGGACTTCGTACGCATCTATCGCCGACCAGTCACACGTAACACCCACGGCCGCCTCGATAAAGCCTCAGGTGTCGCGCAAGTTCCCTGGGCACTACCCTTCCGCACCCCAGCAACGATGTCTCAACGAACACTGAATCTCTTCTCCAAGGACTGATAACTCCGGTTCCATGCAGCAGAACGAATCATCTCAAGTAACCAGCAACTAACAGACTGATATTCTCAGCACAACATCCTGGATTCTGAGGGAAGAGTCATAACGGAAACGGTACTTGGCATCCAGAATCATCAGCAGACAACTCAGCAGACTATATGGACAGAATTCTACCAGTACACATCGGATGACAACAACTGTCTACTCCAACGCTACTCAGCTACCGACTTCGGAGCTCCCGTTATTCAGACCAATGAGGAAGAAACGGAAGACCAAAAGGACAAGAAAGGCGAAGCAAGCCAGGGGACTCATTGAAAAAAGAACCAGGTTTGTCAGTGAATCAAAATCACTGTGCAATTCTTGCTGCGCACATTCGTTTATGAGTTCAACATCTTCACGCCAAAAAACCAAAACTGTGATGCATAAATTAAGAGTAATCTATCTCTATTTCTTGCTAGGTTTGAGTTTACATCATTTAAATATTATAATTTATACGGTGGTCACACGAAGATTTCCCAGGTTTTACCTTTGTGCATGGGAAAATTCCGGACTAATACCACTCCCGAAGAAAATATAACAAATAGTATATCTGCTACAAAATGCGACTAATAAACAGAATTAACAAAGATACTTTCTCTGAGTCCAGAAAAGGAGAGTTCCTGATACAGGGCATACGACCAGATGTATTTAATTGATTAAATACCTTATTTTACTTGTTATTGTACCGCTTGCGCCTGGTCCTAAATAAACACCTTCTGAACCTGAACTCAAGTACAAATGTCCACAGTCTCTCTTTCTGCCGCCCGCGGTGCACCATGGGAAGACTGCAGAGCATCCCACACGAGTAAGGGGGCGATCGAAAGGGTAGGTCGCGAGGGCAAGGGGTGTGGCCGCGGCATGATCCACAGGTTGCATACCTGTCGCGGGGTTGAGGGTGTCCCAGCAGGCCCTGGGTCAGGGGGCGGGGCCCCTGATCGAGCACTGGTGGGCGTATCGACCACCACCCTTGGCGGAGGGCGGACCAGCCCAGAGACGGTCCAGATGGGATATCATCCATTGCCCCCACGACAACAGTTAGCAGTAAGGTGTGAAGCACGATTTATTGAGCCTCGTCAGGAACTGTGTACCTTCAACCTAGGGTAGCGTAGTTCCACAGGGTAGCGTATTAGGTCCGCTTCTGTTTATTTTATACATAAACGATTTGAGTACTGTAGTTAGTAATAAACTTAGACTTTTTGCAGATGATGCGGTAGTGTATAGGGGTATATCTGAAGAAGAGGACAGGAAATCGCTTAGCAAGGATTTAGATGCAATTCAAGAGAGGTGCGACAAATGGCAGTTAGAACTTAACCTTAAAAAGTGTGTGGCTATCAATTTTTGGAGTAGGAATAATTCGATTAGGCGTACCTATGAAATTAGTAACACGAAGATCGAAAACGTTGAAAACCTTAGGTATTTAGGTGCAACAATCACTAAGGATTTTTCGTGGGGAAGACACATAAGGGAAATATGCGGCCGAGAGAGGAGAAAGCTAGGATTTATAAAA
Source organism: Platycnemis pennipes (assembly GCA_933228895.1). NCBI lineage: Eukaryota > Metazoa > Arthropoda > Insecta > Odonata > Platycnemididae > Platycnemis > Platycnemis pennipes. The sequence goes on along the minus strand of OW121855.1, from coordinate 121,740,301 downwards.
AGAGTACTTGGGAAATGTGATCAGAAGACAAAAGAGCAGCGATGTTATTTTTCTCTAGTTAGGCCCCACCTTGAGAATGCAGCCAGTGTATGGGATCCGAATGGATTAGATTCGATCAGAGAACTAGACAGTGTGCAGCGTAGAGCGGCTAGGTTCGTTAAAAGGTGTTACGATAGGTTGAGTAGCGTTTCAGAATTAATACATGAATTAGGGTGGGAATCATTATCAGAGAGTAGGTTAGAGTACAGATTGAATCTATCAGAGAAATTTCAATCGGATAGCTTTACTGAATTTGTTAGGCACATATTTAAAAAAACAGCGTATTATGCTACATTCGACCAGATAAATAAGATTAGAGAGATAGATTGTCGTACCGATAGATTCAAAATGGCATTTTTTCCCCGTACCATAAGAGAACAGAATAGGCAGCATAGCAAAGGGAAAGGTAGGTGAAAAATTTTAGAGTATTCTGTAGTGCATGATGCATGTATTAACCCCTTCAATACTGTAGATACTAACAATGTAGTGACATGAGACCCTATAGTTGCTTGTTTGCATGTCGGTAGTGCATGATTGGTGATCTTCCCCCCCTGCCACACACCCTCGCGGTGGCTTTCAGGGTATCGCGTAGTAGTAGATAGATGTGGATGAACAAAATATGCTCGACAACGTTACTAAAATCGTTACCACAACTACGACATCTTTACACGGAAACATCGATGAAATTACGGAGGGGTAGTTAGAGGCAAGAGGGTGTTCAAGTCAACGAAATGTGCACCTTTTTAAGGCGGTAGAACAAATGTCATTATGACGAGAAAATGATAGCTTCAGTAGTAGTTCGGGAGGAGGTGACGGAAAGCTATGGTCATTACGCAATTTAGAATGGGTTGGAAGATGCGTTGAGGAAGGAATATTTCAAGGAACGGATGAATGATGGAGAGAAACCCGGCATCGGCGTTAGCCTTCTCTCGACGAAAGGCGCCAAGGGTACATCAGCTTAACGTCCCATCCGGCGGACAGAGTACTGAACTCCAATGCCCTCCACAGGACCGGTATGCCAATGCAAAATACGTCTTGAACGGGATCGAACCCTAGTCCTCGGGATAGAAGGCCATTACTCTAGCAGCCACACCAACCCGAGAAGAGAATCACGCGTACTTTTATAGGAAACGTAACGGCAGTTATTGGTATGACACTGCGACTAAAGCGAGTGGAATGCGTTGTTTTGATGGGAGTTGTTGTGTATTCGATTCCTAGGGTTGGTGAAAGCAGCATCTGAATATCATGTTCGCGATCCGCTCCATATCTATTTGAGGCCTTCTTTTACTAACATTGTGGCAACACCATTTGTTTACACCACATGAGTTGAAGGGATGGATTTCTATTTATTCTATTTCTAAGGCTGTCCACGGAACAAGTCCTCTTGCCCAACTAATTCACGTCATCCATACCGTGCGACCGCTAACCATGAAAGATCTTACAATGTTCTGGTAACAGTTTCTTGGGAATAATGGGGTCGTTTACCATATTTTTTATTGCCGAATATGATGGAGTATGCAAAATAAAAAGAACCTTAACTTTCCATTTCTTGATCCGCCCATTATTTCTCGAGTTAAAAGCGGCGAAAAACTGATGTTTTTTACCCTTTCGGAGAAGTGGGCGTGGTGCAACCTCTGACATATATCAAATTCATCCAATCACAACTGAGCACGCGAAGCTATTTCGCTGTATCGTAATGGGGGGACACAGCTGGCTCTCCCAATGGGAGCGATTGCGACAGGATCAGTGCGAGCAGACCTTCCGTTAACCCCCCTCCACTCCCTTCCCTTCCCCTAAAAGCAGTCAAGGACGGCAGGAAAATAACGTCAATGTTATCAAAGCAGCTTTTTCGGTGGGCGTCACCTTTTGCTTATTTTAATTTTTGATTTATTAGCGAATGATTGTGGTTAGAAGATTAATTTTTCCATTAAAATTCTTTTTTCGTTTCCATCTAACGATTTCGTGAACAAAATTGCGATTTCGGTTCCGAGTAAACGCCCCCATTGGCACCATACACGCTGTCATTCAATGGCGAAACATGCCCGACCGATATTTCATCGAGAAACTTAGACCTCTGGGAAGATCATCAAACTCCAATAAATCTTAGTACATTGAAGATACACAAAGAACGTTACAAAAATAAAGTGATGAGATTTTCAAGGCACATTAGGCAGTCGTAACATTAAAACGTGAACTAGGGCAGGTGGAAGAATTTGGCTCCATGGCCAACATATCTCCAGGAAAGGGACGCTTTGCCTGCGGTTACCGAAGCAAAGCGGCTTTAGCAAACATTCACAGAGAGTCATGGAGGACGGAATTAATGCCGTGGTAAAGGGGACTTCACAGAGAGACAGAGAAAATGTTTACCTATGTAAGTGCGACGAAGAGTGAGGTGTGAGGCCTTGAAGGCAGCGAGAAGTGGACGTGCATGCAAGGGTGGTCGGCTTACGAGGACCCGGGCCCGGAGGGTCGAGAGTTTGCAGGGGCGGCAGTGCTCTGATACAAGGGCTCTGATACATGGAGAAAGATATTCGTCCGAAGGTTTCCGCAGAGTGGAATCGAATGGCTATGTATGGCTTGGCTACCGGGTTTTCTCAACTACACCTACATAATACCCTGCAAATCACCTAAAAGGTGTGTGGCAGGGGTTGAATTCTCACCAAACATGCAATACATATCGTGCATTTAAAAGGATCAGTATTAATATATTAGTCTAGACTGCAATTAAAAAGATAAAAATAGCAAAGAAAATATGCAAAAACATTCTGTTAGTAGGGTTAGTTTTAAGTACTCATACCAACATGCAGCTACCAATGCCATCCATTGCTACTCTCCGATTGGACATATTTACCGTTATTCGTATCTCTAATTATACGAGGGAAATAGGGCATTTTGAATCTGTCAGTTCGGCAATCAATTTCTCTAATTTTGTGATCATGGTCCAGTCTACCATAGTAAGTTGAGGTTCGCAAAATATTTTTACGTCATCACTGAAAATATGGTCTTGGAATTTATTTAAGAGATTAAGTCTAAATTTCAACCTGCGATCTGACAATGATTCCCAATTTAATTCATTTAATAGACTCGTTACCCTAATAAGGTTATCGTACCGTCCTTTTACAAATCTTGCCGATCTTCGCTGCACCCGTTCAAGTTTGTTATTTAGACCGATTTCGTAGGGATCCCATACACTGGGAGCATATTCCAAATGAGGTCTAACAAGGGAAAAGTAGCTGATTTCTCGTACGTGTTCGTCACATTTACCCAGTACTCTTTTGATGAATCCCGGTCTAGGATTAGCTTGACCCATTATTTCACGTATGTGTTTACCCCAGGAAAGATCAAGTGTCAGTCTTATTCCATGATAAGCGCTGCAAGCAAGCGTTTGTTGGCTTTAACCGACGACATTGGTTTCACCGGCATTCCAGCTTGCGTATTCAGGTTCGGCCTGAAGACCATACCTGGAATTCCAGCGAAATAGTTGTCGTCACATGAACCCACCAAACGCGGTGAAAACCGGAGAACCACGCCAAGGCCATTGCGATAGATAAGAAAGATGAGCGCCTTTATTGGGGCGAGGTAGAGACAGAAAGGTCCCTTCTTCCACCTACCCCCTCGCCAATACAAGAAGCGTTATTTTCATTGTTATAAACAGTTGAAAATGATAAATAATTAAAATGGTATAAACATACCATGAACAAGAAGGAAATGATAATATAAAAGTTATGTAAAACTGTAGGAAAACAGAATTTTGGCTATTGTCCATCACGCAAAAAGTCCACTACACTGAAACAGCCACAAATGAGTAGAGGTGCGAAAATGCAGCGAAAAACCTACTAGAAGAAGGATAATGAGATTTAAAAAATAAAAATATATAGTATATGAATAAAAAATGCCTGTACTGTAATTTAAAAGCACTTTGTTTAGAGTCTAAGAGTATCTTAAGTGTGAATTTGGCATAATATGGAAATGCGTGTAATACGTCACTATGCAATGTGTGTGAATTGCCACCCTGTTGTATTTTGAGGAGTATGTGATGTAGTGAAGAGAAAGGATAAGAACTGCACAAAAAATGACAAAAAAATAGGAGATTGTGGAGCTACATCGGAACATCTTCTGGTAGATAGAGCAAGAACTCACCCCCACATCTAGTTGGAATAATACATTTAAAATTATTCAATGCCCATATCCACCTTACCACATCGGGAGAACAGTACTAGGTAAATATTAATGATTCATTCCCCTCCCATGGTGAATGATGACCTGTCCAGTATAATTGGCCTGGATTTGCAAATAACTAATTATGCTTCTAGAATAGTACCATAGAGGAGATTACAAACAATGTCACCGAATTCTCATCGTTTGGTCAAATTCGTAGGCTATCTAGTGAGAAGTTGAGAAATCCAGAGTCGGCCCTCATTGAAACAAGGCATGTAACGTTGAGGGAAATATTCCATTTTTTAAACGCCCAATGCCTACATTTTTGAAATAAACTGAAATCAGTGATGACGAGATTTGCTTTTTGAAATGTCGATGACTGCATTGCTATATCGATAATCAATCCGGCATGCCCTGTTCCACACATCATTGGATTGGACATGTTCGGTGAATTCCACACAACTTTGTGAAAATCACCGAGCATTTTAATACATCCAATCATGGAAACATTACATCTGCATAATTTGTTTACTGTCGCAAACATATTTTCGTGCCGGTCGCTGGCGTCAAGTTCACCAAAATCCGACCTGACAAGGCAGAGGTCGCATTTCGCGTATACCGCCTAGCTGTCACATTTGCTTAGGCAACCTATAATTCCCACTCAGCCGTGAATGCATTGTCCGACCACCGCCAATGTCTCAGCATTTGACTCAGGTATTCGGGGTGTCCACCACTGTGTTCTGAACTGTCGACCACAATCCTTTTCCTTACGAGATCTGGCGTGACCTCGTCAAAAGGCATTCCTTGGACTGTGAGATGGAAACGGACGTTCTTTTCAGCGCGCTTGCCTGAGGAGCCCCAAGTCGGACGAAGGATTCCGAGGCCCATTATCTATCTCCCTTCCCAGCCTGAGGAGAGGAATCCGGTGATCCAAACCACGATGAGAGAAACTTTCCTCGCTGATTGACGTCGACCGCCGGGAACTGTCCAGTGAGCTCCGATTCTCTGGGCAACATCCCAACGGAATCAATCCAAATAACGAACTTGAATGTGTGCAGCGAAGATCGGCAAGATTTGTAAAGGGACGATACGATAATTATATTAGCGTAACCAGTCTATTACATGAATTAAATTGGAAATCATTGTCAGATCGCAGGTTGAAATTCAGACTTAATCTCTTAAACAAATTCCAAGACCATACTTTCAGTGATGACGTTAAAAATATTCTGCGTATTCCAACTTACTAAGGTAGACTGGACCATAATCACAAAATTAAATAAATTGATTGCCGAACGGACAGATTTAAAATGTCCCTTTTTCCTCGTACAATTAGGGATATGAATAACGGTAAATAGGTATATCCAATACGAGTGTAACAATGGATAACATTGGTAGCTGCATGTTGGTATAAGGACTTGAAGCTAACCCAACTAACAGCATGTTTTTGCATGTTTGCTTTGCTGTTTTTATCTTTTTTTAAATAGTGTAGTTTAGAACAGTATATAAATACTAATCCCTTAAATGCATTATATGTAGTGCATGTTTGGTGATAATTCACCCCCCGCAACACACCTTTGAGGTGGCTTGCAGGGTATTATGTAGATGTTTAAGTAGCTTATTCACTTCCTTCATTCCCCTTAGCTGTTCGACAGACATCACTTTATGAGTGAGGGAAGCCGTCAGCAATTCCCTTGTTTCGTCCGGAAGCTGCAGCTGTTTCCTTAGTTGTTGATTTACGGTTTTTCATATTTGATAATAATTGCATTCCTACTTCGCATCCAATTTCACTTTTCCTTTTGTCTTTTGTAAAACAAAATCGACACTAACTAACAATATATACATTTTCATGGACTCCAGCGATTTGACATGGGAAACTCGGTCAGAATATGGGAGGGAGGGGAAGAGGAAAGGCTGAGGCTCTTTTCTCCATTCACAATGTTTTCCATCTTTTCCATTTTTTTCGTTCCCGTCATTTACGTGTGATCTTCCGTTCCTTGATAGCGCAAATCACAATTTTTTCACTTTTATTCACCTTTTTAACCACTTAGGTACTGCACACTTTTCACACTCCATTTACATAAACTGTTCGTGAAGCTTCATATCATATTAAATATCTATCTCTCTTCATCTTGCTATTACTAGAATTTTACATGATCTCTACTGTATATTGCTTTCACATCCAGGATCCTCTATAATATTCCACAAGTTTGGATATCAAAACAGCACAAAGCATTTCAATAGACAGCATCTCAGAAGGCGCTTTTTTTGTTTGTTAAATGGAACCAACCGTCTTTAAGTTAAGTGGTATTCTCGTGATTTTATATCGAGCGTTTATCGTGGTGGATATGTACCACGAAAGAATCGATATTTCTCTGGAGATTCCGCCTCCTCGTACAATTAGGGATATGAATAGCGATAAATATATCCAGTACGAGTTTAGCAATGGACAACACTGGTAGTTGCATGTTGGTATAATGACTTGAAGCTAACCCAACTAACAGCATGCTTTTGCATGTTTGCTTTGCTATTTTTATGTGTTTTTAAATAGCGTAGTTCAGAACAGTATATAAATACTAATACTTTTTTATGCATGATATGTAGTGCATGTTTGGTGAGAGTTCACCCCCTGCCACACACCTTTATGGTGGATTGCAGGGTATTATGTAGATGTAGATGTATCTCTTAAACATTATTTGGGGTCTTGTCATCTGTTGGCATGCATTTTTTAAATAACAGATCAAATTAAGTCATAAGTTGTCTTGTGCATATCCTACAAATAAATCCTCGTGCAACCACTCATTACATTACTAATCGTAAAGGTTGAGAGGCCTCTTTACACGTTAAAGTGCACTGCCACGGAATTCGCATCAAAGTAGTCGTTTTTATTGGTAAGCATCGAGTTTTATGCACGTAATTGGCGCAATGTTCTGTAATGAATGCACCATCGGCCATGATTTGAGCTTCCAAGGAAATAAGCGAACGTTCATTTCGCTTCCGAGTGCAGACGACGAGAGCATATGGAATCGCATGAAATTCGACGGAAAATAGCGGGTACATCTAACAAGCGTAAGCGTAAGCGTATTCAAGCAATAAATATGTCGGAGGAAGAGAAAATTAGATCCAAAGCTATACGCATATATACAGCCACAGCCTATTTAGAAGCTTGGACGACATCCATCCAACATTGACCCAATTGGTAATAAAGGGTATTTTATTAATACAAACTGAACGAGTGGATGTGGAACGGATAACATTCGGTCTACGAACTGATAAGACTGCGGTAAGGCTGCCATTTTTGACGCGGCGCGCCAAAATACCAATTATTAGGGTTCCTGCACCACTGTGCGGCCTTTTGGTTACCTCCGGAGGCTATTTAGAAGAGTATGATTGATTACCAAGCCGCATAAAATTAGCGTAGTTGATTCCATATCCTTCAAGTAATCTTTTCAGTACATTGCCTTCACATCAGTTCCTTTGAATAAATGCCCTTGCATACAATTACGCCGTTTTTGTTTCCGCGTTGCAGTTGTTTAAAACTGCAAGAGAGACATCCTCTCTGATGGACCTTAATTATGTACGCCATGTTCAACAGTGTTCACTTTCAAGTCAGTATTTTCATTCCTATTTCTAGACAGGAGCGGAAGTATGCTATGGACAGCGCTAGTCTCAGCAAGTAGATATATTTATCGATACACCACTATTACTGCCACTGCTGTGAATCCCAACTTCCACACGTAAAGTAGACTTTAGGTTTTCATTTTTTTTTTTATTTATTTATTTATTTATTTATTTAACATGAAATCCAAAAACAGCCAACGAGACCTTTACATTGGATTTTGTTTAACAAATGATAAATAGCACAATTATAGTACATAGGACAAAAAAATAAATAAAACAAGAAGAATCACATTAGGAAGGAAGTCTGTTGATAGCGGTTGTGAATGATGAAATGGATGATGTTATGTCAATGGAAGGGATATTGAGAGAGTTGTAGGTAAGAGGCAGCCGGTAGGTTAGGGATCTCTGAGTCACAGATAAACGGTGGTGAGGTAGATGAAATAGAGACGAATTTCGGGTTGTACGTGAAGGGACACGGAGAGAGAACATTGGGAGAAGGTCGTTAGACCTGAAACGACCATTCATGATTCCGTGGAAAAACTTGAGGTCACTAAGTGTGCGCCGACGTTGCAAAGGAATAATATCAAGGTCCGAGAGCAGTGAATTAGCCGAAAGATTCCGAAGAGGGGGGTTGCGATTTTTGACGATACTGATGAAGAAATTAAGAGGCCTATTGAGAGCTTTGAGATTGGTAGGACAAGCAGAGGACCATATTGGCGAACAATAATCTATTATTGGAAGAACACAGCCGGAAAAGATGGATTTCAGAGCCAGAGGACTTTGTATTTCTGTGAATCTGTAGAGGAGTCCAACTAGAGCCATGGCTTTGGAAGAGATATGTTTAATGTGGGGGGCGAAGGTTAGCTTGGAGTCAAAAAGTACACCAAGATCACTATGGGATGTAACTTTTGGGATTGGTTGGGCAGAGAAACTATAGGAGGATTTCACAGGATTGGCGCGTAATGTAAAGGTCAGGGTTTTGGACTTGATGGGATTTACCTTAAGCTTCCAGGTAGAGCTCCATTCTGAAATGGAAGTAAGGGCATCTTGCAGGACAGAGCTATCGGCGTGGCTGTCAACTCTTCTAAAAACCTTGCAGTCGTCAGCATATAAAAGAATCCCACAGTCTCGTGAAGAAAGTGATTGGGTGATGTCATCAATATAAAGGGCGAAAAGAAGAGGACCAAGAACACTGCCTTGGGGTACACCGGAGGTCACTTTGAGGGATGGAGAGGAGATACCGTCAAGAATTACTCTCTGAGACCTGTTGGATAGGAAGTCCACGAGAAGGCGAAGAAAGGTTCCGTGAATGTTGAAGCGGTTTTTAAGTTTAAATGATAGGAGAGTGTGGTCAACTGTATCGAAGGCTCTGGAGAAATCTATGTAGCAGACATCAAGTTGGGAAGATTGCTCAAAAGCTTCAGTGATGTGATTGTTTATGACTGTGAGATTGCTAAGGCATGATCCACCTGGAAGAAACCCGTGCTGTTGAGGAGACAAGTAGGGGAGTGTGAATGAAAGGAGGCGGTTGTGAATGACTCTTTCGAAGAGAATAGATAGGACTGGCAGAATGGAAATTGGACGGTAATTATCAATGGAATTCTTGCACTTTGATTTTAATATCGGAGTCACATTAGCCATTTTCCACTGAATTGGAAAAGTACCGGATGAAAAGGCTCTGTTGAAAATCTTTGAGATGGGAACGTGTAAGGTATTTGCAGTGCGTTTAAGAAACAGAGACCCGATGCCATCATGACCGGTAGCCTTGCTTACAGGTAAGGAGGAAAGAAGATTGAGGATTTCATTTGGTGAAGTGGAGATAACAGTTAATGAGTGGGAGCAAAGAGGAGTGATGGGTGGAAACTGTTGGATCTGAGACGGCTGAGCGAAGTTTTCGGAGAAAAAGTTGTTGACGGCAAGCGACCGTTCGTCACCGAAGAATGTCTTTGATCCCAAACGTAAGGTACTAGGAATCCTGGTGGACTTTCTTCTAGAGTTGATAAGCGTCCAAATTCTTTTTGGGTTTATCTGTAAGTCTTCTGTGATTGATCTTACATGCTTGGTGTAGTCACGATGTAGGAGATTCCTGGCATGCTTACGGAGCTTAGAGAATTCCGCGTACGTGTGGGGGCTGGGATGGGACTTCCAAAGTCTCCAAGCTGCTTCCTTGTTGCGGAGAGTGGTGGTGGCTTCTACAGACATCCACATGGGTCTTTTTTTGGAGATTTTGCGGGAAGGGACGAAATCGTTTATGGCACTGTGGAGGAAGTCGTACAAAAGATCGAGTGAATCCTCCACTGACCCACAATCAAGGAGGTCCCATGGCAGAAGGGAAAGTACGCGGTTAATGGCACCCCAGTCTGCTTTGTTCCACGCACGAACAGTTCTGGGAGGAATGGGTAGCCTGGGAGGGCGGCAGGTGGGAGGGGAAATTTGGAACTCAACGGATTCATGGTCGGACTGGAATATGTTTCTGCCGGAGGACAAATTTTGAATGGAGTGAGAGGCGAGAGCAAGGTCCAATGTTGCAAAATTTCTCGTTGGGTTGAAATTACACTGTAACAAGCCTAAACCTTTGATGAAGTGGTCTAGGAAAAATTCATCCTGCGTGCATTTAGGAACTCCATCGTCATGAGACCTCCAGTCGATGGATAAATTAAAGTCTCCAACTAAGATCACATTTGGGCTGAGGGCGCGGACACGGAGGACAGATTGAAAGCACGTCTCAAGTACACTGAGAGTACTGCCGGGTGGGCGATAAAAACAACCCACAAACCACTTTCCACCCGTGATAGGGATACCGTCATCAGATGTTCTCATCGAACTGACTCCCGTAAGCACTTCGGTCCACATTATCTCGCAGTCACTTTCGAGATCAGATCTGCGTTTGGAGGGTAGAGAAGAATCAACAGCTATCAGCACTCCACCCCCTCTAGCACTCCGGTCACGCCGATAAATATTATGAGTCGTTGAAAAACCAAGTTCACTATCACAAACCTTACTGTTCAGCCACGTTTCCGATAAAGCAATAATGCTAAATTTAGACAGTTCACTTAAGCTTGTTATTGTACAAGATATTTTATTTTTCAAGCTCCTAACATTCTGATAGTAAACCTCGGGATTGGGGCCAGGATTTGGATGCACATCACCTGCGAGCAGTAGGATGACGAGGATGAGTTTCCTGGCTGGGCGGAGTCGCTGGCGTTTCCCGGGGGTATCCTTCGTCCTTCCCGGTAACTGTAACTGCCCGGTGGAGAGACAGCAGGAGGAGAAGGCTTGGATGGATAAATCTCGAAAACTGAGGCTAAAACCTGATCGTGAATCGAAATAATACGTCCACTGCCGATTCCTAGCAGGCACAACGTCTGGTGACAAACGGATAATTCTAATTTTTACTGGTGCACGCCAATTATGTGACATTTATGGATTAATTAATTATGGAATAATAACGAGAGGCAATCACAAGTGTTCAAATTGTCTATCGACACGTGTTATCCATGTATCTTGGTTGGTGTACATGTGGTATCCATGTATCAAAAGCATGAATCAACATTTTAGCCAGCGAGCCACCGTAAGTAAATGTGGCAATGAGCTGAAAAACCAACATAGTCCAAAGTACGTAGTTACAAAATTCAACTTCCACTGTCCTTTCTTAACAAGTGTGGATTTTAATAATCCTTTTTCTGTTTTCCAGCCAATGACAAAGAGACGCAGAACTGGCACCGCCGCGGAGACCAAACCAGAGACACCGCTATTTGTTGGTGTGATTCCCAGAAGCGCCACACGTCAGGCGCTGCGATAATCGAACGCACCGTTCTCATTGTCGAAAGCGACCCACAATTAACGTCATTAATACCGCCAACAATGAGCGGATAATTAGGTAGAGATAAGGCCTCCACAGAGAAAAGGGTATAAGGGCCCTTCGACATAAGCATATCAGCTAAAGGGAAAGGTCCACTATCCCATACCAAGGAGGAGGGCGATGTTCGTCCTTCATTACGGACCGTAACCTAACATCTACATCTTCACGATACCCTGAAACCACCGCGAGGGTGTGTGGCAGGGGGTGAAGATCACCAAGCATGCACTACCGACATGCAAAAAAGCAACTATAGGGTCTCATGCAACTAGATTGTTAGTATCTATAGTATTTAAGGGATTAACACATGCATCATGCACTACAGACTACTCTAAACTTTTTCACCTACCTTTCCCTTTGCTATGCTGCCTATTCTGTTCTCTTATAGCACGGGGGAAAAAAAGACATTTTGAATATATCAGTACGACAACCTATCTCTCTAATCTTATTTTTCTGGTCGAATCTAGCATAATACGCTGGTGTTTTTAATATGTGTCTGACATCGTAAGTAAAGCTATCCGATTGAAATTTCTCTAATAGATTTAATCTGTACCTTAACGTACGCTCTGATACTGATTCCCAACCTACTTCTTGTATTAATTCTGATACGCTACTCAACCTATCGTAACACATTTTAACGAACCTAGCTGCTCTACGCTGCACACTGTCTAGTTCTCTGATAAAACCTAATTCATTAGGATCCCATAGACACTGGCTGCATACTCAAGGTGGGGCCTAACTAGTGAAAAGTAACATCGCTGCTCTTTTGTCTTCTCATCACATTTCCCAAGTACTCTTTCTATAAATCCTAGCTTTCTCTTCGCTCGGCCGCATATTTCCCTGATGTGTCTTCCCCACGATAAATCTTTAGATTATTACACCTAAATATTTTAGGTAGAGATAAGGCTTCTACAGAGAAAGGGGCCTAAGGACCCTTCGACATAAGCATATCAGCTAAAGGGAGAGGTCACCATTAAACGCCCCATACCATGGAGAACGGCGATGACGAGATCCTTCAGTAAGGACCGTAATAAATTAGGAAGTACTGTCACTGCCGGGCCTCGAACGCAGGTCTTCGGGTTGGGAAGTAAAACGTCCAACCACCACTCCACCGCGGTTGCTTCGTTTCCTGCGTGGGGCACAACTTCCCTTGAAGATTGTCGGGAATGACTGTCGTGAACTTCTGAGTTCCTGTCGCACACCAGACGAATGCGCGTTCTGATAAGTCATCACTGCTCTACACCAGCCAAGAACTAAAATGCGTAGATGCAGGGGACTAACGCACTTACTGCGGTGATAGTAAGTACATCTGCGAAACAGTATAGAGTGTGTCCGAATTATGGTTTAAAAACAATAATTTCATAAACATATTTGAACTTTTCTTGTTGAATTCGAGTTTTCAGTGATGAAATGGCATCAAGGCCATTCCATTCCCTACATCCCAATTTTACGATAAAAAAGTTATAGTTAATAACAATAACAAATTAGACAATTTAAAATATATAATTAACGGTTGATGAAGTTCAATATTTTATAAGTAAGAGCCCGTTTATAGCACTTCAATCTGATCATCCATTACCGAGAAATTGCGCTAAATAGAGACATTATTAAGGGTGACAGAAAAAAACACCGGGATCAGGATACAGTCATGTTGGGATATCGTCATATCGGGATATCGCGTTTCGAAATATCGACTCCCGATATCAAGTGCATATTGAGTATCGTCGACGATATATCGTGGTATCGCACAGCCTGCAATATCGCCATACGCGCATCTAAAGGTGCGTTTTCACGCAGCAGTCGACTGCTATGACAGTCAATTGCTAACAACTATTAAGCCCCACTCGCATATGTAAATAGCAACTGCGATCCGAGTTCAGGTCGATACTGGATACATGTCGAACACTATCGAGTCTACTTTCCAGCGTAAATGTATCCAACACAATCGCAACAATCGCCAACGGAAAGCATTACACGACGTCTGATACCGGGAATTTGTATAAAATAACAAGGATATCCCTCCTCGAAGGAAAGAATCTAATCTTAAAAGAATTGGAGCAAAAGATAATCGTCAATGGAATTTATTGCTTGAAAAATTTCATGAAAATTTAAGTATCATTCCCTATTGAAATAAAATGCTTTTTATTTGTTGTGGAAACGCCTAAATAGCGGCTTTAAGCTGCATAGAAGTTGGTGCAGACGCATCATAGCAGTAGCGATATAGATGCATCGCGCATCTCGCGACTGTCATAGCAGTCAACTGCTACGTGTGAACGCTGCTTTAGACTGATGTCTTTTTCCCACCAGCGATGCAAAAGTGAATGCCTTGCCAAGCAAATAAAAACCTACGCATATGTCTGAAAGGAAGGGGTTGGGTTGGTGAAGTAGTGAGAGTACTAGTCTCTCACCGGTTCAACTCCCGGCATTGGAAGATATATTTCGTTGGCAAACAGGCCGATGCATATTCCGTCCGTCGGATGGGCCACGTCTCCTCGGTGCCTTCAGATAAGAGCGGGCTGACGCCGGGATTACCCCTCCCTCCATCCCCACCCTGTGTGCCTTCCCCCCGATCTGCGCCTATCGTAGGGGGTACAGACTTCAGCAAACATGACTGAGCTTAATGCTTTCTAGCTCGGTATAACACGAGCAGGTGAGTGCTTATGGCATGGAAGAGGAGTCAAAGGGCCCAAAGGTAGGGGAGAGTGGGGCTGAATGGACCGCAATTGATTTCTTCAATTCCAATTTGTGTGCATGTTTGATGAGCTACAGAGTTCAAATTTTTGCCGTAGATGGATTTTGACATCGCAAAGATACGTCGGACGTTTTGCGCCATTTGTGGCAACGCAAACCCGTTTGTGTTTTGGTGTTTGTTATCATGAATAATAACTCTCCAACACGTCAGCAACGATGGAGTTCCTGACCCGGCGAAAGACCCGAACAGCCTTTACTACAGGGAGAACCATATTTACACTTAGTGTCACTGTTTGTTCTATCTAACGGCCAGAATACTGTCCTGGAAGTACACTCTTCTGTGCATTTACATAGGTACGATCTCAATGAAAAATCTTTGTCATAGCTTAGAACTAAAAAGTGTGTAGATATTAGTTTTTGGAGGAGGAATAATTCGACAGAGCGATCCTATAAAATTAGTAACTCGAAGATCGAAAGCGTTGAAACCATAAGGCATTTAGGTGTAACATTCACTAAAGATTTATCTTGGGGAAGACACATCCGGGAAATATGCGGCCGAGCGAAGAGAAAGCTAGGATTTATAAAAAGGGTACTTGGGAAATGTGATGAGAAGACAAAAGAGCAGCGATGTTACTTTTCACTAGTTAGGCCCCACCTTGAGCATGCAGCCATTGTATGGGATCCGAATGCATTTAGGTTTGATCAGAGAACTAGACAGTGTGCAGCGTAGAGCAGCTAGGTTCGTTAAATGGTGTTACGATAGGTTGAGTACCGTTTCAGAATTAATAAAAGAATTAGGCTGGTAATCATTACCAGAGCGTAGGTTAAAGTACAGATTAAATCTATTAGAGAAATTTCATTCGGTTAGCTTTACTGAAGATGTTAGGCACATATTAAAAACACCAGCGTATTATGCTAGATTCGACCAGATAAATAAGATTAGAGAGATAGATTGTCGTACCGATAGATTCAAAATGGCATTTTCCCCCGTACTATAAGGGGACACAATAGGCAGCATAGCAAAGGGATAGGTAGGGGAAATATTTTAGAGTATTCTGTAGTGCATGATGCATGTATTAACCCCTTAATTACTATAGATACTAACAATCAAGTTGCATGAGACACTTTAGTTGCTTGTTTGCTTGTTAGTAGTGCATTCTTGGCGATCTTCACCCCCTGCCACACACCCTCGCGGTGGCTTTCAGGGTATTGTGTAGATGTAGATGTTGATGTAGATCATGTGGTCACTCAAAATATTTAGTGCTCCGAAGATTTTGATTGCTGGGAGTTTTTGTGAAGTTTTTATCGTGAATTTTGGTACAGTAGGTAAGTGGATAGTTCTCTTTCGGAAAAAATTGAAGTTGAGGGGATCAACTCGTTGATTTCTGTTGTGAGCCTTTGCCACTGCCAAAACTTGATGTGTGGTTAAATGGAACGTGTGTTTTGCACGCATTTCAGCATTTTCTTTGTTTTCAGGGAGAAGGAAGTCATGTAGGATCTATTTGCTGAGCAGGATGCCGCGGAGGCCTGCTAAAGTACACTCTCAGCTCCAAAGAAGCGCTGACGCCCAGCGAAAAATCCACGCAGAAATTAAGTCGAACATATTTCTTTCGATAAATGACATATATATTAATAAATTACTTTTGTTAGCGAAATCGCTCATTTTATTTTTAATTCACCTCTTTTTCTGTTTCTCCTTTCGAAAGCCACCTCGAAACACTCATTTCGCTTAAAAAACGCTATGGTCCATCTAGCCCCACCGTGGGTCTAAGCGGACCGGGTGCGCACTTTCCGAAAAGCGGCCATAAAAACATACTTCCGATGCTCATACGGCTTGACAGGTTCGTAGCAGTTATAGAGCGTCAAATTTTCTATACGGTACACCGTTTTTCAAAAGTAAAATTGTCTAAATCCGCCCTCCTGGACGCCGCAAAGGAAAAGAGCAAATCAACGAGTTTTCATCATAGAAATGGTCGATTAATTGAGAAGGCAATTGTGTGCGATGACGCACAGAGCACCGCTATCACGATGCTTATCGGGGAGGATAGGGTAACCTCGCAACGGAGCAACAACTCACGATCGAAGAAAGGTGTTTCCGAAGCGCTTCCTCGCCAGAAGGGACAGCCTTCCGAATGCTTCCAGCCGGCCCTGCCCCGTCTCCAAAGAGGCCCTGTGTGCCGAACGCCATTGCGCGGCGCACACAAACACTACGTGAGCGATCGACGATATCAGTGCGTAAGTTAGACGAACTCCGTACGATGCGTCTGCACCAACTTCTATGCAGCTTAAAGCCACTATTTACGCGTTGCCACAACAAATAAAAAGAGTTTTATCTCAATAGTGATTGATGCAAACATTTTCATGAAATTCTTCAAGTAATAAATTCCATCGACGATTATCTTTTGTTCCCATTCTTTAAAGAGTACAATATTTCATTCGGGTAGGGATATCCTTGTTATCATGTCCAAATTCCGTCGTGTATTGCTTTCCGTTGGCGATTGTTGCGATTGTGTTGGATACATTTCCGCTGGAAAGTAGACGGACTTCAGCTTTGCTAATAGCTCGAACTAGGATCGATAGTGTTCGACATGTATCCAGTATCGGCCTGAACTCGCAATGCAGTTGCTATTTACACATGCGAGTAGGACTTAATAGTTGTTAGCAGTCGACTGCTACGTGTAAACGCACCTTTGCATCGAGCAATTGGAGATGAATTGGCGTCATAATAGATCGACGTAAAATATTTCAAAGGGTAACAGTTGGTGCATAATATGTATACGGGGAACCTCAACACAGGTTTTCCTTCGAAGCTACCTGAAGCTCACAATTGGACTCATTCTCTTTCTTCTTGCACCTAATTTGTATAATTTGGGAATACATAAAAATATTATGATGTAATGGCACGACATAAGCACATTTGTAAAACATTCTTAGCTCTACTAACCTAACCGAATTAACTTCACCCTTGCAGTGTTAATGTAAAAAAACCGTAAACAGCGGTGAATTCAAACATAGGTCCAACCCATGGGTAAAACTTCTATTCCAACGAAGTTCCTAATGACCTTTTTAATAAAGCCTAGCACACGTCTAACTAATATTTATCTCTTGTTACGCGTATGGCAGTGAGGCATGGACATTGGCAGCAGCGGAGAAGAAAAGGGTGGAAGCACTCGAAATGTGGTGCTATCGAAGAATGATGAAGATAAAATGGATCGACCGAGTGACAAACGAAGAAGTCCTAAGAAGAGTGGGAGAGAAGAGAAGTCTGCTGACAACTCTAAAAAGAAGGGACAACTTAATCGGCCATATCTTGAGACACGATGGCCTGATGAAGACTATCGTCGAGGGAAAAGTGAACGGGAAGATTGGAAAAGGCAGGCCTCGTATGAGATACATGGAACAGGTTGTGAAGGATATAAAAGAGAAGTATTACGTCACAATGAAAAGGTTGGCCGATGGAAGAATCGAGTGGAGGGCTGCGTCAATCCAATCCTGGGATTGTTGACCAATGATGATGATGATGTGACTCGATTAACTGTACCTATGAGCGCGTGTGCTTGGTGATCAAACGCCCCTGGCGCGGCAATAATCAAGAATGTTGACGTAACCTTGGTCGTGCAATAAATTATTATTCGTGGAGCCTGCAGAGTAGCTCTAGTTGTTCTGCGTATGCCGCATGTATCTTCCCCTGATGCGGCTCGCGGGGTAGATGGACGAGACGGCGTCGCAGGCGCCAGAGACCGGCGCCGCCGGGAGAAGGGTGGCGCCGTTCGCGGGCACATATCGATGGCGCGGGTAGGAGCTCGTATTTCGATAGCGAGGAGTCGAAGCACACCTCGAACGGAACGACTCCATGTCGTCGTTTCGCAAAGAAACCATCTTAGGGGGATCGGGTTTGTGTGGTGCACAAGTACTGGCCTCCCATCCCGAGGGCCCGGGCTCGATCCCCGGCAGCGGCGGATTTTTCAGCGGCTAACCGGTCCACACTTGAGTGCCTAGTGGAGGGAATTTCAAGTTCAGTACTCCGTCCGTCGATTAGGACGTTAAGCCGTGGTCCCCTTACAGCCTTTCGTTAAGAGTAGGCTAATGCCGACACCGGGTTTCTCTCTCCACCCTTCCTCCATTCCCTGAATCTCCTACCATTATTCAATTACCCACCTATCCTCTAAATGGCGCAATTGACCTCAGCTGTCGGTCGCCTCCCCTGAATAACATAACATAACGGAACAGAACAATACGATTTTGGGAAATTGTGGGCCTCGCCAAATTCTGGAAAAGAGTAAGAAAAGTAAATTTCACCCTCCCTTGACTTCCTCCTCCGTGACGCTTGACGGCGAGATTGCCAGAACGGAATCCTGCCTACATTCCCTGCACCCGAGCCAAACATCTGGTACGAACACTCTTTCCGAAAATCACCCTCCACTCCTTGCATAGTTTTCCAGGGGCGAATTTTAAAGCACCAAGTATTAACTGTGACAAGAATTCATTTCGAGAGACTAATGCATCAGAACATGAGCCTCTTGAGGGTTAGTTCGTAGGGTGCGTCTACGGCAAGGTCATTTTGCGTCATGCTCAAGATCCTCTGACCCTGAAAACAGGATTCTCTGTCAGAAAATAGAACACCTTCATTTAGTCTTCACTAAAATGCCTCGTCCACTAACGGACGAGTCATTCTTTCACGATTTAATGACGTTTACGGAATGCTTATTCATTACACAATATATTAAATCCTGCAAAATGGCTTTAATAATCCCAATAACTTGCACGCCTTAGATAAAAGTTTCGGAAAACCGAATTCAGGAAAATGAATACCCACGACATGACTCCAGACTGCGATTGTGCAATACCTCGAGGACTTGCATTCGCAGACGAACATATGTGAAGTTTTTTCACCTCTCAAATTCTACTTTCTGCCACCGAAATAAATTAAAGTGCTCTCAAAACATGACGTACATTAGATATACACTACACTCTAAATGATATCTCCTTGCGGAAATGAATTAAGTCATATAGCGTAATCTATGTTACCGTATGCCCCTTAAGTACTGTCTTGTGCGAAGAGTCTCGAGAATACGCGAGGAATAACCCTAGGTTCAAACTGAATTCGACACCAATTAACGGTGGAGAAGCTGAATTATTTCGGAAATTCTTTGTGTAGTCTCCATTACTGTAACCTCTGCCTCTAAGAAATGCAGTGCTATGCAAATTAATAAGAGTACTCGATAGTGAATTTGACAGCAAACAGGTTGTAGCCCGATAAAATATTCCCAGTTGGGTTGTAGCCCAAATAAGTATTTTAAATCCCAAAATATGGTAATATTGAGAATGGCATGGAAAATATTTTACGTACAAATGACTACCAGAAAATTTTAAAAATTGTCTTCTAAAAGTTCCGCTGCAATAGAAACGATCTGGACAGTGGTGGAAATATATTTTCGTATGTAACTCTACAGTAAAAGACTTTCGCCGATTAGACAGATCAACATTTTTCTCGATACAAGAGGAATCCGAATTTTCTCTCCATATCATTCGAATGCCATTTCGAGAGTCAACGTCAACTCCTCAAGTCCTCAATAGTCAACTTCTCTTCCCTTGCCAGGTTAGAGCAAAGACAGCGCGCGGAGGAGTCGCCGAGGATGGATTTCATCCGGAACGTCTTTCGCGTCGGCACAGATTGCTAAGGACAACAGCTCCGCCGACTGCAACGTCGGTGAATCCGATCTGCCCTTGCATCCGGACGAAAACCTACCTTCAGAGGCATTCGGAAGGGAAGCCGTCTAATCGGGAAATGATTTTTCGTTCGTAAACTGCCCCGACTAAATAATAATCTCGGCAAGGAGCCCCACAAGGTCGCTCACCTTCCTCCATGTAAGAGGGCACGGCGTCGCAGAGTTGCGCCGCCAAGACGATGAGCGCGAAGGCGACGAGCAGGGCCAAGGTGGTGGTCTTCATCTCGGGAGAAGGGCTGAGACGACAGAGAAGAAGTGCGCGCGCGACTTTGGCTCTCCCTTCGGTATCCTCTGCGCTGCCCGGATGTACGTCTGTGCTATCGCCTCCTTAGAACGCGACCCTTGAAGTGAACCCGAAGCATGCCGCCCCGCGCGCGTATATAGGGGTCCGTCCGCCCCACCCACGGGGGTGGGGATGGGAGAGACCTGCGCCGGCGGCTCCAACCCCCTCCCTACCCCCTCGCCTCCCACGCACCCCCCCCCCACCCACCCACCCACGTCGCGACGGCCGCGCGCGTGGGCGAATCCTTCGCAGAGGGAGGGCGCTCTCTCTCTCTCCGGACGGCGCGCTCCGCAGGATTGATCTCGGAATGGGATTGAACCGCGGATTGACCGAGGTCCGACAGAACAGGTGGAGAGGGAGGTGCCAAGGCGAAGTAATGGAATGGAATGGGGGTTTACTCGGAACCGAAATCGCGATTCTGTACGCGAAATCGTTAGATGGAAACGTAAAAAGAAATTTAGTGAAAAAATTAATCTTCTAACCACAACCATTCGCTCATCAATCGAAAATTAAAATAAGCAAAAAGGTGACGCCACCGAAAAAGCTGCTTTGATAACATTGACGTCATTTTCCTCCCGTCCTTGACTGCTTTTCGAGGAAGGGAAGGGAGAGGAGGGGGGTTCTCGGAAGGTGTGCTCGAAATTGCGCTTATTGTCAGCTGTGTCCCCCCCCCCCATTGCGAAGAGGCGAAGTAGCATCGCGAGCTCAGTTGTGATTGGACGAAGTCGACATACATCAGAGGTGGTACCACGCCCACTTTTCCGAAAGGGTTAAAAACATCAGTTTTCCGCCGAATATAACTCTAGAAATAATTGACGGATCAAAAAACGGAAAAATACGGGTATTTTTATTTTACCAACTCTATCAGATTCGGCGATAAAAACAATATGGTAAACGACCCCATTATGACCGTCCGAAGAAAACTAATAACCGTGAAATTCCGGTCTCAAAACACTAATCAATTATAAGAGACAGTTGTGAAATCAACATTGTTAGTTACTGACAATTGTGGTTAAAGGTATCTTACTCAGGCGGATGAATAGTTCACACAAACGTTTACTGCAGAGAAGTATATACACAGTGGTTCAAATACCAAGAAAACATTTAGCAAGAAATGAAAATATCGGTCACAAAAAAAGCACTATTACTACATCTACATAATACCCTGCAAGCCACCACAAGGGTGTGTGGCAGTGGGGGGTACGACTTAGGCCGTCCGAGTACAATGAATTCACATGCAAGCTGAATGTCATCCATATGAAGCAGTTTTGATCTCGCATTGGATGGCAGCGGAGAAATGCTGCCGTTTAATTCAAAACGGGTTGTGGTATATTTTAATATTCAATACCTACATCGAGAAAGCCACACAAGAAGTCAAAAAAAACAGGTCTTCGGGGTTGAATATCCATAACAGCATGCAACGATTCGCCGACAGCGTAGCAGCTATGGCAGACGCAGAAAGAGCGCTATAGAAGACACTAGGAAATATGTAAAGGACAACGGCGAGACAACAACCTGAGGATCACTTAAAAGAAGGTAGCAAGTGAACATGCTTAGGAAATAAACTTTGTACAATTCCACAAAATGATTTATTATGCCGATCGATTTCGACGTCTGAGCGTCATTGTCAAGGTACATGAATCTGGCACAGTTCTGGGTCTTATATACACCAGGAGAGGAGTGCTAGAGCTTGCACGGGTGGAGGGTGGGAGTTGGGTTTTGGTATTGGGATTGGATAGGGCCGTTTGCAGGAGGGAAGGGATAGTTGACTGGTGGTGGTGAATGTGGAGTCCCGGTGTTGGAGGTTAGGTTTAACCAAGGTTAAACACTTCGAAAGCAGCTGGGAACATTAGAATTCCGTTACGTCATCTGGACATTTGGTAGCATTTTGTGTCTGATAATTTCTAATTTTTCAAGAGTATCTAGTTTCCAACTTTTGTCATTATAACACTTCTAGGTTAAAATCACTGTTATGACCCGTTTCTATCAGGTGTTTAGCAAAGAAGGATTTACAATCATTATATTTCAAACATCGCTTGTGTTCGTTGATTTGAATTTTCTTCCAGTCTGTCCCACATATACACCGTCACAATCGCTGCACTGGAGCAGGTACACACCACTTTTGTCTTGAATGTCCACTCGATCTTTTGAGTTAAAAAGCACTTTCCCGATGGTGAGTGGCGATTAGAAACTCACATTGCATTTGTCTTTCGGGATCGTCTAATTCTACATAATACCCTGCAAGCCACCATAAAGGTATGTGGCAGGGGGTGAACTCTCACCTAATATGCACTACATATCACGCATTTAAAAGGATTGGTACTTGTATAAGTACTATTCAAAACTACGCTTTTAAAAAAAGATAAAAATAGCAAAACATACATGAAAAAACATGCCGTTAGTTGGGTTAGCTATAAGTCCTTATACCAACATGCAGCTACCAATGTCATCCATTACTACACTCGTATAGGACATATTTACCGTTCTTCATATACCTAATTGTACGAGGAAAAAAGGACATTTTGAATCTGTCAGTTCGGCAATCAATTTCTCTAATTTTGTGATTATGGTCCAGTCTACCATAGTAAGTTGGGGTTCGCAAAATATTTTTAACATCATCACTGAAAATATGGTATTGAAATTGATTTATGAGATTAAGTCTAAATTTCAACCTGCGATCTCACAATGATTCCCAATTTAATTCATTTAATAGACTGGTTACGCTAATAAGGTTATCGTACCGTCCCTTTGCAAATCTTGCCGATCTTCGCTGCGCACGTTCAAGTTCATTATTTAGACCGATTTTGTAGGGATCCATACACTGGCAGCATATTCCAAATGAGGTCTAACAAGGGAAAAGTAGCTGATTTATGGTACATGATCGTCACATTTACCCAGTATTCTTTTGATGAATCCCAGTTTACGATTCGCTGGACCCATTATTTCACGTATGTGTTTACCCCAGGAAAGATGTGTCAGTCTTATTCCAAGATATTTAATGGATTCCACGTTTATTAACTCATTGTTACTTATTTTGTAAGTGCTAGGAGAAGAGCTATTATTTTTCCAAAAATTCATTACAAGACATTTTTTAAAGTTTAATTCTAACTGCCATAAATGTGTTTCAATAGTGGTAGTAAGCTAAAAAAGAATCCAGGACTAACGTTAAACTAGGAAAACAAGAACTTGAGGAGGTGGAAGAGCGTTGTTATCTGGGAAACCGAGTAACCGGCGTGGACGAAGCAAAGGTGAAATAGTAAACAGTCCAGGCGAAGAGGCCATTCTACCAAAAGGAGATTCTGCTTACAGCTGGCAACACAATCGTGGAAGTGAGGATACATTTCACCAAAACATGCTTCTTTAAGGAATTGAGGCATGGACGATGACAGACAGCAACATAGAAGTCAAGGCAGGAAGCATTAGCAATGTGGTGCTAACGGAGAAAGATGAAGATAAAATGGATCGACCGAGTGACAAGTGAGGTAGTCTTATAAGAAGAGTGGGATAGAAGAGAAGTCTTGTGAAAACTTTGAAAAGAAGACGGGTCAACCTAATCGGCCACATCATGAGACACGATGAACTGATGAAGACGGTCGTCGAGGGAAAAGTGGAAAGGAAGAATGGCACAGGAAAAGGGAACAAGTTGAGAAGGAGGAAATTACATCAACATGGAAGGTTGGCCAATAGGAGATCGAGTGGAGGGATTATTCAAACCAAACTCAAGATTATAGCAAATATTCCACAGAGAAAAAATCATTCACCTTGACCGGGACTCGAAGCCGGACCCTCTGATTTCCGGCCAGGTGCTCTACCAGTTGAGCTACCAAGGAGTTCTCTTTCCCTGTGGAAATTATATAGAGGCTCTAAAGGAACAAAATGGAAACGGGTGTGTGGCTAGCTAGGTGAATTCGCTAGCTTCCTTTTAAGGATAAGAATGTAATTGCGTTATTTTAGTTTCCTGAATATTTACCATATATTTTTTTTCTATTCCAGGATTTCGAACTAATACTGCCTATTAATACTGATATAAATAATGCCAAACCATCATCGCCTAAATTACTGTTCGGTACACAATATATGAGTTCACCTGGTACAATACGTGAGATGGGGTCAATAATGTAGAATATATAAGTTTTTATATTATTGTAATATCCATGGAGTAAAAGTCTGAAACGGGTGGGTGGATATTTAACGATCAAAATAATTGTTTTGCTAATTTTTTTTGTAATTCATATTCCTGAAATTAATTATTTTTCATAAAAATACGCCCATATTTGGGTGTACCGATTACTGGTAATCATTAGGTCCCTACTCGTTTGCTTTGATTATAAATCGTTGCGCCCATATAAGGGTGTACCGATTACTGGTAATCGTTAAGTTCCTACTCGTTTGACTACGAGTACCTATTTCGGTAGTATCGGATTGCCCAAGGATTGTATTTGGAACTCATATCCAACAGAAACTGGAAGAGGTGAAAGAGTTCTGTTACCTGGGAAGCAGAGAGATGGACGAAGCAAGAAAGAAATAGTGAGTAGAATAGCCCAGGCAAAGAGGGCATTCCATCAAAAGAAGAATCGACTTACAGCTGGAAATACAAGCTTGGAAGTAGAATAGAATAGAATGTTATTATTATTCCGGGACGATTTCGTCCCTTAGGAACACAAATGACTGTTACATAATTAATACATATCTAGAGTCATGACGTTAATTACATAACAGGATGACAGCACATTAATATAAACAAAAGGTAACAATATTAAATCCCATATTATAGTACAACAATATTGGAATGCAATAAGCAGAGACTGAAAAATGAAGAATAAATAAAGAAACACTATAAATGTATATATAATTTGGGTGTTACACAAAGTGGCATATTCATTGACGCAGATGAAACAACATTTTATAATATTCATTCTTAAATCTATTGACATTTTTACATTTTTTAATAGCTTCAGGTAATTTGTTCCATATATCACAAGAGGTGACATGGAAAGAACTAGCATAAACAGATGAACGATATAAGGGTACATAAAGTTCTTCCATGTGGCGGGTTGGGCGCTTATTTGTTTCAGCATTATACAACACATTTTGATACAAGTATGTGGGGAGTTCTGATGTTATTATTTTGTAAATGAAAGTTGTCTTATTGAGTAGGCGCCTGTTCTGTATTTTTAACCACCCGATTTTATCATAATATGGTGTAACGTGTTCATAATATTTGATGTCAAAGACATACCTCACACAACAGTTCTGGATCCTCGGAAGTTTTAAATTCAGTTCCTGTGTGAGGTCGGCGTATACCACACATTAGCAGTAATCGATATGCGGAAAAACAAGACTATCAACTAATTTCTGGCGAAGGGAAATCGGGATAAGTTGTCTAATTTTTTTTTACTGATATATAGTCTTGAATACCTTATGTGAAATAGATTTTATATGTTCGTTCCAAGATAGGGTTTTATTTATAGTAACTCCTAGGTTCCTTACACTCTCTGAAAATTCAATTTGTACACCTTTTACAGTTATTTTTGGCAGACTATCCACTGTAATTCTATTAACATAAATATTGCTGCCAATAATGATACTTTTCGTCTTGTTGGGATTGAGCTGCAGACAATTTTCCATTGACCATTTACATATGTTTTCAATGTCATCATTAACCTTGGCAATGGTGTCAATAATTTCTGCGGGGTTACAGTCAATGTAGATCTGAAGATCATCTGCGTACATGTGGTATTTGCAGTTGGACATGACTTTAGAAAGGTCATTAATATATATTGAAAACAGCAGCGGCCCAAGAATTGACCCCTGTGGTACTCCTTTGTTAACTTCAGAGTAATTAGATAGTTCACCTTTAGGTCCTCTAACTGCCTGTTTTCTATTTGACAGGTATGACTTGAACCAGAGCATGGCTGAAGTAGATAGACCGAGGTCTTTCAAACGCTTTAGTAGGATCTTATGATTCACAGAATCGAAGGCTTTACTAAAGTCTAATAGAACCAACAAGGTTAGCTTCTTTTGCTCAATTGAATATCTAACATAGTCGGTGACTTTTAAAAGGGCTGACTGGGTACACTATCCTTTTCTGAATCCTGACTGATATTGATCTAAAAGATTATTTTTTGCGAGGTGTTCCAAGATAGCATCATGTACAAATCGTTCTAGTGGTTTCGACAGCGTACTAAGAAGGGCAATGGGTCGGAAATCAGACATTTCTTTAGGATGGGCTACTTTTGAAATAGGCTTTATGTGAGCAGTCTTCCAAAGAGTCGGGAAAGTGGAATAATTTAATGAACAGTTGAAGATATCTAGTATCACAGGCATAGCAACTGGGAGTAAAATTGGAAGAACTTTGTTATTAATCCCATCAGCACCAGTGGAATTCGCTTTCTTTATCTTCTTGGCTTGCTCCACTGCTGCGTGCGCTGCGCTTGCAAATGCGCTTTCTTTATTTTTAGGTTTCGAAGTAGTGCTACAGGTGTATAATGCGGTAAGTAAAATCTATTGCAGTTAAAATCGTTTAGTGATTTGTATTCGGGTTTATTGTTGTAGAGACTAGTATCATCTTGCGTAATGGCGGAAGGCGCATTTTCTACATCCTGGTCTTCAACGTCGGGAGAGCGAGAGAGGGAAGTAAGGAAGCAATTCATCAAAACGTATATCTGGAGCATGTTTCTTTACGGCAGTGAGGCATGGACGATGACAGCAGCGGAGAAGAAAAGGGTGGAAGCATTCTAAATGTGTTGCTACAGAAGAATGATGAAGATAAAATGGATCGACCGAGTGACAAATGCAGAAGTCCTAAGAAGAGTGGGAGAAAAGAGAAGTCTGCTGAAAACTATAAAAAGAAGACGGGACAACTTAAGGAGGAACCTGCGCTTTGAATTACTGTTTTCTTGTGATTAATATAATTTGCGGTAATGAGTCAATTTAGGCTTAGTGATGCATTTTGTATTTTAAATAATATATTCAAACGATCCATAGGGTAAAATATCATGCAACAATATGTTAAACAAAAGTTTTAGGTACGAAATGAAGACTAAATATTGTATTGACTCCTGCCTCCGTTGCTATGAAGTCATAATTGTTTACAATGTTTATTAACGAAATTATGAACATATATAATTATTCTCAGTTTTAAAACGTTTAAAAATGTATCTTAAATGTTTAGTTTTGTGATAAATTGCATTGTAAATGTATAATAGAAGGACATGGCAACACCGAGATGACCGAGATTGCATAAACAGTTGAGCGGATCAGAGCCCTATGGTATCTTGTTAACAGCGTTCAAAGTGTGCAGCCTTTGTGTTTTCAAGTGTTCAGAAGTGTTTCTTCACGAAATAGATATTGCAATCCTGTTCCATTTTCATCACCCATTATTTTTCATTCCAATCATTTGTTCGTGGCCCCACTCATGTTATCACCTTCATTCATATATCAAATTCATCATCACCTTTTCGCCATCTCATTTTTGGTGTAAATCGTATTGATTTCATTTATTAATCAAACCTCTTGAATCCATTTCTTAAAATGGATAGCCCTACTCAGCATAAGGGTAGGTTTATAAAATAAAGTTCCTCCTTCGTCTGAAGGTGACGTAGGGCTCAGAAACCTTTCTTAAAAAAGAATGTGACGAAAAGTAATGTCATTTTAGATAAGTTATGTCGAGCTATGGGCGAGAAAATATGTTGATAATAAAACATTATGAGAAACATTGTGTTTACGCCGGTGTAATTACCATCTTCATTTGTCATTGGTCATCACGACTTTTGTGTGTGTTATGTTTATGAAGAAGTATTATTCATTCACATGCCAACCTGGCAACAATGACTGTTGTCTTGTATCTAAAATAAGTTGTTATTTTAATGATTTAAATGAATACAGTCCACTTATTTCAGAAGAGAACTATTGCATTTTTTTAATTCAGACATCAGGGTGATGTCAACGGTTTTCGCTGCTATTTCTACGGCGGAAACACATTGCTTATATATTTCCTTTCGTGAAAGCCCAAGTACCTATTCCTTTTTATAGAAAACCCTTTTTAAAATGTTGCGTAGTAGTTAAAAATTGATGAGCAATCTGATTGAAGCAATAATTTTAATTGGACTTCAGAAAGGTGAAGACGTCCTACTTTCACGACTACCACTCATTCCGACCGACATGGCATCCCGACCGACTTCAACTTCCAATACGCCTTGCGTTCTCAATGACTATCAATGAAGCGCAAGGGCAATCTTTACAAATGTGCGGTTTGATTTTTGAAGACGATTGCTTACCTCATAGGTGGTAATACCTCCCATACTCCAGAGTCTGTAGACCGTCTGATCTTTACGTTTATGCAGAAAACGGGCAAACAAAAAATTAGCAATACAAGCCATAGCACCTTTACAATAAAAAATGATTTTTGTGAAAAACATCTTTTTTCTTCCTTTCCTTTCATTCCACAGATAGCCACAGCAACGCAAGGTAGGGTATATAATTGAATGATGTGTTTCAGTAATGGATCGCGAGTTTACTTTGTGGAATTTCATGATAGTACGAGAGTAAAATCGAGTGCACTTAGTTCATCCACACAATTTATTTGATACAGCCCGACCGGTTTCAACACTGTCGTGTCATTTTCAAGGGTCAAATACCCTTGACACTTGAAAATGACACGGAAGGGTTTAAACCAGTCGGGCAGTACCAAATAAATTGTGTGGATGAACTAAGTGCACTCGATTTTACTCTCGTATGAGTGATGTGTTTTCTAGGTGAATCTACGCTCGCTGGAATACTTTCATTTATTTTCCCATTCATTTCATATCAGACTGAGCCACAACGAAGCGTGGCCGGGTTTTGCTAGTACTCTGGTATAATCTGTCCAATACCCAATACATATTATTACTATATAGTTAATACCTATTCAAAGGTGACCAAGAAATTATCAAATAACAGACTTACGAAATTCGTCAACTTCCGTTCGAGTCCGAAATCAATGTTTTAGGCAACTTTACCCTCTGAGATTATGGAAAAATGGCATACTAAAGAGGGAATAAAAAAATGGACAGTATATAAGGAGGGAAAGCCTTGCGCATGCGATGTACTTACGCGCGTGAAAGCCGATATAATAATTACGCTTGCACTACTATTGTGTTAGTATCTGAACTCGTACGGTCGAATTATGTATTCTAATTTTAAAATTGTTGTTCATGTACATATTCGCTTCCTGTTCTCGCTAAAGGCAAGTTACCCAAGTAAAAAGTTAAGATGCATTCAGGGCTTACGGCTATTCTCAGTCTTTGCTACTGCCTGAGACTGAGTTACTTATTTACTACCAAAAAAAGCACTAAGGCCTTTGCATTGGGTTGTATAAAAATATAAATAGTAATAATAAATCATAATAATAACAAAAATGATAATAAACCGAACTGGAACAAGATTGATTAAATTGAAAGACCTCCCAGTACTTAGCAACGTTGCCATATTTACCGCAGCTTGCTGGCTCCTTGCTCGGAAGAAAACCGGAAGTATGTTCTTCGAACTTAAATACTAACTGAACATGTTTAGGAAATAAACTTTGTAGAATTCCACAAAATGATTTATTATGCCGATCGATTTCGACGTCTGAGCGTCATTGTCAAGGTACATGCATCTGGTACAGTTCGGGGTCTTCATATACACCAGGAGAGGAGGTGGGGTGAGTGCTTACACGGGTGGAGGGAGGGAGTTGGGTTTTGGTGTTGGGATTGGATAGGGCCGTTTGCAGGAGGGAAGGGAGGGAGGGGAGGGGGTTGAGATAGTTGACTGGTGGTAGTGAATGTGGAGTGCGGGTGTTGTGGTCTTTTAGGTTAGGTTTAAGCAAGGTTGAACACTTTGAAAGCAGCTGTGTACATTTGAATTCCGTTATGTCATTTAACATGTGAACATTAGGTAGCATGTTGTGCCTCAAAATTTCCAATTTTTCAAGAGTATCCAGTTTCCAACTTTTGTCATGTACATGTAGCACTTCTAGGTTAAAATCACTTTTATGACCCGTTTCTATCAGGTGTTTAGCAAAGAAGGATTTACAATCATTATATTTTAAGCATTGCTTGTGTTCGTTGATCCTTGTTTTGAATTTTCTTCCAGTCTGACTCACATATACACAGTCACAATCACTGCACTTGAGCCGGTACACACCACTTTTGTCTTGAATGTCCACTCGATCTTTTGAGTTAAAAAGGACTTTCCCAATGGTGAGTGGGGAGTAGAAACTCACATTGCATTTGTCTTACGGGATGTGTTTCAATAGTGAGTATGAAATGTGTCCGTGGAACGGTAACTTACGCCACTTTTTTGGTTTTTCTCTCTGGATGACCTGAAGGCTTGTCAAAGACTTTGTTGCATTGCCATTCACTTTTTTGCGGAGAAGTTTCTGTATTAAATACTCGCTGTATCCATTGTTTCTGGCTATAGTCATTATTGTGTTCAGTTCTTCGTTATAATTAGCCTCACTCATGGGGATAGATACCAGTCTGTGAACCATAGAATTAAGGGCTGCAAGTTTTTGGGGTAAGTGATGCTGGGAATCAGCGGGAATGATCGCGTCGGTAAACGTACTTTTCCTATAGATCGAGAAGTGATGTTTTTCATCTCGTAAGGAGATGGTCAAGTCCAGGAAGTTAATGGAGTCACCTCCATACTCCATGGTATAGTGAATGGAGGGGTGTTAAGTAGCTCGAGAAATGACGACAGCTGTCTTTTACTACCTGTCCATAAACATAGGATGCATTTCAGCGTGAAAAACCTTCATTTTCAAATCCATATATCTTCGTTAAATGGCCAATGACATACCAATATTTTTATACCGCCTGATAGGGAAAACGATGGACTATAATATATGTTAAAATCAGGGTAAGTTTTCGGGCATGCCTAAATTGATGGTTCCTCCTTAATCGGCCACATCTTGAGACACGATGGCCTGATGAAGACAATCGTAGAGGGAAAAGTGAACGGGAAGAATGGAAAAGGCAGGCCTCGTGTGAGTTACATGGAACAGGTCGTAAAGGACGTAAAAGAGAGGAACTACGTTGGTATGAAGAGGTTGGTCGATAGAAGAATCGAGTGGAGGGCTGCGTCGGTAAGCAACCTTAGGATTGTTGACCCATGATGACGATGATCCCTGTGAAAGTACCTGAATCGTGGGTAATCGTTACTTCTCAAATTGAGTAATCGTTAGTTCCGATCCGAGAGAGTAACGAGTACCAAAGTAACGATAAGTTACTTTTTGGCCATATCTAGTCCCGAGTCAGGAACAAACGCGTTTTTACAGAATTAGACTATTCTCCACGCGCCGGTTCTATTGAGTGGTGCCAACTTTTTTTGCCGCTGAACATTATTTCCATCTCCTACTCATGACATTCCTTCGATTTTTCCGATAAATAAAACTACAGAATTTCAGCTTTTTATATTTAATATGGTTATTCTCGGGGTAAAATTTTAGAAGACTAGCGTGCAGAAGTAGATCAGGTTCTCTCAGTGCAGTGCTTATCATCGCCATCACCTTTTACACGCAAGATGCTCCCTCTAATAATTCTTTTCCGCATCGATAACCGTTCAATAAGTCATATTATTGGCAATTGTCAACTTATTTTCTAACAGTGTCATGTTCACAGCACTTCTGATTCCTAAGAAACAGGTGTCAAGTGATACGAGCACAACTGAAAAACAGAACACCAGAGATATGTTTTTAACTCACTGCGCAGGAGAATAAGATGTTTGATTGCTCTTACAGATAACACTTCAACGCTCATTAAAAATTATCCTGAGAAAACACTCCGGGAATCCGAGAACCGAACATGATTCCGTGGTGTGATTCTTCACGTGTGAGCTATGGAGACTAATTTAGATCACCATTAATACGACAAGTACTGCAGATGAACTTGGCTTGATTAACTTAGTCTCTGACGAATAATAAGTCGCTATAAGAAGCTAAAGATTAACTTCAACAAGGTGTGCGACATCAGGCCCGGAACCCGCCGAAGTGAAGCCCGTCAAGTCCTTAGTATCAGGTTTAAAGAAGGGTCAGGCAATTCAACGAAGTCTTCCCACGAAGTGAAACCTAAAAACATTAAGCAGTCTATCTTTCAAAAGATTGCCTCAAAAACATCCTGAGGATAGCACGCGCGATAATTATATTAAACCGTAGTCAACCTCATTCACGAGGAAAAATCAATACGTTCCTATCTATCCGAAATTTTACTCTCGTGGTGGAAAAGCGTGTCCACTACACCTAAACCATCACAATGCTAACCCCTGCCCAGCATACCACAGCATAAAATATACACGAGAAAAAGAAATTTTGGGTATCCATAGGTGAATGAGATATTTACCACAACATGGAATTGTGTACTGGACTAAGAAAATGCGAAGAGAAAATTACGCTGTCACGCTGGAGAATATCATAATGGGGGCGTTTACTCGGAACCGAAATCGTAATTTTGTGCACGAAATTGTTAAATGGAAACGAAAAAAGAATTTTTAGCGAATAAATTAATCTTCTAACCACAACCATTCACTCATAAATCAAAAATTAGAATAAGCAAAAGGTGACGCCAACCAAAAAGCTGCATTGATAACATTGACGTCACGTTCCTCCCGTCCTTGACTGCTTTTAGGGGAAGGGGGTGGAGGGGGGTTCTCGGAAGGTCTGCTCGCACAGATGCTGTCGCAACTGCTCCTATTGGCTGAGTCAGCTGTGTTCCCCTGTTAACATAAGGCGAAGTAGCTTCGCGGGCTCAGTTGTGATTGGACGAAGTCGATACACGTCAGAGGTTGCACCACACCCACTTTTCCGAAAGGGTTAAAAACATCAGTTTTTCACCGCCTAAAACTAGGGAAATAATTGACGGATCAAAAAACGGAAAAATAAGGGTCTTTTTATTTTACAAACTCTATCATATTCGGTAATTAAAAAAATATGGTAATCAACCCCATTCTTTTCGATTTCCGCTATTCGCAATTCAAGTCGGCTGAAGGTATTGATCCGTCGAGTTTACGATCGTGAACTTCTCCAATCAATGCTCCACCCGTCAATGTCTACGACGCTTTGGAATAGTGGTTGGACGCTCTAAGGATCGGGAAGGTGGGACGGGGATTTCCCGGGTACTTATTCCATTTCGAGCAGCCCATCGCAAGGGGTTTCTTAACTCCCTTCTCAGCCTTAAAAATACGTTACCTCTCTTCAGGCACGCATGCATTTCTTAGACATGCCTTGAACCAAGACACTGCCACTCCTAATTGCGAAAGGTCAAGGGAAAACGTATCCCTGTGCCATTATGATCCAAGGTTTGCAGTGGGAGCTAAAAAATACAAAATCCCTGCATTATCGACATGAGTTTCTAATGTTTGTCCGCGATAATTTCAGGGAGCACCACTTTTATCCTGGAAATCTAACCATAAGAATATCAATTCATCGCTATGCTTCAAAGACTTCAAACATATTGTTCGCTGTTCAGCGGTTGATAGTGAGAATATTGCTGTCTCTGAGAATGGGGGTGGAATTAAGGATTTCAAGAAAGTGATAGGAGTCTTTGATGAAGGAGGGGAGGGAGGTGACTATTGGTTGAAGGTAGTGATCGAGTAGATGAAGATTTCAACTGGATGATTAGGATGAATTGGCTTGGGTTCACGTGTCGACGGGGGAAAGAACATGGAAAGTGGGTGGGTGGAGGGAGGGGAAGGAGTGTTTTGTTGGGTCTGCCAGAAGGCCTTCCACAGAAGATTCCGGCAGAAGTTTATGGCGTCGGCCACAATGGTAACGTGGTCGACCCTTGGTGTGGGCGAAAAGGATAGTCCTTTTCTGAGAACTGCGAGTTCGTTCGCCTCCAACAAATGAGAGGAGAGGTTGACAACTTCTTGGTCGGCAGTGAGAGAGACTGGGCGGGGGGGGCGGTCGAGGCTGTGGAGTCCACAGCCTCGACCGCCCCCACAGCGTGGACAACACTTCGGGAAAATCGGGGTGTGTCGTGATGGTGGGGGAAGGTTGTAAACAGTAGCAAGGTCGGGAGTGTATGGAAATAGGGGAGGGGGGGGGGGAGGGTGGCGGAGGGGGTGGGAGGCCGGAGGCAGGGAGAGGAAGTCCAGCACGAAGAAAGGAAATGATCGGAGAGTTTTTTTTAGATGTATGGTACGTCTTCGAATGAAGTTACGATGAGGGGAAGAAAGAATTTGATTAAGTGTCGTTACTAAATGGGGGAAGAAAGGGTGATAGAAGTTCTTTCTGAAAATGCCACAAGTATTGAGGTGATATCTCGTGAGTCGACCCGTATCTGGTTAGAAATAGCGTATGAAAAGCCAGGTTTGAATATTTCCCACTAGAGGCCACCATTTCCTTACCTCTGCCACTGTCTCCCAACCCACTCCTGTATCCATTTCCCCCCCCCCTCCCCTCCCCCCCAATATTTCACTCACGAAGAGGACTCAACCAGATTCTCAGATAACAGAACTCTTCCGCCTCTTGGCTTCCTTTCTTCTACTGCATACCTTAGTTTTCCTTTTATTGATCTTCAGATGATATCTGGTCATTGTTCTTTCCACATTTCCTAGTGTCTTCTTTAAATCTCCTTCTATTTCTGCCATGACTGCTATGTCATCGGCAAATAATAGCTTCCTGATTTCCTCCCCGTGGATATTCACTCCCGGAGACTTTTTTCTTTGACTTCTTGGATGGCTTTCTCGATGTAGACATTGAATAATACGGGAGACAGTGCACATCCTTGTCTCACTCCTTTCTTTATGCTTGCTTCTGTACTGCTGGGTCCTGATTTGATTATGGCGACCTGGTTTTTATACAAGCGGTGGATAACTCTTCCGTCATTGTATGATACTCCAATTTCTTTCAGAAACTCTAGCATCATGATCCAAACCAAGTTGTTCAATGCCTTTTCCAAATCTACAAATGCAACAAACTTCGGTAGATTCTTCTCTATTCTCTTCTCTATAATTAGCCTGAAGGCCAAAATCGCTTCTCTTGTGCCCTTGTTTCTTCTGAACCCTAAGTGGTCCTCATCCAGGATCACCTCAGCTTTTCGTTCTATTCTTCTATAGATTATTCTCGTCAATATCTTTGAGGCATGTGTCGTCAGGCTTATGGTCATAAAATGTTCACAGTTCTCAGCTCTCTTCTTTTTGGCAATAGGGATGATGATATTCTTTCCGAAGTCCGTAGGTATCTCTCTTGTTGAGTACATATCGCATATGGTTTTGTACAGCTGAGTTAATGTCTTCTCTCCGGCATTTTTTTATTAGTTCGGCAGGAATTCCATCTATTCCCGAAGCCTTATTTATCCCAAGATCCCTTACAGCTCCGTCAAATATTGATCTTAAGATTGGGGCTCCCAAATCATCCTTATCGACTTCATTTTCCTCTTCGATTACTTCCGCTCTAAAATAGTGCCCATTAAATAACTCCTCTAAGTATTCCTTCCATATCTTCAATTTATCCTCATGTTCAATTAAGAGTTCTCCATTCTTGTCCCTGATGCTGTTACATCTTGCAGCCCGTTCATTGAAGTACTTTCTCACCATCCTGTAGCAACTTCCACATTTCTTTTTGCGAGGTGGCTTTGCACATCTTCGCATAGGTCCTTCATCCATATTTCCCTTGCTTTTCTTGCTTTACGGTTTATTTCATTCCTGATTCTTTTGTAGCGAAGTTGCCCTTCTTCAGTTTTCACATTTTTATATGTTTTTCTCTCTTCAATCAATTCTAAGACTTCTTCTGTGATCTATTGCTTCTTTTTGACAACTTTTTTCTCCCCAGAACTTCTTTTGCTGCTTCCTGTAGCCCGATTTTGATGTTCTTCCATCTCTTTCCCACTGATTTCACATTCAAATCCTATTCTATTTTGTTTTCCACCGCCTTCTGAAAGGCCAGCCGTTGTTGAGGTTCCTTTAGTTTCTCTACTTGCCAAGCATTCTTCATTGATTTCTTCAATTTCTTGAGTTTTAAGTGGCAATTCATCATCACTAAGTTGTGGTCATTGTCGATATCTGCACCCGGGTAGCTTTTGCAGTTCTTCACCTGGTTTCTGAACCTCTGCTTCATTAGAATGTAGTAAATTTGAAATCTTCTTAAGTCTCCAGTCATTTTCCAGGCATATCTTCCGTTTGCGGTTTTTATACAATCTGTTTTCCACCTTCAATTTGTGTTGTGTGTAGAATACTATAAGCCTTTCTCCTCTCTCATTTCGATTTCCCAAGCCACATTTTCCTGTTATTCTTCTGTCTTTACCTTCGCCAACGACAGCGTTCACCCCCTAAAATAATTACGTTTTCTTCTCCTTTTACGTGCTTTACTACTTCCGTGATATCCTCTTAGAAGTCTTCCAATTCTTCACCTTCGCAGTCCGACGTAGGCATGTTAACTTGTACCACAATGGTATCCGTAGGCTTGGTCTCAATCTTCACCTTTACAATCCTCCCATTGTACTGCTGGAAGCTCTTCACGCGCAGTCCTGCACTCTTCCTGAGCCTACTCCAGCGTTACCATTTTTTCATCCAGTGTAAATAATTCTATAACTTTCACTCCAGAAGTCTCCTTCTTCGGGCCACTTCATTTCGCTGATTCCTAATACGTCGAGGTCCATTCTTCGCATTTCTACCTTCAGGTTCTCCAGTCTTCCACAGGTCCGCAGCTATCTCACGTTCCATGTTCCTACCCTAAAAAGTGTATCACATTTGACTGATGTACTCTCTCGGGTAGTCCCCGCCCGGAGATCCGAATGGGGGACTATTTTACCTCCGGAATATTTTACTCGAGAGGGTGCCATCACGTCTAGATAATAAAGAAAAGAGTGGAGTAGCTGCGACTCCTCGGGATAGTAATGTGGTGGTTTCCCCTTGTCTTCCACATCGCAGTACTACAGCCGTCAAAGTTAATGTTACCACGCCTGTAGTGAAGTGAGTGTCGCTGTACCGACCACTGTGGTCTCACCCTTCACTCATGTGAAAAAGAGCTGCTGCCTTCTCCTCCGGGTGATGGGAAGCGTAATTGTTGGCGGCCTCCCGTCGCCAAGTCACGGCATCTTCACAGGTTCTGTATCATTTAAAGGCCTATCTTACCCAATGATAGACCAATACCCCGTTGGAATGCCGCCGCTTTATGTCTACGACTTGGTTATTCGACGAGTAACTCGCTTATCTCGCAGCTAACCTCTAATATCTTGAGGTCGACCCACCATCCGCAACCCGGTGGACTCACTCGGTGACTTTAAGCTAATCCCCGAGCCTTAGTACATGCCCCCCCCCTAAATTAACCTAGATACTAACAAAGGATATTTCCTGAAGATAGTTTTTGGAAACCGCAAGTGTGCTGCCTCACATCCCACCCTGATACGTGAATTTCACTCGCTATATTTGAATAAATCCAACCTCACAATCCAGACCAACATTGGCGCTTAATACAGATTTAAAGTCAACGAAAAACCTTTATAAATATCAATCATAATCCATCCATAAACATGAGCGTATATTATTGCTACAGGCTTGGGTATCAGCTTAGGCAAGAGGCATGGCCCCCTTCGTAACAGGCCACGGCATGCAATTGGGCAACATCTGACGTTAGGGGTCCTAATGAATGTCGGCCCTAATCAGGCAATCGCTGGAGAACAGGACATAGGGAGTTTCATTCGCACATTCCCTAAGTCATGGTCTCATGCCTCTACACGTAGCTTATAATTTCCATTTCTCGGACTTCTGACGTTACATTAATGTACACTGCGAGTATGTGTAGTTAAACATCGCGTAAATCGGTAATAATTATAGAGGTAATATTCAGAGTAGGTCGATAGTTTTTTTTATTACCTGCATGTACAAATCAATGTGTGACTTGCATGCAATGCCTTTTTTTGTATGCATGAGTATCTATGAAATTGGTGTCGGGTTTCAAGGCATGCATGGTATTCATGGCTGTGTCCTACATGATTGGGATTTGGTAGTCTTTCTTCTTTTCTCCCCAATTACCTACTGTTAAAGGTGTAGTGTTTGCTTTGTAGTGTTCATTATTGTTTGTTGTGCCATTGTTCCTGGTGTGGATGCACCCCCTGCCACACACCATCGAGGTGGCTTGCAGGGTATGTCGTAGATATAGATATGTGTTACTTGCGAGGCGTTATTCACCGCGACGATTTGACATGCGTCGCCTTTCTTTAAAGGCGGCTATAGATTTCTGTCTTGGACAAGAAAGAATATTCTATGGCATGCGTACGAACATTGCGGATAATTCATTCTGAAGCACGACGTGCTAATCGCTGGTTTCGTAAATTCTTTGTTCGGCATTGAAGGTAGACACTTGTAAATGCACAACTAAAAAGACGCATTAGAAAGAGATAAAGGGTGAGAAAGAGATTAATAATGAGATATTAAAGAGATTAGCTGATAGCTCTGTTGTTGATTGTTCTGTCATATCTGTTCTATTACAGGGGGACTCATTAGGGCTTTCTAGGCTAGAGATAAATGCTCTAGACGGCCAAAACAAAACTTTGGGTAAAAAAATAGGAAAGAGCATGAAAGCATGAAACCGCAGAAGCAAATCAGGACCACTACACTACCGATTATTTCCCACAATTTTCGAGCGAAAGTAACACGTGAGGAGAATCGAGTCTCAATCAAAAAGTGAAATTTTGTCGTCCTCATTGATAATGCATGCTCGGCGATGGTTCGCCCCCTGCCACTCACCCTTACGGTGGCATTATGCAGATGCAGAAATGAGAAAGGAAGTAGAGCGAATTCAAGGGACCATTCTTCGCCCACATGTGCTGAGGAATCATTATAGAAGCACAGAGCCTCTTCGAGGATATCTCTCACTGACCAATGAAATGACTTTAGTAATCCCTCCTCGTGTGCAATATCTACATCTACACGACACCCTGCAAGCCACCGCGAGGGTGTGTGGCAGGGGGTGAATATCACCAAGCATGCACTACCGACATGCAAACAAACAACTATAGGGTCTCATGCAACTAGACTGTTAGCATCTATAGTGTTTAAGGGATTAATGCATGCATCATGCACTACAGAATACTCTAAAATATTTCCCCTACCTATCCCTTTGCTATGCTGCCTATTCTGCTCTCTTATAGTACGGGGGAAAAATGCCATTTTGAATCTATCAGTACGACAAACTATCTCTCTAATCTTATTTATCTGGTCGAATCTAGCATAATACGCTGGTTTTTTTTAATATGTACCTAATATGTTCAGTAAAGCTATCCGATTGAAGTTTCTCTAATATATTTAATCTGGTCTTTAACCTACGCTCTGATAGGTTACCTGCACCCTAATTCTTGTATTAATTCTGAAACGCTACTCAACCTATCGTAACACCTTTTAACGAACCTAGCTGCTCTACGCTGCACACTGTCTAGTTCTCTGATCACTCAATATCCACTCCTGAGGCGTAATCGTTTCAACAGATTTGATCAGAGCTACAGAAAACCATCGATCTAATCTCACCGTCTGTTAATTTCGACCTCTGCCTCTCCGATAATTTCGAGAAACGGCCGAGCGAGGGGAAGTCGATATTCAACGGTCGTTCGACTGACGGTTGGGACACCGTTTTCGCCGGTTGCTCTTCATGGTCGGAGATAATGATCACCATTCGCGCATCTGTTACACCCTCTCGCTTTCTCTAAACTTGCGCCTGGGCAATGGACACGTGAATCAACTGAAAGCGAACTTAATGAAGAGAGTGTTCACTCACAGGAACTCTTCCTTCAAGTAGACGGAGCAAAGACAGCACTGCAGTTCCAGGGAGTGAAATTCACGTCGCAAGCTAGTAGTTGCTGCCTCAACTGACGAGGCTACAACGCAGAGAAACAATGTTAATGCAATGAAACACTTTATGTGGAATTACAGTCTTGATTTTTCTGCTTTCAAAAACATTAAGAATTTGAATGGACTACATGGCCTTATAACTGCCATACATTTAATAACATACTCATTTCAATCAATTAAAAATATAATAAAAATTTATGAATTACACAAAACTGCCGAATAAACATGCACATAATGGGGAATATGCATGAAATTTGTTTCTCGAAGATTAATGATGTACTTGATGCGAAATTATCTCACCAATTTAAATATACAAGCCAAAGTTTTCTACGCCCACCACAAATATTATTAAATGATATTAAAATGTTCCCGGAAATCGACGAAAGTCACGTGACCAGAAACGTCTTCTGACGTCACTGCACGGTATAGGTTCCATATTGCTACGAAGATAGACATTAATTTTTCAAAGAAAACAAAATTAATACATTGTTTTGAGGTTTTTAGCCGTTTCTCGAAAGAAACGATGACTGAAAAAATACTTTAAAAAAAGCACATTCCGACAACTTCCTTTGGTTGACTTCCTTATGGCGGCGTTCTTCTTAAAAAAAACCAGCGATTGCATAGACGTAGTAGAAATTCTTGGACACTAAACAGGTATTATATAATTAATGGACGACTTGCTGGTTACCATCCATACTACGTAAATAAAAATTCGAAATACAATCGTTTATTGTAATTAACAAATGAGATAAATACATACGTTATCGCCAAGTATTTATTTAACAACTTAACTTCACGCATAAACAGATAAACAACGCCCATAGTGATACCTTGTTGTGACGTCACGCGATGACGTCGTGTTTTTAAGCTGCCGAAATGTACAATTTTCAAAGAGTAATATCTTTGCTAAACAACTTAATTCTTCAGCAAAATTTTCGCCAAGCACATTTTAGCTAATAAACTTCACATTCAAAGAGTTATAAATGATAGCGCATGTTCCCCATCAGACCGCAACGATTGGACCCCACTCTTAACTGCCGGGCGCAATAACTCATTTTCAATACACTAGTATACAAGTATTCACTCACACATTACAACCCAAAAATTACGGCTGCAGCCTTTCTCTTGGATATTGTATTATATATTCAAAATCTACGAATCCTATCCACTGTCCCTGAGAGGATTATCCTCCACAGATTGTACTACTTTACATCCCCTACATTAGGAAGGAAACCACGTCGAATAATCAACATGGTTTCCTTCCTAATCGTTCTTGTCTGACTAACCTAGCTGTCTTCCATCACCATGGTGTCAACTCAATAGCAATAAATACACAACTTGATGCCACATTTCTTGATTTCTCCAAAAGCCTTCGACTCTAGAGTCTAGACCATAACCTCCTCTTTCACAAGCTCAGTCAACGGTTCAAAATACACGGCAGTTTTCTTGATCTCATCAAATCCTTTCTTAGCAATAGAACTCAGCGGGTTATACTTTCTGGCACCTCTTCTCACTGGTGCCCGGTAGCATCTGGTGTTCCTCAAGGTAGTGTCCTGGGGCCATATCTATTTCACCTCTTCATTGATGACCTGGCTACCCTTGTGTCTCCCTCCCAAGCTAATGTTCTACTCTATGTCGACGACTGTAAAAAATTCAAACAAATCCAGACTACCTCGGACTACAAAGTCCTTCAGAATTCCTTAGATTTGACTGCGAAATGGTGCAATACCTGGAAGCTCAACTTGAATAACAGGAAATGCTACTCCATTTCTATTTCTCTTAAAAAATCCCCTATTAAATTTAACTATTCCGTTAACTCTGAGCCTCTTCAACGTGTTTCGGCTGTGAAGGATTTAGGTGTCTTAACTGACAGTAAACTGAACTTCTCGGATCACATTCATTCAATCAAGAGCAAAGCCATTAGGTCTCCTCTACCGCTACACCGAAATAACTGATCCTCAAGCTCTTAAATCATACTTCACAGCATTTATCCAATTCCAATCACAGGATATTGCGGAGAGCATATCCTGTGATATTATGACGTGCGGAGAGCATATCCTGCGATGGACCATATCCTCCCATATGGTCCATCGCAGCTCCTCCAAATCTCACCTCTCTTAACAGTAACTAAAGCGACAAAGGGTATGCCACGCTAAGATGAAAAATGCAGGACGGGGTCTATCGGTAGAGGAAAAAAATGAGCTAGTTCAAAACTATAAAAAATCGAGAGCATTAGCAAGAAAATCATGTCGGCAAGCGTTATCACATTTCAAGAGCAAGATGTTAGGAGAATATTTAGATAGCAATCCTAAAGCGTTTTGGTCATATGTGAGAGAGCTCCAGGGAAATAAGTCCACAGTGCACACACTTAAAAATGATAAAGGAATCAGAGTCACCAGCAGTGTAGAAAAAGCCAATACTTTAAACACCTTCTTCCAAAGTGTATTCAACTCATCGTCACAAAACGCAGTGGAACCACCGCCGAACACTTTCAGTGAGCAAATGCCCGAAATAAACATTTCATGTCGCGGAATAGAGCAGCAGTTAAAAAGCATAAGTAAAAACAAATCACCAGGTCCCGATCAAATTCCTTCCAGAATATATAAAACATTAGCTTCTGAAATAGCCCCCTATCTAGAAATAATATTCAATAAAACACTAAAGAACCACACAGTACCCAAGGATTGGAAAGTAGCTAACATTACACCTATATTTAAAAGCGGTGATAGGGAAGAACCTAGTAACTACAGACCCATTTCACTCACGTCAATCTCTTGTAAGATATTTGAGCACATAGTAGTCAGTTCAATCATGGAGCATTTGGATAGTCAGGGATTACTCATAAACAGCCAGCATGGGTTCCGGAAAGGTAGATCCTGCGAGACACAATTAGCTTTATTCGTACACGATATTTTAGTCCACGGCGAAAGCAGTACTGAAGTTGATGCGATATTTTTAGATTTTAAAAAGGCCTTCGATAAAGTTCCTCATGACAAATTAATCTTGAAGTTAGAGAGTTTTGGTATAAATAAAGACGTTGTATGTTGGGTAAAAGAATTCTTAAGTGGGCGAGAGCAGAGGGTTGTCATAGATGGTATCATGTCGGACACAATCGAAGTCACATCGGGAGTTCCCCAGGGTAGCATAGTAGGTCCGCTTCTATTTCTTTTATACAAAAACGATTTGGGTACCGTAGTTAGTGGTAACCTTAGACTTTTTGCAGACGATGCGGTGGTGTACAGGGGTATATCGAACGAAGAGGACACGAAATCACTTAGCAAGGATTTAGATGCAATTCAAGAGTGGTGCGACAAATGGCAGTTAGAACTCAACCTTGAAGTGTGTATCTATCAATTTTTGGAGGAGGAATAATTCGATAGAGCGATCCTATAGAATTAATAACACGAAGATCGAAAACGTTGAAACCGTAAGATATTTAGGTGTAACAATCACTAAAGATTTATCGTGGGGAAGACACATAAGGGAAATATGCGGCCGAGCGAAGAGAAAGCTAGGATTTATAAAAAGAGTACTTGGGAAATGTGATGAGAAGACAAAAGAGCGATGCTACTTTTCACTAGTTAGGCCCCACCTTGAGTATGCAGCCAGTGTAT
Source organism: Platycnemis pennipes (assembly GCA_933228895.1). NCBI lineage: Eukaryota > Metazoa > Arthropoda > Insecta > Odonata > Platycnemididae > Platycnemis > Platycnemis pennipes. Next base: position 121,696,510 of record OW121855.1, on the reverse strand, counting down.
GGGATCCTAATGAATTAGGTTTGATGAGAGAACTAGACAGTGTGCAGCGTAGAGCAGCTAGGTTCGTCAAAAGGTGTTACGATAGGTTGAGTAGTGTATCAGAATTAATACAAGAATTAGGGTGGGAATCATTATCAGAGCGTAGGTTAAAGTCCAGATTAAATCTATTGGAGAAATTTCAATCGGATAGCTTTACTGAAGATGTTAGGCACATATTAAAAACACCAGCGTATTATGCTAGATTCGACCAGATAAATAAGATTAGAGAGATAGATTGTCGTACAGATAGATTCAAAATGGCATTTTTCCCCCGTACTATAAGAGAACAGAATAGGCAGCATAGGAAAGGGATAGGTAGAGGAAATATTTTAGAGTATTCTGTAGTGCATGATGCATGTATTAACCCCTCAAATACTACAGATACTAACAATCTAGTTGCATGAGACCCTTTAGTTGCTTGCTTGCATGTTAGTAGTGCATGCTTGGTGATCTTCACCCCCTGCCACACACCCTCGCGGTGGCTTGCATGCTTGTAGATGTAGATAGATAGAACAGTACAACTAGTTTCTTCGCCAGAATTGTAAAACACAGAGTTCCACACTTCCGTAACATGTCTACTACTAGTAGATCCAACCTATCTTCTCTGTCAATCCCTGATCTCTGCCATCAAAGAATTAAAACAGATTTAAAATGTATGTACATTATTCTAAGATCACACACTGACTGTCCTGAATTGCTTTCCTCTATTAATTTCAGAGTCCCTAGTCGATCCACACGTACGAATTCCTTGCTCCATATGCCATTATATCTAGACTATCCCTTGTCAAGCGCTCACTCCACCACCGCCTTTCCTCCCTACCGAATTTATTGCCGGATAATATTGATCCGTTTTTTCTGCCCTTAAACTCATTTATCAATCTCCCCATGTCCAATTCCCCTGTGAACAAATAAACCTCTCTTCTCCACCTCCCTTTCCACGTATCTCCTCCTAGCACGTACACAATAAGTGATCATGAATTAAGGAACGTGGAATCCATTAAATATCTTATAATATGACTGTCACATGATCTTTCCTGGGGTAAACACATACGTGAAATAATGGGTCAAGCTAATCGTAAACTGGGATTCGTCAAAAGAGTACTGGGTAAATGTGACAATCATGTACGAGAAATCAGCTACTTTTCCCTTGCTAGACCTCATTTGGAATATGCTGCCAGTGTATGGGATCCCTACGAAATCGATCTAAATCACGAACTTGAACGTGTGCAGCGAAGATCGGAAAGATTTGTAAAGGGACGGTACGATAACTGCATTAGCGTAACCAGTTAAATAAATGAAATAAAATGGGAATCATTGTCGGATCGCAGGTTGAAATTTAGACTTAGGGCCAGTTTCACCTACGAAGATAATCTTTTTAACTCGGTTAATTTTGGGATTAACCGAGTTAATGTGACTTCTCTGTTTCACCAGTACCATTAACTCGGTTTTGGTGCATTATCTCGGTTAATATTTTTACCGGCCGTTTTCGCGAGGTGAAAGCTTATTAACCGAGATAATACTGTAAAAGCAACATGGCGCGCAGGCGATTTTGTCAGCTACTTTTAGATATTAGTCGAGACATTTGAGTTCAATTATCGTTATTTAAGGCAATTACTAGGTTGATTAAGGAACGCGCAATTTATTTGAACCTAAAACCTGAGATTTGATTTATCCCGAGTTAATAAACGCTACGAAAAGCAATTAGCAACAATTCAGGTGAGGTCTTCTCGGGATTTCCACCGGCTTAAATATTTATATAACACCAGCTTCACTCACCCTGAAGACGAGTCGTCCGTGGAAACGTTGGTGTCATATAAAGGATAAATAAAAGCAAATAGCACGTATCTAACCTCTAAAACTCTATCTTATTTAAATGTAAATAGTACACTTCTCACAATAGACACTCCTACACACTTCAACCATAATTAAACGTATTTTATAACCCTCATGAATTCTTGCTGAGTAATCAGGGAACGTCATAGCCGCATACGGTCATGGATACGATTCGCCCGTCGCTAAAAATCTTAGCGTGACAGCCAGCCGGAAACGAATTGCAAAATGTCAATATAATTATAAACATGTATGCCTAAGGTTGATCAAGTATCTCTTGTCACAGAAATTGCTTCTCTCGTCGTCGAGTCCGATCTTTCATAATCACGTCTAGTGAGATTTAATGCAGTACGAAATTGCTCCAGCGTCTTTCTTAATAAATGACGATAGGCCTCACATTCATATAAAAAGTTTATTTTGAATCACGCCTAACGTACCTCGACCTCTATTTCTCCTTCTCGTAGCTTTCTCCGGAAGAATTGTGGCTGCCAGACGTTGTATGGACACTAGCGGTAGATGCGAAAATTAAACCATACCGATTCATTATTAATAGCTCTACTTCACTTCCGATGAACTCAAACCTCAATATCTAGAAAGCTTTGTATAATGAATATTATAACTACTTAATATACACCATTCTTTATTACACATATCACGCATCACTTCTAAACAAGGCAGAAGACGTAACAAACGTAAACAAACCATCGATACCGCTGCATTGGTCGGAAATCTCCCGTGAATCGATATGTGCTATCGATAGACCTACCTTTCTGCACGTAACAGGGATTCAAGGAATTAATTCGAAAGATCATTCGCCGTATTAAACGCCCAAAGCAGAAGCAATTTCAGGTCATCACTTAAATTCATTCGCGAATGAATTCGTTCACGATTCGCATAATAATTCACCTTGACACCAATGACAACGACGAAGGAAATGCTAAGTTTTAAGTGATCGAAAGGTACCTACATGAACTTAGGGTTCTTGGGTACCTATAACCAGTTACTGTTCGTTTTCGAGACGCTATAAATAAAGGCAATGTAATTTAAGTTCATTCCAGTATTTTATTTCTCTATCTCCTAAACGTAATAGTGAAGACAATAAGTGATATCTTAGGGGAAATGTTTAGTAGAATTACGAAAAGCGGGGTTTGAAAATATCTTATAAACATATAGACGATTTTTGAAAGTGATTATAGATGCTTTCTATATATACGTAGAAGATAATATAGATGTTTCGCGGAAGTTTAGTAAATATTTTGTCCTTCATGGGTCCATTGGAAATGCCTTTAGTTACAATAAGCACGAAGTTAAATCAGCTGAATAACAAATCGGTTAAGCGCTTTTATTTGTTTGTTGACGTCAGGAGTATGAGAAATTTACCAACCTAAACATTCTCAGAGAAATCTCAGTTTAAAAAAACCGAGATAATAATAACAGTGGTGGAATGCAAGCAAGAGATTATCGAGATAATAATATTAACGGATATAATGTAAACTGCGATAATGGGAAATTTTACCGTCGTTGGTGAAACTGGCCCTTAGTCTCTTAAACAAATTCCAAGACAATATTTTAGGTGATGACGCAAAAAATATTTTGCGAACCCCAGCTTACTATGGTAGACTGGACCATAATCACAAAATTAGAGAAATTGATTGACGAACTGACAGATTCAGAATGTCCTTTTTTCCTCGTACTTAGTAATTAGGGATATGAATAGCGGTAAATATGTCGAATACGAGTGATTGAATCCATAGTATGGGTAGTTGCAAGTTTTGTGTAAGGACTTGAAGGTAACCCAACTAACAGCACGTTTTTGCATGCGTAGTTTGCTATTTTTATCTTTTTAAATATTGCAGTTTAGACTAGTATATGCATACTAATCCTTTTTTATGTATGATATGTACCTAGTGCATATTTGATGAGAATTCACCCACTGCCACACACCTTTATGGTGGCTTACAGGGTATTATGTACATGTAGATGTACCTTGTATTTGTGTTCTTTATTTTTTACCCTGTACTCCTTGTGATTGATTGCTTACGTTTATAATTCACGATTGTTACTGCGTCACTGTAAATTTGCAGAAATGCTGTATGTGAGCTTAAAGTACTTAAGTACATAAATAAATGAAATAAAACAGGACACCCATCGTTGGCCACTGATGAGCCTCTTAAGGGCGAGATTAGAACCCACGACCACCCCATTGGAAGGCGATAGCTTTTCCCTGACGCCAAAGAGAGGCAGATGGCATTAAATTGGTACTTTAAGAGCGCTATATTCGATTTGCATTTCGACTCCGGGCAGTAGAGACCTCTCAATCTTTCCCACTGCGCAGAAACTCCGCCTATCCCAACGCGACCACGGAATAATATCATCATTTATGCATTATATCTCACACATTTATTACACGAAACATGCACAACATAAGAAATTGCCCTCACAAAATGCATTTAAAAATTTATCAAACTCAAAACAAACAAAATACACTTCTCTTCAGGCTCGTACTTGACAGGACATACATTTTTAAACTTTCTTTTCTTTCGAGCCACCTCTTAAATTAAATCAGGCACAACACAGACATTTAGATATGCACATTGTAGTCAGTTCAATCATGGAGCATTTGGATAGTCAGGGATTACTCATAAACAGCCAACATGGGTTACGGAAAGGTAGATCTTGTGAGACACAATTAACTTAATTCGTTCACGATATTTTAGTCTACGGCGAAAAAATAACTGAAATTGATACGATATTTTTAGATTTTAAAAAGGCATTCGATAGAGTTCCTCATGATAAATTAATCTTGAACTTAGAGAGTTTTGGTATAAATAAAGAGGTTGTGTGTTGGGTAAAAGAATTCTTAAGTGGGCGAGAGCAGAGGGTTGTCATAGATGGTATCATGTCGGACACAATCGAAGTCACATCGGGAGTTCCCCAGGGTAGCGTAGTAGGTCCGCTTCTATTTCTTTTATACATAAACGAATTGGGTACCGTAGTTAGTAGTAACCTTAGACTTTTTGCAGACAATGCGGTAGTGTATAGGGGAATATCTAAAGAAGAAGACAGGAAATCGCTTAGCAAGTATTTAGATGCAATTTAAGAGTGGTGCGACAAATGGCAGTTAGAACCTTAAAAAGTGTGTAGCTATCAATTTTTGGAGGAGGAATAATTCGATAGAGCGATCCTATAAAATTACTAACACGAAGATCGAAAACGTTGAAACCGTAAGATATTTAGGTGTAACAATCACTAAAGATTTATCGTGGGGTAGACACATCCGGGAAATATGCGGCCGAGCGAAGAGAAAGCTAGGATTTATAAAAAGAGTACTTGGGAAATGTGATGAAAAGACAAAAGAGCATGGATGTTACTTATCACTACTTAGCCCCCACCTTGAGTATGCAGCCAGTGTATGGGATCCTAATGAATTACGTTTGATCAGATAACTAGACAGTGTGCAGCGTAGAGCAGCTAAGTTCGTTAAAAGGTGTTACGATAGGTTGAGTAGTGTTTCAGAATTAAATCAAGAGTTAGGGTGGGAATCATTATCAGAACGTAGGTTAAAGTCCAGATTAAATCTATTGGAGAAATTTCAATCGGATAGCGTTACTGAAGATGTTATGGGCACATATTGAAAACACCAGCGTATTATGCTAGATTCGACCAGATAAATAACATTAGAGAGATAAGATTGTCGCACTGATAGATTCAAAATGGCATTTTTCCCCCGTACTATAAGAGAACAGAATATGCAGCATAGCAAAGGTAGGGGTAATATTCTAGAGTATTCTGTAGTGCATGATGCATAGTTTAATCCCTTAAATACTATAGATACTAACAATCAAGTTTCATGAGATCCTATAGTAGCTTGTTTGCATGTCGGTAGTGCACGCTTGGTGACATTCACCCCCTGCCACACACCCTCGCGGTGGCTTGCAGAGTATCGTGTAGATGTAGAACACAGCAACACCAATAATCTCTCTCTTCCCTCACGAATATATTTATTCCCCCACACAGACACCAACTACCTCACAAAAAAATGCCCCTTCTTAATCACGCGTCACTTTTTGCTTCTCGACACACCACCACGTCTCACACACAACTTCTCACTCTCTCCTATTGTTTCCTTAATTACCAACGCCTGTTTACTTCCATTATTGCACCTTGCATTGTTGATCCCGGCGGTTCAATTGTCATGTTACAATGTGTTTAGTTCTGAGTGCTGCCAAGCCTCTCACATCTTGCCTGGTTAACGAGTTTGCTATTCGAAACGAAAGGAGAGGCGTCTTTCCTTGAAGGCTCGGTGTCTCAGACAAGGAAGCAAACCCACGAAACGAAATCCCACACCTTTCCCAGGAGCATTATTATTCCCTCGACAGCAGCAGCGGAGAGGGTGGTGTTGCCACGGGTGATAGCCCCACCCTCGCCGATAGCGCCAACTGTTCAATATACCCATAAATGCACATCCGCCGCCCGTAATCACATGCCTTCTCGAGTCGCTGCCGGGAGTTCCTGAAATCGTACGCAGCATCGGAAACCGAACACTCCCCCACACCCTCCAACTCCTCGTCTTCGACGGCAACTCGAGACACTTCATTTCCTCGAAAAATCTCACGTTTCGAGCGCATAAGGGTGAGGGTGAGGAGACCCACCCCATAGCCGTTGACGTCATCGCCTCCTCCACCCTGGGCGATTTCGAAGGCCACTTGGTAATCCACCCCTCTCCACGCTGCGATCGCCACCGCGAACCTCCCTGCATGTCATTCGAGAGAGCTACTTAGTTAGCCGTGGGAGGCTGGTTCCAAATTTACAGGTGCATAGATTTTCTTCATAATGGCAATATATGTTCCTTTACGGAGGCTCCACCGAATTATGATGTACAAGTCATTTCTGTGAAAATTTTAGGACATGGCCCTCCTATCGATTGGCAAGAAAATAATGAGGCCTTTCCATCATATGTCTGAAGAAAAAAGACTTTCAAAATCAGATATTTTATACGTGGCTATACGGCAGAACAGTAAAATTGCAGCAAAATTTGCAGATTAATAATGTAAAGAGAAATGCCGTCTTGACGGAAAACTAATATAAGATACGCAATTTTATGCAGAATTTAGCATTGTAATTAAGTGCTCGCGTTACCCAGGGCCGGTTCTAGGCCCAAGCGACACAAGCGATCGCTTGGGGCGCCAAGCTGAGTGGGGCGCCAAAGTGTGACAAATACACTGTAATCTTTTGCAAATATACAATAAGTGAATAACAAAATTTTAACCATAATGTTTATGGCACTAACAGGGATACTATATGTGCGGTTCGCGAAATAGCAAACACTCCTTGACGAAGAATAAACTATCTGTAGATATATTCAATGTCTCAGGCTCAACTTGGTGGAAATTCTTAGTCAAAGAATACGTCGTAACATCCAACAAGATTTATTTGGTATACAACCGGTTTCATCACATAGGCACCTGAGATGTCGCCTATGCAATGAAATCGGTCGTATACTAAATAATCTCGTTCTATACAAAGCAATCTTTATTCTAGAATGCGCCCCCTCTACAGCTCGCGCGCCGCGGTGCCCCTCTGCCATCGTTGCCACCGAAATGTATCTGGCATTGAATTATCACTTTCAAAACAAAGAAACAACGACGCAGTCTTTCAGTTAATGCTGTGGAGTGCTCTTGTTCTGTGTACATGTTACCAATTTCAAATGGGTACTTTTTTCGGGTGCATTTGAGAGTTTCAGTATTGTATTAATATCTTTTGATTCACTAACGAAAATGTCTGACAAAAGGAAATCGTCCGGTGCCTCTTACCGAAAAAGAAGAACGCAAGAAATTGAAGAAAATCAGAAACAAGCTAAGGCAATGAGAATTTTTTTCACGATGCCATCTACAAGCATGGAACCATCTAACAGAGAAACACAGAGTTCCGGTGATGACAGTGGAACTACAACTGTCTCTTGTAGAGCCGAAGCTATACCAATACCAGAAAGAACTTATTTCATTCGTTTATTGCTAATTTGTTACCAAACTTATATTCTGGTTTGTATTTTTAAAATTTAAATTCAAAACAAAATTTAAATGAATACTTTTTAATTTTACAATCATAAAAACTTTTAATTAAAATCAGGAGAGATTTGCCACCAAATATGCAAAATTCAATGGTATCGTTAAAAAAATCTGGAGAAATATTTTATTATTTATGAGTAAGGATGAATAAATCAAGTTTCTTTGTTTTTCCGTAAATAATAATATTCCCCGATAGAAACGGAATATGGCAGTGTCAGTGATTTGATTGGGATGTCAGAACGTGCCGAACCTAATGATAATCTAGATGAATCCAATCCTCTTGTTCTGACAAAGGTGCGGTGATTTTCATATCAAACATACATATCAATCGTATTCAATATTTTAAAACTTACGTTTAGCATTGTAATTGTAGGAAGAACCACCTGCCGCACCTATTTGTTGACTTTTGCGGTTTGATGATTGCGGAAAATGGCCTGATAAAATTACTGATGGCATGCGAAAAAAAAAATTGTAGGAAGAGGCCCTTTTCAAGTAACCGATGATGAATTTCCTGTCGATAATACTGGTAGAAGATTTACTCCAGCAAACTATAAAGGAAAATTATCTAACGGAGAAGAAATCCGCCGAGAGTGGCAGATTTATTCTGTTTCAAAAATTCAGTTTTTTATATTGTTATAAACTAATTAGTGCTGAAAGTATCTCACTTTCTGGAACATCTGGATTTGATTTTGGCGAAATATGTCCGGATTTCTAGCCCAACATGAGAAATCCCCCCTAGCCATTTGAAAGCATGCCAATCATGGCGAGAATTTCATCTGCGCTTACGCCTAGGTGAAACAGTTGATGCAAACCAAAGTTTGCAAACAATTCATGGTGACAGTGAACATTGGTATGAAGAATAAATGAAGTACAAAACCTTCTTAAGGTGTGGTATTGTCCACAATTTAATGCAAAATTAGACTACACGTGTTTCAACGCTAACGCGTCGACATCAGGTCTGAAAAAACACGAAATTTGAGGCGCATATATATACATAGAGAAAACGGAGGGGGGAGGGGGGGCGGAGTGGAGGTTCAGGCGAGCGGGGACAGGATTATTGGTGGGATAGGGACAGGAGTGACAGTCAAATCCAATGTAGTTCAATTCTTCTTTCTTTTCCTCTTGAGGACCTCCCATTTCTCCGAGGTGTCCAGGCAAAGTCCCTTACGCTCGACATGGAGGATATTTAACTTGAAGTCACTATAATGGGATTCCTCCATCAGATGCTTAGCAAGGTGGGATTTGGGGTCACCGTTCAACAGGCACTTTCTGTGTTCGTTTAATCTGGTATCAACATTTCTGCCCGTTTGGCCAATGTAGCTCGCACCACATGTGTTACACGTCACTTCATACACTCCCGATTTCTCCATTCTATCATAGGGATCTTTGGGTCTGCTAAATAAGTCCCTTAATGTTACTGGCGTATAGAAAGAGGGTTTATAAGTATCCTAATCACCTTGACGATTGAGGCATTTGTCGTACCTGTGGACAAGCTTTACAATACCCTTTTCATAAAATATTGCCGCCGATGAATAGCAATGAGGCTTGACGTTGTCTTGAAGCTCCTTGTTGGTTTGGAAACGCTGCCCTCCTAGCCTTCACTTCTTCAGTTTAGGGAAAAGATGAAAGTCACTCGGCGCTAGGTCGGGGATGTATGTCCCGTTGGAATTGCTCAAGGAGCCGTTGGGTTGCACCAGCTCTGTGAGGTCAAGCGTTGTCATGGATCAAAACGATTCAGGAAGTCAGCATGCCTCTTCTTTTGTTTTGAATGGCTCTCCGGAAACGTCGTAACGTTTCACAAAAAAAGCGGCATCATTCGTTGTTCCCGGCTGCATGAACTTCACAAACAATACTCCTCTTTGGACCCAAAACATGGTAGCCCTAACCTTTCGATTGTTGAAGGTTTGTTTGAATTTTTTTGTTAGTTTGGTAATGTGTGTGCATCCATTGTTGTGATTATCCCTTTGTTTCGGGTGTGTCATATCGAATCCACGTCTCATCTCCGGTCACAATTGATTTCAATACGTCTTGTTTCAGCGGCATAATGGTCAAGGAACGTCAAAGCCTAAGCCATTCGGCGAGTTTTGTGGTTTTCATTCGAAATCTTTGGGACTCAGAGAGCACAAAGTTTATCGTAGCCTAAATTTTCTGAAACGATAGAGTTTAGAGAAGATGCTGAAACTTCCGGAAATTCCATAGACAAAGTGCTTATGGTGAACCTACGGTTTTCTCTAACCACTTGGTCAACTCGTTGAACAAGGCCGTCTGTAGCGACAGACTTGCGTCCTTGACCCACTTCATCATGCACATCAGTCTTTGAATTTTCGACACCATTCACGCACAACACCATCTCTCAAAAAGTCTTCTCCATGCACTCGGCTCACTCTTCGATGAATTTCTGCAGCACTGTTAAGCAGAGTTTACACGTAGCAGTTGACTGCTATGACTGTCGCGAGATGCGCGATATATCTATATCGCTACTGCTATGATGCGTCTGACCAACTTCTATGCAGCTTAAAGCCGCTACTTACGCGTTGCCACAACAAATAAAAAGAATTTTATTGCAATAGTGATTGATGCTTAAATTTTTATGAAATTCTCCAAGCAATAAATTCCATTGACGATTATCTTTTGATCCCATTCTTTAAAGAGTAGAATCTTTCCTTCGGGGAGGGATATCCTTGATATTATCTCCAAATTCCGTCGTGTATTGCTTTCCGTTGGCGATTGTTGCGTGTGTGTTGGATACATTTACGCTGGAAAGCAGACGGACTTCAACTTTGCTAATAGCTCGAACGTGGATCGATAGCGTTCGACATGTGTCCGGTATCGACCTGAACTCGCATCGCAGTTGCTATTTACACATGCTAGTAGGACTTAATAGTTGTTAGCAGTTGACTGTCATAGCAGTCAACTGCTACGTGTAAACGCGCCTTTACGTTCTGCTTGCAGGAAACGAATAACGCTTCGCAATTCGCACACTTGGCGGGAGAATCAATGGAGGCGGTCATGTTTATGTGACAGCTACTCAGCACAGACTGACGACTTCAGCTCGGCAGTGACAGAGGCGTGTGGTACGGGAGATGATGCGCAGTTGCCTCTGACTGTTCACGCCACCCGCCTGTCGCTTGTCTGGCGTTTATGCTGCGCGACCAAAGGTTGAAAAAAAACTGCCCTCGTAGATAAATAGATAGATATAGATTTTAAATTGTTATGTTTCGACCAGAATATAGCTACTACATAATTAATTTAGGTACGATTGTAATGCATGTTTGTTTTGAGTTCTCCCCCTGCCACACACTTTCATCGTGGCTTGCAGGGCATTATGTAAATGTAGAAAACAGAATCAGGCTTTCTTGTTTTTCTTTAAATGGTGTGAAAGTTGCATCACAGAAGTCGAAATAAAAAACTTTAATGGCAGTCTTGGTCAACAAATTGGTTAAGAGAACCTACTTTCAATTAAAATTTTAACGTAAGGTACAGGAAATTAAATGTTCTTTAATGTGGCGTACATTACTCCTAAAGACGTAAGTTTGCATAGGATATTAATCGCATAGATGTGAGCTATTTGAAGTTTTCAACGGCTCCCTCAAGCACCTGCTATACGTGAGCGCGTATAGGCCGTTGTACACGATACAATTTCTTGTACAAGATCTTGTACCATAAATTGAACGGCGAGATTAGACCAAGATATTGTACAAGAAGTTGGTTCACGGACGTACACGATCAAAGATTTTATGCAATTTGTGCGCCAATAACATGCGCAGATATCGTTTTCCGTCCAACAGCTGAATCGCGATATCCGATGACGATAGTATTTCGAAAATACTGCCATAGTTACTGGGTTACAATGATTTGCTACCATTAATCCTAGCATTAATAAAATGAAATTAAACGATTGCTTACTTGCACTCTTTCATCAGCTCATGAAACCCATCATTTATCGTCCAAACATCATGTTTCGCTTGTTGCATATATTTATTTTTGGTTCAATAACGTCATCTTTAATTTCATTAAGGTTTAATGTTTGCCAGTGTGTCCAACTCATCTTTTGAGAAATAGAACACTTCCGACGCGACAGACGAATATCACAATATGGAAGCAACGAAGACTATCATAATATGGAAGGAACAAAGAATATCACGATATGTACAACAAAAATGGAAGTTTTTCCACGTTTACAGGAATAAAAGTGATCGCAAACAGAACACCAACCTTACGAATACTAAACAAACGCATCACTACCGTCACATGTCATGCGCAGAAGCTACTGAGTGGATCTTGGACGGTTTCATCCAATAATATAGAGCATGATCCAATTTCTTGTACAATAAATTGTACGAACCCCTCGTACACGATACAATTTGCGCATTGTACAAGTTCTTGTACAAGAAATTGTACCGTGTACGACGGCCTTATCAGTGTTTAAGGAGACGTTTAAGAATGAGGGAACAAGGAGGGAAATAATGTCTTGCACTCAAGAGAAAAAGGCTCAAGGCTCAGAATCGGACGTACAGGCTTGACTCACTCTTTCCTTCTCTTTATCGAGAAGGAACCTCCAATATGCACAGACTGTGATTCCATTTTGACGGTAAAACATATACTGGCAGACTGCACGAAGTACCAAGATATCCGGAACCGTCTCAAAATGACTGGAGAACTAAAAACTATGTTGGGTGATAACCCAAAGGAAATTGACAAAGTCCCAACGTTCCTCCGCGAGACCAATCTCATCACAAAAATATGACCAGATTTTCCCATTTAATACGTTACATGCATGATATACTGGGTATAGACAGACCTATAATAGCAAATGAATGAATAGTTTTGTAATAAGTAATATTCATGTACAAGCATGCGAAGGTGCGGTATGACCTAAGTTGTCGATGCACCTTGAACCAAACCTAGCTACCAACCTCAAGAGAAAAAACTTTCGATGTCTTAGTGGGCAGCAGTGGACACTTGACCAATTTCATTTGCATGCCTGTTTACAGGGTCCCGCAGATCAAGGTAGGTGGATAGGAACAGTTTTTTTTTCTTGCGGAAACTATTTCTCATACGATGTCCTTCCTGATTCTTGTCGTCTTAACTCCCTGGTCTTACCCTCGCATGCTCCACATTCTTCCCTCAATCGCGTCCACCCTTTACCACCCCCTCCATCCAATCACTCCGTCTCTCCTGATTTCATCCATCAACTTTCTTTCTCCCCCACTTCACTGTTCCGCATCGCTTCCACTTTAGGCCTCGGAAAACAACTTTAAAGCATGTATTTCCGTGTTCAACAAGATGAATGATGCACTTTGGATCAACCACTGTCTTTCGTTCGTATTGTACAAATAAGCAATCGCACAATTAGGGCTGTGCGATACCACGATATATCGTCGCCGATACTCGATATGCACTTGATACCGGGAGTCGATATTTCGAAACGCGATATCACGATATGTCGATATCCCGATATCCCGATAAGACGATATCCCGATATGACGATATCCCGATTTGACGGTATCCTGATCCAGGTGTTTTTTTCTGTCACCCTTAATAATGATGTCTCCATTAAGCGCAATTTCTCGGTAATGGTTTATCGGATTGAAGTGATATAAACGGTCTCTTCCTTAAAAAAATATTACACTTACTCAGTGGTTAATCATATATTTTGAATTGTCTAATTTGTTATTGTTATTAACTATAACTTTTTTCTCATAATATTTGGGTGTGGGGAATGGAATGGCCATAGTGCGATTTCATCACTAAAAACTCGAATTCAACTAGAAGAGTTCAAATTTGTTTATAAAATTATTGTTTGTAAACCATAATTCGGAATTTTAAAAAATTTCACCGTTCTTCGACCAAAGAAAAATGGTTATATGTATTTCAGCTCATATCAAAAAATTGAAAAGAACCTCTATTATCTAAAATTATATGCTCTTTTGCCCTAAGTTATTATATTATAAGTCGATATCCGATATCCCGATATGTCGATATCCCGATATGCCGATATGCCGATATCCCGATATGCCGATATCCCGATATTTCGATATCCCGATAAGTCGATATCCCGATGTGTCCATATCCCGTTATTCCATATCCCGATATGTCCATATCCCGATATTTCCTACTTATATCGCGAAACCGATATATCGGCGAATCCGCGATATCAGAATGATATCGTCGTGCGATATTCAAAACAGCATATCGTACAGCCCTACGCACAATAGATATAAATGCATTTACATATGCTGCAGAGTGATGAATATTCACTTATGGCCGCACGCATTCTGCACGAATAGTGGTTGTCATTTGAGATGAATTCAAATACCAGAAACTAAACTGATAATATTCAGGCAAAGAAGGAGCAACTGGACATCAGGAAGAACCGCCAAAGCGCTGAAAGTCTATTGTTCAAAACTGCGCCTGCGAAGTGATCTGTCCAATTCTTTATGATTCGAGAGTTTGGGCTACCATTCCTTCCCACAAAAAACGGACGGACCTACATGTCCGAGGATGCTTTTATTTTGTCTGGCCCCTTCAAAGTTCACCACTGAGCAAAATCAGCTCTGAAAACAAGAGATGTTGGTCTACAAATTTAATGGAATAGTGTAAGCCTTTGCATAAAGTGTTGTCATAAAATGTCTTATTATGTTCTTCTATGTAGTGTCGTCATAAAATAGAGTATTTTTAACGGCTTCAATCCCTTTACAAAGAAAATACAACCATGAGGGATTCGTAAAATCTTGAGATAACATGCTCAGTTATTATACAGCAGAACTTCGATAAGAAGTGTCTCAAGGGGATTAGGGAAACAGTCTTGTTATCGAGGTGCTCTTTTCGTTGAGGGTCGTGTTTTCAAGGTTAATGGAATCACTAAATCCCACATGGAGATGAAGGATTCCCGCTTTTAAAGAGTGTCATAATTAGTCATTATGTTCGGAATTTAACCTCATACGCGCCATGGAAATCAGCTTATTTTCGTCAAAATTTGCGTTCTTCTGAGGTCAACAGAATTATGAGAAAAGCAACGAGTGAAAAATTACTAAACTTATTTAATAGATCAATCCTTATTCTCAAGGTTTGCGCAGAAATATTTTGTTTGAGTAGCGAATCAACAGTCTTCAAGTCAAGAGGCGTAGGCGTCTGCAGAAGCGTTTTTGGCAGTGGTATCCGACAGCCTTGAAGGTTGACCCTTTCATGTATAGAGAGTCTCGTTATCGAGTCTGACTTCTGAAAACGATTTGTTATAGAGGTTCTGAGTTACGTTGTGAATTGGAAAAATCCGTGTTATTGAGGTTGTTTGGATAATAATAGTCGCGTTATATAGAGGTTAATTTAACATTATGTTGTGTAATGGCAATCTCAAGGGGATTTTAAAATTGCACTTGTGATTGGGGTTGCCGTGTTATTGAGGGTCGTGTAAGCAAGGTTCCACTATATAAAGAAACGGACGAGTTTATTCAAAAGAAAAATATATTTTAAAAGGAGAACTAAATTAGAGAAGTGGAAATAATGGAAAACACGTGAGGAAACCTGTCACAGAACTGGCTAACGCTCAATTAGTTCATCCTGATAAGCTTTAGATTACCATATCGGTTGTTTGAAAACTCCAGCACAGGTGGATGACATATGAAATCATGTTCTATGTTTTCAAACTCTACCCAAAAATTGTATACGTGAAGATTTCATATTTAAGTGTAGAGTATTTGAGTTCACTGATTTCTACAAAACGTATTTTGTCTCCTTCAAAATCACTAAAAAAATGATCTCGGTTCGTTTTCGATTTTCTTATTTTAAGGAGGTAGATCCGAAAAGTGAAAGTCATTTTTTTATATTTTCAGCACTTATAGAACTAAAGTTTTTCTATCTAATAATGTAAAGATAATTACACCAACCCATACTCCTTTTTGCACAAATTGCATTTGTAATTACATACGTTTAATCGCGAGAATGGCCGTCACATGGGATTATAAAGTTGAAAAATACCATAGTGACATGTCATTTTTGCAAAAAACTGATATTTTATGCGTAATTTCACAAGAAATAAAATGACCCGAAAAAAAAGGAATCAACCTGCAGTATTTTTCGCTAAATCCACCAATTTATGCGCTTATAGCAGACTAAATGTGTTAGTTGACTTCAAGTGGCGCTTCGATCGCTGTAGCCAAAATGGTTGGCGTATGAATAATATCATTACTAATGAGATATTTAAGAATATTTCAAGAAATATTATAACATTACGTTTGGTAGTAACATTCTGGTGTTATACATTAGTAAATTCATTGAGTACATGAATTTATTTCTGTAATGTAAATGCTGAATTGACTCCATCGTCGAGCTGATTAAAATTATCATAAAAAATAAATCCTTCGACTTTCCATCGTATTTCTTGTGATACTTATAACTTTCAATAGCTTAGGTAATTTTCTTTGCGAAGTAAGGATCACTTAGCAGGCATAAACTCGTAACTTAAATTAATAAGATTCCTCAGACAACTTGACTCAAGCAGTCGTGAGCCAACCTCCTTAAGGCCTAAGTTCACAATAAGAAAAGATCACATACCCAGCCTCGTATCCCCGATGTTGATTGGTGCGCACGTCTTCACTTATTCCTGAAAACTGCTGTCAACCTTGCAATATTCACTCAAATCACCATCATACAGCATTGGGCTGATCAACGAACATACCCTGTGAAGAGATAGAAAGAAGAAATTTTTAGCATGTCAAAAAATAGTTCTAAAATATATCAAAATTTACTTTTTATAACATAATTGTAATGAATTTCAAACTATAATTATCTTTTAAAGAGTTCTCGATACTGGTAAATTTTCATTATACAAGCATGGTTATTAAAAACTTGCAATTTAATTTTGAATTTGAATTATTTACTTGTCGCTAAATGTATGGGAACGTAATTATTAAAATGGTGACCATAATTATTTTCATGATTTGATTTTTTTCATTCATCTAATTTTCATGTGGTTTATAGTAGACAATTACAATATCCAACATTTTCTGCGTGTCGGCCATGTCACATGGTTCCCGCAACCCAAAGTTCCTTGGTTGGAGCACTGAGTCTTTCACAGGTTACTGACTTGCATTTATGATTATGTTTGCGGCAGAGCATAACCTAAGAAGCTGCGGCACCAAAAAACATAACCAGAAAATAAACAACAAGAAAAATCCCTAAGATAACAACTTAAGAATTGATATTAATTACACTAGTCAACAGCCATTTTGCATCTCGGATGTGATACATCAACTAGTATGTATTTTGGTGTGTAGAATCCGAATATACCTTTCAAAATGTTCTAGCACGTACCATTTTTGAGTTTTTAAAGGATTTTTTATTTTTCGTATTCAGTATTTCGCCTTTTGCTGTTCTTCTGTTTTGATGTTTAATTGTTTATTGTTAATTGTTTTGATTTGCAGAGGAAAGCTGGAAGATCTACAAATTGTCAGTAAATGGTTGGTTTGGTAATCCAGTGGTGTGAAAGAGATCCTCAGTGAGTGTTTCGTGTGAAAGATAGTGGAAATGTTTGTGTTTAAAACTTACACTAAGAAAAATAGCAACTAGTAAATCCCGTTGCTGTGTAAACCACCCCGACAACTTTTGTTTTGTGTGTGGAAAATTCACTCCAAAAACCCAAAGAAAACCAATCACTGATTTGGTTAAGAAGGCGTATAAAACTTATTTAGATTGTCCTCTTGGTGATCAAGATAAAAATTTTGCACCTCATATTGCCTGCATAACCTGTACTACAACCTTAACTGAGTTGTTGAAAGGAAAACGCCGAGCCATGCCATTCGCTGTTCCGATGGTGTGGTGTGAGCCTAAAGAACATTATTCAGACTGTTACTTCTGTCTTACAAATATTTCGGGACATTCAAGCAAAACTAGACATAAAATAAAGTATCCAAATGTATCTTCAGTGCATTTGCCTGTGCCCCATAATGAGGGGTTGCCTGTTCCTGTCTGTAACTTGGAAGCCACGGAACCAGACACCATGTCAAGTGAATCAGAAAGTATTGAACATATAGAAGAGTACTGCCCTCAAGATAATGACACTTCGCCTCAGCTCTTTAATCAAAAGGAATTGAACGATTTGGTTCGCGATCTAAAACTTTCAGAACAACAAGCTGAACTCTTGGGGTCACGACTGCAACAACGGAACCTTCTAGCTCCAGGGACAAAAATTTCCTGTTTCATATCAAGAGGTGCTTCCTTCGCTCAATATTTCGATATGCAGAATTCAATGTGTGTATCTAGGGATGTCAATGGTCTGATGATGCAGCTAGGTGTACAACATAATCCACAGGAGTGGCGACTATTTATTGACTCCAGTAAAACCAGCTTGAAAGCAGTACTACTGCATAATGGCAATGCATTTCCATCGGTACCTTTGGCTTACGCAGTAGACATGAAAGAAACTTATGAAACCATGGCTTTGCTGCTAGAGGCAATCAAATATAAGGATCATGAATGGCAGCTTTGCTGTGATTTAAAAGTTGTTGCACTCCTTACAGGTTTACAGGCTGGATTCACGAAATACTGCTGCTTTTTGTGCCTTTGGTGGGACAGCCGTGACACCAAGAACCACTATAGAGTCAAGGAATGGCCTATAAGGAAGTCATATGTTCCTGGAAACGTAAATGTGAACAAAACCCCATTGGTTGAGCCCGATAAAATCATTTTGCCTCCCCTTCATATCAAGTTGGGCCTTATCAAGAACTTTGTAAAAGCTCTGGATAAAGAAGGTGAGGCCTTCAATCCCTTAAAAGAAAAGTTTCCCAAATTAAGTGAGGTAAAGCTGAAAGAGGGTATATTTGCTGGACCACAAATAAGAAAATTGCTGAAAGATCCAACATTTGATACCAAACTCACAGATACCCAATTAGCTGCTTGGTCTTCTTTTAAAGCAATCATGAAGGGCTTTTTGGGTAACAGAAAAGACATAAACTATGTTACCATTGTGAATGATCTGTTGGACAACTATAAGAACATGGGGTGTAGAATGTCACTTAAAATTCACTTTTTACATTCTCACCTTGATTTCTTCCCGGAAAATTTGGGAGCCGTAAGCGATGAGCATGGTGAACGCTTTCACTAAGACATTCTTACCATGGAACACCGTTACCAAGGTCACTGGAACCCTTCGATGATGGGTGACTACTGCTGGGGTCTTGTTAGGGAGAGTGATGAAACGGCAAACAAAAGAAGAGCTCCGTCGTCGCATTTTTCAAAAACCAAAGACGATTAAAGGTGAAAATATCTTCTGAACTATTTTGGATCTTTTATTGGCGTTATGCCCATATATCATGCAAAAGTGTATTGATTTCAAACGTTCTGAATGTTTATTTTTGTTCTACTTAATTGTGTCAATTTTCGCTATTACCATTTTTTATTCTGCTGTGTATCTAGGAAATGTGACGTTCTAGAGATATACTGATTTTAACAGTGTTTTCAGCACCCCAAAATTAGGTAAATCCACCCATTTACAAACCAGATGCAAAAAAAAAGTTTAAATTTGTTAACTAGTGTTATTAGAATTTAAGGATAAGAAAGTTTATGGCGAGATATAGAGGCAATAATACATAGTCAAATGAGTTGTATAGTTAAAGTACTACTTGTTGAGGGTCATCTACATTATAGTACGAATTAACGATTAAAATTCATCATCATCATCAAGGGTCAACAATCCTAGGATTGGTTTGACGCAGCCCTCCACTCGATTCTTCTATCGGCCAACCTTTTCATACCAACGTAGTTCCTCTCTTTCACATCCTTCACTACCTGTTCTATGTAACTCATACGAGACCTGCCTCTTCCATTTTTCCCGTTCACTTTTCCCTCGACGATTGTCTTCATCAGGCCATCGTGTCTTAAGATATGGCCGATTAGGTTGTCCCGTCTTATTTTTATAGTTTTCAGTAGACTTTTCTTTTCTCCCACTCTTCTTAGGACTTCTACATTTGACACTCGGTCGATCCATTTTATCTTCATCATTCTTCGATAGCACCACATTTCGAATGCTTCCACACTTTTCTTCTCCGCTGCTGTCATCGTCCATGCCTCACTGCCGCGTGCCGTAAAGAAACATGCTCCAGATATACGTTCTGATGAATTGTTTCCTTATTTCTACTACGCTTGTATTTCCAGCTGTAAGTAGATTCTTCTTTTGATAGAATGCCCTCTTTGCCTGGGCTATTCTACTCACTATTTCTTTCTTGCTTCGTCCATCGTTGGTTACTCTGCTTCCCAGGTAACAGAACTCTTTCACCTCTTCCAGTTTCAGTTTTCCTATTATAACGTTGGTTTTGGCCTCTTCTCTTTTGCTGCACACCAATATCTTAGTTTTCTTCTTATTGATCTTCAGCTGATGTCTGGCCATTGTCCTTTCCTTGGCTGTTAGCATCTTATTCAGCTCCGTCTCTGTGTCTCCTAAGAGAGCTATGTCATCAGCGAATCGTGGCATGCTGATTGTTTCTCCGTGGATGTTCACTCCACAACACTTCTCCTTGATTTCATTGATGGCTCTCTCGATGTAAACTTTGAAAATCACAGGAGACAGTTCACAGCCTTGACTCACTCCTTTCCTTATTCTTGCTTCTTCACAGCTGGGTCCACATTTAATCACAGCTACTTGGATTTTATACTAACTGTGGATAAATCTTTTGTCATTGTATTACTCTTCAATTCCTTTCAGAATTCCATCGATTAAAATCAATCGTTAAAAATGTAGTTAATTATTTAACTTAATCATTGCATTGTAGATGAGTTAACCTTCAATTTCATCGTTAAAATTAAACAATAACTGATACAAAACTAACTTCAAAAAATTTTTTTCGTTAATGTTTGGTGAATGTCGACATGTTTGAATTTGGTCGCAAAGCTTGCCCAACAGACAAAGTGGAAAATAAAACGGTATTTAAGAATGCAGGGGTAGTTGTGCAAGAATGCAATGAATAGGCCCAGACAAATACATCCAATCAAAAGCGGGGTTGAAGGGAGTAACCGCCAAAGTTTAGGAACGAACATTTCAGACGAGAAAACACGAGCAAACCACTTGAAGACCATGTCCTGGAGGGCACCAATGAACGAGAGAAACGGGGCCACCAAAAAACAAACGAAGGGGATACGAGGGGGACCTGTTACAATGCGCCATTTTACGCGTAACTTACTCGGCGACAAGGCGTCGTCAATACATCAGAGATGAACGCGAGAAATTGTGCGCAGGCACACCCCCAGCATCCACTGTAACTAAATATACTAACTAAGCCGTTTCCACTGCAATGTTACAATGGGGTCGTTTACCGTGCGTTTTTTATTGCCGAATCTGATAGAGTTTGTAAAATACAATGACCCGTATTATTCCGTTTTCTGATCAGCCAATTATTTCCCGAGTTATAGGCGTCGAAAAACTGATGTTTTTAACCCTTTCGGAAAAGTGGGCGTGGTGCAACCTCTGACGTATATCAACTTCGTCCAATCACAACTGAGCCCGCGAAGCTACTTCGCCTCATCGCAAAGGGGGGGACACAGCTGGCTCTGCCAATAGGAACGATTGCGACAGCATCTGTGCGAGCAGACCTTCCGAGAACCCCCCTCCACTCCCTTCCCTTGACCCTAAAAACAGTCAAGGACGGGAGGAAAATGGCGTAAATGATATCAAATCAGCTTTTTCGGTGGGCGTCACCTTTCGCTTATGTTAATTTTTTTATTTATGAGCGAATGGTTGTGGTTAGAAGATTAATTTTTTCACTCGAATTCATTTTTCGTTTCCATCTAACAATTTCGTGTACAAAATTGCGATTTCGGTTCCGAGTGAACGCCCCTCCATTGTGAATGAATCCATCACATCGCATCGCTGAATTTCTAATCACTGCACTTTCTCAGGTTATGTCATTTATTATTTGTCCAGTATTCGTGTTGCAAATTTAATTTTTTGCCAATAAAGCACCTATTTGAAAATTCATATGCTGACTCTATTTCAAAAACTCATTTTCCAGTCAGTTCTACCTCATGAACGTTTTAAAAGTCGTAGTTATCATCATTTTGCAGAGTTTCATTGATGTCGTACGTTGAGAATTGCTTTAGGTCCTAAAAAAATGTTTTTGTGGGAGTCTGATGTGCTAATGCATTGAGGTTAACGTATAAGTTCAATTAAATGATATTTCGACATTAGGCGAACTGCCAAAGTTTGTAACTTTTGTGTAAAAATCATTATTAGTTACTGTTCCAAGGTTGATAGTCCCGTTATAGTTAATATTCAGCCACTTGGTCATGTTTTTGTATCCACGACAGCAAAAACAACGATTATTCTTTGTAAAATAAATTGCGACAGCGGTTGTAGTCTTCGGCATAACCATTTCTGGGTTTATGTCTGATACGCACGGAGATGCATGGTGTTTTTAATAATTGCGAGAGTTTTGAACCACCAATGAAATGGATTCGTCAATAAACTCATAATAATGGTGTACATTCGTTATTTAATCTAATATTTCTCGAGGAAGAAATGAGCGAATACTGACATTAATTTTGGGAATATTTGTAAGTATCGTATTTCTTCATGAAATTGAGTGTAACTCGGACAATGTCACTCAAGACGCTGTAGA
This sequence comes from Platycnemis pennipes, assembly GCA_933228895.1. NCBI lineage: Eukaryota > Metazoa > Arthropoda > Insecta > Odonata > Platycnemididae > Platycnemis > Platycnemis pennipes. The sequence goes on along the minus strand of OW121855.1, from coordinate 121,673,967 downwards.
TATATATATGAAGTTCGCATTTTGAAGAAGAAAACACATGATCTCTTTAAGAGAATAATGGAAAACATCGTGAAAATTCAAAATTAGTGCGTCATCCCGTAAAAGCAATGGTAAATCAGGGAGTACAAAGATGGCGGACAGACCACGCCCATGTCACAGGTTCTAGCATTGGCCGACATAGCTAGCGCCCTTTCCTCGTATACCCCAATGGTGACGTTCCGTTGGGTCGATGTGGGCGCGCATCGCGCAGCAGGTGCGGAGAAGAACAACTGGGTGGTGCACGATGCGCAACGAAACAATGCGAAGGAATAAATCACGCTTCCCACGCGCGAACTGCGTGCATTTATTGCGGCAATCGGTGCTCTTGACGTGAATGCAATTACTTCACTTACGTCTCTTCTGCCAATGCCTACGCTATTTACATAACATACCATCACACATCCATTAACTATGAATTTACGAATTCTAGTTAACACTTAAAAATAAAATACTATCAGGTAAAAAACATCCGAAGTACAACTGGTTCCGCTACTGACGGCATCGTCGTTGTACCTGACAGTGCCATATGTGGTGTATCCGGTCGTAATGTGGGCGTTTACTTGGAACCGAAATCGCAATTTTGTACACGAAGTCGTTAGCTGGAAACAAAAAAAGAATTTTACTTAAAAAATTAATCTTGCAACCACAACCATTCACTCATGAATCAAAAATTAAATAAGCAAAAGGTGACGCCCACCGAACAACCTGCTTTAATAACATTGACATCATTTTCCTCCCGTCCTTGCCTCCTTTTAGGGTAAGGGAAGGGAGTGGAGGGGGATTCTCGGAAGGTCTACTCGCACAGATACTGTCGCAACTGCTCCTATTGGCAGAGTCAGCTGTGTCCCCTCCCCACTGCGATAAGGAAGAGTAGCTTCCCGGGCTCAGTTGTGATTGGACGAAGTCGATTTACGTCAGGGGCACCACGCCCACTTTTCCGAAAGGGCTAAAAACATAGTTTTTCGCCACATATAACTCGAGAAATAATTTTTGTGTGATATCATATTTTTGTGTTGATTATCTGACTACCATGAAAACTGTTTTACTTTTAAATATAGTATGCTGAAAACCTACATTAATCGTTACCTGTAGACCACCAATGGCGGACATTTGCACCTTTTTTCGACCACATGTTGACGTAATGTAAACAAAAATAAGACGTCTAAATCTGGAATTCAGCCAACCTTATGGTTAGCTGAATACCAGATGTAGACATTGAAATTGGGTTTACATTAGGTCAACTGCAAACTTTGTGCTCTCGGGTTCTATTGGGCAAGCTTTGCGCACGAATTCGTACGCGTCGACATTCGCCAAAAGTTAACAAAAAAATTAATTGAAGTTAGTTTTGTATCAGTTAATGTTTAATATTAAAGATGAAAAGTTAAAGGTAAACTCATCTAAAATGCATCAGTTAAGTTAGTTAGTTAACTACATTTTTAACGATTAATTTTAATCGATGGAATTCTGAAAGGAATTGGAGTGTCGTACAATGACCGAAGAATTATCCACAGCTTTTATAAAATCCAAGTAGCTGTGATAAAATCTGGATCCAGCTGTGAAGAAGCAAGAATAAGGAAAGGAGTGAGTCAAGGCTGTGAACTGTCTCCTGTGATTTTCAAAGTTTACATCGAGAGAGCCATAAATGAAATCAAGTAGAAGTGTTCTGGAGTGAATATCCACGGAGAAACAATCAGCATGCTGAGATTCGCTGATGACATAGCTCTCTTAGGAGACACAGAGACGGAGCTGAATAAGATGCTAACAACCATGGAAAGGACAATGGCTATACATCAGCTGAAGATTAATAAGAAGAAAACTAAGATATTGGTGTGCAGCAAGAAAGAGGAAGCCAAAACCAACGTTGTACTAGGAGAAAAGAAACTGGAAGAGGTGAAAGAGTTCCGTTACCTGGGAAGCAGAGTAACCAACGATGGAGGAAGCAAGATAGAAATAGTTAAGTGGAATAGTCCAGGCAAAGAGGTCAATCTATCGAAAGAAGAATCTACTTACAGCTGGAAATACAATCTTGGAATTCAGGAGCTTTTCCATTCTTCCCGTTTTCATCAAAACGGGACATTGACTGCAGCGGAGAAGAAAAGGGAGGAAGCATTCGAAATGTGGTGCTATCGAATAGTGATGAAGACTAAATGGATCGACCGAGTGACAAATGAAGTCCTAAGAAGAGTGGGAGAAAAGAGAAGCCTGCTGACAACTCTAAAAAGAAGAAGGGGAAACTTAATCGGCCAGATCTTGAGACACAATGGCCTGATGAAGACAATCGTCGAGGGAAAAGTGAACGGGAAAAATGGAAGAGGCAAGCCTCGTATGAGGTATATTGGAAATAAAGTAATCCATACAAAGTCTTCAATACCAAAGATATGTGCCAGTATCTACAAACCAAGGCAGGAGCTGTCACTTGACGAGGCGTCTATATTTTAGTTCTTAAAACCCTGCCACGTAGTCAAAATAAGGAAGAATAGTCTCAGGATACGTCACTCAAACACAACTGGCTCCCTTCTGCAAACAAACGAAGTATCAACGCCACATTCTCACACCATTAATTCATCGCATGAAACATATTTCACCCACTTACAATAAAATTTAACTAGACTTCGAGTTTGACTTTTTTACGCTTCGTAATCCATGCTGAATTCCATCTCCCTGGTTACGCCCCGCCCATCAGTCTCTGCTATTGGCAGGTTAGCTCCAATTGCGGATCCAACCAAGTCTTGCTTATTTTCAGCCCGGGTGATCTGAATTTCAGATCAAAACCAAATGACAATATGCAGTGGTTAAGTTCTCAAAATAACGAAAATAAGTTCACTTTGTAAAATTCCACAGATTTATTGAAACTGACCTAGGTTTAGACTTACACAGTCATTATCAAGGTGGTGACAATGGTACATCACGAGCCCTTTATATACAGAATTGAGTGAGGGGGGTGGCAGGGGATGATAGGGAGGGAGTCAACGTGCGGAAAGTGTAAGATTATTGGTCTAAGGTGGGAGTGGGGAAGCGGGGGCATTTGAGCGAGCATTGTTAGGAATTGTATTACGGGAGGGGGGGGAAAGGTAAGGTTAGGGGAGGAGATTGGGAAGGGAGCATATCATTCAGTACTCATACTTTAGATTTGATTTTTTGGAATGCAAAAAAATTTCAAGGTTTTCCATACGGTCCAACTTGTGGCCCTTACATTGCGAGTGAAGGACTTAAGTCACTTTGGTGGTCTTCTTCTATTAAATGCTTGGCGAACTGGGAGCTTACATTACCATTCGTTAAACAGCGCTGATGTTCTTTCACCCGGGCACGGATAGCACGTCCTGTTTTCCATCATAGACGGCTTTACAGTTGGTATCTTTGCAACTAACTAAGTATACACCAATCAAGTACATCATAGTTATCTCTAGAATTAAATAGTAAGTTACTCAAGCAGTTAGGGTTCTAAAATGAAACCTTTATCTGTGGAATTTTACAAAGTGAACTTATTTACGTTCTCAATATGTGGTTCAACGAAGTCAAGCCTAGCAATATGTTATATATTCTTAAAATAAGACGGAGGTGTTTCTGATTTTCACCCATGACGAGTCTTAAATTTAGACCACTACCGTAAAATCAGACAGCGTTTAAAATCAGATCGCGCTGAAAATCAGATAAACTTTTTACAGTGTATCTTGTAGCAGTGATTAAGTCTCGAACATGGAGCTGCTATGGGATCAGATTCTTTCTCAAAATGCGCCACTTCAATAAAAGGAGGACATGAAGAATAGCAGCCGCCTTCCGATACGCCATTTGATCTCCTTAATCACTCGGGTGTAATCACGAAACTCGTGAAACAGTACTCCCGGATTAATTTCGATCGCCCTCGACCGCCGGACATCAATTCCAGATTCAATTACGTGCATTCCTCGCCATTAGCTGCGATTTCGCATCCCCGTTGGATCCCTATGCGGCGAATGAAACTGCCGTCGGGATCGCTTTGCCAGAAACGCTGACCAGAAAGTCCGCAGAAGACAAATAATAATGGCCAACGGAGAGGAATTTTAAGGAAGGTAAAATTTCATTTCAAAAAAATATAAACGGAAGCAATGAATTCCGCGCATTTGAAATTCAAATTGGTTTTCCACCGGCCAGTTCTCGGCTCATAACAGATAGGTACTTACGATGAGCAACGGAACTCCATTGAAATTCAATGACGACAGAGTTCCCGAAATTCTATTACACGCATTCACACGCTTTAATCACGACTCCGAGGGCAACAATGGCCCCCCACCCACGCCCCTCTGACCCCCTCTCCCACCGTCCACCCTACGCAGGAGGAATCGCATCGAATAAAGCACGACCGCGAATAAAGCTTGCACATATTATGGTCCCACACTCCGCGCGCATGAACTGGGCGTGCTCAAAAATCACAAAGCCATGAAGTGCTCGGGCCGCAGTGGTGAATAAAATCAGGAGCAATGGCCTCCATGATAATCGCTCCTCAAAAGAGTTTGACGCCAGGGCCCAACGAGAGAAAGATGACAATCGCACCACGAATGGCCTCCCGTCACCGGTCTCGGCTCAAAGGGACAGTAGACGGAGGAAGCCATCATCATGGGTGAACAATCCTACGGTTGCTTAGCGACGCAGCCCTCCACTCTATTCTTCTATCAGCCAACCTCTTCATATATGACGTAGTTCCTCTCTTTTACAACTTTCACAACTTGCTCCATATACCTCGTACTAGGCCTGCCTTTTCTAATCTTCCCGTTCACTTTTCCCTCGACGATTGTCTTCATCAGGCCATCGTGTCTCAAGATGTAGCCGATTAAGTTGTCCCGTCTTCTTTTTAGTGTTTTCAGTAGGCATCTCTTCTCTCCCACTCTTCTTAACACTTCTTCGTTTGTCACTCGATCGATCCATTTTATCTTCATCATTCTTCGGTAGCACCATATTTCGAATGCTTCCAGCCTGGACTTCTCTGCTGCTGTTATTGTCCATGCTTCGCTGCCATTTAGTAGGATGCTCCAGATGTATGTTCTAATGAAATTTTGGTAGATGTGAGCTTAACAGTCACGAACTTCAAACATTTATTCTGCTCGAACGGTGTGCACTACCGATTTCATTCCAACTGTTTATTGTAGAGGAAGGTTGGAGATTTATGTTCATATCACTTTCACTGCTCCAATACCATTATTTCCTCAGATATAACAGTACGAAAATCATCGTTTTTCACCTCAAAATGGATGTTTTTCAACGCCATCTTGGGTTCTTTCCGAGCCAGAACAATCATGTTAATAACATTTTTTTCCGAACAAAGAACAATCATGTTAATAACATTTCTCGCAAAATCAACATCATCCTACACCAACTGAAAGTGCATTCAAAACTTCTTCCTCAACACACTAGGAAAACGCTTATCTCATCGTTAGTTTTCCCAGTTATTGATTACTGTTGTCTTGTTTACAACAATCTAAATGAAGAAGATAACACCACACTACACAGGGCTTTAAATTCATGCATCATGTTTATTTTTAATCTTCGCAGAGATGTCCACTTGACCTCCTACTACAATGAACTTCGATGGCTCAATGTTAAGACCCGATGGAAATACTTCCTCGGGTGCTTCCTCTACTCCTTGTTCAAATTAAAATCCCCCGAATATCTTTTCGACATGATTGCTGCCAAACCTTCCACTAGATACATATGTACCAGATGTGATCCTGAATTTCTATATTTTCCTGGTCATCGCTCAATGAAGTTCCAAAATTCTTTTATAGTTACTGCGTGTCATCTCTGGAACACCTTGCCAAAAACATAAAAAAACTGTTCTGCCGTTGCTAGATTTAAGATGAAATATTATGACATGTTACTTTTTGACCACAAATGTGGTATTTATACTTTGTAGATCAAGAAATGTACCAATGTGTATGTATTTTGATATGATTTCCAAAGTAGGTACACCGCATTTGTCTTTTTTTCTTTTTTTAAAAATGCCAATTGTTTTAATTTATATTTAAAATTGTGAAAACCTGTTTATTGATTGCAGTGTTTGTTCTCTTTTTTGTTGCTCGTACAAGTATGTACATTGTTTCTTGTCCTTAAGGGGCAATGCCCCGGGACGATTAATAATCTCTCATCGTCTCTTCTATCCCACTCTTCTTAAGACTTCTTCGTTCATCACTCGATCGATCCATTTTATCTTCATCATCCTTCGGTAGCACCACATTTCTAATGCTTCCAGCCTGGACTTCTCTGCTGCTGTTATTGTCCATGCTTCGCTGCCATATAGTAGAATGCTCCAGTTGTATGTTCTAATGAAATGTTTCCTCACTTCCACGCTTGTATTTGTAAGCAGAATCTTCTTGTGGGTAAATGCCCTTTTCGCTTGGGCAATTCTACTGGCCATTTCTCTTTTACTTCGTCCATCGCTGGTTACTCGGCTTCCCAGGTAGCAGAACTCTTCCACCTCCTCGATTGTTTTCCTAGTTGGTCCTGGCTTCCTCTCTCCTACTGCACACCAATACCTTAGTTTTCTTTTTATTGATCTTCAGGAGGACATACGAAGAATATTTTCCAATTAGTCCTCTCTATTACTTCCACTTAGTTAACGCAGGAAAAATGACGAAATGCCCCAGGATGGTCGAGTGGGAACAATTACAAATTTTGACCCTCCCACTCCACTCCCGTTCAGCACCACGCTGACCAACCACAACCCACCTTCCTAAACACCCCTCCTACCCCTTCTCCCCTCCCCCCCCCCCCCCCCACTAGGCGATGCCGGTGAAACCGATCGTACAACTTTTTGAACGATGAAACAAAGCAACTGGTAAAAGAAATGGTTGGCGAGTTTACACTGTGGAAGTTAGTTTTCATTTTAAAAATGAAAAACTTAGTTCTTCTCCACCAGTATATTTAAACAAATCTACTGGTTTCAGCCTTCGCATGTCATTCTCAAGGTTACACAGTGAAAATATCCATGAATAACACTTAGGTTATATATGGTGAGAGGTCAGTTAAAAAGGGGGTAAAAAAATACCCCTCTCCCAAGAAGATTTTTCCGTTGAATTAAAAACCATCGAATGCATAGCTCGTAATAATGGTGATGACGACTCCTTGGTAGACGACCTTATAAATCGATTGCGACGAAAACGTGTCACAGCGACATCCACATTCTCCAACCCTCCCGACTTGCACTAAGTGGGTGAAGTTACCTTTTACAAAGAATTTAACATACAAGCTATATACATACTTCCCGAAAAACAAGTACAAAATCTCTGTGTACAATCCGGTGACACTACAAAAATTATTATTTAATTTCAAGGACCGAACTGACACGAGAGATAAAAGTGGGGTATATTTAATCAAGTGTGATACTCCCTATTGTAGTTCTTTTTATGTCGGTCAAACTGGTGAAAAATTAAATGCTAGAATAACGGAAGATGTAAATCCAGCCTGAACTGTGATAATAAGTCAAATTTTGCGGAACATTTGATTGATGAGGATCACACATCCAGTTTCACTCCCAAGCTCCTACACGTGCGTGACATGGGGAGGAAATTGGACTTCATGGAAAATTTTGAAATTTTAGTGAATCAGCAAATGCATGGTGTTAAGTTGTTAAATGATGTGATCCCTACTAACCCCTCACCCTTGCTTTCAGTGCCTCCATCCCCTTAGTCCTTGAGACTGGCGTACCATCTTGTTTGTTCCTTCCTTGCAGTTTTCACCTCAAAACCACTCACCTCCCCCCCCCCCCCTTTTTAACTGACCTCTCCCCATATTTATAAGCTGTGAAATTCATGGATTTTTTCACACGGTAATCTTGAGAATGGCCTGGGAAGGCCGAAACCGGTTGATTTGTTTTAAATATAGGTACTGGTGGAAAAGGTCTAAGTTCTTTTATTTTTAAAATGAAAGCAACCTGTGTTTTATTCCAATATTGGTGGTTCCACAAAGTGAAGCCTAATAAAGTTCAATTTTGGAAAAATTATGTTCCCAACCCGCTTCACCGCATCACACTCTCGTTATTTATGATCTAACGTATAACACTGAGATTTATCTTGTACCCTTCCAGATATTAAGGACAATTCCTGTACTTCCAGATATTAAGGAGGTTCCACCGTGACTCCACGAATCAACAACCCGTAAAAGAGCTATGTTATTTCATGAATAAATACCGATCCAGAAAAACGCCTATATGGAAAATCATCTATAGGGTCATATCACATACACAATAATTCTATGAGTATGCTATTATATAGCAAGTTGTAGTTGCATTCTACTTTTTTACAAGCACTTTTTACTCATTTTGACTTCGGAGCATGACTGACGTGTTGTTGCCACGTTTAATTTAAAAAGTGATTGCTGAATCCCGCTAATGCGTATTCTAAAATAGGTTTAATATTTCCTTTCTTAGTATTAAACTAATCCCTTGCAAATACCACTTTTTGTTTGGAATTTTATCAAATTCGTATTTTTGAAATATGTTTGGCAACAACGACGCTGCTATCATTCGGATTAGTATTGGTATTAATTACACCATGTAAATAACCAATGAAATATTTAAATTGCATAAAAAATATAAGAAGGACCTTGGTAAGGTATATTCCTTAATTAAGCTAGTAAATAAGCTTGTAAGCATGTTCCGTCACAAGTACCGTTGCCAATGATAACAACATACCGTAGCGCCACTTTCATGTAACTAAGGCTGTTCTACTTTTTTTTCCAGCAAACATTTATTAATATCAATTAAACAAGTGTGGTTAGGCGAGACCTTTTTCACAAAACTAAATTCTACATAAAATTGCGTTTCTTATCTTAGTTTTTCGTCAAAACGACATTTCTCGTTACGACGTTTCTCGGATAAATCATTTGAGCTTTGTTTTTTTTTTGAAAACCCCATAGTCTCGGTTTCGGCAAGTGGGTTTACGCCAAACCATTGGCACTCCGAAATTTAGGGAACGATTTCCCCCGTTTAACTATTCACAAAGACTTCTATTACAACCACTGAGACCGAATTTAGAGGCCCGCGATTTGTCTTGGTCACCAATTTTACACCCGAAATAAAGTTCATAAGATTTCCGCACAATTGCAGTCATCGCTTTCCTTTGATCTTTAAACGTTAAATCCCCACAGATGCAACAAAATGAATTGGGATGATTTTTGCAAGATCATGGCATGATCGCGAGAAAACACTTTATAGCTCGAAAAATAACACGCTAAATCGAACACACCACTAGAAAAATAAAGAAAGAACTTGGAAGATTATAACCCGACACGCACGAAAGAGAGTGACGTACTGAATAGACCACTGGTTTATTTCATAGATGAACATCAGCAAGTGCGACTGCCAAGGCACATGAAGACACGTTACAACGTGTCCAAGCGTGTCAAAACATGTGGTGAGTAACTTTTACAATGCATTTCCCAATGTATTCACAATGTATTTACAATGTATTTCCCAACGTTTCCCAATGTATTAATTGGAAAGGTCTCAGCTCTTACTTTAAAAGTAAGGAGGACAACGAAGTCAAATCATGAGCCCCCAAACGCTGTTACAATAATATTTTGGCAAAATTGATTTGTATCCAGATTTTTGAGGCAGCTCTTTATACCACCTCCTATACCCCCCCTTCCCCTCTTATATTTTATGTAATATTAATCCTTTACAAAAGGGGGGGGGGGTGAACAGTGTATTCATCCCTTAAAAACTTTTCTATTAGCTACTATATCATATGCAATAAAAAGCGAATAAAAATGGTTATTTCAATGGTTTTTTAAGGTTTTTTTTTTTCGATTTCCACCCCCTCAATATTTTCATCCACAATCAAGTTTGTCTCTTTCATGACCCTGACAGCCTCAAAACGTCAGGTTTTTTAATCAGAAGCAGATAACATTAGTAAAAGTCCCTTGAAAAGCGATAAGTTTAGATACGGGGTTGGTTTCCCCAATTTAGGGGTTGCTCGTAAAAATGGAGGGTGATAGAAAAAAATGGAGGTCATTTTCGGATTGAGTGACCCAAAATTAGCCAGAAACTCCCTAAATTGTAGCCGAGCATTTTTTGAACTTTTTTTTGCAGAACAGTGTTATTAATCTGCAAATTTTACTGCAAGAGCCATGCTCTTCCGTACAGCCACGCATAAAATACCTGATTTTCAGTCTTTTTTTCTTCAAATATATTATTGAAAGGCCAAATTATTTTCTTGCCAATCGATAGAAGGGCCACAAAATGATGTTTCCAGAAATTTTCACAAAATTGACATCTACTTCATAATTCGATGGAGCCACCTTAACATCTTGAGAAAAGGCGTCCGTCTTGAATCCCTGTTTATCCTGAATGTCGTCCGACCGTAAGACAGTGACTCCGATCCAGACCACTCGGAGACCTGTTCACTGCACCCAAGTAGCTCCTTAGTTACATGTATTTGCAACAACCCATCGGCTCGAGGTTACGAAGCGTAAACGAAGTCCCGAGGCTTCCCACAATGCAAGGTAATGTATTATAATATAATATTTGCGTAGTTTGTGAGCATTAATATGTTTTATTTACTGAATATTTAGCAGTAGGGGAAGTTAATTATACTGTTGGCGAATTTGTTCTGGTTCAGGTGGAATGTGCTCATCCAACGAAATGTGGGATTCTTGAATAAAGATATAAATCATTTGAAACAACATTGATGTTTGTGTGCCCGGATATTGCTGGAGCAGTTTCCCGGGATTGAGATGAATAATGCAAGGGTGGATACCATCGACTGTTTTTTCGTTTGGACGAATTCAGTAGACTGAAGGATATCTAGCAGGGGTTCAAAATTTTGGTTGTTGTTTTTGAGGTTCCACAGAGCATTGAGCGAGGGATCCGGATGATTTCCTATGGATTTTTGAAGCTATCGGCGATGAAATCGTTAGTAAGGTGAACCCCGAGGGGTGAGGCAGTGGTGTTGACACCACCTTACGCCGGTGTTTTGTCGAATCTGGACACTTTGCAGACATGCAATTTATTTGAGTGCATGTGGCGGACTCGAGACCTCACACCCGTAAATCACAGTGAACCCGGTAATAGGTTGATACGTCAATTTTCGAGATAAAGGAATGGCACGACTTTCCAGTTTAGTAGCCGAAGGAGGCTGATGCGGTCCATATGGGATAAACATGTTTATAGTGGTATTGAATTTACGTGTCAAGAAGGATACGATAGTAATTTTGTTTACTACTCACGTGATTTGAGTCACACTGTATGGTAAGGTCCACACTGATGAGTTGATAGTTTTTACTCGTCACAGTAAATACGAGTTCATTTCTTTACATTTATTAGGATTTATTTTCAATTTTCCATTTCTTTGCCCAGTTCCTGATATTATAAGAGTTGGAGATTCAGAGTTTGTAAGAGTATCGTTAGTACTGAGAATTACGAGGCGGTGATTTCCGTACCGTCGGCGTAGGATTTATTGCGCGAGGGTGTTAGTTGAATGGAAGGGAAAAAAGCTCTTGAGTAACGCCAGCGGATAAAGTATAGGTTATAATTGGAATTTATTTCCTGAAGTCTATGCCAAAGGATCTGAATGGAAGGATAAATGAATTTAATTAAGGATACGCGAGTAAATTCAGCGCATGCATTTTGTGTTTTAAACATGATCTCCAAATTTTGTCAAAATGTACATCCACCAACAATGCTGTTGTAATGTTCCCTTAATTTTCATCGGCACATATTACAATCGGTTAGCCGGGCAAGAATGGATTTAGGATTTTAAAAAAATATTGTTGGACATTTGTATTGGACGAAAGTGGGATTTTAATGTCAGAAATTACTTTTCCGTAAAATTTTAAAACTTAGTCAATGGAGGGAATTACTGGGGTTAGTTAAATCTTTATTTTATTTGGAGAGGACTATTATTTTGGAAGTTTTCTAAGATTAGGGAAAGTATTTCAGAAATATGGTCATTATATTAAGAATAAATATATGGAAATGTTAAATTCAACGCTTTGAATGGATGAATGTCAACTGTGTCAGGGGCTCTGTTTTCACATGAATCGCAGTTTTCGTTTAGTCACAGTAAGGTGAATGGGGATGCACGACTGAAAAGCAGTCAGGTGCAAATAAATTTTCGGAAATGGGGTCTGGGGTAGTTCTAGAGAAGGCCGGCCTATTTTTGAGGACATTTTTTTACCCATTGCCGATGTGAAACTCTGTCGTAATATTTTGATGGAGTTACACTTTTGTTAGGGAGCTGTTTGGCTAGTTTCCATCCTGGGTTTTCAACAGCAGTAATGTAAATTCCTACAGATTATATCTGTAAGTTTTCATTTGCGTTGTCGGTGAGTAATGTATGTACGTACATTCATTGAGTGAATTTAGGAGGACGGTTTTTAATTTCACGAATTGGCGTCGCATTCTGTTTCGCTTGGTGATGAGTTTCAGAGTACACTTGGGCAGGGTTGCCATATATCCTCCTGTATTGTGTGGGAGAATAAATTCACAACTGTCCGGAAATTCGGACATTAAAATTTTAAACCTCCGTATCCTGACCCAAGGTTAAATTACAAAGCTGTGCAACTAGCTGTGAACAGATAGGTAGTCCGATGGTATGGCTGCGGTAGATAGATGGTAATGCACCATCCAAAATATTGTGGTTTCAAAACTGGCCTCTCTTGCGTGGATTTTGCTCTGTGTTTGCAGTAGGGCCTTAGGATAGACAGTGCGATGTAATCATAGGCTTTTGCTTTTGCGTTGTAGGCAGAGGTAGAGTTTTGGCATGAACGTGGCATTTCAGGGAACTGAGTCCTCAAAACGTTCTCATTTACTACCGCATTGTCCTCACTTCTAGAGAAGTAGATATGGCAACCCTGCGAATGGGCAATTTTGGGAGAAGAATGTGACGCGTTTGTTGCACGTATGTAGACACATACACCACATGTATATACTGGAAGAGCACCTTAATACATAATCATATGTAACTAGTAGTAAATGAAATAAAATTTAGCACGTACAGTAACTATAACTTGTTCTATTTACAGTACTTAGTGCTACTTAGAGGTGGTTTAGATGCATTGGTTTCACTGCATGAGCACAGAATTAGAGGAGCAGTGATGTTAAAGGGTAGCAGAGGATATAAGAAGAAATCCGACGAGAAAAGTATGAATAGCAAAAATCACTGCGCAGGTAACTGCAAACCATAGTACTGCCTGGACCATTTGAGTCGAACTAACATGATAGCACAATTTAGTGCACCTTGCAGATTGAATTGTTAAAAAAATGTAGGGAAACAAAAGATTCTCCATGGTTCCAGACCGAGAAAGCGAGAAAATTCCCCCCGTAAACACGAATGTTTTCCCTTGTTACACCTCATTTGGAATATGCTGCCAGTATACATGGGATCCCTACGAAATTGGTATAAATAATGAACTGGAACGTGTGCAGCGAAGATCGGCAAGATTTGTAAAGGGACGGTACGATAATTATAATAGTGTAACCAGTCTATTAAATGAATTAAATTGGAAATCATTGTCATATCGCAGGTTGAAATTTAGACTTAATCTCTTAAATAAATTCCAAGACAATATTTTCAGTGATAATGTTAAAAATATTTTGCGGACCCCAAATTACTATGGTAGAATGGACCATAATCACAAAATTAGAGAAATTGATTGCCGAACTGACAGATTCAAAATGTCCTTTTTCCCTCGTACAATTAGAGATACGAATTTTATCTTTCAGATATGTCCAATCGGAGAGTAGCAATGGATAGCATTGGTAGCTGCATGTTGGTATGAGTACTTAAAGCTAACAGAATGTTTTAGCACGTTTGCTTTGCAATTTCTATCTTTTTTTAAATAGTGAAGTTCTGAAAATACTATTCCTTTTTTATGTATGATAGCGCATGTTTGGTGAGAAATCACCCCCTGCCACACACCTTTGTGGTAGCTTGCAGGGTATTATATAGATGTAGATGAATACGACGAAGTTTGCGGCATGCCCATAGGTCAAACGGTATCTCTCTGGAGGGAACGCACGGACACTATTCGATACATATATATTTCTGTAGATGAGACTGACAAACGAATCCAGCAGGATCGGCACGCCGACCACCTTCAGTTGTTCCGTGTTTTCTAATCCGCTTTCCTTGTCGGGAGCTCCATCGTGTGTTGTTCAATCCTCCAACTGCTCCTGCAGAAACGCCAGTAGCAAGGTTCGGATTGCTACCGATGGATCGAAGTATTCAAACACCTTGTGAAGATCGGAAGGTAATAAGAATGACAACGCTCGAAAATAAAGTGGACTGTATTTTAAGTACAAGCTTCACATCACACGATGGGTATTTCGATAATAGGTAATCGCTCCTTCTCGAAGGAGTCCTCAGGAGTCCAAGATAACATTTTCACTGAAAATGTTAAACACATTTGCAAAGTCCAACTTACTATGGTAGACTGGACCATGATCATAAAAATAGAGGAACAGATTGCCGAATCGACACATTCAAAATGTCCTTCTTCCCTCGTACAATTAGGGATGTGAATAGCTTTGAATGTGTTCAATAACACACACTTACAAGTGTATAAACGCATGGCATTGGTAGCTGCATGCTGGTATAAAGGACTTTAAGCTAACCCAACTGACAGACAGCATGTTTGTACGTGCTTGCTTTGCTATTTCAATATTTTCTAACATTGTTAAGTTTAGAATGGAATATAGCTGTGCCCACTCGGGGCCGATACTGCCGCACCAAGAAAAATAGAAATGGGAGGCAGGCGTAAACGGGTACTGCTTACAAAAAAGGAAACCGGGACGAAAGTAATGGGAGAGCAAAATAATTACGAGAGTGGGGATAGGTCAAGGGACATAAGGGCTTACCTTGGTCTATCTTCGCCCATTTCACAGACGAGAGGACGTCAATTCTATCACGAACCGACCCACGACTGGGCTGACGGCCGACGACTGACTCGTCACGCCAAAAAGGCCGATTTCACTCACACACTCTGACTTCTGCCACCTCTCGACTCCAGCCGGACACTCTCGTAGCAGACGACAATCGAATATCAGTCGAGTCGGATACATACGACCGTAGTCGAATTGAATAAACAAATGATGGTCGGAAAGCGCCCAAGGAGAGAGGGTGGGAAATTTAAAGTAGGGAAAGTAGGGAATTAAAGACCTACCTCCCGAGTGGTGCCAACAATAGTTACTACTCATTTTTAAGCATGATACACAATGCACATTTGGTGTGAATTCACCCCCTGCCACACACCATTATGGTGGCTCATGGGATATTATGTCGACTTAGATTAGTCATTCTCCCCGGTAGTCTCGGGAAATCGAAAGATAACAAGCAAGACATTCGCCTTTCCCATTTCTGAATTCATTTGAATAAGTAGAATGTGGTAGCAATGAAGTTCAACAGTAAAGCATAAGTTTGGATTGAATCTTTTGAGTGAATCGTCCGATAATGTAAGAAATGTATTTAATGAAGACCTCGCGCACATTTCGTCCGATTGGAAAACAAGCGCCATCCCGAAAGCGAACTCATCTGGGAGTGGCATTACGCCTTACTTGGGCTCCACATGCAAGGAAAGGCCCGGCCAAAGGGCTCTTCTCCTTCACTCAAGCTCTCTCTGCAATCCAAGACTCTACAAATGAACCGTGCGGCCGCTACTTGCCTAAGCTCCTCCTTTCTGGCTCCATGCTGCTAAAACCCATCTAAAGAGATGACAAGCTACGGGATAGGGAATAGTGAGGAAACGCTTAGGAGCTCCGTGGTTGAGATAAGGACAAGCCCTTCTTCATCAACTAAAAGCATCCCTTGGTACATTCGAAGACAGTTTTGCTTGGACCGATAACGAACTATATATGCATCTATTTGAGCACTTGAGACACAAACAACCTAAATATACCCTTTTTCCCTTCCATATCCCGATCCCAGATTCATTTGCCTTTCTGTCATCTTATGACTCAATAAGTGAAAAATTAGCCGGAAAAAAAACGTTTGAGAAACTCCTGGTAGACAGCCTCCGGATGGGAACTAGGAAAAGGAAAACCGCCGTGTGGAATATCAATGAATAATTGCGTGTGTCGGGGTTTACGTTTTCATTTATTGCGTCTTGGTTGTGATACGTTAAAGTGGTTTTCAAGGAGCATTTTTGGTGCCTGGAACTGCACAATTCTACTTGTTTTACGGAAGTGTGAGTGTTAGGGCCGTATCGTCAGTCGCTCCTTTTAGTCGCTCCGTCAGTCGCTCCTTCACCTTCTTCGGCTCCTGAAGGAGCGATTTCAGTTCGAGAGTCGCGCGAAGGTCACTTCCACCTTCGTATAGAAGGAGATTGTTTCCTTCTAAATAAAGGTTGCTATGACCCAACCTTCATGGGGAAGTAATCTTCTTCAAAATGGCGTAAGTGTATGAAGTGGACGATCACCTCGACAAGTTTTTAGAGTATATTTACGACAACCCCTACGACTTCATTCCTCGGCGATACGTGAGAGACAGGGGAAATCCAGTGGAGTATTATTCAGACTATGAATTTATGACCAGATTCAGGTTTTCGAAGAGGACAGTGATAGATGTGCTGATGCCAATGTTACCGGCGAACTTGAATAATCGTGGAATGCCTGTTCTACCTATATTGAAGATATTGACGGCCCTGAGATTTTATGCCACCGGCAGCTTTCAGGTGAATGTAAATAATGTTATGTGAAATCGTTGTAATTGATTGCGTGTTCATAATATTGATATACGTACATTTTCAAAGGTATGTTCATTGAGAAAAGTGTAACGCGACTGTTTCGCCGTAGACAATATTCATTCAAATGTAAATGCCACATCACATTACATCCCTTAATTATAATATTAACTACTTTAATAACGAACGCACAAGTGATAATATGGGTTATATATCATGATATTGTCACTAATTTTTCGAGACACCACAAAATGTCTTTCCCAAGTCGGTATTTCGTTGATTTCAGATTGTCTGCGCTGATTTGCATCAGATGACTCCAGGAAGCCTTGTCTGGTCATAATTGCCATTTTCTGCTAAATAACCACTGGATGTTACACATCTCTCTTGTATTGCCAAGGTTTGACGTCGTTGGGGTTGTTATAAATATTCTTGATTAACTCGTTGAGGTGAAGTGAAAAAGTTATCTTTTACAGAATTTATTAATTAAAGCAATTATGATTTTAAAAATTTCCTGCTTTGTCATTTTATCAACCTCTCCTTTTACTAACTCAATTTAAGCATAGTAAATTTAACAATGTCTATCTACCATTTTCTATTGTAAATGCTCACCTGCAAATACATATTTCTCCATCCATAATGAAGGTGCTATATAACCTATCTGTCATATTTTGGGTATACAGTAGCCATAAACCTATAAAATGCCTACCTCTTTCCAAACCTATTCTTTGCTGACATATGAAAGTATTTTTTCTTTCTAATTGGTAAGCAATAGGTTATGTTGGAGAAAAATGGAATGAAATAATTTAACTCTTTCTTTGTAGGTATTTAAAACTTTTTATTTTTTAATATTTAAATACATATGTAAAGTATATACAGGTCGTATGAGTTTGATGATGATGACGACTCGTCAACACCTTCAACGAAAATACGAAAATTGACAAACTTCGATAGCATTGGGAGATGTATCAGGTGGAATATTACACAAACTTACCGATAGGAGTGTCGACTTCTGTCATTAATGACGCATGTTCCGTGAGCCCATCGCTCCCGCTTGTGATAGGAACAACATTGAAGGATATGTCGTCCGAATCCCCAACGTTTTCTTCACAAAACGTGAGCGATGGGATGGCTATCCCCAGTTCTGGCTGTTCAACGCCCGATGGTGGAATGTAGGGTCCACCGCCGGTACGCATTCTGTCTTGGGTTTCCTGCGCCTGCATTCTTTTCTTCTTTGTCTTGATGTTGTCCCATGCCTTCCTCAATTTCTTCCAATTACGCTATTGCAAGGAAAGTTTAACATTGATAGTAAAATTCCCGTACTTAGGGTAACGTGTTTGCTCGAAAAGACTTTGGTTTATCTCGCGATATCAAATATGCTTAATGCTTTAAGGAAATGAAACTATTTACGGTGGATATACTAAATTACTCACAGATAATACTCAAAATATAGTAATCAAATAATGGCAATGATATGCATTATTAATAAATGGAACGCTTGATCGTAAAACAATTCGATGATTACCTGCTGCCGAGGGAATTCGCATTGAATTCCCTCTCGATGTTCGTCCAGCATCGTATCTTGTCCCCAAGGGTCACCGAGTCTGTCTTCTTGTTCTCAATTACCTCTTTATACTTCACCACCAAGCTAACCAGCAAATTTTTATCACCTATACGGTCATTCGCTCCATTTTGCGCAATACTAAACAACGCTGTTGCTAGGGAAGTGAACGATTCTCGGAACGGATCAGTCCGTGAACGAGGAGGAGTTGATCTCCTACACAATGAAGGAGGCCTTCTGAAAGAAGATCCGACCCTCGAACACAAACACGTCCTTCAAGGTGAAGGTCCCCTTTATGAAGGAGCCACTATGAAGGAGCGACTGACGATACGGGCCTTAGTGTTGCGAAGAAATCCCTACGCAGCTTTTAAGAACACGTGTCCAAAAAATCAGTCTGGGGCTACTGCGTGTGGCCGTGAATCCTTGAGAGCCTTAAAAAAAAGAGCATATCATCATGTGTGCTCTCGAACTGCTGCTCGTGAAAAAATGCTCAGGACTGAGCACTTTAAGCACTATTTAACACAATTATTGGTGATGATGAAATTGATTCTTCCTGTAGTGAATGCAAACAAAAGATTTGGCAGCGTAAATGCCGCTTCTTCTGGGTCTGCTATTCAAGACGGCGATACAAAGGCATCAAAATGTTGGGCTTCATCTATCGCTTCTCAGAGGACTTCTGCAATCCAAATTCCATTGAAATTCTATTTTGTGCTCTCGCCCACATTTTGGGAGCCCCTTCTATGAAAACCACCAGGGGGTTATTTTGTAATCTCACCTTTTTAATGACTCTTTGCGGGAAGGCGGGAGATCCGTTTCGCTCTCTCAATGATCGGCTCACGAACGGATCGTGAATTGTCGAAGCTCCTGTCGTTGAATAAATAAACGAGTGCCTGGCAACGGCGACCGCTTTCTTCAAAAATGGAGGAATACGGTGAAGGTGAGTGAAAAATTGTTTGTCCATATCATTTTAATTATTCGGATGGCCTGCCAAGATAATTCATGTCCGATAATTTCCTTTATACCAATATTGGAATTTGCATTTGTTTCTCGCTACATTTTACGTTAATAGTGTATCATCATTTTTCATTTTCTCAATAGTGTTTCATTCATGAAATCATTTGTTGTTAATAAGCAATTCGTGATTTAAGAAAGTTTAAGTTCTTCACGTTGTGCAAATTCCAAAAATACAATTTAAAATCGATTGTATCTTTCTCGTTCTTGCCTTTTTTCAAACTCAAGCTTCAAGTGGAAACGATGGTGGCTCCATGCCACGTTATGTATGTAGATGAGACGGGAACTAATGTCAGGCGGAGATAATGAAACGGATCAAGAGTCGAAAGATACGGATCAGAGCGGATGAATCGCCTGAAAGACCAGCACATGACCGGCAGTTCACCGCTTGAGATCCGAAGATGGTCACGCCGCCTGGGTGGCGGAGTTTAACTACGAAAAAGTGACATTTTATGACGTATTCTCACTAAAGTGAGATTACAAAATAACCCCCCAGGCCTCTCTCTATTGACAGAGTTCAACACAAATTCCTTAAATTAGTATACAGAGGAAACCATTCTCATGGTAATGTTATGCAATTGCTTAATATAATAACCACCCTACTTCATAGGAGAGATGCCGAGAGACTTAACATTCTTACATCTTAAGCTCAATCAACAATCGTGTTGACTGCCCTGTTCTTCTTGAGTCTTTATGTTTCCATACACCAATTGTCAATGCGCGTAAAATGAAGCTCTTCAATGATAAATATTGTAGCAGTAATTTCTATTAGTTCAGAGCCATTAATAGAATGATGAGACTACATAAGCAACATTGATTGATCTGCACACTCTGTCATTATACTCCTTTAAGCAGGCTTGCAATGTTACCCTGCAGCTATATTAAGTACCTTTTAGGAATTTTCTTCCTTTTTCCCCTTACTACCCTTTCCGTTCCTCTCTCTTCAAAGAAACTCATTTATGTTAGTATTTTATGTAGATTTATTACGAGCCATGTTGTTTTTACGCATATTTTTCAGATTTCAGTTCTATTGTGCGGTCATTTGGTGCACATTCCAATGTAATACTTACTTATGTTGGCATTTTATGAAGATTTAGTATGAGTCATATTATCTGTAGGCACATTATTTTGAGTAAGTCTTATTGTGCAGTTATTTTGTGTAAATTCAAATGCATTATTTGTTTAAAAGGGCATCCGTCTCGTTAATAATTGAATGTGAAATATCGGCGTGGCGTACTACTGCATTTGCTTTTAAAATCCGCGAACACATTTCATGTACCGCTAGATCACACAAGAAACCTCAAAATAACCGAATAAGTGGATACAATATAGTTAGTAATATTATCGATTAAAATTTGTTAACTCCAGCAAAACGAGCCTCCCTTATGTACAAAATACCGAAGAAAATTTCAAATGAATCTGGAACCGTCATTAAATAATAATTTTTCATAGTTCCTAACCACTTACTTGAATGTGCCTGGTGTGCACTTAACCAGCTCCTTATACTTTTTTTACAATTCAGATGCACACCTTTCATTAACACGTGAACAGTGCCTTAATGGTCAAGTTTCACCCCCTGCCACACACCCTCGAGACAGCCTGCGTGGTCCTTGGCAAATGTAGATTTATAAAAGAAAGTTAAGATTTATAAAAAGAGTACTTGCGAAATGCGATGAGAAGACAAAAGAGCGATGTTTCTTTTCACTAGTTAGGCCCCACCTTGAGTATGCAGCCAGTGTATGGGATCCTAATGAATTAGGTTTGATCAGAGAACTAGATGGTGTGCAGCGCAGAGCAGCTAGGTTCGTTAAAAGGCGTTACGATAGGTTGAGTAGTGTTTCAGAATTGATACAAGAATTAGGGTGGAATTCATTATCAGAGCGTAGGATAAAGTAGAGATTAAATCTATTAGAGAAATTTCTATCGGATAGCTTTACTGGAGATGTTAGGCACATATTAAAAACACCAGCGTATTATGCTAGATACGACCAGATAAATAAGATTTGAGAGATAGATAGTCGTACCGATTGATTCAAAATGTCATTTTCCCCCCTACTATAAGAGAACAGAATAGGCAGCATAGCAAAGGGGTAGGTAGGGGAAATATTTTAGAGTATTCTGTACTGCATGATGCATGTATTAATCCCTTAAGCGCGAATCACACAATCATTTTTCTCGTCCCTTTAAAGGGATCATTTAAGCTATAGCTTTCAAGGACCGCTCAAAAATGATAGCTCAAGATATCATTTCGCCGCTCACACGATCATTTTTACCGTCCCCTCTCGTATCATTTCTGTTCGCGAGATACGGTAAACAACTTCGTAACTATGGATTATTTACATCGTCGTCGACAGCTTTTGGCTGCAGCTAAACGTTTCTTTCAGGACGTGCGCTCTGATTGGCTAAATGACAGGCAAGAGGGACGGAAAAAAGGACGTGCTCAAATGACGAAAAAAGGGATAGCGATCTGAAAACATTACCGCTATCCGTGAAGTGATCAAGTCAGACGATCATTTTTAAGCTATCATTTGAGCTATTCCTGAAAAGGGACGTAAAAAATGATCGTGTGATTCAGGCTTTAAATACTATAGATACTAACAATCTAGTTGCATGAGACCCTACAGTTCCTTGTTTGCATGTTAGTAGTGCATGCTTGGTGATCTTCACCCCTTGCCACACACCCTCGCGGTGGCTTGCAGGGTATCGTGTAGATGTAGAATGCCTCGCCCCTCCGCGTCGTTCTTGCTCACTCACCCGGAACATCCCGATCTCGCGGACGTGGGAGGAGGAGGAGAAAAGTGAACGGCAATGACCTCGAATGAAGTGATGAAGAGACGTATCGGAATAGTAGAAGAGGTTCCCAGAATCGGAAGAGAGAAGCGGTAAATTGACGGCAGGATTGAATTATGTCTGGAGATGAAGACGTTACGCCTTGTGGCACTAAATTTCATAGGCAAACACTTTTTTGGTCTGGTTTATTTTCCCAGAACGGGAGAGAGGAAATTATCACTTCAGTCCCTTTGCATTTCGCTAAGCATCTTCTTTTCCCTCACGTGATGTTTCCCAACAATCAGCCATCCAAAACACAACAAATGCCTATCAACCATAAGAACAAATACACAATAGCACCATCCACTTTCAGGGGCTTGTGATATGACCCTTTCGGTCTACTTCCCCTCAAGTGAGAGATGTCCGAAGGATAAGTTTCTCAGCAGACCTTAATTTCGTAGTCAAATGGCCAAATCCGACACCGGCTCTTCGGCAGCGATAGCTTCTCTCGCCGATTTCCTTAAGGAGGTTCCACCATGACTCCGCGATTCAATATCCCGTAAAAGAACTATGTTATTCAATGAGTAAATACCGATCCAGAAAAACACCTATATGGAAAATCATCTGTGGGGTAATAAAGCATACACAACAATTCTATGAGTATGCTATTATATAGCGCATTTTAGTTGCATTCTATTTTTTACAAGCTCTTTTAACTCATTTTGTCTTCGGAACTTGACTGACGTATTGTTGCCACGTTTAAATAACAAAATGAGAATATAAGCTCAATACCGCTAATACGTACTCTAACATAGGTTAAATATTTTATTACTTACTTTTAAACTATTCTCTTGCAAACACAACTCTTTGTTTTGAATTTTATTAATATTGATATTTTTGAAAATTGTTTGGCAACAACGACACCACGTCAATAACCAATGGAATATTTAAATTACATAAAAAATATAAGAAGGACTTTGGTAAGTAATGTTCCTAAATTAGTGAGTAAATAGGCTTGTAAGCACGTCCGTCACAACTACCGTTGCCAATGATAACAACATACTGTAGCGCCACTTTCATGTAACTAAGGTTTTTCGGTTGTTTTCGAGTAAACATTTATTAATATCAATTAAACAAGTGTGGTAAGGCGAATACTTTTTTAAAATGCTAAATTCAACGTAAAATTGCACTTCTTATATTAGTTTTTCGTCAAAACGACATTTCTCTTTACTTTATTAATCTGCAAATGTTACTGCAACAGCCATTATCCGCCGTATAACCACATATAAAATAGATGATTTTCAACGTATTTGTTCTTCAAATATATGATGGTAAGGCCTCATTATTTTATTGCCAACCGATAGATGGGCCAAAAAATGGTGTGTCCTGAAATTTTCACAAAAATGACATCTAGTTCTCAATTCGGTGGAGCCTCCTTAAAGCAATCCGCATTTTGATTTTCTCGGCCCTTTCTCGATTCAATAGAATAAATAAATATAGTTTTGTAACGTAAATGCGGATCTCTTTAATCCAGGGTTACTACAGGAGGTTACAGGGTTACTACTACCTACTACGATTTTTCTTAATAATCAAGAAAACAATGAAAGCGTTTCTTTGAAGGCTTCCGCGACTTAACATCAATTACTTGGTATTATTCTTTTCGATTTCGGAAAAACAAAAAACGCGACTGAAGTCCTCGAAAAGGCTTATTTTAATAATAATAAGGCTTTTATGCTTATTTTTGCTTATTCCGGTACAAATAAAATTGCAAAGAAAAAAAAAGTTAAAATCTTTTTACTGTGCCTTCCAAGGGCACAAACAATGCGTTATATATGACCATCACACTTCGTCATTGTACTTAAATATAAGTAGCTATACATTAAAACTGTTAAGAAAATATCTCATTTTTATTATATGTACACTAATTGACAGCTCGACTAAACAACAGATACCTTGTTCTGCCTTTTTTACTTGTCTTGGTATTTCTTAACATTAACAGAGAATAAAATCACTTCGAAGAACGGGCTGCTGGATGTAACAGCATCAGGGACAAGAATGGAGAACTCTTAATTGAACATGAGGATACAGTGAAGAGATGGAAGGAATACTTGGAAGAAATGGTAGCTATTTTAGAGCGGAAGTAATCAAAGAGGAACATGAAGTCGATAAGGATGAATTGGCATCCCAATCTTAAGATCAGAATTTGATGCAGCTGTCCACCTGCACCTGATCGGGTTATGATACGATTTTGCATCTGCCGATTATGAACCTGCAGAGGAAGGGATCTTAGGTTAAATAAGGCTTCAGGAATAGATGATATTCCTGCCGAACTAATAAAAAAACGCCTGAAAGAAGACATTTACTCAGCTGTACAAAACCATATGCGATATGTACTCAACAGGAGAGATACCCACAGACTTTGAGAAGAACATCATCATCCCTACTGCCAAAAAGAAGAGAGCTGAGAGCTGTGAACATTTTAGGAACATAAGCCTCACGACACATGCCTCGAAGATATTGACGTGAACAATCTATAGAAGAATAGAACGAAAAGCTGAGGAGTTCCTTGATGAGGAACAATACGGAGTCAGAAGAAACAAGGGCACAAGAGACGCCATTTTGGCCCTCAGTCTACTTATAGAGAAGGGTATAGAGAAGAATGTGAGAATAGAGAATAATTTACCGACGTTTGTTGCATTTGTAGATTTGGAAAAGGCATTTAACAACTTGGTTTGGAACATGACGCTTAAGGTTCTGAAAGAAATTGGAGTATCATACAATGACCGAAGAGTTATCCACAGCTTGTATAAAAACCAGGTGGCCATAATCAAATCAGGACCCAGCAGTACAGAAGCAAGCATAAAGAAAGGAGTGAGACAAGGATGTGCACTGTCTCCCGTATTATTCAATGTCTACATCGAGAAAGCCATCCAAGAAGTCAAAGAAAAGTCTCCGGGAGTCAATATCCACGAGGAGAAAATCAACATGCTACGATTCGCCGATGACATAGCAATCATGGCAGAAACAGAAGGAGATTTAAAGAAGACACTAGGAAATATGGAAAGAACAATGACCAGATATCATCTGAAGATCAATAAAAAGAAACCTAAGGTATTGGTATGCAGTGGGAGAGAGGAATCCAGGACCAATGTTAAACTAGGAAAACATAAAAATCGAGGAGGTGGAAGAGTTCTGCTACCTGGGAAGCCGAGTAACCAGCGATGGACAAAGTGAAAGAGAAATTGCCAGTAGAATTGCCTAAGCGAAAAGGGCATTTTACCAGAAGAAGATTCTGCTTACAAATACAAGCGTGGAAGTGAGGAAACATTTCATTAGAACATACATCTGGAGCATTCTACTAAATGGCAGCGTAGCATGGATAATAACAGCAGCAGAGAAGTCCAGGCTGGAAGCATTTGAAATGTGGTGCTACCGAAAAATGATGAGGATAAAATGGATCGATCGAGTGATGAACGATGAAGTCTTAAGGCTGTTCTATACCAAACCAATATCTCTTGAGTAACCGCCACGGGGGTTAGTTCCGAGAGCCGCCGCTTCAGTTTCAGTGGGATGGGTAACTTTACTGGGAGGAGGGGGTCATCTTTGAGGGGTGTTTGGGGAGTGGCTTATTTATTCAGTCACCAATGAGTGACCACCGGTCCAAATGTTCCTTATCGCCTATTGCGTCACACGTCGTCACTCGACCCCTTGGACGAAGGCCGAGGGAATCTTTGTTTACGAGTGATTCATTCGTCTTCCTCATCTTAGCTATCCGCTTATCTTTGCTACTCACCTAACACGAACGTAACTTGTCTATAAGTGGGATTTGATTTAGTCCACTCTCGCTACCAGGTAAAATATTCGGGGCTATTTATTTTCAGTACAGAAGTAAAATGCTTCTCTAAAACCTAATTTCTTTATTGCAAGATTTTTCAAATACGAGTGTAACTCCTTCTAAAGTTAGTCCAGAAATTAAATGGGATCGAGAAAAAACTAAAACACAACGTCATTGTAAGTGTGAACTGGAGCAAAACTTTTTATGGACTACGGTAAATTATATTTATTCGATAGATGAAAAGTCCAAAGAGAGAATCTTAAAAAAGAAAATTGAGCATCAGTAATTCAATGAAATAAAACTGACTGACTGATGGCTCGTCACCCTAGGGTGACTTTATTTAATAGTATGCCAAAAACTGGCTTATTATATGTGTCATTTTAATCCCGGAACCGACTAGGATCTTTAATTATTCATTAAAATATCATTCGGTCTATGGAAACTGTCAATTGGATTGTTTTTATTTAAGGCTGCACATTCCATAGCTGTGTTTTCACTGTTTTCTATCGTTTTGTAGTATTTCGTACTTTGATTTGTTATTATTTTTTCTAGTGGGTCAATTGTAGCTTTTTCGTATATTGTGTCATTTGCGGTCCATTATTTAATTCCATGCATGTTTCTTAGCATCCTTCGGTCCATCGCCTTAATATTGTCTATCTTGTTTCTGTGGAGTTTGCTTCCTTAGCTATTTCTCTCCACCTCTTACAGCAATATCGGGGCAAGTGATTGGTGCAATCTATTTTAATGACAGGGAGATCAACGCCGTAGGGAAGAAGTTCGGCCAATTTCTTGGTAGCACTGCTGTCGCCATCCCCTACGAATTAAATGGAAATTTTATCGTATTTGCGTGAAGAAAGATAAAACTAATTACACAACACCCATTTATAAGATTCATGACAAGCACATCATATTATATCGCCTATAAGCCGGTGGTACTTCAAATTGTGCATCTCTACTCTTGTTTTAAATCCCTCGACAATTATGTCGGCTTCCATTTCCGTCGAGGACTTGTTCCAATTCTTGAAGCACATATGCTGTTTGGCCTGTGTTTTCATAGTTCTGCATTTCGCACATATACTGCAGTATTTGCAGCTAAATGGTGCATTATTTCCCAGAGCTAACAGAGAAGTGAAACGGTGTCTTATATCAAACATTTTTCTTCTAGAAGGCTCATAAGCTGTCTCCTTCCTTTGTCTCTTCAGTGGTATCACTTGAAGTCAAGCAGGAATTTACGTTTGTAAATTGGCCTTTCAAAAGTTATTGAATCGCAGTGCCGCAGTTTCAGAGGGATGAAATGTCTCCGATATTTTTTTGAAATATACGAGAAAAACTAAACTGCAGTTCTACGAAAATGTTGATTATATTCGTAAGATTCGGATTTTTTCCAATTCGGACGTAAACGTAAAATACGCTTCCATTTAGCATTACTTACATAAACAAGATTGGTGCTTGAAGGAGTCAACCCCCTGTACTTTTATCCAATATGTGTTGGAAGCAATTTTTTCCGATCCTAAATAGTACAATAGTTTGCACGAGTAATCCAGTTACTGTAGATCCATTCTAATGCATTAAAAAGGAAATATTAAATTTCACGGTAAATGGTTACTCGGTCGGACCAGGTGACCATTATTCTGCGTTTTACTGTCAGCTTATTGAACACAAGCTCCCCATTTTAACTATTTTACCTCAATTAACTTTTCTCAATTTACTTTCGAGAACAGGGCCTGGGGCCCCGAATTTCCCAGGCGATACGGAGGGGGACCCGAAACTTTTTCCAAGAAATTTTATCGTTCTGATTTTAACTGGGCATGATAATCCGGATTAAACTGCTTATATTTCATGTGCGAAGTGAAAAGTAACATCGCTATTTTGTCTTCTCGTCACATTTCCCAAGTACTCTTTTTATAAATCCTAGCTTTCTCTTCGCTCGGCCGCATATTTCCCGGATGTGTCTTCTCCACGTTAAATCTTTAGTGATTGTTTCACCTAAATACCTTATGGTTTCAACGCTTTCGACCTTCGTGTTATTAATTTTATAGGATCGCTCTATAGAATTATTCCTCCTCCATGTCTTGAATTATATCTAAATCCTTGCTTCCTGTCTTCTTCTGATATACCCCTGCGCACTACAGTATCGTCTGCAAAAAGTCTAAGCGTAAAACTAACTACGCTACCCTGGGGAACTCCCGATGTGACTTTGATTGTGTCTGACATGATACCATCTATGACAACCCTCTGCTCTCGCCCACTTAAGAATTCTTTTATCCAACACACAACGTCATTATTTAAACCAAAACTCTCTAATTTCAAGATTAATTTATCATGTGGTACTTTATCGAATGCATTTTTAAAATCTTAAATCTATCGCATGAACTTCAGTACTGTTTTCGCCGTTGACTAAAATATCGTGTACAAATAAAGCTTATTGTGTCTCGCAGGATCTACCTTTCCGGAACCCACGTTGTCTGTTTATGAGCAATCCCTGATATCCAAATGCCCCATGATTGTACTGACTACAATGTGCTCAAATACTTTGCAAGAGATTAACGTGAGTGAAATGGGTCTGTAGTTACTAGGTTCTTTCCTATCACCGCTTTCAAAAATAGGTGTAATGTTAGCTACTTTCCAATCCCTGCGTAGGTACTGTGCGGTTCTTTAGTGTTTTATTGAATATTATTTCTAGATAGGGGGCTATTTCAGAAGCTAATGTTTTATATACCCGGGAAGGAATTTGATCGGGACCTGGTGATTTGTTTTTACTAATGTTTTTTAACTGCTGCTCTATTCCGCGACCTGAAATTTTTAATTCGGGCATTTGCTCACTGAATGTTTTCGGCGGAGGTTCCACTGCGATGTGTGACGATGAGTTGAATACGCTTTGGAAGAAGGCTTTTAAAGTATTGGCATTTTCCAAACCCTCAGGTGACTCTAATTCCTTTATCACTTTTAAGTGTGTGTACCTACTGTGGACCTATTTCCCTGAAGTTCTCTCTCTCACATATGACCAAAACACTTTAGGATTGATATCTAAATATTCTCCTAACATCTTGCTCTTGAAATGTGATAACGCTTGCCGACATGATTTCCTTGCTAATGCTCTCGATTTTTTATAGTTTTGAACTAACTCATTTTTTTCCTCTACCGATAGACCCTGTCCTTCATTTTTCATTTCAGCGTGGCATACCCTTCGTCGCTTTAGTGATTTCCTAACCTCCGCGTCATACCACCTATGCTCTGTATTATCAATTTACTTGGTATATATTTATTAACTGCTTTACGTGTGACCTCAAGAATTTCTCTCCCCGAATCCTCTATATCTAATCCTTTGCTTTGCTCGCTAAATACATTAAACGATTCCCTTAATTCCTCTTTCATACCGTCGTTAATTAGCCTTGCCAAATAAGTATACCCTCCTCCTTGGTTTATAATGTTTTTCAACGCCTACATTCAATATCGCATGAACTATTTTATGATCACTAATTCCTGTCTGTAGCTACATTTAGAACTTATTCGGGTATATTTGTTGCGAATAAGTCTAGTATGTTGTCTCCCCTGGTCGGTTCTTTTACTAGTTGTTTTAAAGTTTCGTCGTACCGATGGACTGAAAAGCAGCCGATGTAACACCCATTTTTAAAAGTGGTGATAGGGAGCAGCCATCTAACTACAGACCTATATCCCTCACATCCATTTCATGCCAGGTCCTGGAACATATAATTATTAGTTCAGTCATGGGACAACTATATAGCCAGAATTTATTGGCCGATGTTCAGCATGGGTTCCGGAAGAGCAAATCATGTGAAACTCAACTTGCTCTCTTTTCTCACAATATTTTAGTTTCTGGCGAAAATTATATTCCAGTGGATGCTATATTTCTCGATTTCAAAAAAGCTTTCGAGAAGGAGTCTCATAGCAAACTAATCTTGAAATTAAAATATTATGGCATAGACAGTAACATTAAATCATGGATAAATGATTTCCTGCATGATCGGGTGCAAAGGGTTGTTTTGGACGGTGTTACCTCACCGGCAATTAAAGTCACTTTGAGTGTCCCATCAGGTAGTGTGATAGGTCCACTCCTGTTCCTCCTGTACATAAATGATATCAATAAGGTTGTCATAAGTAAGCTTCGTCTATTTGCCGATGACACTGTAGTGTACAGGGGAATTCTATGCCCAAACGATAAAGAATATTTAAATGATGACCTACAAGCAATTGAAAATTGGTGTGATACATGGCACTTAGAATTAAAATTTAATAATTGTCTCTTGATGAATTTTTGGAAAATGAATAGCTCTCCTCTTAGCACTTGAATTGAAGAAGATCGTAGCAGATTGAAATTTAGACATAATCTCTTAAAACAAATTCCAAGACCATATTTTCAGTGATGATGTTAAAAATATTTTGTGAACCCCAACTTACTATGGTAGACTGGACCATAATCACGAAATTAGAGAAAATGATTGCCAAACTGACAGATTTAAAATGCCCTTTTTTCTACGTACATTGAGGGATATGAATAACGGTAAATATATCCAGTACGAGTGTAGCAATGGATAACATTGGTACCTGCATGTTGGTATAAGGACTTATAGCTAACCCAACTAACGGCATGTTTTTGAATGTATGCTTCGCTATGTTTATCTTTTTTTAAATAGCGTAGTTTTGAACAGTACCTATACGAGTACTATTCCTTTTTTTATGCATGATATGTAGTGCATGTTTGGTGAGAATTCACCACTTACCTCACACCTTTATGTTGGCTTGCAGAGTATTATGTAGAAGTAGATGTAAAAAATGTGACGTAAAGGTGTTCAACAGTGATTCGCAGAGTTACTTATCCTTACCTCCTGTTATAAAACTACACGTATTCCAGTCTATCGAAGGGAGATTGAAGTCTCCGCCTACTATTATTCCTCTGTATTTGTTCCGAGACATTGATGTTCCTATCTCTGACTCTAGTTCCATTATAGAATTGATGTCTGCATCCGGTGGCCTGTAATATGCACCTACATATATCTTTTTTTTGCGTCACTACTTTTACTTTTAACGGAACACCAAATAATTACTACACTTCGCTCTGAAATAAGTTTTCTTCTACTAACATACGGGTCCTTCACAGCTATAAATAATACTCCTTCGTTTCTGCTTACTCTATCCTTTCTGTATACGGTAAAACACTTAGGGAATACTTCATATCTGATATGTCCTTCGAAAGCCATCTTTCTGTGCGTACGATTATATCAGCATCAGTACTTTTTATGAGGTGGTGAAATTCGGCTACTTTATTTCTTAAACTACGACAATTCACTACTATGACTGAAATTATTTCTCCCAATCTATTTCTCTCCTGGTGCTCTTTTTCAGCTAGAATTTTCCCCGATAATTATTTTATCGACCCACTATTTAATCTACCAATCTGATATGTATGTATCTGTAGTAATCTGATATGTATGCATGATTTGAACCTCTGTTCTGGGGCCGGTTAAATTAACTGCTTCATGACAGGATAAACAGTGAGCTTAACCAGAGAAAACAGATAGGAATGGGCACTGTGAAAGCAAATACCGAGCACTGAAAATGAAGGAAGACATTTGTTTCATGTCGGTACCGACGGGCAAGGCTGAATTGAAGTTAGGCTAAACGTGCTAAACTTAGCCCCCCCCGAAGCAAATTTCTGGCTACGTGCCTGCCTGCTAATGAAAAAAATATCCTTGCTGAGCTCGCTCGGTCTGAGAGCTCTGGCTTTCGACAAGGGGCCGTAGGGAGGCGAAGTGGCTCGGACGTGGCCTTGGAATGGTTCGAGAGAGAAAGAGAGAGATAAGGAGCCAGGAGGTGGAGGGTGACGTTAGCGGGAGTGGGGGAGGACTAGAGCAGCGCCACGGAACGAAAGATTTTTAGCACGTAAAATAGTGAAAACATGGTTCGGAAAATAATAAATAGCAACTTTAGTATGCACCTAAGGTTTTTGAGTTTGATATAATAGTAGAAGAGAAGGATGAATCCCAGCGGATAATTGAACACATGTTTCCATTACAGTTTCAATGTCAAAGGAAAAAAAGTTGAAATCAGGCTATTTTTACGATTTTCAGTGCCTGAAGCTCTTTAATGAGTACTGCTAATGAAAATTCTGTTCAAATAGCCGCTCACATTGATCCTTAATCTAACGATCAGTGAAACCCGATCAGCTCTGCGACTTATATTAAACTCGTTATCTTCGATCTCGCAAGGGTCTGCAGAGCCGTTTTCTGCGGAGGTATAGAACCCCCTTAAGAAGAGTGGGATAGAAGAGACGATGAGAGATTATTAATCGTCCCGGGACATTGCCCCTTAAGGACAAGAAACAATGTACAGTCGGATTCAAAAGTAATGCAACAAATCGAGCGGCGCCACTTTCGCCACTTTTCGGAATTGAGTTTCTACCTGATCTACAGTTCCCATGACCGTTCCCCATTCACATATTAATGATGAAAATGCATAGGAAATGTGAATCCCCGGAAGAATAACAAAATTTTAAATACATTTTATCGATTGGCCCGATGCATTAGAAAGAATATTTCTTCTCGCATGTTTGTGGAACAACCTTTCCATAGGAAAGGTTCACTTCTGGTTTAACGAGAAATCAGCATACTAAAACTGTACTGCCTTGCTTCTTTTAGAAGCTTCTTAATTTTGTGATAGGTTGATGTCATATACATCCGTATAAATGCTAATTAACTGTTGTCTCCAGAACTTAAGCAAATAAAATTTCATTTCTCACAGGAAACTATATTTCAGTGAAACAACAACGGATTGGGTAACTTGGAGGTGGACTTGTTTCAGAAACAGCTGATATGAATAGATCGAAGAGAAATATTTTGCTGGGTGAAAAGATAGAAGGGAGGTAGCGAGAATTAAAAAAACAAGTCCAAAGAGTGAGCACCTCACTTCTTCACACACTTCCTCACACTTCAAGAGTGCTTCAGAACAGAAGCTTTAGGACGAAGAAGGGTGGCAATGTTGTTTGGTGGAGCTGCTGTCATCAAAAGGCAGCCAAGAATAATTTGTAGTAATTCAGCAATACTGCGGTGACTTTGCAAGGTCATAATGACAGACCGGCGATAAAACCCGTAGTAAAGGAAAAAGACTAGGCTTAGACAACCAAGACGTGATGCTAGGCTTGAATTCGCTCAGGCATATGCAAAAATGAGTCCACCCTACTGGCATTTGGTCATTTTCAGTGATGGAAAAACCTTCAGAAATGATCAACATTGCATCCTACACATAGTATTTTGTGATATCACCGCGATTCTGTATTACAGACTGAAGTCTATCCTGCACTGACCCCATCATGTTTTGAAATATTGCTGGTCGCCGGGGTACACTGTCCAACACTTCTCCACGAGAGCTTCCAAAGCTTCTTCTGTCCTTTCACCCTCATTTTTCTATTTACTGACAGTGAGGCCCCAGGCGTTCTCAATGGGAATGAGGTCTGGCATATTTGACGGCCACGGTAGAACCTCAATACTAAGAGGCTGCTGGAAGAAGTCGTTTTTGCTGATCTGCTGATGAGGTGGTTGTCCGGCACAAAAACTACGTCCTCTCCCTCGGGTGCGACCTCGGATATATATGTGGCAGCAATTCTGTCCTTAAAATACCCACGTACTCATTGGATTTCATTTTTCTCAGTGTTGTGATTGAAGGCCCTGGCCCCACTGCAGACATTGACCCCCCAAAAGCTCAGACTTGTGTGGTCAGGTCTATTATTTCTTAAAATATGCTCTGCCTGGAACCTGCGAAAAATTCGAAATAGAGTTTTGATAAAAGAATTAACTCATCACAAGAAATGTTGACTCCATTTCTTGATATTTTACCTGGAGTAACGAGAGCGCCAATTTTGAACTTGTCCATGTTGGTCACTTCTAAAAGTTTTTCCATCACTGAAATTAACCAAATCCCAATAGGCTTGCCTCATTACTGCGTGGTATGCCTGAGCGAATTCAAGCCTGGATTCCGGGGTTCTTCGTTTGTCACGGGTTTTATCACCGACCTGTAATTGTGGATAACTACATCATGGTATCGCCTCCGTATTTTTGAACTGCTACAATTCATTCTTAGTAGCCTTTTTAATGACAGCAGCTCCACTGGTCAACAAAGGCTGATCTAAATAACTTTTTTGCACTTCATCGTCCTGTTGCTTAGTTGTGCACCGAGACCTCCCACTTCTCTGTCTTGTTTTTTAAGCCTCATCACCCTTCCTATATCGCTTGATCCATCTATCAATAGTGCTCCCATCTAATTCTAATTCTCGGGCAATAGCGGTAACTCCCTCTTCTGCCTCCAGCATCCCTATATTTGGACTCTATTTCCTTCGTTTAGCGGCATACCGGTCTGAATGAAATGAATGTCGGGCTACCGTGAGTTCTCTTCGAGTAAAAACGACAGTGCAAGAAAAAGAGAGACTTTAATTTCCCCATTTTACTCTAACCTAGCATTCTGCCGATAAGTGCCACCGAGGGACGGTGCTGCATGAACTCGACATCAATGCTCGGCTATTCCTAACCCAGGTATAACGCGGCACACGAACTCTCTGGCGTTCCGATCACCATCCCGTAGACCAAAGGTAGGGCCCAAGGGGTAGGGGCGATTGCGCCCCCCCCCCCCACCCAAAAAAACGCAGAATTTTTTTTTTGCCTAAAACTGAAAGCCTGAATATTTTTTTCCCTACGAAGTTCGGTTTTAGGCATATTCATTAACTAAATAAGACTTTATTCTTCATTTTACTAGAGCCGCAGTGCTGCAAAATAATAATATTTTATGAAAAAGGGTAACAAAATAAGCACACTGAAATGCGCCTTTTTGCACGTAGTTTATTATGATTTTCCGGGAGGAGACGCCCGGACCACCTTTTTCCTGGGGTGTACTTTATCCCCCAGAGCCGCCGTGGAACGCAGGTGTCCAAATCTCTGGTCTGGAGCCGCCCCTGGCAGCCCGGAAAATGGACGTGAAATATTTTAAGCGCTATTATCTCTAGTACCGAAGAAGTATGAATTATTGTCATGCGCTCGTTTGGTTTTCACCGTGCTAGCACCGAAAAACACTTTCGGCAATGAACGATATTTAAAAGCATAAAATAAATCCTAGCAACAACACTGAGCATAAATACTGACAAAACTGCGTTTACGATGCGTTGTTCTATTGAAAGGCACCAAATTAGTTTTTGTGAAATAAGAGAGAAAATTCCAACGCCAAGTAGCAGAAGTAGGGAAATACTATTTTCAGTGCTCCAACTGATTGTGAGAGCAAGGGTAACCGCCACTGAATTTTGAGTTATTTTAAATAACTAACTGTTGTAATTGCAATTAAAGCATAACAGTGAGGGTAAGTAATCCAGTTCAAGTGAGACGATTATCGAACATTTTCTCAACCCTTCCACACCGTCGTAAAAGTTTGCGAGTTTGAGTGTACCCCACGGGACGATATTTCCAAAGACGATGGCGACCTTTGTACGGACTCCCATAGTTTTCGTCAGCACAGAAATTATTTTTCTTTCAAATCTTCTTGGTGATAAAGAATAGCTGCATGTCATTATAGTGAATATATTGCTAACAAAACTCAAGCAAGAAATTTTTTCCGGTCGTTTCGGTGCTGGGCTTTCCTGACTGTCCGTAAGTCATACCAAAAGAGAAAAAAATCGGTCTAGTCATGTTAGAAACCCGTCTCTGCAGCTGTGTTTGTTTGGTCATGGCGGGCATTTCATCTTGCGCTCATCCTATAATAAATAGTAATCTACCGGTAATGGCAGGTTTGAATAGTCCTTAATCAATATTTCATTGTTTCTAACTTATCTATATATTTAATAAACAACAGTGACTAATCCCACCCTAAGCTACAACCTTCTTTAAAACTTTGTAGGTTTATCCCTTTCATCTTACCCAAAATGCCTCTATCCTTCCCTCTTCCTCTTTCCCTCTTTTACCGAGCATACTGCTTTCTATAGCTTCTTCTGAATCCCAATGCCCCACAATATGCCCGTCATCCACACTCTTATACTTCGCAACAGTTTTCTCTCCTCCCCAACTCTATCCAGCACTTCCTCATTTGTTTTTCTATCTTTTCCATCCTTCTCCAAGCCACACCTCAAAAGCCTCCAATCTGCATTCATATTATTTTCTCATAGCCCACGACTCTGATCCATACAA
This sequence comes from Platycnemis pennipes, assembly GCA_933228895.1. NCBI lineage: Eukaryota > Metazoa > Arthropoda > Insecta > Odonata > Platycnemididae > Platycnemis > Platycnemis pennipes. The sequence goes on along the minus strand of OW121855.1, from coordinate 121,637,930 downwards.
CGTTACGCACCATATAAATGAATTCACTAATATCTTTTTTATAAAGATCTTTGCCAACAATTCTTTCCTTTTTACAAATGCTTCTTTTGCCAGTGTTATTCTCCTTCTGATTTTCTACCAGTACCCATATTTTTATTTAAAAAACTTCCTATGTCTGTAAAATATTCCACCTGTTCCAATTTATTACCGCCAATTCGAATATTTAATATTTTCGAAAATCTCACTAATTTCGTTTTCTAATAATTAGTCTTCATTCCAAACTACTCACACTGATCATATAATGCACTTACCAATCACTGTAATCCCATGGCTGACTGATTGACCAACGCTTTATAATCTGCAAATATATCCGACTTGATCAACTTTCATCCCCCCGCTTTCAAACCCTCAACCACTTCCTCCCATGTCTCTCTTACTCTTGGCCTGCTCTCCCCTCTCTCTCGTGTGGCAGGAAGCGTGGGGCAGGAAAGGTTCTCGATAAATTTTGCAGGGTTATGCATAAAATGATTTTCCATTTTTATATAAAAAATTCTTTTCTCGTGATCTCTATGGATCAGTAAAATAGGGAAAAAGGACAAAAAATTATTTTTTGAATGCTCATCGGAAACACCATAATAGAGAAACAGTGTTACAAGTAGTTCACGGAGGAAAAATGATGTCATCCGCTGGAATCGATCCCATACCTTGCATTCACTTGTAAAACCTGCCGTAACCATCACGGCCATGGTGCCACAGTTAGACTACAGTAATATATCTTTACATTTTCCATATCGCTATTTTGCATCAGTACTTCAAGTTGTGCATTTATGTCCCCCGGAAAAGCAGTTCAGATGAGTTTTCACAGCCATTAACACTAGGTTAATGCAATCACTATTATCACAATCGAAGGCCGGAAAGGCAAAAGACAGAGGAGATGGTTCCGAAATACGTGAATACAACTCGGATAATGTTTCCTATGGAAAAGTTGTTCCACAAACATGCGAGAAGAAATATTCTTTCCAATGCATCGTGCCAATCGATAAAATGTATTTAAAATTTTGTTATTCTTCCGGGGATTCACATTTCCTATGCATTTTCATCATTAATATGTGAATAGGGAACGGTCATGGGAACTGTAGATCAGGTAGAAACTCAATTCCGAAAAGCGGCGAAAGCTCGATTTGTTGCATTAGTTTTGAATCCGACTGTACATACTTGTACGAGCAACAAAAAAGAGAACAAACACTGCAATCAATAAACAGGTTTTCACAATTTTAAATATAAATTAAAACAATTGGCATTTTTAAAAAAAGAAAAAAAGACAAATGCGGTGTACCTACTTTGGAAATCATATAAAAATACATACACATAGGTACATTTCTTGATCTACAAAGTATAAATACCACATTTAGTGGTCAAAAAGTAACATGTCATAATATTTCATCTTAAATCTAGCAACGGAAGAACAGTTTTTTTATGTTTTTGGCAAGGTGTTCCAGAGATAACACGCAGTAACTATAAAAGAATTTTGGAACTTCATTGAGCGATGACCAGGAAAATATAGAAATTCAGGATCACATCTGGTACATATGTATCTAGTGGAAGGTTTGGCAGCAATCATGTCGAAAAGATATTCGGGGGATTTTAATTTGAACAAGGAGTAGAGGAAGCACCCGAGGAAGTATTTCCTTCGGGTCTCAACATTGAGCCATCGAAGTTCATTGTAGTAGGAGGTCAAGTGGACATCTCTGCGAAGATTAAAAATAAACATGATGCATGAATTTAAAGCCCGGTGTAGTGTGGTGTTATCTTCTTCATTTAGATTGTTGTAAACAAGACAACAGTAATCAATAACTGGGAAAACTAACGATGAGATAAGCGTTTTCCTAGTGTGTTGAGGAAGAAGTTTTGAATGCACTTTCAGTTGGTGTAGGATGATGTTGATTTTGCGATAAATGTTATTAACATGATTGTTCCAAGACAGACTTGAGCTCATGGTGATATCTAGATTTCGAACAGAGTTTGAGTAGGGAATGAGGGTGCCGTCGAAACAGATTTGAGAGATATTTTCAAAGTGAAAAGGACTGCCACCAATCATTAATTTAGTCTTACTTGTGTTTAGAACAAAGTTGTTTTGCTGGGACCATGCAGAAATGACTTTTATATCCTAGTTCATTTTTACGATTGCGTCGTCAATTTCGCTGGGGAAACAATGACGATATATTTGCAGGTCGTCTGCGTAAAGCATGTACTTCGTGTGCTCTAAGTCATGTGGAAGGTCGCTAATGAAATTGGAAAAGAGCAGGGGACCAAGTACGGAACCTTGCGGCATTCCACAGGGGACTGTAGTCCAGCTGGAAAGGTTCCCGTGAGTGTCCTTTACGGCTTGTCGACTAATGGGCTACATCTTGAGACACGATGGCCTGATGAAGACAATCGTAGAGGGAAAATTAACGGGAAGAATGGAAAAGGCAGGCCTCGTATGAGGTATATGGAGCAAGTTGTGAAGGATGTAAAAGAGAGGAGCTACGTCATATATGAAGAGGTTGGCCGATAGAAGAATCGAGTGGAGGGCTGCGTCGCTAAGCAACCTTAGGATTGTTGACCCATGATGATGATGATGAATAAAATTTCATGTAGAAAAATGAAATTAAAGTTCATTTACTTTAGATTGCCATTATATGTAGAGCCTAAGTACCTAAGTTACTTGAAAGCAAGCATTGTTAGAGTCACAGCATTTTCTGGTTTCAATCGAAGTCAATGTTCGCTGAATAACATTGAATACTGAGAGAATGACCTCTCACTGTCCACTTGGTTTGTGGGTATCCACAAGCTTTACATCGCAAACTTAGCAAACACTGCGTTGTCTTCTTTCATTGAGCAGAGGATTGCCATAATGAGTATACCTGTGTTTTTCGCATTTGTCAGCACATCTCGAACAGTTTTCCTTAATACAACATAACGTTCTCGGAGTGCCAAGATAGGTACTTGATCAACAAAAGTAATTGACGAATTATCTTCAAAGCATCCTGGTTTTACAGGTGTTTTAACTAGAGAGGGGATAAATAGTAATTGCTCGAATTCAAATATTAAATCATGACTCAAACATTTGAATTTCTGGAATTTCGAATACCTCGAATGCTTGAATTGAAATTCATACGCTAAATGTTATTCTGCTGTAATTAATTTATTTATTGCGTGGTGAAAGAAAATGCTAATAAATGATTAAAAATAATTTAATTCTGGTTTTAAAATGTCAAATATATAATAAAATAACTTTGCTTCCGATGATGGACCATTGAATACATTAACTTTTATAAGCGATAAAAAGTGAGCCGAAAGCTTTAATACACCTTCGAGTTCTGGCCAGTTATGAATCAACAAACAAACAAGTGTCAAATTTCAAGTAAATTGAAAATTTATCTAAAGATTGGAGTTGGAAATATTAACCTCAGATCTGATAAAATGAAAAATGGAATTACTATGACCAGGTATACATTTTGCATGTAATTCACGCTCAATTCTGTAAAGGTCTGTGAGGTTAGTACATCGGTGTCCCTAGTTTGATCATCTCTCTTTTCCAAAAAGAGAAAACCAACTTTAATGCAGTTAGGTAATACTGGCAATAATTATTTCTCTCATCTATACTTTCCATGCTGAAAAACTTGCGACAGCAGTGGTCCCACCCAAGTTTCAGTCAGGTAACCAGTTTCAAAGCAAGGTTTTACGAATTTCAAATAACTTTTGACTATCTGAAATAAATAAAAATATGTCATTTTCTTTATTTAGCTGAAATTTCAATTCAACATGAGGGCAGCGAACAGAATAAAAAACACGCATTTCTTGGTCGTCGAAATTTAAGTCACGACAACAGTTCTAATCCAAATAAAATTTCGTAAAAGTTTATCCAGGGGGACAAAAAATTTATTTGCATAAATAAATGTAGAAATGAACATCCTATAAAATACATTTTACTGCATAAACATCGGTTTACTCTTTCGGAAGGTGCAACATCTCAAACTCGGGCATCGTACTCCCGACGATGATTTCGACGGAAAATAGCGACAACGGCTCTTAGTGATAGCATTGTGGAGGAATTAGTTCCCAATAATTCTAACGTACAATTCACTTGCTATTTGCGAAAGTACGATATGGATGAAGAGGTACAATGTGTGACCTCCTATATATTAATGATATGTAACTAGCGTATGCGTAGCTCGTATCGAGCGGCAACCGTCAACCATGTTTACGAGCTTTCTTCGATTTCGAATCGTGACTAGACGTGACTTGTTTCGTTGTGTTATTGTCGTGAAAAGACAAGAGTTTTGCTGGAATGCCATTAGTTAAAGCTGTTGTCTTTCCACCATAAATTATGCGGCAAAACCCATCAACAGACTCGTATCTCCATCGTTTGTAATTTTCGAAAAAGGTCACGTTATGCTTGGTTTAATAGACGTACACTGATTTCAGTGCGTATATTTTGTAAAGGTTGCGCCACCTACGAATGCATAAAAAATTGACAATTTCTTTCGACACTTTGTCCGAAACGTTAGGAAATCGTGTTTTACTGCTTTATGGCTGCATTTTCGTGTAATTTCGCGTTATATCGATAAAGCGATTTCCCTGGATCCCTACCTATCGGTGTCGCTAACTCCCCCGCCGACATTAATGTCTACCGCTGCCATCCAAATCTTGCGCTGTAAACCATTAATATAATGCATTACACTTCCATGGAGAAGAATGGGGACGTTTACTCGGAACCGAAATCGCAATTCTGTACACGAAATCGTTAGATGAAACGAAAAAAAAATTTTGTGAAAGAATTAATCTTCTAACCACAACCATTCACTCACTAATCGAAAATTAAAATAGGCAAAAGGTGACGCCCACCGAAAATGCTGCTGTGATAACATTGACGTCATCTTCCTCCCGTCCTTGACTGTTTTTTAGGAGAAGGGAAGGGAGTGGAGGGGGGTTCTTGGAAGGTCTGCTCGCACAGATGCTGTCGCAACTGCTCCAATTGGCAGAGTCAGCTGTATCCCCCCATTGCGATAAGGCAAAGTAGCTCCGCGGGCTCAGTTGTGATTGGACGAAGTCGATACACGTCAGAGATTGCACCACGCCCACTTTTCCGAAAGGGTTAAAAACATCAGTTTTTCGCCGCTTATAACTCGAGGAATAATTAACGGATCAAAAAACGGAAAAATACGGGTCCTTTTATTTGAAAACTATCAGATTCGGCAGTAAAATAAATATGGTAAACAACCCCATTCCCTGTCGAACAACTTGAAGTTCCCGCAGGGTAATGCGCTTTAGCGACAGTAAATTGTTCTGTACCTTTGTAAGTTGGCAAAGAACTTGACCACGTGCGTGATTTTCAGCTTTTCTCATTGGCGGAAAGTCCATGAATCGTCGTCATCAATTTCGATGTCGTCACTGCCAACTAAGGCCGTACAGACCGTAGATCCTAATCCAGATTCATTCCGAGAACTTTGTTTCGCGTCGAAGGCGTTGACCTCTCTCAGGGCAACAGGGTAGCTACACTACAACAACGCACAGCCAGGCGGCAGGGGCCCTTGTTATCCGGGGGAGGCTGGCGCGTGGTCAAGCGCCTCGGGAGAGGCTTATCACACGCGTACGCCTGGCAGACGCTCATCCTCGGCTTAGGCTCACGCCTCGGCTGGAAAAGCACCAAGTGACCGCAGGCCCATTTCATTCTTATGTCAATCTCAAGTAGCGAGGCATTTGAAGACACGAAGCGTCTCAGGTTTAGCCGCCGCGTCGACTGAAGGAAGGGTTCTCGAGTTTCCCACCAGGGGTCTCAGTGTAGCTACCCGTCGACGCAACAGTGCAAAGAAATCGGAAGAAGCCGGACAAAAGTCTGTAATATATTTCTTTGTGTATTATATATCACACATTTACAACACGAAACATTCACAACATATGAAATTACTTTACTTGTTACTTTTCACTAGCTAGGCCCCACCTTGAGTATGCAGCCAGTGTATGGGATCCTAATGAATTAGGTTTGATTAGAGAACTAGACAGTGTGCAGCTTAGAGCAGCAAGGTTCGTTAAAAGGTGTTACGATAGGTTGAGTAGCGTTTCAGAATTAATAAAATAATTAGGGTGGGAATCATTATCAGAGCGTAGGTTAAAGCACAGATTAAATCTAATAGAGAAATTTCAATCGGATATCTATATTGAAGATGTTAGGCACATATTAAAAACACCAGCGTATTATTATTCGACCAGATAAATAAGATTAGAGAGATAGATTCTCGTACCGATAGATTCAAATTGGGATGTTTCCCTCGTACTATAAGAGAGCAGAATAGGCAGCATGGCAAAGGGATAGGTAGGTGAAATATTGAGTAGTCTATAGTGCATGACGCATGTATTAATCCCATAAATACTATAGGTACTAACAATCGATCTTCACCCCCTGCCACACACCCACGCGGTGCCTTGCAGGGTATCGTGTAGATGTAGAAATTGCCCTCACGAAATACACTTAAAAATTAATCAAACACCAACAAACAACGTAAACTTCTCTTCAGGCTCGCACTTAACAGGCCATACACTTTTTTACTTTCTTTTTCTTTCGAGCCACTTCTTAAATCAAATCAGACACAACACAACAACACCAATAATCTCTCTTCCCACACGAATATATTTATTCCCCCACACAGACACCAACTAGCTCACAAATAATGCCCTTTCTTAGGCACGCGTCACTACTTCGTCTCCTCGCCACCGCATCTATCACTCAACTCCCTGATTCTCGCTCTCCCCTATTGTTTCCTTACCTACCAACGCTTGTTTACTTCCATTATTGCACCTTACATTGTTGATCTCGACGGCTCAATAGTTATGTTACAAGTCCGAAAATGCTTTTACTCCATAGACTTGAAACTTCGCAATTATAAACACAAACGGTTGATAAATACGGAATGGTAAGTTTTTTGCCATATTTATAACCCGTTACTTATTGTTAGATACGGAGACTCAAAGTAAGGGAAAGTTCACAAAGGAAAGGAAAAGCGGCAGTGGAAATACCTGCTAAATACCTTCTTAAAGGGCTGGGCGGTGTCATGAAACATCCTTTTTCTGGAGTAAGGCTGAGGGTGCAGTTGGGGAAGGAAGGCAGAAGGGTGAAGGGCAAGAAAGAGATTTCCGCTTCTGCTAGAAACGCAGCGTGGTACACCGAGAACCCGCACTCTTTCTCAAGGGCTGAGAGACGCTCACAATTTGCGACATGATTCCATCACCGAAGAAAACACTTTCACCTGAGTTACACTCGCTCGAACCTCAAACAATGTCTTCAATATGGAATCTTTAGTGGAATCAGTGACAACGTGCACAGCTTTACAAAAGCGAACTCGAGGAGTAAAGAGTCACAACAACTTGAACAATACGACGGAATCAAGGTATTTCCAAGCCTCGCTGCACGGAGCCAGGTCACAACGCGCGATCGAAAAATGGAATTTATTTTCGGAATCGCAAACATTATTCAAAGATGTTTAAGATAAGTTTATTTACTCTGGGACTATATAATCCCATGGACTACAAGTATAAGACATTTACATTTATTTATATTTTAAGCTACCTAATGACATGCAGGAGACATAATATTAGAGATTGGTATTATCTCTGGAAAAATTACATAACAAGTTTAAAAGCATAACAATTACAATGCTTTGTATAAACAGCCAGTAATATTACATAATTTACAAAAAATAAAACAAAGAAAGAGAAAGTTTACGGAGCAATGTTGAGATACCTTCAATTAATACTCTGGTACAGTTAACTCGGTAGGCCAATTTCGTTGAGCCGATTATATTTTTACAGTTTTGCGTAAAATTTAGTCTGAAAAACGCGTCCGCTATTTTCTGACGTTAGCAAATGTCGACGATAACCTCTGAAACTTATGCATTATATAGGGAACGCAGCATGTAGACTATGCCACCATCTGCATAACTTCTAACATTTTGAAATAAAAATGGAATCGGGCGTATTTTTTGAAAATTTGGTCATGTTTGAGCCTCCGTCTCCATGCAACGGGAGAGATAAATGGCAAAATTCGTATCATTCCGTGTTTATCAATCATTTGCGTTTATACATGCGAAGTCTCTAGCTTTTAAAAAGAAAAGCAATTTTGGACTTTGACAGACTTTTTTCGATTTCCGACCCCTGTTCGACGCTTCGAAGACTAATTCCGCGACCATCTCCAGGGTGAATACTCGGGAGGTACAAACTTCGATACACTAACAATTTGATTGCACATGAATGCATATCTAACAATTGTCACGAAGAATTAGCATCATACGTCTCAGCTGCATGTAAGTAGTGCTTCGCAGGGACTGCAGTTTTTGCATCCAAGCACAATAGGAAGCATTATTTTAATTTTCTCTGATTTACAACGCATGCATGGTGATGGTTCACCCTCTGCCACACGCCCTTGCGGTAGATTGCAGGGTATCACGCATGTACTGATGTAGATTCGCTGCTGATGTCACGCTGAGCGTTGCTGACGCGACATTTCACAGTCAAGAATTCTTTCATGGGACGCCCGTGAATTTTATTGGCTGAAGTTTCCTGGAAAAAAAATACCTCCCATCGTCAGAACTGTTTGGCCGCCTGAAGACGAAATTCCGAACCTGACACGGACCTCACGCCGGCATCTCCACATCACATTCTCCTGCGTCATTTCGTCCGCATGCTTTCCGTAATGGGGCGACTCAGCAGACGCGTAACTCTATCCGCGGTCTACCATTTTCGCCCACTGCGCACACCAATGCCTCACCCAAGCAGCGAAAGAATATTGAAAAATGATTTTCAAATTATTTCAAATAATTTTAAAATGTCATAAGATGGCTAAATTCATGACTTTTTCAAGATTTTAAAATAATTTTAAAATAATGTATGAGGTATTGCTCTTTTTAAGTTCAGAATCATGTCATCTCATTTTGTTGATAACATGTATATGGATATGTAGGAAGGAATGACTTATTTTTTTGCATGAAGTTTTTTTTTAATTTCATAGAAAAATAATATGCGAATATTATTACAAAACAATTTCAAAATTATTTTCACAACACTTTAAAATTATTTTGAAATAATTGGAAAATTATTTTTAAATCATTTTAAATCCTCATATAAATTTGCATATGTATGTACATAATTTTAGTCATATCAAAGTGTTAAAATAAACCAGTATAAGAGTTCTCCGAGGTGAGAGTGAGGTAGCTGACTTTCAAAGCTTCATAGCATAATTCATAGCTTCTTCAAGAGTTAGACATATTTGAAACTTATGTTAAAATCATTTTGGAATAATGAAAAACCCTAATAATGAATAAATAAAGAAAATAATATGAATATGCCTAAAAATAGAGAGCTAATGTGTTTTCAAAATAATTTTAAAATGATTTCAAAATATCCTTACAATATATTTTTAAATATTTTTTTCGTAAGAATTAGCTACTTGTGCACCCCTTCAATGAACTCCGTGTCCGCAGAATTGACGAATTCCCTGAGGATAGCTGAAAAAAAATCCAAAAATAATTGAGAGTCGCCCGGATCCCTTATTCGATACTCTGTGGAATAATCTCGACGTCAACCCAAAATTCAATCCTCCACAAACATCCTTCACTCTACTCAATGTTTCCGCACCAAACAAAACAAATGTCTGTGTCCACCCTTCCTCCATAATTCATTCCCCCATATCTACCCCGGCGAGATCTGGACACGAATATTGATTCAAACAATTTAAATACCGTTATCCCAGAAATGCGGAAATCTGTTGGTCAGATTAATAAGGAAGCTAGGATTTATAAAAAGAGTACTTGGGAAATGTGATGAGAAGACAAAAGAGCGATGTTACTTTTCTCTAGTTAGGCCCCACCTTGAGTATGCAGCCAGTGTCTATGGGATCCTAATGAATTAGGTTTTATCAGAGAACTAGACAGTGTGCAGCGTAGAGCAGCTAGAGTCGTTAAAAGGTGTTACGATAGGTTGAGTAGTGTATAAGAATTAATAAAAGAATTAGGGTGGGAATCATTATCAGAGCGTAGGTTAAAGTACAGATTAAATCTATTAGAGAAATTGGAATCGGATAGCTTTACTGAAGAATGAAACATTGCCCGTTTGAATCTAAATATTGACATGAAACATAGCATAAAACTTGTCTTGATTCTGTTTCTAGGCAACTTGAACGTTGTCACTCTGTGCATATCCTTTGACCTTGGAGATGTTGGTTTTAATGTATGGATTGAAAAAGTATGTAATCTTGTACTATGGGTATTTGCACATTTTGTAGTGACGAAATAATTGTGATTAAAGGCTTTAAGATTTTTAAACCATTTATTTAATCTTTCTTTTTTACTCAGCAACAACGCACATCCTGAAATTTGGCACTGCTGTTGTGTAGGAAATTGTTTCTGTGTTTCAGCAGTTGTAACGGTAGGTGTCATATTCGTCTATTGTCAAGAACTCTGTCAAGGGGACTACATTGTAGTATTCTTGGACTTTGTGGTGTGATTTGTTGTGGTTTCTCGCGCGTTCGCTTTCCCTCGTCTGATTCCATGTTGCCAAATGCACCGCAAACTTCGCACGTGATATTTGAAAATTTAAGGAATATTTTATTTCTTTCGTATATACGGAGGAAATAAGTCGATAGCACTGGTTGATTTTCTCAAAATAAAAATTGTTGACTAATATCCACATTATTTCTGTTTTTGGTGAAAATCTGTATGGTAGAAACGTAAATAACACATTTTTGACCCTTAAGAAGCGGGGTGCGCCATAAGACCCCATGTTAAAAAAACCTTAAATATCTCAAAAACTACATTGAAAACCATAAAATTTTTTCCCGTTGAATTTTATACCATAATTAAAGGAACAAATATTGCAAATATGAAGAAAATCTATACACGTGTAAATTTCGAATCGGCCACCTTAAACGGATTGCACTGTCTTCTTGGAATCGTCCGCAGTGCCACCCTGTGGCAGGTAGAGGAAAGAGTGTCACATCACACGTATGATTTACCGGCATGCAATAGTTTGCCATCGAGTTTTCACATCTTTGGAGGTTTTCACTGTTTAAACAATGAGGAAAATAAATACTTAAATCATATTGAAATTGAACAGCTTAGAATATTCACTCCAGAGGTCTTTTGATCAAGACGGTTAAGAAAATAATTGGGAAGTACCCTTTTCTTGTGTCTGCTGACCTCGTTGTAAATATAGCCTAGCGGTCGAAGATTGCTCGCACTCGCAGTGGTGGCAACGGATTAAGGCAAGACTCATCGGAACATACCTGCATATTTGAAAACATTTCCAGAAATACTTTCCTCCGCATCCGTATTGTATACTACCAGCGTGGTTTCTACAATAACTACTATGAACTGCATGTTTCTAAATGATGATTTAACCTACCACGAATACGTGTTATTTTCCTATGGTGATCTGAAATAACTATTAATACCATTTACTCGTATTAGTAGCGTACGTTTTGTTGATCAGCGAAGTAGAACGCACGTAACGGATAAGACGTATTTTTTTTGCAGGAGTGTGGTTTGAAATGGATCGTAAGTTTGGCAATGAATGCGTGTGCCTTGTCTAGGCTAGGTCTATGACGACACATGCTTCAATCCCATGGTGCACATACTCGGAGTTTCATTCTGCAAATTCCCCATAGGAACAAATTCAACGAAAAGTGAAAGGAACTGTAATTGAACAAATAAATGGGTAGGATGAATCAACTACTAACGTGTAAGAGCGCATCACTTTGCAGCAAAATCCTTCCACCGGCAGGCAAGAGCAACCGTCAATCAATCAGTTAAATCCATCAATAGAATACAGGAAGGAAGAAGGCTATACAGAGACTCTACTGGAAGATCCCACCAACGGAAAAAACAAACCCTTATACTGCAAAGATAGATCGGGAAGTGTGAGAGCCCGAGAAGCGTACCTTGGTGCACACAAGGAGCAACATGCCAGCCACGCTCTGGCCCACCAATCTGGCCTACCGTGGACTGCCCTCCAGGGGGCAGGCGACGAGAAGAACTCGGGACGACTCCATCCGAGATCCCTGATGGCCACCACATCTTGCAAGGGAAGGTTCCCAACTGTAACCGGCGGATCGCGAACAAACTTCGTAGGGTGGTGAAAAACCAAAATTCATTAAATATGTGTCTTCGGAAAAGTGTCCTATAGGCCTTAGTTTTCGAGATATTTGCATTCGAAAATCTTTATTAAAAAATCCCTAAAATGACGCACGACTCAACCCACCATACATCATGTGGCACTTTATAAATGTTATAGTTTAAATTACCAGAACCCTTAAAGAAGTTGTGGCTGGGTGGTAACGTCTTCAGATACTTCTAATTTTCCTCCGGTTTGAGGCTCCCGAGATGAACATTTTTCTCTCCTCCGTAACACAGATTCGTTTCTTCATCGCAGTAAAATGGTTCAATAAAAGTTCGAATTACGTGACATAAATGTTTATAAAGGAGAACGTTACATAAATTTTTATCAAGGAGAAGGTATTTCGGCTTCGTATGTATTCACCCTCTTAGTGACAGGGCCGATATATCGGCTTTTGCTCCACGGGCAAAAAGTGCCACGAGCCGATATATCGGCTGGAGCATAAAATTGTTTTTCAAACTAATTTTTTTGTAATAATTAAATTTATCCTTTATCCAATGTATTATAATATTATAACCAACAAATAATTCCTTTTTATTTAAATAAAAAAACATTACACTGATACCTAAAATAGTAACTTCATATTGTATTTTTTCATAAGGTGCTACAAAACTCTTAAATTTAGGTTGGCACTTTTCGCTAGTACCACCAAATTTCAGTGGCACTAAGAGGGTTAATGTCACAGTAGGGCTTTTTGAGACTTAGGCTTCAGCCATAAGTGCTAGGAGAAAAGCGAGGATAAGTGTGGTCACTTACGGGGTGCCGTCCAATTATTTGGTTGAGGGAGACATTTTAAAATGCTACATCGGCTGCACCAACCAACTTCTTCGAATACACAGTTTGTGAGTAGTGGGTTCTCACATCCAACTGTAGTGGATTCGGCAAGTAATTGTTCGGTTGTCTTGACTACGTATTCTTTTCTGTTCTTGCATACCCATTATTGAATATGAGGTAGTTGTATTATCATACAGAAATTGCAAGTTAACAAGTCATTATGTTGGGGATCGGGTTGGTGTGGTGGCTAGAGTACTGGCCTCCCATCCCGAGGGCCCGGGTTCGATTCCCGGCAGTGGCGGATTTTTCAGTGGAAAACTGGTCCCCACTTGGGTGCCTAGTGGAGGGCATTTCAAGTACAGTACTCCGTCCGTCGGATGGGACGTTAAGCCGTGGTCCCCTTGGCGCCTTTCGTTAAGAGTAGGCTAATGCCGACGCCGGGTTTCTCTCCACCCTTCCTCCGTTCCCTGAAAAAACTCCTACCATTACCCAATTACCCACCTATCCTATATGGCGCAAATGACCTCAGCTGTCGGTCGCCTCCCCTAAATAACCAACCAACCAACCAGTCATTATGTTCGCATATTTTTATTAATGAATCACGGATGTATTATTTTCCACAGAAAGACACACAGATTCATATATTATCCGGTAGTACGCTAACAAACTGCAAGTCTGAAGGCCACACACGAATTATTCTTCAGCATTCTCACAAAGATGACCGGTTGGGAAGTTTGTAAGTAACCACAATTTAGACAGATCGTCTTCCCAACTGGCAATGATTCATTTCTAAACACAACATATACAACTCGTCACAATCAAAACACGCATTACCACTTCCATTGCAAATTATTCTATCAATATCTCCATTGTATTTGACTCCTCGCTGCTAATACACTGCCACCGTATTATATTCTCCATTAATATATTTAATTCCTTCTAAAGCAATCAACTACAATATTTAAAAAAAAAAAACCTTCATCACCACAGTCGTTGAAATTTAAATAAAATTCAATACTTTTATCTTTAGTGCTGTTTCCGCTGCCATATCCTTAAACTTCTCTAAAACTGTTTGAAATGTTACATAACAAACATTACAATAATCGCTTAAACCATAAACAATAATCATTTACAGTGCATGGATGAAAATACTCGCGGCTGAGCTTATAGCCACCGAGTGCTTTCACTGGGTTGCGAATGGTGGGTCGACCTCTAGATATAGAGGTTAGCTGCGAGATAAGTGAGTTTACTCGTCAAATAAGCTGTCATGGACAAAAAGCGATGGCATTCTGAGGGGGTATTGGTCTGTCCCTGGGTAAGATAGGCCTCTAAATAATACAGAACCTGTGAAGATGCCGTGACTTGGAGATGGGAGGCCACCAACAATTACGCTTCTCATCACCCGGAGGAGAGGGCAGCAGCTCTCCTTCATATGAGTGAAGGTGGAGACCACAGTGGTCGGTACAGCGACACTCATTTCACTACAGGCGTGGTAATATTTACTTTAACGGCTGTGGTACTGCGATGTGGAAGGCAAGGGAAAACCACCATATTAACATCCCGAGGAGTCGCAGCTACTCCACTCTTTTCTTTCTTATCAAGACGTGATGGAACCCTCTCGAGTAAAGTACTCCGGAGGTAAAATAGTCCCCCATTCGGATCTCCGGGCGGGGACTACCCGAGAGAGTACATCAGTCAAGTGTGATACACTTTTTAGGGTAGGAACGTGGAACGTGCAATCACTTAGGACCTGCGGGAGACTGGAGAACCTGAAGGTGGAAATGCGGAGAATGGACCTCGATGTATTACGAATCAGTGAAATGAAGTGGCCCGAAGAAGGAGACTTTTGGAGTGGAATTTATAGAATTATTCACACCGGAACACTGAATGGTAACGCTGGAGTAGGCATAATGCTCAGGAAGAGTGCGGGACTGCGTTTGAAGAGCTTCCTGCAATACAGTGAAAGGATTATAATGGTTAAAATTGAAACTAAGCCTACAGATACCATTGTGGTGCAAATTTACATGCCTACGTCGGACTACGAAGATGAAGAAGTGGAAGACGTCTACGAAGATATCACTGAAGTAATAAAACAGGTAAGAGGAGAAGAAAACCTAATTATTTTTGGAGACTGGAACGCTGTCATCGACGAAGGACAAGATGGAAGAATAATATGGATTGGGAAACTGAAACGAAAGAGGAGAAAGACTGCTGGAGTTCTGCACACAACATAAGTAGGTGGTTACTAACACATTGTTTAAAAATCACAACCAAAGAAAATACACGTCGAAGATGCCAGGAGTCAGAGGAAGATTTCAAATAGACTACATTTTAGTGAAGCAGAGATTTAGGCCCGTATTCATAGTCGTTACCTGGGTGTCCTTCGTTCGCTGGATGACCCCTTAGCTCAGAAAGTGTATTCATAGTCACAATGAAGGGGACAGATGTCACCCATCACTCCCCTAGGCTACCGATTTCTTGGGTGCGGCTTCAGGCTCACCCAGAGCTCCCCTAATGTAATTTCAACATGTCCGCTGCTATCACCTTAGGTATTATAAATGAAATATCTCTTATGAAACAACTTACATGCATGAATTTTAGTTTTAGTAATGCTAGTTTTTAATGAGCGGACAGGAATGATTGAAAATGTGACGTCAATTTTCTTTAAAATGCAAATTACATTATCCTCTAAACTTCCCGTATTATGTTGTACAACACAACCAATTTTCAAGAAATAATTGTGAATAATGAATTAAAAGTTGAGTTATGAATGTTGATTATGGAATATAATGCCCTTATTTCTCGATTATAAGAATAAAATACGGATTAATGCATTATATCGGCTTAATTACAATAAATTTTCCTCTTTTAACTCTCTGATTCAGAATGTTGAGGCGTTCAATGTATGAAGAATGTTATAAAAAGCAGAATGGTCGTAATAATTCTCCCGCGTCATGATTTAAATCAAACAATCACTAATTTGTAAAGAATTTCGATCGGAAAAGTACAACACTCGTTGCTGTCAATAAACAAGGCGGAGCGGCGCGAGGAGAAGCAGCAAATTAACTAAAATGTGTTTCGTAAATACTGCGAGGATTTCAAGAATATGGACAATTATGGTGTGCACGAGAATACGGCAGTTAATATGACGCTATCCCCGAGTGGACGTTTACGTGTGGGTATTATAATGTGGAATTTCGATGTTCCTCGTACTGTGCATGACACGTAGCTGATATCAATATGAGTGAACGCGATCTTTGCAACGATATACGACAAGTGCAACGATAACACGTATCAAGTTCATATGTGATAGTAAACAGTGTCCCTTATCGTCATGAAGTTCGGCAAAAGGGAGAGATCGTTCTAACTCACCATGAGTTTCAAGAAACGAACGTCATCTGGGAAGCAGAGAGTGTTCTTCAAAGTATAAGCGACTATCCTGCATTACTGTGTATATAGCCATACATAAGTGATATTGAATTCCCGCCACTGGGACTAATTTAGCCCAGTACTTTCCGGGTTGATGTTAGTGAACCAAATCTGGATTACAATTGCAAATGCTCCACATCCTCTCTTCATAGAGATGATGGATGGGTTTCTATTTGAAATTTAAAATTGACTGTGAAAGAAAATTGTATCATCTCTTGTTATGAAAACATAAACTGTGGCCAGTAGACTATCACATTCTAAGTTGCATTTGTGAGAGTGAGAGAATTGCTACCCGATGTTTACATTTCTGTTGTGGTGTACAGTAAATTAAAATATTATTCGGTAAGCTGTTTTTTTCCATTCAATGGATTAGGGATTGTTATGAGGCATAAAAAAAACAGTTCTTATAAAAACAAGTGTGTGAGATAACGTCAAGAAGGTTGTAATAACAGCTGATTTTTTTAATATGACTGCTGTGGAGGCCTTTAAAACGTAGCATTCCCGAGTGAAATTCTATTTTGATGATATCATTCCCCTAAATTGTAGTTTCGGATAGAATTCTTGCAATAACAAGCTATTGTTAATACATCAGTCACGACGGTACTCCGGTCCACCGCAATTTATATATTCAAGTAATGCCTCACGTATGCCCAACTATGCCATATCTGTCGCGGTTGTATGTATCATCGGTTCTTTAATTTTCTAGTAAATATTTTATTACTTAATGTGTGACTCAATTAAGTAACGCAAGGAACACAAGCGATCCAGTCCTATTTGCTTCATTTCTGTTCGCATTATACGCCTGACTAATATCTTCTCATGCCTTCTTTTTCTCCGAATTGGAGGTTACATTGGTTCGCTTATTTTCAACTTTGTCTTTATACTGCAAGACCAAATCACACAGTATATTTTTTTCGGTGATTGTAAATGCAACATTTCTGCCGTTGGAGACTGCCATGTTTATTTACATAGTTCACCGCCGTTTAACTGTTGCAATTTATCATGACAATAGAGCATCGAAAAACGTGCGGAACCGTTCACGACCGGGTTGACCCGATCTTTTCCTTGAATCACTTCCCCTGGTCAGATGTTACCTTGGTGTGGTTTATGAATCGCGTAGTGAAGGTGACACCCAGGTGTCCTCCGGCCAGGGGAGACCCATGTCTCCCCTGCAAAAACGACTATGAATTCGGGCCTTAGAAACCAAGAGAAGGACTGCAAAAGCTACCCTAGGGCAGGCATCGACAGTGACCATAATTTAGTGATGATGAAATGCCATCTAAAATTCAAGAAATTTAAGAAAACAAAGAAGAATATATGGAAAGTAGAAAAACTAAAGGAGACTCAACATCAGCTGGAATTTCAGAAAGCAGTAGAAAACAGCATAGGAGAGGACCTGACTGAGAAACCAGTAGAAGAGCATTGGGAAAACATTAAATATGGACTACAGGAAGCCGCAAAAGAAGTTCTTGGAAGAAGATAAGTTGTTAAGAAGAAACCATGGATCACGGAAGAAGTCTTAGTGCTGATTGAAGAAATAAGAAAGTACAAGAATGCGAAAACTGAAGAAGGGCCACTTTGCTACAAAAGAATAAGGAACGAAGTAAGTCACAAAGCCAGGAGAGCTAGATAAATGTGGATGAACAATCTGTGCGAAGATGTACAAAACAACCTTACCATTGGAAAGGTGGAAGCTGCCTACAGGATAGTGAGGAACCACTTCAAGGAATGGAGCGCAAGATGCAATGCTATAAGGGACAAGGACGGAGAACTTTTGATTGAAAATGAAGACAGAGTGAAGAGATGGAAAGAATATCTCAAAGAGCTATACAACGGGAACAATCTCAGTACGAAAGTGATTGAAGAGGAAAACGAAGTCGAGAAGGATGATATGGGAGCATCAACATTGAGATTGGAATTCGACACAGCAGTAAGGGACCTTCGGATGAATAAGGCTTCTGGAATTGATGATATACCCGCAGAACTGATAAGAAATGTGGGAGAAAGGACATTGGTCCATCTTTATAAGGTCATCTGTCATGTACTCAACAGGAGAAATACCCAGGGACTTCAAGAAAAACATCATCATTCCTATTCCCAAAAATAAGAGAGCAGAGAAATGCGAAAATTTTAGGACTATAAGTCTGACTACACATGCATCAAAGATATCGACAAGGATCATCTACAGAAGAATAGAACGAAAAGCAGAGGAGTTCCTGGATGAAGATCAATTCGGATTCAGGAAAAGTAAGGGTACAAGAGAAGCAATATTAGCCCTTAGACTGCTCATAGAGAAGAGAATGGAGAAGAACAAACCAACGTTCATTGCATTTGTGGATAAAGAGAAGGCTTTTGACAATGTGGATTGGAATTCAATGCTTGATATTCTGAAAGGAATTGGAGTTTCCTACAATAATCGAAGAATTATCCACAGTTTGTATAAAAACCAAGTAGCTGTGATTAAATCTGGACCCATCTGTGAAGAAGCAAGAATAAGGAAAGGAGTGAGACAAGGCTGTGCACTGTCTCCTGTAATTTTTAATGTTTACATTGAGAGAGCCATCAATGAAGTCAAGGAGAAGTGTTCTGGAGTGAACATCCACGGAGAAACAATCGGTATGCTACGATGATGTAGTTCTCATAGCAGAGACAGAGAAGGAGCTGAATAAGATGCTAACAACCATGGAAAGGACAATGGCCAGACATCAGCTGAAGATCAATAAGAAGAAAACTAAGATAATGGTACGCAGCAAGAGAGAGGAGGCCAAAACCAGCGTTAAACTAGGGAAACAGAAACTGGAAGAGGTGAAAGAGTTCTGTTACCTGGGAAGCCGAGTAACCAACGATGGACGAAGCAAGAAAGAAATAGCGAGTAGAATAGCCCAGGCAAAGAGGGCATTCTATCAAAAGAAGAATCTACTAACAGCTGGAAATACAAGCATAGAAGTAAGGAAGCACTTCATTATAACGTAATCTGGAGCATGTTTCTTTACGGCAGTGAGGCATGGACGATGACAGCAGCGGAGAAGAAACGGGTGGAAGCATTCGAAATGTGGTGCTATCGAAGAATGCTTAAGGTTAAATGGATCGACCGAGTAAGTCCGAAGACGAGTAGGAGAAAAGATAAGTCTGCTGAAAACTCTAAAAAGAAGACGAGACAACTTAATCGGCCACATCTTGAGACACGATGGCCTGATGAAGACAATCGTCGAGGGAAAAGTGAATGGAAAGAATGGAAAAGGCAGGCCTCGTATGAGATACATGGAACAGTTTGTGAAGGATGTAAAAGAGAAGAATTACGTTACAATGAAAAGGTTGGCCGATAGAAGAATCGAGTGGAGGGCTGCGTCGAACCAATCCTAGGATTGTTGACCCTTGATGATGATGATGGATGAAAGCAAATTATTGCATGCGGGAAACTCCATTCTTTCAAGTACAATGTTATATTTCCACGCAGTTGACAGATGTAAGCAACATAAGCAACTTCAGTGTCACACTGTTTACATAAATGTGTCTTTTTTTGCATTGATTATAGAAACAACAATGGACTTTGAAAATATTGCTCAGAAGAATGTGTCTATTGTCGCATTGAGTATAGAACCAACAATGCACTTTGAAACTGTTGCTCAGCAGAATGGGGTAACAATTGCAGTGGTTGTCCAATTCAACTAGTTGGAGATAGACCCTTTGCGAGAGCATTAAATTAAATTGTTTGCTATGCTTGGTAGGCGTCAAAAGTTGACCGAAGATATTGAATTGTTTGTTAACGTAAATGATGTTTCATTTCCTGAAGATCTGGGGAAAAAATTATGTGACTGTGGCATTGGAGCATTTTTTAAGTGTTCTTGGTGTAAAAAGTATTTTTGTTTCTCCTGTTTTTATGATAATTATCACCAAAGTGACTGTTCTGGGGAATGAAATTACGAAATGTTTATGCATAATTTCTTACAGTGAACATACATTCACAAAATAAAGTAAATCTTTAAAGATTTTCAATTTGCTTAAATAAAAGATTATGTGCCAAGTTTAAATGCGTAAGATATATTTTTTCCATCCGCATTTGTTATTCATAGTGAATATGTTCTCTAATGTACATTTCTTCTAGCACCCTGTTTCTTAACCCTTTCGTTGCTGTGAACGTACCTAGTACGATTGCACGGTAGGCTGCTGTGAACGTACTTTTTCATTCTCACTGTAGCGCTTTCACTTTTCCGCCGCATGTGACGAGTAGGTTTCTGGAGAGTGAGACGCAGCGCAAGGGTTAATGCTAATGTCAAATACTATAATATCGATTGACTGGGGTAGAGGGGAAGTTCTGCATCTTATAGAGCCAACTTCTACCCAGAATTTATCCTCGACAATCAAGCTGCACATTCCAAAAAAAACTGATTGATAATGGTGTATGGAAAATAGAAGTTGCTAAGGTTTACTTAAAAAATTAGGAAAATTAAGGAACGAAATTCGGGGATAATAAATTTTTCAAGGTCTTTAACCAATTCAGAAAGAAGGCGAAGAAGCCTGTCCATCTAACGTCGAGGGATGCCCATTTCATGCAATCATTTTATCACAGCTTTTATTCAACGAGCTTCGTCTGCAACTGAAAGCATCAAGGAAAATGTCCATTCAGCATACGAACGAGTGTACCGATACTAAAGTCGAGGTAAATGTTCTGACAAGTGGTGAATACAGGTATTGCCGCACACAAAGCATCAGCTTGAGTTATGAGTCTCATAATGACCCATCCACTCCATCGCTGGACTTGAAGATTACGCCGAGGAAGGAGCAGGGGCTGGGTATGTGTGTGGCGGGTGGCGTTGTGCGTCTTTTTAGGCGTTTTTAAAGATATTCGATGGTAAATATGTATCTCGAAAACTAAGACCTATTGGACAGTTTTCCGATGACATGTATCTAATGAATTTTCGTTTACTACTACCCTACGAAGTTTGATTGCGATCCACCGGTTACAGTTGGGAACCTTCCCTTGTCAGTCTCCTTCGATATCGTTTCTCCATTCACAAAAGTGCCCATCAAAGACTCATGTCGACATTTTAAGGAAATAAGTCAACTTCAGACTAGCGGCCGACTTCCCAAAAATGGTTCACTGCACTCCGACACAGCGTCAACTTTCGGAGCGGACATTTTAATGGACAGAAGGATGGAGCAGCAATGGGTAGTCCAGTTATAGCCACCTCTCCACAGAGCGCTCAGAGAAAGATGCCCTGGCCTCCTGAAGCCTCAGGCCGCTGGCCCCCAATATGTTGATGACAACTTCGTCATCTGGCCACATGGGGATGAGAAACTAATTATCTTTAAAAAAAAGGGATTAACTACATGCATCCATCAATTCAATTCACCATGGAAGTGGAAGAAAATGGATCCCTGCCTTTTTTGGTGGTCTTGGTGCAGAGAGGTGCCTTTCTCGGTAGGGTATAAAGGCTGTTTTACACGGTAATTGAAACTGGGCAAGTTGATGTTGATTCCGTTTGAGCAGTCATCTGCGAAAGTCCGTGACGTAGAGAATTGCGAGGACGCTTGCTTGACAGCTTTAGTGACAGTACAATCGTCGGTGCATTATGTCAGTGACAATTTATACCATTCAGTAGCGGTAATACCCTCAATATATCGCATAACGTCAAGATCTGTGAAGTAGCAATTAATTGGACATGAAAGATGCGATAAATTACCGCCACTTTAAAATATGTTTTAAGCCATAGTCTAAACATAATAGTGGAGACCCTAGCCCCGTATACTTAGCCCAAAATTTGCACCACGAACGAAAAGATGTGGGCCAAGGTAACAGGTTCTTCCTTTACGCACGAAATTTTAGCTTACACGTGATTAATCACCCAACTCTTTGATTATTGCACTTTATTCACTACCTAAGGAGTTGAGTGCAAACAAAACCACCCAACTCAATCGTCAACAACCTATTTAATTGCTAGAATTCCCCAAGCAGTCCGTTGCCGCTACATCTGCACCATCTGGTGAGAGAAATAAACTTCAAACTTGCGCGAACCCGTGCATCAGATTAGAACATGTTCTAATTTGCTCGCAAGCATTCGCGCAGTGGCGCTGCGTGTCCTCGCAAGTCGTCGCTATACTCGGCGCAATATTTCTTGCGCAAGTGTTCTCGCAAGAGCCTGTGCAGTATCAGTGACCGTGTAAAACGGCCTTAAGAGATGAAAGCACACACAGACAGGTATGCACAGGCATGCAGCAGCCTACCACTAACACCACCCAAGGCAGGAAGCTGCCTTAGTAAGAACTCTGGTACAAGTGGGAGAGAATTGCATGTGAAGAAGACTCGTTGAAAGTGGACTACACCCTAGGGGAAAAAATTGCTACTCTGATTCTTACGTCAGGAAAAACATAAGAAAGAAGGCACTGAATTTCTCCGGTACAGATTGCTCCAAACCTGCGGTACAAGTCGCTATCCCCTACGTCTCTGGAAATTCGGAACATATTTCCCGATTACTTGGGAGGGCAGGCACCGAGACACTGCATGCAGGCAAAGATGAAAGACATTTTGACATGAAGTAATTTTTTCACATTCCAAAAATCTGTATTGGAAGCTAATTACAATTGAATTGGTAACTAACTGATGACATCGAATGGAAGATGATGTTCAAGATAATGGAAGCAACTGGAATAGACTACACACTGACAGAAGAATGATCCATACTGACCTCACACCCAGTCCTCCTGAGGTAAGATTTTCACAGGATTTATTTAAAACCACAAAAGAAGTAATTTAGCGGACCAAATGTTTGAATTATTTTTTTATTTTAACAGGGAATTAATTTTTTTGTGAGCTTGTTGTGAAAGAAATAAATGTGTATACTGTAAGTCCTTCACCCTGTTCAAATTATATTACCGTGAAAAATGGTCCCAAAGCCATCAACAAACACGTTGTGAGAATTCTCAAGCCTCTGAATTCATAAAAATAGCATTTGGATTTAAATTTAGTTGTAACAAAGAATTTTAATTT
The DNA here is from genome assembly GCA_933228895.1 of Platycnemis pennipes. Taxonomy (NCBI): domain Eukaryota; kingdom Metazoa; phylum Arthropoda; class Insecta; order Odonata; family Platycnemididae; genus Platycnemis; species Platycnemis pennipes. The sequence continues at coordinate 121,614,553 of OW121855.1, read as the reverse complement.
TCAAAGTATGGTGATCTCTATCATAAAGTATGTATTTTGAAATTACTTTCGCATTTTGTATGAAAAATAGACTTTTCCCAAGTAACTTGTATTCTTTATTTAAAATACAGTGTTTGCGAGAAATTTGTGTTTTGTACCCAAAATGCAATTAAAATGTATTAGTCCCATCTTTGTTACATTTTAATGATGAGATCTCATGCAAACCATACCACCTTGAACAAAGGAACATATTTAGAATGAATCATTTATATATCTACAATGAACATACGTACAGTCGCCGCATAAAGTCTGGCGACATTGACAAGAGCGCCGAATAAAGGGAACTATGATTTTGTGTGGCTCCACTGATTCAAACGTGTGGGGGAGGGAGGTGAGGAGAAAGGGGCCAGAGAGCAGTCGTGAATCAGAACCTCGTCTTGGAGGCAAGCGAATTAAGAGGACTTTTGTCGTCCCATCGAACTAAGGGACTTGCTTATTTCCCGTAAGGAGTCTAGTGTAAGAGATGGATACGAATCAGACAGTATTATTATTATATTATTATTATTTTATGAGAAAATGTTTAAACTATCTTATTCTTGTAACCGATTTACACTTTGTCGTCGATGTTTCTAAGGAATATGTAATTTACGTTGAATTTCATTCGGTTCTTTTCCGAGCATTGCTAAGGCCTTTGCCATTGCCATCTCCGAAACCATCCGAACCAGTGAACCGAAAACCGCCCAGCCCTAGAGTGAGCCCTCCCTTCGCGCACACGAAACTCTGTCATTGTTTGCACCTTGCACAGGTTCACTGCGCTAAGCATGCACTCCTAGCAGCCCTGCTATTGACAATATTTATCATAACATTTGCAAATTTACGTGCATTCATTGACGTTGCCATACTAATAGTGGTTTGTTCATTAAATTTTGATCGTGATTAGCAATAATGGTATGATGCCTTCAATTCTAAACTAAGGCTTAGAATTTAAGGCACAACAAAATCAAGGGTTTGAATTCTATGTTTTTATTAGATCAAAATAGGAAGTTGAGATTTATTTGTGGAGAAATTTCATATGATTCAATCAGATTTCTTCATGGCAATCCTATTGGGATTAATTCATTTCATAATTTATTGCCAAGAAAACCTAAATGTGTTGCAGGTTTGCTCCCCAACACATACTGAAAACTAAAATATGCAGGCGCGTATATCTACGACATAAAAAATGATCGTGTGATTCAGGCTTTACATTACACCCCCTACCGGAAATGGGCAAGTCCCTCAGTTTGACGGGACGGCAGAAGAAGTCCTCTTATATCGCTATCCCCCAAGACGAGGTTCCGATTCACGATTACTCTCTGGCCTCTTTCTCCTCACCTCCCTCCCACCCCCTCCTCTTTTTCCCCCCACCCCTAACGTTGGAATCAGTGGAGCCACACAAAATCGTAGTTTCGTTCATTCGGCGCTCTTCACAGTGTTGCCAGACTTTATACGGCGACTGCACTCCTATCCCAGCACAAGGTGTAAACAGAGTTTCCACACTCTCAGGCTGAAAATGCCACGACTTCAAACCAGGGATGTGATCCGAAAAGGCACTTTACGTTTCGTGCCGTACCTGGGAGGCACCCGAACTCGGAGTCCGAGCCTCGGCGTTGAAGGAGACCCAACCCTTCACCACGGGTGCTCTATAGCACCAACTGACCTGTCACACTATAGTTTATAACTTCTTAAAGTTAAACATAAATCACAAAGCTATGTTCGTATTTGCGTTGCACTAGTCACGCTGTGAAGATGGTCTTTTCTTCACAGTCATATGATCGATATTAACCACTTTACATGCTTTAGTATTTTTAATGTACATTAAACTGGCTTGGTTTACTAATGAATGTAAAATGGTTAATATATATCATATAACTGTGTTTAAAAAACCATTTTCATCAACGTGAATAGTACAACACAAAGATGAACATAATTGTGCGATTTGTGTTTAACTTTAAGAAGTTATAAACTATAGTGTGACTGGTCAGTTGGTGCTATAAACCACCCGTGGTGAAGGGTTGGGTCTCCTTCAACGCCGAGGCTCGGACTCCGAGTTCGGGTGCCTCCCAGGTACGGCACGAAACGTAAAGTGCCTTTTCGGATCACATCCCTGCTTAAAACCCACTCAGCTCCCTTGAACAGCAAGGCGATGAGGTTCATCTTGACAGTATTGCTGTCACCAAAATCACCAAGATCGCCAAATCCAAGGCCTGCTCAAACTACGCTATCATAGTAACCTTCCCTATTTCACTTTGATTGTCTTCACTGGTTCACTAATTGTAAAATCCACAGGGAAAGTGGTCCGTTTTAATAATGTTGGCACACGTTGAATAAAGTATGAGGTCAGCAACTCCTTTTACAGTCAATCAATGAAATACTATGGATGGACGAGTGCTTTCAGCCACTTTCAGCCCACTTGGCACTTGTCCCAGAGGCAAAACCACACACACACTCACCACTCTACATGCCCTTTCTTCTTCTTCCACGGACAGGAAATGCACATTCAATCGCAAAATGATGAATTCCAGAGAGAATTTCCTTGGCATTGGCTCCTGCAAATTCACTTGGGATGTTTATATTTTCCAGACGAGATAAGTTGCTGCCACACTCGTCCACACGGATACTCGAAGTCATCCACAGACTGCTGCTTCAAGCGCGTGCTATATCCAGGATGCTGTCAAGCAAAAGCAAACAACAAAGAATTTTCAGTACACACCCAAGATAATGCACCCAATTATTATCGTCATAATGCACAGGATGAAGGAAAAAGATAACGCCAAGCGTGGAACCAAGAAGATGGGAGTCCAAAGTTGAGAAAAAAAAGAACTCCACTGGTGCTAAATCAGGAAAATAGGGTGGTTGGTGTAGCACAGCTGTGCCCAGTGTAAAATGTATGCATGAGGAGTGCCAAGCGCAGGGGGGAATGACCACATTCAGGCTCAATCAGCCTCATGTCGTCCCTCCTCTCCCACCTCCTCTCTTAATCGCTGCATCACATGCCATTAAACTCGTTAAAGATGGTTTAACCTCATACGACACTCTGAAGGTCAATGGACAATTTTCCCAAAGAAAAACACTCACTTTCTTGACTTAAATCCTCACCCAACATTGATAGCCATACAGAATGGGGGCGTTTACTCGGAACCGAAAGAGCAATTTTGAACATGAAATCGTTCGGTGGAAATGAAAAAAGAATTTTAGTGAAAAAATTTATCTTCTGACCACAACCATTCACTCATTAATCACAAATTAAAATAAGCAAAAGGTGACGCCCACCGAAAACGCTGCTGTGATAACATAGATGTCATTTTCCTCCTGTCATTGACTCCTTTTAGGGGAAGGGAAGGGAGTGGAGGGGGATTCTTGGAAGGTCTGCTCGCACGCTGCTGTCGCAACTGTCCTATTGGCAGAGCCAGCTGTGTCCCCCCCTTTGCGATAAGGCTAAGTATCTTCGCGGGCTAAGTTGTGATTGGACGAAGTCGATACACGTCAGAGGTTGCACCACGCCCACTTTTCCGAAAGGGTTAAAAACATCAGTTCTTCACCGCTTATGACTCAATAAATAATTGACAGATCAAAAAATGGAAAAATAAGGGTCTTTTTATTTTACAAACTCTATCAGATTCGGCAGTAAAAACAATATGGTAAACGACCCCATTCGCATCGTCTTCAAAGTACGTATATCCAGTCTGCTTTTAATGGCAGATATCACTCATAACACTGAGTATGGTACATGCAATCTTCTCCATTACCTTCTTGCAGCACCTTTTGTTTCTGTAAATGCACAGCCCAAATTAGGACTAAATACGATGCTAATGAATCGCTCTTCAAACATATTGATTTTCTTTCACAACAAAATCACCAATCATAATACACCACTTGACTAAAATGCTTGCTCATTGAAAACTAAAAAATGTAAAGAAGAGGCAGCAAACAGCACATTACATCTGAACAATTGTTCGACACAGCACTACTACGCAGAGAAGTGAGTATCGACTCACTGGCGGACTATTTTGGAATTTCAGTTTCTTTTTGGACAAACCTCCTGTGCAGTGAGAATAACACGAAGAGTTTAATGAAGGCCACAAGAATACTTCCTGGATGATGGCCTTTTTATCAACACCAAAGTCTTGTTGACTGCAAATACACCACAAGCAAGTGACACCACCTCCAAGAGTGATTTCTGAGGCCAAAAAGATAATGCCCAACTTGCAGAGTGAAGGTCTCCATCGACAACCACTGTCAACCAAAATATTAAGTGCACTTGAGCTTGAAGGGTATTAACGAAGAAAACAAAAGACCTACAGAAAATTCAATTACATCATGTGTTTACTCATTTAATTCTATGTTAATTATTGTAAATTTAAATTTTTTGAATTATATTATTGTATTTTAAATTACAATTTTAATGGGCAAAGTGACTTTTTCTATGTTTTCATTATTACACCTTATCTAAAAATTTATTCCTCAAAAACCTGTCAGCCGATCAAATCTAAATTTTAACACAGTATAAACAAGTGTTTCATTTTTTTTCTATAAATTTCAGAATATTACCTACCTGAAAAATTATATGTTTTCTTGGCCAAAAAAATTGTTTTTCTTGACCCTGGGATGGACAACAAATGCTATCCTAATTGCACTGTGGTCCTTAAATATGCAAATGTTATAATATATCATCAATAAGTACGTAATTCTACCAACTTTTTTACATCACTTTGTATTTGTATGGGCTAGAATGAGATGGGTCAGCGGTTATTTGTTGCTGTGAAAGCTGAGCGACGTTGCTCTATTCAGTTTATAGGTGGTAGAGGTGACATATTTGTCTGCTTGGGATTGTGAATCATTGAAGTCCAGTGAATCATAGGAGCATTGAACAGGGTGGGAAATAGTGAGGAGGCAGGATGGTTCGGACACTTTGCAGCGTGCCATTCTGGATGAATGAAGCTAGTTCATAAAATGTTACACATGCACTTTGGTACATTTTGAATTTCAGGATTAGGGATACTCAAACTATACTCATACATTCCACATTCTCAAGAGAACAATTTGACAACTTGTTAATAATATTTTGTTCACCCCATGTAAATGTTATATATCGGTAGTCCCGACACACGACCGTCCGACTTATGACCATCCGAAGTTACGACCAATATTATTTCAAAATATAAGATTTAAACTGCTTCAAAATTTATTCTGGAAATGTTACAGAAAGTGTGTTCAAAGTATGGCAACAGGCTACTGCCGAGAAACATATCTTTAGCAGCGGTATTACTAGGGTATAGGGCCGCTCTAAAAAAGATAATTATTTCAACAACTAAGTTTTTCATCTCATACAGCATACAAACGCAAAGGAGTCATGGTGCGTAGAAGTAAGGGAAATCTGCTCCACACAATTGTGACTCAGTAAAATAAATATATATGTAACAAGAGATTGCATCACAGAAAATTAAAGTCGCTACAATGTACTCAGGTTCGCTACAATGTGTTCGAGGGTCTCTATAATGTATTCAACAAAGGGTCGCACGATCAGCACTGTTGGGATATTGCAAGAAGGCAGTCACAAGGACCGCTAAGGTAGTTGAGAGGCTGATGATTCACCTGCACACAGTTATCAAGTGCGCCCGGCCACCATAAGTGTCTTTATTGTGTGTGATAACCGTGTGATGTAAAATGCCACCCAAACAAAGAATTGGTTGTGTGAGCATTGGTGAAAAGAGAAAGGCATTGGAAGATGAGGTAGCCATTGTGAAACAGTCTGATGCTGAACAAACTGTCACATCTTTATCAACCAGTTTTGGTCTGACGAAATCCACCGTTAGTACCATCATAAAAGACCGACTCTCTAGTCTGGATGTTTTCTAAGGTACAAACGTGCGTATTTGCATAATGTAAAAGTAAGTGGGGAGGCTTCCAGTGTCGATGAATGTGCCGCTGAGTTGTTTCGGGAGAAGTATGATGAGTTGGTAGCGATGGGTAATTTTTTGCCTGAACAAATATCTAACGTTGATGAGACAGGCCTCCTGTTGAAGAAGATGCCAGATCGTACCTAGATCCACAAGGGAACAAAGAGTTCAGCTGGATTTCAAGCTCACAAAGACAGATTAACACTTTTGCTGGGGGGAAATGTTGCAAGCCACAAGTTGAAACCATTGTTGATACACCATAGTGAAAACCCAAGAGCCTTCAAGAATGAGGACAAGAAAGATTTGCCGGTATATTTCCGGTCCAATAAGAGATCATGGATGACGCTTGGGTAGTTCAAACACTGGTTTTTACTCCCTTTCATTCCAAAAGTACAGGCATACTGTTTGGTGAAGAATATTCCCTTTAAAATTTTGTTAGTTTTAGATGATGCACCTGGACATCCCCAGTATTAAAATGACCTGCACCCAGATGTACAAGTTGTTTTCATACCTCCTAATACAACATCTGTCATCCAACCAATGGATCAAGGAGCAATCGCAACTTTTAAAGCCTACTACTTTCGAAACACATTTGCAATGGCTATAGAAGCAACGGAAAAAGGAGAACGATCATCGAAAGACTCTTGGCTGGGTTATAATATTCTTCATGCCATACAAAACGTAGCTGCGGCATGGGAAAAAGTGAGTGAAAATTGTATGGATGGCATGAGAAAAAAGTGCTTGAAAGGTGTGCCGATGGTTTTAAGGGATTTGAGGAAGAAAATGCTGTGACTACCACCAGTAAAGATATTATATAGATGGCAAAAGCACTGGACTTAGAAGTGGATAATGAAGATGAAGATGAGCTTCTGGAAGCTGGCAATGAAGAACTATCAAATGAGGACTTATTGGAGTCTGAATCAGTGAAGATAGCAGAGCAAGAATGGCTAACAATAGACGAAGAGAATGAAATTTCTCCTCCAAAGATATTCTCAGCAAAAACTATGGCCAAAGCATTTACAGTAGAAACTCGAAAATACGAACTTTGAAATTACGGAATTTTGATTTTACGAAGCAAAATCTTCGGTCCCCACCCAAAGGGTATCTAAGTGTACGTAACAGTACGCGATATTACGAAATAACGAAGTTTTAAAATTACGAACCTCGGATCTTGGTCCCGACGTGAAAAAGTTACTCGTTTATACGAATAATGATGGATCACGGTAACGTTTTCCGGTGCTCCTTGTCAGAGTTAAACATCTAATTAATCATCGTCGCCTAATACATTATGCACTGAATGTATTACCTGAATAATATCTCATTTTTCAATGCTACAATAGTAAGGACGACTTTGAATCGTAGCTCATCAAATATGAAACCAATCTGATAGGGCTGTGCGAGCAGGGTTTCTTTTAATTCGAGCGAGATCGAGCGAGAATTTGAAAAAATCTTGAATCTCGAGCGAGATCGAGCGAGATTTAAGCACACTGAAATTGCAGTAGAGACTTTTATCTATGCATGTACTAATTTTGTACTTACACAAACATAAATTTAAGCTTAAGCATTACAGTAGTCTTCATTTTACGTAACACCTTGGGACCGAAAAATGGGGTGTTATATAAAATCAAGATATGAGTGGATTTTGAAAATTTTGCAAAGATTTCACAACGTTTGAGAACACAATGACATTGGAACTAGTTTCACTACTAAGGGATCATTATTGCATACATATTACACTGTAAAAATTAAAACTATTTTAATTATGGTGGAGAGATAATTATATTTTAAATCAAAATGTACAATAGAATTTCAAAACTTAATCATCTAGCTTTTTGGCTGCTCAGGCAAAAGTACAGATTTAGCGTTTAAATATGTGGCAATCAAGTGTTAATCAAGGCATGCAAGTGGAAGAGTATGAACTGAACAGAGATAAAATTTGAAAATAAGGCAGTTTAAAAAAGTTATCCAAGATAATTTAATGAAAAAGGACACCACTCAAAGAAAGTTAACTAGCATTGCATAGCAAACAAATAAACTGCCTGGGCAAAATGATAATGAAGAGAAACCCCTCTGAAAGTAAAATTTCATTTACAGAATCAACTTTAAAAAAATATTTTGTGATGTCTTTTTTGCATTTTTTACCATTCCATTTTGAGTGGATTACTTTTTAAATTTTTCTTAAACTATCTATTAAATGATCATCAACTTCGTGAAGTAATGGGAAATGATGCAAGGTATTTAATGGCTGGAGGATGTCTTCTTTTTTGAGATGATGCCCTCATCACTTTCATCTTCTTCATCGTCACGCAGCACTTCATTTAAACTTGTGGAAATCAAGTATAAATCAAATGTGTTTATGAAAAATCATGAGAGCCCGTTGAAATCTATCCGCGAAATAGCTACACGTCGCACCAATGCATAGAAATGTTGGAACATTGTAGCACTTTTTCGCACTTGTTAGAAATCTGTCAGTTCATCCATTTCGATGAGGAAAATTCATTATTCTCATATTAAATTTCGTCTGTTAGATGGGATAACTAATAAATCCAAGCAACATTTTGAACGGTAAAATTTCGTATTCCGCCCTTTCGCAGCGAACTTAACCGCGCCCACGCGTAGATTTTTCAATTGAAGCATAAGAATGTCATTAATAAATGGCGTAGATCTTTCCACGCAAGTGAACTAACGGCATGTCAACATCGCTTGCATGTCGCTGCTAAGCGAGATGCAAGCAAGCATGAAAAGTGTTGGCTGCAGAAGCCCCAAAATGTGACCCAACTCCTCCCCCACTAGTGGTGGCCACCTGGGTCGAAGCGAAGCTGGGCGGGGGTAGACACTGATAAGGCGGAGAGATCTTCTCGGGTTACTCTCTCCTCTTTCTCACTGAATGAGTCACGACCAGATGAATTTCGTCGTGAAGAGACGAAGAACTCTTCTTGGGTGAAGGGGATCTTCTGGGGAAAACCGGTTTAGTTGTGTCAATTATGTAGACCCGACTGAGGGATCGACCCTAAAAATGACAACGTTATCGTTTCCCCGCCCCGCTCGACCCTTCCGTGTCATGCGGACAGGGGTAATCTCCAATCTTTCGTCTCAGCATGGTAGATGCTTTCACTGTGTGTCCGTGGTCAAGCATTTGTTTACATACTGTGTGGATATATAACGATAACAATAAGTATCACAATATTTGTATCATACTGGGAACGTATGAACTCTGAGTTACATTTATAAAGTTTTTTTTCTGTGCATTTCCACATTTTGAACGGAACTCTATAAAAAAAATTGTCGAGTGTTCATTTAGCAAAAATTTTGTTAATAATAACGGTAAAGTTCCGTTTAAAATTAATAAATGCAGAACAGAACATTCGGTATGAACTGCTGGGCCTGTATTTTCATATTATGCGGCAAATATATTTAGTAAATGAGTAAAAGAATAGTTGGCTGAGTGGGAATGGTACTGAGAAGAGGGTCGTTATCACCGGTCTGCCGAGTGATCGAGGAAAGGGTCCGGCTTCCCTGACTTGTGAATCGAGATAAACGAGGAGTATGTCTGTGCGATTCCTTGCCGAGTGAGTTCCGTACGGAGAAATACTACAAGGATATGCTCACGGTACTAATGACAAGGGAAGCCTTTTTCATTGCAAGGCTCCGGCGCGAAAGGGTACTTAAAAACAGCGCAGGTAGCATCTACGATAACATCAATTGTAATTGTCATTTATTAAAAATTGTAATTTCTTTGACTTAAATTACAGTACGTGTTCGCTATCATTTTCATATTCCTTGGTTCTTCAATTCAATTTATTTTAATTTTTGGCTAACCCGAACCGTGTATCGAATTCCGCTTAAAGCTGTAGATTGGAAAAGTACAGACAACGCAGCTTAAACAGACCGATATACGTAGACATGGGGAAGGTAGTGAGTGAACATGTTTATACCGGAAAAATTTGTTGCCAAGCATTTAAGCGAGTTTTAGCCATCTGATACCATCAGTTGTGATGTTTTATATAATTCTACAATGTCACATATCTTTCCAATTGCCTCGGTTGTTGGCATCGGTCAAGGACAAACATTTACTTTATTCCGCTCAACAACGCGCGCAAGTGTCAAGACATGCGTGCTTACAGGCGACCCCTAGGCGAGCTTCATCTCGCCTCTCGGAACAGCTGACAGGGTTGCTATCTCAAGGTCATAAAGCAGCTTTGCGTGAGCATTCCGGGATTCCGGCGCATTTACCATTGCGTAAACAAGTAAACACCTTGAACCCATAACTTTTGGTGCTGAAAGATGGGAAAATAAAATAATAATGTATATTCCATTAAAATGCAATGTATTGATTCGTTACGGTTGAAATTCACCGTAGTACAGCATTATATTGAAGATTTCCTTTAAAGATGGGCAAGAATAACCGGATTTTTCTGTAACTTTTTTTTACTTATTGGGTTTATGCTAGTTCTAGAAGTAGCCTACGTTCATACGTGCCTATTTTATGCGTCATTTACTAGTAGGCACTAGGCCTCCGATTACGAAATAGAGCAGGGACTCGGTTAGGCCCCACGCCGAGGCCTAGGGTCTCCTAACTTCTCGCGTCTAGGCCTAGGACTAAGAGACATCTCTGCATTTTGTGGCGTGACATCATGAAATTATCATGCAAAAGGAAGGGAATAAATATAAATTTACCAAGTCGCATTTTAACGCAAGACCCCGTAAAATTACGTCCACCACGACGGAGATCTCGAGACAAGTTCGAGACTCGTTTTTCGAGCGTATTGAGCTCGAAATCGAGCGAGATTCGAGCAGCACTTTTATCTCGCTCGAATCTCGAAAAGTCGAGACTCGCACAGCCCTACAATCTGACATAAAATGCGTTCGGCTTAGTAACCACGAGTCCACAGAGTTGCCAACGAGTAAAGAAAACGCAAATTTGTAATTTAACTAAATACACATTCTCCCACATCGCCCAGCCACGGAAACAGGATGTAGGCACGTGAATGAAACCACCTGGCCGCGTCGTCTAGCCACGACGTCCAGACGCAGACAGTTGGACGTGGCCGCTGGACGCCCCAGTGAAACCAGACCTTAAGGACGACTTTGAATCGTAGGTATCGTAGCTCATAAAATATGAAACCAATCGGACAAAAAATGCGTTTTGCTTTGTTACCACGAGTCCACAGAGTTGCCAACGAGTAAAAAAATGTAAAGTAGTCGTGTACGGATATACTCGCCGGTGAGAGACTAATTGCTACAACCAGCATTTTCCTCTCATGATCCCTGGCATTTGTTACCAGTTCTCCCAAACATAAATCCATGATGAATATTCCTGGTATAGAAATCGTTATCTGCGCGTTTGCAATAACTATGACATGTATCGGAGATGGTGCTATGTTGTTCGAGTGGTAGATTCAGTCGTGAATATAACCCAAAGAAGTTTTTTTTCTTTTCACTATTTCAGACTGATTACACTCAACCTTGCTCGACGGCATATTTATTCCGGCTGGCAATAGTTATCATCGAAGGACTCATGTTTAATTTACCATCCTCATTGAGCGTTTTGATGTAGTCATCGAGCAAGGCTCTTCATACGCATTTCCCTTCCCTTTTTCCACCGCCAACAGCAAAGAAAATCAGAGAAAGTATGAGTTCGCATGGTTCATAGGGCCACTTAGTTTAACGCACGTTAATTCTAAAGGAAGACTAGTTCTGGGTGCATGCAAAATCAATGGGACAAAACGCTCAAGCACCCATATATATATTCATATCGGAAAATGATGTACCCTTCTCCCCTTTCACTCCCAACATAGCGATCGAAGAAATATCCTAAAAGACAGATCACTAGGCAGTCCCCACCAGGAAAATTCACCCAGCTCTCCTTCTCCTTTGCTCCAAAACCTCGGCATACTCTCCCCCATCACCTTTCTCTCTCACTTGCGGCTAACCTATCCCTCCCACACTGGCTATATTTCCCCTTCAAGTGACCCTCCGTGACCCCCCTTCCCGCTCTATGAGTGGGCACAAGCCATCCCCCTCACACCCAAGCCCCCGTGCCCGCCCTCCGGGATATCAGGCCCCTTCGAGTGCCCCTCCGTCCCACCCCCTCAACACTAAGCTAGCATGAGATGCCCCACGCTGACTTTGCAGGCCCCCCATACCAGCTCTTGGGCCCTCTAAGAAGTTCCCTCCCCAATCTCAAGGAATCTGTGCACGCCGATGGGTCTAACTCAGCGTAAATATCGTTTTGCGGGCATATCTTGATTCATGGTAAAAGCTCCACTCACCAGAGTCATGTCTTCCCTCTCCGCCGACGCAGCAAATTGAGGTAAGGGAGGAGGAAGATAAGATGCGACTATTCGGCTGAAAGCTGATGATTCATTCGAGGTTTAGTCTTCGCGCGCAGCCCTTGGCCTTGAATCCCAGGTGGATCACCCTCACAACAGAGATAAGATACTACGAGACCATGGGCCTCGCAGCTGTTTTTGTGAGCGGGCGAATGGAGTAACCCCCACCCACAGCGAGGGGGAAAGGAGGGAAAGAAGGCAGCTTCCAGCTTGATGCGTGGCCTGACCTGGAGCTGCAATGCTTGGATGCTAGTCTCCTTGCTTGATCGTAAGCAAAGGAAAAACGATTAGCAAAAATATCCCACATTTCAATTCAATAGCGAATGCTTAATAGAATTCTGAGATATAATGAATGAAGAGCAGGCAGGCAGACCTAATCTGAATAGAACCACAACTGAAGCCTTCGCGTAGTAGAGTGAAAAACGAAAATTATTCATTTGTAATGTTAGCATCGTAGGTAGCCGATGAAGTGTAAAAGGAACTATCTCACCTTCACCGTTGAAGTGTGTGGCTTGTACACCTTACTTCTGAAAGGAGGTACACAGCTGGACTCTTCTATAAGCTCTTCTATAAGCTCTTCTTTCAGCTCTATCATCTCGGAAATAACTGCACACACAAATAAGCTGAATCCAAGGGAGAAAAACGATTGTTATTTCGGGAAATTAATCGGCTTAGCATTATTTATACAAAATACATAACGTGTATCCATCGCATAGCATCCGCGAGAGAATCTTATTTTCACTGCCTTAGCTTAATGTAGGTAGAGACATATATTATGCCTGATGCGGAGAAAGGACCATCTTCTAACGAAATTTTATTCCTCTAATTTCAATATTGGGTGCCAATGATCGCGCAAGTCGCACACTTCCTTATTGTATGCATCAATCAGTATTACTGATGATTAAACATCGCTCACGCTTCAGTTTAAGAGTTCTCCAGTTAGGAAATAATATAGAAAAATGCGCTATGAAGCTTCATAGGCTTATTCCAAACTGCACAAAAAATTGGGCAAAAGACGCTTCATTGCCTAATCATTCATTGAAAAAAAAGAACGGCAAGTTAGTTGTCCCGATGTAAATTTCCGCGGGGCTTAGATGGGAGTTTAATTCTTCCGAGTTTAGGGATTTCCGCCGTGAAAAGATGGAACGATGTGGTGGAAATCCCAAAAATGGGAAGAATCAACCTCCGCCAAATTAGTTGTGTTAAACTGTTTGCACCTTGTGGGCATGAACACACATTTAAGTGTACTTTTATGAATTATAACTTCGTAAATCATGCAAGTACGTCGCGAGAGTTCATCTTAATTTAAGGAAACGACAAAGAGCTTCATCGCGAAGTTTGTGAAAGATACTCGTTGATACGAAATTTGATATTACGAAGTGCCGATTTTTCTGGTCCCGTCGACTTCGTAATTTCGAGTTTCTACTGTAACAAATTCAACGAAGGTCTTCAGTTGCTCGAAAGTATGGATGCAAACACAGAACGATTTGCGAAAGTGGAGGGAATGTTCCACGGATCTCTTGCAAGTTATAATGAAATTTAAAATGAGAAGAAAAAATGCACAGTGCAACCTCGATTAGACAGTTTTTGGGAAATAGTTCCAACTAAGTCTGTTTCTCCAACACAACCAACATCCCCACTGCCTTCCACTAGTAAATCTGGTGAAATCAAGGATGAAGATATTTGTGATATCCCATTGTGTTCCCCTGACTGCTCTTCTTCAGATTACACTTTCACGTCCAATGTTCGTGTGTCCAAAGGCACGATGTACGAAGAGGACCTAAGGTAAATTTCATTTTATGCTAACTTTTTAATTATATTAACCATAAATAATTTTTCATTAACCCTTTCGCGACGGAGCCACATGTTAGAAAATGCTACTTCCCTCACGAATGCCATAGAATGTTCTTTGCATTGCCAGTACAGAGCTTTCGCTACGCTAGGATCCTCTCAGGTACAGCTGTTTCCCTAACTTGGGTTGGGGCCCAGAGGGGTGTCGAACCTTTTTCTCGGTCACCGGACCAAGATAATCTTCACCCTTTCCCGCTTGGGGACCCCTTAACACCATGCCATCGCGGTCAACTATTTGTTTATGCAATGGTTTTGCTAAAAACATTGTTTACTGCAGCCTCGATATTACTTTTATTGGAAATGAATTATTTTAGTTTTACAGTCCCTTTACAGCTTTTAAACGAAATTTTACCATTAATATTAAGCTCTCTAGCAAAAAAATCATATCAATGGTTAAGCGAATAATTTTGCCGTTTTATGTCACACTCAAATTATTTTGACCACTTTTCAACGATAAAATTATTATGAATTTAAAATAGCCTTATTCAGGCCATTGACATCATCAGAGCGCGAATCAAAGAAACGGTACCTACTTAGAAATCTTCACCATGTTCATTCATGAGATGTACGGTCTACGGAACCCTTAATTTTGGAAATTTATGCACAGATCACATTCATATCATAGGAATATATTGATTCTGTAAAACTTTCCCATCCTTCTTTTTCATCTGGGCTTTGGACCCATAGGTGGCCGCGATTCGGACACTAAGTCACTCACACCATTCCATCTACATCTACATCTACACGATACCCTGCAAGCCACCACAAGGGTGTGTGGCAGGGGGGAGAAGATCACCAAGCATGCACTACCGACATGCAAACAAGCAACTATAGGGTTTCAAATTTGTAATTTGAAGTAGTGTGTCCTGGTGAACTTTCATCCTCAGAATCACTAAATAACTCGTCGTATTCACCGTCACTCCTCGTCAGTATTTCCAGAATCAACTCATCCATCGTAATCTTTGACATGGTTTCAGCAGTTGAAATCAGTTGTGTCCGGATATTTCTTTCAATGCACTACAGAGGACAGAGCACTGAGGAAGCACAGATCGGTAGTGAAACACTCCGAACGAATTAACCACGAAAGTAGAACTGATGATAACTGGAAAGAACTCTTGCTAGGCATTGGTGAAAGAATCATTATTCTAAGGAAAAACTCATTACGATGAAGCGTAATTTTATCTAGGCCAATGTAAGCAAATAACACAGTTAAACAGGAGGCATTATAGACGTGATGTTGGTACTACTTAGCAGTTAAGACTAATAAATTAGAGAATACATAAAAAATTAGCAATACCAGCTATCGAAAACTCAATAATAAAAAAAAGCCTAAATAAACCTTCTCCATTACTGCTAATATGGTCTGTTATTATTGCCGTTATACAGTCAATTTCACTAGGTAATTTTGTGTTCATGCTCTAATCTATCGTAAGCAAGATATATCGGGTTTCGTAATTTTTCATCTAGATGTACGTTAACATAGTACCCTGCAAGCCAGAACGGTTATTTTCAATTAAAAATCACCCTATTTTAGGAATAAAAAATTCGTCGAAGCGAATGTTTTTACTTCAACATTTGTGTACCTCTGGATTCAAAGGACTGCCAGAAATCACTGAATTGTTAAGGCGGAAACCATTGACCAACGAAAGAAATTGAAATAACCAGCTGCCATGATTAAATTAGACTGAGTAATTGAAGGGAAAAACAAACATTGAAAATCACGAAAAATATAGCCATCAACTCATATGAAAAAATAACATTCAGTTGTTGAACCTAAAAACATTACAACTTCCTAATTAAATAAAAACATGAAAAAATGACTCATAACCTACTAAATAATTAACAAAAATTAGTATAACTACGTTAAAAATAATGGTAGAGCTCCGTTTAAAATTTGTAGTTGTAGAACTAAATATAAGGGATATAGTTATAATGCTCAATTTTCCAATAACACAATAACTGCTAAGTTTGTTATTTCACTGTGCCAACAAGCAAATGACCGCGGACCCCTGCTGGGATTGGGGCGTGCACTGCTAAGAAGGGTCGGGATAATTCTCTCCCGCGTACCGAGAAAGGGTACCTAAGGTGTCCCGAGAAGAAGGCCTTTATAACACACACCTTTGAGGCCTGCTTGGGGCTAGCTTAGCGGCTACGACTTGTTAACATGTCGTTCGTTCGTTTTCGTAGAAAAATTGACGCCGTTTTAACACGTCGTTCGTAGCGAAAGGGTTAAAGATCCTAAATTTACGCCAATAGTTACTAATAGTTAATCATTGAGCCACAGTGAATTCAACTGATCGTCGCACCACTATCATCACCTTCACAACTTCAAATATTTATTAAGGGTATGTTATAATAGTAAGATAAAGTTGATATTGAGATACTTTAAGGTAGGTGAACCTGAGTGAACCAATGAAGGTAAGAAATCTTTGCACATCAACAACAAATGAAATGCGTTATTTCATGACAGCTCATCTGGCATATTACTGAATCGTATCGAAATCTCTTCAACCAAGTCGTTCATTTTGATCTAAATTCGATAGAGGGTGCATTCGATTTGTGGCAATAGATGGCGATCGCCACGCCATGGTACTTTCGTCTACTACAAAAATGAAAAAAATAGAGTAGCCGTCTATTGCCGGCCATCAATGGCTCTCCTCTATGAGGTGAGCCGAGCAAATGAATGTGTACCAATATGGTGATCGCTGTCTATCCCCGTTTTAAATCGAAGGCACCCAGATAAAGTCGTTCTTCAGGTCATTCAAGAAAGAGATGGAAACTCTAGCACGTTCGTTTCTTTTTTTCTTCATTAAGTGTGCCCGAATGACATGATCAGCACTTAAGAATGTTAGCTATAAAAATATCTTTCAGTGCTGGCCATTCTTTGTAGTGATTGCAGTTTAACTGTATCAGAGGTTCAACGTCTACAAGATCGTAAAATATTCAGCACCTCCATTCTTTGTTTACCAGGTACTGCAGTTACAAATTAGTAAGGATTTTTAATTTACGAATTATATTACTATTTTGATTTGTGCCTTATTTAAATGGTAGTACGTAAAATTAGCAGGTACTTACAACATAATGCTTCATCACTAGGTGCATTAGTGGTTTTAGGCAGTGTAATACCTACAGGTACTACATATGCATATTATTCCTGACTTATGACCAACTCAACTTACGTCCAAGTCTTCGGAACAGAACCTGGTCGTAATTCGGCGACTACCTGTATTTGTACCATGGCAAATTTGTGGGTGCCTCACCATGGGAGCCACGTAGCGGGCGCGTTCCACAGTGGCCGGGTGCTCAAAGTGCTCCTGCTGCTGGTCCACGCTCTCGATGACCCGCGCCTCCATCGTGCCCGACAGGCAGACGTAGTCGAACATCTGCAAATGCTGCACCATTTCACTCAAGCCAACACCACCAGCATGTGGGCACACGGGGACTGCAACATAAGGGCATCATCAATTCTCTTGCTGTGAAAAACTCTTTCAAGTTCATTTACCATATTTTTTTATTGCTGAATCTGATAGAGTTTGTAAAATAAAAAGACCCGTATTTTTCCGTTTTTTGATCCGTCAATTATTTCTGGAGTTATAAGCGGCGAAAAACTGATGTTGTTAATCCTTTCGGGAAAAGTGCAACCTCTGAAGTCCACGAAGCTACTTCGCCTCATCGCAAAGGGGGGGACACAGCTGACTCTGCCAATGGAAGCAGTTGCAACAGCATGTGCGAGCAGATCTTCCGAAAACCCCCCTCCACTCCCTTCCCTTCCCCTAAAAGCAGTCAAGGACGGGAGGAAAATGACTTCAATGTTATCACAGCAGCTTTTTCGATGGGCGTCACCTTTTGTTTATTTTAATTTTTGATTTACGAGTGAATGGTTGAGGTTAGAAGATAAAATTTTTTCACTAAAATTCATTTTTCGTTTCCATCTAATGATTTCGTGTACAAAACTGCGATTTCGGTTCCGAGTAAACGCCCCCATTACAACATTCGATTCACTTGGCAAGCAACCCCTGGCAGAGAGGGCTCACTCCTTCCACGGCATGTTTCCCTTCCCTCTCACTTTGGTTCAACCACTTAGCACTCCATATTAGTCTCTTTCGGGGCCAGCTGCGATTTCAATCACCTGCAACGGCCACCAGGCGACAAGGCGGAAACCTACAGGTCATTGCATATGTCTTTCAGTCTGTCCTTTCAGCCACAGCTTAAGTGGAGTGCTCTTTGAATAAAATTAATACGTCCAATTGACAACTTTATTCGTCTCTTCACCCAACCGCTCATGCTTTTAAGATACTCTTTGTAGCGTAGTAATTGGTCCCATTAATGCTTTGCGCAGACTTACTTAACTCATCTTTCATAGGCGCAATTGCTTGAATGACAACTTTTCTGAAGAATCTTCCAGGATAAATACTACGCAAGTCATATCTCAGCAGTGCGACGAAAACGAAGCGCCCGACCCCACTACCACAAATGCAATCTAGGGAGGACATACGCAGATATCTGGTCACACACATCATCAGACTGATGATAGAGGTGTGATCACATAAATAACAATGTATTTATTTCACACCAAGAGTTGGCAAACATTTTTTCACCAAATGGGACGACAACTTTAACTATGAGTCTTAACAGACATATCAAAATAAAACCTTTAAAAAATTTCATGTTTTTTTCGCAAAATATCATACAATAGGTTTAAAAAAACATGAAATGTTGTGCAAAATATCACACTAACAGCCAAAAACTGTTAAATTTCACGATAAATAAGTTATTCACGAAATTTTGGTGAAATTCCCTAATGTTAAACGGCATATTTTAACTTACTAGGGATTTAAACATCAAAATAACAACTTTTATGCTCCTGAAAAAATATTTGCAAAAAAAACCTATTCGCAAAATTTCAGGGTCCCTACCTATTGCTCTTTCGATAGACACAGATGTTTAAAAAATTAAGCTGGTCCAAAGTCGTCTCCTTTCATGAAATTCTATGACTTTCAACATTCAATGGAACTTCCAGATACTTTCAGGTTTCCCAATATTTCAAGGTTGAAAGTACAGCATGGCATACATACCATCATTCTCTTCAAGTACCCACAACGTAGGCAACAAGGAGCTAACCAAGCACAATAACACACACACACACAGTGCCTGCTAGCCACAATGGCATCAAATTACATTGTCGTTGCCGAACGCTCACCTCCGAATTTCCTGGCCATGAAATACACGGCCAACACCTCGTTCACCCCACCAATGCGACAAGAGTCAATCTGGCAGAACTGCATCGCTCCAGCCTGCAGGAACTGCTTGAACATCACACGATTGCAGCACATCTCACCAGTGGCCACTCCAATTCCCAACGGCTTCAAGGCCTGGCTTGAAAGAAGACAAGGCAATGAGTGAGCGACAGATACACCGCGCTCACCATAACTGAATCCAAACAAACACGCTCAAACCGTCAAATACTCTCCGGAACTCCACCGTGTCAAAATTTGAATTTTAACTGGGTTGAACTTTTAATTCAACATTTTCACCTGTTCACGTCAATTTTACTCTACTATCTTCAATACCATGCACTCATGAAACATTCCAAATTAAGGGAAATTTAAGGAATTATTTCATGTTTTCACATTCATTTTCATTCAATTTCATATACCATGTTTTTAAATGGCAACTTTGTATTTTCCCCTCTGTCTCATTACTGTAATAATTAAGTTTGTTAAGCACCATTTTACACCATCACATCAGGTGAGTTACACAAAATTGAAATGTTATGAATTTTTCCGTTGCATAAAACATACATGCATAACCCTTTTAAGGTCGCTTTACACGATACAATTTCTTGTACAAACTCTTGGATGAGGAAATTGAAATAAATAAAACATACAATGGTAAGGAAATGGTACCAACCAATTTCCGTTCCTCGACCAATAGTGAATGACAATCCATACCCATTTGTACCATCCTGGCCATGCAATACCACATAAGCACAAGAGTAGTCCGGGTCAGAATGCTGAATAAGAAAATACCATGAAAAATCATTCAATCAAACACGATATCAACTTTACACCACTTTCTCTCGACAACAATATCATGTATTAAAATTAAATCTAAAAACTCAACATTTCTATGATTATACTTAAGTGTCACTTTACACGATACAATTTTTTGTTCAATTTCTTGTACAAACTCTTCTATGAGGAAATTGTACCGTGTAAAGCGGCAAATTGTACGAACGCTTGTGCGATTGTCTGAATGACTGAACGGGAAATAGAACCTGTTCTAATTCCATTCAGACAAACATACAATTTCGTTCAGTTTATACACGCGTTTGTACAAAAAATTGCATCGTGTAAAGGGGCCTTTAGAGGCAACAGGTTATCGTTCTTTGGGCATTTTTACGCTTTCTCTTTTCTGGGCATAGCATCCACAGACATTTTTTCAGGGTCTGTCATGCTTCTAAATTATTGTTGATGAAAGTTCTTGGTGACAAAGAAATATTTGTTTATTGGTTAGAAGGAAAAAGCAAGGTGTTTTCTGCACAGTAGCTCATCTGCTTTTGTTGCGTAGCAGAGACCTTATTGACATAAGCTGCTGTTTTACCATTGGCCTTTGATTTACCATCGAGCTCCACCCTCTACTCATCAACACTTTCCTGATGACTCACACGATCATCCATCTCAATAGACATTTTATCTACACTGCAGCATCGGCTACTTTCTCCGTAGTGGTGGTATATAAATGTAAATGGCAGCAAATGACACATTTGCACTCACTCACTCACTCAACACGTTGCAATGACACATTCGCACAATGAATCGAATCTCGAATCCATGGATTCAATAGGATACGACTGAATCTTCGAATCCCTGCCTTCGAATCCCGGCCACTACGCTCTACAGAATTTGGTTAATAATGCCTAAGCTAAACTTATGTTTGTGTAAGTACAAAATTAGTACCTACAGATTAAAGTCTGTACTGCAATTTCAGTACACTCAAATCTCACTTGATCTCGCTCGAGATTTAAGATTTTTTTTCAAATTCTCGCTCGATCTCGCTCGACTTAAAAAATCCCTGCTTGCACCGCCATACAGTTCCTTCATCTGCACTGAATGGGTTAAAATGTACTATATAGAATGTTTTTCTTTACAATCGTGAGGCACTCTTGTCAGTGTGTATAGCAAGGCGTTCAAATTCTTTAGATTTATGCAACATGTGAGGGGTTGTCATATTCTTTGTTTTGTACAGCTGGATCATCAGATACATTTCTGTTCACAATGGATCAGGATGGATGGCTTTGTTTTGGTCATTATCCTGTTACTAATTTTGTAACTGTGGAATGTATATTCTTTTATCTTGACATGCCATATACATGCATGCAAATCACTTGTCTTTTGGCAAATGAAATATGTATATCTACCTATCAGTTCATTCAAACAGAATTTCCGCCATTCTGCATTCTAATAGTATTTTTCCCAATTTAGGACTGTGAATGTGTTTTGATATTTCAAAAATTTTGCAACAACGTATACTATCCTATTTATCTTGTATTGCCTTCAGGTTGGGACCAACACATTCATCATCATCATCGGTCAACAATCCTAGGATTGGTTTGACTCAGCCCTACACTCGATTCTTCTATCGGCCAACCTCTTCATATTGACGTAGCTCCTACATCCTTCAAAATTTGCTCCATATATATTGCATACCAAGCATGCCTTTTCCATTCTTCCCGTTCACTTCTCCCTCGACGATTGTCTTCATCAGGCCATCGTGTCTTAAGATGTGGCCCATTAAGTTGTCCCGTCTTCTTTTTAATGTTTTCAGTAGACAACTCATCTCCTCCACTCTTCTTAACACTTCTTCGTTTGACACTCGATCAATCCATTTTATCTTCATCATTCTTCGGTAGCACCACATTTCGAATGCTTCCAGCCTGGACTTCTCTGCTGCTGTTATTGTCCATGCTTCGCTGCCATTAAGTAGGATGCTCCAGATGCATGTTCTAACGAAATGTTTCCTCACTTCCACGATTGTATTTGCAGCTGTAAGCAGAATCTTCTTCTGGTAAAATGCCCTTTTTGATTGGGCAATTCTACTGGCAATTTCTCTTTTACTTGCCAGTAGAATAGCCCAAGCAAAAAGGGCATTTTAGTTTCATAATAATGAAAATTTGTAGCATCAAAGATTGTAGTATCGATTTTCTTGTGTACATAATATCTCAAGGAATCTTAGCCAGGCCTAAACAGAAACAGTTTTCCAGGCCCTTATGGGCTATAAAAAACTCAGGTTCCACTCACATTACATCTGTAAGCCAAATAATTGCTAGGATAAAGAGGCCAAATGATGGCAAAGGAAGAAGGGCACACAAATGCATATTCCCCTCTTGCATGAAATGAATAGCAAGTGAGACCTTGGAAATGGCCAGGTGTCCGAGGACGTCGTCGGGGGAAGTGGGTTCTTCGATCCACAGGGGCTTGAACTCGGCAAGGGCCTTCATCCGCTCAATGGCCTCGTCAACACCCCACACCTGATTGGCATCCACCATCTGCAAAAAGGAAACCATCACTACACTGCGAAAACTATGAAGAATGATCATAGGACCACAATGGAAGCTCACAATGGAAACATATCTAATACAGTAGTTGTACACATTCTGGGACTTGATCGATAGCAGCTGGGAACAATGAGCATGTTTCAAGCAAAGGTACAAGTATGTTTTTGGAACAAATTCTACATCTAAACTGAAATATCACTACATTCAAATGCACTTTTCTCACTTATGCTCAATCAGTCCCACAGAATTTCCAAACGTGTCTTTCTCAATACAGTTTCGACCGTTGATGAGTGACTTGGAAAATGGATAATAGGAGGGATCATTAATGTTTATAAAGCAGTTTTGAACCCTTGAGTCTTGATAAGGCTGTTCAACATGAGCAAACAAATTATGGCTGAGAAACATGGTGACTTTAGTGTTTCACTTTGAATTATTGATTCAGCCGCTTCCAAAAAAATACTTATTGGATACTTTATGGGATGTAGAATTACAACTTGGCATACAACAAGTACATTTTTCTCACTTACACACAGATGGGCATGCTACCCACTCTAATCCCTTTAACCTCTTGAACCTAATGCATTCCCTAGGATAGGAAGGCTCGAGGAGCAAAATTACTTGGCTCTCGAGATCAAACTCAGCAAGTGACCTATTTACCTATCGAAGATTATAAATCACACACAATCTGATCCACAGTATGATCCCTCCTATTGGCTTTATTTCCAGCTACCTATCACTCTCGTAACTATAAAAAATTAGTTTATCTAAAGGAATTGATATCTCAAAAATCACTTGCCGTCACAGTCGTGACTTTCCTGTGGCTCAAGCCAGCATTCATCTTCTGGCCAAGGTTTCCGTGGCGCTTCAAAGAATCAGGCAGCCTTTTGGGAGTCTTCTGCATTGCCGTTATTGATGGTGACGTCTCACCCACACTGTTGCAGAGGCATCCTCAGGCCAGGCAGAAGATGCTTGTGCAGCAGAGTGCATGAAATGTCGCCATCAAATGCAAAACACTCCCAAAACCAAAAGCCTGATCCTTCAATCATTTTGTTGTTATATCTGAATTTCTGACGTATCACATAAGTATCCGTTTCTTCTTCCTCTGAACCCCATTTACAAATATTTCCACTGGAAAAACCAAAAACGAGGCTCAGTTTTGTCACACTCAGCAAATTCTGGCCTCGTTGTTCAACACCATTTATGTGCAGTGGTGCAGCGATAATTAACAAACAAAGGGGAGGAGATGAACCACTGGCTCATACGTCCCACTAATACATATTAATGGACTGAGCTGATCAATGTGTATAATGAAAATTAGAAAAGCGACAACATGCGCCTCCCACTACTTTTTGTGAAAAAAAGTTTATACATCAAAAGTCTCAAAGGCACTATCAAGAAAAAACACTCTATCATTAAGACGATGCCACTAAACACACAAAGATCAAAGGAATCTAACATGAAACAAGAAACCTGTAAAATTCCTTCGATAGATGCAGGGAGCCACTGCAAAACAGGACCGAAAAGAAAACATCAAACAAAGAACAGGAATAATAGCTACCAGCTTCTTGTCCCATCCAATGAGATCTCGAACCATCCTGCACCTTCTTATGTCCTCATCCAACGCCTGACCGACCTTGATTTTGAAACTGTCAAAGCCAGAGGCCATATACTTCTCACAGAGACCTTTCACCTTCTCCATGGGATAGCCTGACCAACCTATTTCGCCAGTGGTGGAGAACAAGATGCGTGGAATTAATTGGTTATACTTTGTTGCCGACAATTACGTACTTTGGTGTCCATTTCACCTTATTTATACAAATAACTATGACTTATCTCAGAAAGGCAGAAATGTTTTTATGACTTTGCCATTGTTTTAGCAATGCTATAAACATTTATTTAAATGCTTACATCAAAAGTTTAACTGATGGCATATTTTGTAATATTGAATTTCTGTACAGGCTGATGACTTCTGACTTCATTTAGTATTTAGTCAAAATTACAGAAGAAGAAACAGTCACTGTGTTGATATTTTTATTTTTAATGTCATGAAATAAATGATTAATACATCAAAAGAAATGGATATTATCTACTCTAAGAGGAGGCCCATGCCTCATTATAAAAGTAATCAAGATATAAGAAGTAACTGAGTGAAATTAGATTCTCATTAAGTTTTTTTTCCATACTCCATAAAAGGCATACAATATTTTTTAGATACTATACTTATCTAGATATAAAGATGAATTCTAGAACTGGAAGTACCTACATGAAATCAGCTACCTACATTCGTCAGCGTTAAATATATTTTCCGGAGAGTAACTTTCAATTTTCCACCTTGCCACTGAACAACAGCATCAGCCGGAGCGGATAACTCTTCTCCCGTTATCGCCTTGGATAATATGTTGTGGTGGGCGCAAAACTTTTCTAACCAACCTTGTGATGCGGTAAACCCTTCTTCACCAAAAATGATGGAAAATTGTTTAGCTTTCTGTCAAAGGAGCTGTGATGGGAATGTTGTGACTCCGTATTTCTAAGAACCATTTAAATGTAGCTTCATCAACCTTCTCGTATGCTGCCGGTCGTAGTCTTCTTCTCGATGAATTTATAGTGTTGTACATCGTGCTTTGTTCAATAATTTTCCTCTTCTTCAAAATTGTTGATAACGTTGATGGGGATGTTACGTACTTCTTGACGACATCTACTTTCTTCATCCCACCATCAACATCTTTAAAAATGGCTAATTTTATCTCCATAGTGAATTTTATTCCCTTCGATGCCATTCTGTGAAGTACATGCACATTAAAATTGTACTAACTAACTAATTGAAACTAACTAACAATACTCGAAACTGGTGACTCAACTGAAATTTGAGTGGGACCATTGTGGGTGCTAGGCCATCAGCATTGAGTATAAAGAAGTAGAGAAATAAAAATTACCAGTATTACCTAACCGGATTAAAATTGGCTTTCCCCTGCGGAAGAGATCGACACATTGTACAGGCACCCTTAATAAATATTGCGTCAATAATTCTGTACAAACGCTTACCTAATAATGGTAATACCATGATTCATTCTGTCAAATCTGAGGGTAATGTTACTGAGTTTAATCTTATCTGAAAATTCTCAATTTACCTGAACTTCGATACCAGTTTGCAGTGAAAATTGGACAGAACTTGGAAGGTGTATTAACACTTTCTCCACACTTATTTAACGCTTATAAAAGTCAATGTATTCAACAGTCTGTAATTGGAAGCAAAATTATTTGATTATCTATTTGAAATTTTAAAACCAGAATTTGCTTTAATAATTTAATTGTAGTAGCTTTCTACTTCAACAGGGAACAAGTAAGCAGAATAACATTCATTATATTAATTGCTATTCTAGTATTCAAGATATTCGAATTTTGTGGTATCCAAATACTGGAGTTATGACTTATGTTCAAATTCGAGAAATCTGCTATTCGTCCCATCTCTATTCAAAACTTTTGGTGTGTAATACCAAACTGCACTTGGTGCATTTCTTGCTGAGGACTACTTTGAAGCCGCTCACTCAACCATACAACTGATACGAGATCGTGGAAACAGACCCACTTCCTCAGTGAGAGTGCGTCGGAGCCGCACACACCGTTCCCAACCTCCTCCTCAAAGCTGAGAGGAGGGCAACACTCACCCACTTGAGTCGTGTACGCAGGATATCCATCGCTCATCACCCTCTCCTCCCTCTTCGCTTTGCCTTCTTGCATTTCTCGCAGGAAATACAAAGCTTCCTGCTTGGTCAGGACATCCGTGCTACAAAGAATCCAAAAGAGGCAGGGTATAAAGTAGTGAGTTCCCACAAATTCTTCCCCAAATGAACTTGAGGAGTGGGTGAAACAATCAGAGGAAAAGGGAAGAGGAATGCACACTGCCATGGATCAGTGGGCAGCCGTGAGTTATCACAAATCACAACAAGTCTTTCATACTTTAGCATCCTAGAAACAGAAGCATTTGGAAAATAAAACAATTATTTATTTCCTTCAATACACAAAGCCTGTCCAATAGCAAGAGTCACCTAACTAATAACAATAATGCATTAATTGTAGTACATTTACACTCAAACACATATAGGACAAATCAAAGAGTAAGTTATAAATGTTATAGTTTCATATATTCCTTTAAAGAGTTAAACAGTTTTTCTTTTTGTAAAGAAGGAGAAAAGAAGCCAGGACCAATGTTAAGTTAGGAAAACAAAAAAAACCCGGAGGTCGAAGTTACCTGGAAAGGCTGCTACCTGGGAAGCCAAACAACCAGCGATGGACAAAGTAGAAGAGAAATTGACAGTGGAATTGCCCAGGCGACAAGGGCATTTTACCAGAAGAAGATCCAGCTTACAGCTGCATATAAAAGTGAGGAAGAGAGGAAACATTTCACTAGAACATACATCTGGAGTACTCGATTACATATATGGCAGAGATGCATGGACAACAACAGCAGCAGAGAAGTCAAATCTGGAAGCATTCGAAATGTGGTGCTACTGAATGAATGGGAGAGAAGAGAAGTCTGCTGAAAACTCTAAAAAGAAGACGGGACAACTTAATCAGATACATCTTAATACACGATGGTCTGATGAAGACAATCGTCGAGGGAAAAGTGAATGGGAAGAATGGAAAAGGCCTTGTATCAGATATAAGGAACAGGTTATGAAGATTATAAAAGAGAGAGATTACTTTAATATGAAGAGGTTGGCTGAAAGACCAATCAGGTGGAGGCCTGTGTCAAACCAATCCTAGGATTGCTGACCAATGTAGATGATGATGAAAGATATTAACATTATTTTAAAAGTAGAAGTTCTGTACGCACATTTGATCTCCTTAGGAAGTTTGTCGTGCAGCCTTATGCCACCGGCTTTGGTACCACGAGCAGAGTTACCAGTTCTGATGAAAGACTGTTGCAGGTCTTGGAAGGGGCAGGATCTTGTTTGGTGACAATGGGAATTAAGTATATGCTGAGATATACTGTCCCATGTATGCATGACGATATATGTATGCGCAGGGGTAAGTTCAGGTAAATTGAGAAATCGCTTTCTACAAAAATGATAATACCAGTCAGTGTATGCCTGGAGAGAAAGACTGTGCCAGTCACAAAAAATGGTAAGAAAATACACAAACAAAAGTGATTGGTGTTGTCAAACTTAAAAGAAATCTATGCACTCTTCAACGAGAAGAACCCAGATATTAAAATTGGATTCTCTAAGTTTGCTGAAATGTGACCAAAATATTGCATTCTTCCCAGTGCATTGGGTACCCATGCAGTTTGTATGGTTCACCAGGCTTGAAAATGAATGATTGAAGGGGAGCCAAATTGCCTTCATTAACGATGAATGGAAGTCCAATGGCTACATACCATTATGCTCTATACATGATCATGAGCAATCCACCTCATCCTGAATGCTTCTTGGGTATGTGTTCTGCTTGCACGGGTATTTACAATATCAAAGCAGAATTAAAGACCGTTTTTGATGATTTGTTTATTGATGAAAGTCTATAAGCAATGGCTAACTACAGACCAATGCAATTTAGAAACAGTGCACCAGCCTTCCAAAGACTTTTGATCAACACCTTTGCCTGTAAAGTGGTTGTGATCATTATTTCATTGCCACCTTCCTCCAGGAAGCGAAAGGATCATTTCAGCCTGGTAGAGGTACAGTCTGTCGCAGGAAACTACAGTTTGCTTCTTCAGAATGCTGCCCAGGGTTATAATTGGAATAATAGTCAAGCTACACTCCATCCGTATGTGTATTATTACTTGGAAGGTGGCAAGCTGGAACATTCAAGCTTTATATTCATATCTGACTGCCTCACACACAAAACTGTTGCAATCTACTCATTTCAGAAGCAGATAATACCCCTTCTACGCAAAAAAAAGTGCCAGAAGTAAATAAAATTATTTGTTTTTCTGCTGCAGAGTACAAGAATAAAAATAACTTAAAAGGGAACCCAGCTCAACCCATTTATGTCCTTGGTTGGTTGGTTGGTTATTTAGGGGAGGTGACCGACAGCTGAGGTCATTTTCGCCATATAGGATAGGTGGATAATTGGGTAATGATAGGAGTTTTTAGGGAACGGAGGAAGGGTGGAGAGAAACCCAGCGTCGGCATTAGCCTACTCTTAACGAAAGGTGCCAAGGGGACCACGGCTTAACGTCCCATCCGACGGACGGAGTACTTTACTTGAAATGCCCTCCACTAGGCACTCAAGTGGGGACCGGTTTTCCACTGAAAAATCCACCACTGCCGGGAATCGAACCCGGGCCCTCGGGATGGGAGGCCACTACTCTAGCCACCACACCAACCCGATCCCCTTTATGTCCTTCCCTCCTTCACTGTCCTCTCATTAACAACATTCACTTCCCCCACACATTCCACCCACCTAAAGTTCAATCAGTAACCCTTCATACATCAGCCCACCAACTCCACATATTCCTCCCATAATGCACCAATCAGAGCTTCCACATCCTTGATTCTCCTTTCTCTTCTTTCCAATCTCACCTCATTACAACCACGTTATGGTCACAGTCTGAAACGGCACTTGGGAAACAGTAATTTATGCCATTCTTAATCTTTTCCTAGCGAAATATCATCTAGTTAGTACCTCCTGGTGTCTACAGGCATTTTCAAGTGCACCTACGCCTGTGATGGTGTTTTTATTATGTATTAGCCGGGGAGAGCACTGTATTATTCTTCCCACACGACCCCACTGCGTTCTCTCATCTCCTCCACCCACACTCCCCCACCTCCTCTCCACTCCCTTCCCCCCAAACACCACTTCCCAATTACGGTCTCCCTCCCTTTCACTTTCCCCATCACTTCTCCCAGCTGTTCATTTATTTTGTCTACTCCTTACTCCCTACCCCACTATGCAAGTATATCTGAACGACAGCCAAATTCATTGGCATTGCTTTTACTTTAATTTCCAATACTTCAAATAAAAACATACCTCTCTTCACAAGTACAGTAGAACCTCGCTTACACGACCCTCAATAACACGACAACCTCAATTACAAGTGCAATTTTCAAATCCCCTTGAGATTACCATACACATAAGGTTAAATTAACCTCGATAACGCGACTATTATTATCCGAACAACCTCAATAACACGGATTTTTTCCAATTCACAACGTAACTCAGAACCTCTATAACAAGTCTTTTTGAGAAGTCAGACTCAATAACGAGACTCTCTATACATGAATGGGTCAACCTTTAAGGCTGTCGGATACCACTGCCAAAAACGCTTCTGCAGACGTCTATGCCTCTTGACTTGAAGACTCTGCTTCGCACCTCTGTGCAAACTTCGAGAATAAGGATTGATCTAGTAAATAAGTTTAGTAATTTTTCACTCATTGCTTTTCTCATAAGTCTGTTGACCTCAGAAACCGCACATTTTGACGAAAATAAGCTGTTTTCCATGGCGTGTATGAAGTTACATTCCGAACATAATGACTAATTATGACACTCTTTAAAAGCGGGAATCCTTCATCTCCATGTGGAACCAAGAATTCGTATTTCTTACCTTGAAGTTCAAAGAAAAAGTTGAAATGAAACTATTCCATTGCAAGAATTCTGTAAGCTGCTAAAACCATGGTACTTTGGCCCATTCTAACTTGCTGATCTTTATTTTAAGAACAGATTTGTTTTTCTTTAGAAACTTTCGATGTATTTTTACTGCCGTTTCCGTCTTATCTTTTAGATTTATGATAATCATTCAACTATGACAAAGTACTGTAATTTTATTACTCTATCATAACGCTAAAATTAAACTGTGTTTTTGTTTAAACGTGAATTTTATTTACTAACCTATTGCAAACTTTGTTACACAATATAAAAATACTATAAATTATACTTTAAAACCAAACGTGTTAGCAAGGGTCACTCTAAAATTCACTCGTTATGAGGGGATTTAGTGATTCCATTGACCACGATAACACGACGGATAGCCAAAATAACCTTGATAACACGACCCTCAACAAAAAGAGCACCTCGATAACAAGACTGTTTCCCTAATCCCCTTGAGACACTTCTTATCCAGGTTCTACTGTACAAGTAATGGTGAAGAGAAATTTCCATGCTTCCATCTACACAAGAGTTTTTCTTTTAATCCCTCAAATTATTTATTACAAATCACACATTGGTAAACACTTACATGTAACGAAAATCAATGGTTGATACAAGAGTCTCTGGGTCCATGTCGCAGAGTAATTTCCAGAGGGGTTTCCCTTCCATTCTGGCCCACAGGTCCCACAGGGCATTGACGATCGCAGCTGTGGCCAAGTGGATGACACCTTTCTCTGGTCCAACCTGATGAGCCAAGAAGCGATACACACTGAGCATGCACTGATTGGGAACTTCACATTTTGCGTGCACACACTAACATTCCCAATCAATTTTCAAATAGAGTGAAACCTGCCTAAACGCACACCCCAATTCAGTGGCCACTTTTCCCCGGAACCAAATACGTTCCCCACATAACTAATGTTTACTCCCCCTCTTTTCAGCAGTCACCTCCTGCATTGGCCAGTGGTCACACTGTTTACATCCAGTGGCAAATCCTTGTGTGGTAAGTCCCTAACAATTTCTTTCACAAACATATTTTGGAAATTACTTGGGGAATTATTCTCTTCTACTCCTAAAACTGTAGATTCTATGAAGCGCATACATGGTTGCTACAAAATCTGAATTTTTAAATTCCCTCACTTCTCCAGGTTTTCCAGGCGTTCAGCAATTTTTCCCTGACCTTTTCAAAAATCAATAGTAGGTATTAACGAAACACCAAAATTAGGCAGCAATAGGCCAGCATGGGGATGAGATGTGTTTCTGATACAAGACACCATAGTGTCTTGTATGTATGGTATACCCTCCTCCATATTCATATATCTAATATTTCCTCATGCCTTTATCACTGCTTAGGAGTTTCCGAGGAAAATTTAAGTATAAAGGAATTCTTGACAGCTGATAAAATTGCTCTTCATTAATTATTTTAAAATTACAGGAGAAGTCTGTTATAATGAGTACGGCAAATAGCGAGAATCTCGCAATAACGAGTGATTAGCAATGTACCATTGAAAGGCCCATGGTTAACATGTAAAAGAAAAGGATAAAGGAAGATCCTCCCCTCCCACAGCATACGCTCGGTATTACGAGCGATATTTCTCGAGCACTGCAAAGAGCAAATTAGCACATCATATTTATCTTCAGTGGCATTATTAGTCAACTACCACTAAGAATACAAGATTTGTGCCATCTTTACATTATATAAGTCCAATCAATTCCAGGCACTCGCGATTTACAGCCCACCCTGGCGTACCTTGCAAACGCTCGCACTTTTCAGTTGTTCTTTTGTTAAGCCAAGTTCACATAGAGGTGGAAGATGAACAGGTGGAAAAGCATCTAGTCAATCTCACGACAGCAGAGAGCGATGGTGTGGGGAAGGGGCGGAATTCAGCCACCACCACCGAGATTACATCGGTATTCTCGGTGGTCATGATTCAGCCCACCTCCCTTCACCCTCCCACCTCCACCCCCGCTCGTTCCCGCCCACCCGCTAGTGCCTGCCCCTAGACTGAAGCAGACGATGCTTGAATCATTTTTCAGCCGGGAATAAAAATTGAAAGTACTGTGATGTTAATTTGAAGCTTGTGTACATGCGATCTAAAGGTCCGACGTTTGTTTTGTTATGCTAGTTATTCTCACAATGAAGTCGTCAAAGTTTTCCGTTGACAAAGAATTATTTATTTCCTTATAATTTTTCAAATCATATATCCTGATATTTCATTAATTTTTTCTATTAGCAGAAATAATGGGAATACCTACTTATTTTTCTGGTGCATTTGTTAATTTGTGCATATTTTTCAGTGTTTTCGTAATAATTGCCAGGGCCGATGCTATGCAAAGAATTAAAATTATCCCGTTCAACAAGTTTTTATTTTATTTCATTTTTTCCTGAATTCACGGATACGTACAATTTTGGATGAATGCATCGATAATTCTCGGCAATAGTATTCCATGGGAGTTACCTCCGTTCGCTCTAGATCCTCCAGATGGCAGCACTAATAAGACACATGATGTTAAGCACAACCGACAGAGGCATTTGCTTGTGTAAATAAATACTCGTTGCAACTAATTTTGGAGAGATAACTGAATGTGAATATTAGAAATGGCTAGGAATAGGTAAGTGCGCAAGAAATATTTTTGACCTCCGAAAAATGCCGCATTTCTGAGAATCATTACTACATTCCTAACCAATGGATGTACCAGTTAACACTCAAAGACTTCAGCAAAGCATTAATTATTGTTTTGGAAGCTTAAATCGCAAAATGGTCGATGAATATGAAGTTGTGCATGAAAACGGCTCTTTTACATGTTTCTAATAGCATGGTAACGAAAGAGAACCGGAAAATAAGAACAAGTGTGGGAAATGAGAGGCTCAATCCAGCACCTTCGGATATAACGAGCGCTAACTATAGTGAGTGATTTCTCAGCCATTGTGAGCACTCGTTATACCCAGCTTCCAATGTACATGATATCACGAAAATTCCAGAAGGTTTCCCTGGAACTATAAATCGCTGGGGATGTTCTGAAAGACTTTTGAAAATGCCACAATAATATTTAAAGACAACAAGTAAGAAATGAGTGAAATTTAAAAAATAAATAATTTGATACCAGGAAAAGTAACTAAGGCTTTCCTTCTGAATAGTGAATCTCAAAATAATAGATTCAATGAATGATAAAAATATGTACATACAAATTTACTTTTTTGAGTGTGACTCAAAACAAGAACTGCTACAACATGCTGTAATTGCTGCATTGCCAAGAAGATTTCAGAGTTGATGCTGAATGGCATTACTGTGCCACAGCTCATGGAAAGGGGCCAAGAATTTGAGGGACGCTGAAGAGATTAACTACACGTGCCAGCCTGCAGTTCAATTATTACAGAGAAATTCAGACTCTTGAATAATTGTATAATTGGGGCGTTGGAGCATAAAAGGAATGAACTCGTAGTTTGTCATCAACGGGCAAGTGAAGGCGGGGAAAGAATAGGCTGGCGAGAAGATTCCGGGGGAGGCCCCTTGCCACGGAGTGCATCTGTCCCTACCGTTCCGCTATCCCACATTCCAAGGAAGACTTGCGGTTGAAAAGCTGTTCCCAGGTATCCGAAGGCACACATTTCCACCTTTGCATTGCAGATTTGGATAGTTTTGAGAAGAAGTGTTTGAAGATAAACAGGGTGGCTACTGATAAACAATTTTCAAATTCCCTGACTTTTCCCTGATGGCTTTACCGAATTCCCTGACCGATCGCCAAAAGGTCTCCTATTATCAGAATATTTTATTTCTACCGAATTAAATTTTTGTCGAAACTCAGAAAAAGTTAAAAGCTGAAATCAATACATTAAAAGCCATAAGAATGAAAAAATATATGGAACCTTTGCCCTGATGAAAAAATATATATTAAACCTTGACAAGTTAAGCCCTCACACAAAGTGTACACACTTTTAATACATTTTTCACGGCCGTGTATCGTATTTCCGTGGCTGTGTATGGTATTTCTGTGGCCTTGTATGTTTCCTTCGGTAAAATTACAAATTGATAA
Organism: Platycnemis pennipes; assembly: GCA_933228895.1. Classification (NCBI taxonomy): domain Eukaryota; kingdom Metazoa; phylum Arthropoda; class Insecta; order Odonata; family Platycnemididae; genus Platycnemis; species Platycnemis pennipes. The sequence continues at coordinate 121,580,276 of OW121855.1, read as the reverse complement.
TGTCTATTTCTTCAAGCGAGAGGTGGCGTGTCGCGGTAGTTCTGGGAAGTTGAAGATTACTGAAAAGGCATCGGAGGGAAAGTTAATGGCCAATTTACTGGTGGATTCCGGCACAGGTATCACTAAGGTGCACGAAAAATACAAACCAAAGCCAAGTTCTTGGACTGGATCAAAATCAGATAGCACGAGTTTTAAAAGTAAATAACAACTTGCTTAATGAGGCCATAACCCCTTGATTGTAAGAGGGAACTAAAAATGTAAAAATCTTTGTATAAACAAAACATAATCGCGCCACTGCGAGCGAAAACAGGATGTAATTAGCAATGACAACATCATATAAATATTAAATGGGAAACTAATTCCATGGCCTCCCATAGCATGGTTTATTTTTTGACTTACTCCAAAGTGTTACATTATTGTATGAGTGAAGAAATTTTGGGTAAGGATTACAAACATTTGAGTTAGGTACCCAGATGTGACAGATTTAAACAAGGGGAACGGGAGGAAAAGTAAGGAAAGACTGTTGATAGAGCCTGGAAGGCTATTGTATGCAAAGAGAAGCAAAATATCCACCGAGTTGTGATGGGAGGTGCTCTGCCTCCTCTGTTGTTTTCCCTGAGAGTATAATGTGAATGGGTGAGCAGCATCATTTCCTCGAAAAGAGAAGTATGGAAGAGGTTTCGGAAACCGTGGGAAACCTTGTCGTTACCCAAGACAATTTAGGAGGGACTCTATTTTTGCGGAATACAGAAGCTTCAGGGTACTTGTGGACACCATGCCACATGCTCTTTCTTCCTCCAGCTCAGCCACTCGCACTTCATCCCATATAAAATGCCCAACCTCTTCCTCCCAACCAAAGCTTTTCACGACAGATTATTAATTTACACAGTCAAATAGCAGGAGTAAATACTACAATCACGTACAAGCAACTAAAAATTTAGACTTTTTGCTTCCATAGCCAAGTGCCCATCTGAATAGGTATCCAGCTGTTCTTGCTTTTCCAGGATTTCCAGACCATTATTAGTGATTTTCCCTGACTTTTGAGGGCCTGAAAACTTCAAGATTTCGGTCATTTATAGGGATAAAAGTGGTAGTGAGGAAGCAAAGAAGTCTAAACTTATGAAAAATTGTAGGTTTATTATAATATTAATCATATGAACTTCCAGTAATAAGAGATGAACAACTGTAAGTTCCACAATATAAATTATCATTCCTTACATTGATATGCCTTCAGAAAGGGTTTTAATTGCAGAAAAAGATATGCAAAGAAGGCTAACCTAGCTTTTACTTCAAACCTGATGTCATGTTAAAGTAGCTCTTTGAATCTATCTTGATTTTTTTCTTCCTCACATCCTTCTACAAATTTAGCTAAGTGACTTCAATTTTGACCTAGAATAACGTTTTCCTCGCCAGAGGGACAAAGCGAAGCATTCCTGGAAAAATAACCAGCGAATGAAAATGAGATGCGTACACCTTTCGCCAATCTTTTCACCAAATTGTGCAGGCTATAGCCAGAAAGAACCAGAATAGGGCCCCTGAGGTCAGTCGTCCCTCCCTTCACCCTCCTCCTCCGCTCCTATGTGCAGTTTTTGATCTCTTGGCATTTTCAGATGAAAAATTTAAACATTTTGTGACTTTTCCCAGACCACACGTTAAATTCCCTAACTTTTCCAGGATTTCCAGGACAGTTTTCATTTTCCCTGACTTTTCCAGGATTTCCAGGTTCCTATAAACCCTGTTCTCCCACATTGTAGAGTTATGGTGGATACCAGAGTGTTTTAAAGAATAACAGTAAATTTATCAATTACCTACTTAAAAAGAACACTCAATGACAGAAAGATGTTATTTGAGGTGTTAGTTATCCTTCTACAAGGTCCCATTCTGAAACTTATCGCCATAACTGGCGTGTAAAAACAACATTACAGTTATGATGACTTCTCACTGCATAAACTACTGCTATTAATGAATAATTTTTAAAAAAGACACTACTTATGCTTGTTGACGTGATAGTTTGTGTTTCACTTAATACCCTTTACTATTTTTCCAAGAGAAGACATGGTAAAACAGGTGTTTCAGTTTACAGCCTTGTTTTTTCACACAATACAGTGTTATTTGTTAACCTACAAACCCCAAACATGAGCCACAAGAAAGGGTATACAATAAAGAAACTAAATATAGTGTAAATAATTAAAATTATCATCACTACAGAATTTTCTTTTCCAAATCATAACAACTTTGATAAAATAAAATGTTCATACTACAAGAATTAGTCTTATAATTACCCATCGTAACTGGGATTCACTGGTTAGACACCGCCAAAACCCAGCAAAATCAGAAAAAATATCATTGGTATCTTTTCCATTCACTAAGTATGCCAGGGATTCCACAGCTTTGACCACTGGAAAGAGAACACTGAATTAATAATTATTGTCACACACGGAGTGAAATAATTACAGGTTTGTGTATTCACACATAAAATTATCTACTCTAAATTTTAAATCAAATAAATAAAACATACAATGGTAAGGAAATGGTACCAACCAATTTCCGTTCCTCGACCAATAGTGAATGACAATCCATACCCATTTGTACCATCCTGGCCATGCAATACCACATAAGCACAAGAGTAGTCCGGGTCAGAATGCTGAATAAGAAAATACCATGAAAAATCATTCAATCAAACACGATATCAACTTTACACCACTTTCTCTCGACAACAATATCATGTATTAAAATTAAATCTAAAAACTCCACATTTCTATGATTACTTAAAGGTCACTTTACAATATACACCCTGGTGAAAATAAACCGTGACAGACAGTGTGACAGACAGTGTGACAGAAGCGTGAACACAGTGTGCTTAGAATGTGACAAGAGTGTGATTACAGTGTGTATACACCGTGACAAAAGCGTAAATTGGGACTCAAAAGCGTGCAGAAAGCGTGATAGACACTGTGACGGTACAGTGTGTTCACAGTGTGAAGACACCATGCACACAGTGTGAGGACACCGTGCACACAGTGTGAGGACACCGTGCACACGTTGTGAGGACACTGTGACTAATACCCATGTACAGTGTGCTGCACATTGTGGTCACACTGTCCATCACGCTTTGAAGGGAGCACAGTGTGCGTACACTGTGACTAATAGCCTTGTACAGTGTGCAGCACATTGTGGTCACACTGTCCATCACGCTTTGAAGGGAGCACACTGTGCACACAGTGTACATACACTGTGACTAATATACTTGCACAGTGTGATACACATTGTTGTCACACTGTCTGTCACGGTTTATTTTCACCAGGGCAATTTTTGTTCAATTTCTTGTACAAACTCTTCTATGAGGAAATTGTACCGTGTAAAGCGGCAAATTGTACGAACGCTTGTGCGATTGTCTGAATGACTGAACGGGAAATAGAACCAGTTCTAATTCCATTCAGACAAACATACAATTTCGTTCAGTTCATACAAGCGTTTGTACAAGAAATTGTATGGTGTAAGGCGGCCTTTTAGGCATTAGCCTCCACAAAAATATACAACACGCTTTCACGTATCTACCTAATTACAACACATATCTGACTACTGCGAAGATTTTAACACCTTAAGACAGTATATATTGTTTATCCCTAAATTCCTCAATCTGAGAAATTTCTTGTGCATGTAACACTAATTGCTGAAATGACTACTATTAAAAAACTTGCTGAGCCCTTGTCTTTAAATGTCAACAGTAACCTAAACTCACCATTGCATCTGAACCATGAGCATCCAACGACGTGGGAAAACGAATATCTTTAACGATCAGTTCACAAATTTTCATTTTTTTAGTTTTTCAAACAAAATCCACTAAGAACTGTAGTCACCACGAATGATTCAAGGATCAGCCGTTACGTAACAAGAGGTGACCTTAACAGTAAGATGAGTGACGAGAACGGCACACTTGTTAACTCAGATTGATAAGGACCGTAAGGACGATAAGGACCACTGTAGATTCTTAAAAAAAAAAACAAGGCATACAAGGCGTTGTCGCCTAGAAAATCCACACGGTAATTTATCTCACTGAATGTCATGACAATTAAAGCGAGGTAAATCATTGTTAAGCACCAAGTGTAGAGGCAAACCAGTGACATCGGTTGAATTCCTGCTACCTCTTCGGGAGAAATACAGCAAGCTGATAATATCGAAATATTTGTACACTCGCGCGATTCGCGCTCTTTCGTTTCTCCCCGGAGCCCCCGGAGCGGAGTACATTTATCAAATGTTTTTCAAATGAAATGAGAGATTTACATTATGGAGGGATATTTGATTTCCTTCCTGAGGGATAACTATATTAAAGATTTTAAGAGGCTACGTGAGAAGCATGGAATATTCTCGCAGATATTCATAAACCAAAAACTTCTATGAGTGTTCCAAAATAGAGGATATTTTAGAGCGATTGGGTTAAGCTTTCATTTCAATTATTTAATGGTAATTTTCCAATAACTAAGAAACTTGCTTCCATCGATTGTGTTATTTATATATGTACCCCTACAGCACGTATTTGGATATACATATGGAAAAGTCATATATTTTCCATGTATATATACATATGTATAAATTCAATGTAATACAAGGAAATCTAATGTATTTTTTTGCTGGATACATATGGAGATTTGATGTATGCATGCATCAGATACACATATGGAAATTTGATGTATTTTTTTGCTGGAATACATCAGTATATTCGACTAAAATGAGAAATTCGATGTTTCCTACGAAATTATCCAGTTAAAAAGTAATTTGGACTCATTTGCATGGCCTTAGGCCATGCTACGAATGCAGCTGGTTTCTTATGAAGACATTAATATCGTTTAAATTGAAGTAGGCTATCAATTAAGAATTGAAGTGAGCGTATCGTGAATATGGCGGTCATTTAAATTTCTTCTAAAATACATCTATTTTCCATTTGTAAAATTGATGTGTGCTTGCATCAAAAATACATGTGGAAATTTGATGTATTTTTTGCTGGAATACATCTAGATGTAATTACAGCTGTAATCTAATAATACATCTAGATGTAATTATAATTACAGTATACAGCTGTAATTTCTATGTAAATCAGAAATTCGATGTTTCCCACCAAATTATCCTGTTTATAAGTAATTTGGACGCATTTTCATGGTCTACGAATGTTGCTGTACTCTTATTAAGGCATTTTTATCGTTTAAAAAAATGACGTTAAATGGCTTTAAATGAAGAACTGAAGTGATCGTAAGACGAATACATACATATGTGTTAAATATTTTTTACATATGTATTTTTTAGTACAATTCAATTGACAGAACTGTTAGATTCTCATCACCTCCAGTTTTCATTGGTAAATGGTTTAGCTTCATATTCATGCCAATAATTATGCGTAAGTTATAAAGGTGTGTACGAAACTTCGTTGCGCTATGCACGTATGTTTTTTTTAATAAACAGTAGCATGCTGACTGACTATTGCAATGACTTGATTGTATCATCTCGCTAACTCCGTGGAACGTTATACTCGATTTTAAATTCATTGCGTTGAAAATGTACGACCATACAGCAGACCTATGAAAACATCCCAAGCAGCATCGTACGGCAGTTATACGTCGGCCCAATGCCATTTTGACATCACCAATGTCGTTTTAACATCGGCTGATAATGCCGATATAAAAATGACACCTTTGTCCGATGTAAAATTGATATCATGAGCGTATCTTAAAGTGATATCTAATAGATATCGTTTTCATATGCAAAATTGATGTCTTCCTCCGACGTCAGAGAGAAGAAAGTCAAAAATTCGTGATTGGTCAGAACATCAGAAACCATTTGGAGGCCTACATATTAAATAAGAAATATGATTATTAAAGCATTCGATGTTTGCTTACAAATTGCCGTTCACTCGGCAGGCTTGCAATATCCTACATTTACCGCCAAGCGCGGCTTTAGCGCTGGATGGGGTTCACCTTTGGCCTTGGCCACCTTTGAATCCCTTTCTCCCTTGCGTAGCCATCGTTGATTGACCGCGAGGGCTCAACATCTAGTATTGAACCTCGGTAAAATTTCCATGCCAATTAGGGATCCTGAGTAGCGTAGTGGTCTTCGCAGTGGCTCAGTTGTGATTGGACAAAGTTGATATACGCCAGAGGTTGCACCACGCCCGCTTTAGGCCCCGTTTCCACTACTGACATTCTACCACGGTTATTTCAGCCCTCATAACCTACCTGCGTTCCAGTTAGCTACAAAGTTACCCTTGTAATCACTGCTTTCGTCACATAGCGGTTACCAGTATTCCAGTTCAAAAGAAAATCGACGATCGTTATATAAATGCGCAAAGATGGTAGCACATTGTAAGCACTATTGTGTAAGCACTTGAAGCTTTATTCAAGAATCTATATTGATTGTTATAATCAAATGTCGTCGGGCTCATCGCGTACGTCCAAGGAGCAAGTCCGTCTCCTCGTGAGCAAAGTTTTTGCAATTCTTTTGTTCGGTCATTGGTCGGAAAATATAATTAAATTATGTAAACCATAGGTAATAACAACTCTGGAGCATCATTGAGCATAGACAAAAATCAAGTATTAAGCCAAACAAAGCCACACCAACCACGTTTTCCTAGATGCATATGCCGCGATCCTACACCGCTATCCGTGATTCAACTGTTTTCCCATAATTCTTACCAGGATTTTGACTAACTTGCGTTCCAATTACAAAAGAGACGCGACGGTAACCACTATTCCCTGATCTAACAAGGGTAACTCAATGCTAGTAGGACTATCTACCATGGTAGGCGTTTTCGAGCGTTTCCATTACTAGCATTGCGCGGGTAGAGAGTTACCGTCGTAGAAATATCAGTAGTGGAAACGGGGCCTTACCGAAAGGTTAAAAACATGTTTTTCGCTGCGTATAACTCGGGAAATAATTGACGGATCAAAAAAACGGAAAAATACGGGTATTTTTATTTTACAAACTCTATCAGATTCTGCAATAAAAAAATATGGTAAACGACTCCATTTTTTGTACAATTTCTTGTGCAAACTCTTGTATGAGGAAATTGTACCGTGTAAAGCGGCAAATTGTACGAACGCTTGTGCGATTGTCTGAATGGCTGAACGGGAAATAGAACCTGTTCTAATTCCATTCAGACAAACATAAAATTTCGTGCAGTTTATGCAAGCGTTTGTACAAGAAATTGCACGAAAAATTGTATCGTGTAAAGAGGCCTTACACTTGAAACCAATCTACTACAAAAACGTATCCCAAATTATTACCAAGAAAAACTGCATAGATGTAAAACCAAAATATTTTTGCAATTGTAAGAGGATCGTATAAAACATTGCCCACCACTTGCATGAAGCGTCTATGCCTTTCCTCTGAAAATCAGACTCGACAAGCATTTTGAAAGAATGTTATTTATTCGAAAACGATCGTTAGCCTTTTCTTTCATTTATGGCAATATGACCGTCAAAGCCGCAATGAAAGTTAGCCCCTCGAAAGTTGAGGGATGCTTTTGTTGTAAGGTCCTAGATAGTAAGTAACTGCGAGTACACAAGGGCTTCTGCTAATATTAATTCTCATTACTTCGAGCGTGTTACGAAGCTAGTTCTCTCTCGGATCTCATAAGGGTATTTTTCTAGCTGTTTCCATCCAAAACTGATAAGGTGTGAAGGCAACTTATATTAAAGAAGTTAAATTCGGAATTAGTATGCTTTTAGCAAGGGAATTTCAGTTCTTTGACAAAATCTTACCTCTACCCAACTACAAGGTATCCTAAATTGTGCAAAATACCTCAGCAGTCTGCTTCTCTCCCTCGAATAAGTACTAACCCTATAAACCAAATGTGTTGTGAAAACGTTGTGGAAACGTTGCACTGCAACTAAAATGGAGTTGCTGCAACGTATTGACAACGTCGCAAGAGCAGCCATAAGTCCTCTCTACCACGTTCCTGCAACGTAATGGCAACGTTACTGCAACCTCTAGTAAAACATATTTGCAACACTTATGCAACTCCTGAAAAATACTTGCAGCATTTATGCAACACTTTAAAATAACACCCGAGATATGCCTTTGCAGAAAAAATATTTATTCATTATTCCAGACAGGCGTGGGTCAATGCTAGCGAGAGAGTACCAATACAGTTTCCAATTATCACAATCCAAACGAGACGGGTCAAAAACAAATGAGAGGCAATAAAACAGTATATGACTTCCAAAAATCGATATCCAAACAGGTAGGGGCCAAATAATTGCAGAATATCCTACGAGATTTCCTGAGAACACAAAACCACACCGAAAAAGGCAAGCGCTAGACAGAGAGTAATCAGATGGGATTGACGGGTTAGCATAGCGTTCGATGTATCGAATATGTATATCGATCTCGTGCCGTCTTCCCTTTCGTTATCTCATATGCAATTTTTCTAAGTGCGAAAAATTGTCTCACGACCGAAAAAAATATTTCAGTGGAAAGAGCTAATTTGCTTCAGAAGATGAAAAAACTATAAAAACCCAATATTTGAATATATGCTTGGGGTAAACTGTGTCCAAATAATTCTTCGCAAAGCGACCTGCAACATGTCGCAACTTTTCTGCAACCTAGTGAATATTCCACTCCCATATACAATCAGTGTCTCATAAAGAGGAAGAATGGAATTTTAGTATATGTATCCTCTGGCTCATATATTTTGTAATTAAATTTTTCTGACCAAACAAGTGCATCAGCGACGTAATTATGACGTTGCAGAAACGTTGCCAAACGACGTGGCACCGTGCAACCTTTCTGCAACACATTGTGTTTACTGGGAATATCGCAAGAAAAACTAATGTCATCAGTGACTATTTGAATCCTGGAATATTAATAAAGACCACATTAATCAGAAAAATAGCACTATGTCCATCAATATATTCCTGAGAAGAACGTATTTAACGAGGAGGATGAATTATTTCTTAAACTCGAAGGTGTTCATGCTGGTTTTGATGCCTCATAGAAATCAATGGTATTCATGTAAACCAGTAGCCATCAATAAGTACTGGGTTTAAGTTGACCAGAATATGCATCTTCGAAGGTATACCTTATAGGCCTATAGGCGTGACTTTACCATGCTGCTCTGGCTCTACAACGTCTAGGGTTCCGTTCTCAGGTCGAAAATTACGAACTTGATGGAGATAAATACAAAGTTATCCATCAATGAAGAAACACTTTCTATCAAAATACTTGGAAAGGAAATGAAAAATATTCACCCGGAAGAGTCTCGATCCTACGACCTTCACACCGCTACACCATGCTGGTCTAAACACTGATTTATTCAGCTTCTATCACTTCGTGCTGGAACAAAACCCTCGAGACGAGCCCGAAAGAAAAGCCTCAAGTCGTGAGCGTGAATTCCATCAGTGCATTCCTTCCGTCGGGGCATTTGTTCCTGTGGTTGATTTTACTCCAGTTTCGCCATCCTCGTCGCTTCCACTTCCGACCATCTCGGCTCTCCGCTACGTAAAACTATTCCAGCAAAGGCCGCAACCAGAACTAGCGAGAGCTTTTAGGACTGTGCCAAACCTTAAAAGTTTTTCCAACTCGCCCCCATTCAATGAAATAATGGGGCATGTGGGTGTGTAGATACTTTTGCAGATGATAGTACATACATCAGTCAAGTGTGACAATCATTTCAGGGTAGGAAAGTGGAACGTGCGATCAATTGGGACCTGCGGAAGACTGGAGAACCTGAAGGTGGGAATGCGAAAAATGGACCTCGACATATTAGGAATCATTGAAATGAGATGGCCCGAAGAAGGAGACTTCTGGAGTGGACGTTATAGAATCATTCTAACTGGATGAAAAAATGGTAACGCTGGAGTAGGCATAATGCTCACGAAGAGTGCAGGACTGCGCGTGAAGAGCTTCCTGCAGTACAGTGAGAGGATTATAATGGTGAAGATTGAGACCAAGCCTACATATACCATTGTGGTACACGTTTACATGCCTATTTCGGACTACGAAGATGAAGAAGTGGAAGACGTCTATGAGGATATCACGGAAGTAATAAATCACGTAAACGGAGAAGAAAACTTAATTATTTTAGGAGATTGGAACGCTGTCGTTGGCTAAGGTAAAGACGGAGAATAACTGGAAAATATGTCCTGGGAAATCGAAATGAGAGAGAAGAAAGACTTATATAATTCTGCACACAGCACAAGTTGGTGGTTGCAAACACATTGCTTAAAAACCACCAACGGAGAAGATATACCTGGAAAATGCCCGGAGACAGATGAATATTTCAAATAGACTACATTTTAGTGAAGCAGAGGTTCAGGAATCCGGCGAAGAACTACAAAAGCTACTCGGGTGCAGATATCGACAGTGACTACAACTTAGCCTCAAAAAATTGAAGAAATCAATGAAGAATGCTTGGCAAGTAGAGAAACTAAAGGAACCTCAACAACGGCTGGCTTTTCAGAAGGCAGTGGAAAAAATTGGAAGAGTATTTCACAGTGAAATCAGTGGAAAAGAGATTGGAGAACATCAAAATGCTTATAGGGAAGCAACAAAAGAAGTACTGGGGAGAAAAAATGTTGTCAAGAAGAAGCCATGGATTACAGAAGAAGTCTTAAAGTTTATCGAAGAGAGAAGAAAATATGAAAATGCGGAAACTGCAGGAGGGCAACTTCGCTGCAAAAGAATTAGGAATGAAATAAACCAAAATAAATAAAGCGAGAAAAGCAAGGGAAATGTGGATGAAGGATCTATGCGAATATGTACAAAGCAACCTCGCAAATGGAAATGTGGAAGTTGCCTACAGGGTGGTGAGAAATCACTTCAAGATACAGACTGCAAGATGTAACAGCATCAGGGACAAGAATGGAGAACTCTTAACTGAACATGAGGATAAAGTGAAGAGATGGAAGGAATACTTAGAGGAGTTGTACAATGGAAAATGTCTTAGAGCGGAAGTAATCGAAGAGGACAATGAAGTTGATAAGGATGATTTGGGAGCCCCAATCTTAAGATCAATATTTGACGGAGCTGTAAGGGATCTTGGGATAAATAAGGCTTCGGGAATAGATGGAATTCCTGCCGAACTAATAAAAAAATGCCGGAGAGAAGACATTAACTCAGCTGTACAAAACCATATGCGATATGTACTCACAAGAGAGATACCCACGGACTTCGAGAAGAATATCATCATCCCTATTGCCAAAAAGAAGAGGGCTGAGAACTGTGAACATTTTATGACCTTAAGCCTCACGACACATGCCTCGAAGATACTGACGATAATCATCTATAGTAGAATAGAACGAAAAGCTGAGGAGTTCCTGGATGATGACCAATTCGGGTTCAGAAGAAACAAGGGCACAAGAGAAGCAATTTTGGCCCTCAGGCTACTTATAGAGAAGGGTATAGAGAAGAACGTACGGACATTTGTTGCATTTGTAGCTTTGGAGAAAGCAGTTGACATAGATTGGAACATGAATCTAAAGATTCTGAAAGAAATTGGAGCATCATACAATGGCTGAAGAGGTATCCACAGCAAATTCTGAAGATTCAGGCGATATGGAGTGGAAGCGAAACATAACACAGAACGAAAAAACACGAGCCAAATACACAAAAATAAACTTTACTACGACCCGGGTTTCACTGTGTTACAGCATCGTCAGGTAGTGTATGTCAAAGATGCACCAACATGTATATGAAAGAAACAAAATGAGGGAAAGGGAGGGAGGAAAGGGGAGGAGCGTGGGAGTGGACGGTTATTGGTGGTCAACAGAAGTGACCAGTGTGGGGGGAAAAGGAGTGTGGGGGAGAAGTGGACAGAAGTGGGTAACAGGGGGCGAGGTGGTCACAAATGAGTGGTAAAATATAAAAACAAAAAGTCTCGAAAGGTTTATTTGAAGACAAGACCTTCTCTAGGAGTTGGTCGCAGCACCAAACCCCGTCCCTTGGGTGCTCCGTTGAGAGGTCGTAAATGTGGGAGGGGCAGACCCCTGGGTGATGGGACAAAGGGTGTGAAATGCGACGACTCCCTTCCTGGCTGTGGGTTGAGCGGTGCCGATGATGGAGGCCTCCGTTCGTTTGCCCCCTTGGTGAACGAGCAACATCCGAGTGGGGATCCCCAACCCTGTTGTTGGAATTCGGTGCAGCTCCTTGTCAGTCAGATGTCCCATGGAGGAGTCGCAAAAGATGGGCCCAGAGAGGGTGAGGCAGCTTGGGGCGGGGGGAAGTGGACGACACGGCGAAGCCTTTCTTTTCAAAGGGGGATGTAGTGCTGTGGTTCCTTACCTCTGGTGGTGCATGTGGAAGCAATGGTGAAAATTCTGCTTCGGTCCTTTTGTTGAAGGTCCGATGAAGATATAGGAGTGGAGCCTTAAGCGCATCGGAAGGAGGGGGAGGAAGAAGAGGCGTGAATGAGATGATGGCGAGGGGGGGTGTGCGTGTGAAGGTGGAATGTGGGAGGTTTTGGTTAAAGTTGATGGAAAGAATTAAGGTCATATAAAAATTCATTGAGGAGAGGGATATTTTTCTTGGCTCGCTCGATTATTTCGATCTGCTCCAAAGCGTCAAATCTTTTACTTTCTTCTCAAAATAGAAAACTTTCGCTTCAAAATTGCACTTATGCCTTGTCTCTATCAAGTGCTTAGCCACCATTGCATATCTCCGTGCACTTTTGGTGTTCTTTCATCCGCGTGGAAAAATCACGTCCAGTCTGTCCCATGTATGAAGCACCACACTCGCACGTAACTTCGTAAACACCACTTTTTCTTCCCTTATCCATGGAGTCCTTGTTATTACAGAGGAGCCTATTCAGAGTAGTAGGCGTATAAAAGGCAACCTTAAACTTGTCTTTTGGGATTATGTTAGCTATTTTGTTCGATAGTTTGCCCATGAATGGTATTTTACACCACTTGCGTAAATTTGTACTGCTTTCGGGTTGGAGGGAGGTGTTTCGGTTTATTGCCGCTTTCTTCCGTTTCTTCGCCAGAAGGGAATCAATTATTTTAATGCTATAACCGTTGTTCACTGCTATGGTCTTGATCGTATGGAGTTCTTTATCAAAATTAATTTTGGCCATGGGAATATTGACTAATCTGTGAAACATGGAGTTGAAGCTGGCCAGTTTATGGGCCATCTGATGGCAGGAATCACCTGGTCGGTGAATGTGGGTTTTCTGTAAAAGCAAAACTCATGTTTGAGACGCCGTATGTCCATGGTCCGTTTCTAGTTCCATGGTGAATCTGATGGATTGGTGTTGTGAATTTAGAAAATCCCAATAATTTGTGTGTCTGTAGCTGCCCGTCCAACAACAAAGCACATCATCTACATATCTATACCAGTAAAACACATTCCTGATGTGGCCGTTTCCTGTGTTGAAAATTCCCTCCTCAATTTTGTCCATGAATATTTCAGCCAGGATTGGTGAAAGTGGTGATCCCATAGCCAGCCCCTCCTTTTGTTGGTAGTACACACCATTGAAGAGGAAGTAATTTTGGTCTATGCAAACTGTCATTAGTCTGTGTAATTCCTTTGATATGTGTGAGTTGGCGTTAGCCTTGATGAGAATTTCATTAGCAAAAGAAAGTGCCTCTTGGGTGGGAATGGATGTGAATAAACTTTTCATGTCAAAAGACACTAGCTTGGCATTAGGCAAATAGGACCAAGCTTGAGTTTTTTTGTTAAATTTTCTGAATCTTGAATGTTGTACTTAGTAGAGTACTCAGTCAGTTTTCGGAAATTTGAATTAACTTTAAATGCTAATTTATGTTTTGGAGCATTAACACTCGATATTACTGGTCTAATCGGGGCTTCATTTTTATGCAGTTTAAGTAATCTGTAGTATCTTGGAGGCAAAGGATTCACTGTAGTCAGGCAAAATGTTTCTCTAATACTGAGTAGGACCGAGAATGAAGCAATAACTGCTTTCACTCGCTTCTGGAATTGCTTAGTAGGATCATGGTTCAACACATCCAATTGGTTCGAAGAAATAAAATCTGTGCACTTACTTATATACTCCGCCTTATCCATGATCGCCAAGCAGTTGCCCTTGTCAGCTTTGGTGATCGTGAGTTGTTCCACCTCCAGCTTTCTCATCAGGCTTTTGAGCGAGGATTCCGTAGCTGATATGGCTTGAGTGCTGGACGATCTCTTACTGACACCCATCCTAATTGCATTAGCCATTGTTTTGAGCCCTTCGATTCACTATTGAAGGCAACTTCACAATCTGCTGCGAGATTCTTGTAATGAGTCGAAGAGATCTGATGCATATTTCAACCCTTTGGTAGTATGGCCATATGGGCTGGGGGTGATATCGCTTTTTGACAAATCAACGACTCTAGGAAAGAAAGATATGTCACCTGGGTCTTGAGCATGGTGATTCGGACCATAGTTGAGTTGATTCCTCTCCAGGCAAGCCAGTTTCTGGTTGATCGTATCCAACTTGCGCTCACTAATGTCTCTTGTCATTTTCTTGAATATTGATCCAGGGCGGAAAACTCTTCATTAGGGAGTTTGAAGGGCAATTCTTGATGCAGGATGTATAAGTAAGAATGTATACAAGGTGTCTCGTTTGCCGTACCATGCTATAATTTCGCCCTGTACCCACACTTTCTTGGCCACTGTAATAGCTTTTAGGGCTGACGGAGAAGAGGAGTTACACTTGATGGAAACGTATTTGGGGGTCAAATCTAACTTTAGACACTTGCTGTTGAAAAGGATATTGAGGGATGCTATGCGGTACTTCACACACACTTTGATATACAATTTTGCCTGTTCTGCTTGGCATTATAAACAAATTCTGAAGTGTTTGTCCTCCACAACATCACCCTTCCACCTACTGTTGAAATTACTTCTCATAGGGGATTGCAGTGAATGAATATGGTGGATATTTGAGTGCATTTTAATTTCATTCTTATTCACACAGGCTCTCAAGTCATCTTACTTGCATCTGCAAATCCGTAGTTTTTCTTTTCGTGTTTGCAGCCTAAATCTTGCGGCATACCTTTTTGGTTTATGGTCCCACACAAAAATTTTTCTTTTGTCTTTAAGTAATCGCTAGATCAGAAGGGCAATAAGTTATCCATACATAACTTACAGCCTTCCTGCTTGTCAACATCTCATGGTCAAGATAGCAGCTGATATGTCAAGGTTATGTTGCAGCAGACTTATGACACAGTTACATAGTCTGTTGCTTCCATGAAAAGCAACCCTCAGTTTGGATATGTTGATGGATTGGTTGGATGTGTGGACACTCAGTTGGATGTGTTGACTCTTTTCACACAATTGAAATTTTTTTACACCAATTAAGTTTATGGTTTTTTGGAATATATTTACAAAAATCACTTTACTAGAGAAAGGCACAATTTCATCAGTGATTGTCAAGTGCTCAGCAGAATTACATAACTATATATGAAAGTATGCATAGGTAAATAGATCCCAACAATAATGGTAGGTCCAGCATACATTGAGAAGTTTTATCCGAACCTAGAGAAGTAGTGAGAGCACAAACGTGGAAGGGGAGGACTGCAGCAATTGTGTACGAATGGTCAAGTACATGCTCTTCACGAAAACAGGCTGTAAACCTTTCAGGTCTTCAATAACTAGCCGTGCTAACCTCGGTGAAGTCACCTCTGCTGACAGTCACACCCATTCCACTGAAGAAACACCGACCTCCTTTGGACTCGCAGCTCTTGAAATAACACTAAGTGCCCCCGATATTACAATGATACCCACGACAGATTCCTCCTCCTTGGATTTCTGAGGGCTTTAAAAAGTAGTGGTAAAAGATTTTTAATCCTCTTTACTATAGCAAAATTTAATAAACAAATTTTCCTGATAGAGGCTCACAATTTCATTTATCATCCAGTCCATACGTTCATTTCTAACAAAAAGCGTTTACTTTACACTGCACATGATACACTTATAGCAAACTATACCTTAATTCAGCCATACATCATGAGGGCTTCATCAATGAGGCAGAGCACTGCAGTAAATGAGTGCTAAGCATTAGCATTTAACAAAAGCATATGAACAATGCCATCAAAGCAACACCCAAAGGTTAACATTTCCACTCATTTACAACAGCCAGACTTTGACATTTATTTACAAATAACAACTCTCTCTCACACACACAGAGAAATCAATTGGATCGAAAATGCATTTACCTTTCTATCCATTCTCTTCCTGTCAATCCACCGTTCTCTCTATATCTGGTGACACGACAATAACACCCCTTACAGCATTCTGCACAGAAGGTCCTAACGAGAACAAAAGCAAAATATACACTCTCGTGTCACCTTATATCCACGAATCAACTGACAAAAACTGTTCTTTCAACAGGAAAATTAGAAAAATACTTCCAACTTCCCACTAACACGCTCAAGAGAACACTATGCATCAGGGTAAGATGGGTGCACTGGTCACAGACACACGCCAGTCAAAAACGGGTAGTTTTCGAACAGATTAGCAAAACAAAGATTTCACGACGAGTGCAATCTGAGCACCATTAAGTCGCAAAGTTTTATCTCCATGGAAACGATCACTGGCTAACTCTGGATTGGTGCAACAAACGCCTCTCACTGAATGATGCACAGTCTGAATCAACAAGTGACCATCCAATCTAATACTATCAACCTTTTCGGCAGGAAGTTCTTCACCCTCCTCCTCCTAGGCTTGGTGCAGAAATCTGTGAAGGGACAGCAGTACAATAAAATTAAAGAGTGGAAAGATTAAAAAGACATCCAAAAGTGCTGTGGAGGCAACCAAAATGTGCCAACCAGAATTTATTCATTCACTGCGACTCAGAAATGAACGTGCAAATTAGAAAATGTTATATCAAGGAGAGTACTAACGTAAATCCACTAATAAGTACGCTACACAGGAAAAATAAACATAGTCTCATCTGTACGATGGAATTAGCATTGAATTGGCCACAAGTGAGCAAGTTGCAGAGGCACCTCCATGGAAATAGGAGATCCCTCCGTGGTCCACAGCAAGCAGGACTCCGTCAATGTGGACGAATGGCTCCTGCTACGATGATGCTGCTGGTCCCCTCCTCAATTCAGGGTAGATATCTGTAAGGGAAGACTGCATAAGGAACACTGCACCACTTCACACACACACACAATACAATGCTCAGCACAAACAGAGTTTTACTTCATGACAATGGCATCACTTTAGACTGAATCACAACTAGCTTTCCAAAATTTCAATGACAATGCCTCCATTCATTTCTAACGCCCATGTCACTGTCTTTTTCAGAAACTTTCACCATCTATGAGCACAAGTCAGTGTCATTAGCACCTGCATCACAAAACTCCTTGTGTAGTGTAAAAGTACTCATAAATAGGTCTACAGATGTGCGATTACTGCCTGAGAATACTCAAACACCTCGAATACTACTACGTATTTGATATTCGAGATCTCGGATAATTAGGTAAAAGAAATACATAGTTCTACTACCAGATACCATTCAGGACCCATACAGCGCTATTATTGGTGTGCTGATGGACTACATTGCATGTGCAGCGAGAGGACAGAGGCAACACAAGAATGTTGATGGATTTCACCGCGTAATTGATGGTAGAAAGACAACAGTTTCAACAAATGGAATTCCAACAAAACTAAAGGTAGTCGTTTCAGGCTTGATTTGGTGGATTGTCATAGTGAAAGAAAAAGACTGGCAATTTTCCACAAGAATAAGAATTTTTACTCGACCAGTTTCGGTGTCCATCATCAGGTGAAAATTATAGTTCAGACATCTGTATACATGCACAATTGCAGTGAGGGGAGGAAAAGGTTGAGAGGGGGAGGGGTTGGAGAGAACAAGGATTGGGAATTGAGAGGAGGGTGAAAGGTGGTGGGTGTTCATGGGTAAAACCACGCATGATGGCGATCTGGGGATGGCCTAGGTCATTAAGGGTCTACGGAAAGTCCAGACCAAGAGTCCAAGTGAAGTCCACTGTGGAAGGGGTGAGGTGGTCCGGGCGTTGGCATCCCCCAGAGCGTCTGTTCCTCCGGGTCGAGGAGGATTAGCTCCTTGGGGTTCCTGGTGCATTCTTCCAGCTGGTTTACTTATACATTTATTAATGTCAAAAATATATTTTAAAGTTGGATATATTTATTAATTTTTCAACCGAGACAGCTAAAAATGCCGGATTTTTTTTTCAAGTTCCGGGAAGCAAGTTCAACTTCGACGCCCACTTGAAGATAAACAAGAAAAGCCACTTCTCTTTTCTTCGCATAAGATATGAACTAACATTGACTTGCATTCTTAAAGATGATACTTTTATCAGCTATTGACGAGTCCTCATGACTCATTCACAGCGATAGGCAAGCTGCTTGCAGTAGAAGATTCCTCACATGCCCTACCTTCATTTTCAGACAAGCTCTGGGCAGTTGAGCATGCTTTTATAGCAAAATATATATATATATATATATATATACAGTGAAACCTGTCTTTAGCGGAATCTCTCGGTAGCAACATTTTTTTCCGGGTAAAACAGTGTTCCGCTTAACCCAGGGTCTGAAAATTCAAAAAAGCCCTTGAAAGTCATATCACGTCCATTACATGCGTCGTCGCCTAAAAGGTTGGTTTGACTCAAATTCTACATGTAGACAAAATTATTACGAAATAATGAAAGAAAAGTATCCCATTGTGGTTTAATATGTTTATTTGAAGTAATTAACATAAAAAGCGATCTATAAATACGCATATAATCCGTCATTTTTGTCTGTTTTTCCTTTTTTCCCGGTATAATACAATTCCCTACGCTGCCGATAGTCCCATTTATGATATTAAATAAATCAGGGTTACCTTTGGTGAGACTGCTATTCTGTTAATGAAACAAACATTTCTCTAGAGGACTGTTTGTTTTCTTCACATATTACGGTTATATTCACTTCTTTGTCGGATTTACAGGCTTCGTGTTCTTTTATACTGTCTGTCAGGGAGCCATATTCATCGCCCGTAAGAAGATCGTTGTGTAAGTCCACAAATCTCTCTGCATCCATGTCATTGCCTATTAATTGCTGTAATTCACTTAGATCGTCCATTGGCCCTGAAATAGCAAAGGTCGTGTATATATTCCCAAGTGCGTAAATATGCATTTACCTTGGTGATATGATTTGTTTTCCTTACCTTCCTCGGGGACCAGTTCTGGCAGAAATCCAGCTTTAGCGAAAAATTGTCAGTTGATGTTTTAATATCTTTCACTGCCAAATTAATCCAATTAATGGCATCCAGCACTGATATTTTTTGATCGCCTCCGACACTGTATTCGCAGTATTAGCAGCAGCTAATAATGATGTATCATGTACTTTCTATAATGTGCCTTCAGCGATCTAATGACTCCCTGATCCATTGGCTGAGTGATGCTAGTTGTGTTTGCCGGAAACCAGGTTAGCTCCACATTCGCAAGGCAAATTTTAGTGTGACAGGTTGCATTATCAAGGAAAAGTAGGACTTTCCTATCTTTCCTCTTCATTTCGGCATTGAAACTTTTCAGCCATTCTTCCATGACTGAAGCCGTGTTCCATGCTTTTTTATTATGTCTCCGTTTGACCGGTAGTTTCTCAATTTCAACGTGTTTGACGCATCGCGGTAGATTGTGACAAGAGGCTTTAGGAGCTCACCCGCCATATTTCCACAACTTAAAATGGTTAAATGTTCTTTTGAGTGCTTCCCTCCTAAAAAATAAAGAATAAGTCTAAATGTAAAATAATTATTTCCACTTCTCCTCCTTTCACGCACAATGTTTTAGATGGCAGGGCCCTAAAAAAAATTCTGGTTTCTTCCCCAATGTAGGTATCACATGGTTGATAGTCTTTAATTTTTCTTGAACCATGCCTTTCCACTCCTCTACCATTTCATATCCGCGTCGTTTGACTCGCCAACAATACTGCTCCAAACAACATTGTGTCTTGCTTTGAAGCTCTCCAGCCTACCATTTGAGGCCTTAAAATCTAATTTTTGTGAAGAAACTGCAAACTCCTTTGCCTTTTCCTGCACCATTGGACATAACAATGGAATATTCCTCGATCTTGCTTGTACAAACCATTCCCAAACTAATTCGTTTAATTCTTCATATGCGCACAGAGGAGTTTTACTCTCTGAATGTAAACTTAGGCCTAAAATAATAGACAGAAACGACAATAATTTTATGGTGTGTTGGTTTGCTAACTATTGTGGTATGGGATATGAATAATTTCGTTTCTTAGGACCTACCTCTTTCAAAGTGTTTCTTTCTTTCGTCCTTCTTAATTGCTTCGTAAACTTGCTTTTCTCGTTCAAAGGCTCGATCGAGTCCAGTTCATTTTTCAGCTTTAATACGTTTCGTGGCATGGCGGAAATCAATCAGCAGTTCCCCTAAGATCCTTAGCGTTCTCTGGTGCGGTCTTACCTTGTCAGCAGCACGTAGGAGAATGATTCCTTCTTATTCGGTTGCGAGTAAGGCTACATAAAATGTTTAACTTGTAGAGAGAGAAGAGGGTTCTACAAGTTGGATTAGAGGTAAGTGTGCAAGCGTGGGTTGACGCAATGGTCAAGAAAGAGAAATAAGGTGACGGGTGGGAAGAGGGGGGAGTGTTGTTGAGCATTTGGTTAACGCTAGGTTTAGGGAGACTTGGAAGCGTTTTGGTCGATGCCACATTGTCCTGCGTCCCTCCCGCGACGTGATGTCAGTCGATAATGAGGTAGCCCATAGTGTGCGAACGACATCTTTGGCTGGTTCCATTTTAAGTATAGTTTTCTAGGGAGAGGGCTTTACAAAATATTTTAGGATTTTATTTCCTTACGGTAAAAATTGTGCATGGAATTGTTTTTTGCAATTCCGCTTAACCCAGGTACACGTGCCCGGGAATCAATTCCGTTTCCGCGTTTGACAGTTTCCGTTTAACACAGGGCACCAATGCATGTAAAACCCTATTACGACCGCCGGGACCAACATATTTTTCCGGATAAGACAGGTTTCCGCTTAACTCAGGTGCCGCTTAAGGCAGGTTTCACTGTATATATCAATTTATATATCAAATAACCAACAAATTCTATTGAGATTTCATAAGTAGATTCATATTAATGACTTGAGAGCAAGATAAAGGTCCAAACGGTGATTTTTGGAACTGAAAGTGTGTGCGACGGAAAATAATGCAGTCTGACAAATTCAGCAATAACAAAAATACTGTTGAACGCAATAGTATGAAACTTTGTATGACTACTAACAAAGCTACTACATGTGAAAAGTAAAGTTTGATATTTCAATCTGTGCTGTTCTTATGATGCCCCGAATTCGATGGACCCATCCATAATCCAAAAAAAAATTTGCTAAAAATCCATTCATAAACACGTACTTCAGTAAATAAAATTTGTAAAGATATTTTAATACCATCAGTAAACGTAGAAATAAACAAGCTTTAATTTGATAGTCTTTATTTAAAATCTCATTAGCCATCTTGGAGATATTAGTCTTCAAACACGCGGGTGACGGAAATTTTGCAACAGATAGTAGGCATCCTAATAAGGGTGTCACAGATGATATATCGGATAAAACTTACAAATTTTACTATGCCATTTTTTTATTTTCCTATTTAGGATTATTAATTATGTCAATTTTCCAAGTTCCTAGTCACAGCTTATCTATAATAAAGTTTTGATCAAATATATTTCCTTATAAATCGAAACCTTTAACCCACAGGACTCTATACAAAATTCATATATCTGCCCACATTCATCCGCGAATAAAAATTCACTGTTCAAACATTATTAACTTGCATTAATGGATAACGGAAATAACCCGTGCCGATTACGGGAGTTCCTGCATTGCGCAAACGGGGGTGATTGACCCAGGTCCTTCTTACGATCCCAAGTTCTATCACGTTTAGGCAGAAATCCATCGATTTTGAAGGGATGATGTCAGAAATCGGGAGAGCAAGAAAAGTTATGTTTTAACTGGAAAACCAGACATTCAGTCTATTTGTCTTAATGAAATGCATCTCGAAATATTATTCATCCCCCATGTTAATTAAAGAAGACTGTAAAGACACACAAGAGCACTCCTTGGTTTCAGCATGTCCCCATTATTGGGTATTGAACGGCCAATTAGAGAAAGTGCCACGGGGTATCACGTGGGGTATGCCACCACCGAGGAGATGCCACGAGAAGCGGATATGCTGCCTAGGGGGGCAGTTGGTGCGGCAACAGGGAAGCACGCAATAAAGAATTCTTCCGTTGAAGGTCTGGTCTTGTCTTTCCCGTTCCCTGGTCGCCCACTGACGAACCGCCCAGATACTCTAGCCTTCTCCCATCTTGGGCTCGAGAATCTTACAAGACACAAATAAAACAGTCAGAATTAAACAAATACCATCCCGAGTGGAGAAGGTAGTAAAAGTACAAAATATTTCGTAAATGGACTCATGAACACCTGTGAAGATTAAATGTCATACTGCTGCCTAGGGATGTGTGAGTAGTACTTTTTGACCTCGAGTCGAGTTGTAAAGTACTCGCGAGTATTGAGTCGAGTCGAGTTTGTACATTATTGTACATGAGTGAAGAGACCCATTTTTTAGTTAAGTCATCGTAATTAAAGTTAGCCAGCAATCCGACTATCACATCGGCAGGTCTACCTACCTAATGCATGATTAAAAAAACAGTCAAATTAATATGGCATGTAGCGCAGGCCAAAAGACATAATGGAAATTTTCCGGTAGCTCTCGAAATAAGAAAATTACCTTCATTCCTAGGATTACTCAAAAATGTGTAAATTAGCTTGCAGTATGGTACCTAGAGTGTACTTAGGCATAATATGAGGCCTATATGAGTGACATGCCCTATTAACTTGTAGTGAAAGTAAGCCAGGAAGCAAAATATTTTTTCTTAAGGAATACATAAGCCTAATTAAAAGACCATTCCTTGTATTTCGCAGGCCTACGTATTTCTTTTCAGAGCTAAATGCTTTCTCAGCAATGTCGTGTATGCCAGGAGGGTTGGTCCAGCAGTACAGAGTCCTGAATTTCATACAAAATGCATTTTTGCGGTTAACATTTGATAAGCTCACACCTCAAATTTATGATTGGCCGTTAATTACATAGTTAGTTTTTTAACATATAATTTTCTTCCTCTTCCAATTATTGTCACCATCTCTTCAAAATCGATGATTTCTGCCTAAACATGATAGAACTTAGAATCATAAAAATGACCTGTGTCAATCACCCCCATTTGCACGATGTATGAACACCCAATATCAGCACGGGTTATTTCCAATATCCATTTACGCAAGTTAATATTGTTTGAACAATGAATTTTCATTCGAGGATGAATGCGAGCAGGTATATGAATTTTGCATAGAGTCCTGAGAATTAAAGTTTTCGATTTCTAAGGAAACATATTTCAACAAATATTCATTATAGATAAGATGTGTCTAGGAACTTGGCAATTAATGATGTAATCAATAATCCCAAATAAGAAATAGAAAAAAGGAATAGTAAAACTTATAAGTTTTATACAATACCTGTATCAACCGTAATGCCCTTGATAGCATGTTACAAAGTTTCCGTCAACCGCGAGTTTGAAGACCAATATCTCCAAAATGGCTAATGTGATTTTAAATTAAAGTACATGAAATTAAAGCTTTTTTATTTATACACTAAATAATGTTATTAAAATATTTTTACAATTTTTTTTACTGAAGTATGTGTTTAAGAATGGATTTTAAACGAATTTTTTTTGGGTACTGGATTGATCCATCGAATTGGGGCATCGTAAGAAAAACAAAGATCAAGATATCAAAATTTTCTTTTCACATATTGTAGCTAAGGGCTTTGTTAATAGGCATACGAAGTTTCCTACGATTACGTTCATCAATATTTTTGTTATTGATTAATTTGTCAGACTGCATTATTTTCCGTCCCGCTCGCTACCCATTCCAGAAATCACCATTTGGACCTTTCTTTTGCTCTGGAGTCATTACTATGAATCCACTTATGAAATCTCAGTAGAATTCGTTGGTTATTTGATATCGATATATATTTATTTTAGGCTATAAAAGCACGCTCAACTGCCCAGAGCATGCCTAAAAGAGAAAGGTAGGGTGCGTGTGGAATCTTCTGCTGCAAGCAGCTCGCATATCGCTGTGAATGAGTCATGAGGACTTGACAATAGCGGAAAAAAGTATCATCTTTAAGAATGCAAGTCAGTGTCCGTTTAAGAACTGACGGTATCTTTGGAAGCATACGTCACTATGCCTCCTTGTGCCAAGTTTTTGGAGATGTGGTTGAAGATAATTTAAAATGCAATTTGTTTCTTTCGTCGAGAAGCCGAGAAATGCAGGGACAAAAACTATCACTCATATCGCTGATTTTACTGTGGTGAATACTGAAACTTATAAACTTTTATTCAAGCATAGGCAGGGATAGGCTTCCCTAATCACACGGCACACACCTGACAGCTTCTTCAGGTTCCTCCACACCTTCCCCTGTGCCTCTGCCCGCACCTCACCACAGTGCCCCCTCATCCTCCTCACCCTGATCATTTCCTCCCGCGCTCCCTGGCAGAAGGCGCAGCGTGAGACGCAAGCCCCTGCCAAGGCACCAGGCAGGAAATAGCCGGGGCACGAAGCAGCCCTGAAATAAAGCAATGAGAACGTTTGAAAGGAGCGGAGACGCACGGAAATGCAAAGACCTGAGGCGCAGTGTCTCCAAACGTCAAATGAATGAAGGAATGGGTGTGCAGTGGCAGTGCAAATGGAACCCACAGAGGGATCCACACTTAAGTCACACACAAGCTGCAGCAGGGTGGTCAAATAAAGTGAATGCCATCAAATATACAGCCAATGCCTTCAATGAAACGTCAAGGAGACATTAAATTTACATTCAACGTTTACTCCAATACAAATCTTTCCAATTTCAAAAGCATGCTACCATAACTCGTTTACTCAACTGCTTTCAATAAATTATATTTAAAATTTATGACACTGTCATCTCACCTAATGTTATTCATTTACTTGTTTTACTCATATATATTATTACAGAAAGGTCTTTTTCTGTCATTCTGTTTGTGCTCCGTTAATACTGCACCTACAGTGATCAATGATGTATCATTTTAAACGTTGAATCATTGGCTTCTGATGAAAAATACAATCTCAATCTCAAATTTCACTATTTACCCAATAATTTGACTTAAAAGTTTTGATTTTTCCATGTCGATTACTCGCTCGAGGTATATCGACTCCACACATTTTTTTTATTCTAAACTTAAAAAAAAAAGTTTAAAATGAAAATAGTACGAAATGCACATATTGATTGCAGATGGGTGAATGGTCATCTGTTAAGTCAATGCTTTTAAAACTTTTTGATCTCATATTTATATGACATTCGCTTACAAAAATAGTTTGTAAACATTTATGAACATAACTTGCTCATGCGTACATCCTGTTCAATGTTATAGAACTATAATACAATGGAAAGAGGCACAACTTCACGAGGCAGGCCTCGAGGCAGACCAAGAGGACGGGGCAGACCTCTTGAACCTGTCACTGAACACAGGCAAAGGGTTGGCCAGCATGACCAGGTTGGGAGAAACAGGGAACAAGAAAACAATACCCAATCAAAGTGGCCTTTGCAATGACAATTAATAAAGCACAGGGTCAGACTCTTCAGAGGGCCGGATTGTACTTGCCAGAGCCCATTTTTTTGCATGTACAGTTGTATGTAGCATTTTCTGCGACACTAAAATTCTTCAAAAATATTTGAAGCTTAGTTATTTTAAAGACAAAGAATTGTGTTAATAGATCATGCTATTTTGAATTCCTCCCGCAACATCACCATTAACTTAACTTGAGAACAATCAGAAAAATTATTTCAGGTGTTTTTTTATAAATTTGGTCATGCTTGGGCCCCTGAATCTGACTAACGAATGAGAATGATGACAAATGATGCATTATTCCTTAATTAATCTTTTCAGAGTATGTGTGTGAAGTTTCAGTCTATATCTCAAATAAAGCTATTTTGGAGTTTAGTCCAGCTTTTTTAGATTTCTGACCAATGTGCGACGGTGGCGAGCGTAGAGATATTTTCAGGACTTCAAATGTCGTGCAGCGGGAGTCGGAGAAAATGATTGGAGAGCCCATCAATATTCCCTTCTTTAGGGCATAAGAAGTCCAACCGTAATTTCAGTAAGTCCAGTAATATCTTCGTCTCTTCTGCGAAAGACGGAAAGGAGGGGGAGAAGGGGCGGGGGTTTGTTATCGTTTAGAGCTTCCGGCTTCCGGAAAAATTCCAGCTCGATGTTGTAACTTTTTATTGGAAGTGCCTGTACATGTCTTGATATTTCTTGCTGCTTCTATATTGTGATATTTGTTGTTGAGGTGGAATCAGTGGAAGTGTTCTATTTATTAAAAGATGAGTTGGATGCACAGACAAACTTTGACTTATCGATGAAATCAGAAAGACGTTATTGAACCGAATAAGAAATATGAGCAACGAGGATAAACTTGGCATTCAGAAGATAAATGATGGGTTATAGTAGCCAATGAAAGATGCAAGTAACAATCATATACTTTTATTTTATTATTGCTAGGATTAATGCTAGCTAATTATTCGAACCCAGTTCCTGTGGCTCTATTCTTCACAATACTATCATTATCATCGCTAAAAATCACTTCTGTCCAAAGGATATGCCACCAGAGGGGGACCGTAACACAGCGTTGTCAAATCACCGTCAACTCGGAACTTAAAAAATTTCGGCTCTGAAATGGTAACTTAAATTTAAACTTAAAGGTAAATTGGAAGTGCCTTTACAACAAAAATTAAGTTTTACCACACTCATAGAAATAAAAGTGATCACAAATACAGAACACCAACTTTACGAATACCATGCGAATGCATCACTACCATCACTTGTCATGCTCAGAAGCTATGGAGTGGGTCTTTGATGGTTTTGTCCAATAATTTAGAGCATGTTCTAATTTCTTGTACAAGAAGTTGTGCAATAACCTCACACCCAATACAATTTGCACATTGAACAAGTTCTTGCACAAGAAATTTAACCATGTAAAACAGCCTTCATAAAGACTGGTATGCATGGCTACATGTCTTTGAAGTGAAATTTTTTTTTTCAATCTATAGCATTCTAACCCACATCTAGTGCAAACAGTGGGAAAATGGAAAATGTACTTGTAATGGAAAAAAACACAAACACCTTGCCAGAATCCTCACATCCTTCCTGTCAGGGACGGAGCCAATTCCTTCCTGGCTGACTAAGAGGTGAACAGTTTTAATACCGAAACAGGGAGACTTGTCTGATCCAAAGAATTACCACCCTATAACCTGTCTCAACACTGTATACAAGGCGTTCACTTCCATCCTGAATGACCTTATCTTCCGCCACATCCAACTGGTGTGGGAGGAAGTGTATGAGCAGAGGGGCTCGAAGAAAGGCATCTCGGGGTGCAAGAGACAAGGTGTAAATACGGGATTCTACAGATATTGGAGACAGAGGAAATTAGACGGAACACAATAAAAACATTATAAATCATGGGAAAACATAAATTCTGATAATACATATGAGCTGGGTTTTGCTGTATATATATTTTTTTGCAAGAAAAATTTTACTTGGAATGAGAGTTCCAATGACATCATTGAGTAAATAGAGATGATACATTGTTTTCCACAGCTACAAAAATTACTTAGATCTTACCTTCGCCCAGTTCCAAGACCATGGCACTCCTTTAATTTGTCAATGATGTAAAGGTAACGGGTAGCATCTTCAATTTTGTGCACTTCTTTGACATCACTCAGAGATAATATCTTACTGCCAAAAACAACCTACAATAAAAATAGACATATTAAAGTGCAAATTTGTATAAGGGGATTACGGGCAAGATTTTATACGTGACTCACTAAAATACTTAATCATAAACATCCCAGACAGGCTTCAGTATGACATTCAGGTAAAATTATTTGTTATACTCTGTAGGCTAAACCTTTTTCCAAAATATAATCAGAAGTAATTGTTTTACACAATCAAGACATAAAACATTAGAAGAAATATTGCATAAATAACACCCTCCTTATCATGTAATGTGACATATTTAAAATATTCAAACTATTACACTGCAAATTAATATTTGCAAATATAATATTTGTAAATAAAACAAGAAAAATATAATAATGTGAGTATTCAGATTAAAGGGCTGGAAATTGAAGTTGATAAAATTTTTGGTGCGATGACTGAAAGAAAATATTCAACTGCGATAGGGATCGAATTTTGCGCAGTACACTAACACTCGTTGTCTGCGTGACCGCAGCGAATGTAGGCTCGTGCATCATT
Organism: Platycnemis pennipes; assembly: GCA_933228895.1. Lineage (NCBI taxonomy): Eukaryota > Metazoa > Arthropoda > Insecta > Odonata > Platycnemididae > Platycnemis > Platycnemis pennipes. Next base: position 121,551,976 of record OW121855.1, on the reverse strand, counting down.
TAAGTATTTTTTTCTCGCGATACCAGGGTAATGGGGAAAAAGTCATATTTCTTTATTTTGCTTCTAGTTGCACGGGAACATTTTCATCTAATTTCATGACCTGAGTTACGCAACCTCTCCTTGTTAAATAGCAGAAAAATCCACAGAGAAAAAATCATTTGCCTTGACCGGGATTCGAACCCGGATCCCCTGATTTCCGGCCAGGTGCTTTACCAGTTAAGCTACCGAGGCGTCATTTTTCCCTGTGGAATATTAGAGGCCTTAAAGGAGCTAGATGTTCTCGAACTGCTAAGCATATTATGCCACAAAGCAGTCGTAGTTGTGCGCATGGTGCCGCCGTCCAAGAGGTTAAGGCCGAACTTTAAACACTAAGGTGCTTACTGTATAACAAATTGAAGGTTCGCGAAGTAGCCCCGAGGACCTTATACCCGCTGAAAATGCACAATAGCAGAAATCAGGGGATCCGGGTTCGAATCCCGGTCAAGGCGAATGATTTTTTCTCTGTGGAATTTTCTGCTATTGTGCATTTTCAGCTCGTAACGCCGTTAAGGTCCTCACGGCTAGTTCGCGAACCTTCAATTTGCTCTCCTTGTTAATATCTACCGCAACTACATTACATTCACTCCCCCCTTTCCTTCCTCCCCTCAACCACACCTCCCTTAAAATAAACAGCACCAGACAATGTCGCTGTAGTGACAAAACAGGTTTTGTGGAAGAGTATTACATGTGAAAAATTCAAAATTTTCTCATTCAGTGATCACCGATTTTCACGAATTTAAGCCTGAAACCATAAATTTCGTCAACATTTGATTATTCAACAAATGTTAAGGCCAGCATTAGGTCCGCATGTTGTCAGAATCAGGCCCAAGTCTAACGTAGCCCAGGCTTTGAAAAGAAATCAAAGTCATTCTGACTGAAGGGATGCAGGAACAATGCTGAAGAGGCCTGATGTCAAGCACTCGCAGCAGTGAGCGCCAACGCTTCCACTCCCTACCTTGGTCCTCAGGTTCTCGTCAATGACTAGCCTCTTCTCAGCCTCCAGCACCTCCTCATCTTCCCAGCTGGCAAATATCAAACGCTTCTTCTTCACCACGCCCACCGTCCACTTGTCGCTGGGCAACGGGATGCGATGCACCTCTTTCACAAGCGCGTCCAGGGTAGGCAACCGACTCCTCCCCTCCTCCCCCTCTTCCCTCCCCCCCGAAGTCTCATCACCAACAATTGGAAGACTACAGGAAAGACAGGGGCAAACAGTGCATACGTCTGAAAATGATCTCTTTGACACGGAAAGGGTTTTGAAGAGCAACATCGCAATTGCTTCACTGCTCAATGTACCAGTTCTACTCACAATGGAATCTCTGATTCCCTCACACCCAGGGAAAATGCCGCTTCCCGTATCATAAGACATCCCCCCTCTCCATTCCAAGAATACCAATTAAATATTACAAAGTTTGCAGACAACACTAATTCATTGCTCATCAGAATTATGGTCTGTACATTGGACGTGAAATTACCAGACTGTAAAATTTAACAAAATGTAAAATTCTACCATGACTACAAACATTCTTGACATGATCTAGAGTTTTGTACCAGTAAATTTACCAAAACCAACAGGGTGGCTACTGATATCCAATTTTTAAATTCCCAGACTTTTCCCCGGTGGACTTAATTTCCCTGTGCGATCGCCGAAAGGTCTCCTATTATAGGAATATTTTATCTCTGCTGAATCAAATTTTCATCAAAACTCATAAAATGTTCAAGGCTGAAATAAAAACATTAAAAACTACAAGTACACCCGAATGAAAAAAATATTACACCCTCATAAGTTACACTCCCATCCAAAGTATACACATATTTAATGCATAATTTTACACTCGCATTTGTCATTGCAAGGCTTCAGCACCGAAGGGTAAAAACAGCGCATGTAGCATATACCTACGATAGCCACTCATGAACAAAGATTTTCTCACTTTTCTACTCGAGAACCGTATAACTCACCTCTCTCACCATGTAATCCTAGTGGAAAACACGGGATGGGTACTACCAGCGCCACTAAGCACAAACTACTCTCCTAACCTCAAGGGTCTGCCGGCTCAGCCTGTAGGGAGGCAGTATAGGAAGTTGCCGGACCTGCATCTACAACCGTGGTGCTGTTGTCGCCCTCCCCTCCTTCCCCCCTCTCGGGACCCAGCGTTGGTGTGACGAAGGAGTCGCTCTCTCTCTCTCATGTGCAGTCGGCCCGTGCAGTTCCCCCCTCCTCTCTCTGCCGAGCAACGCCTGGACTTCTTCAACGCTCCGCAACTCGCAGTGAATGGTCTTCTTCCGGCTTGGGCACGGCTGGTCCTTCGGGAAATGCACTTCATCGTACTCTCCAGAATTTGTGTCATATCCTTTGTGCCCTTTTATTTGTTGTATTAAACTCATTTTGTTTTGTTGAAAATTGTGGTTAATTTCCGCCACATTTCTTCTGGTCCTTAGGGCCGGATTCATTGTACCCAGTGCTTGTTAGTTACAGAGAATTAGTATCGTTGTTAATGGGGAATATGCATGAAATTTGTTCCTCAAAGATGAATTATGTACTTGATTCAAAATTTTCTCAAAATTTAAATATATAAGCCAAATTTTTCTAAACCCACCACAAAGATTATTAAATGATATTAAAATGTCCCTGGAAATTGACGAAAGTCACGTGACCAGAAACGCCTTTTGACGTCACTGCACGGTATAGGTTCCATATTGCTACGCAGATAGACATTTATTTTTAACAGAAAACGAAGTGAATATATTGTTTTGAGGTTTTTAGCCGTTTCTCGAATGAAACGATGAATGAAAAAATACTTAAAAAAGCATATGCCGACAATTTCCTTCAGTTGACTATCTTATGATGGTGATCTTCTTACAAAACCAGCGATTGCATCGACGTAATAGAAATTCTTGGGCACTATACAGGCATTATATAATTAATGGATGATTTGCTCGTTACCATCCATACTACGTAAATAAGAAATCGAAATACAATTGTTTATGGCATTAAACAAATGAGTTAAATACATACGTTAATGCCAAGTATTTATTTAACAACTTACCTCCATGCATAAACAGATAAACAACGCCCATAGTGATACCATGCCGTGACGTCATGCTGCCAAAAAGGTACAATTTTCAAAGAGTAATATCTTTCTAACGCAACTTAATTCTTCAGCAAAATTTTCGCCAAGCACATTTTAGCTAATAAACTTCACATTCAAAGAGTTCTAAAAAATAGTGCATGTTCCCCATTGCGTCTCTGTTTCTGTTCCTTTTTAAGTTTTGTTAATCCCTGGACTTGCAATTGGGTTGCATGTACTCCTGACGTATGACGACACGTTCTCCTGACTCATCGTGGGATTTGACGAGGTCACTGACGAGCACACATTAATCCACTCCTCTCTTTTCCTGTCCCATTCTCCACCTTGCAGCTGCCCTCAGAAAACTGGTAAGGACATTTCTTACTAACCTCTTGGTGTGTGAGCATCCGTGAAACGAATTCTGCAACTTATTTCCGGAAGTCAAATCTCCAAAATAGGAGACTTGAAAAGCTTCAAGGTTCCATGTTCTCAACGGAAGCCACCTCGAAAGTTTTGCCACTACCAGATATTCAAATTAGGCATTTGTCTTGTTGGAAGAATGAGCTTGAAAACACTATGGCCCGTATTCATAGTCGGAACTTAAGCATTTGCTTGAATAAGTTCGCCTCAAGTTCAAGCTTAATCACGATTTTCGTTTCATTGTCGCTAAACAAGACAGTCTCAAGCATTGTCGAATAAGGCGAGCTTGATCAAGATCGTCTTGTTTTAAGTGGAGCTAATCAGGTTTCATAGTTGTGTCTCATTGCAAACGAGCAAATGCTCAAGCATGCGTGGATTCATAGTTGCCGAAGCTCGTCTTGTTTATCGAATAAGTCCGCAAATAAGTCGCCTTCGTCAAGTCGTCATCAACCTCGTCTTGAGCAAACGTATTGTTTACTTTTTTGTTCAGTCTACCGCTTGAATCTTCCGAATGGAGTTACACGGTGTTTTATATGATCCTCGCGATGATCCCATCGACTTAGCGGTAGAAAGATTGCAAAAACGATACGTGAGGGATGCACAGAATCCCTTCGATTGGTATCGGGAAGGAGAGTTTAAAGAGAGGTATAGATTCTCCAAACATTCAGTAATTAACGGAATATTGCCTCTTATCGAGGTGCCATTACAAAAACCAAACAACCGAGGTCTCCCGATTCCTCCGGTGATGCAGCTCCTTGCATGTTTGAGGTATTATGCCACCGGGAGTTTTCAGGTACATATACGATTTCCATTGTTTCTACAGCATTTCAATCGTTTTGTGACTGGGTCTCTTATACGTTTACATATACTGCCTCATATTAATTCTTGGCAAAGAAATTATTAAGCCTTATCTAAACTCAGAGAATCCATTGATTAAATTTGTCTTATTTACTGACATCAACAAAGTTTTTTAAATTTTCAGAAAGTTAATGGTGATCTTATGACTATTTCACAACCAACTATATCACGAATAGTATTCAGAGTATCAAATCTTCTGGCAGCTCAAATGCGCAATGTAATTAGGTTACCGTCCACAAACGAAAAAAAATTGGCAACAAGACTGGCATTCCAAGAAATTGGGAAAGGCAGAGGTGATGTTGGTCTGCCTGGAATTGATGGGGCAATAGACTGTACTCATATCAGACTGTCCAACGTCCACCTGAATCATATTCAGGAAATATACAGAAACCGCAAAGGATACTTTTCACTCAATGTACAGGTTGGATAAGTTCAAATATCTCTTTCATTAACTGCTCCAAATTTGCTTCTATCACTGAAAATGTTAGAGCTTGGGAAATAAGAGGGAGCCTTAGCCATGGTTATAATTTGTCTGGTGTGAAAAACAATGAAATACAGCAGCATCATAACTGTCAGTAATCAGTGTTATTGTAATGTAAAAAGATTTTGATAGGCAGCAAATGACAAATAGGAATTGTATGTTCGATTTCCATCACTTTCAATAGGCAGTTGTTGGTCCTTCTATGGAGTTTACGGACCTAGTTCCTGAATGGCCAGGGAGTCAGCATGATAGCCGAATTTTTCAAAATTCCCGTCTCTATATGAGGTACTTGGGAGGGCACCTTGATGGGTGTCTAGTTGGTGATGCTGGGTACCCATGCTTACCTTTTTTACTGACACCCATTGCAAACCCTGAGACTGAGGCACAGAGAAGGTATTTTGACTAGCGACAGCATATTATTAATAATGTCCTTGGCTTGGACAAAGTTTAATAGACATTAGTAATGAAGTATTTTGACCCACTATAATCAAAATGCCTCGCCTTAAATGGAAACTGTTTACTTGCCATATCCATAGAATTATTAAATGAAAGGAAGGTACTCCATGGTATTCCACTGATTTGTGGTACAATACTTGAATTTTAATCCTTAAATGTTTAGGTATAATGATGTTTTAACCAGAACAAGGATAATTGTAGAGAGGGCCTTTGGCATCTGGAAGAGGAGATTTCCTTGCCTTTCTAAAGGCCTATCAACAAAGCTCATATGCTCTACCACAATAGTTGTAGCTTGTGCCGTCCTACATAACTTAAGTTTAATCTTCAATGAAGTTCCTTTGGATGGTGAGTTTGTTGAAGATGAAGTGGTGCCAGTAGAACCACCAAACTGGCAGCCAGGAGATGGTTTTGCCCTGCGACATGCTCTTATCGAAAGAATTTTTCATTGACTTTTATCCATGCATGTAATTTTTCATGGTTATTAAATCATTTTCTCAAAATCATGTATTTTTGACCTGTTTTTATTAGGTATTTTTTTCTGAATACAACACATAAAAATTCAAGGAAACATAAAAACAATAACTCATGATTTGTTCAGTTCCTTTCTGAGGAGGAACTCCTGCAGTTCAGCTTTTGCTGTAGCAGCTCTTAATTCAAGCGCATGAATAGCCTTCAAATGGTTCATTTGCACTGTGTTCATTTCCCTCTCCGCCTCTAGTCGTACTGAAGCCAAGTCCTCATCATACTTCATGAGCCTTTCCATTCGCTCCTGTTTCAGTGCAAGCTCAGACTTCAAATTTATTTTTTTTAAATATGATGGCTTTGGTGGCAATGGCCCTGAAATAAAATTTGTCATTGCTTCAAGTCATTAATGTGAATAAGAAAGCAGAATGGGTAAACTTGATCCCTGATAATTATAAATTTTTCTCAGTTTCATGTTTCCAAGTGCAACTTTTTACTATGGATCATGTAGGGATACTACATACTTATAAGTATTAACAACTTCATAACTTAAAATTGTCACTAAGGTGGAATGAACAGCAAGTAATACCCCCAGCAAATTTAAATCAATTGTGTAAATTAGTTGAAGTGATTTCTGACACGTATGCCTGCTCTTTTTATAGGAGTGCATTCTGAACTATACTTAAATTTCATGGTTACAATGGAAATATGAAACACAGGAACCTATGACATGAGTTTGGGTTAAAGTACTCAGTTTTCAATTGTGAATGAGATGGCAATGAACATTTTGATTCATCAATCAAACAACATTAAACATAAATAATAACACCTCAGCAAGAATGAGTTGTGCTTTCTGTATTGATTAATTTTTTTATATGTATAAATGTATCTCTTCACCCACCTGGAGCTGGTGATGTTCTGCCACCTGGTGAATGAGTACCAACTGGTACAATTTCTGCTTCTATTATATCTGCTTTAGAAATTAATAAAAACAGAATCATGAAAAGAATAAGGATCAATGAAATCTCTCCTTAAGTCATGTGAATATCTTTTCACTAATTATGATAACTAATAATGCCGAATAAATAGAATGGTCATTGGATTGAATTGAAGTATTTAATTAAATTACTGTAATAAGTTATATTTATGCATATTTATTGATATAAATTAGATTTTGCATGGTGCCAAATGACCATATAGTTGTCGACGCACCCCATAAATCTAAACCTACTTGAATTACAGTAAACCACAGTAGCTTATTACATCAGTTAATGAAAACAATCCATTTTCGCCTAGTTTCACCAACCTCTAATGGATCAGCATCGACTTACTGACAGGGGATTAAATTCCACATCCGTTTCATGAACACATGATCATCAATCACATGACCATTGGAGATATACCCGTACGAAGCATGTATGGGCACTAAGAACGCAACTTCAAAACAAAATAGGTTGATTAACTAGCTACGGAATTAGAGATATTTCAGGATAGAGTAATGGCATGGCCTATAAGCATGTTACTTAGTTTATAATTTGTATTATATGAGATATTATATAGATGAGAGTAATGAGAAAAGGCATTCTGTTGTTTTTTGCAAATGAGCAGCCTACTGTTCTTAAAACATAATAAAAATTGCATAACTTATAAAGTCAGAAGTTTTGTGAAGGAAACAAACGTCTTTCAACGACCTTTATAGACTTCAGAAAATCATCTGATTGCATCCACAGACCATCAATTTTGAAAATTCTAAAAACATTTGGACTCCACCCCAAAATTGGTCAAAATGTTAGAGGTCACCTTAACTAATACAAAATCTAAGGTGAGGTTTAAAGGAGAACTTTCTGAATCATTTGTCATAAAAACAGGTTTGAGACAGGCAGATGGATTTTCACTACTAATGTTGAATTGTGGTTTAGAATATATGATGAGGAAATGGTACAAGGATAACCCAAAGAACATCCAAAGACAACATAAATTTAAATTGTCTGGGATTCGAAGAAATGGACAGATGCTATCTTGAAACTCAAGGACAAACAATTCAGACTACAAACCAAGATCAACAAGCAGAGAAGTGGAAGAATGATCCCAGATGAAGAAAGAAAATTACAATCCAAGTAAATGAAGAAATACTGGGCCAACAGAAAAAATCCCAAAGATGACTGAAGTGGTCCAATGAAGGCCATAAAATAAAAAATAAATAATGCCAGAAGTATGATAATAAATACATTGACATCCCCAGCATTTTTTTTAAATGCATGACTGAATTCATCCATATGTTATGTGAATTGGTGCATAAAATACAGCAGGTTATGAATCAATTTGTTTATTTCACAGGCCTTGTTGTACAACAGAGATATGTCAATATAAATGTTCATGAATAGAACATTATAATGAATAATGTTGAAATATATATGGTTGCAATACTGTGTGACTATATTTCATGCACCAACTAAGCTGCAACATTCAATGAACCAGGAATAATAGGTATAACTTATCACCATTTTAAACATTGCCTACAGAGAAGTAACAATTTACAGGGCTCTTGTCACATCTTGTGCCAAATTGATGTAATATATCATTAAGGCCCACAGATTATTAGATTAGTGACATTCATCATTGTGCCATCACAGTGTGTATTAGCTTATTAGGTACATACTTTATTATTCCATTAACTTATAACATTTTGTGAATATTGCAGAAAAGCATGGCTTTCAAAGAAACTATCTTCTAAATTAATGATCTTACGAACGTGTGTGCTGCTTGTCATTAATTTTAAACACTGACATCAATCGTGCTTTTGGAGAAATTTATAGGTGATGGAGGACGGTTTAGTTGCGGTATGAAACATGTAACACCTCCTAAAGCTTAAGAAATAATGTGTTAATCTACCATAAATATATATATCAACGTTCAATGAAAACATAATTATCTTCACTTTAAAAAAAGTTCTTCATTAAGAAAATAAACCGTTAAGAAACAGACAAGTTCTAAATGAAACTTAAATAAATTGCCTGGAAATTATTTGTTATTGGTTGAACTGTAACAAATATGATTAAAGGCTAAGTTCAAGGAAATGCAATTTAACAAAAATTGCACTGACAGCCAAGGCAAAGGCTACACCGTATTTGCTCAAGCAGTTAATATAATACACTCAAATACATGTACGACGAATTTGATTTCCTTACATTACATTAAGCGCACAAATTTAATTATTTCAGCCGTTCCTAATACTCCTAACCATGTCCTTCACGTCTTTGTACTGGCTGAGATAGCTAAAAAAGTAATTAATATTCAATAGAGGTAAGTAATCGGCAAACAACTTGGTTAGGTACTCGTTGAAAAAAACTCTGGGCTTAGATACTTACTAACAGCATTAAAACCACAAAATTATACCCACAGTAATACATATATGCCCATTGTACATATACCTCACCGATTTTACAATAACATTACACTAAGGTTAACTTTCCGTAAACAATCCAGTATTGCCACCAAGATTGCCACTACGGCTCCTACGGCTCACTTTCCGTAGCAACTTTTCCGGACATTCGTTATTCTCTTCTTGGGGACCCGCTAAATTCAAACACATCGTGCGACTAGCGTAATACAATTTACCGGAAAACTTATCTTTGGTTATAATCGTATGATAGCGTTGAACTAGTTACACTGAATGCACAGACAAATGAGTTTAATATCCACAATAATAATGACTCTAAAGACTTACCATGACATAAGGTACCACTGTCATTTGTTTCGTCAATCTCAATACTAATAGGATATAATCCGTTGCTTACTCTCTCTTCGTGCTCTGGAATTAAATGCAATTCAATACTAGAAATTATTAGTTATGGTTGAAGTATGATGAATGTGACTAAAATCAAGGAAACAAACGTTTACACAACTTACATTGAAAAATAGGAAAACAACTTCGGAGAAAATGTCATATTTAAAGGATATTATTCCCATATTTACCCGCAAGTTCTTCAGCCGACATGTTAGAGGAGAATATTGTCGGCGCCGTGGCCATTAGATGTGGCACAATATTCTCCACATCCGGATCTATATCCATCTCCTTAGGTGCTGGTCCCCCGCCTGTAGCCATACGAATCTGCCTCTCTTTCGTTATAGCATTTCTCTGGGTTTGCTTTAGATTCGACCATAACTTTTTCAACTGTTGGACTGTCCTCTGCAACAAAGAAATTAAAAGAACCACCACATTTAAGTGATTTGCATGCTCTTCCTATCAATATTCATCACGCAAACATAATAAATACACAAATTCCATATAAAACTCAGATCTCACCTCTTGCGTTATACTGTGCGAATTATTATAGGTGTCCGCAATTTTCTTCCATATGGCTTCCTTTTCCTTTAGCGACGCATTATCCCCTTTCTTGCTTTCTACATTTTTATAGTTCGCAAGAATGTCTAGAAAAACTTTCTTCTCGAATGGCGTGTAATGCCGATGCTTTACCGATGTTGAGGCCATTTTCAGATTCGAATTTACCACTTCGGTGTGGCAACGGTTGTCAAGTAAATAAACGTAACGTTGAAGGTGATTGGTTGAACGAACAAGCATTTGCTTCAGCCAATGCTTCATGAAGCACGTCTTATTGACAATGAGATGATCTTCGTCAAGTTCATCTTCATCAAGACGGTCTTATTCGACAACTATGAAAGCTGACTCGAAATAAGCACGCCTTGACCATTAAGGTGATCTTCATCAAGACGGTCTCAAGTCATAACTTGAGACCTGACTATGAATACGGGCCTATGAGTGAGTTTAATGATTTAGTGAATCGTTTCACCGACTTAGGGACACCCCAGATCAAGAAGATGATGAACTTGTCGTGAGATAAAGGGAAGAAATGTTAGACCTATATGTCGGAGCAGCATGTGTTCTTTCAGCATTGCTACCAAATGCAAACGGTCAGTCTGAAAACCCCTGTGAAACTACGTGTGAAAGTCCACAACCTCTATCCTCTGTTTGCTTACCAAAGCTCACGTTACCCCAATTTGGTGGTGATCCCATTAAATGGATGCCCTTTTGAGCGCCTGAAAACACCAAGATTTCGGTCATTTATAGAGATAAAAGTGGTAGTGAGGAAGCAGAGAAGTCTAAACTTATGAAAAATTGTAGGTTTATTTTCATATTAATCATATGAACTTCCAGTAATAAGAGATCAACAACTTTAAGTCAACAAAATAAAAAGTATCACTACTTACATTGATATGCCTTCAGAAAGGGTTTTAATTGCAGAAAAATATATGCAAAGAAGGCTAACCTGGCTTTTCCTTAACACCTGATGTCATGTTGAAGTAGCTCTTTGAATCAATCTTGATTTTTTTCTTCCTCACTTCCTTCTACAAATTTGGCTGTCACCAATTTTGACTGAGAATAACTTTTTTGTCACCAGAGGGAGAAAGCGAAGCATTCCTAGCAAAATCACTAGAGAATGAAAATGAGATGCGTACACCTTTTGCCAATCTTTTCACCAAATTGTGCAGGCTATACCCAGAAAGAACCAGAATAGGGCCCCTGGGCTGCCTCCTCCACAGCGAAGCCGGCCTGAGGCCAGTCGTCCCCCCCTTCACCCTCCTCCTCCGCTCCTATGTGCAGTTTTTGATCTCTTGGCATTTTCATGTGATAAATTCCAAAATTTGAACGTTTTGCAATTTTTCCCTGACCACACGTTAAATTCTCTGACTTTTCCAGGATTTCCATGGCCGTTTTCATTTTCCCTGATTTTTCCAGGTTTTCCAGGATTTCCAGGTTCCTATAAACCCTGTACATAAGTGCTACCACAACGTACCGAAATTAGTTTCTCTCCACGTAATCAACATTATGGACAAGCCACCTGTAATTAACAGATCACTTTCAAGCATTCGCTCTTTCTATCGACTTACTTTGAAAATATGCAAGCATTAACTGCTTTACAGTTTGATATTACTCAATAAAACATTTTGCTTCTCACAACCCTCACTCGGATATTGAATTTCTGGGAATTGAACTGGGCAAGCCAAAAGGCAGTGGCCATGCCGTGGCAATCGAGTCAAACCTGTTGGTTGGATGTGAGACGAGCAGGCGACGTGGTGAGGTGAGCGAGTTCCACTCTGGCGGAGGCCTCCACTCCTCAATGTCCACCTCCTCCCCTTCCAAAACGCTCTCGGCACTCCCTGTGCCGTCCCCCACACTGCCAGTCCGCTGAAGGTCTGGAACGGGGCAAGGCTTCTTTCTCGTTACACCCCCTTGGTGCAAACGTCTCTTTATTCTCTGGCAAAGGAAATGCAATGGACGAGAAAATCCCAGTCAATTATTCAGTCCGGCAGAAAAGACAAGCTTGCCCATGCCAAAAACATTAATGTTACGCTTGGATGGACGGAATTGTTTACAAGGAGGACACGTAACAATTTTCTTCTCTAGAAATTTAAAATACGTATATCAGAAAGATAAAATTGATTGTGTCAGGTGTAACTTTATGTAACCCATTCACATTAGAACAGGGCCGCTACCAGCCTGTGACCTAAATAATAGTGACTTTTCCTTGGTGAAATAGTGGCCAAATAGTGGCCAAAAAACGTCCAACTATTGATGTAAAAGTGACCAAAAATATACAATTTCGGCAACCAAGCACGAATAAACATTTTCTACTTTCGGACTTAGGACATGAGAGTAATAGGAGGAACAAAAACAGGACAACTTGGGTTAAATACATGTTTTTAGAGCATATTAGCATATACAATACGGAAAAAATTCAAATTTTCATTTTCTAAAATAAAATTAAATGAAATGAAACATTGCATAAAAAAATTCTTTTTCAAAAATAAAGATAGTCAGTATTGCATGAGAAAGGAACTACTCAACACTACGGATTGTTCTTCCATCTTTTCTTTTGCTCGAATGTCAAATCTGATATGAGGTCAGATTTTCTGTTTTGTACTGCTTTTCGACAGCAGTGATGTGCTTATGAGAAGTTGAAGTATCTCTGCAAATGGCAGCCATGCCTTCCAACATCTCTTGGGCTAGGGTGATATCTTCAATGTTCTTATTAGCAATGGCATTCTTTAAGTGCATATTGGCTTCATCAAATAGTGTGTTCGCCCTAGCAGACGCACGCTCCTCTTCCTCCCACAATCCTCTTTTTACACAATATTGTTTTCCCCATCTGTTCTGCTCTTTTCTTCTCTTCCTCCAGTCTTTCTACATCTTCATTCTTATTTTGGGCTTCCTCTTCTTTTTTCTTCCTCTCTTCTTCCAAGAAAGTAATGTTGATTAGTGCAGCGTGCACTTGCAAGAAGATCTTTGGTAACAGGTATTAGAAACTGCTTTTTGCATTACTTGTGTAGCACACTCTTGACTACCATGTTTACGGTAAGAGTGCGTTCAGACAGCATTCTGTCATATATTATAATCCTCCCCGACTTTGAGAAGTCCCTGTTGACATCAGCCTCTCCGTGAGAGAGAGAGACACCTTTCAACAACTTTGAGCCAGTAGGGTTCTTCAAGTCACGGGAAGCGGTGCACCTGGATAAAAACTGAAGCCAATACTGATCAATAGGGTCATTTCTAGAGCCATCTTCATCCTTCTGCAGCTGCAAGAGCTTCCACTCATTAACTAGTCAGTCTGACTCGATCGGGCATGGCATCGCTTTAGCCACCTGCACTATGTTCCCTACGCTGTTCTCTGAAGTTCTCTGCTCTAGACACAGACATCCGCAGCTCTTCAAGACAGAATCGGTAGATTAGAAGGATCTTTTTTCCAGGATATGCTTGCGTGCCTCCACATAGTTCTTACGAGCATGGTCAAGGAATAACAGTTTCTCCTTTTCGCTGATTTTTGATTGGTCCAGGGCCACGTGAATGTCTTCCCCCACAACTATATCAGCAGCTGGAAGAAGATTCTCAGGCTTGAAGACCTCTCTAAGTCCAAAGATTTGTTGCAAGCTCTACCAATCAGAATTTGGATTAGTGTAGACAGCCTGGAGTGCAGCAGGTGAACTAGCGACTCATCCCACTGGTAGAACCTGGTGAAGCACGTAAACATTTGTGCACTGGACACAATGAACATCAATTCAGCTTTCATGGTGGGTTTCTGTAGGAGAGTAGGTGGGCTTCCGTAGGTCTGTGTATTAACCTATACTGTAGGCCATTAAATGTACAATACGTATGCACCATTCCAAATGTCCTCCAAGAAAGTTGAAAAAATGACTTGATGTCTTTTATTGATTGAGGACCACTGTGCATCACTTGCTCTTTCGCTCAAAACGCCCATCTGTGCGGGATGAGCATCTATGTACATGAATAAATTAAGTTTATTGTTCCGAAGCTGGTGCACATATGGCACTGAGTGGTAGTGACACCGGCGACAACACGCAACACTGAAATATCCTACCAATGCAACACTGAAAATTTCAACAAACACTTTGAAAGTCTCTCCAATACCATTGCAAGACAATGCACTAAAATCAGATGCCACACTCTTGAGAACCCAGATAAGTTCTGCTTTGGTAACATCATCACGGATGCCGTGCAGACCGACGAGCAATGCTGAAGCATTGCGAGGGATGATGCTGTCTGCATTGTTGCTGGATGAAGATTTCAGCTGTAGCTGACCGATGCTAAGTTTGCCTGCTACCTGCTGAATGTGCCCTCATGTTTTGACGTGCTGCTGCACAGCTTGGAAACCCTTCTTACTGACATTGGTGCGACTTATGCACACCCGCAAAAGTGCACATCATCGGCCTTCTTTTAGCCCCATTCTTGAACATTATGCCCCTGCCCATCGTCCCTGGATAGGAGCTTGTTTTTAACCTTGCAACGTGGAATGAACTCCACGCTGACAAGGCTGGGCAGCAATGATAACCAAACCGAAAATCTTATACTTGTAAAACAGGAGCAGAGAAAAATAACTGTCATACCGACACACACCACAACACTGAAAGTTACAAAATATAATTCATAACTTTAATAAGATGCATACCTTCTATCGTAGACAGCAGAAAAATGCAGAGAAACAATAGTCTTTGCTGACCAAAACAATAATATGGCAGTGCCTGTGGAGAAGGGAGGAGAGGGTGAGGGGAAGCAGAAAAGCAGTGTTGCAGAAGGATGGTGCCACAACTCCCCCTAGGATGAGATGGCAGTGCATGTTGCTAGCTCACTGCTTAATGTTTACTCGCTGTATGTACTGTCATATGCTAGGCGAATTTACCGGCACTGCATTTTGGCCAAATTGTGCTTACACACTTGAGCTGTAAAATCACCATGCCACCTGTCAAGTCGGCATAGCCAGTGCAATTTGAGTAAAAAGAGTCTCTTTTACTCACATTGTAGCCTGGGTACTGAGGGTAATGGATACCAGATTTCCTCTTTTTAGCCGGAGAGTAAACTCAAGTTGGAAGGTTCTAGAAAATACCTGTTAATAGTACTGTAAGGATTGACTGAAATTCAACATTGTCAAGCGTGTGATAAAGCTGACCTTAATTGCTTTTTTTAATTATTTTGTGTTACTACATTAATCTTACTAGTTTTCTAAAATAATTTTATTTTTCAAGCATAAATTACCAACAAAAACTTCTTGCTCTACTGCAGTAGTGGTATAGTATGTGTACTATATCGTCGCTGGAGGAACAGGAAAAGAAACAACCGCCTTATTTGGATACATCCAATAAACCAGAGAAGAGAAGAGGTTGGATCATTTTGCACTCTACATGAAGATTTGAGGAATGATGACAAAAAGTTTTTCAATTATTTTCAAATGTCTATTTCGTCATTGTCCCATAGGCCAGGTATTGCTTTCACCAAAGAATTAAGTAAATCACTATCAATGATTTCACTTATCTTCCAAAATTAGGCACTCCACAAAAAACTCAAAGGATGTCTAGGATGCTTCCACATGTTAGAAAACTCGCCCTAATGTGCAAGTCTTCGTTTGGTAACGTGAACCACTGACTGACTTGTGGCAGTAAAACTACCACTCAAAGTAGTGGCAGTGCAGCCCACCTTGGCAGCAAACCTACCGATCGATTTTTCTACAGCCTAGCATGTAGGCTTGCATTTATTTCTTCGCACTATTACTGGATCGACAGCGACGGCAAAAAAAGCCACGTTGGTAAATTCACTTAGTGTAATGGGCCTATCCCTCTTCTGCTACCCCTGCACCAGTGGCACTAAGAGTGCTCAAAATGGATACCATACAGGATTGAGGAGCTGTTTTGTGCAATCGCAGCGGAATTAAAATACGACCAACTAATATTTATGATGAAAAAGTGATTATTAGTGACCTCAGCAGTAAAATAGTAAATTTAAGTGACCCTATTTTAAAAAAGTGACTAAAGATGACAAAAAGTGACCTGGTAGCAGCCCTGCATTAGAATGAAGAACTGTAACTTGGGAATTCCACAAAACTTTATTTAGAAATGATCCGGGTTTCGACATTCACTGCCATCGTCCGGAAAAGCCTCTACAGACCTCCGTCATATAAACACACAAGTACATTACACTCAGGTAGGGGGCAGCAACAAGTGAGGTTAAAATCCTTATGGATACACCAAACAGTGTCCAACCCAAAGGTTGAATTGGCTGGTAAGGGTAGAGCGAAGTTCCACACCCTGAAGAAACATAAAACTCACACAATAGGGGCACGAGTTTTTTCCCCTCTCAAATGCATACATTTGACACTAAACGCAATTCATTTCTCACAGTGAAAGGACCACACCTAGGAAGAAACTCTGCAATGCACCGAGGTGGAACGATATTGGCATAGTTATACTTAGCAACGAGGGAAGGCAAGGGAACGAATAAAGGGAGAATTGGCAAAGGTAATGAAGGAGAATAACTGAATGCTCCCTTTGTAGTCCTGGACTTAAACGCAAGATGGGGCTCCACATACTGCATGACATAAATGGTTAAATGCACGAGTGAATCCCTACCAATGTAACCCGTTCACTGAAGTACACAAGTACCCTCGCCACAGTCGAGCTCTGAGACGAATCTCTCAGAAATGATTTAGGAGTGCACAAATAAAGTTCAAGGAGTGCATAAAAAAAGTTCACATACTTGCTTTTGATAGACTGCAAACTTCTTTGGTGACTTCTTACTGTTTTCTGATAGCTTGTCTCCCTTATCCAGTGCAGCATCTGCTTCTTTTAAACTCTTCAAGCTAACTGCATTTCTCTTGGTATTTCGGCACTGGTGACATTGCTCAGATGACTCACCCAAGACTTCACCTGGGATTCCATTTCTTGGAAGGGTATATCCTAAACAATCTTGAGCTCTGTTAAATGGAAATAGATTGCGTTGAATAATACTAGTTAAATCTGAGACTGCCATGTCACATGAATGAGACAAATATTCACCTGGCATTTGACCCCTTTCCATAGCCTTCGCACACATTTAGCTGGTGAACTACTTGCAAAAATGTTTTAACTTCTTTAAGACTGTGGACATCTTTCATAATTGTTAATGATAAAGTAATGCTCCCGAAAACCACCTAATCAAAGAAACAACCAATCAGAACAATATTCTTAACAACATATCGCACACTTCTCATTAAGTATGGTTATTTCTAATGCATGACACCCTACCTTGACATGCAATTCCTCGTCAATCAGAACCTTCTTCTTGGCTTCAACGGTTTCCCCGTCACTCCAATTGGCAAATATCACCTGACAACCTTTAAGGACTCCAACAGTCCACATGTCAGATGGGAGCACAATGTTCCAGGCTTCTTTCAAAAGACAATAGAAATCAAAGGGATCCTGTTCCAAAGATACATCAGTGTCATCATTTACAGTGCTGGGACCTCCTGCAGAGGTTTTATTTTGTTCCTCATCCTCCCCTGAAGAACTTCTTTCTGCTTCATCCACTTCAACCGATATTTCTGGCAATGTCTTAGTAATTGGTCCTCTTTTCTTGCGAAATCTCTTCTCTGTAGGGACCTCAGGGAAGATGGAAGGGACTGCATTTTCCTTTAAGCAAGGCCTAATCCTTTCAAACTTGTCAATTACACCTCCGGGGAGTTTAGTCTCATAATACTTTATAATCTCATCTTCTCGAAAATGCAATTCACACACACAATCACGTTCTCTCAAAGGGCGATCCACTCTATTGATGGCTGCATCCCACAAAGCAAAAAGATTTGGATCCTGCAAGAAAAAAGAAGTTAAATTACACAAATAATGCTCTGATTAACCAGAAATCAATAATACTGTGAAAGCCCCATATAATGAGTACAACAAGAAGCTCAAAATAGCAAGGGATGACCAAGGAACAATTCATTACTCTGTGATTGGTATGCAAGATTCATGACAAGAGTATGCAAGACAAATCGGCAGTAACGAGGGCAAGAAGTTTATTTTCACAGGGATGGTTCAACATTATGAGTAATATTCAGTGTGTTACATGTGCACAAGCTTGTGCTCATGATGCCTATCACTCACATGGAAATGAAAACAAATTACAGGGTACAATTTCTTGAACAAGAACTTGTACAATGCGCAAATTGTATCGTTTACGAGGTTTTCGTACAATTTCTTGTACAAGAAATTCGATCATGCTCCATATTATTGAATGAAACCGTCCACGATCCACTCCATAGCTTCTGCGCATGACATGTGACGGTAGTGATGCGTTCGTTTACTATTCGTAAGGTTGGTGTTCTGTGTTTGAGGTCACTTTCATTCGTATTAGCTGGAAAAACTTCCATTTTTGTGGTACATCCCATGGGTAAAAATCCACTAAAATTCTAGTGGATATCCACTAAATATTGTGGATATCCACTGTTCCGTCGCATTTCTTTTGTGCCCCCAGCCAGCAGACCCAGCAAGTGTCCCTCAGGCGCACGTGGGCGCTAATACCCCCTTCCACGGGTAAAGGGTATGCCGGGGAAGGCCCAAGGAGTACAATGCCTCCCCTCCTCGCGGGGAAACCCAGGGAACATTCCTGTGGGAGGGCAATGCACCTTCCTCCCCCGCAACCCTTCCAGGAATTGGGGCTCGTCGCAGCTGTGGAAGAAGACGCAGAGCGGGAATCGGCGACGCCGACCAGCAGTCGCCCTCTGGCTCCCACTCGGGGCACACGCCACTGTAACCAGTTCAAATTCGTGCTTGGAATTAAACAATTAAAATACCGATCTGGCATTCATTGAAACAGTCGATCAGAATTAAGTTTCCGGTCGACGGGGTCTGCAGCGCCGATAGCCACCAGCCTTACGACCTCGTGGTTCGCGCGAGCGAAATTAAAGACCCCCGGAACATGGACGAAATTAAAGACCCCCGGAACATGGTCCTTCGGGCCGGATCGGACAGTACAAGGAAATACAGTGAAAATATCTAGAACAAGTACAGGCTAAAAAAGCCACGCGTGTGACGACTCAAAGGAAAAAAGAAGTGATTGGAGCAGAAAAAGAAAGTGCATCGCTCTCATCACAGTACGACGACTCGTAAGACCTTGCGAGAATTGAGCTGCTTTGAAGATCAGCATCAACGGCGGAGTTGGCGGCCACAGCAACCACGGACGGAAAGAAAGGAGCAGCGAGCGAGAGCCACCCGGAGAGGACCAAATACATCCCGAAAGGTAAGCTCGTTACGAATCGCCAATTTTTCCTATTCCTCTCCCCTCCTGAAAATGGCGGAGATAGAATCGCTGCTTCATAGACGTGGAATAATAAAAAAGCATATAACATCTTTGAGAAAATTCATTGTTGAATGTAGTGAAGGACCGACACCGGATGTTATCAAGATAAAGAGAAGGCTGGAAACACTAAAAACGGCATTTTTGGCTTTTGAATCCATTCAATGTGAATTAGAGGAGATAGATGAAGAGAACATAGAACAACGGATGGATGAAAAAATGGAAATATTAGAGCAGTACGATGACGTCCTTTCTGACGCTGAAGTTCTAATAAATTCAGTAAACTCGCGCGTTGGATCAAATGAGTCTTTAGCCACGGAGTCAGCAACCCTTCATTTACAATCGCCGGCAGAACCAAATGAAGCTGCCTTGCACATGCCATTTGTTGCGCCTCATCCGATTGTTACTATGGAAAGGAGCCACTTGAGACTACCCGAAGCTTCGCTGCCCTATTTCAACGGTAATTACGAAGACTGGTTGTCTTTCAGGGACTCCTTCCAATCAATGATAGATAAACGCAGCGATCTGAACTCTATTGAAAAGTTGCATTATTTGAAATCTTTTGTAAGGGGTGAAGCCGCAGAAAAGATAAGATACATAGCAATAGTCGACGGTAATTATCAAAGAGCATGGGATCTCCTGGAGAGAGCGTACGCGAATAAACGTCTCATCATATCCAAACATTTAAGCCTGTTGCTGAGATTGCCGATGCAAGAGAGGGAAACGGCAGACGGGCTTCGAAAACTCGCGGACGCCACCATGCAACACGTAGAATCCCTGGCTTCGTTAGGGGTACAAGTCACCGAGGAAATCCTGGTGCAGAACCTGGAAGAAAAAATGTCCAGAGAGACTCTCAATGAGTGGGAGAAAACATTAAAACGCGGAGTTTTCCCCAAGCTTCAAGAAATCATCGAGTTTCTTTATGATAATGCTGCACGATTGTCAAGGCGCAAGTGGAAAGAGCCCGCGGATCGAGAGGAGTGGAGTAGGAAGAACGCCAAGCAATGGTCGGGAACGCGGAGAAATAATAAAGGCACGAGCAACAGAACTAGAATGGCCAATCCTGGCCGAAAATGCTCAATTTGTAACAAGAATCATTCTCTGTTCGCGTGTAAAACATTTCTAAACCACTCGTTCGCGCAACGGATCCAAAGAGCTAAGGACGCCGCCTTGTGCCTGATATGCCTGAATTCACATGGCACTAGTCCCTGCAGATTCAAGACATGCCGTATTTGTGATCGTCCGCAACATTCTCTCCTGCATGAGCACAGAGCAGGTGACAACTTAGGACTAGAGGCATCTACAGAAATTCAAAGAGGCACCTCATTAGCAACTCAAACAGCGTCTAATCAGACAATACCGAGTGCTTTCATAAAAGCAGTGAATAAACATCATGCAATGAAATGCCGAGCACTTCCTGACACCTGTTCTTCTGTCAGTTTAATGAATGAAGGGCTGGATGACCCAGAATCCCATACTCCACAGGAAGTATCCAGCGGAGCCGCTTATCATGAAATGAAATTTGAAAATGTCAGCCCAGCCGCTTCAAAACGAACCATACTCTCGGAGATAGCGAAGATTTTTGACCCTCTTGGAGGATTGGGACTGATTATTCTTTACACCATAACAATTATGCAGGAAATATGGAAACTAAAACTTCACTGGGACGAATCAGTAACAACCGCAATTTGCAAGTTGTGGACAGAATTTTGCCGGCAACTTCATCAAATCAAGCAACTTCCTTTCGATCGAAGAGCGCTTCTTCCGCAAGCAGTCTCAATTCAGCTGCACGGGTTTTGTGATGCAAGTAACAAGGGTTACGGGGCTTGCATTTATTTAAGATCGGTGGACGGTGGAAGAACACTATGCATGCTCCGGCAAAAATTTTGGCTGTTGGTCGGGCGAAATCAAGCAAGTAAGATTTTAAGGATCAATCTAGTCGGTGTCTCCAACGAGCTGAAGAAATTCTATTCCAAACTACGGTCTGATGTCAGTTGTGACAAAATCCTCAAGTTCTTAGCCGACCAGGAAATCAAATGGCATGTTACGCCGCCTTTATCCCCACATTTTGGAGGTTTGTGGGAATCCACAGTCAAGCTCTTCAAATATAACGTCAAACGGGTAGTCACCACCCTACTCTTTACCTTTAAAGAATTCAACACCTTCATACTAGAGGCAGAAGCGATTCTCAACTCCCGTCCTCACACTCCCTTGTCCTCCGATCCCAATAACCCTTCCGCGCTCACTCCCAGTCACTTTTTAATTGGCGATTCTTTAACGAGCTTACCAGAGATTTGCGTCCGCGATGTTCCATCCAACAGTTTATCAAGATGGCAGCAAATTAAAAAGGTCCGTCAGCACTATTGGACGAGGTGGTACAAAGAGTATCTCAATGTGCTGAACATTCGACATAAGTGGACATCCGGACAACACTCTGTCACCGAAGGGTCAGTGGTTTTGTTGACGGAAGACAATATCCCGTCAGTGCAGTGGGCATTAAGTAGTGTAATCAAATCTTACCCTGAGGCAGACGGGATCATCAGAACTGTGCATGAAAACGAGTGTGTTAACGAATTGAAAAGAAACGTTAAAAAATTGGCATTGTTACCAATAACCGACAATTATTGTCGAGAGAAAATACAAGACATTACTTTGGTGACCTGTAAATATTTGAAAATTACTTTTGAGAATTTTTTATATGTGACATTATTTGTAAATGCTATTTTGCGACTTTGTAAAGTGTTGATCGGTGCCCTCTCAACGGGGGGAGTATGTTCCGTCGCATTTCTTTTGTGCCCCCAGCCAGCAGACCCAGCAAGTGTCCCTCAGGCGCACGTGGGCGCTAATACCCCCTTCCACGGGTAAAGGGTATGCCGGGGAAGGCCCAAGGAGTACAATGCCTCCCCTCCTCGCGGGGAAACCCAGGGAACATTCCTGTGGGAGGGCAATGCACCTTCCTCCCCCGCAACCCTTCCAGGAATTGGGGCTCGTCGCAGCTGTGGAAGAAGACGCAGAGCGGGAATCGGCGACGCCGACCAGCAGTCGCCCTCTGGCTCCCACTCGGGGCACACGCCACTGTAACCAGTTCAAATTCGTGCTTGGAATTAAACAATTAAAATACCGATCTGGCATTCATTGAAACAGTCGATCAGAATTAAGTTTCCGGTCGACGGGGTCTGCAGCGCCGATAGCCACCAGCCTTACGACCTCGTGGTTCGCGCGAGCGAAATTAAAGACCCCCGGAACATCCACTAAATATTGTGGATATCCACATAAAATATAGTGGATGTCCACTAAAATTTGTGGATATTCACTTAACATGTAGTGGATATCCACTAAATATTGTGGATATCCACTAATTATTGTGGACATCCACATAAAATATAGTGGATGTCCACTAAAATTTGGGGATATTCACTTAATATGTAGTGGATATCCACTAAATAATGTGGATATCCACTATTTATTGTGGATATTCACATAAAATATAGTGGATGTCCACTAAAGTTTGTGGATGTCCACTAAAGTTTGTGGATGTCCACTTAACATGTAGTGGATATCCACTAAATATTGTGGTTATTCACATAAAATATAGTGGATGTCCACTAAAATCTGTGGATATTCACTAAACATATGTAGTGGATATCTACTAAATATAGTGCTCCACTAATGCAAATAGGCACTAATGCCACTTAAGTACATAGATTGTGGATGTTCACAAATTTTAGTGGATCCTTAGATGTATCCACTAACCTAAGTTGTGGATATCCTCCTTTCAGAGGATACGCACGTTTTATTGGATATGATGAATGGCATTATTAACAATTCCATTTTTGTCGACAGGATCCTGTTAAAATAACTATTATCCTTATACCTCTTCTTTTCCTCCCATTTTTATTTCCCCATCCAATTGATTAGGGGTTAAACTTTTGCAAACAACCTATGGATTTTAGTCCCACAAATAATATCAAATTATAAAATCTATTTTTCACGATTATAATAGGTATAACTTTTCCCATAAGTAGAACTTTGAATTTGCTTTATTCGTGACGGCGACACTCTGCGACGATTATGACGTCTTCTTCTGCATCTACGCATAATAACTACCAATATTATAGGTAGATGATGAAATTGTTGGTAATACGATTTGCCGCAAAACCGCAGGGTAGGTAGGTGTGTATTTTTCAATATACAATCGTTTTTCTATCATAATTCGCTAGTTTTTTAGTTATATGGTCGTAGTTATTCAAATTCGCGTTGATCAGCGAAAATCTAGCAGTCACGTGACGTTCGATCGTAACCCGTAACCCCCGTAACCATAGTAACAACAACAACAATAACAGACGCGGCACAAATAAACTGTTTAACCAGTCATATTGATAACGGATATTTGTTTCTAGTAATCTTTGTTGCATTAGAGGATTTTCACATAAGGCCATGGCGAGCTTTGCGTATGTATAACGTTTCGCGGAGAGAGTGGAAAGACGATAGTGCCGATATCTTTCGTAAAAACTTCAATAAAAAAGAATGTAGTCCAAAAACACTCTACCAAGTTTTCAGAAGTAGCATGGAGGACGATTCCCCGAGGGAAAAGCTACAGCGAGAAGTGAAAACCCCGGAGTACGACAAATTTCGCGCCAGTGCAAACGCTACTGTGGATGTTGCTTTCTTTTTTCCGCTTAAACATGTCGATCTTCGAAAATTTTAGTTGACTCCGATATCGCCACTATTTGTGGATCCATTAATTGTGGATCCACTAATTGTGGATCCACTACTAGTGGATCCACTAAAATTTTAGTGGATGCCGAAATCGCCACTTATTGTGGATCCACTAATTGTGGATCCACTAAAATTTTAGTGGATGCCGAAATCGCCACTTATTGTGGATCCACTAATAGTGGATTTTTACCCATGGGATATCGTGATATTCTTTTTTGCTTCCATATTATGATATTCTTTGTTGCTTCCATATTGTGATATTCGTCTGTTGTGTTGGAAGTGATATATTTCTCAAAAGATGAGTTGCATGCACTGACAACGATTAAACCACAATGAAAGTTGATATGGAGGGACCTATAAAGTTAATTAAATGAAATATTTCTTAAGATACTTTCTTTTGATTAGATATTTTGAAGAAGGCGCCTTTTTTATCAACTCTGCCCATTGATGAAACAAATTAGGTCACCATGGACCCACACACAAATTGATTTATTTGTTACTAATTGTGGTTGCTGATTTTTTCTCTCGTTGTGCAATATAGTTTCTTTCTTCGAGTTTAGTTTTGTGATGCATTTCTTGAAAAACCTTCCTCAAAACCCATTGTAATTGACCATGCAGGTTGGTTTCTTTATTTCCTCTCCTCTCTAGCTGATAATCTCAGTAAGTAAACAACCCCAAACCATGTTTATATCTTGAAATGCGACCAGCTTCCACAATGCAATTCTAGATTTCAGTGAACATGTTCTATTGTTGGTTTTTCTAATTTGCTCTGAATAGCAATAGGTTCCTATGCAATATTTGCTACTAACATATTGATCAATGTGTAATGCATCTGTCTGGACATATGAGTGAATATAATTGTCCACCTTTTGATATGAAATCCCAGATAATCAGGGAAATGTGCTAACTAGAGAGCTTTGAGTCACATAAGTGGCCGACTTCTCACTTGCTTACCACTTAACCCAGGTAGCACATTGTAAGGAATTTCCTTTAGTTTTCAAGATAGTACTCAGATATCGAATAGAAATCACTTCCCTGACGGGAAATACCTTCTGTATATACTTGGGAAAGTGAAGAGAAATGCGACAGAAATCGATTGTATGGGTTTCGGCAATCGGACAGAAATCCCTTATCTTCGGACGATTGTAGCGCACCCAGCGGATTATAAGTGAAGTAAGAGCTGGCTCATGATGGCGCGACGACAACGCCATCTATCAGTCTAAATTGAAATTAATTCGCACCTACCGGCTAACCATGGTACTTCTTGCACTTCTTTTACGATTATAATTATATAACAAGGATTGGAACTGAAATTCATTAACACATACAAGTAGTTGCAGAGTCAATTTATTAACAAACATTTAGATTCAATCAAATAAACAAAAAACTTAAGAACACTCGAGAACAAAACAGGTTTTATAACCAGAAAAAAATCATATTGCACTAACGTCCAAATTACATAATAATGGTGATCTATCTATGCAATGCAAAGAAATATATGCAATAAATTAAAACAACATTAACGTTACCTTTGCAATTAGATACCTCAACGTACTAAGTTTATACTTTGCACACAATGGCCCCTTATTGCACTGCAAGTCATTATTCACTGCCTTTGCACACTTGTTCAATCAACCACTATTGTCGTTGGTATTGTCAAACCACCCCGATTAAATTCATCAAAGCATGCACATTTTAACCTCTCACTGTCATTCAATGTACGGGAACACAACGGCAACAAAGTTTTTGTGTTGCTTTAAATGCACAGTATCCTCCAATGTATGTACATAGCAACAACGCCAATGCATCTTTAACTGAAAAAAGAGAAGTTTTAGGAATAAAAAATCGTTTATCTAATCAAAGCTAAATGCAGGACATCAATGATTCTTTCTAAAAAATATTAGTAATACCACAGATTCTTACTCTGGGCTAATATCAATACTTAAGAGATATGATGTAACCGTTGTTTAATCAGCAATAAACCAAATTCATAATGCCACATAACTACACCAGTTATTCGTAAGGCCCACCAAATGAATAAATAACGATTTCTGCTAAATCAATAATAATATCAAACCATAACATAAACACATAATATCGTATAATTGCCATAGAAATAATCTTCATTGCATTTTCGTACTCCCAATTTCCCTCCGGCAATGGCCGGCCGGCTCTTAGCCGTAATGCTTTAGAAGAAATAATCTTGATTTTCCACCCTCAACTTATCGAAAATTTCTTAAAGCAATTTTCCTTACCTTAAGCCACCACAGCATGCACAAAGAAAGCCGAGTTCGGTCTTTTTAACCAGTGAAATTATGCGTTTTAATCACACGGACTGATGTTGCACATAGTCGCCATGCTTCCAAACACCACCCCCACTCAGCGTTGCCACATTTCCATGTTCCGGCCTGAAGGAATCCACTTAGCGAATTACTGGTGTCCGAATAAATGTTTTCATTAGTTTTCTGCACAGGAGAACGAATAATCGATTATTACTCGAACAGCTTAATATCATCATTATCTTATTTTAGCACCATATGCGATGGATGAATGCTACTAAACGTAATTGAACTTCGAGACCCCTGAAATAGAAAAGCCGAGGAAGAGATTTCCTTAAAATACTAGTTAGCGTTCAAGAGTGACGTGCCTTCCCCATGATTTCTTTTCCATATCTGTAATGAATATCTACTGTGCTACCAGGGAAAATTCTTGGCGGAGACTCCTCTGATAGGCTAATGAAACTAGCTAGGTCTTAAAACTAGGTAGTTCCACGGGAAATAAGGGTAGAATGACATTCTGCATTAACGAAATGTCCACCGTAGGAGGAGAAAAATTGGTTGCAACTGACGGTGACGCACCCAAGGAACCAGTTTCATGAATGGATCAAGAAAGTTGTAATCAGTAACATTGGGTCTTTTACTCGTTGAGAAGCAGTAACAGAATCAATCAAGCATATACAGCAACCATGTACGTGTATGAAGATGTATTTTTAATATATACTTATATATTAGTGATATGGATGCATTTGCGACAACTGAATCCAACTCTATGAAGGTAATATTTATACAAATGAGCTGATAAAGTGTTTGGTTCCAAAATGAAAATTATTACAGTGGGCACTCCGGAGCGAAGTTACCATGGCTAACAGCGATGAAAATGATGCACATACACTGTATGTGTATAAGTATGTTTGACACAGAGACATTTCACAGTTCACATTGAATAAGCACAATAGAAGTACAATAAGGTACACATTTATTACAGCTTTTTATAAAAAATTGCATTGAACACTGTCTCTCTCAGAATTAAAAAAGTAGTTGCAATACGTAGTATCTGCATTAAGGTAGTTTGAAAAATACTTTCAAGTGGTTCTCTCAATTGTACTCAATACAATTTAATAGCGGAAAGTTTAGTCTACCTAACTAAAGAACAAGGTTTAAAAACCTACCTTTGGAACTTTGAATGTAGATGGGTTTTTAATTCCTTTCTCCTTGTTGTAACAACTATTTCCAGGACTCCCAGATTTGCAGCCAGGCACGAAGCAGGATCTGCATTTGCTACGCCGGCAACTCATTCTTCTTCGCAATGAATGACCCAAACACGAACATGCCGCCAATCATCAGCCGATTGTTTTATGACGATCACCATCCACTACTATCGTAATGTACGCGCGTACCGACAACACAACACTTGTACAAGTCAGTGCTGCCCTCCCTTGGCAGCTAACTGAACAAGTTGCTGGTCAAAGTAGTTTAAAATACATTCAGAATTCCAGCGCATACTTCATGTTTTTTTCTGTTTTAAAAAGTATATGACACTCATTCTCACTTGTTCGAACTACGAGTTACGATCAGGGAGATTATATAATTCTAATATCCATGGTTACGATGGTCCTTACGTGCGTTCACACGCGTATGTACGCGCGTTAATACGCTAGTAGTGGAAACGGGGTATCCACGAATATTATATTACGTAGCCTCCTGAAGACAAGACCTTCTCTAAGAGTTGGTTACAGCACCGGACCCCGTCCCTTGGGTGACCCGTTGAGAGGTCGTAAATGTGGGAGGGGCAGACCCCTGGATGATGCCCCTTTACAAAGGGTGTGAAATGCGATGACTCCCTTTCTTACTGAGGGGTGAGAGGTGTCGATGATGGAGGCCTCCGTTCGTTTGCCCCCTTGGTGAAGGAGCAACAACCGAGTGGGGCTCCCCCACCCCTGTTGGTGGAATTCGGAGCAGCGCCTTGTCAGTCAAGATGTCCCATGGAGGAGTCGCAAAAGATGGGCCCAGAGAGGGTGAGGTGGCTTGGGGACGGGGTGAAGTGGACGACACGGCGAAGCCTTTCTTTTCAAAGGGGGATGTAGTGCTGTGGTTCCTTACCTCTGGTGGTGCATGTGGAAGCAATGGTGAAAATTCTGCTTCGGTCCTTTTGTTGAAGGTCCGATGAAGATATAGGAGTGGAGCCTTAAGCGCATCGGAAGGAGGGGGAGGAAGAAGAGGCGTGAATGAGATGATGGCGAGGGGCGGGTGTGCGTGTGAAGGTGGAATGTGGGAGGTTTCGGTTAAGGTTGATGGAAAGAAGGGAAGAATTAAGGTCATATAAAAATTCATTGAGGAGAGGGATATTTTTCTTGGCTCGCTCGATTATTTCGATCTGCTCCAAAGCGTCAAATCTTTTACTTTCTTCTCAAAATGCAGAACTTTCGCTTCAAAATTGCACTTATGCCTTGTCTCTATCAAGTGCTTAGCCACCATGGAGGTTATATTGCCTATCTCCGTGCACTTTTGGTGTTCTTTCATCCGCGTGGAAAAATCACGTCCAGTCTGTCCCATGTATGAAGCACCACACTCGCACGTAACTTCGTAAACAGCACTTTTTCTTCCCTTATCCATGGAGTCCTTGTTATTACAGAGGAGCCTATTCAGAGTAGTAGGCATATAAAAGGCAACCTTAAACTTGTCTTTTGGGATTATGTTAGTTATTTTGTTCGATAGTTTACCCATGAACGGTATTTTACACCACTTCCGTAAATTCGTACTGCTTTCGGGTTGAAGGGGGGAGTTTAGGCTTATGGCCGCTTTCTTCCGTCTCTTCGACAGAAGGGAATCAATTAGTTTAATGCTATAACCGTTGTTCACTTCTATGGTCTTGATCGTATGGAGTTCTTTATCAAAATTAATTTTGGCCATGGGAATATTGACTAATCTGTGAAACATGGAGTTGAAGCTGGCCAGTTTATGGGCCATCGGATGGCAGGAATCACTTAGTCGGTGAATGTGGGTTTTCTGTAAAAGCAAAACTCATGTTTGAGATGCCGTATGTCCATAGTCCATTTCTAATTCCATGGTGAATCTGATGGATTGGTGTTGTGAATTTAGAAAATCCCAATAATTTGTGTGTCTGTAGCTGCCCGTCCAACAACAAAGCACATCATCTACATATCTATACCAGTAAAACACATTCCTGATGTGGCCGTCTCCTGTGTTGAAAATTCCCTCCTCAATTTTGTCCATGAATATTTCAGCCAGGATTGGTGAAAGTGGTGATCCCATAGCCAGCCCCTCCTTTTGTTGGTAGTACACACCATTGAAGAGGAAGTAATTTTGGTCTATGCAACTGTCATTAGTCTGTGTAATTCCTTTGATATGTGTGGGTTGGCGTTAGCCTTGATGAGAATTTCATTAGCAAAAGAAAGTGCCTCTTGGGTGGGAATGGATGTGAATAAACTTTTCACGTCGAAAGACACTAGCTTGGCATTAGGCGATAGGACCAAGCTTGAGTTTTTTTGTTAAATTTTCTGAATCTTGAATGTTGTACTTAGTCGAGTACTCAGTCAGTTTTCGGAAAATTGAATTAACCTTAAATGCTAATTTATGTTTTGGAGCATTAACACTGGATATTACTGGTCTAATCGGGGCTTGATTTTTATGCAGTTTAAGTAATCTGTAGTATCTTGGAGGCAAAGGATTCACTGTAGTCAGGCAAAATTTTTCCCTATCACTGAGTAGATTCGAAAATGAAGCAATAACTGCTTTCACTCGCTTCTGGAATTGCTTAGTAGGATCATGGTTTCAACACTGTTCAATGGTTCAACACATCCAGTTGGTTCGAAGAAATAAAATCTGTGCACTTACTTATATACTCCGCTTTATCCATGATCGCCAAGCAGTTGCCCTTGTCAGCTTTGGTGAACGTGAGTTGGTCCACCTCCAGCTTTCTCATCAGGCTTTTGAGCGAGGATTCCATAGCTGATATGGCTGGAGTGCTGGACGATCTCTTACTGACATCCATCCTAATTGCATTAGTCACGAGTTGTTTTGAGCCCTTCGATTCACTATTGAAGGCAACTTCACAATCTGCTGCGAGATTCTTGTAATGAGTGGAAGAGATCATATTTCAACCCTTTGCTGAGTATGGCCATATGGGCTGGGGGTGATATCGCTTTTTGAAAAAAACAACGACTCTAGGAAAGAAAGATATGTCACCTGGGTCTTGAGCATGGTGATTCGGATCATAGTTGAGTTGATTCCTCTCCAGGCAAGCCAGTTTCTGGTTGATCAAATCCAACTTGCGCTCACTAATGTCTCTTGTCAGGTATCTTGAATATTGATCCAGGGCGGAAAACTCTTCATTAGGGAGTTTGAAGGGCAATTCTTGATGCAGGATGTATAAGTAAGAATGTATACAAGGTGTCTCGTTTGCCGTACCATGCTATAATTTCGCCCTGTACCCACACTTTCTTGGCCACTGTAATAGCTTTTAGGGCTGACGGAGAAGAGGAGTTACACTTGATGGAAACGTATTTGGGGGTCAAATCTAACTTTAGACACTTGCTGTTGAAAAGGATATTGAGGGATGCTATGCGGTACTTCACACACACTTTGATATACAATTTTGCCTGTTCTGCTTGGCATTATAAACAAATTCTGAAGTGTTTGTCCTCCACAACATCACCCTTCCACCTACTGTTGAAATTACTTCTCATAGGGGATTGTAGTGAATGAATATGGTGGATATTTGAGTGCATTTTAATTTCATTCTTATTCACACAGGCTCTCAAGTCATCTTACTTGCATCTGCAAATCTGTAGTTTTTCTTTTCGTGTTTGCAGCCTAAATCTTGCGGCATACCTTTTTGGTTTATGGTCCCACACAAAAATTTTTCTTTTGTCTTTAAGTAATCGCTAGATCAGAAGGGCAATAAGTTATCCATACATAACTTACAGCCTTCTTGCTTGTCAACATTTCATGGTCAAGATAGCAGCTGATATGTCAAGGTTATGTTGCAGCAGACTTATGATACAGTTACATAGTCTGTTGCTTCCATGAAAAGTTCCAAGTCTGATGCTTCCCTCAGTTTGGATATGTTGATGGATTGGTTGGATGTGTGGACACTCAGTTGGATGTGTTGACTCTTTTCAAACATTTGAAATTTTTTTACACCAATTAAGTTTATGCTTTTTTGGAATATATATTTACGATAATCACTTTACTTCAGAAAGGCACAATTTTATCAGTGATTGTCAAGTGCTCAGCAGAATTACATAACTATATATGAAAGTATACATTGGTAAATAGATCCTAACAATAATGGTAGGTCCAGCATACATTGAGAAGTTTTATCCGAACCTAGAGAAAGTAGCGAGAGCACAAACGTGGAAGGGGAGGACTGCAGCAATTGTGTACGAATGGTCAAGTACATCCTCTTCACGAAAACAGGCTGCAAACCTTTCAGGTCTTCAATAACTAGCCGTGCTAACCTCGGTGAAGTCACCTCTGCTGACAGTCACACCCATTCCACTGAAGAAACACCGACCTCCTTTGGACTTGCAGCTCTTGAAATAACACTAAGTGCCCCCGATATTACAATGATACCCACGACAGATTCCTCCTCCTTGGATTTCTGAGGGCTTTAAAAAGTAGTGGTAAAAGATTTTTAATCCTCTTTACTATAGCAAAATTTAATAAACAAATTTTCCTGATAGAGGCTCACAATTTCATTTATCATCCAGTCCATACGTTCATTTCTAACAAAAAGCGTTTACTTTACACTGCAGATGATACACTTATAGCAAACTATACCTTAATTCAGCCATACATCATGAGGGCTTCATCAATGAGGCAGAGCACTGCAGTAAATGAGTGCTAAGCATTAGCATTTAACAAAAGCATATGAACAATGCCATCAAAGCAACACCCAAAGGTTAACATTTCCACTCATTTACAACAGCCAGACTTTGACATTTATTTACAAACAACAACTCTCTCTCACACACAGAGAGAGAAATCAATTGGAACGAAAATGCATTTACCTTTCTATCCATTCTCTTCCTGTCAATCCACCGTTCTCTCTATATCTGGTGACACGACAACCACACCCCTTACAGCATTCTGCACAGAAGGTCCCAACGAGAACAAAAGCAAAATATACACTCTCGTGTCACCTTATATCCACGAATCAACTGACAAAAACTGTTCTTTCAACAGGAAAATTAGAAAAATACTTCCAACTTCCCACTAACATGCTCACGAGAACACTATGCATCAGGGTAAGATGGGTGCACTGGTCACAGACACACACCAACCACAACGGGTAGTATTCAACACATTAGCAAAAGAAGGATTTCAAAACGAGTGCAATCTGAGCACCATTAAGTCACAAAGTTTTATCTCCATTGTGCGACAAAAAGTCACTCTCACTGAATGATGCACAGTCTGAAGCACCAAGTGACCATCCAATCTAATACTATTAACCTTTTCGGCAGGAAGTTCTTCACCCTCCTCCTCCAAGGCTTGGTGAAGAAATCTGTGAAGGGACAGCAGTACAATAAAATTAAAGACTGGAAAGGTTAAAATGATGTCCAAAAGTGTTCTGCAGAGGCAACCAAAACATGCTAACCATAATTATTTACATTCACTGCGACTCAGAAATGAACGTGCAAATGAGAAAACGTTATATCAAGGAGAATACTATAACATGAGTCCACTAATAAGTACGCTACACAGGAAAAATAAACATAGTCTCATGTGTAAGATGGAATTAGTATTGAATTGGCCACAAGTGAACAAGTTGCAGAGGCACCTCCATGGAAATAGGAGATCCCTCCGTGGTCCACAGCAAGCAGGACTCCGTCAATGTGGACGACACGGCTCCTGCTACGATGATGCAGCTGGTCCTCTCCTCAATTCAGGGTAGATATCTGTAAGGGAAGACTGCATAAGGAACACTGCACCACTTCACACACACACACAATACTATGCTCTACACAAACAAAGTTTTACTTCATGACAATGGCATCACTTTAGACTGAATCACAACTAGCTTTCCAACATTTCATTGCAAATGCCTCCATTAATTTTCAACGCCCATGTCACTGTCTTTTTCAGAAACCCCCACGATCTATGAGCACAATTCAGTGTCATTAGCACTTGCATCACAACACTCCATGCGTAGTGTTCAAGTATTCATAAATAGGTCTACGGATGTGCGATTACTGCCTGAGAATACTCAAACACCTCGAATACTACTAAGTATATGGTATTCAAGATCTCAGATAATTAGGTAAAAGAAATACATAGTTCTACTACCAGATACCATTCAGGACCCATACAGCGCTATTATTGGTGTGCTGATAGACTACATTGCATGCGCAGCGAGAGGACAGAGGCAATACAAGAATGTTGATGGATTTCACCGCGTAATTGATGGTAGAAAGACAACAGTTTCAACAAATGGAATTCCAACAAAACTAAAGGTAGTCGTTTCAGGCTTGATTTGGTGGCATGTCATAGCGAAAGAAAAAACTGGCAATTTTCCACAAGAATAAGGATTTTACTCAACCGGTTTCGGTGTACAACACCATCTTCAGGTGAAAATTATATCTCAGACATTGTATATGTGCACAATTGCAGTGAGGGGAGGAAAAGGTTGAGAGGGGGAGTAAGGGGTTGGAGAGAACAAGGATTGGGAATTGAGAGGAGGGTGAAAGGTGGTGGGTTTTGATGGGTAAAACCACATATGATGGCGATCTGGGGATGGCCTAGGTCATTAAGGGTCTACGGAAAGTCCAGACCAAGAGTCCAAGTGAAGTCCACTGTGGAAGGGGTGAGGTGGTCCGGGCGTTGGCATCCCCCGGAGCGTCTGTTCCTCCGGGTCGAGGAGGATTAGCTCCTTGGGGTTCCTGGTGCATTCTTCCAGATAGTATAGCGGCATGGCGTCCGGTGCTTAGGGTTGCGGCAGCCCTTCTGAAGAGTGTACGACTCATGGGAAGGTGATGGAGAGGAGGGGGGAGGGGGAGGAAAGAAATTGAACGCCATTGAGAAGATTCTGCTTCCAGTTCCTTCTTTGAATAATTTCCAATTCCTCCATGGCATTCAATTTCTTTCCTTTTTCCAAAGTGTGGAGCACGTTGAATTTAAAGTCACTAGAGTGTTTCGCGTAGATGAGGTGCTTCGCGAATAACGAGGTTTCGTTATCAGAGACATAGCACTTTTTGTGTTCACTGATACGGGTGGAGAAATTCCTCCCTGTCTGGCCGATGTAGTTGGCTCCACAATGAAGTGATTTCATAAACACCGCCAGCGGGAAACATAACAACCCCTCCTCCTTCCCCCCCCCCCTTTTCAACCTTTCCCTCCCCTGACTGCAATTGTATATTGTGACGGGACACGTGGCTGGACTGTTCGACCTCTTCTCAGCCGGGGTTTGTCTCCGAACGGATCCTGCGGTCGGGCAATTTCCCCCCCTCTTTCCCATTCCCTCCGTCAGCCACGAATGAGAACGCGCCAACGCCACTCCGGAGAAAGGAAAAGAAAGCTTCGCTCCTAATGAGAAGCGACAAGGGGTGCCACTCAAAACCGGGGTCAAGCTGATCAGCAAGCAGAGATCAACGAGAAAAATATCTTAGGGTGAGGCCTTCGCGGAACTGCAGCATTACCCTCCGAGATCGGCGGTGATCGGACCTGAAAATCGAATGGACGCGGATCACCGCGTTCGGGAGTAAAAGACGACTCGCGTTCACAGGAAAAACACCGATTTATTACTAGACACATAGGAAAATTACACTCCTACACTATAATGAGGGATGAATGAGTTGGTGATACGTGAAACATTAATGAAATATACCCAAATGATAGCTAACCTAACTAAGAACTAATGAATGATACAAAAAATGAACAGTGAAACCCTTTGAAAAATGAAATGAAATGACATGAAACCCTTTATACAATATTTACAAGCTCCTCGTCCTTTCGTTTGAAATATGGTTGAGGACCACTAGGACGGGAGGAGAGTGATACAATTTCAGTCTGCTTGGGACTGATTTTGAAATGACGTGCGCCCCTCTTAGAGAATGTGAGTTCACTTGCGCAGGACGGTGGAGTTGACTCAGGAGTTTGGTAGCGACGGCTTTCGCCCCGATTCACTGGGCGTCGAAGACGGGGTCGGAGTTCGCTCGACCGTTGGTCGATCGGTTCGGGGAGGTTTGATAGGAAAGTACTATGCCTTGTAAGGTGTCTGGAGCATGCCCGGAGACGCGTGGGTTTCCCGGCCCTGGGGTGAGAAATCGTTGGCGCCGGTACTCGGTCCAACCTTCTACGTCCGCCTTAGAGCCAACAGGGAAATTGTCGCCTGGCTGCGATGTCGTCCGCTTGCACGAGATGTGTCCTCTCAAGCAATGACTCCTTCGCAGGTCCGCCTCTCCAGCTCCACGCCTTATGGCTGCTTTCTACCTGTCCTCCTCGCTTCTCCGTTCTCTTCGTCCACTTGCGTCGCTTCGCTCTCCTTCCTTTGAGTCGTCTCTCTCCGTCTGCCGTCTTTCACTCTGGAGTCAGAGGTTTGAGGTCTGGGTCTGGGGCGAGCTCACTGGGGAACCCCTTTATATATCCTCGGTCATTGCGACCGGCGCTACAACTAACATTACAAATAATGGAGGATCGAAAAAATGGTGGGCGGTAATTTGAATCACGCGCGAGCCGTCTCTCTCTCCGTTTGTCGCGCGCATCCACCCGATCGCGCGAAGATGCCGTGATCAAGCTCACACGAGCAGATCGTCACAATATATATAAATGTCTGAGATATAATTTTCACCTGAAGATGGTGTTGTACACCGAAACCGGTTGAGTAAAATCCTTATTCTTGTGGAAAATTGCCAGTTTTTTCTTCCAACAAAACTTCTCACCTTCTCACCAAAACTGATCACCACCAGTCATGACTTAAAATCAAAGGAAGTTAATCATATCAACAGTTACCTCTTGAAACGACCTCCTCTTTTCCTGTCACATTCACCAATAATTACAGTGACACCTCTATTTTGCATTCCTATATTGTACATTTCCCCTAATTTGATGCAAATTTCATTAGCTCCCAGCCAATACCTCTCATATGAGCAATGTTGATTATTCTCGATTTTACAATTCCTCTGGTTTATGTTCTTTCTTTGACTCCCAACAGCAATATGTCATACAATTTTACATTTTAAATTATTTTAAGTATTTCTGGTATTTATGAACCCGAGGCCGCACTTGTATGCTTCTATGTGTGTACAACGACAATAGACAACATAGATTAAACACAAACATGTGAAAGAGAGAGGGAAGAAAGACTTTTGGGGCGTTTCGGCCATCACCTACCTTCGTCGGCAGAAAATAAAGTGTGCAAAAAATGTGCACACACTTCTTGCACTGGCCATTTCCATCTCAAATCATGCAGGAGGTGCAGGGTGACCATCATGGATTTTTCTCAAAAAAATATATGTTATAGACCAATAAGAGACATTCAAAAATCTGCCTTTTTTATTTTTATATATTGATTTTTTATGAACTTACAGCCATTTAAAAAATCACCTAAAATGGTCGTTTTAACAAGCAAGGGGAAAACTGTGAATTTTCAAATGTCTCTGATTTGGTCAATAATGAAGCTAGGATGTTGAAGATTTTTTTGTTTTGCAGTGCTTTCTTTGTATTTGTACTCCATGCTTTGAAAAAAGTTGGAAGTAAAATGGGAAATGGAGTATAAATTTCACAATTGTTTAAAAATCAGAAAATTGTTCTAACTTTAACAATTTTTTTTACAGCTATGAAATGTGCTAAAAGAGTAAAATTCAGTTTTACAGGTATCATTTAGTCATATTAGTGACAGCATATTTTTTAATAGCTCTGATAATGTTGCATTTCCATGAAATATGCCTTCAAAGTATGAACAATTGCCATTTTTGCATAAACAAAATAGGCTATATTTCAAAAAACCCATCTTTAAAAATTATGAAAATTGGCTAAAATATACCAATGGTGATTAGCATTAAGCCCATGCAAAAAGAGTGGGCAATATTTTTGTTGATAATTAATTATGAATTTTATAAGTTAGTGCATTACACCCATCAGCCAAGTTGGCACATTTTGCCTGGTTCCCATGATATTTCCAATTTTAAAAAGCAATGAGGAGTCTGAAGGCAATTGACCCCTCCTGAACTAATATGAAGTTGATGTCATAGAGTAATGTTACAATGTACCACATGCTGCCTCCATTTTCCCCATAAAATGATCTGATTCTATAAATGTGATTACCATGCAATACATTAGTATGTTGGTTTGAAACACAAAGAATGATATTCTTACATACAATGGATGCAGATTGTCACATTTTAACTACCATAAATGATGCATGGGTCAGCAGATGACTGTAGTTTTATCACTGTAACAATGTAACAAAATTACAATGTAAACACTTAATCTGCTGCCATGCCCTATTCACCCATCAACAAGAACTCAGGCAAAAAACCTCATTCCCTTTCTGGAACTGGAGGGGATCAGTGGGTTTTATTGGCATAGGTAGCAGAAGCAGCTAAGCAACTTTGAGGAGACATGTCATCATTACAGTACAGCAGTCACAGAGTACGCTGTGTGGATTATGAAAATCGACACAAAAAAATCATTTATAAATCGTGTGTAAAGCAGTTTACAGTTGTTGGTGATCTGGCTGAACCTCTACAAACAATCCTTGGCCTTAGTACTACTGTATCAGCTAGCCATGATGTATGCAGAAACTGTTTTATTCGCTACCAGAGAAAGGTGTAGGAGTTCAGAATTGGATCGTGTACAGTTGATGGAGATTCAACAGTGTTTTTACCTGTTGCTGACCTTGAAGATCCCTATGTCCCTCCAAGTGAAGCAGTGAACATCATAAATGAAACCATAAATATTTTAAGTCCTCAAATGACTCCTATTAAGCGGCCATGGCAAATTAATCCTGATAGGAGGGTTAATTACATTAAACGGAAATGTGTTGAATTTGAAGGAAGTGTCTCAGCTGCCACTGCCAGTATGCTTGGCAGTGCTTTTCATGTTCATTTACCGAGGAAAGAAAGTCGAGAAAAGTGTGAAGACTGTTTGAATTGCCAGCAGTGGCTGGAAAATTTGAACTCAGCTATGGCAAAAGCTAGATCCTCAGAGAAAATTCAGCTTCTCACGTTGGTGCCTGACGGTTACTCTAAAAGTGCAATTCATCAACTTTTGCCAGAAAGTTCATTGTACTTAATTGATAAAGCAAGAAAAATTAGGCAAGAAAAAGGCGTGTGGGCAAACCCAAATCCATATGAGGGGCATTCAATACCAGCTGATGACATTGAAACTGCTCTGTCATACTTTCTGGATGATGATAAGGACTGCTCTAAGCAAAGTCCAAATAAAAAAGATGTTATTACAGTGAATTTAAATGGAGAAAAAGTTAAGAAAATTAAAAGGTTTATGACATGGTCAATAAGGGAAGCATATCTCCAGATGAAGATTGATTATCCATCATTGAAAATAGGATCGTCCACATTTTACTCCTTGCGTCCAAAGTGGGTAAAATGTCAGCCAGTGAAAGTGGTATGTGCTTGTGTTTACTGCAGCAACTTGAAGCTGATATGTGGAACTTTGAAAAACTTGACAGGCCAGAAAACTGAAGAAAGGAGCTTATTTATGTTGTGTTTATGTGAGAACCACAAAGAAGAATGCTGGTTGCAGGAGTGTGGAGAATGTCCAGGGGGAGAAGGAATTACAACTGAAGCATTACATTTAGAAGACACAGGAGAAGAAATAACTTATGCTCTGTGGGAAGCTGGTGATTTGATAAGAAGGATAGCTAGTGTGACGAAGTTTGTATCTGATGCAAGAGTTTGGATAACAAAAGGAGTCTCCCATAGTTACATTCAGAAAATACAGAGAGATGGAATAGCACAAATAAAGAATTCTGCTATCCATGGTAGTACCACCTCGACATTAGTCCTTCATTTTGACTTTGCTGAAAACTGGTCGGTTGTACTTCCAAATGAAGTTCAAAGCTACCACTGGAATGATTCCCAGGTTTCTTTATTTACATGTGTAGCCTACTTTTCTGGGAAAACAAAGTCATATGCAGTGGTTTGTGATGACTTAATTCATGATAGTGCGCATGCACTCTGTGCATTGAATGTGGTAAAGCAAGAAATAATTCAAAGTTACGCAGAGGATTTTAATTCGGTAACATATATATCAGATGGAGCAGCTTCCCATTTCAAGAATAGGTATCAAATGTATGAATTAAGATCAAAGATTCCTGAAAATATTACAAGGAAATGGGTTTTCTCTGCCACCGGTCATGGGAAAAGTGCATGTGATGGTGTAGGAGGCCTTTGCAAGCATTATGCTACAACGTTCAACCTGCAGAATGACAGTATTGATGCCATTAGAGAAGCAAGAGGGTTTGTCAGATCTGTATCAAACTTGCTTAAAAATACAAGTGTTGTCCTTTTAAATCGTGGCATAGTAGAGAATTTTCGCCAGGAGAAGAAAAAAGAATGGAGTAGTGTCAAAGCTGTAGTGGGAATACAATCAACTCATTACTGGTATGTGGATAAAAGAGATACAATGATAGCCAGAACAGTGACCCACGTGATGCAGAAACTAACTGTTAGTGACAGACAGAGATTAGTGTACAAAATAAGTGATTTTACCATTGGCGACTTTATTTCGTGCATATATGACAATCACTGGTGGATAGGTTGTATAACAGTGGTATCAGATGAACTTGGAGATATCACTCTGTCTTTTATGAGTCCTCATGGTCCAGCCAAGGGATATAAATGGCCACTTCAGAAGGAGGAGTGCATTATACCACTTAGAAATATTCTTTTAAAGATAACACCACTTCTCCCTGTGGCCGGTCAGGACGTTTGCACAAATTTGACAAGAACGAAGTGAAGGCAACTGAAGAAATATATGCACAAAATTAATTTTTAAGCGTGAGTAGTTATTTTCTAGTGTCATTATTATGTATATAACAAGTGATCAAACTGAGTTATCAAGTTAACTTTTTAATTAAGGCAATTCATTTGAAAATGAATTGTCTCAGAGCTTAAATCTGAGATATAATGAACGGCAACTAAATAAACCATAGTAACTAATAAGTTATAACTAAATTAAAGTCATGAATTCTTAACTCTTTTAGGACTAATTCAGAGTTTCAGACTCCTCATTGCTTTTAAAAATTGGAAATATCATGGGGACCAGGCAAAATGTGCCAACTTGGCTGATGGGTGTAATGCACTAACTTATAAAATTCATAATTAATTATCAACAAAAATATTGCCCACTCTTTTTGCATGGGCTTAATGCTCATCGCTCTTGGTATATTTTAGCCAATTTTCATAATTTTTAAAGATGGGTTTTTTGAAATATAGCCTCTTTTGTTTAAGCAAAAATGGCAATTGTTCATACTTTGAAGGCATATTTCATGGAAATGCAACATTATCAGAGCTATTAAAAAATATGCTGTCACTAATATGACTAAATGGTACCTGTAAAACTGAATTTTACTCTTTTAGCACATTTCATAGCTGTAAAAAAAATTGTTAAAGTTAGAACAATTTTCTGATTTTTAAACAATTGTGAAATTTATACTCCATTTCCCATTTTACTTCCAACTTTTTTCAAAGCATGGAGTACAAATACAAAGAAAGCACTGCAAAACAAAAAAATCTTCAACATCCTAGCTTCATTATTGACCAAATCAGAGACATTTGAAAATTCACAGTTTTTCAAATTCAAAGTTTTCCCCTTGCTTGTTAAAACGACCATTTTAGGTGATTTTTTAAATGGCTGTAAGTTCATAAAAAATCAATATATAAAAATAAAAAAGGCAGATTTTTGAATGTCTCTTATTGGTCTATAACATATATTTTTTTGAGAAAAATCCATGATGGTCACCCCGCACATTTCATAGTGCTCTGCATGATTTGAGATGGAAATGGCCCACTCTCTTCCACTTTTGGCACACTTCTTTGCACACTTTCTGGCAACACTCCTCTCTCACATTTTTACCAGTTTGCACTTTTTGAACACTTCTCCCACACTTAAATGTCACACACTTTCTCCACACTTGAGGCATTCCCAATTACACTTTTGTGGTTCAACAAAGGTCCAACCTTTAGATTTAGGCATTACCCATGCATTTAAGTTTGAGTACAGGAAGCTTTTAGTTTGTAAGACAGTTGCCATGATTGATGCTTCAGGATGCTACAAAGATGAAGTTGAGTGTACTGCATGCAATGAGCTTCATAGCTGAAGCTTGGGCCGCTTGATAACATCCCTTACAATCAAAACTGTTTTGCTAAGTGTGGCTTTTTAGGTGACAGCATCACCTATGATGAGGATAGTGAATTAAATTTAAGTGAAAATGAAGATAATGACTGGAACTTATTATAGATAAACGGAGTCGATTCTGAGGACTTTGTGAGTTGTGACAGCCCTGTGGCTGTGTGTGAGGTGCAGACTGTGGAACGAATTCTCAGCGAGCATCTGTCTCACCAAGAAGAAGACCTGGAAGAGGAGGATGATGTTGAAGGAGAAAACATAACATTTACAGAAGCCCTGAAAGGACTAGAAACTGTACAGAAGTATATTCGCGAATTCGATAATGAGGGCAATGTGGTTGAAGCATGTAATAAAGTGGAAAATGATTCGTACCAACTGAAAGCTCTTGAAACAAAAAGCAAATTACTTCAGTGGAGTGGTTAAAAACATAAACTGAATGTATACCTACTTGAATTATTAACCTTATTATTACATTTGAACATGAACATATTACATGGGATACAAGATGTATGATTATTGCAAGGCGAGTTACATATAGTCTTCCTTTCCTCTATTATACACTCCTCGAATTTGCACTTTTTTGCACGGTCCCTTCAGAAGCATAAAATAGAGGTTTCACTGTATGAGTAGCCTGACTCTTCTGAAAGATGTAGCACCACGCATTTGTTGTACGTCTTTATAGGCAATAAAGACTAATGTAAGTTGTTATAATGGAAAGACTGGACTTTTGATTTATTTCCACACCTTAACAGTATACCTACTTGAATTATAATTGTACTTTATCTACTTGAACCTTATCATTACATTTGAACATGAACATATTACATGGGATACAAGATGTATGATTATTGCAAGGCGAGTTACATATATCCTTCCTTTCCTCTATTTTACACTTTCCTCGAATTTGCACTTTTTTTGCACGGTCCCTTCAAAAGGCGTAAAATAGAGGTTTCACTCTATTAAGAGGTGACACAATGTACCTTTTCTTCCATTTCGTACCTTCACAAATAGCTAATGAATGTCATGCAAGAGTTTCTAATAACTCATGCCTCTACCCTGCTATCACTACGAGCTATTGTTACTACTTTCCATTGAGAATACGCTGAGACCCCTCAGTTTGATAAGCTATCACTTCCAAAAGAGGAAACAAATTTTAATGCAGTCAAATGTATCTCCTAGAATGTTCATTTCGACATTTATTCATGTAAATAAATATTTTTTGTCACCTGAAATAAACTGTCACTAAATTTTATTTGGAATAAGTATTTTGTGAATTAAAATTCAATGACCTTCTTGTTCTTCGATTGGCTGCCATCATATAAAATTGAATTTTCAACTAAATAAAGCCAAATCTTTTTCAAAATTTGAAGAGCACAACTTCCATTTATTTCAAAACTTACAGAAGTTGTTGTGAAATTGGTAATATCCTACTACGAAACTGAAGATTTTACAGAACTTGAGTGGTACCATTGCGATCACAAGGTTGTCCACATGAAGAGTACAAAGAAGTAGAGAAATAATGATTACCAGTATTACCTAACTGTATTAAAATCGGTTTTCTTCTTAGGAAGAGATGGCTTCTCAAACTAAGGTCAACGCACTATACTGACAGTAGATACTTACAGAATTGTGGATTAATGACGCCCATCATGTTTACCTTGGCATAGTAATACCATAGCTCATTCTGTCAGGTCAGAGATCAATACTGCCACGTTAAATCATTTCTAGGGATGGGACACTCAATTCCTTCATACCTCGATATGTCAGATATCGAGTATCGAGCGAGTATATACTAGAAAAATTTCCATAGTATGGAGCAAATGGATACTTTCACGAAAAATATTTATTTTTCACCATTCAACTAATCTTTTTCAATTTTATTAACAGCAAAAGGCAATTACCGCATTCCTCAAATATAGTCTGGCCTAAATCTTTGCAGAAAAAGTCTTGGGGTGGGACTATATTCGAGCTGAAGGCACCTAACGTCCATTGTAAAATTCCATCCCCCAAGTTTTAAGGCCAATATCTCAAAAATGGCTATTTAGATTTTAAAATAAAGTATATCAAACTAAAGCTGGTTTATTTATACATTTATTAATGTCAAAAATATAGTTTAAAGTTGGATATATTGATTAATTTTTCAACCGAGACAGCTAAAAATGCCGGATTTTTTTCAAGTTCCGGGAAGCAAGTTCAACTTCGACGCCCACTTGAAGATAAACAAGAAAAGCCACTTCTCTTTTCTTCGCATAAGATATGAACTAACATTGACTTGCATTCTTAAAGATGATACTTTTATCAGCTATTGACGAGTCCTCATGACTCATTCACAGCGATAGGCAAGCTGCTTGCAGTAGAAGATTCCTCACATGCCCTACCTTCATTTTCAGACAAGCTCTGGGCAGTTGAGCATGCTTTTATAGCAAAATATATATATATATATATATATATATATATACAGTGAAACCTGTCTTTAGTGGAATCTCTCGGTAGCAACATTTTTTTCCGGGTAAGACAGTGTTCCGCTTAACCCAGGGTCTGACAATTCAAAAAAGCCCTTGAAAGTCATATCACGTCCATTACATGCGTCGTCGCCTAAAAGGTTGGTTTGACTCAAATTCTACATGTAGACAAAATTATTACGAAATAATGAAAGAAAAGTATCCCATTGTGGTTTAATATGTTTATTTGAAGTAATTAACATAAAAAGCGATCTATAAATACGCATATAATCCGTCATTTTTGTCTGTTTTTCCTTTTTTCCCGGTATAATACAATTCCCTACGCTGCCGATAGTCCCATTTATGATATGAAATAAATCAGTGTTACCTTTGGTGAGACTGCTATTCTGTTAATGAAACAAACATTTCTCTAGAGGACTGTTTGTTTTCTTCACATATTACGGTTATATTCACTTCTTTGTCGGATTTACAGGCTTCGTGTTCTTTTATACTGTCTGTCAGGGAGCCATATTCATCGCCCGTAAGAAGATCGTTGTGTAAGTCCACAAATCTCTCTGCATCCATGTCATTGCCTATTAATTGCTGTAATTCACTTAGATCG
This sequence comes from Platycnemis pennipes, assembly GCA_933228895.1. Lineage (NCBI taxonomy): Eukaryota > Metazoa > Arthropoda > Insecta > Odonata > Platycnemididae > Platycnemis > Platycnemis pennipes. The sequence goes on along the minus strand of OW121855.1, from coordinate 121,507,165 downwards.
TCCATTGGCCCTGAAATAGCAAAGGTCGTGTATATATTCCTGTAAGTGCGTAAATATGCATTTACCTTGGTGATATGATTTGTTTTCCTTACCTTCCTCGGGGACCAGTTCTGGCAGAAATCCAGCTTTAGCGAAAAATTGTCAGTTGATGTTTTAATATCTTTCACTGCCAAATTAATCCAATTAATGGCATCCAGCACTGATATTTTTTGATCGCCTCCGACACTGTATTCGCAGTATTAGCAGCAGCTAATAATGATGTATCATGTACTTTCTATAATGTGCCTTCAGCGATCTAATAACTCCCTGATCCATTGGCTGAGTGATGCTAGTTGTGTTTGCCGGAAACCAGGTTAGCTCCACATTCGCAAGGCAAATTTTAGTGTGACAGGTTGCATTATCAAGGAAAAGTATGACTTTCCTATCTTTCCTCTTCATTTCGGCATTGAAACTTTTCAGCCATTCTTCCATGACTGAAGCCGTGTTCCATGCTTTTTTATTATGTCTCCGTTTGACCGGTAGTTTCTCAATTTCAACGTGTTTGACGCATCGCGGTAGATTGTGACAAGAGGCTTTAGGAGCTCACCCGCCATATTTCCACAACTTAAAATGGTTAAATGTTCTTTTGAGTGCTTCCCTCCTAAAAAATAAAGAATAAGTCTAAATGTAAAATAATTATTTCCACTTTTCCTCCTTTCACGCACAATGTTTTAGACGGCAGGCCCCTAAAAAAAATTCTGGTTTCTTCCCCAATGTAGGTATCACATGGTTGATAGTCTTTAATTTTTCTTGAACCATGCCTTTCCACTCCTCTACGATTTCATATCCGCGTCGTTTGACTCGCCAACAATACTGCTCCAAAAAACATTGTGTCTTGCTTTGAAGCTCTCCAGCCTCTACCATTTGAGAGGCCTTAAAATCTAATTTTTGTGAAGAAACTGCAAACTCCTTTGCCTTTTCCTGCACCATTGGACATAACAATGGAATATTCCTCGATCTTGCTTGTACAAACCATTCCCAAACTAATTCGTTTAATTCTTCATATGCGCACAGAGGAGTTTTACTCTCTGAATGTAAACTTAGGCCTAAAATAATAGACAGAAACGACAATAATTTTATGGTGCGTTGGTTTGCTAACTATTGTGGTATGGGATATGAATAATTTCGTTTCTTAGGACCTACCTCTTTCAAAGTGTTTCTTAATTTCGTCCTTCTTAATTGCTTCGTAAACTTGCGTATTTCCACACTTAAACCTCTCTTGTATCTGCTTCACGGAAAGCTTTTCTCGTTCAAAGGCTCGATCGAGTCCAGTTCATTTTTCAGCTTTAATACGTTTCGTGGCATGGCGGAAATCAATCAGCAGTTCCCCTAAGATCCTTAGCGTTCTCTGGTGCGGTCTTACCTTGTCAGCAGCACGTAGGAGAATGATTCCTTCTTATTCGGTTGCGAGTAAGGCTACATAAAATGTTTAACTTGTAGAGAGAGAAGAGGGTTCTACAAGTTGGATTAGAGGTAAGTGTGCAAGCGTGGGTTGACGCAATGGTCAAGAAAGAGAAATAAGGTGACGGGTGGGAAGAGGGGGGAGTGTTGTTGAGCATTTGGTTAACGCTAGGTTTAGGGAGACTTGGAAGCGTTTTGGCCGATGCCACATTGTCCTGTGTCCCTCCCGCGACGTGATGTCAGTCGATAATGAGGTAGCCCATAGCGTGCAAACGACATCTTTGGCTGGTTCCATTTTAAGTATAGTTTTCTAGGGAGAGGGCTTTACAAAATATTTTAGGATTTTATTTCCTTACGGTAAAATTGTGCATGGAATTGTTTTTTGCAATTCCGCTTAACCCAGGTACACGTGCCCGGGAATCAATTCCGTTTCCGCGTTTGACAGTTTCCGTTTAACACAGGGCACCAATGCATGTAAAACCCTATTACGACCGCCGGGACCAACATATTTTTCTGGATAAGACAGGTTTCCGCTTAACTCAGGTGCCGCTTAAGGCAGGTTTCACTGTATATATCAATTTATATATCAAATAACCAACAAATTCTATTGAGATTTCATAAGTAGATTCATATTAATGACTTGAGAGCAAGATAAAGGTCCAAAAGGTGATTTTTGGAACTGAAAGTGTGTGCGACGGAAAATAATGCAGTCTGACAAATTCAGCAATAACAAAAATACTGTTGAACGCAATAGTATGAAACTTTGTATGACTACTAACAAAGCTACTACATGTGAAAAGTAAAGTTTGATATTTCAATCTGTGTTGTTCTTATGATGCCCCGAATTCGATGGACCCATCCATTATCCAAAAAAAATTTGCTAAAAATCCATTCATAAACACGTACTTCAGTAAATAAAATTTGTAAAGATATTTTAATACCATCAGTAAACGTAGAAATAAACAAGCTTTAATTTGATAGTCTTTATTTAAAATCTCATTAGCCATCTTGGAGATATTAGTCTTCAAACTCGCGGGTGACGGAAATTTTGCAACAGATAGTAGGCATCCTAATAAGGGTGTCACAGATGATATATCGGATAAAACTTACAAGTTTTACTATGCCATTTTTTTATTTTCCTATTTAGGATTATTAATTATGTCAATTTTCCTAGTTCATAGTCACAGCTTATCTATAATAAAGTTTTGATCAAATATATTTCCTTATAAATCGAAACCTTTAACCCACAGGACTCTATACAAAATTCATATATCTGCCCACATTCATCCGCGAATAAAAATTCACTGTTCAAACATTATTAACTTGCGTTAATGGATAACGGAAATAACCCGTGCCGATTACGGGAGTTCCTGCATCGCGCAAACGGGGGTGATTGACCCAGGTCCTTCTTACGATCCCAAGTTCTATCACGTTTAGGCAGAAATCCATCGATTTTGAAGAGATGATGTCACAAATCGGGAGAGCAAGAAAAGTTATGTTTTAACTGGAAAACCAGACATTCAGTCTATTTGTCTTAATGAAATGCATCTCGAAATATTAGTCATCCCCCATGTTAATTAAAGAAGACTGTAAAGACACACAAGAGCACTCCTTGGTTTCAGCATGTCCCCAAGGGTTCCGCTTGAGTTTCTCCATTCCTACGGCCCCTTTTGCACCTTTGCCATTATCCTCCGCATCCGTTCCACCCTACCCACCTTCTCCTTCCCCCCCGACTGAAATTGCAGCCCGTCGTATTCCTTTCTTGCCTCAGGCCTCGCCGGTAACTTTCCACGGAGAGCGATCAGCAATGGACTGTGCAATGTTGCAGGTGAGGTATTGAACGGCCAATGAGAGAAAGTGCCACGGGGTATCACGTGGGGTATGCCACCACCGAGGAGATGCCACGAGAAGCGGATATGCTGCCTAGGGGGGCAGTTGGTGCGGCAACAGGGAAGCACGCAATAAAGAATTCTTCCGTTGAAGGTCTGGTCTTGTCTTTCCCGTTCCCTGGTCGCCCACTGACGAACCGCCCAGATACTCGAGCCTTCTCCCATCTTGGGCTCGAGAATCTTACAAGGCACAAATAAAACAGTCAGAATTAAACAAATACCATCCCGAGTGGAGAAGGTAGTAAATGTACAAAATATTTCGTAAATGGACTCAAGAACACCTGTGAAGATTAAATGTCATACTGCTGCCTAGGGATATGTGAGTAGTACTTTTTCACCTCGAGTCGAGTTGTAAAGTACTCGCGAGTATTGAGTCGAGTCGAGTTTGTACATTATTGTACATGAGTGAAGAGACCCAGTTTTTACTTAAGTCATCGTAATTAAAGTTAGCCAGCAATCTGACTATCACATCGGCAGGTCTACCTACCTAATGCATGATTAAAAACACAGTCAAATTAATATGGCACGTAGCGCAGGCCAAAAGATATAATGGAAATTTTCCGGTAGCTCTCGAAATAAGAAAATTACCTTCATTCCTAGGATTACTCAAAAATGTGTAAATTAGCTTGCAGTATGGTACCTAGAGTGTACTTAGGCATAATATGAGGCCTGCATGAGTGACATGCCCTATTAACTTGTAGTGAAAGTAAGCCAGGAAGCAAAATATTTTTTCTTAAGGAATACATAAGCCTAATTAAAAGACCATTCCTTGTATTTCGCATTCCTACGTATTTATTTTCAGAGCTAAATGCTTTCTCAGCAATGTCGTGTATGCCAGGAGGGTTGGTCCAGCAGTACAGAGTCCTGAATTTCATACAAAATGCATTTTTGCGGTTAACATTTGATAAGCTCACACCTCAAATTTATGATTGGCCGTTATTCATAGTCATATAATTTTCTTCCTCTTCCAATTATAAACACCATCTCTTCAAAATCGATGGATTTCTGTCTAAAGATGATAGAACTTAGAATCATAAGAAGGATCAGGGTCAATCACCCCAGTTTGCACGATGCATGAACACCCTTAATCGGCATGGTTATTTCCGATATCCATTTACGCAAGTTAATATTGTTTGAACAATGAATTTTCATTCGAGGATGAATGCGAGCAGGTAGATGTGACTAGGAACTTGGCAATTAATGATGTAATCAATAATCCCAAATAAGAAATAAAAAAAAGGAATAGTAAAACTTATAAGTTTTATACAATGCCTGTATCAACCGTAATGCCCTTAATAGCATGCATACCATCGTTACAAAATTTCCGTCAACCGCGAGTTTGAAGACCAATATCTCCAAAATGGCTTATGTGATTTTAAATTAAAGTACATCAAATTAAAGCTTTTTTATTTATACACTAAATGATGTTATTAAATATTTTTACATTTTTTTTACTGAAGTATGTGTTTAAGAACGGATTTTAAACGAATTTTTTTGGGTACTGGATTGATCCATCGAATTGGGGCATCGTAAGAAAAACAAAGATCAAGATATCAAAATTTTCTTTTCACATATTGTAGCTAAGGGCTTTGTTAATAGGCATACGAAGTTTCCTACGATTACGTTCATCAATTTTTTTGTTATTGATGAATTTGTCAGACTGCATTATTTTCCGTCCCGCTCGCTACCCTTTCCGGAAATCACCATTTGGACCTTTCTTTTGCTCTTGAGTCATTAATATGAATCCACTTATGAAATCTCAGTAGAATTCGTTGGTTATTTGATATCAATATATATTTATTTTAGGCTATAAAAGCACGCTCAACTGCCCAGAGCATGCCTAAAAGAGAAAGGTAGGGCGCGTGTGGAATCTTCTGCTGCAAGCAGCTCGCCTATCGCTGTGAATGAGTCATGAGGACTTGACAATAGCGGAAAAAAGTATCGTCTTTAAGAATGCAAGTCAGTATCAGTTTAAGAACTGACGGTATCTTTGGAAGCATACCGTCACTATGCCTCCTTGTGCAAAGTTTTTGGAGACGTAGTTGAAGATAATTTAAAATGCAATTTGTTTCTTTCGTCGAGAAGCGCAGGGACAAAAACTCATTACGCTGATTTTACTGTGGTGAATACTGAAACTTATAAACTTTTATTCAAGCATAGGCAGGGATAGGCTTCCCTAATCACACGGCACACACCTGACAGCTTCTTCAGGTTCCTCCACACCTTCCCCTGCGCCTCCGCCCGCACCTCACCACAGCACCCCCTCATCCTCCTCACCCTGATCATTTCCTCCCGCGCTCCCTGGCAGAAGGCGCAGCGTGAGACGCAAGCCCCTGCCATGGCACCAGGCAGGAAATAGCCGGGGCACGAAGCAGCCCTGAAATAAAGCAATGAGAACGTTTGAAAGGAGCAGAGACACACTGAAATGCAATGACCTGAGACGCAATGTCTCCAAATGTCCGTGTGTGTGGCGGGGTGGGATAGATGGTGCATGAGACGTTTGGGAAGGGTTGACCACGCGAGCAAGGGGCTCGTGGCTGTATCCAACCTTAATAAAGTTGGGAGTTACCTTGGGAGTGCTGTGTGTTTCAGTGTGTTGGTGAAATCTGTTCCCAGTCCGTGTCTCCCCCCCCCCCCCTTGCCTCACTAATATATGTATAATATTTTTTTGTACTGCATTTCCGCCAATGTAGTGTAATTACTTACCTATATATTTTAATTCACATCTAGTAACCAGTGCAATAAAAGTAATTATGTGCTTTGAAAAAATCTAATGCTGATGAAATTCCTATGCATCAAAATTTTGCCATGAGTTGGTAAAAAATATTGAAACAAACTCGATTATTATTAATGAATCCTGAGTTCAGTAGTTTTCCCATTTTTTTTTTCAAACTAGCCACCCGGTCATTTGCAATTAGGTACATATATTCATAGAAACAACCCCTCCAGACTCCTAAACCCCTGTCAAACGACCACCCCTCTCAAAGACCATTTTCCAGCGGAACCATCGGTGGTCGCCTAATACAGGTTTTACTGTATATTATTACAGAAAGGTCTTTTCTGTCATTACGTATATGCTCCGTTAATACTGCACCTACAGTGATCAATGATGTATCATTTTAAACGTTGAATCATTGGCTTCTGATGAAAAATACAATCTCAATCTCAAATTTCACTATTTACCCAATAATTTGACTTAAAAGTTTCGATTTTTCCATGTCGATTACTCGCTTGAGGTATATCGACTCCACACATTTTTTTTATTCTAAACTTTAAAAAAAAAGGTTGAAAATGAAAATAGTACGAAATGCACATATTGATTGTAGATACAGTAGAACCTCTATTTTACGAAGTTGAAGGGACCCAAAAATTTGAGCTTTGTAAATCAGAGGGTTTGTAAATTGGAGGTTATCTTCCACTAACTCCTCTGTCTCCGGAACTGATGTGTCACCAAAACCAGCTGATCTCCAACAGTAGGAAATAATTTTTGCGGTGACACTCCCATGCTCTGGCAATCAAACTGCTCTTGAAATCAAACTAATTACTATAACAAATAATAGTCATCTGCTCATTCTGGGAAAAAACAACAGATATTACGTTATATTCTGTGTGCAGTGTATCTACATCAAATTGAAAGGATTTAAAAGTTACACCTCAATTGTATTGATTCGCTGTATAGCATAGGCATTATTCCTAAGGCTAGGAGACTCACTTTAGTAAAAGAGAATGAAACAGCCATGAATTAAAAAAAACAGGTGAATATTTTTCTATAAATTTACAATGGTATGAACTTGGCTGCTGCAACTGAATTAAGTTCTTGTAGCTGGTTGGTAAATCTCAAAATAAGGGGAATAAGAGAATTAACTCATCCTGCAGAGTATATTAAGCATATGCAGTCATGCATTAATTAACGAAAGGGGTATATTTAGTGCTAGTCGATTTGTGTTTAAAGAAGCCATTTTAACATGGGAAAGCCAGGGATACATTTTAACTAGGAAATTTCACAACAAAGTTCCAACTGACCCAGTATATTTCCATGAAAAGACCAGAAAATTCCTTTTTTGAAGAAAGCGTATCGTTTGAAATACATTTAATAATATTTCGCAGCTAATTTAAGTCAATTTTAGAACTTCACTCCAGTAAATTTGAAATTCCCTCTTTTTTAAGATGCATTCTACAGTGCTGACATCTAGCGGTGACTTGCAAGAACTACTTACTCGCGGCTACAGAAAGCGATCGCGAATTCTTACCTAACGACGTAAAACACTTCAAATGAAAAATTAAATAATCAAATTGCATCAATATTTGAATATAAGTAATTTATTATTGCAAAAATAGTATTTTTTAATGAAACTAAGCTCCACGACAGCTGCAGCAAAGCACTTTCAACGGGAATACCATTTTCATGTGAAAGGCTGAAGTAAGTTCTGAATTGGGGTTGCGGCGGCTACCTTAAAGCTAATTTTAAATAATTCCAGAGAAAATATGGATCCTTTGTGATGACGAGTTAGGTATTCACAATACACAAAATGATAGAAAAGGAATAGAAATTACCAAGCACTAATCCGATTATTTTATGAACTGGGGCATTGTTTTCGAGAAGTAGGCATCGTGCCATGCGTCTTTGAACATTTTTTCCTTGGATCATATAATTAGGATTGAATTGCGATTTGGATGATCAGTCTCTGGGATTTTTGCTGCAGTTTAAGCACTTCAAAAAGCACTACGCTCACATTCGATTTTTCCACATTTTCCCATATGAAATACTTGAACCGAGGGCCCTCTCAACATGACCTATCTGTCTGCAGCTGCTCCTGTCGCGGTATACAGCGATCGTTATTCCATTGTACTGAGTTCAGTGCTACAAAATCCTTTCAAAAACTTCGTAAAAAAGAGGTCAATCACTCCTAGGAACCGGCCTCTCACTTCGTAAATCAATAAAATCGATGTTTTGTAAAATAGAGGTCATTTTACATGGTTTTCCTATATACAAAGATCGGGACTTACGGAATGGTTTGTGAATTGGTGTCATTTCGTAAATTAGAGGTTCGTAAAAAAGAGGTTCTACTGTAGGTGAATGGTCATCTGGAAAGGCAATGCTTTTAAAACTTTTTGATCTCATATTTATATGACATTCGCTTACAAAAATAGTTTGTAAACATTTATGAACATAACTTGCTCATGCGTACATCCCGTTCAATGTTATAGAACTATAATACAATGGAAAGAGGCACAACTTCACGAGGTAGGCCTCGAGGCAGACCAAGAGGACGGGGCAGACCTCTTGAACCTGTCACTGAACACAGGCAAAGGGTTGGCCAGCATGACCAGGTTGGGAGAAACAGGGAACAAGAAAACAATTCCCAATCAAAGTGGCCTTTGCAATGACAATTAATAAAGCACAGGGTCAGACTCTTCAGAGGGCCGGATTGTACTTGCCAGAGCCCATTTTTTTGCATGTACAGTTGTATGTAGCATTTTCTAGAGTTGTATGTAGCATTTTCTGCGACACTAAAATTCTTCAAAAATATTTGAAGCTTAGTTATTTTAAAGACAAAGAATTGTGTTAATAGATCATGCTATTTTGAATTCCTCCCGCAACATCACCATCAACTTAACTTGAGAACAATCAGAGAAAAATTATTTCAGGTTTTTTTTTATAAATTTGGTCATGCTTGGGCCCCTGAATCTGACTAACGAATGAGAATGATGACAATTGATGCATTATTCCTTAATTAATAATCTTTTCAGAGTATGTGCGTGAAGTTTCATTCTATACCTCAAATAAAGCTATTTTGGAGTTTAGTCAAGCTTTTTTAGATTTCTGACCAATGTGCGACGGTGGCGAGCGTAGAGATATTTTCAGGACTTCAAATGTCGTGCAGCGGGAGTCGGAGAAAATGATTGGAGAGCCCATCATAATTCCCTTCTTTAGGGCATAAGAAGTCCGACCGTAATTTCAGTAAGTCCAGTAATATCTTCGTATCTTCTGCGAAAGACGGAAAGGAGGGGAAAGGGGAGGGGGTTTGTTATCGTTTAGAGCTTCGGGAAAAATTCCGGCTCGATGTTGTAACTTTTTATTGGAAGTGCCTGTACATGTCTTGATATTTCTTGCTGCTTCTATATTGTGATATTTGTTGTTGAGGTGGAAGCAGTGGAAGTGTTCTATTTATTAAAAGATGAGTTGGATGCACAGACAAACTTTGACTTATCGATGAAATCAGAAAGACGTTATTGAACCGAATATGAAATATGAGCAACGAGGATAAACTTGGCATTCAAAAGATAAATGATGGGTTATAGTAGCCAATGAAAGATGCAAGTAACAATCATATACTTTTATTTTATTATTGCTAGGATTAATGCTAGCTAATTATTCGAACCCAGTTACTGTGGCTGTATTCTTCACAATACTATCATCATCATCGCTAAAAATCACTTCTGTCCAAAGGATATGCCTCCAGAGGGGGACCGTAACACAGCGTTGTCAAATCACCGTCAACTCGGAACTTAAAAAATTTCGGCTCTGAAATGGTAACTTTTTATTGGAAGTGCCTTTACAACAAAAATTAAGTTTTGCCACACTCATAGAAATAAAAGTGATCACAAATACAGAACACCAACTTTACGAATACCATACGAATGCATCACTACCATCACTTGTCATGCTCAGAAGCTATGGAGTGGGTCTTTGATGGTTTTGTCCAATAATTTAGAGCATGTTCTAATTTCTCGTACAAGAAGTTGTGCAATAACCTCGTACACAATACAATTTGCACATTGAACAAGTTCTTGCACAAGAAATTTAACCATGTAAAACAGCCTTCATAAAGACTAGTATGCATGGCTACATGTCTTTGAAGTGAAATTTGTTTTTTCAATCTATAGCATTCTAACCCACATCTAACGCAAACAGCGGGAGAATGGAAAATGACTTGGTGCAAATACGGGGTTCTACAGATATTGGAGACAGAGGAAATTAGACGGAACACGATAAAAACATTATAAATCATGGGAAAACATAAATTCTGATAATACATATGTGCTGGGTTTTGCTGTATATATATTTTTTTGCAAGAAAAATTTTACTTGGAATGAGAGTTCCAATGACATCATTGAGTAAATAGAGATGATACATTGTTTTTCACAGCTACAAAAATAACTTTGATCTTACCTTCGCCCAGTTCCAAGACCATGGCACTCCTTTAATTTGTCAATGATGTAAAGATAACGGGTAGCATCTTCAATTTTTTGCACTTCTTTGACATCACTCAGAGATAATATCTTACTGCCAAAAACAACCTACAATAAAAATAGACACATTCAAGTGCAAATTTGTATAATGGGATTACGGGCAAGATTTTATACGTGACTTACTAAAATACTTAATCACAAACCACCCAGACAGGCTTCAATAAGATATACAGGTAAAATTATTTGTTATACTCTGTAGGCTAAACCTTTTTCCAAAATATAATCAGAAGTAATTGTTTTACACAATCAAGACAAACCATTAGAAGAAATATTGCATAAATAACACCCTCCTTATTGTGTAATGTGACTTATACAGTTGAGCACCCTTAATCCGGGAACCCCTAATCCGGGAACACCCATAATCCAGCAATTTTGCCATGACCAACTACCTGGTACTTAGTGGAAAATGCCGAAACATTTTTAACCGGAACATTGCTTCATAACCAGCCGAGATATTATAAGAATTCTTATATTAATACCGAGATACCATTCTTAACGTTAATTTTCCCATTCCAAGAATCAGAATAATTTAAACATATTAAATTCTGGTACCTCATGTACACTGGAATTATTCTGGAACTTGAAGTAAACATATAAATTTGAAGACATTGCCGAGATGGACTAATTTACAGATCGGCCACTTTCAATGGCCCATGATTTTTGATTGACCACTAGACGTAATTTGATAAAATTATTGGTCATATTCTTACATTTCACCCAAAACATGTCTCATCCATACAGTTGTGGCAACAGCACAAAACATTAACCATCGCAGAAAAAATGCAAGTTGTGAAAAAGCTTGACGCCGTTGCATCAGTAAAGCGTTTAACTGAAACATACTACGTGGGATCTTCAATAATATAGCACATTAAGAAGCTGATAGAGAAAAATCATCAAAATTTTACTGTTAAAGTGACACGTAGAAGTAGATAACAGAGATAAAAACTATGAAAGAAGATTTAAGTGCTGATTTAGATTTCGATTACGTCGAAGTGAAGGGCTTAGTTAGTATTTCTGGCCAAATGCTAATGGAGCCGGATAAACTATTTCAGAAATAGACGTGATCAATCCAAAACGTGATTCGGGAAATTTCACGTGCAGGCAATAGCATTTCACCATCCATTCTAAAACACGCGTGGTTTAAATTGTGGCCTGCTTTATGGTTTGATATAGACGAAATATAAGTGGTGATTTAAAAAAAATTTCATGTTTCTGAAGATAAAAATATGATGATGGAGTTTGCAAACATCATCCATAACCCTGAATTAAAGGAAATGGAATTTTTGAAATTTATGCGAAAGGATAGTTAGAGGCCACGATATTCTCATCACATAACATATCATAGATGATGAAATCATTGAAATGGTAATTAATAACAATAAATCCGAGTGGGGATGAAGATGATCAGCCTGAAATTGTTGAAGGAAGACTACTATATTGATGATGGTCTTTAAAGAATAATCCAGTCCAGTTGCCCGCGGCGACGTAGTGATGGGCGGCCATACACACGACACCCACGCATTGGCATTGTGCTGAATCAGCTGATAAATCAAACGTGGAAGGAAATTATGTTATGCAAAGCACAGCGTAAGAAATATCAAATTTTATGCCCTTTTCCAATAACAATATGAAACTTTACATGTGCAGCAGAATGCACAATGCTTAGATTCCATTATTTTCACTCACTGCGGAACTTGGATTATTTTAAATAATAACTTTGTGTATCAAGAAACCATTTCTTTCTGATTATTCTCAGTGATTCTTTTTAAAATAATTTTCAGTAAATGGCAAACGAATATATTTTGCCATAAATAATTGACTACTTTCAATGAAAACATCCCGGACGTTAGAAATAGACTAGTTGCCATGCATGACCCATAGTCTGGCAAAATCCCTAATCGGGAATCACTTCAGTCCCGACTGTGCCGGATTAAAGACTCTCAACTGTATTTAAAATATTCACACTATCAGGTAGATAATAAGGTAATTAATTGATATTTGGTGAAATTTTGTATTTCTGAAAAACTGTCACCTTATAGTACAAAGTCATACAGAAACTATCAAAAATAGGCATAGTTGAAATCAACTTTCATAAGAACACATGGTGAAGATATACCTAAGTCATCAATAAGAAGATTGTGTGTATTTACAACTTGAGTTCTTATAATTTATATTCACTGAAAAATATACGCTAAGAGTAAAACATCAGAAAAACTTAGAAAAATTATCCTTAAAAAGATATAACCAAAAATATTATACCCATACCTTTTTATATTTGTTAAGAATATTGTTTATTATAACTTAAGTTCAATTATAGAGTCCTCATGGTTAAAATATATTTTATATAAGTTAAGCATTTCCAAGTTACAGTAGAAACTTGAAGTAGCAAAGTCAATGGGACCGGATAAATCGACACTTGGTAATTTCAAATTTTATATGATCGGGTCTTTTTCGTCACCGTCGCAATGAAGCTACTTTTTTCCTGAAATGCATGCACTCCCACAATGCACTTGCATGATTTACAAAGTTATAATTCATTAATCTATCATTAACCCTTTTACTGCTGTCCGAAGTTTCTGTCTTTTATTTATAAAAATGCTGTGCCATTTTTTAGCCTAAATGCAAGTAAGTAGATTACCTAGTATGAGGATATATGACGACGTTTCTTACCCCAGTCTTACCTGGGCCAGAGCAATTCCTTACATAAGCACCTTACTTCATGGTAAGCTCCTTACCTATTTCTTATGTAAGTATGTCGTAAGAAACGGGCAGGCAGCATACTTTGTGCCAGTAGGATTTATATTTTGTTTTTTTTTATTTTAATGCTGTTTGGAAGAATTAAATTGATTATTGTAAATGTAAATAACTGTATTGTAAAGTTGTTTTCCTTTGTTTTATTGGGATAACATTAAATACATAAATTCCATTTGCAGGCCACATTGATCACTAAGCCACGAAATTTTAAAATCTCCGATCCAGATCTAAATTTAAACTGTCTTCAGATATGTTTTCACCAGCAAATGATATGAATGATCTCTGGATCTTTGGATCTGACCCCAACATCCCTAATTTTTAAGTGGTACATTTGCAAATACAATATTTGCAAATAAAACAAAAATAAAATAATGTGAGTATTCAGATTAAAGGGCTGGAAATTGAAGTTGATAAAATTTTTGATGCGATGACTGAAAGAAAATATTCAACTGCGATAGGGAACGAATTTTGCGCAGTACACTAGCACTCGTTGTCTGCGGGACCGCAGCAATGTAGGCTCGTGCATCATTTACATATTTTTTTCTCGCGATACCAGGGTAATGGGGAAAAAAAGTCACATTTCTTTCTTTTGCTTCTAGTTGCACGAAAACATTTTCATCTAATTCCGTGACCTGAGTTACGCATCCTCTCCTTGTCAATATCCACCGCACCTACATTCCATTCCCCCTCCCCTTTCTTTCCTCCCCTCAACCACAACACCCTTAAAATAAACAGTACCAGACAATGTCGCTGTAGTGACAAAACAGGTTTTGTTGAAGAGTATTACATGTGAAAATTACAAAATTTTCTCATTCAGTGATCACGGATTTTCACGAATTTAAGCCTGAAACCATAGATTTCATCAACATTTGATTATTCAACAAATGTTAAGGCCAGCATTAGGTCCACACGTTGTCAGGATCAGACCCAAGTCTAACGTAGCCCATACTTAGAAAAGAAATCAAAGTCATTCTGACTGAAGGGATGCAGGAACAATGCTGAAGAGGCCTGATGTCAAGCACTCGCAGCAGTGAGCGCCAACGCTTCCACTCCCTACCTTGGTCCTCAGGTTCTCGTCAATGACTAGCCTCTTCTCAGCCTCCAGCACCTCCTCATCTTCCCAGCTGGCAAATATCAAACGCTTCTTCTTCACCACGCCCACCGTCCACTTGTCGCTGGGCAACGGGATGCGATGCACCTCTTTCACAAGCGCGTCCAGGGTAGGCAACCGACGACTCCCCCCCTCCACCTCCTCCTCTTCCCCCCCTCCCCTCCCCCCCGAAGTCTCATCGCCAACGATTGGAAGACTACAGGAAGACAGGGGCAAACAGTGCATACGTCTGAAAATGATCTCATTGACATGAAAGGGTTTTGAAGAGCAACATCGCAATTGCTTCACTGCTCAAAGTACCAGTTCTACTCATAACGGAATCTCTGAATCCCTCGAACCCAGGGATAATGTCGCTTCCCGTATCATAAGATATCCCCCCTCTCCATCCCGAGAATACCAATTAAATATTGCAAAGTTTGCAGACAACACTAATTCATTGCTCATCAGAATTATGGTCTGTACATTGGACGTGAAATTACCAGCCTGTAAAATTTAACAAAATGTAAAATTCTACCATGACTACAAACATTCTTGACATGATCTAGAGTTTTGTACCAGTAAATTTACCAAAACCAACAGGGTGGCTACTGATATCCAATTTTTAAATTCCCAGACTTTTCCCCGGTGGACTTAATTTCCCTGTGCGATCGCCGAAAGGTCTCCTATTATAGGAATATTTTATCTCTGCTGAATCAAATTTTCATCAAAACTCATAAAATGTTCAAGGCTGAAATAAAAACATTAAAAACTACAAGTACACCCTAATGAAAAAAATATTACACCCTCATAAGTTATACTCACATCCAAAGTATACACATATTTAATGCATAATTTTACACTCGCATTTGTCATTGCAAGGCTTCAGCACCGAAGGGTAAAAACAGCGCATGTAGCATATACCTACGATAGCCACTCATGAACAAAGATTTTCTCACTTTTCTACTCGAGAACCGTATAACTCACCTCTCTCACCATGTAATCCTAGTGGAAAACACGGGATGGGTACTACCAGCGCCACTAAGCACAAACTACTCTCCTAACCTCAAGGGTCTGCCAGCTCAGCCTGTAGGGAGGCAGTATAGGAAGTTGCCGGACCTGCATCTACAACCGTGGTGCTGTTGTCGCCCTCCCCTCCTTCCCCCCTCTCGGGACCCAACGTTGGTGTGAATAGTCTCGCAGTGAATAGTCTTCTTCCGGCTTGGGCACGGCTGGTCCTTCGGGAAATACACTTCATCGTACTCTCCAGAATTTGTGTCATATCCTTTGTGCCCTTTTATTTGTTGTATTAAACTCATTTTGTTTTGTTGAAAATTGTGGTTAATTTCCGCCACATTTCTTCTAGTCCTTAGGGCCAGATTCATTGTACCCAGTGCTTGTTAGTTACAGTGAATTAGTAAGTTTTGTTAATCGCTGGACTTGCAATTGGGTTGCATGTACTCCTGATGGATGACGACACGTGCTCCTGACTCATCATGGGATTTGACGAGGTCACTGACGAGCACACATTAATCCACTCCTCTCTTTTCCTATCCCATTCTCCACCTTGCGGCTGCCCTCAGAAAACTGGTAAGGACATTTCTTACTAACCTCTTGGTGTGTGAGCATCCGTGAAATGAATTCTGCAACTTATTTCCGGAAGTCAAATCTGCAAAATAGGAGACTTGAAAAGCTTCAAGGTTCCATGTTCTCAATGGAAGCCTCCTCGAAAGTTTTGCCCCTACCAGATATTCAAATTAGGCATTTGTCTTGTTGGAAGAATGAGCTTGAGAACACTATGAGTGAGTTTAATGATTTAGTGAATCGTTTCACCGACTTAGAGACACCCCGGATCAAGAAGATGATGAACTTGTCGTGAGATTAAGGGAACAAATGTTAGACCTATATGTCGGAGCAGCGTGTGTTCTTTCTGCATTGCTACCAAATGCAAACGGTCAATCTGAAAACCCCTGTGAAACTCCGTGTGAAAGTCCACAACCTCTATCCTCTGTTTGCTTACCAAAGCTCACGTTACCCCAATTTGGTGGTGATCCCATTAAATGGATGCCCTACCATAACGTGTTTGACATCACAATCCATAAGAATCCAGTATTAGTCCCAGTCGAGAAATTCCAGTCCTTGTTAAGTTCTCTTTGTGGCGAAGCTCTGCAACTAATTTCTGGACTGCCCATCACCGGTGAAAATTACATTATTTCTGTGGATTAGCTACATCAGGGTGTATAGGGGTTTTCATTTTCATTTTCCCTGACTTTTCCAGGATTTCCAGACCATTATTAGTGATTTTCCCTGACTTTTGAGCACCTGAAAACTCCAAGATTTCGGTTATTTATAGAGATAAAAGTGGTAGTGAGGAAGCAGAGAAGTCTAAACTTATGAAAAATTGTAGGTTTATTTTCATATTAATCATATGAACTTCCAGTAATAAGAGATCAACAACTTAAGTCAACAAAATAAAAATTATCACTACTTACATTGATATGCCTTCAGAAAGGGTTTTAATTGCAGAAAAATATATGCAAAGAGGGCTAACCTGGTTTTTCCTTCAAACCTGATGTCATGTTAAAGTTGCTCTTTGAATCAATCTTGATTTTTTCTTCCTCACATCCTTCCACAAATTTGGCTAAGTGAAATCAAATTTGACTGAGAATAACTTTTTTGTCACCATAGGGACAAAGCGAAGCATTCCTGGCAAAATCGCTAGCTAATGAAAATGAGATGCGCACACCTTTCGCCAATCTTTTCATCAAACCGTGCAGGCTATAGCCAGAAAGAACCAGAATAGGGCCCCTGGGCTGCCTCCTCCACAGTGAAGCTAGCCTGAGGCCAGTCATCCCCCCCAGAAGGCCTCCCTTCACCCTCCTCCTCCGCTCCTTAGCACAGTTTTTGATCTCTTGGCAATTTCATGCGATAAATTCCAAAATTTGAACGTTTCGCAATTTTTCCCTGACCACACGTTAAATTCCCTGACTTTTCCAGGATTTCCATGGCCGTTTTCATTTTCCCTGATTTTTCCAGGTTTTCCAGGATTTCCAGGTTCCTATAAACCCTGTACATAAGCGCTACCACAACGTACCGAAATTAGTTTCTCTCCACGTAATCAACATTATGGACAAGCCACCTGTAATTAACAGATCACTTTCAAGCATTCGCTCTTTCTATCGACTTACTTTGAAAATATGCAAGCATTAACTGCTTTACAGTTTGATATTACTCAATAAAACATTTTGCTTCTCACAACCCTCACTCGGATATTGAATTTCTGGGAATTGAACTGGGCAAGCCAAAAGGCAGTGGCCATGCCGTGGCAATCGAGTCAAACCTGTTGGTTGGATGTGAGACGAGCAGGCGATGTGGTGAGGTGAGCGAGTTCCACTCTGGCGGAGGCCTCCACTCCTCAATGTCCACCTCCTCCCCTTCCAGAACGCTCTCGGCACTCCCTGTGCCGTCCCCCACACTGCCAGTCCGCTGAAGGTCTGGAACGGGGCAAGGCTTCTTTCTCGTTACACCCCCTTGGTGCAAACGTCTCTTTATTCTCTGGCACAGGAAATACAATGGACGAGAAAATCCCAGTCAATTATTCAGTCCGGCAGAAAAGACAAGCTTGCCCATGCCAAAAACATTAATGTTACGATTGGATGGACGGAATTGTTTGCTAGGAGGCCACGTAACAATTTTCTTCTCTAGAAATTTAAAATACATACATCAGAAAGATAAAATTGATTGTCTCAGGAGGAGAATAACTGAATGCTCCCTTTGTAGTCCTGTCCTTAAACGCAAGACGGGGCTCCACATACAGCATGACATAAATGGTTAAATGCACGAGTGAATCCCTAACAACGTAACCCGTTCACTGAATTTCTCAAGTACACAAGTACCCTCGCCACAGTCAAGCTCTGAGACGAATCTTTCAGAAATGATTGAGGAGTGCACAAATAAAGTTCAAGGAGTGCATAAAAAAAGTTCACATACTTGCTTTTGAAAGACTGCAAACTTCTTTGGTGACTTCTTACTGTTTTCTGATAGCTTGTCTCCCTTATCCAGTGCAGCATCTGCTTCTTTTAAACTCTTCAAGCTAACTGCATTTCTCTTGGTATTTCGGCACTGGTGACATTGCTCAGATGACTCATCCAAGACTTCGCCTGGGATTAAATTTCTCGGAACAGTATATCCTGAACAATCTTGAGCTCTGTTAAATGGATATAGATTGCATTGAAATACTAGTTAAATCTGAGACTGCCATGTCACATAAATGAGACAAATATTCACCTTGCATTCGACCCCTTTCCATAGCCTTCGCACACATTCAGCTGGTGAACTACTAGCAAAAATGTTTTAACTTCTTCAAGACTGTGGACATCTTTCATAGATTTTAATGATAAAGTAATGCTCCCGAAAACCACCTAATCAAAGAAACAACCAATCAGAACAATATTCTTAACAACATATCGCATACTTCTCATTAAGTATGGTTATTTCTAATGCATGACATCCTACCTTGACATGCAATTCCTCATCAATCAGAACCTTCTTCTTGGCTTCAACGGTTTCCCCGTCACTCCAATTGGCAAATATCACCTGACAACCTTTAAGGACTCCAACAGTCCACATGTCAGATGGGAGCACAATGTTCCAGGCTTCTTTCAAAAGACAATAGAAATCAAAGGGATCCTGTTCCAAAGATACATCAGTGTCATCATTTACAGTGCTGGTATTTCCTGCAGAGGTTTTATTTTGTTCCTCATCCTCCCCTGAAGAACTTCTTTCTGCTTCATTCACTTCAACCGATATTTCTGGCAATTTCTTAGGAATTGTTCCTCTTTTCTTGCGAGATTTCTTCACTAAGGCGTCCTCAGGGAAGATGGAAGGGACTGCATTTTCCCTTAAGCAAGGCCTCTCCCTTTTAAATTTGTCAATTACACCTCCGGGTAGTTTAATCTCAATATACCTTATAATATCATCTTCTCGAAAATGCAATTCACACACAGAATCACATTCTCTCAAAGGGCGATCCACTCTATTGATGGCTGCATCCCACAAAGCAAAAAGATTTGGATCCTGCAAGAAAAAAGAAGTTAAATTACAGAAATAATACTCTGATTTCACAGAAATCAATAATACTGTGAAAGCCCCATATAATGAGTACAACAAGAAGCTCAAAATAGCAAGGGATGACCAAGGAACAATTCATTACTCTGTGATTGGTATGCAAGATTCATGACAAGAGTATGCAAGACAAATCGGCAGTAACGAGGGCAAGAAGTTTATTTTCACAGGGATGGTTCAACATTATGAGTAATATTCAGTGTGTTGCATGTGCACC
This sequence comes from Platycnemis pennipes, assembly GCA_933228895.1. NCBI lineage: Eukaryota > Metazoa > Arthropoda > Insecta > Odonata > Platycnemididae > Platycnemis > Platycnemis pennipes. The sequence continues at coordinate 121,487,400 of OW121855.1, read as the reverse complement.
ACCTTGTGCTCATGATGCCTATCACTTACATGGAAATGAAAACAAATTTTCCTGCCGACTGCTCTGTCTAATGGTCACATGCACGCAAACAATCCGGGCAGACTCATGTGTGTACACGTGAATTTCTCAAAAGCCCATGCTCTTCCCTGCTTTTTCATTTTATCCTCCCGCTTATGTTAACAGTTCAGTTTGAGAGCCAACTCCACAGTTGGGAAACATAAGTCATTGGATCAACAGTAAAACTTCGTATAGTTAATAAATATGAATGTGACAGGGCAGCCGGACGTTATTACCAAAAATTCCCAAATATCTAGATGTCATTATCAATTTGAAACTTATAACTGTTGAGTGTGGCTTTGCTTGCAACAATAATGATTCCATCTAATCAAGAGAATATTCCATCCATCATTATTGCAGGGAATGCCTGTTGATATCTGTGATAAATACACTCAGGTCATTCCATGTCCATTCCACCAGGTGTTGCCCTTAGGGTAACCGATTATGACCTAGCTTGGCAAAACGTCACCATTTAAAGAACCCCACTGGGGGCACCAGGCCTTACAGCAGTCAGCCTCCAAGAGCAATAGACAAGCCTTGTTCCGTCTTCCGCTTTCGGTGCCACTTTGCTCAGCCCCTATCCCACTTTCCTAGCGTAATCTTTTAGCATGTTCTCCAACACCTCTTCCACACTTTTCAAGGAAATGGTGGCGCTCATTTGTCACCCACAATCACCATTCATTTTTACTCTCAGGCCTAGTAACTGGGAGGGCAAAACTCTAATCATAACTCAATGGATATTTTGTTTCTCTTTGCATATGAAAGCCTTCCAGGCCCTATGAACACCCTGTCATTCCTGACTTTTCTTTTCATTATTGTTAATTAACTTGGTAAGCTTCTAATGTTTGTAATCATTTCCCCAACATTACTTCACACACATGAATGATGTACGTCTTCAGAATCAGTCTAAATCAAGGTCATAAATAACCTAATTTTTAAATTCGCTAACTTTTCCAGGTGTTTGGCAACCTTTTCCCTGATATTTACAAAAATTGATATAAGCAGTAAAACACCAAAATTAGGTAGGTAGCAGTAATTATCCTGTGGGGACGAGATGTGTTTTTGATACAAGACACAACTTCTGTGGAAATTTCCACAGGGAAGGAGGAGGATGCCTTGGTAGCTCAACTGGTAAGAGCACATGGCTGGAAATCAGGGGGTCCGGGTTCGAGTCCCGGTCAAGGCGAATGACTTTTTTCTCTGTGGAATATTTGCCTTTGAGCAATTCAGCGGGTAATGCTGCTAAAGTTATCACGGCTAGTACGTGATCTTTGAATTTCATTAAAAGAATGCGATGGCTACTATTGGTAGGTATCAGTGCGATATTCAAAAATGAGGCAAAAGCTATGTTTAAAAATGCTTTTTTGCATCTTTGAGTCGGTGAAACCCCGTGATATTTGTGAGGAGTCATTGTGATAATATACTATTCATTACTTTACATTAAGAATAAAATCTGTACATGAGTTATCGAGTTAAAACAACATGTATCTCATGCACCATAAGGTTATGCGTTGATAAAGCGTCGAGTTGCCAAAAAATCAAATGGTAAAGTGCATTTTCTTACACTTTAACCCATAGCTATCACTTATAAGGACGTGTATATAAAGTTCCATGCAAATCTGTACATATAAAAAAATCACTCCAGCCACCTTAAGAGAACAAGTAAGAAAGGAGTGAAATTTTAGAAAATAATTAATTTGATACCAGGAAAAGAAACTTGGGCTCTCTTTCTGGATAGTGAATCCCAAAATAAACATTCAATGATTGATAAAAATACATACAGATTTACTTTTTCAACTGCGACTCAATGCAAGAACTGCTACAATATGTTGAAGAATAGCATATTCTACAACATATAAGCGATCTACATAAATATAAGCAATATTATCTACACAGTTGCATCACCAAGAAGATCACCAAGAGTTGATGCTGGATGGCATTTCTATGCCACATCTCATGGAAAGGGGACAAGTGACAGACTTGGAGGGACGCTGAAGAGATTAACTACAAGTGCCAGCCTGTAGTTCAAATTCAGACGCTTGAGGAATTTTACAAATCGAGCGAGAAAGGAATGAACTCGTAGCTTGTTACCAACGAGCAAGTGAAGGCGGGGAAAGAATAGGTTGGCAAGAAGATTCCTGGTCTTTGTACGGTTGGTGTGAGACGCCAGCCTCGGTTCATAAGCTCCTTATGCATGGGGCGGGTATCATACAAGTCGCTCTATTGCCTGTAGGACTTTTTCCGAAGATGCCCAAGAGGCTAGAAATATGTCCGACTTCTTATGAGGTTCTCGTAGCAATTGTAGGACTTCGATAGATATTTGATACAGGAGTGTAATACTTGGTATTATTTAGTTTCTCTGTAAGACCAACAACTTTACCAATTTTCATCAAAATCGCAAAGGGTGAGGTAAATTTTACCATTTTTTTTTGGTTGATTTGACATGGAATGACCCTAAATTTCAAAATCATATCTGTCAGTTGCAAAAAGCCATCATTCCTAGCAAATTTGAATTCAATACGACCATTATATGCCTTCTTCTAGGGAACGAGTATATTTCAACATTGGTCAAGAGTGACCATGTTAACCTCCTCAATCAAAAATGCACAGTGATACACAGCTAATTCTTTCAACAATTGATAGAAGAGATATAATTCTACACAGGTCACTAAAGCAGAACACAGTGAAAATTTTGTCGCTCAAATTTATTATTAGAGTGTCGATTACTGAAGGACGCCAGATGAAGCTCTGCTTTACAGCTTATTTCGAATCTAAGACGACGTATAGCACGCGAACAAAATTCTCAAGTTCCAAAGAACCAATTATATTCAGTATCGTTCAGAGAATCACACCGGATGGCAGAGGAGCACAAATGGGATGTTGCTAATTTCTTGGCCTGAAAACAAGCAAGTCGCGATCCCTCTATTCTCACGTCTGCAGAGTCGGAATGGTTAAAGATGAGCATCAAAAAGGGTTCGTTGTACTTGGGATGAACATTTAACTACAATTTGGACTCTCAATTTGAGGAACTTGCATAAAATTCGAAAAATGGACTTTCATCCAAAAATGAGGGCCTTTCGACCACTGTGCACTGGGGGCCAGGTTGCAAGAGTATATAGGTAACATTGGGAGCTCCATTCTAGATTCAGCCGGGGACCTGAGAGGTCATAAATAGGTCCCTGCACATTGCCCAGAAACCTCGAGGGCTAAGTGTATATCGGTTAAGAGAATAAGGAAGTTTGAACATTTTCCCATTAAATACAGAAAACAATCGATTAATATTTAGTTATTTTACTGAGGAAAGAATAAACTCTTGCCCTGCCATAAATTGAAAAAGTCAATTTAAACCAATGTAAACACATAATTGGTGCCAGGAATCTAACCTGGGCCCTGAGCCTTTTGTTATATAGCCTATAGCACCTTCTAGTGTAAACGCTAGGATCGTACAAAATTTCATCTCAATCGGTTCCGTAGTTTTTGAGGAGATGCTCAACGAACATAGAACTGGCAGACAGACTGACACCACCACATTTTTAAGTATTAGTATGACTATGTTCTGGGGATCCCAGAACCCTATACCAATTTAGAGTTGCTTATATTTACAATTTTTATCTAATTTTAATAGTTTTACCAGGATAAATGTGATTTGCTCAAGCGTCTAAAATGTCATTTTTTTGAGGAAATCTGTCAAAACTGCCATGTTTGAATATTTATAGCAAAAAAAGTTTACAAGTGAGAATCTTCTTAATAGTTTTTTTAAAGACTACAGTTGCATGTCTATGGCATCTAACACTTTGACCACTTTATCTGATTTACTTTAGTTTTTGCAGTGGTACACCAATGGTTTATGAGCACGATTTGACTTGTGGACAGATTTTTCCTCTGTGCCTTGGTGTATAAAAATACTCCTATCTTATATTTGCATTTTGGCTAAAATATTTTGGATATTTCTTAACTATGGTTAAATCCAGCTAGTAGGAAAAAATTAAGAAAATCAGAGATGGTAAGAGTGGGGACCCTCAAAAATAGGTTGAGTTTAGGTGGAATGACCTATAAGGTAAATTAAATGAAATATTTCTTAAGATGCTTTCTTTTGATTAGATATTTTGAAGAAGGCGCCTTTTTTATCAACTCTGCCCATTGATGAAACAAATTAGGTCACCATGGACCCACACACAAATTGATTTATTTGTTACTAATTGTGGTTGCTGATTTTTTCTCTCGTTGTGCAACATAGTTTCTTTCTTCGAGTTTAGTTTTGTGATGCATTTCTTGAAAAACCTTCCTCAAAACCTATTGTAATTGACCATGCAGGTTGGTTTCTTTATTTCCTCTCCTCTCTAGCTGATAATCTCAGTAAGTAAACAACCCCAAACCATGTTTATATCTTGAAATGCGACCAGCTTCCACAATGCAATTCTAGATTTCAGTGAACATGTTCTATTGTTGGTTTTTCCAATTTGCTCTGAATAGCAATAGGTTCCTATGCAATATTTGCTACTAACATATTGATCAATGTGTGCATCTGTCTGGACATATAAGTGAATATAATTGTCAGCCTTTTGGTATGAAACTCCAGATACTCAGGGAAATGTGCTAACTAGAGAGCTTTGAGTCACATAAGTGGCCGATTTCTCACTCGCTTACCACTTAACATTCTTGGCGGAGTCTCCTCTGATAGGCTAATGAAACTAGCTAGGTATTAAAACTAGGTAGTTCCACGGGAAATCAGGGTAGAATGACATTCTGCGTTAACGAAATGTCTACCGTGGGAGAAGAAACATTGGTTGCAACTGACGGTGACGCAGGCTTCCCAAGGAACCAGTTTTATCATCAATGGATCAAGAAAGTTGTAATCAATAACATTGGGTCTTTTACTCGTTGAGAAGCAGTAACAGAATCAATCAAGCATATACAGGAACCATGAACATGCATGAAGATGTATTTCTAATGCATACTTATATATTAGTGATATGAATGCATTAGCGACAACTGATTCCAACTCTATGTAGGCCAATATTTATACGAATGAGCTGATAAAATGTTTGGCCCCAAAACGAAAATTATTACAGTAGGCACTCCGGAGCGAAATTACCATGTCTAAGAGCGATGAAAATGATGCACATACACTGCATGTGTATAAATATGTTCGACACAGTGACATTTCACAGTTCGCATAGAATAAAGCACAATAGAAGTACAATAAGGTACGCATTTATTACAGCTTTTTATAAAAAATTGCATTGAGCACTGTCTCTCTCAGAATTAAAAAAGTAGTTGCAATACGTAGTATCTGCATTAAGGTAGTTTGAAAAATACTTCCAAGTGGTTCTCTCAATTGTACTCAATACAATTTAACAGCGGAAAGTTTAGTCTACCTTGCTAAAGAACAATGTTTAAAAACTTACCTTTGGAACTTTGAATACTGATGGGTTTTTAATTCCTTTCGCCTTGTTGTAACACCTATGTGTCCCACTCCCAGATTTGCAGCCAGGCACGAAGCAGGATCTGCATTGATTACGCCGGCAACTCATTCTTCTTCGCAATGAATGACCCAAACACGAACATGCCGCCAATCATCAGCCGATTGTTTTATGACGACCACCATCCACTACTATCGTAATGTACGCGTGTACCGACAACACAACACTCGTACAAATCAGTGCTGCCCTCCCTTGGCAGCTGACTGAACAAGTTGCTGGTAAAAGTAGTTTAAAATACATTCAGAATTCCAGCGCATACTTCATGTTTTTTTCTGTTTTAAAAAGTATATGACACTCATTCTCACTTGTTCGAACTACGAGTTACGATCAGGGAGATTATATAATTCTAATATCCATGGTTACGATGGTCCTTAGGTGCGTTCACACCTTCACGGTTCACACGGTGTTTTCTGGCCACACGCGTATGTACGCGCGTACATACACTAGTAGTGGAAACGGGGCATCACGGTATCGTCGACTACAGCGCATGCAGCGAGCTTGAGGGAGTTGGAGAGACTTATTTAATTGCTCTCTTGTTTTACGGGCATGATTCGATTTGAGCATTAATTGTAAGATGTGCATGGTGCTCGGTAGCTTTTGGCGGTTGCACAATGAAATCATCAAAGAAAAGGAGTAATTATTGTGCAGCTTTTTGGTGTAATAATTGTACGGGTGTGAGATTGGATGCTCCAGTCTCATTTTTTAGTTTTCCCAAAGAGGAATGGAGGTGAGCAGGAATCACGGTCCCCGTGGCAGGAATGTATTTTTTTATTTTCATCAGTGGACACATTCCTCGATTTAATACGTTGTTTATTCCTAATTCGTGTTTTGCCCAATATATGATAAAGATTATCGTCATAATTATCGTGACTTGTTTTTTTAGTAGATTTAATGCGGGAATGGTGAATGTTATACCTGCGTACTTACAGCAACTTAGCGTTAAAAAGGTCCTTATTAAACTTGCTGTTACAACTGATGCTCTTAGGGCAAAGAAGTGGCTAAAGTTCACCTTGAGAGAGGACTTGATCGGTCTAGATGTGGTGGAAATAAAAAATCTTCGGCTATGCAGCGACCACTTTCAAGAGAACTGCTACAGGAAAAAACATCCCAAACCTCTTCTGTCACGTGATGCAGTGCCTACATTGCCGAATGGTATGTCTGTGGTGTACATATATTCTATACCCACAGTATTGCTCCGTTTTCTTAGTGTTAATATGCAAACAATTCATTTACAGCAACTGGTGCAAATAATGCTGGCCCTAACAATCATGACGTTCCGACACAGGAGGACTCTGGTGGCCTTGAAATAAGCAGGACAGTAAAAGCAGGTCCTGGATTATTTTGTTAACTGCAATTTTCTCCCTGCTTTTATTTATCTAGCATAGCCACTTGTTCATGTGTTTTTTCCAAGGATCCATTAACGAATTTTCATTAAACAAACATTTGTTTAATGAATTAATATGAAACCAATTAATTTACAGCAACCAAGAAAAATGATTCGGACACTAATGATCATGGTGATTCGACTCAAGACTCTGGTGACATTGACATAAGCGAGAGACTGAAAACAGGTCCAAAATTATTTTTAAAATGCAATGCTCATTCTACTTATATTTATCTAGTCTTTTCTCTTGGTCATGTGTTTCTTCAATGGATAAATAGATCAGTTGACAAATTAATATAACAAACATTTGTTTAGTTTTAATATGCACTCCTTTTATTTGCAGCAACTGGTGAAAGTAATGCAAGGACTAATGATCGTGATATTTTTACTCGGGATTCTGGTGACATTGAAATAAGAGAGACACTAGAAGCAGGTCCATAATTATTTTAATGCTGCATTTTTGTCTCTACTCATGTTTATTTAGTGTTGCCTCTTACCCATTTAAGTTTTAAATGGATTCATCATACCCAGTGCTCTGTAAGTTGATTCCAGCTTTTTTATTTACAGATTTGGGACACTATTGCTGGGTTTAAAGAGGATAGTTATGCTGTACAGAAACTGAACTTGACCTTGTAACACTTCGAGGTTCGTTCTATCACTTTATTAATAGTCAAGTGCTTGAGTAGGTATGCTATGTATGCTGATTAATTTTGAAAGGACTTAGGCACTGCAGCATGTGAATAATTCTTGTTAATTCAGGACTGGCAATAAATGACGGCATATCTATGAAGAGCCCTGCAATGCCTGAATGGCCAAACACCATACACATTATCAGGAATACGTTATGATTTATGGAATCATATAAGTGTGGATTGATATGATTTAATATAAGATTTATGGATTTTAAGAGGTTTGAGAATAAAAACTGAGTTTCTAAACTCCGTCTATGAATACTATTTATTGTGAGGTTTAATTTTTCTTCACTCCATTTATGATTATAATGTAAACTTTTAACTCAGAAATTATAGTTTTCTGAAGTTGCTTCATCGTTGCATTAGCCAGTGTGCCCATGAGGTCGACTGGGTCCATTGCAACTACTGATTACCTTCAATTTACGTTAATTATTGATTCACTGAGTGCATCAAGCATTTGTTCTCAGATATTTAATATATTCTGCACTTTGTATACCATATTTAATAAATTGGGACAAAGGTCCATGGCATCATTAATTTAAATTGTAAATTAAGCTAATGAAATGTTCAATTTAAAATGGAATACCTACATATTCCTATTTAAAGTAATTATGATCCAATGCCTGTTATCAGGCATATGGCGAAATTCAGAGCATAATTTTGCATGATAAGTCAGTGTATTACTAATTAATCAGAAAAATGTAAGTACAGTGGCTGTAACCATAATACATGAATTATGTATAAAATCTACAGCCCTTTACAGTGAGTAGGTACCACTGATACTGGAGTAAGGGTTAGAATTATGCAATGTAGTCCCAGTTGTAACTAAACTCTTGGATGGGTTACCAAAACAAGGTTAGGTCAGCCCCCTGAGTACAATAATGTAAAGATACCTCTGATGCCCTGAGTGAACCAGAGGGGTTGCTGATTACATCAGCATGAAAGTGAAGAATAAATATATACCATGAAAAATACAATGTGGCGATTTTAATGTAGCACATGCATCCCCCTACAGAGTAGCAAGTTCACCACTTGGGCTAGGTGCTGCTATAAAAGTCAAAGGAATGTATTGTCATGTCCCTAAAATGTCCAGTTCCTTCAACTGTCCCACCACCCAAATTTCATAGGCGTGGTATTATATATACCAAACACTGTTTTTGACCAAATTAATTCTCACATTCTAAAATAATATCTTTTGAGACAAATGCGTTTTTAGCACTGTACAGTAGAATCTCTATTTTACGAAAAATTTGTTTTACACAAGGCCCGGCCGACTCCTGCAGTATTCTTATGGAAGCATTATTTGATTTTACGCAAATTCTATGTAACGTTCTTACGTAAATTCGATGTAACGATTTTACGTAAGACTATTTTGGTCCCCATGGGGACTGCATGCAGTGGCGATACCAATTCCATTTTACGAAATGAAACAACAGAACTTAATCAAAATCCGGCAGATTCTAGCCCATCTTTAAAGGAAATCCTCAATTTAATGCCGTACTGCTGTGCAATTCAACTGTAACGAATCAATACGTTGCATTTTAATGGTATATGTATATAATTATTTTATTTTCCCATATTTTTCTGGGTTCAATGTGTTTAGGTACTTGTTTGCGCTAGAGTTGCGAAGGAATTCTAACGCAGAGATTAGCTTTATGACCTTGAGATAGCAACCCTGTCAGCTGTTACGAGTGGCGAGATGAAGTTCGCTTTGGGGTCTCGCCTGTAAGCACGCGTGTCTCGACACTCGCGCACGTTGTTGAGCGGCATAAAGTACGGACAAATGTTTGTCTTCGACCGAGGCAATTGGGGAGATATGTGATTATTACGAGGGAGGATCCGTAAAATAAGGGTCCCAAGTCGCGGTGGCGGGTTCCCCAACTCCTAATCCCTAGCCATAGAGCTGTCTTGCCTTGGCAGCCGTTCGAGATGGAGCTACCGCTCGCTTCTCCCGCCAGGTGTGAATTGCGTTCTGCGATTCGTTTTTTTATGCAAAACCATTGCGCCGATGGACATTCGTTCCCAGCTGTGTGAAGTCTACGGAGAAAAGTGTATGAGCGGGTAAAACACGCACGAAAATGGATCAGAGAGTTGAAAGACGGACGTCCGTGATGAGCAGCGTCCCTCACGGCCACTTGTTTCTGACGAAACGATTGCAAAAGTGGAAGAAGCAATGCTTCGGGTGACTGTTCGAGAGCTATGCGAATAGATCCCTGAGGTCGGTAGAACCTGCATTGACACGATTTTGGCAGATCGCTTAGGGCAGGGGTTCCCAACCGGTGGTACGTGGGAACGTATCAGGTGGTTCGCGTGGGTGATACGAGCGATAGGCTAGTAAGGGCTAGAGGCCTGCAAACGGGCGCGATTTCCGGGAGACACTCGCCCGTGTGACATAAAGGCCGGCGCACACTTGTCCGTCCGCTTCCTCCCTCCAAAAATACGTGATCAACTGAAATGCATGTTATTCTTAAAGTTGGCGCATACTTATCCGTTCCGTCCGCTCCGCCCGGAATTCTTGGTCGAGAATATTTGGCGGACGGTGTAGTGTGCGCTACCTTCCGCCCGTCTCCTCCCGGTGTCCTGTGAATGCTCAAAGTACTTTCTTCGAAACGTCCACCCAATACATTGCGGTGATATGTGAAACACGATGTACTCAAAATGGTACTAACGAATAGACTGTACAGGTAGGTCACAATGCAGTGGCGGGGACAAACCTTCGCCGATTACAAGTCTCACAACTTGATGCAAAACTGGCCTCTGCCACTCACTTGATTGCCGTTTCTCCATGTTGGAGGTGCTTGTGGAGGAATCAACCCATATAGTTGTTGCTTCCAGTCATTAAACATTATCAGGGGTGAGTATTGCAACAGCAATAGCGAACAAGATCCTTGACGTACATTATGTATATTTTTAGTGTCTAGTTATCTATAAAAATGATTTTATTATGTTGATAATAGCTCAAGTCACCATGGATGAAGAAAAACTCATAGCGTTGGTGAGCCGGTATAGTGCCCTATATGACCCCAGCGATCATAACTACTCGAACCAGGTTGTGAAAGATAACGTGTGGAAGGAGATAGGAGAAGCATTGGAAAGACCTGGTACGTGAAATTTCACCATTTATTGAACATAAACCAACATGAAATTTTAAAAATTACAGAAAAAATTAAAACAAACTCTCAATCAATTCGTCCTTTCCTAATCATATCTTTTTGCCAATCTACGGATCCCATGGGAGAGTTAAAATATTCCTTAAATAAATCCCTGATTGCAAAAGCATTATCGGTGGAATTCCCCCCAACGGGTCGAAGGTTTCTAACACTATGCGAACTACTGGGCTGATCACCGTCACATCCTGTTGCTAACGTCTCTGTATCATCTCTTAAAAAATTGTGCAGACAACATGTCGCCAGCACCACGTAGTTAAGATGCTCTGGTGACATTTTTATTCTTCTTTGAAAGATTCTAAATTTCTGAGTCAAAATTCCAAAGGCATTTTCTGACACTCTCCTTGCTCTGCTTAGACGATAATTGAATTTTTTTTGCCTCGTTGTTTTTCGATTGGACTCCAGGGAAGGGTCGCATTAAATAGTTGGTCAGTGGAAATGCTTCATCTCCCACTATTAAGTGCGGTAGAGACTGTTCACTACCCGGAAGTAATTTTTCTCCCGGAATATTCAAAGTGCCCTTCCGTAACCTCGATCCGAGAGCGGAATTTTGAAAAATACCACCATCGCTATTTCTGCCATATGCTCGAACATCGACGACGATAATATTTGTAATTCGCATCAACTAGTGCCATTAATGTGATGCTAAAGGTTTTCTTGTAATTAAAAAACAGTGATCCACTGTTTGCAGGAGCTTCCATCACAATGTGTTTACCATCTAGTGCCCCAATGCAGTTCGGAAAATTCCATTTCAAATGAAACTCCTTTTCAATATCTTTCCAAGTCTTCTCGCTGGGGGTCGGAAATACTATAGGGGAGAGGGTTGTCCAGATGGCTTTGCGTGTCTCATGAACAATTGCCCGAACGGTGCTGAATCCCAAACGATAATTGAAACCAATTGTCTTGAATGAATCTCCAGTTGCCAAATACCTGAAATTAAGGATATACACCCAGAATGAAGGATATACACCTACATATTTCACTTCAAATAATATCTTAACAAGTGCATATCAGTTCTTTTCAATTGTATGCTTAAGGGTGTATAAAAAGCCAGTTTTATTAAACTTCAGTTTAAAAACTTTATAATTGATAAATTTTTGTTATCTCAAGTGCAAAAACTCTGAGTCAAACCAAATATTTGCAATCCTTAAGGTATTTGTGATTTTAAATGCCATGCTGATAAATGCTTTTTGAGTCGTCGTATTCCCAGAAATTCATCGCAAACATTTGAACCAGATAGACTTCCATCCAAAATTATATCTGTGCTCGTATTATTTTTACAGATGGAGAATGCAGGGCTCGCTGGCATCGCTTAAGAGACGGACTTCGAAAATACCTACGAAAACATGAGTGGAAGAGTGGACAGGGCGCGTACAAAAAAAAGCTTGGAAATTTGAGAAGCAGATGTCCTTCCTCGTCCAGTTTATGCAGCCAAGGGTTCAATTGTCTAACGTGAAACCCTCCGAATGCGATGGCGATTCGAACGCCAATCGTGACGACGTGTCCGTCGAATCTCAACCAGAGAAATCTTCCCCGGCTGTTGTCATTCCCAGCGAAAAAAATCCGTCTCATAAAAAGCGACGCGGGGAAGGTCAAAGCTCAGCGGTGGCTAAAGTTTGAGATGATTTTTTAAAAACAACTGCACCCTCCCAGCCTTCAGCCACCACACCACCTGATGCTATGCATCATTTTTACGGTACATGGAGGAGATATTTCGGACGCTGCCGAGTGACATCCAGGTGGCAACGGGGGATAAAATTTATAGCATTATGAGCGACGCCCGGCGGTCTGTTATTCAAAATATAGATGCTGAGTCTCAGGGTCTTACTTTGTCCAACACCAACTATTATAATCAAATAAACCCTCAAAATATATGAATAAAATCTTTTAAAATGAATGAGCAAGTTTTCTTATTTTCTTATGACTGCAAAACCTACCTCAGACAAACAGCAAGCCTCTCTTGCGTCACGGAATCGAGACTTCTGTTTCATTATCGCCTCCTTGATGATGGCCAGCAGTACCAGGAAATTTTCATACGACATCCTGTAGTACCTATTCCTTAAATTTAACGTCGGCATTTATCAGGTCGTAAAATAAAGAAGATAACTCTCCGACGGCCTTGCGTTTCCTCCACGTTTTGTGGACCCATTCCTTGCGACGCTTTCGTGATTTGTCCTCTTGCAATGCCTCTTCACACAGCACGGCCACCACTGCTGCTTTAGCACGTGCGAAACCCACAGAATCCATGACCCTTGTGATAGAAAGCGCTGAATGTGAGCGAAAGCCTGCTATCGACTAATTTGGGCGGGCGGAATAGTGTGCGCACCCCTTTGTAAAAACGGGAGGAAACGGACGGACAAGTGTGCGCCGGCCTTAAGACGCCCGACCGTGCCCGTTCGGCATGGGCGATATTGATAATTCAACATCGGGATACGATAAATATCGTGATCACGATAAATATCGCGATAAAATATCACGATATCGCGCCCCGATAAAAGATCGTGATTTGCGCTCGTTCAAATGTAGCGTAATCGCGCCCGATTAATTATCGTGATATTGCGCCGATTAATCGTGCAGGAAAAAGACAGCCGTTGAGTTGGCCTTCGCTTAAGCTGGAGCAAGTACGTTTGAAAACTTACTATTCTGCTATCTGCTAATTCAAATTCTCAGCAGTTCTCTCTCTCTCTTTCAATTTCAGTGGTCTGATAGTTGACGCACGTGCGTGGACAGATAGATGACGCACTTGCTCCAGCTTAAGCGAAGACCAACCCAAAGGCTATCTCTTTCCAACGGGCGCGATAACGCGATATTTCAACGAGCGCAATATCACGATCTTTTATCGGGACGCGATATAATGATATTTTATCGCAATAAACATCACGATCGCGATGTTTATCGTGATCGCGATATTTATCGTTCCCCGATATCTTATCGTGCCCCGATAAAATATCGGGGCACAATAAGACGATATTTATCGAGCAACGATATATAGTCAATTTAAAAAACTCAAAATCGGGTTCGCGATATATTAAAATAAGCGATATTTTACGATATATCGCCCGGGTCCTTGAGATATCTCTCTTGAGTGCCCAAATTAAGGGGAGGGGCGGTACATGGTACTAATACATTTAAATGTGTTAGTAGCATGGGGCAGTATATGACTGAGCGGGAAATCCGCGAATTGCAAACAGCAAAGGCCCTCGAGGCCCTGTGGTGCGGATTTCTTAGGGCCATTGGAACAAAAATAGAGAAAGAAATTTCTAGGAGACCCTTGGCATGCATGTACGTAACTCGCAAATCTATAAAGACCTAAAGTTACCAGCCGTAATAGAAACAACGACAAATTTCCACGAACTCTTCCACTCACCAATCCGTTCCTCGTCCACCTTTGGTTCTACACGTCAAATCTTAATTCCTTATTTCGGAAACCCAAGTCAGTTATTTCCCATCCTCATAACGTGAAAATGCATTCCAATTCACTAACTAACCTTTGACCCCACATCAGTGTCCTGCGGCTGGATAGCAAGGACCTCGGCGATTCGATAAATCTGGGAGGTTCTATATATTTCAGCCAATGATTCGCCCATGCACTATTAACATTGGAATATGCGTTAAGAGAAGCATGCAGAAATAAAACTCCATGTTCTACCTGGGTGTAGCTCTTTCCTTACATGGACTTTTGTCTGAAGGATTGAAGGTAGGTCGCCATCCGTACTCTCTATGGGCTTTTGCAGCCATGAGTAATCTACATTTTCTAATGAGTTACATTTATATTTTGCGGCACACTCAGTTGGTTTTATCAATTTTATCAAATCTTCCAGATCCTCTTTTTCAAAACTTGTAGTGTCTAGATCTTCTTGGATGATAAATAATGATTCTTGGATATGAACGGCTGAAAGTAATGTGTAGAATTTTTCAATCAGTGATTACAGATAAATGATGCACATCATTTGCTCCATTTTCATAAACTAACTTGACTTACCCCCTGAAAGTTATCAAGTACACTTTCTAAAAAAGGAATTCTGGATCTGAACCGCACAGTTGCGGCTTGGCCGTTGAAGGAATTCAATCTTCTTAAAGAGATCCTTGCCCATTCCTTTTGCTCTTAAACACGATACAGCTCGTGATAAGTCTTCAAAATTCCTGTTCCCAGAAGCACCATATAAATCTAAGTCCACTATTTTCAACGTGAAAGTCGATTCCAGGATCACGTTGATGAGGTGATCAGCGCACTACAGTATTTTGACTCCCAATAAATCTAAGGCTTTCTTAATGTTGGATGCACCGTCCGTAACAAAGATCATTTGTTCACAAGAAATACCGTGTTCACCGAAGTGAGAGAGAAGATTTTTCTTCAAATTCACAGCACTTGTTGCCTCATCACTGGGAAGAGGCCTTGTGAAAAGCACTGTATTATTCAAATTAAAGTCCTGGTCAATCCAATGAACTGCCAGAGTGATGCTGCTTGTAAGATTCTGACCAAATGTCTGTGGTGGCGGAACATAAACCTAAACCTAATTTTGCTGCCTCACGGATTTCAGGAAGTATTTCCCTACGGGCACTTCCTCTGGTTGCTTGTTCACAGCAATTGGGACAAAGTAGTTGGGGAACTAATCAGATTTTCTGCATCAAAGGTTCCATGTTTATAGCTCCCAAATCAATTGCAGTCCTGTTGTATTAGTCCTGTGAAGTTTGGACCCGCGAATGTTGAAAATGGGCGGATATCACGTGTGCACATTGCAATTCACACGCATCTTTAAACTCCTCTTTCATTTCCGAGGTCACCAAAACAGTTTTCTTGATTTTTTGGACCACATGTGGATCGCATCGGTGGGTTAATAAGGGCCTTGTCGCCGACCCCGGCTTGAAACTTTTCAGCACCTTGCAATTGTAACATTGCACCAGATTCATGTACTTCATGGTATGTCTATCCCGTGCCTCACGACATTTCGCCCATGCCAAAGCTCGTCAAACCGCGACCGTGTTAGTTAGACCGACGAGCAAATGAGGAAGAAAGAAGAGGCTCTGGCGAGAAGAAGATAATCTCCGGGAGGCCCCCGCCGTGGAGTGAATCCGTCTCGGTTAACCCACAATTCAAAGAAGACTTCACGTTGAAAAGGCGCAACCGAAAGAACAAATTTCCACTTTTGCGGTAAAAATTTGTATAGTTTAGAGGAGAACACAGAAGTGTTTGAAGACCAAGTACGACGTGAGTGTATTCTCGATGTGAAATTACACAGGGAATCATTATTTCACACGACTATATTTAACTTTTAAATTATAGGTCTGCTGCAGTGAGGCAACCATCTCCGTATAATGTCATTCAGCATCGGCCATCCAATCTACGAGCACAGCAATACGTCATCCGGAAAAACGAGACGAAAATTATTGTGTTCTTTCGATTTCCCTTGGATTTTTGCTGCACTAATCATTATTGTAATCATTTACAACATTCAAACAGGGTGCGGTAACATAACTTCCTTTTTTATGTGGATGTATCCATATAAATCCAAAAATCCCTACGTATTATGCTAGATAAGAGAATGACTAACAATAAGACGTGGTGACGCGGTAACATATATTGAGCACAAAAAGGGTGCAAAATATTCTGTAAGAATTCTTTGATTGTTACCTACTGATTCTGTTCAGGTATACTGTAATATAATGGTGTTAGAACGACTTTAAGACTTGAGAACGTAAATTGCATTTTAATATGTGACAAAATTGTAATAAACGAAGAGTGTTATGAATAATATTTTCAACACATCAAAATTTTAAATGCGAAACTAATTCCATTGCCTCGCATAGCATAATTTATATTTTGGCTGATTCCGAAGACTTCCATCACCAGAGTTCTTATCTCCTATCCCCGCCATACAGGCGAAGCGTGCCCTTTTCGTTCCGCCATATTGGCATCAATGCCAAGAGGGTCGCATGCCTTCAGGATACCACAGGGCTCTGCCATAATTACTTTCTGTCGGAGAAATTATAGCTGCGAAAAAACGCATATTTATTTTGACTATAGCCTAGAAATAGACATTAATGGGGACATTGGAAAGCCAATACGTAGAACACATCCTAGATGATGACTAGTTCTTTAAGGTCGAGACAAGGAGTCCTGTAAAAATTAGAAGGACATGCTTTCAGCGTTCATAAAAAAGTCGAGTCCTTTGAGTTAAGAAGTGTATATTTACTGGAGAGTTGAATCAAGTTTTTTAAAATTAATAGCGTCTGATAGAACGCTTGTTTCTACATTTGTTTACGAGCGTAGACTTTTTTCTCTCCTAATGTGTACATTTGCGTTATTTTATTTGGAAAAAAAATTTGCAAAAACATTTTAAGATACAATGAACTATTAAGGAGCATGATAGGAGAGAAAATAATAGAGAGAAAGTCCTTTTCGAGGAATTGCAAAAGACAGGAATATATTGTCCGGGTGAAGCAGAATACGAAACAGAAGATTTACAATGACATATAAAGGAGCTAGCAGGAAACAATACAATGGAGGGATGCAGTCTACCAAACTTAGGATTATAAGTTTTGTAAGTTCCTGTAATTATAAGTACTTCAAAGAATTTCCAGCTCACTTGGCGGCCAAGAAAATCTACGAACCGGTACATATGCATTTCGGATGAGTTGTTTTGACATGACAAGCGTCCTGCATTATATTAATCATCCATTTGGTTGATGCAAGATTAAAGCTAAGCTTAGTTGGTTGAGAAACTGCTGGAGGATACAGCCAAACTCCTTTTCCAATATTAGTGGGTTATCCATTAAAAGTGAGACACCCCACTTGGACCCCTATGTATGTCAGCTTAGCTGTACATGTATTGACTAGAGAGTAATGCTCTTCTGCATTTGTGCTATTGGCGAGTAAGTACCCCACCGGCCGTCGGAATCAATCGTTTATACTAATAATCGTGAAAACTAATTCCTGAGTGGCGAATGTCCTCGTCCCTTGTAGATTGCCTAAGCGCACGTCGACAAATTCTTCACTGCAGCCCATGACTTTTCCACGTCCACCATCGAGATGTTTCCGCATCCACGATAAGACAAACTCTTTTCCTTTCCGCTCTCTTCCCTACGCACTCCTCGAGTGTATCGAAGGACTCCTGTGTGAATTCTGGGTTCCCGTTCGTAGAAGCACATACCACGCTCGTATTTCACGTGATGGACAATGCCCTAGGTTAGCTCTAACATTATTGTATACCTGAACGCAGTAGTAGGTAATTACTAGTTAACTAAAGCTCAGTGTAAATATACGGATATCCTCTGGGTGCCGAATGCCATTAGTACCTCATCTTTACCCTTCCGTTTTTCGCTAGTCTTTAGTCGTTCAACTGCTCTGTTCTTCGGCAGAATTGAATGCAGATCATGCAGACCTTTAGGCGAGATTTCTCCCGAGTTGATCAATAGCCTCCTCCAGTGTAATTATCTTCCTTTCTCTTCCCAAGTAGCCATGAATGTCGGCTGAATATTGGCCCAATATTGGCTTCAGATTGGCACATCGGCCCCTCATTGCCGTCGTTTACCCGATGTTGGCCCGATATAGGCGGCCTACATTGGACCGACATCATATGCTGATGTTATGTTATGAGGCGAATATTGGCGAAGCTCCGAAAACATGCTTTAAAACTCGATTCACAAACTATGGAACCGATTAAACATTAGATTGGGAAACATTTTTTTTTTTTCTGTTTCACACACAACTTGGGACTTAACCATTTTTGTGGCCTGGTCAAAAATTTTCTGTTATGAGGCAAATATTGACGAAGTTCTGAAAGCATGTTTTAAAACTCGATTCACAAACAATGGAACGGATTAAACATTAGGTTGGGGAATTTTTTTTTGTTTCACACAACTTAAGTTAAAAAAAATGCCACAGCCACAAAAATGGTTAAGTCCTAATTAGGACTTAACCATTTTTGTGGCTGGGGCCTTCTCATAAGATCTCAGGAGATCTTATGAGAAGCATGAATTCTTATGAGAAGCATGAATTCTTATGAGAAGTTAATGAGATCCTATGAAAAGCTTTGAGAACTTATGAGACCCCTCATTAGAACTTATAAGATTTCTTGTAAGTGTTATGAGAAGCCATATGAGTATTATAGAAATATCTGTTTGTGTTATAAGAAGCGTGCTTCATGTCATGCGAGGCTGAAGTCTATGGAGAAAATAGGTGATTTGAGGGAGTGCATGCATTGAATTTTTAGTTTATTATTATTATTTATTAGTTTTAGTGTGAAGCCTGTGGCCTGGCTATTTGCTAAATGCATTTTTCTGATGCATTTGCTAACGTATTTTAACTTAACGCTAAATGCATTTGCTAACTGCATTTTTCTGATTTTCTCCAGTTCTCTTGTTTAAATCCTGATGAAATTACAACCCAAAGTGTTATTTACCTCAATACTTCGAAATTTTCTGTAAATCTCATATGGTTATTCCACCATAATAACCGTCTTTGTAAACACTGATAAGTATAATTATAGTCAAGAACTACCTGAAAACGTGGAGAAACGCTAAACTTTTTGCCTCCTTGATAATAATGTAAAAAGCTAGATTGCACTGACGATTTAGCTGTATTAAACTTAAAACCAATCCTTCGTTAATAGTATGAAAATGGGAAATAAAATTCTTACTGTAGGCACAGTCTAAACATATGTATAGACTAGTACATGTATGTTTAGACTGTGCTATAGGTATGCCCTTAAAAATTTGAGTTTAAATTTTCAACGATGAAATTCCAAGTCCGTTCAGTTCAAATAAAGTTTAGGCAACTTCTTTCTTAAAAAGAACAATATCATAAACCATAAATAACAACTTTCGTGCCCACGAGTAATTTTAACGTGAAAATTCACATTTTTATAGTTCGCGGTTTGTGGAAAGTTGTATGTATCGACCAATATCGAATAGACTACTATCGATTAATTGCAAGACCACTTCGAATTTCAAAATGGCTGCCATCATAGCGAGAAACGTGAGAAAGAATTATTTCCTCAAGTAATTACGTTTTCTTTTAATTAGTGATCATGGAAGCTTATTTTTTAATTCTAATGGATAATACCGTTACGGTGAGTGACTGATTGTTATGACAAGCGATTGTATTGAACGAATTTGTCATTGTTTCAATATGCCTTCCATGCAGGCTTTTTGCATTGCTGACACGGGAATTGAATTTAGTTATCATTTTTCAGGCACATTAAAGTCATGGAGAAATTGGAACATTCGGAATGAACCAATGAAAATACATATCATCATTCAGCTGATTCAGCTACATGATAAACGTGAATATTTTGCGTGTGTTGTGACAGTGCAGTGATGACTTTCAGTGAAATTTAAACGAATTCCCCGTTGGAAAAATATAATTTCACGTTTTAGAGGAGCGTTATTAAAAGAAAAGACTTCTGGTTGTTGAACACCTTGATCAACCATTAATATAAAATCTTATGCATTAAGCAAGCTCGATCACAGCTTTTCATTCTCATTTCATGTGGTTTATTTAATACTGTTATTGTCACATTGGTTATTTTTGAGATTATGGCTCATATTTGGAATCTTGTGTGTTACAAAGGCAACTGAATGCAATGATTGAAACTGGAAGTAGTGTCAATGAATATAATACATTTATAAACTATCCTCTTTGTTTAAAATTCTAACTCGCATAAGTGTGTTAATAAAATTGTGAATTCGTTATGTGACATCAAGAAACGCTAAACGTTCACGGATTTAGTTCGGTCGAATTATGTGTATAGTGGGCAATTATGCCGAATGAAATTAAATGTGATATTCTATATCCAATCCGAGGTCATGTTATTTCAGCTTTCTCTAGTTCCTCAGTTTTTTTGGAGTAGGAGAAGGTGGGAGTTCCACGACGTATCTCCAGGAGCAGCTTATAGGTTTTTTTGTAATTACTATTAATTTTTGTAATTCTCTTAAGAGAACAGCAGGGAACCGATCCCCCTGGAATGGTTCCAGGATGGTTCCCCCTGGAACGGTTCCCCGCCCAAAATGTTATGAGAATTTCTCATAAGACCACATTGCCAATTTACTATGAGAAAATTTCTCATTAGATCTCATTGCCAATTTATTATGAGAAAATTTCTCATAAGTTCTAATGAGAAAATTTCTCATAAGATCTCATTGCCAATTTATTATGAGAAAATTTCTTATGAGACGTATGAGAAATTTCCAATAGAGTATACATTGGTCCTATATTGGCTGCCAATATTGGTCCAGCAATGGCTGAAGAAATCGGATCAATATCGGTCCAATATCGGGTGAACACCAGTACATTGGCTAAATCTTGGCTGCCAATATTTGGCCGATATAGGCTGCCAATATTGGCTACATGACGCAAAACGTTATCATTTGGACATTGGCCCAATATTGGCTGCCGATATTGGGCCGACATTAGAACATTGGCAAATGATATCGGCCCGACATATGCCCGATATTGGGTGGCTACTTGGGTTCTTTCTATATTCTGCTTCAGGCATTTCATTTATTATCCGCTCTATACTATATGACATTGGAGGATCATTATTAAGATCGGAATTTGACGCAGCAGTAAGGGAACTTCGCATGAATAAGGCATCTGGGATTGATGATAACCCTGTAGAACTGATTAAAAGAGCAGGAGAGAAGAAATTAACCCATCTTTACAAAACCATCTGCGACATGTACTCAACAGGAGAAATACCGAGGGACTTCGAGATAAACATCCTCATACCTATTTCCAAAAAGAAGAGAGAGATGTCTCGAGGGGTTTCGGGTACCTGCCGCGTTCATCTTCAGATGTCGACTGGAATGCCGGCGAAACTGTCGTCCAGCAGGAAGAATCAACGCGGGAGGAACCCGAAAACTCTCGAGACATAGCCGTGTCCGAAACGGAAGGGCCGAGGGCCTAGGGGTCTCAAGGGCCCTTGTGCGCACTTGGGGAGAGACTCCCAGAGACATCTACGGCGAAAAAAAGTACCGGGAACAAATGAGCTATGATTTTCAGTTGCAGTGGTGGGAAGGCGGTTTTTTTGCTTTCGATCACGGTCAGACTATCGTGATTTCTATGTTATATATGTTCGCTTTCCCTTCAGAAATTCAAAATTTTCAAGTTTTCAATATTATAAAGTGTTAATGTTTACTGCTAGTGGACTGCAGGTGATATTTTTTGGTAACTAGATCAGTGAATACTTGAATTACATGAAATAAAATGAATTCATTTCATGTAAAATATTTTCTCCATTTTCTGCATCGCCGCATAAAAAACTTGTTTTAAATTAGCTTTCTGAACTGGCACTTAGAATTAGTATAAGTAACTTTCACTCCATGTCAAATATAAACCCTTCTTGCTTACTACCTTGGGTGCTGTCTTTATTTTCAATTTACCTTTCTTATACTTATATGTATTTTGGATAGAATATTTCCATTTGCATAAATGGTAAATACCTTTGTTGATAAATTCCAGAGTGTTCGTTATTTTCACATGTAGTCAGTTTCATTTTAAATTAATATAAATTTTGTTTCGTAGTATATACGTATATTCTAGCAAAAGGTTTTTTTTATCGCTGTGCTCGGGAACTGATGACCCGAACAATTAAGTTCATATATATTCATAGCATCTTACAAATAATATATGGAGTAAGTTTACGGCATTATCTGTTAGTCATTTGAAATAATTTCCTTCATAATACACGTAATTGACGTAACCTACCCCTATCATCAGATTTAAATGCTATTAAAATTATACAGGAAGTTCCTGTTTCTCTAAATGATATTTACACATAATTAATTCAATATTGTGCAGTGTTTCCCGAATGAGAAATGGGTTCACGAGAAACGCTTGTCCAGGGGACAAAAATTATTTCCAAACACGGGTGAGCAAGATGACGTGTTATTCATGAGCATGTTATTAACTCAATTGAATGAAATAAACAACCCCGTGACACCTATTTGATACGATTGCTGCTATCCGTTCTCGTAAAAGTATCAGTCTATTTAAAATATACTCTAATAACTACTTAAAAATATTATTGCCTAAAGTCGTAGCTTTTGTACCAGAGATAAAAAGACACACTTGTAAACGAAGCCCAAGTAAAGCTACTCCTTCAATCTGACTGTGAAATTCAGAATCATGATCGAAACACGTTATTGTGTTGAAATTTACCACTTAAATAAATAAAACGGCATACATTACATGCATTAAAATTAATTAAATGGCATAGGTGCTGTTTCAAAAAAAGGCTTCTTGGACCGGGATTCAAACCTCGTTATTGCCGGAGCAATTTAAGACCACCCCGCTACCCAGAATTCCCGTATCCAAATAGAATTTGAGAAGGATCAATGCCGTTTTAGAGTTAAATTAGGACACGGAAAACAAGTGCTGAAAAGTGTCGGTGGAAAAATGTGGCTTATCATCCTTCGTAAAAATTATAGGATATATATACTCATGACCAGTGGCTTTCTTGATGACCTTATAAACGCTATAAATTCCATCCTTGTCTGATCATAATTAAAGGCGAATGAAACCTAGCTCCTATAGATCATACTAAAATTACATAAGGAATACTGGCTAGGTTGTGATGTTGACAAGCCAAAGGTCCGTGGTCTGATTCCCATCTCTGGACACTTTTCTCCTCGGGAAATTTTTGACACCATTATTTGCCGTGCATAACAGCAAAATAAAATTTTATATATTATATATAGTCATATATAGATTAATATCAATTTACATTATGCCTTCTCCAATTATTACTTTTCACAGTATAAGTAATTTCAATTATGCGTAGAACGTTCAAAATGGACGTTAAATTAACTCCAGATGCATTTTTTCTGTTAGCTGATAAATATAATGCTCAATGTAACTTGCCGCATGGCTACAACGAAAACACATGAAATAATTTCTAGTGGTTTTTTATAACTGCGAGTTTAATATTAGTAAATACACAGTAGGTTACCACCGTACTTTCGCCAATGAATTCCGTTTTACGGAAAATATTTACAATATCCTTCTTTCTCAAGCTAATTATTTTAATACATTTTTCTTAACCCTCTTTGCGGAAAAATAAATGGACTCAAGGATTATTGTAATACAAGAAAATGGAAAGATAATAAAATATTTTACGTCTCTAGACGGTATTGCGACACACGAATGAAGATGCAATGTATTCGTCTCTTCAGTTTACGGACACGCGCTAACGAGCTCGAATCAAGCGCGAAGTGAGGCATTATGGGAAATCCACCTCAAGATGGCCGAGCGCGCAACGAGAAGGGTGCGAAAGTGTACATCGGTTGCACCCTTGGCTCCGAGCCCGTCCCAAGGGCCCTTGACCAGCCCCCTACCGTTTCGGACGCACTTCGCAAGATGGCCGCCGCCGGCCAAGTGCCCTTCAAGGGCGCATAGATGCCGTTTCGGACACGGCTATTACCTGATTACCGCGGAAGCCTTCGCAACAAGAGAGCGGAGAAATGCGAAAATTTTCACTGCATGATTAACTGCACTTACAAGGCTCGATTTTGAACAAAAAATGCATGAGTAATATGATCTTACAGAAATGCTTACCAAATGAAGATCATGGGGAGCTATTATCGAATTTATTTCTTCATTAATGCTGTCACGGAGTGGGTTTTCATTTCCCACAGTTTAATGGTGACTAGTATTCATAGAATCTTGCATGATATTTCCGAAAACACCTATTTCATTTGGAATTTTCTTCCAGCGTGCTGCTCCAAGTCGGGTGTTTGAAAATGCTTTTAACTGGATGATAAGGAACCAATGCCTCAAAAGGAAAGTTGCTAACTACATACCTCATCTTTGCTAGATTCAACGAAGGGCAAGATCTTGGACGAAGATTTCCCCTTATATCATAGCATTCCCTCTTAAAATGAGAGGAGCAAATGCGATCACTCTGTGGAGTTTTCCGATCCGAACCTCTACCGCAAAACTTTATCCAGACTAACTTTAGATTCCAGGGCTCCTTCGGGAAACTGCCATGTAATATTGTATTCCGATGATAGGACCAAGCAAAGGACCACAGGAAAAAAAATTTAAAAGTGAAAAAAATATGCTAAACTATAGTTAATTGCTGGCGTGCTGCTGGCTTTCCTCCATCCGATACTGGTTCAGTGAAGATAGATTGTAATAGTGGTGGAGTTCCTCACAATTTGGAGGCCCTGAGGCACTTACAAGGGAAGGTTCCCAACTGTAACCGGCGGATCAAGATCAAACTTCGTGGGGTGGTAGAAAACGAAAATTAATTAGATACGTGTCTTCGAAAATGCGTCCAATAGACCTTAGTTTTCGAGATATTTGCATTCGAAAATGTTAAAAAAAAGCCTTAAAATACGCACGACGCAACCCGCCACACACCGAGTGGCGCTTTATTATAGTCATATGTTATATTATAGTTTAAATTACCAGAACCCGAAAGAAGTTGTGTCTGGGTGGTAACGTCTTCGGATACTTCTAATTTTCCTCCGGTTCGAGGCTCCCGAAAGGCAAATTGTTTTTCTCCTCCGTAAGTTTCATTTTTTTCGTCACGCCCACATTTCATCGCTGTAAAATCGTACGATAAAAATTCGAGTTACGTCACGAAAATGTTAATAAAAGAGAACGTTGCATAAATGTTTATAAAGGAGAACGTATTGCGGCTTCGTATGTGCAAATATCTTAGCGTCTAGCAGTAGGTCTTTTTGAGACTTAGGCCCGTATTCATAGTCAGGTCTTGAGTCGATCTCAGCTCAAGACTGAGATGAGACTGAGACCGCCATCCGTATTCATAGTTGTTTCTCAGCGCGATCTCAAGACTGAGATCGGCTTGAGACCAGCGATGCGCGGTGATTTTGGATATCGTTTTTCTCATACCGGAAAAAGTGACGATCGGCACTCCGCAAGAACGGTGAGAGTAAACTTAAAATTATGGCGGGAATAAACAAGCTCTTTTCTGTAGAATAAAAGCAGCTTCAATTCAATTGCGAGCATATCCATCTATTATAATACAGCAATTTTATTTGTTGCTTTAATTATTAGTGCACAAATAGCCATCCACATTAATTAATATCAATTGTGATTGAAAAGAAACTTGTAAAAAAATTAGGAGAAGCGGATTATCGCTGGAGTTGAAATGACCTGGTGACTAATATACTGGTGAATACATAATTTTCATGTTTATTAACGGGAGGAAAAGTACCTATGTGTGCTAGATTAACTATCCATGTATAACTCAAAAGATTGCATGATCTTAATGCCTAGCATGAACATTGTATAGCCTTTATAACAAATACCTATAACGTGTAATAGCACCAATGGACGTAATGATAAACTGGTTATAATTAGGGATATTCATGAGTTCCCCAGATTTCAAATTACCAAACATTTATTGCATATATAGTGTAGGTAAAAAAAGCCGGCTTTCAGCACTTTAAAAAAGTTGGGAATTCACTGAAAGTCACAACATTAATTCACTATTAGTTCATCATTACATCGATAAGATAAGAGCAATGTGACGTATTTTTAGTAAACAATCAATGAAACTGCCTCAATTTTCTTTTGCAATGAGATTATGATATTCAAATTAATTGCTGATAAAAATTGCTAATATCATCTGCAGATCAATAAGAATAAAACTAAGATATCGGTGTGCAGAAAGAGATAAGAGGCCAAAACCCACATTAAACTAGGGAAGCAAAAACTGGAAGAGGTGAAAGAGTTCTGCTGCCTAGAAAGCCGAGTAACCAACGAACATAAATACATGGTGGAGTAGGCTAAGGAGAAGATGAGACTGCTTGAGGAGGAGGAGGAAATAAAGAGAGTGGCATTTGAGGTTGAGGAGAGGAGAAAAGGGGAACTCCATAGGCTTCAAATGGCAATATTACAAAAGCAACTTAACTTAAAATGTAACAATTTTCAAAGATAATAATTGATTACACTGAAACAACCTAGTTTTATTAACTATTGTAAAAATTGCTTCATTTAAAACCCTATAATGAAAAATGATTTGAATAAACTACTGCCAAATAACATTTCAACATGGTGATTTTGATTTTAGATGGGTAATGGCTGGTGGTTTTGGGCTGCATGGGGCACAGGTACTGTGTTTGATTCGTCATCCATTACATTTCATAGATCTTGATAGTGTACCCCAATATTGTCCAGTACAAGCAACAAACTTGTGTTGTCCTCATATTTGCTACAAGTTTTCTTCGAAGACACTGGAACTTTTGTTTCAGAACTCCATTTAAGTGATATTCCTTGTCCTTCTGTTGGCTAAATTGCACCTGGAAAATAAGTTTTTTGCTATCAAAGAGCGTTTTTGTCTTTCGAGAATTAAAACTACATTATATGTAGTGAAATACCACATGCATTTGAGCTGCGCTCTTTAGTTTTCCTAACACTCAAGAAAGCCACATATTTACTAAAGAATGATTATTATGTGGTGAGACATTTCACTTTATTTTCTTATGGTAATTACTAAAGAATTGATACATTTTTATAGGTGCCTATCCAAATAATTAACCCATAATTTATAATAAATTAATGAACGATTATAGGTTCTGTTTAATTTTCTTTGCAATTATTTCTTATTCTCATAGCTTATTAATGTTTAAGACTGCTTTGATTCTAGCCAATGTGCAAATCCCACATAATTTTTAAATTACTAATTACACCAATGTATTAAATATCGGCAGTGTTCTCTAATTATACTATTAATGCAGGGTAGTTGTGAATATTTGGACATGCTGTGAACTTACTACCACTGGCAGGAGAGACAAGCAGAAATGTTGCAACATAAAGTTTTCCTGCTTCACGAACAAAGTATTGACACAGTATTGTCTTCAATAAATTCACTTTCTGTTAGCAAATAGAATTTAATTGTATAGGTATTTCTATTTATTTCACCTGTCATGGGTAGTAAATTCATATAATGCCAAATATCCTCAATCACTCGTTAATAACTATCGTTCTACTGCATTTTTTGCATAATTTATGAATGCTGACTCATTGCCGATGCCATTACCTACTTCCATTTGTGATATTGGCATTGGCTGTGTATGTTGTATGCAATCATATTTTTCATTCCGTACATTGACTACAAACACAAATTCTAAAAGTTAATTGAGGGAAAATTATCAATATTGGCATCAGAATAGCGCTAATATATAATGTGAAACAGACAGCATAAATATATTTATACACACCTGCAGAAAGTCTCCGGTTGCATAAAATCTTAGAGCAACTAGCAGTCGTAGCATTTCTGGAACTGGAAGACCCCTGTTTCACTGGCCCTCTTCGATGTCCACGATGGAATAAATACCATTTCAAACGGTGTCTTCAGAACATAGGCGCCGTCTGTAAAATTCCTCGTCGGAATAATATTCCATGGGGTTCTCATTGTCCCTAATATATCGCTTCGGTACTCTCTCTTCATCTTCGTCAAAAAAGTCCATCAATTTCCTAAATCATGGTACAAAACACCGACCATTACCCATATAAAATCAAGATCACTTCACCAAGAATCAAATTCGAGAATGTCAGAGTCAGAAAATATAAGAAAACAGGAGAGTTACAAATATGAAACTGATCGTAATCGTCATCCAATATAGTGACTTAAATTGGTCAAAATTGCAACGTTAAACGACCCAGCAGAACAATTTCTTACCTGTGTTAAGCGAAGCCAAGATCAAGAGCGTATTCCAAAAGATATATCCACATCAAGTGAGAATGAAGTCTTGACCCGGTGGAGCACCCGTGAAAACTTTGTGAATTTTATGCGCACCAGATCCGGGAAAGCACCAGACCGTACTTTACAAGAGTAATCGTCGTCAAATAATGTAAGTAATATCACCAAACGCCTGAATATACGAAAAATAGTATATAATAGCAAAGAATAATTGCATTAGCGCTCGAGCGTTCATTCACCCAATGTGTTTTCAAGCGGTATGCCAAACAAATAACAACAATCGTATTCACCCGTCAAAGTAATTAAAATGTGGTTTGCCTTTATTGTTAACAACAAATAAGTTAAAATAACTCCAAAACGTCGAAGCGTATGGAATATAAATGAATCTAAAAACGATATTCGGTGTTACGCCATCAGCCATATTGGTGCAAGTTGGTCTTGAGATCGGCTCAAGACTGCCCCATCGTTGTCTTGGCAAAATCTCCAATCTGGCTCAACGCGATCTCAAGGCGATCTTCAGATAGTGACTATGAATACGGAATCGCACAAATTCTCAAATGGATCTCAAGCAAATCTTGAGACAATGACTATGAATACGGGCCTTAGGCTTCAGCCATAAGTGCTAGGAGAAAAGCCAGTGTGTTCACTCCGGCTGAGCACAGTTAGAACAACCCTAGGGTTATTGCGACGAAGGTTTCCGCGGCTTTCAAGGGTTGCCATTTGCCAGTGAAATTTTGCATTATGTACACTGAAAAAAGATTGGGTGCAGCAACCAAGAATCGGTCATGGCAACCAACCTTGTTGGATACTGGGGCGCCGTCCAATAGGGTAGTTTCCTTCATCAAAGAAAACGGACTTCATTAATTGCGATTTGTGACCTGCCACCCTATTGGAAATTTCTCATGTCTCATAAGAAATTTTCTCATAATAAATTGGCAATGAGATCTTATGAGAAATTTTCTCATTAGATCTTATGAGAAAATTTCTCATTAGATCTTATGAGACATTTTCTCATTATAAATTGGCAATGAGATCTTATGAGAAATTTTCTCATTAGATCTTATGAGAAATTTTCTCATAAGTCTCATAAGAAATTTTCTCATAAGTCTCATAAGAAATTTTCTCATAGTAAATTTGCAATGAGATCTGGCAATGATTCGGCACACGCCCACTATACACGTAACTCGACCGAACTAAATCCGTGAACGTTTAGCGTTTCTTGATGTCACATAACGAATTCACAATTTTATTAACACACTTATGCGAGTTAGAATTTTAAACAAAGAGGACAGTTTATAAATTTATTATATTTATTGACACTACTTCCAGTTTCAATTATTGCATTCACTTGCCTTTGTAACACATAAGATTCCAAATATGAGGCATAACCTCAAAAATAACCATGAATGTGACAATAACAATATTAAATAAACCACATGACATGAGAATTAAAAGCTGCGATCGAGCTTGCTTAATGCATAAGATTTTATTTTAATGGTTGGTCAAGGTGTTCAACAACCAGAAGTCTTTTTTTTTTAATAACGCTCCTCTAAAAACAGAAACTATATTTTTCCAACGGGGAATTCCTTCAAATATCACCGAAAGTCATCACTGCACTGTCACAACACACACAAAATATTCACATTTATCATGTAGATGAATAATGATCTGAATTCTCATTGGATCATTCCGAATGTTCCAATTTGTTTATGACTTTAATGTGCCTGAAAAATGATAAATACATTCAATGCCTGTGTCAGCAATTCAAAAAGCCTGCATGGAAGGCAGATCAAAACGGCAAATTCGTTCAACACAATCGCTTGTCATAACAATCATTCACTCACCGTAACTTTAGTGTCCATTACAATTAAAAAATAATCTTCCATGAACACTAATTAAAATAAAACGTAATTACTTGAGGAGATAATTCTATTCTCACGTTTCTCGCTATGTGGCAGCCATTTTGAATTTCGAAGTGGTCTTGCAATTAATCGATAATAGTCTATTCGATATTGGTCGATACAACTGATACAACTGTCCACAAACCGCGAACTATAAAAATATGAATATTCACGTTAAAATTACTCGTGGGCACGGCAGTTGTTATTTCTGGTATATTAGATTCTCTTGAGAAACTCTTGATTTCAAAACTTTTTTTGGGACCCTTATCCAGACGATTTAGGGACTTGTAATATTCATGAATCGCGTTTTAAACAACATTTTTGGAGATGCATCGTCGTTCGTCATTCAATGCAACGTGAAATATTTTCAACGACGGCGCCAAAAACTGTCCGAAAATCATCTGGGTAGGAACCCATAAAAATGTTCCACAATCAATAGTTAAATCGCTTCCAAAGTTCATGAATCGCGTTTTAAACAACATTTTTGGAGATGCATCGTCGTTCGTCATTCAATGCAACTTGAAATATTTTCAACGACGGCGCCAAAAACTATTAAGTCCGAAAATCATCTGGGTAGGAACCCATAAAAATGTTCCACAATCAATAGTTAAATCGCTTCCAAAGTTCATGAATCGTGTTTTAAACAACATTTTTAGAGATGCATCGTCGTTCGTCATTCAATGCAACTTGAAATATTTTCAATGACGGCGCCAAAAACTAAGTCCGAAAATCATCCGGCCATGGTTTAATCCATATATGGCTTCTCATAGCACTTACAAGAAATCTTATAAGTTCTAATGAGGAGTCTCATAAGTTCCCAAAGCTTCTCATAAGATCTCATCACTTCTCAAGATCTCAGGAACTTCTCATAAGATCTCATAGCTTCTCATAAGATCTCATGAACTTCTCATAAGATCTCATAGCTTCTCATAAGATCTCATGAACTTCTCATAAGATCTCATAGCTTCTCATAAGATCTCATGAACTTCTCATAAGATCTCATAGCTTCTCATAAGATCTCATGAACTTCTCATAAGATCTCATAGCTTCTCATTAGATCTCATAACTTCTCATTAGATATTATGAGAAATCCCTATGAGAACTATGAGAAATTTCCAATAAGGCATAAATGTTTTTAATTTACGCAAAAAGTTTGTATTGAGAAATCCCAGTTTACTAGAGAATTAAATTTTAATTTTAAGGCCATTTGAAAAGGCTCTGAAATGGCGGGGTGCGCTGCCTTCATGCTGACGTAACAGGAAGGTAGTTTACGTTGCGAAGCATAGGAAAATTCGTCTCCTGAACTTACCGTTGTATTTCAGTAGGGCTATTCTCATTATCGTATGGCCAGGCCATAAGTCGAAATCGACCATAACTACGGCCTCGGGCCATACGCACGGCCTCGAGCGATTCCCATCCGAGCCATGGGCCATAAGTCGGGCGGTACGTATGGCCCGAAGGCCGTAATATTATGACCTGGCTCGGAGGCCGACATAAGACGGGCCATACGAAATAAACTTGCCCACCTCAAGACGTTAAGCTGCATTTTAGAAGGAGTATCGCTGTTAATTCAAATTTTAATAGTAAAAAACGAACATAGCGCGGGTGCATAGACGAATTCAACTGGAATTGGTAATACACATTGAAAAGAAAAGACGATTTACTCTTGATAGACGACGAATTAGAGATGCTCATAATTCATTTGAGTACGACAACCGAATTTTCATGAATTATTTCCGAGCGTCAAAGGAAGTTGTGGCGTACGTCAGTAATTCTTTGGAAAATTCTCTAAAACGGAAGAAAGTGGATGGACTAAGCGTCCGATTACAGGTGATGCGTCAAATATTACTTTTCAAACGGATGCTCTTGTGAAGTGAGCATATTGTTTTTGCTTCTTATGCTACCATTGTTTACAGATGTATTACTTATTTATATGCTTCGACAACTTGTAGCATATTTGTTATCCACATTGAAATTTTGTACCGATATTTAAAGGTTCTTGTCGCTATGCGTTTCATGGCTGAGGGAGGGTACCAAAGAGGTGTAGGACAAGACTTTTTCTATGCCAGTGAGCAACTAAAGTCATGGATCACAAACAATGCGCAAGGTATAAAATTTCCCTAAAATTCACAGCTTCACCAGACAAATGATACCTTCAGCAGCTGAAGGTGTCTGTCTTCATAATTCTCCACCTTCTCTCCCACACAGCACAAAGGGAATAATACGCACATTATGTTAAAATATTATGCACCAAATATACCATGGCAGTGGTATAATTAGTGCATAAAATGTACATGAACTGTCTATATAAATGGGCTAATGTCCGCATAGCGACCACTTTTATGTGCACAATATGCTGAATCTAGACGGTGACTGAAATAGTACGTTTCATAATACTTCGATATTTTGTGCATATTATTTAATATTATATATCGCGTGCATAGTACTGTAATCGCATATTATTTAATCTATTGCACATTTTATTAGGTCCATTATATATCTAGTTAGACCATGGATCCATGTCAAACAATTTACAGAAAACTAAGGACATACTTCTTTGCAGAATTGGCACTGAAAAAGTTGAGCTGGCACGATATCGGATCGGATGAGGCAGATCACGTAATTTGATACGGCATGATTTGGCACACGTTAACTATACACAGACTTATACCGTGCAAAATTTGTGCACGTCTGCCGTTTCTTGATATCACATAGAGAATTCACAATTTCAATAACACATTTATACGAGTTAAGACGATTACAAACGAAAACGTCTGTTTCTTAATAAAATTAATTACATTTATTGACACTATTTCCATTTTCAATCATTGCATTCACTAGACATTGTAACACATAATATACCAATACATAAGGCATGACCTCAAGAACAGCCAGTGCGACAATCACCAATATCAAACTACATTGCATGTGAACACCGTTTTGGCGGGATAAGTGTTTGAAGTTCGATACACTTAAGCTCACATCTACCAAATGTTTTATCTGGGTACACAAAAACCTGCTGTCTTTTAAAAAAACAACGCTCTTCTAACAATTGAAACTATATTTTTCCAACAGTTGATTCGTTCAAATATCATCGAAAGTCACTGCACTGTCATAACACACGCAAAACTTTTCACGTTTATCAAATAGTTGAATGATGATCTGAATTATCGCTGGATCATTCCTAATGTCCCAATTTGTTAAAGACTGTATGTGCCTGAAACATGATAAATTGAGTCAATTGGCAGCAATTAAAAAAATCAACATGGAAGGCTGATGTAAACAATGACGAATTCGTAAATAATCAACGCAATCACTGGTCATAACAATCATTTAGGTACTCACCGTAACTTAACTGTCCATTAGAATTAAAATTAAGCTTCTACGATCACAAATTGCCAGAACACGTAAGTATTGGAGGAGCTAGTTTTTTCTCACGTTACCGGCTTATCAACAGGACTGCCATTTTGATTTTCGAGATGGTCCAAGTCGATCTTGTTTGCAAGACATCGATTTGCAGTGCGTTGCAGTGCGCGCATATTATTCAAATTAATCTTCAAACCGTCAAACAGAGGTATTGATGTTTGGGTTCCAATTATTCCTAGGACCTTCCTGTCTATATCTGACAGTTCACTTTCCGGCCCCACCTGTTATGTACACATTCAATGTTAAATGAAAAGCATTGGCAATTTTCCACTGTTACAGCTGTTTTAGAAAAGTAAATATCAAGCCAATATCCATTGCTATTTATTTCTATTACACACCGTAAGATTCCCGGTTCTTCTCTAATTTTGTGAGTTACCTTGCCCTGCGGCCCTTGAAATCGTCCGCTGGCGAAATCACGGTGATCAACCATGTAATTTATTATTACATTTAACTGACTATCTCGAACGCGAGCTGCTCTTTTCCTTGCATCCCTGAAAAATATAATGACGTAACTTTTTTTACGTAGCTAGTGTAATTTTGATGCTCTATCAACAGTAGTGCAAAGATTTACGTTACACAAAACAAAATGGATGGCAATGCTGTATTCACGAATTGAAATACAAGAAAATATCAATGGAAATATTTAGCGACAGGTGACTTACTCTGTCAGCTCCATTGCCTATGGTTAATACTTATCTTAAGACTGCCGGACAAGAACTTCCACTTGTATCCACAGGATTTACCGCGCTTTCCGACGTCCCTGATTTCCGCTCGTCATTTACTTTAGATGTTTCCAGCGACTGCTACTAGAAAATCATAGTTCCGGTGGCGCCAGATGTGGAGCGAAACACTCCGAACTTATAGTACTGATAGTAATTCTCATATTCACCAGCAGAAACGGCGGTACGACTTATGGCCGGGCCATACGATATGGCCCCTCGGAATCGGAATCGATGTAGGCCGTAACTTTGAGGTAGGCCATAAGAAACTTACGGCCGGCCATACGTATGGCCTCATTTTTGAGAATAGCCCTGCAGGGCCCCTTAGCTCTAGTGAATATTTATTAGTATTAACCTGTAAAAACTATCAATGTTGGAAAAGAATTCTCAGTTAAACATGGAATTATTAGTCATTTTATAGGCTCAAGGACGTCCTGCTCGCTGTGTCTTCTGCTACGACGAAGCATGGCGTGAAGGTCGTGCGGCGATAGGCGAACTACATGATATGCTTGTGAAAGGAATACTAACTGATTTTAAATGAATCAACTCAATAAGTCATGTTAAATAAATAAATAAAAGTTAATTATAATTAATTAACGGAATAAATATGCCTCCAATACTTGTTCATAAGCTTTAACGGAGTGCGGCGTCTATTTGGAAGCGCCCGCAGCACCACCTGGTGGCAGGTAGAGGAAATAGTTTAACGTCACACGTAGGATTAACCGGCATGCAATAGTTTGCCGTCGCGTTTTCGCGCCATTGATTTTTTTCACTTTTTAATTAATGAGGAAAAATACTTAACGTCATTTAAAAATCGAACGGCTTAAAACACGTACTCCAGAGGTTATAAACTTTCGATCAAGACAATAAAAAAATAATAGGAAACTACCCTATTATTTCGTTGAGAGAGCCATTTTAAAATACTACATCGGACTTGGCTGCACCAACGAACTTCCTCGGATCCACAGTTTGCGAGTAGTGGGCTCTCACATCCAACTGTAGTGGATTCATCAAGTAATTGTTCTGTTGTCTTGACTACGTATTCATTCCTTCTCTTGGATACCCATTATTGAATATGAGGTAGTTTTATTATCATACAGAAATTGCAAGTTAACCAAGTCATTATGTTCGCATATTTTTATTAATGAAACACAGATAGATTCATTTCTAAAAAAGGACACACAGATTCATATATTATCCGGTAGTACGCTAACAAACTGCAAGTCTGAAGGCCACACACGAATTATTGTTCAGCATTCTTACAAAGATGACCGGCTGGAAAGTTTGTAAGTAACCACAATTTAGACAGATCGTCTTCCCAACTGACAATGATTAATTTCTAAACACAATATATACAACTCGTCACAATCAAAACACGCATTACTACTACCATTGCAAATTATTCTATCAATATCACCATTGTATTTGACACCTCGCTGCTAATACACTGCCACCGTATTATATTCTCCATTAATATATTTAATTCCTTCTAAAGCAATCAACTACAATATTTAAACAAAAAACCTTCATCACCACAGTCGTTGAAATTTAAATAACATTTTATACTTTTATCTTTAGTGCTATTTCCGCTGCCATATCCTTAAACTTCTCTAAAACTGTTTGCAATGTTACGTAATAACCATTATCATAATCGTTTAAACCATAAACAATAATCATTTACGGTGTATAGATGAAAGCAAAATATTGCACGCGGGAAACTCCTTTCTCTCAAGTACAATGTTATATTTTCACGCAGTTGACAGCTGTAAGCATCATAAGCAACTGCATTGTCGCAATTTTTACAGAAATGTGTCTATGTTGCATTGATTATAGAAACAACAATGCACTTTGAAAATATTGCTCAGCAGAATGTGTCTATTGTTGCACTGATTATAGAAACAACAATGCACTTTGAAATTATTGCGCTATTGCTCAGCAGATCGGGGTAAAAATTGCAGTGATTGTCCAATCCAGCTAGTTGAAGCTAGACTCTTTGCGAGAGCATTAAATTAAATTATTTGCTATGCTTAAGGTACGCCTCAAAAGTTGACAGAAGAAGTGTTCGTTAACATATTTGACGTTTCATTTCCTGAACATCTGGTAAAAAAATTATATGACTGTGGCAATGGAGCATTTATTAAGTGTTCTTGGTGTAAAAAGTATTTTTGTTTTTCCTGTTTTTATGATAATTATCACCCAAGTGACTCTTCTGGGGAATGAAATTACGAAATGTTTATGCATAATTTCTTACAGTGAATATTTATACTTTCACAAAATAAAGTGAATCTTTAAAGATTTTTAATTTGCTTACATAAAATGTTGTGTGCCAAGTTTAAATGTGTAAGATATATTTTTTCCGGCCTCATTTTTTTTTAGGAATTTTGAATATTTACCCAGAATTTATCCTTGAAATTCAAGTTGCGCATTCCAAGACAACTGATTGATAATGGTGTATGGAAAATAAGAGGTAAAGTTGCTGAGGTTTACTTAAAAAATTAGGAAAATTAAGGAACGAAATTCGGGGACTATAAATTTTTCAAGAAGGTCTTTTACCAATTCAGGAAAAAAGTGAAGAATGTCCCTGTCCATCTAACGTCGATGGATGCCCATTTCACGCAATAATTTTGTTACAGCTTTTATCCAACGAGCTTCGTCTGCAACTGAAAGCATCAAGGCAAATGTCCATTCAGCATACGAACGCGTGTACTGATACTAAAGTCGTGGTAAATGTTCTGACGGGTGGTGAATGCAGGCAATGCCGCACACAAAGCATTAGTTTGTTTATGAGTCTCACAATGACCCATCCACGCCATCGCTGGCCTTGAAGATTGCCCCGAGAAAGGAGCAGGGGCTGCGTACCTGTATATGGCGGGTTGCGTCAAGAGTATTTTTAGGAGTTTTTAACGATTTTCGAATGCAAATATCTCGAAAACTAAGGACTATTGGACGCGTTTCCGAAGACACGTATCTAATAAATTTTCGTTTTCTACCACCCTACGAAGTTTAATCGCGATCCGCGGGTTCCACTTGGGAACCTTCCCTTGTTATACCTATTGGTCCACTCCCAGACAGCACACTGGTGACTGTATACATATACTGTATGTATACCAAGTGTATACTGTTTCCTTG
Organism: Platycnemis pennipes; assembly: GCA_933228895.1. NCBI lineage: Eukaryota > Metazoa > Arthropoda > Insecta > Odonata > Platycnemididae > Platycnemis > Platycnemis pennipes. Next base: position 121,449,770 of record OW121855.1, on the reverse strand, counting down.
AGAATCTGTATACATGTTTTAGATGTATACCAAGTGTATACTGTTTCCTTGAGAATCTGTATACATGTTTTAGATGTATACCAAGTGTATACTGTTTCCTCGAGAATCTGTTTACATGTTTTAGATGCTTTGTATACATAATCAGTACACAGAAATGTATAGGTAAACATTATCGAAAAGGTATACATAAGGCTTTAGTATACAAGTGTATACTGTATACTGGAAAATCAACGTGCTTCACAGACGTTATCTTTGTAGAATCAATCCAATATTTATGACACTGAATATTAATAATTATTTAAGTTAACCAATATATTGGTTAACTTAAACCTATAGGTCTATTAATATTTTACGGTAAAAATTAGGTTGACATATATAGGTGGACAGGCTCTGCCTGAACGACACCCTTTATGCACGGCAATGTACGGCATTATCTATCATTTAAATTTGATATACCTCCTTTAGCACCTCATGCCATACGAACTCCAATATTTTACTCTCTCCCTGATACAATATGCAGTTCCCCGTTAGGGGATTAAATGCAATTCCCTGTAGGGAAACGAAATTGCCCACAGGAATTTAAAAATCCCCGCAGCAAAAGGAATTTCCTTGCAAGGAAATGATATTCCCTGCAGGGATCTGAAATTCCCTGTGGGGAAATAGAATTCCTTGCAGGGAAATTCTATTCACTGCAGGAAAAGTATATTTAATTCCCATGAGTATACCTATAGGAACTCAGGAAAGACAAGCCGATTTCAAATTATTTTAATGCTTTTCAGTAAACGTGATTTGATTATCTATTGAAACTGATTTCCATTATTTTAACATAAAATAAGATTCTAGGATCAAAACGTGCATGTCGTAAACAATTGCACTTTAATTTTCAATGATGAAATTCAAAGTACATGCATTCAAACACAGCTACAGTTTATAAAACTTATTTTTTTAGTTATAGCACTATCATCAACGATAAATCACAACTTTGGCGCACACAAACAACGTTAACCAGAATATTCATTTTAAATAGTTCGCGGCTCTGTAAAGTATCGACTATATCGATATAATCGAACTGCTAATCGAATTCTACATTCAAAATGGCGGTTGTGATTTGTGATGTCGTCCATGGTTGTGAACGGGGAGTGTGTAAATATTAATATTGTATCCCTGGTTGTGAATAATCCTGTGCATAATAATCTTTGGTGAATAATATGATCTTGTAAAGTCAGCTCGGAGGCAAGCAACCGGAATGAAACTGATCTCGGAGCATAGTGTTTTTATGAAGTTCGTCACCATAGAAGCTTACTTTAAAACTGGGTTGACGATTAAGGTACGCCGAGTCAAGTTTTGTCTTTACAAAGCGAGACTTCTGAAGATAATTCACGAATTTGTTGCCAATGTTTTTTTCATCTGCCTTCCTTACAGTCTTGATTTAATTCTTAGCATTAGAAGTTAAAGAATTTATTTATTTTTACAGGCGTGTTATATCATTAACGCATTGGGACATTAGGAATGAGCTAATTGAAGATTTGTTCACCATTCAACTTTGCGATTAGTGTGAAAATGTTTTGTGTAGTTGTGTCCTCCTCAGTGCAGTGATGACTTTTGATGAGATTTCAAAGAACCCCTGTTCAAAAACCTACTTTTCATTTTGAGTGGACCATTGTTCTTTTAAGAGACCCCTGGTTACTGAATACCCAGATAAACTTTGGCTAAACTGTTGGATAATGCCTGAAATGTGGAATCGTATTTAAAATGTGTGCTACATAGGCAAGTGAATGCTGTAATTGAAATTTGAAGTAGTGCCAATAAATGTTTAAATATACTGCTGTTTTTGTTTAAAGTTGTGCATGGTGCTTTCGTGTTGTTCCTGGAAGTTATATTATGGCGATTGTTGGTTGTAGCCGTCACTTTCTTGAAGTCCATTCCGTCATCTGTTCTATACTATCTGAGGTTGTGTTAAAATATTTATAGTAATGGTGGCTTAGAGAAAGGAGAAGGTAATTAGTACAGGGAATTTTCGCATTGGCATATTTCAACGAAGGCTATGCCTAATGGTAACCAAAGCAATGCCCGGTTGGCATCAGGCAGTATCTCCAAGCTTGCACTAATACATACTGGCACCAGGAGAAAGTTGTTAGTTTTAACTTTGGTGATTTAATAATTTCAATTTTAATACAGCAATTAATGTTAACTACTGCATTTAGGGTTTTGTCAAATCAAAAAGAGTATACTGTGTGTATTCATGTGGTATACTGTATATGTAGGTATACATCTTGTATACTGTATATGTATACTGTATATGCATTGTAGGAGGACATTTGCTACATCTGGTAGATGGGGCGTAGCAGGGTTTTATACGTATACAGTATATGTGTATCATCTACCGTATACACATGTTATACACTAATTATACATATATTTAGCGTATACGGTAGCATGTGTGCTGTCTGGACTGTGCCAAACGCCCTTTTAGAGAAATCACCAACAAAGGCCGATCGCCTTGCCGAAGGCCAACAGGTCCCCTATGGGGATTTCCCTTACCTCCCTGGGTTCCAAGAATGGTGTGCCCAGGTACCTATTCCGAGTTCTCATCGCAGAGGGGCACTCGCATAATATGTGGGACGTGGTTTCATCCCCTCCTTTGCACCACCCGGGTGAATCTACGATTTCCAGGCTTCATCACCTGGTAGTGCTCAGTAAGGAGTCCCACTAGTGCCAGCTCTCAGTAGGCCAGGCTAAGCCCCACATACTAATATCTGAAGTAGCAATACATGATTGGCTGTGGTCAGGGTTGGGCACGAATCACCTAATATTGATTCGAGTCACGAATCACGAATCTTTGAAGGAAATTAGATTCGAAGCACAAATCACGATTCACTGCTGGAAATTTGATTCAAATCTCGAATCATGAATCATGTGATTTTTCCTTTAAATATGATTTGTGCGGTTCACGAATCACGAATGATAGTGTTATTGCAGAATGACAATAACACTAAGTAATGGTCACATTCTGAACATTGCTTCCATAATTGTGAACCTATACCAATTTTTTCGCCCGTTAATTAACACTTGTGTAGATACAGTGTGGATTAACTGAATATCATAATTAACCAGTTCTTATGTGCATCTAAATAATACCCTGCAAGTCACCATAAAGGTGTGTGGCAGGGGGTGAATTATCACCAAACATGCACTACAAGCATGCATGCAAGCAAGCTACTACATGCATGCAAGCAAGGTACTTCATGCATGAAAAAGGATTTGTAATAATATACTAGTCTAAACCTCATTATTAAAACAAATAAATATAGCAAAGTAAGCATGCAAAAACATGCTGTTAGTTGGGTTACCTTCAAGTCCTTATACCAACAGATTAACAATAACCACAATATATAACAACAACAATAACCAACCTTTCGTGTTACCGAAATGAGTTCTTGCAAAATTTGCAGTAAGTTAGTGCATAACACAGTATTATTAGAGTGCTCCGATTGTGGGAACAAATTCCATGGAAACTGTTTAGATAATCCTCTTACTAAACAGGACATTGAAGCCATTAAAGCCAGCAAGCAAGTTTGGCGATGCAGTGAGTGCACCGTGGTTCATAGATCTAGCATGAATAGTGAATCTACTTGTGCACCGATTAAAAGTGCGTCCCATAGTTTTCCATCAGATGCAGTTTTAGATCGCTTTAAAGAAATCAAAGCTGATCTAAAGTCAACAGAGGCTAATCTTGGAGATTCGATTAACAAATTGTATGATCGGTTGGACGATTTATCTTCAGTGCTTGAGGCTCATAGTAAGCGATTCGACGAGTGCTTTGCTAGAACGGACTTATTAGAAAGTGAAAATCAATCACTGAAGAAGCAAATTGCACTTCTTGCAAATCAGTCCGATGACCTTGAGCAACGCAGTTTAGCAAACTCAGTCGAGATTCACGGTTACCCACTTCAAAAAAACAAAGACCTTCCGAGCATAATTAGTAATAATGGGGCCGAGTTGGGGGTTATAGTCAAAGCGGACGACATTGACAGCTGTTACCACTTCAAACCCAAGTCGGAAAGTGGGCAGTGTGGTATCCACGTTAAGTTCCTCCGTCAGCACATCAAGGAAGATCTACTGGCAAAAAGAAGAGTAAAGAGGGACTTCTCAACACGGCACCTGAACCTCGATGTGACACCCACCCCTCTCTACATTAATGAAGCCCTTTGTCCTGGGAGGAGAAAAGTGCTGCATGCTGCAAGGGCTGTTAAGAATGAGAAAGGCTATAAATATTTGTGGATACGTGGAGGTAAAGTTTTAATGCGAAAAGCGGAGAAAGATCAGTGTTTGTTTTGACGAGTTTGGACGATATAAATTTTTTATAAAATTTAGAATGTCAGATTACACCAATATTAAGTTATTTCATAGCAGTATATTATGTATTGTTCATCAAAATATCCATCTCAGATCAAACTTTGATTTATTTGAAACGTATCTACATGGCCTTTCTTATTTACTGAGTATAATCATCCTGAGTGAAATATGGGTTTGTGAACATGAACTTCACCATTACAAATTGGAAGGTTATAAATATTTTGCCCAATGCAGTAGCAGTAGTCGAGCAAGAGGTGTTATTGTTTATGTGCAAAGTACAATTGATTGCTACTCTAATGTAATTCAAGCTGTCACTGCTGATTTTGTCCAGGTGACCCTCAAACTTGAAAAATTCGAATTACAGTTAATTGCTCTCTATAGAGATCAAAATTTTCCGATAGCGCAATTTTTATCTGAATTTGAACCACTAATGCATATATATGCATTAGTGTATAGTTAGTATAACTATATATATAACTATAGTTTAAAAGGTAATATAATTGTGATTGGTGATGTCAACATAAATATTATGGTATCTTCTAATGATTCTGATCATTACTAAAACTTAATGAGCTCCTTAGGATTAGCGTGTCTGATTGACTCGCCAACTAGGGTAACAGGACACTCCGCTACCTGTATTTATCACCTGTTTGCTAGGTTACCTATATAAAATGTGCACGCATGACCTTCAAATAGAAGTGCTTCATGAAGCAATAACCGATCACTCTTTGATTCGCTGTTCTATTTGTGTGAAAGAACCATTATGCAAAGAAAAATTAACGACTACTCCTGCCAAAACTAAGATTGACTATGAATATTTTAAAATCAAAATAGCTGAAGTAGATTGGAGTCCAGTTGTAAACGAAGCAGACACATCAAAGGCTTTTTCGTTATTTCATGACTTACTAATAGGTGCTATATCTGCATCAAGAATCAAAGTCAATAATTACGACACAAGAAAAAAATTAAAGCCATGGATAACTAGTCATCTTCTAAACCTTATTGAAAGGAAAAACTATCTGCTCAAAAAAAATAGACGCCATCCATTAAACGAAAGTTTAGCAAAGGCATTTATAAACTGTAGAAATAATTTGAAAAATGAACTTAGGATTGCTTCCAATAACTACTATTTGCACAGATTTCAACGAGCAAATGGAAACTCAAAAATGCATTGGAAAATACTGAAGGAAATATCCGGCCGCATACCACTCAGTCCCCATGAAATCTGCCTGGAAATAGACGGTAGTATAACATCTGCTCGTTCTAAAATAGCTAGGGCATTTAATGACTATTTTGTTTCCTCCTACGATAGTAATAATAATAGTAACGACAGTGGCATTGATGAATTCGTCGCTGAGTGTTGTAATTATTCACATAGCTTCGAATCTATGTACTTAGAACCAGTCGATCCTGCTGAAATAACTACATTAGTAAGATCCTTTCCTGCTAGCAAAGCCCCTGGTTACGACAACGTTAACAGTGAACTTTTGAAACTTGCTATTAATGAATTGGCTCCTATTCTTTCACATATATTTAATCTAAGTTTTACCAGTGGTGTTTTTCCTGACAAGATGAAAAAGGCTGTGGTCATGCCCTTATATAAGAAAGGTGATCGATCAAGTATACTAAATTATCGTCCAATTTCATTGCTGACGATATTTTCAAAAATTATAGAGAAGCTAGTCAAGTCGAGATTAATTAAATTTCTCAATAAAAACTGCTTCTTCAGCAAAAATCAGTATGGTGTTAATTGGAAAGGGGACAGAAGATGCTCTAGAAAATTATTTTACTCATGTTTACAAGGCTATAAACTCAAATCGACGCACTGGCAGCCTATTTATTGATCTTGAGCAATATCATGGCTTGTGATCAATGGTATCAAAAGCCTTGATCACAAGATTCTGACCTTTAAGCTTCAGAAGGCTGGTATTCGAGGAATACCACTAAAATGGTTTACCAGTTATCTATCATCGAGAATGCAGTGTGTAAAAATTGGTGATGTTTACAGTAATTACAATATGATAACTTTTGGAGTTCCACAAGGCTCTGTCTTGGGTCCAGTCCTATTTCTAGTTTGTATAAACCATCTATGTAATTTCAGTTTTAGAGGTCATGTGACAGCATTTGCTGATGATGTCGCTTTAAATTATGAAGGTATTAACTGGGGTGATGTAAAATATGATATGCAGTCTGATTTGATCAATTTGCGACGTTGGTTTAACTCCAACAAATTGAAAATGAGTGTAACTAAAACGAAATATATGTGTTATAATTTATGTAACAGGCACAAGTTTGATTGGGTTTTATATTATTATGAAGAAAACTGTCCGATAACTTCATGCAATAGCTGCTTGCCCATTGAACGGGTTTCCAGTTTAAAATACCTGGGAGTAACCATTGATGAATTCTTAAAGTGGCAACATCATATTGATAGTCTAACAAATAAAATGCGACAAACATTGACAAATTTGTACTTCATCAGAAATAAATGTCCTTTAAATTTCCTTAGAATAATTTATAACGTGTTAGTACAATCCAGACTAAGTTATGGAATTTTTTGTTGGGGTGGCGCTTATTTGAACTCTTTAAAACCTGCCGTTTTTTTACAAAAAAGAATTATTCGTGTTATTTTGAAAAAGAACAGATTTGAAAGATCCTTTCCACTTTTTCTTCATTTAAGTTTGCTTCCATTGAGGCATCTATATATTTATAAGGTTCTACGGTGTTTTTATACAAGAAGTGGTAACTCTGAAATATTTCTGTGCCTGCCTTCTCCATTTACCCTGCGTAAAAAAAGTATACCCTTGCCAAAACCAAATTTAACGTTGTTCAAAAGATGTTTTTTGTATGTAGGACCAAAGGTATACAATCTATTACCCCAGTCATGCACTATTTCTAAGTCTGTGAAAAATTTTTGAAAAATGTACATTCTTGGCTTCTCACTAAAGAAAGTGTAGAGCAAATATTGTTGTAAATAACTAATGTAATTGAGTTGTAATTAAACTGTTAGTAAGTAGCTTTTAAGATACGCACTTACATTGTTAAGAGATTGTTATGGCATCACTACAAAGAGCAATATGTATCTTTAAGCAAAGCATATTGTATGTATTATTATTTGATGGTAGCCTTAAACAGGTTCTCCTTCAAGGCCACCTAAAATTACTCCACTTTTGTTATTGACATGTTATTTTTGTATGGAGTAAAAAAATTATTATTATTATTAACATGCAGCTACCTATGATATACATTGATTCACTCGTATTGGACATATTTACACTATTCATATCCCTAATTGTACGAGGAAAAAAGGACATTCTGAATCTGTCAGTTCAACAATCAAAGAAATATAATAAGAATATAAAAGAATAATAAGGAAATAGAAGAATAATAGAAAGTGATAATATACCAGTAGAATTATCTCATTCTCTCAATAGCTTTCTATGCCAGTCTAGTTGAGTGTTTACAATGTCATTTGTAAACTTCGGCACCAGATGGCGAAGCGTCGATTTAAGTGCTTCGTGTAGAAAGGAAGGTGGCTCAACGTTCAGGCTGAGCCAAATACGCTGAGCGCAGGCGGACGTGTAGAAGAGGCATAATTTAGTGTAAAATATATTATTGAAGTTTGCATTAACCATATTGTTGCACTTCTGACTTATACTTACACGGTATCTGTCGGTTAAAGAATGATGTACGTTTCTAGCAGTGAAATCAGTGATATTAATTCGTGATTCGTCAGTGAATCGTGAGCTGCATCACAAAAATTCGGCTCACGAATCTCCTCAATTAAAAAAAAGAGCCGACTCCCGGATCACGAATCATTAAAAAAAAATGATCCGAATCACAAATCACAGTTTGTGATTCGCGAATCATGATTCGTGATTCATGAAGACGAATCATGCCCATCCCTGGCTGTGGTCCAATCGGATTTCGGCTGGAACCGGTCCTTGCCAGCTCACCAACCATCTCATTTCCGGATATGCCTGCATGACCAGGCACCCAGAAAAGTTCCACCTTAATACATCCACCAATCTCATTGAGTGGCTCACTACACTCCTGCAGCAGCTGTGATTTGCACCATGGTGATCTCGGGGATTTTAAAGCAGCCTATCAGTGCATTGGTCTGTCAAAAATCGCAACTTCTTTGATAGCATATTCACTCGTCAGATGTGCATATACCTCTGCCTGGAACACCGTAGCGTATTTTTCCAAGGGGTTTGAGAGCTTACTTAGTGTGCCACAGCTGTAGTCCCCTGCTCCCTCTCTTCCTTCTTTCCTGGAGCCATCTGTATACCATATATCGGCCCAAAATGAAGCTCTTTCCCATTTCCTCTAGCCCATTGTTCCCTATCCGGGAAGCAGATTTTGAAGTAGAGGAGTATCTACTGTACCCTGTGAGGGAAGCGGGTCTTTAAGTAGAGGGGTAATTGATTGAACCTGGCTATCAATCCATCACTGCACATCTTGAGGATGGAACTTCACTTCATGAGCTCCAACCAAACTTGTCTGTAACCAAAGGAACTTCCTTAGTCATACCACTGTCCCATACATTTGAGACTATAAGCAGCTGTCCTTGCCTGCACCTCTGCTTCCACATGAAGTGGAACGAGGTTCATTTAAGTTTCTAGCGCCAGAGTTGGGGCTGTTCTCATAGCCCTGAAATGCCCATAAAGTCCATTCGTTGACGGTGGTTCAATTTATTCCCAGCAGTTTTCAGCTAGACTCTCTTCCACCAAACTATAGAGCAGTACAAGAAACTTGGTTTAATGACTTTTGTATAAAACCATCTAACGGCTTTTGGCTGAAGTCTCCATGTTTTACCAAGGGTCCACTTACACATCCATAAGGAGGCACAGGCTTTCTTTTCCCTAGTCTCCGGAGTCCAAAATAACTCCAAGGTACTTAACTGATGGGGAAGGGTTTAGAACTTTACCCTGCAAAGAGGAAGGTCGAAAGCCCTCCATTTTCCTTCTATTGGTCAGCAATACAAGCTTGCTCTTCTCCGGGTTTATCATCAGACCTGTTTTGGCTCACCAACCCATTGCCTAATCCAGGGCTTTCTGCATGTATCTGGTATCCAGTGATGAGTATAACCACATCATCTGCGTACCCTTGATTGCATGCACCAGTCCTATTCAATTTTAAAATAAGACTGTCGACTACCATATTCCAGAGGAGTGGAGATAACACTCCTCGCTGAGGGCAGCCTCGAGTCACAGCTACCTTCATCGAACTATCTCTCAGGATTACCTTGACAGTTCTGTTCCAAATTGTACCTAATTCAGCTAAAAATGTAAGCATGGAAGCCATGTCTTACTTCTGCAATGCAGATTTTAATCGAAGGATGAGTTATTAAATGCTCCCTCGACATCAAGATATGCCCCCCTTCCGTACATTCCATGTTCCAGCACACCCTTAAAACTGCTAGCAAGATTGTGGAGTGCTGTCTCCACGGACTTTCCCTTCTGGTACACATGTTGACACAGGTGCAGGCGATGGTCCTTTGAAGGACCATCCCTTATGTACCTGTCAACTATCTTTTCTAGCGTTTTCAATAAAAAAGACAAGTATGATTCCTTGAAAGGAGTCGGCTTTTGTGTAGTCTGTCTTACCTGGTTTAAGTTTGAAAACCACCTTTGTGATCTTCCAGGTTTTTGGAACATTTCCATAGGCCAGGCAAGAACGAAATATTCTTGCCATTGGGAGGAGACGGTCCTGCCTTCTTGATGGGGTGCAGGAAAAACCACATCCTCACGAGCAGCTTTGATGGGGTAAAAACTCATAATTGCCCATTTAGTAACTTTGTACGTCACCATGCTGGATGAAAGTCTCCATCCCGTCCGAGCCAGACGGGTGGGATTCCTCCCATGATGCATCACCTTCAACTCCCTGGAGCCTGGAAAGTGAGTCACCAGCATTAGAGTAGTGCTTCCTTGTCTGAAGACGTGAAGTCTCCCGAGGGAAGCAACAGGGATCCCACTCCCACCTCCGAGTCTTTCGATAGGATCTTATGGAGTCTCATCATCTGTTGAACACTCTCTATGCTCGCATGGAAACCCCTCCGTGTGTCCCTCTTACAGCGCTTGATTGCTGCTTTGTGCCTCTGTTGGGCAACCTTAAAGATTTCCCAATTCTGAGGCTCTTCTCCCTCTTTGCCTTGTGACAGAGTTTCCTAGTCTCGTTGCAGTTAATTCAGCTCACCACCAGGGTAATTTACACACTTCCTTCCTGGTCTTTAGGGAGCAGCTATTTTCGTAGGATGTGATGATACATCCCTGGAGATAGTCAACAGCAGCATCTATCTCATCCACATTTCTAAACTTGCACTGAGGTGCCCCCTCTAGGGCAGCTCCCAGACTTTCTCAATATACGTAGTCCCCAGTTGGTAGTCCTGGGGTTCCTATATGTTACTTCCCTACAATTGGTTTCTAGGAGAGTGAAGAGAATGTGTCTGTGGTCTGACAAAGTTATCTCCCCTGACACCCTCCACTCGTCAATCCTATGCAGCAGGGAACTGTTGCACAGGGTGATATGTATCACCTCCTGCCTAACATTATCTACAAAGGAAGGTAGTGATCCTTTGTTGAGTATATGTAACTCTGTAGACATAAGATACTCCAACAGTGCCTCTCCCCTACCATTGGTGCTTCCACTCCCCCACACAATGTGGTGCGAGTTAGCATCACAACCGATAAGAAGATCCCACTTGTTGATCTTACAGTGACTCACCAGCCTCTCCATCTCATTTGATTGTGGAGGAGCTGGTGCATCGTATGGCAGGTAGGAAGAGCAGGTAGATGACCATCCTCCTATTCTCTCCTTACCCCAAGATCAGCAGAACTGCTGTCTGATCCCTAGTGGTAAATTCCAATAGATGCAAAGCACTTATCCCATTCACATAGCTACAAGAACTAAGTCTATCAACAGTGGTACAGTAATATATTTTCCCCATTGTCATGTTCTGGCCCCTGACTCGTCCCTGGAAAGCCCAGGGCTCCTGAATCAGAACTATTTTGACCAAACCTTCAGAGAGTATCATTTACAGGACCCCTGAGGCAGCCATACTGTGTTGTAGGTTGGTCAGAAGCATGGCTATGCCAGCCATGATTTGGCCCTGCCCACATCTTCTTCCTCCTCCCTCTCTTCGAGGGGATATGGAGCCTTCCCTTAGGCCCCCACCCACGTGGGCTCCCGAGTCAGACTCTACTCCCATGGGGGAGCCCAGGCTCGATGCCTCCTTGAAGGTGGGTCCGGAGAGGTTGGAAAGCATGTCGTCCTCCTCTCCCCACGAAGGGTGTGAGGGGCAACTTGTCTTCTTCAACTTCTGGGTCTCCCAGAAGGAACCCCCACAGGCAAGGTTAGGGTAGTAGAGGGTGCGTCCCGATTGGAATCAGGGCTCTCCAACAGTACCCCATCCCCCAAAGAAGAAGACGGACTGTCCATGTGAAGAGTGTGCCTCTCAGCCCCCTCCATTGGTTTGAGTAGGGATTCCAAGTTTGGTCCCACGAGTAGCTAGGGAAATACAGTGTCTGCCCATGATGAGCCCCGCATGCATGGGTAAGGCTAAATAAAACCAGAGGTCTCCCAGTAGCTGGAGTCTCTATGTTAGCGACTTCTTACCCTCCACCCCGCAGATGCGGGCATCCTTGGCACAGAGACGCACCATGTGATGGAAGCTTTTAATCGATGAGCCATGTCCAGATCCATCAAGTTCAGCAAAACCAGGTGGACTTCGCGGAGGATGTGGCTCTTCACCACGCAAGACGGTTTTGATGATCCATGGGCATGTTCTGCCCTGTGTCTCATCCTGGAGTCACTTACACCTTACCCCCCTGGTTCACTGAATGTGCAGGTATGTACTATTTTATCAATAATAATTGATAATCACTGACTTTGGTAAGTGTTAACTAAAGAGAGTGAAAAATATATTCAGAGGCAGTCGCTGAAGCCACTGCATCTCAAAACCTGGCCTTAGTTAGTGATTTTGCAGACTATTTTAATCGTTTGGGAACACCACAGACTTCCAGTATAGAAGAGTACATAGCGCCTGTTGATGACCCCCTGAAAAGTTCTCATAGACAGCCAAATGAAGGAGATACTCAGGAGCGAGATCCATGTTGTAGCTATGAATTGCTGAGTGACGATGAAGAAGATGACAATGATGAGGTCATCAACCCAAAGAAGAAGACATCCTCCAGGCATTAATTACCTTGCATCATTTCTCTTTACTTCATGCAGTAGATGATGAATTTAAAGATATATTACGAAATTTTGAAAAGTAATCCACTCAACAATGGAACAGTTAAAAGTGCAAAAAAACATCACAAAATGTATTAAGAAGACATAGTTCTGTAAATAAAATGTTACTTTTAGAGGGGGTTTTCTTCATTTTCATTTTGGCCAGGCAGTTTATTTGTTTGCTATGCTAAGCTTTTTAGCTTTCATTGAGTGGTGTACTTTCCAATCTAATGATCTTGGATAACTTTTTAAAACCGCCTTATTTTCAAATTTTATCTCTCAGTTCAATTCATACTCTTCCACAGGCATGATTTTCTAATTATGTACACACTTGATTGCCACATGTTTAAATGCTAAATCTGTACTGTTTCCTGAGCAACCAAAAATCTATGATTGTGTTCTGAAATTCTATTGTACGTTTTGATTTAAAATGTAATAGGGTAGTTTCAGATTATTTTTTACTGTCTTGATTGAAAGTTCATAACCTCTGGAGTACGTATTTCAAGCTGTTTGATTTTTAAATGACATTAAGTATTTTTCCTCATCAATTAAAAAGTGAAAAAAGTCATTGGCGCGAAAACGCAAAGGCAAACTATTGCATGCCGTTAATCCTACGTGTGACGTCAAACTATTTCCTCCACCTGCCACCAGGTGGTGCTGCGGACGCTGCCAAGTCCTCTGGATGGCATTCTCACCACTACTACCGGTCACCACTTCATAGTTATTACTTGACAATCCAGAGGACTCTGTTGCAAGTACACGCTGCACTCCATTAATCCTTATTAACTGATTTCGGAGGAATACTTATTCCGTTAATTTATTATAATTAACTTTTATTTATTTAATATTATCTATGCAGTTGATTCACTTAAAATCAGTTAGTATTCCTTTTACAAGCATGCCGTGAAATTTCCCCATCGCCGCACAACCTTCACGCCATGCTTCGGCGTAACAGAAGACAGTGTCTTCAAGACACCACAGGCAGGATTTCCTTGAGCCTATTATCTAACGACTATTAATACCATTTTTAACAGAGAAGGCTTTTCGAACTTTGATACTTTTCACAGGCCAATACTAATAAATGTTCACTAGAGCTGAGAGTCCCTGAAATACAATAGTAAGTTCAGGAGACGAATTTTCCTATGCCTCGCAACGTTACGTCAGCAAGAAGGCAGTGCACCCCGCCATTTCAGAGTTTTATCAAATGATCTTAAAATTCACATTTAATTCTCTAGTAAACTGGGATTTATAAGTCCAAAATTTTTGCGTAAAATAAATACATTTATGGCAGTGCACGAATCTCAATCAATGAAGTCTGTTTTCTTTGATGAAGGAAACTATTGTATTATCTCTCCGCCACAATAAAATTGTTTTACTTTCTACGGTGTAATATATGTATATGCAAAAATGATCTCTTTGTAGTGAAAATAGTTTCGACGTCATTGTGTTCTCATACATTGTGAAATCTAAGTATATTTTTCAAAATCCGCTAATATCTTGATTTTACATTACACCCCATTTTTGGGTTCCAAGGTGTTACGTAAATTCAAGACTACTGTATCACATATGGTGCACGTCTTCATAGTCCTCATCAAAAAATGTCCCTTCTCAGTGAAACGCATGGCACCGCTGTGCCTTGCCACTTCCCTTTTATGCTCCCATGTTTCTTTATTGTGGGCCTCACTAGGAATCAGCATGCCCAACACGTACATCTGAATATTTTCTCACTTGGTGTGACAGGGGTGTTGTTGACGTATTGTCTAGATGATAAAGAAAACCCTCAATACCTTTTAGTCTCGAGGTTGCCATGGAGAAAACGAAAAAAGAGTTGTTGTTGATTTTGACTGTTGGATGAAAAGAAAAGGCAGTTCTTGATTTTGTGTGTAGATCTTCCGAAGAAAATAGAGAAAAGAAATACAAGAAATTGTAAGTAGTGGTCTGGAAAGTAATTCAACCGCTGCTATACGACACTGTGAAAACCATTTTGACAAGATATCTCATGAACGCAGGGCGACACGGCAGATGCCTAGGCAAGGAACTATCATCACAAAAAAAGTAAAAGTGAAGTAAGACATCGTATGTCAGGAGGGCAAGTTTTTGGAAAACTCTTACACAGACAACGTGAGTAAATAGCTTCATCATCCACTTCCAGCTGTGATGTCTCATTCGATCCCCCTTGTCGACTTCACCCATGAATTCGTCCCCCACAAATTTGCCCTTCCACCTACTGCTGAAATTACTTCTCATAGGGGATTGTAGTGAAGAAATTTGGTGGATATTTGAGAGCGTTTTAATTTCATTCTTATTCACACAGGCTCTCAAGTCATCTTACTTGCATCTGCAAATCCCGTTTTTCTTTTTGTGTTTGCAGCCTAAATCTTCTGGCATGCCTTTTTGGTTTATGGTCCCACATAAAAATTTTTGTTTTGTCTTTAAGTAATCGCTACATCAGAAGGTCAAAAAGTTATCCATACATAACTTACAGCCTTCCTGCTTGTCAACATCTCATGGTCAAGATAGTAGATGATATGTCAAGGTTATGTTGCAGCAGACTTATGACACAGTTACATAGTCTGTTGCTTCCATGAAAAGCAACCCTCAGTTTGGATGTGTTGACTCTTTTCACAACTTAAAAAAAATGTTTACACCAATTAAGTTTATGCTTATCATTGATTGCCAAGGGCCAGAATTATATACCTATATATGAACGTACATACTGGTAAATAGATCCCAACATTAATTGTAGGTCCTGCAACATTGAGTAGTTTTATCCAGAAATAGAGAAAGTTGCTTTAAAAAGGTGGCTGGGGCTTTAAAAAGTCCCAGGAGTGGTAAGTGATTTTTAATCCTTGTTACTTTAGCAAAATTTAATAAACAAATTTTCCTGATAGAGGCCCACAATTTCATTTATCATCCAGTCCATACATTCATTTCTAACAAAAAGCATTTACTTTACACTGCACATGATACACTTATAGCAAACTATACCTTAATTCAGCCATACATCATAAGGGCTTCATCAATGAGACAGAGCACTGCAGTAAATGAGTGCTAAGCATTAGCATTGAACAAAAGCATATGAACAATGTCATCAAAGCAACACCCAGTGGTTAACATTTCCACTCATTTACAACAGCCAGACTTTGTAATTTATTTACAAATAACAACTCTCTCTCACACACACAGAGAAATCAATTGGATCGAAAATGCATTTACCTTTCTATCCATTCTCTTCCTGTCAATCCACCGTTCTCTCTATATCTGGTGACACGACAATAACACCCCTTACAGCATTCTGCACAGAAGGTCCCAACGAGAACAAAAGCAAAATATACACTCTCGTGACACCTTATAGCCACGAATCAACTGACAAAAACTGTTCTTTCAACAGAAAATATGGAAAAATACTTCCCAATCAAGTCAAAAAAAAACGGGAGGAAGGGCATCCAATGACACTAGAACACTAACACTCACCAGCACACTGTGCATCAGGGTAAAAGGGGTGCACTGGTCACAGACACACGCCAGTCAAAAACGGGTAGTTTTCGAACAGATTACCAAAAGAAAGATTTCACGACGAGTGCAATCTGAGCACCATTAAGTCACAAAGTTTTATCTCCATGGAAACAATCACTGCCTTACTCTGGATTGGTGCAACAAACGCCACTCTCTCTGAATGATGCACAGTCTGAAGCACCAAGTGACCATCCAATCTAATACTCTCAACCTTTTCAGCAGGAAGTTCTTCACCCTCCTCCTCCTAGGCTTGGCGAAGAAATCTGTGAAGGGACAGTAGTACACTAAAATTAAAGAGTGTAAAGGTTAAAAAGAAGTTGAGTATTAGTAAGCTACTGTACAGATTTCCCCCACATTCTAGCACAACATAAAACTGCAGAGAAAGGTCAACCTGTACTTCAGCTCATTAATTGATTTTCACGTAATTCATTCAATGGCGGATGACTATAAAACACTAAAGAACCACACAGTAACTAAGGATTGGAAAGTATCTAACATTACACCCACTTTTAAACGCGATGATAAGGAAGAACATAGCAACTACATTGGATGTGTGGGTGGGGACCTTCTGGAGCCCCTTCTGGCACTTAGACCCCTTTAGATCCATTGTGCCAACCCACATTTTAACCTGCCCACCACTCGCAGACAGGGGACAAGAGCACCACGGTAGAGGTATGGAGAGGGGCTACCCATCCACCCTCTCTGTCTGGGCCCAACGTTGCTTAACTTCGGTGATCTCACGGAAACCAGTGTATCAACGTGGCTAGGCACTTGCCCATGGCAATCAGGTAACCCAATGTTCAAAAGATGATTCAATGACTGCAGAATTTTTGAACTGAAATCAGCATGCAACTGTACAGCAATCCATGATCAGCCAGACCCAGAGCCTGAAACTACACAGGGTTGCTAAAAGATATGGGTTTTCAAATTTCCTAATGTCAGGAACATTCCATACTCAAGCCGCGCACCTTTTTTCCCAAAACACCAGTAAAAACATGGGGTTGCACGGCTTACACGAATCCTCCCGATTTTCACGTAAGCCGCACACAATTTTTCCTCAAATTCCTGTTGTTTTTTTCTCCTAAGTTTCGTATTTTGACAACATATCGACATTAATTGGTAAATATGGTCTGGTAGTAAATTGTACATCATAAAGTATTCTGAAATTTCGTAGTAATTAGTAATAAAAATCCATGTTTAACAAAGTCTGAGCGTACAACGGTACTTGAAGAAAGGCTAGATCAGAAACACCACTTGAAGAAGCAATAGATTTATCGTGTATAGATCGTACGTAGGACAACACATTGTAGCACTTATATGTATTTCAATCTACATTGCACCCTGTAAGCTGCCACAAGGGGGTGGTGTCTCTATGTCTTTTCAAAATCGTAATCTGAGTTTGTTTCGGTATCATGTATCAGTAGCAACATTTTTATGCAACATATAGCTCCTTTTGCGTACACATTAAAGCTACATTGCAAAGAAATGACAAAGAATTTGTTTCATAGTGGCAAGAGTCCTATGCTCAGAGATTGTACCTTCTTACTATCCGTGCTATCCGCTCCTTGCGTGGGAGTAGTAAACCAGTTCGAATCGATCATTTAGAATTTTAAAATAATTTGCAATTATCACCCTAAAAACGAATTCTGACGTGAAATTGCGATCGTTTCCTGTGAGTGCAAAACTACATATTATAAGCGATGACGAAAAAATAGGAAATCGAGCTGCAGGAAGGAAATATGGTGTATCTGAATCATGCATCAGAGACTGGAGGAAGATGAAGGCGAAACTGCAATCGGCAAAAAAGAGTAGAAGAGCATTTAGGGGTAAAAGTGCAAAAAACCCAGAACTAGAAAAGCGACTGGCTTCGTACATCAGTGATCGATGACATTATGCCAGGTGAAAGTGAGAGAAATAGCGAGAGAATTAGGTGTTGCTCCGGCAGACTTCAATTGGCAAGCAGAGGATGGTTGCAATGATTTTTTATCAGAAACGGACAATCAATCAGGAGAAGAACGACAATTTCCCAGCGCTTACCTGATGCATATGAACATAAGCTGGAGATCTTTCAGAGATATATCATTCAGCTGAGGCAAAAACATTGCTACTTATTGGGACAAATTAGAAATTCAGACCAAACCCCAGTGTACTTTGAGATGCCATCAGAAACAACTGAGAATGAAATTGGCCAGAAGTCTGTGCGAGTATGAAGTGGTGGTTGTGGAAAACAGTGTTGTATGGTTATGTTGACAGTTATGGCAGATGGGAAAAAGTTCCCACCTTACGTTATTTTCAAACAAAAAACTCTAACCAAGAAAGTGATATTTCCTGCCGGTATAAGAGTAAGGGTGCAAGAAAAAGGTTGGATGGACGGAAATATAGTCTTAGACTGGATTAAATGTGTATGGGAATCCCGTCCTGGAGCCTTACTATGGCTGCGGAGCATACTAGTGCTCGACAGTTTTCGTGGGCATCTTAAAGAACGGGTAAAACAAAGGCTGCAAGAGGGAAATACTGACCAGGTGACAATTGCAGGGGGCATGACGTCTATTTTACAGCCATGGGACATTTGCTTAAATAGACCATTCAGAGCAAACATGAAGAGACTATACACAGAGTGGATGGTAAGCGCTCTACATGAAGAAACTCCCATGGGAAAAATACAAAAAAACCTAAGGTGATGCAGATTTGTCAATGGATTATGGCATCATGGAAGATGATTCCAGAGAATTTGGTCGCAAAAAGCTTTAAGAAATGTTGCATTTCAAATGACATGGACGGCAATGAAGACAGTGAGGTGTGGGACAGTGAAAGTGAGGAAGTGAGTTTCTCAGAGGAACATAGTGGCAGTGATGAAAACTAAAAATGATAACTGTTATGATATGAATATTCATTAGTGATTTATGATTCTATCTCCGCGAATGTGTTTTTCTTTAGTTTTATAAGAATTATATTTGTTATTACATTGAGTTTTTCGGTGTGTTCAAGACTTTTTGGTGTTGTTAAATTGTCCCAGTCCACAGCTAGTGCACAGAAGGCAAATGAGATCACCGCTATCAGGCACGGATGGCATTCTGCTTTTATTTGTTGATATGCATTTCCGTAATGATAGAGTAATCACGGGTTTAAACTGCAGATATATATTTCTGCATTTACTTCAGTTGGATGTTATTATGAACAGATGCCATTTTTATAGCTGGATGATGTGATCATATGTAACTGTGATTACTGTGAGATGCTACGAGGAAAAAATCCACATTAAAAGAGGCCGTACATCAATGCACGATGTGATGACGATCGTGGCGATATTAACACGTAATTCAATCAATTAATGAGGGACACTTAATTTAGGCACAGCATTTCTATTAAAGAATATGTATTCTTGTTATGACCAAATGATGCAGACTCAAGGGCAAAAAATATATTTTTTTTTTCCTCACGAGCCTGCCCAAAAATGGGAATGTGCGGGATACACAAGGGCGCGGCTTACACGAGTAAATATGGTATTATGGCATGATATAATGAACACTAACTAAACTTAGGTAAATGAGGGAGTAATTGACAATGTTTCATCTGTTGAACTTTTAGGGGATAACTGTTAAATATCCTTTCTCCGGTTCAAATATTGTTAAGTAGCTGGAAATTACACTCCTATTCCACATTTAGTTGACAGTACGGACCTTATGGAGATTTCTTTTGCCAAACCTACGCAAGGTGAGACCGCCTCCTGGTAACGTAGGCAACGACTACTAACAATGCGCCAAATTAAATATGGTTAGCATCAAGAGTTAACGATAGACGTCAATGAGTGACTTCATGAGATATAAATAGCATGCAGCCGAATTTAGGACCAAGTTAACCATATTTTGCCTTATAATGATGAAAATATCCTCAAAAAAAGCCATCTCAAAGAACTATTACGCTAACAAATATTTGGGAGTGACTTGGTTCAGCATTTTTAATCCTTATAAATTTTGGGAGTACATACATATCAGAAGTCTCATGTAAAGTGAAGTGTGCAATCAAGTAAATAATATTAACATGTTTTTTCTGGTACAAAATCCTCACTTAACGAGAATTGACTTGGCAAAGATGCTGCTCATGCCAGTAACGACATTGAACAACATCATAATGAAAAGGGAAGCAATTTTAAGAGAATACACAGTATAACACAGCAAAATAGAAAAATATTACAGACACAGCCGAGCTGCACGAAATAATTAATCAACCCAATGTTCGACATTAAATCAGCAAACAGGCAAGGAAACGTTAATAATTTTAAAGTGTAAAGGTATCAGCTGAAAAATGCAAGGAAAAAGAGGTAAAGGTTGAATGTCTTAAATATCTGGAAATTAAAGTCATGGTTCATCGTTGTACAGCCTTTATAAATTTTTTAACTTATTACTTTGGAGCTATTCAAACCAAATGGCAATTGAATTCAATTTTATACGAAAAATTGAAGTTTAGCAAAGTGACTAACACAGAATCCATTGAGCATCTCGGAGATACGATCCACTGTCAATCATGAGGAAGTAATTTAAGAGGAATATTTTGGTTGATTTATAAAAAGGGATCTAGGAAACTGCATTGATAAAGTTCGATAAAATAACTGCATCTAATTTGCACATAAGTTAAAATACGCTTCCAATCTTTGCAAGACGAAGTTCTTCCGCTACCCTACCCCTCCATTGTTATTTTGCCTTAATTTCACTCTCCCATAGAAGTCACTAGTCTTTACGATGGTTCTGGGTAGCCCGTGTGAATGCAGGTTAGTTTTAGCCGCCATATTCTATCTATCATTCTACCCTAGTAATGTAAACGGGGCATTAGGGTTGGATGGTCAGTAGTAAGGGTTTATTTAGTTGCGTAACAGATTTAAAAAATACAATGTACAATGTATAGCCAAATTTGAAGCCAGTGAGAAGTGGCTCAGAAAAGAGAGTTGGCGACTTCTTTGTAAATCATATGTTCCCCGGCAGTCGAGTCGGCAGTGTTACAAGAAAAAACTCTTCAACAAGACCACGGATTGACCAGTACCAGTCTCTTGGGTGCTATTGGTTTATTGAGAGCAGAGGCTGCTGGCATTGATTTTGGGATGGCTTCATAAAAGAAATCTCTTAGCTTCGAAGAGAAGAGAAAAATTATTGAGGTGGAAAAAAATCCTCACTAAACGAGAATTGACTTGGCGAAGAAGCTGCTCATGCCAGTAACAACAACATCATAATGAAAAGGGAAGCAATTTTAAGAGAATACACAGCATTGGGTGTTTTATCTAAGCGTCGTAAGCACTCAAAAAAGTGCCCTTTAGAGGAACTGGAGAGCCATTTACTCACCTGGTTTCAGCAAGCCCGAGCCTGCAATTTGCTCATAAATGGTGTTATACTTAAGGAAAAAGCCCATGAAGTAGCTACAAGACTTGGAATTGACGATTTTACAGGATCCAGTGGATGGCTTAACAGATTCAAAGTTACGCATGGACTGGTGTTCAAAAGTGTACGTGGTGAAAGCAGCAGTGTGAATGAAGAGACTGTGGAATCCTGGCAAAGTGATCTAGGGAAATTAATTGAAGGCTATGAGCCCAGGAACATTTTCAATGCTGACGAAACTGGACTTTTCTATGTATTCCCTTCTAACAAACAAAACTCTAGCTTTTAAAAGTGAAAAGTGCCATGGTGGTAAACTATGCAAAGAGAGGTTGACTGTTCTTTTTTGTTGCAATGGTGATGGGAGTGAAAAATTGCAACCAGTGGTGATTTGCTAAACCCAGATGCTTCAAGCATGTACGATCATTACCATGCAGGTATTTCAACAGCAGAAAGGCATGGATTATCACAGTTTTATTCCAGAACTTTTTGAAATACCTAAATGCCAAAATGGGATCGACCAATAGAAAAATTATCCTCTTTATTGACCGATGTGCTGCACATTCCCCTGATACGCATTTCTTGAGAAACGTTAGGGTGGAATACATTCCAGCTAACTGCACGAGTGTTTTACAACCATTGGATTTGGGTGTTTTCAAGGTTGTCAAGCAATTTTACAGAAGTGCATTGGTGAGAAAGGCAATTGTATCCATAAATTGTGGGCAGCAACAAGCCAAAATAAATTTGTTACAGGCAATCCATTTTGTTGCAAGTGCATGGGAAAGTGTGAATAGTGCAAACATCTAAAATCGTTTTGCCAAAGGGGGGTTCCTGAATACCACTGAAACACTGAATGTGATTTGCAAACTTTTGTGGACGATAATGAATGGCAAGCTTTGAATTCAGAAATATCGTTCAGTGATTTTGTTGAATGTGATGATGACCAGCAGACCAGTGGCATTGTTTCAATAGGGGAAATGTGTGGTACATCAAATAAAACAGATTCTAACTGCAGTGAGGATGAGGAAGTGCCGACAGTGGCTACCTTTTCAGAGGCTGCAGTTGGACTTGAAAAATTGAAATCATACTTTTCATCCATTGAGAACAATCAATCTATTTTACTGATGGTTTATAAAACTGGAAAATGAGATACTTCTTAGTTTCCGTAAAAAAAATAAGCAGAGTAAAATTTCAGATTTTTTTAAAAAAGTAGCTGTTCAGAAATATAGTCTTTCCTAAAAGTTTTAAAATTGATATTGAATTCCTGAGTAGTCAGAAGGCTAATGCATTGTATTTTTTGTTAAGGCATTTTCATTTTTGGTTCATTTTTCATTTATTTTCATTTTGTCACTGAATCCAACCTTCTTTGGGCAGAGCATATAAAACTAATGAAAATTTTTTGTTGTCGTATTTGACCCCTTTTAGTGACTTTAAATTATATTTTCTTTTCGTAGAAAGCTGTTTTAATCATTACAGACCCTAAAACCTCAAAAAAATGACAAGTCCTCATTTTGTGTTTTTCTGCATTTAAAATGTTGTCCCCCCTGAAAAACCTTAAATCAGGATTCTACTGTATTTAGATGAGACAGCTATAGATAGGAAGGAAGATCCCTGTCTTTGGTGGAGAAACAATGGTGAACGATTTCATTATCTTCAGGTTATTGCACAGCACTACATGCCAATACTAACTACCCAAGTATCTACTGTGAAAGGCTATTTTCAGCTGCAGGAAGTGTTGTAAGTGTACGAAGAGGAGGGAATCTCCAGCCTGAACATGTGGAGCAACTTGTTTTCTTGCATTGCAATTTATAATTTGATTTCAACTTTACACAAATTAAGAAATGAAAGGAAGTTTAGTAATTTACGTTTCACAGATTCATTTGCTTTTCTTACCATTTCTCAAAGGTTTTGTCACACTGGATAAATACTTTCCTTAGATGCCACTAAAAGTTCATGTTTTGTTTGTAAAGTGTTATCGCGCACTATGAGAATTTGGAAGGTTATTTTCTAAAGGGCTCATGTTGTATTAATTTAGTGACCTAGAAAAGTGAATATATGTTTACTTTTTTAAATAACAGAAGAGATTGGTTATGATTTTTTTTCCAAATTAAGATTTTTATTTGAATTCATTAAAGTTTATTTTATCCGTCAAAAGAACATTTTATATATGATGTTGCATTAAAAAATATTGAGGTGACTGTAAAGGAAGTAAAATTCATTCTCTTACAAGAAATATTAATGTTGTAATTGAACATTAAAAATATTCTCTGATGCATACAAATATTATTATTATTATTTATTAATATTATTATTAATAAATAGTTTTTGTGGATTATAAATATAAAATGAACAAAAAGCAGTGTATCATATGTTTCATTTTTAATGCCGAACTAAGCTGGTTGAATTTCAAAATGAAATATTTTTTATATTTGTTGAAATGATAAGAATTAGGAAATTTACCTTGAATTAAATAAGACTAAGGAATTTTATTTTCTCTAAAAAACAGAAAATGTAATATTGACAGTCAAACTCGACTCGACTCGAAACTCGATTTTTTTGCAATTATCGACTCGAACTCGACTCGAATTGAAAATCTGGTGTTCGCACATCCCTAATTACTAGGTATGTACTTTATGACAAATATCTTTAAGCATTCAAATATTATATCAGTGACATGATGATATTGCTGAAACATATCAAAATTTCCTTCTTTTTGTTCCAAGCCTAACTTTGTTCATATTTTCTGGCATAAACTAGGTACAATGCAATTCAAAAATTAAATGTAAATCTAATTTAAGGTCACCATTATTAAAATTAATTCATATCAAAGGCCATATTCAATAGTTTATAAATGTATACACAATTATTGTCCTGCTTTATTTTTAAATGCGACAATGAATTTCAAAACATTCATATAAGAAATAAATTATCACAAATTCTTCAAAAAAATTTATTCCTGCTCGATTATGAACTAACAAATCTATTAAAATTTTCTGATTCACTATCACATTTAATATTGTAACCATCCAAGGTGACAACCTTCCACCACGTCAAGGCTTCGAACTTTGACTTTACCATCCAAGGTTTTGAACAATGAGTCTGGTAAATTTTCTTGAAGCAAAGCATCGCTTTCATCAGATGATGAGTCGTACAACCCTCCATCCACCCCATCAATATCACGCGAATAAATTCCTGATATCCTGAAACCATTGAACATGCATTCACGGGTTACATCGGCCCAACTTTCTACAATCCACTTACAGATTTCGGCATAAGAAGCTCGCTGCATCCTTCCAGATTTCGTATACGTGTTGAAACCATTTACCATCCACTTTTCCCATTTCCTCCGTACTTTCGATTTAAAAGATCTGTTCGCGGAGATGTCCAATGGCTGCAGCTTTTACGTTAGACCTCCAGGAATGACTGCAACCTAGGAATGTTTTTTCAGTAAAGCTTTGGAATCGTTTGCTGTGTGTGGTGTCTTGCTGGATCCAATACAAGCAGCGATTCTGGATTAAGAAATGAGTCCTTCCTTTTTCCCCACACCTCAGTTAACCATGTTCTCCGCATATTGCAGTTCATCCAGCCTTTTGGATTTACATGCACAATAATTCCTTTGCGGAAATTCCCCTATGGGAATTGTTTTTCGCTTAAATATCACCATGGGGGAAGCTTTTCTCCATCAGCCATCACTGCTAGCACAATAGTAAAGCAACATTTTTCAGTGGTGCATATCTTTATGTCTTGAGTGCCTTTAACATCAACTGTTAACTTTGTCGGCTTCTCAAAACTCATAGGTACCTCATCCATGCTTCCAATCTGGCTGGGTTCAACACCATCCTGCCCAACAAATAAATTGAACTCTTCCACTTCCACTTGCCAATTTTCTGGTAACTTTTGTCTGGTAGAAGTAATCACTCACACTGTCTACCTATTTCGCTTCATAAAACTGTAACACCAGCAATTGGGGGGGGGGTTTACTTGGAACCGAAATCGCAATTTTATACACGAAAACATTAGATGGAAACAGAAAAAGAATTTTAGTGAAAAAATAAATCTTCTAATCACAACCATTCGCTCATAAATCAAAAATTAAAATAAGTAAAAAGGTGATGCCCACCGAAAAAGCTGCAGTGATATCATTGGAGTCATTTTCCTCCTCCCGTCCTTGACTGCTTGAAGGGTTAAAAACATCAGTTTTTCACTGCTTATAACTTGAGAAATAATTGACGGATCAAAAAATGGAAAAATACGGGTCTTTTTAATTTACAAAGTATCCATTTGGCAATTTAAAAAAATGGTAAACAACCCCATTGCTGCCTTTAAAATTATCAATATTTTTCTCGCAAGCCATTTGCAGTGCTTTACAGCGTTGAAACGCCTCTTCCTTCACTCCTTGGCACACAGACCCAATCCTTCAATTCTTGCTCCAGATGTGGCCAAAACTCCTTTCGTTTCCTTCGAGCCCTATTTGCCCTTGCATGTAGAGCACTCAACTAATTCCTTAGGGACCGACACTCTTGAACACTGGATTCACCTACTGGCCACTGGCCGATTACCATGAATCTCGGTGCAATTCACAATTTCCAACTTTCTCTGCACCGTGTAAGAATTCCTTCTTTTTGGCATTTTTAAACAGGCTTATTATCCAAAAAAGGACTAAAATTTTAAAAATAAGAGCATTATTTATAACGTATTTATTAGGTTCATCAACTACGTGCAATGAAAAAAAATACGGAAATACAGTTACAACTTAAAATAAGCAAAAATTACTAAGGTAACACTGCATTAAATACGACATCAATGGTTTATTGAATATGATTATATTTAGGTCAACACAACTTTAAAAATACCTCACCTGCTTATTGTCACAGAAGAACAACGCTGTACTTTCAGCACCTTTCCCAGTTGTACAGCCAGACTGCAACTCCTCACAAAATCAACGACAGATGCAGATTATGAGTTGTCCTGCCTCTTGCCTGTGAGTCATCTGCAAGCATGAGTCCTCTCCACACTCATTCCCTAAATTCCGATTCCCGCACTGTTTACGCTCGCTTTCTCTCTCCCCCTGCTATAGGCTAGAGGGGTGTGCATCGGACCAATAGGGTGAATAGGGATGACGGAGCTTCTGAGACTCACAGCGTTACATACGATGTATCCATGTAACCTTATCCTGCAGGCACACTCAAAAAAACAACAATTTGACTTCAATCCTGTTTTTGACTCACTGTTTTGCGTAGGCTTTCTATGCGAGGCAGGTGAGAAATTGGATCTTTCTCAAAAACTTGGTATATGTTTAGCACATGGTGATAATGAAATTATTTCTTTAATTTGATTTTTTTTCTTACTGGAAATGAAATTGATACAATAGCTATTACAATATGTTACTTTTTCATCCCTAGCATACTTGCTTTGATTTTTCCTCTGCCTTATTGAAAAAATTCCGAATTTCAATGGTTCCGAGAATATGCATTTGGGTAATCAAGGTTCTTCAGGTGTCCTGTGCGTAATATATGAGTGCGCATTATACTTGAAATTTTGGAGATGTGCGTGGATAACAGCCAAAGGTTGACCTGTGCCTTATGCATGAGTGCGTGTTATGCTTGGGAATTTAGGGCATATCCTTTTTGCGTGAATAGTATACACAAAACATGCTATTTGATCATACAGTCATCAATAATTATCGAGTGTGCATCAACACAAGGTATCGCATGCATTTTTTTGGGAGGCATAATAATTGAAAATGAAACTTTGTTACAATAAATTAACGCCAGCAATGAACTAACTTGATGGCACGCATAATGTTTCCCTGGATGTTATGCAACCCACACGCACTTCAACATAACCCGAGAAATCCTGTTCAGCAAGTCTTCCTCACTACCATGTTCATGATTTCGGTTCCCTACAAAAACGTGCTAACGAGAGTCCACTGCAGTATTTGGGTGTACCTGCAGGTTTAGGGTTTCCCGAGCAAATGTTTTCAGAAACTAGTGCTATGGTCCAGATAGAAGAACCCTCTTAACTGCTGAGCATGTTCAGCAGCCATGTCAATAATATGTCAATGAGCAATACATTCAAATATGAGCTGCTGAGTGTGTTCAGAAGCTCTTTATTTCTTAAAAAGAATTTTCAGTATTTACAAATGCAAGAGGGCTTAGTGTTTAAAATCCAAAAACAGTGATAATTGTAAGAGTAGCAAAATAAAAGAGTTGTCACAATGTCATTTCTCTCAATAATTAGGTGCTCTTTTGTAACACTTTTGATTACTGAGTTGACTTCACGAGAAGGAAAGCACTTATCAAATTATTTTAGAAAAATAAGTAAGGTAAATGCAAATAATACTATCATTATCGGTCACTGGTATCGAGGTATCGGTACAGGTCTACATTTTTAATTATGAATTTTCAAAGTGGCAGCTTTGGTCGAAATGTGTTACAAAACCAGTACTTTTTTATTCTCAGTGCCATAAAAAATAGAAGATCTGTTTCAAAAATTTTCTTTGCTTACACATGTAAATGTAAAATTGTATCCACTAAATTTTGACGTAATCATTGTTCAGATAGTTCTGTTCACTTAATTTGCTAGCAAGCTGCAAACTTGGGAATCCATAATTTTTATTCTGACAGTAAGCACTTGTCTCAGTTTCACTGACACCTTGATGTCCAGTCGACATTGATGAAACAAAAAAAGATTGTGATCAAATGTGTGGCCTGTGGGTGCCCTTTTAATTGTTCATAAACATTTTTTTAACCGTAATATACAAATTTATACATTTTTGCAAGTGATAACAATCTTTTTCAATGCAAGATTTAAACTTTTTACAAGATATCCATCATCAAATCAGCCTACAAGAGGACTGTTTTCCTGTGACAATATTGGTTTGGCCCTCCTCCAAAAGTGTTCTGTAGAGGCAACCAAAATGTGCTAACCAGAATTACTTACATTCACTGCCACTCAGAAATGAATGTGCAAATGAGAAAACGTTATGTCAAGGAGAGTACTATAACATGAGTCCACTAATAAGTACGCTACACAGGAAAAATAAACATAGTCTCATCTGTAAGATGGAATCAGCATTGAATTGGCCAAAAGTGAGCAAGTTGCAGGCACCTCCATGGAAATAGGAGATCCCTCCGTGGTCCACAGCAAGCAGCCTCCCTCAATGTGGACAACACGGCTCCTGCTACGATGATGCAGCTGGTCCCCTCCTCAATTCAGGGTAGATATCTGTAAGGGAAGACTGCATAAGGAACACTGCACCACTTCACACACACACAACCATGCTCTACACAAACAAAGTTTTACTTCATGACAATGGCATCACTTTAGATTGAATCACAACTCGCTTTCCAACATTTCAATGCAAATGCCTCCATTAATTTTCAACGCCCATGTCACTGTCTTTTTCAGAAACTTTCACCATCTATGAGCACAAGTCAGTGTCATTAGCACCTGCATCACAAAACTCCTTGTGTAGTGTAAAAGTACTCATAAATAGGTCTACGGATGTGCGATTACTGCCTGAGAATACTCAAACACCTCGAATACTACTACGTATTTGATATTCGAGATCTCGGATAATTAGGTAAAAGGAAGAGTTTTACTACCAGACACCATTCGGCACCCATACAGCACTATTATGTATTGATGTGTTGATGTACTACATGTATGGATGTTGATGGACTACATCGTATGCACAGCAAGAGGACAGAGGCAATACAAGGATGTTGATGGACTTCACCGTGTTATTGATGGTAGAAAGACAAGAGTTTCAACAATTGGAATTCCAACGAAACTATTGCCTTCTCACCATGAATCATTCACCAAAACTCTTCTCCACCAGTAAGGATTATGTGACTCCAGGATGAGACACAGGGCAGAACATGCCCATGGACCATCAAGATCGTCATGCGTGGTGAAGAGCCACATCCTCCCTTAGGTCCTCCTGGTATTCCTGAACATGACGGATCTAGAACTGGCTCGTCGATAAAAAGCTCCCATCACCAGGGTGCGTCTCTGTGCCAAGGATGCCCGCATCTGCGGGGTGGAGGGTAAGAAGTCACTGACAGAGAGACTCAACCAACCTCCCAAGGCCCACCTTCAAAGAGGCACCGAGCCTGGGCTCCCCCATGGGGGTAGAGTCTGACTCGGGAGCCCACGTGGGTGGGGGCCTAAGGGAAGGCTCCATATCCCCTCGAAGAGAGGGAGGAGGAAGAAGATGTGGGCAGGGCCAAACCATGGCTGGCATAGCCATGCTTCTGACCAATCTACAACACAGTATGGCTGCCTCAGGGGTCATGCAAAGGATACTCTCTGAAGGTATGGTCAAAATAGCTCCGATTCAGGAGCCCTGGGCTTTCCAGGGACGAGTCAGGGGCCAGAATATGACAATGGGAAAACTATTTTAACGTACCAATCATGATAGGCTTAGTTCTTGTACCAATGTGAATGGGATAAGTGCTTTGCATTTACCGAAATTTACCACTAGGGATCAGACAGCAGTTCTGCTGATCTTGGGGTACGGAGAGAACAGGAGGATGGTCATCTACCTGCTCTTCCTACCTGCCATACGATGCATCGGCTCCTCCACCATCAAATGAGATGGAGAGGCTGGTGAGTCACTGTAAGACCAACAAGTGGGATCTTCTTATCGGTTGTGATGCTAACGCGCATCACATTGTGTGGGAGAGTGGAAGCACCAACGGTAGGGGAGAGGCACTGTTAGAGTATCTTATGCCTACAGAGTTACATATACTCAACATAGGATCACTACCTTCCTTTGTAGACAGTGTTAGGCAGTAGGTGATACATATCACACTGTGCAACAGTTCTCTGCTGCTTAGGATTGACGAGTGGAGGGTGTCAGGGGAGATAACTATGTCAGACCACAGACACATTCTCTTCACTCTCTTAGAATATACCTGTAGGGAACTAACATATAGGAACCCCTGGACTACGAACTGGGAACTATATTGTGCCCCCTAGAAGGGGCACCTCAGTGCAAGTTTAGAAATGTGGATGAGATCGATGCTGCTGTTGACTATGTACATGGAAGTATCATCACATCCTATGAAAACAGCTGCTCCTCAAAGACCTGGAAGGGTGTAAATTACCCTGGGGGGAGCAAAATTAAACGGTCTCCGCAAAGAGACCAGGAAACTCTTTATGGCACATTTTTATCATGCTTTATTGCATACTTTATTTTTATCAGGGTAATGTTCTGCACTCATACATACTCATTTTAACCCATAACAACAAACCTTAAAATTAATCAAAAAGAAAGTCTGAGACTACACCATCACCAGCATTTTTAGGAAACTTTCTTCGAAAACAGTTTGGTTGAGTTATTTATGAAATGGTAGTAGTAGTCATTCTCGTTATAATAAGTTGTTGACTAAATGTTCATTGCATAAAATGCAGTCATCCATTACATGTAAATTCGCCAAATAATTTGCAATAATATGAACCGTAAAGTATATTGAACTCAAAACAAAAAAAATTGCATTTCATTTCTTTACATGGGCATAGCTGCAGTCATTTGTCTTGCTCTCTTTTATTTCACAAGAGAACCACGAGAAGTTTGAGGCAGCGTGAGTCATAGGTTTTCGTGTGTATATATTCAGAAGTCCAGTTAACGATAATTTTCTATAACGTGGGAATTGAGAGGCTCAATCTAGCACCTTCGGATATAACAAGCGCTCGCGATAGCGAGTGATTTCTCAGCCATTGGGGGCACTTGTTTTACCAAGCTTCCACGGTAGTTACAAAATAAAGTGAAACTAATTTCTAGAGAATTTAAGTGTGACTTTTCTACTTACCTTCATTGCAGGAGAGCAGTTGACTGATAACTTTGCAATGCATCTCAAAGTATAGGAAATTAAATGAGTGGGACTTAAGTTTCTGAAATTTGTTTTAATATATATAATTTATAATGTATAGTGTCTCTGTCAATGAACATCTAGTCCACCCAAAAATACAGCCTGTATAGAATCACTTTATTTTCTTTTTAGTAATACCATCATTAGGTGTTTCAATGGCACAGTGAAAACTCCAGGGTACAATTAAATCTAGAATGAAACAATTTAGCAGCAATAAGCTAAATTTAGGTCTGAACTGTATTGAGTGACAGGGTGAGAAGATCTTGTTAAAGGTTTCCCTTTTAATAACTCCTCATTCTCTGAGTTAAATCTCCATTTATTCCTCCCATTCTTTTCTACAGAGTCAACAACTACACATTGCCGTAATATTCAAATCTCCCTCCCTTAGTAACGTCGACTCAGAGGACAAATGAATATCGAATAGCACAAGAACTCTTGAAATGCTATGACATATACCAACAGATCTCAAATCTCAACATCTGGTAAACTGCAGTTTAGGAGAACATAGTGGGTCAAAGTGTCATAAAGCAAGCTACACTCTGCTAGTGAATCTCATAAATATTGAAATATATATGAAGTGCATCACAAAACCACATGTTATCACACAGGAGTGCCATAAGTTCGGACCTTCTTTTAAATACTTGTGAATGCCATAAAATTAAATGAACTGTATTCAGCCTTTAAATTTGAATACTCATGTATTAAGATTAGGTTTTCAAAATTCTGTTAGTTGCAGCCTAAATGGTGTGTATTGGCAGGCTCTTCAGGAATACCTGTGTGCTGTAACGTATCAAAATTTAGCCATGGCATGCTGGGGAGTTGGAGAGCCGCCATGTTGGTTTTTGTACAGAATATTTATACGGAGACATAGGGAAATATGGCGTCGGCCTCGACAATGGCCAATTTGTCATTGAGCCTGGTGATTCAGGTCATTCGGGAGTTGCATTCCCAAGAATAGAAATTGTCTCGCAGGCTATTGTTGAACTCGCGGCAGGTTACGGAGGGAGACTAATTATGGCCGGGCGTTAACAATTAAGAAGTGCCGATATAAAGAGGGACGAAGAGCGAGAGGGCTGCTGCTGCTGGGCTTCGAGGCGGCTAGTCGAGGAGTCGAACGAAGGTGAAGGCTGATAGTCCAAGAAGAGGGAAGTGTCTTCTAGGCGAGTCTGATAGTCCAAGAACAGTGAAGGGGCGTCTAGCTTCGAGTCTGATGGTCTGACAACAGTGAAGTGGAAAGTGGCGTGGCGGAGAAGCCAGCATTAACCTAGGAGACGGGGATCGCCTCAGCTAGAAACTCCAGATAAACTAAAGGGATAAAGCGGTCCACTCCCCACTATTATGTAGGTACTTATTTTTAATAGGGTACTGGCTATATTTTATGTGAAAGTGAAAAGTGAAATGGCTCGTGAAGTGATCTATGGCCTGTAAAAATTGAGCCTGAAGATACCAAGAGTGAAAGTGATATGTTGTGAGGGTAATTTATTATGATAAATGTCTATATTAATTTGTGTTGTGTGTGGAGATAAATTAAATTGAAAAGAAATAAATTACATTTATGGCGCCCAACGCTTGAGCACGATAAAATATTAGACGTACGGGGTTGTGTGATAGGCTACGTTTAATAGATACCACGAGGAGAACCTGAGAGGTGCAGAGTAGGAAGTGTTCACGTTAGAGAACGCGAGAGAATTAGACATCGGGAGAATTACTACAGATTAAGTGTTAGTAGTAACGGTGTAATTGTATAAGATGTTTCGGGCAAGGAAAAGTCTGTTCGAGTTGAAGAAGGCCGAGGTGCAGGAGGAATTGAAGAAACTAGGGTTAGGCACCGAAGGAGTTAAAAATGAATTGGTCGGTAGGCTTAGATCTGCTCTCGAGGAACAGGGAGTAGACATTGAATCTCACAAATTCGAAGTCGAAGACAGGACTCCAACAACGATGGATTTATGGGCTTGGTTGAAGGAAGAGAAAATCAAGGAGAAAAGGGAACGAGAAGAAGAGAGAAGACGGAGAGAAGAAAGAAGGCAGAAGGAGCAGGCGGAGCTGTTAAGAACAATCTTGAGGGAGCAGGCGGAACAGCTGAAAGGAGCAGAAGTTAGGATGAATACGCGGATAGAAAAGGAAAAAGCAGAAAGGCGCGCAGAGATAGAGGCTGTCCGCGAGGAGGCGAATAATAATGTCCAAAGTATAGCGGCGGAAACACGGAAGGATTTATATAATGTCAAGGAAAGGCTAAAGGATTATGAAAGCTTGGCGATAGAAACGCGTGAGGAAGTGAGGAATATCACTGAAAAGATGCAGCTGCTGACCGCAGAAAAATTGAAGGAAGAGTCGGAACTGCCAGGAAAAGTACGAATAATAGCGCAGAATGAAGCGGAAAAGATAAGGCTGCAGTGTTCGCGAAACTCAACCGCAATTCAATCACCGGGAGTGATGATGAAGATTCCATATTTTGACGGTAGGAGAGGAGCTAGGCCTATGCGATACATCAGTGAGCTGGAGGAATACCAAGCCATGTACCAATTATCCTCCAACGAAATGCTGAAAATCGTAAGACAAGGTCTGACGGGATCTGCAGGCGAATGGTTTACCGCTATCTCACATCTACTAGAAGACGTAGAGCAGTTCACACAGCTGTTTATGATGCAGTATTGGGGGCGTGAGCAGCAGATGGAGGTTCGGAGGACGCTAGATTCCGGCCGGTACGTTGAACGAGGGAATATCAGCCGAGTGGAATACGCAACATCCCGAATAAGCACTGCTAAGGAACTAAGGCCACCGATGGAGGACGAGGAAATAATCTATAGGTTGGAGCATCATTATGGTCCGGAGGTCAACACGGCAATCATATCGCAGCAAATAAACACCATTCCTAGATTGTTGTCATTGCTCAGCCGATACGATAGGGTGGTGCCGCAGCCGATACAGGAGACGAAGGAAGAGAGCCGAAGAAGATGGACAGGAACCGAGGAAAGGAGAATTGATTCTAGAGGCCGTGGATACAACCCACCACCTCAGAATCAAAATGGTAATAGATATCAACCTAATCCATCCGGCAAGCAGAGGCAGACATCTCCGGTGAGACGGTACAGCAGCCGAGAACAAATGGATGGACGGAGTTACGAAGAAAGACCACCCAGGGAGAATGCAAACATCCACAGGATGATTGTGGAAAACTCCGGGAGTAGTGAAGAAAGGCATGAAGAGCAGGGAAACGCGAAGGGGCAAGTCGTGCAAGCAGTCCCGACACGACATTAGCCAGAGAAATGGGGACCGAAGAAAGCAATGGAGGAGACAGGAGCAAATACGACAAGGAAGTCAGGAATATATTATGCATACCCGAAGATTTGACCGAAGAAGAAAAGGAACACGGATCGCACGAAGAAAACAAGTGTCCGGAAATTGTAGTGGAAATAGGGGGGCGGAAGTTTAAGGCACTAGTGGACACCGGTTCAGAAATCACATGTCTGAATGAGAACACATTTAAGGAGAATCCAGAGGTATTCAAAGGTGTATTAGAGGTACCAATACGGGGAATTCAGGTGATCGGAGCAATAGGTAGGAGGAGCGGGAGAATTAGTAAACAAATCTTTCCCACAATAAACATAGGGAAGATTGATGTAGTAATTAATTGCACCATCATACCTAATCTAGTGAAGCCGTTAATATTGGGCACGGATACATTAGAGATGCTGAAAGCGGAGATTAATTATAATGAAAGCACCATAATCCTGAGGCAAGGGCGGAAGATGGAAGAAAGAAGATTCGGAATGCCTACGGAGTCGTCACAGAAGCTAATAATGGCAATTAGACAGGGGCTGTATGAGGAGAGAGAAGATACAGTTTCCATGGAGGAAATCCACAACAGCATGAGAAGCATCAGCGATTTACAGGAGAAGGAGTTTAGAGAATTAGCGGGTATTATTTATAAGGAGAAGGAGATTTTCAGAAATACGCCCGGAAAAATAAAGGGGTATTATTATAAGGTGGAGATAAAAGGTGACGAGGAGTTCCACGGGAAAAGTTACAATGTACCGCTAAATTACCGTGCGAAGGCACGCCACGCTATTAATCAGCTGTTGGAGCAGGGACTCATAGAAAAGAGTACATCACGATATGTATCACCCCTGATATGTTTACCGAAGCAGGATGGCTCAATAAGGCTATGTCTGGATGCAAGGGCGGTGAATAAGATGATGAAGCCGGATTACGCTACTTCAAGAACGCCTAAAGAAATATTTCAAGATTGTGCTAACGTAAAATACATGACATCTTTAGATCTCACGCAAAGCTTCTACCAAATTCAACTACCTCGAGATTCTCGGAAGTATTGTGCAGTTTACTTTGGAGGAATTATATACCAATTTACAAGGGTGCCGTTTGGCTGTGCAATTAGCAGTAACGCATTAGTCAGAGCACTTGATTACGTACGTGGAAAGGAAGTAAAGAAGTGTTATCTCAATTTTGAAGACGACTTACCTTGTCTGATGGCAGACAGCACCCAAGAAAAGGAAGATATTCCAGGGTTAGTTGAAAGATTTCGGCGTAGAATCATAACAAAGGGGCAGAAAGGAAGGGTGCTACGCTCAAGTAAAACACAACACAAGGGAAGAACTTCGAGATAGGAGATCGAGTTCTATTACGCACTAATCCTTCATCTGATAAGGAGAAGAAGATTTACCAAGGTTTCATGCCACTATATGAGGGACCATTTATAATTGCTGAATCACGGGGAAGGGCCACTTTCGTGCTAAAAAACATGGAAACAGGAACGGAACGAGGAACTTTCCATGTATCCCACATGAAACCATACGTAGAAATCACTGCACTCACAACAACACCCACAGGAAACCAACTTCACACAGAACATCGCGCAAGCACAGTTGAGAGAGGACTGAGAACGTAAGAAAATAAGAGCCGACTCATGCGATTTTCTAGTTACATTGTGAGCAAGCGTCGGCAGACACAGATTTACCGCGCCATTTGTACACATTTTATCGCAAGATCGCAGAGGTGTAACAAAGTAAGGGCTTGTGATTAAAACTTTGTATTTGTGCGGTGAGGGAGTGGATCTACGGTTACTAAATTGGTGTTTAAGTGAAGTCAGCTGGGTGAATGAACATTTGGACTCAATATGATGAGGCTGACAGTTACAATGTAAAACTTTAAAGGTGAAGGAGATTTTATGTTTGATGTGTAGCAAAGTGTGATTCCTTTGATTACCAGAAACTATTTTATTGATGGTTATGCACAATATGTATATTTGGAAATTACATATGACCCAATGTTTTATGTAAAATGTATAACTTATTTTAAAGATGTTAAATTTGAAGAGGGCATATGGCATTCGTTTTGAATATTTGTATGTTATGTTTTAAAGGTAAAGTTGATGTTTTAAAGAAGGGTATAATTGCATTTATTGTATTTTATGAATGTATGTAAACATAGTGGATGTGGACCAATTTCAGGGTAGAACGATCTTTAGAGGCGCCGGGGCGACGCTTTATTTTAATTAGAGGCTTCGAAAGAAAATCTTATAGGATATAATATTTGCTTTCGACGGGGCAGATGTAACGTATCAAAATTTAGCCATGGCATGCTGGGGAGTTGGAGAGCCGCCATGTTGGTTTTTGTACAGAATATTTATACGGAGACATAGGGAAATATGGCGTCGGCCTCGACAATGGCCAATTTGTCATTGAGCCTGGTGATTCAGGTCATTCGGGAGTTGCATTCCCAAGAATAGAAATTGTCTCGCAGGCTATTGTTGAACTCGCGGCAGGTTACGGAGGGAGACTAATTATGGCCGGGCGTTAACAATTAAGAAGTGCCGATATAAAGAGGGACGAAGAGCGAGAGGGCTGCTGCTGCTGGGCTTCGAGGCGGCTAGTCGAGGAGTCGAACGAAGGTGAAGGCTGATAGTCCAAGAAGAGGGAAGTGTCTTCTAGGCGAGTCTGATAGTCCAAGAACAGTGAAGGGGCGTCTAGCTTCGAGTCTGATGGTCTGACAACAGTGAAGTGGAAAGTGGCGTGGCGGAGAAGCCAGCATTAACCTAGGAGACGGGGATCGCCTCAGCTAGAAACTCCAGATAAACTAAAGGGATAAAGCGGTCCACTCCCCACTATTATGTAGGTACTTATTTTTAAGAGGGTACTGGCTATATTTTATGTGAAAGTGAAAAGTGAAATGGCTCGTGAAGTGATCTATGGCCTGTAAAAATTGAGCCTGAAGATACCAAGAGTGAAAGTGATATGTTGTGAGGGTAATTTATTATGATAAATGTCTATATTAATTTGTGTTGTGTGTGGAGATAAATTAAATTGAAAAGAAATAAATTACAGTGCATCTGTGCTATTCATCACAATGTATCTCTTCTTCATTGCTGTTCCATGGAGGTGACATATAATGACTTGATTGAGTACATGGTTTGTTCTTAGGATAACAGAGACTGTATTTTGAGACATTGCATAGAATGTTCATCTAATAAAAACTTTAAAAAACTACAAAATAAATCTGAAGGATAGGACCCTGAAGATGAAATAATATATAGTGCATGCACTGATGGACCTCAACAGGTTAAATTAACTATGTCACTAGATGAATGTATATATACTCTATTGGACACTCTTGTAAAACTTCTCCCACATTCTTTTATAGCCAAATCGCAGCCAAAATATCTCAAAGGACTGAAGAGTAACCTCCAGCCAAATGAAGCCATTGTTATACCAGATTTCAGTGAAAACTATTCTTATGTGATACAAAATGAGGTACAAGGTTATCACTGGACTCAAGACAGCTCTTCCCTTCATCCAGTGGTAACTTACACTCATAAACAGCCACTAGAAGACCTTGTTGTATCAATTACGTGTGTTTCTTTCAGATGACATGGAACACGATGTAGCTTTTGTGCTTGGAACACAAAATATAATCAGTCACTCTTTAAGGGACAAATTTCCTCAGGTGATAAGAGTGCACTATTTCAGTGATGGTTGTGCTGGAAGATACAACAACTGCAAAAACTTTTAAAAGCTCTGCCAACACCAGGTGGACTTCAATTTAAAACCATGTTGGTTATGCTTTGCGATCAGTCATGGGAAATCTCCATGTGATGGAATTGGTGGAGCAGTAAAAAGAAGCATCTTTAGAGAATGCCTCCAACGTAAACCTGTTAACAAAATCAATTCTAATGAAAAGGTTTTCATGTTCTGCAAATCCAGAGAGGAGAAAATATCCTTCTTCATTACAACAAAAGAACCGTTATCGTAAATTTGACAAAAGCTAAAAACCCATTGGTCAGAAGCCAAGACTATTCCAGGTACACATAGTTTTCATTGTTTCATTCCAACATCTTAAATTGTCGTTGCTACAAAGAGAATATATTTTGATATAGTTTTCCGTTCAGTTCACAGCTTCTCAGGAAAGACAATGTGAGAAGTAAGCATGGCACAAATTATCACAAATTGTTATGTGGCCTGTTTTCATTACAATCGCTGTTTTTTTGGGTTAGCCATGTCGAAACATTTTGATGAATGTGACGTGAGAATATAATTTATGTGTCCTTATGAAATCGTAAATGAATCCACTTTGTAAAATTCCACAGATTTATTAACACCAACCTA
Source organism: Platycnemis pennipes (assembly GCA_933228895.1). Lineage (NCBI taxonomy): Eukaryota > Metazoa > Arthropoda > Insecta > Odonata > Platycnemididae > Platycnemis > Platycnemis pennipes. The sequence continues at coordinate 121,410,803 of OW121855.1, read as the reverse complement.
GGTTTCGACTTACACAGTCATTATCAAGAACCTTGATAATGTCTGTGTACTGTGTAAGTCGAAACCAAATGACTGTGTACTGTGTAAGTCGAAACCGAATGACTGTGTACTTTGTAAGTCGAAACCTAGGTCAGTGTTAATAAATCTGTGGAATTTTACAAAGTGAATTCATTTACCTTATCAATATGTGGTTCCACGAAGTCAAGCCCAGCAATTTGTTTTACATCCTTATAAACCTGCAACATCATTATACTGGCATCAATAGAAAGAAGATTTTAGTTATGCTACTCTGACTAATATTATTTGTAATTGAAAGCTCCTACTACAACAGGATCCGAAAGAGTGTATAACTTCTCAAAAAGGACATAAAATGCATGAACCAATGGTTTTCAAATTTACAAGGAAGACTAGAAGTGAAGGTTGAAACAAAAGAAAACAAGTTCTCTCAAAGATATAATCAAAGACTGCATTAAGTAGTGTTGAACCAAACATCTATCATCATGCATAGTGAGTTTGAAAAGTGGTTCTTTACGGGCTGTATTCTAATGTGTGGACTAGATGTTCTTCGACAGAGACACTATACATTTTAAATTATATTTATTAAAACAAATTTCAGACACTTAAGTCCCACTCATTTAATTTCCTATACTTCCAGATGTGTTGCAAAGTTACCAGTCAACTGCTCTCCTGCAACGAAGGTAAGTAGAAAAATCACACTTAAATTCTCTAGAAATTAGTTTCACTTTATTTTGTAACTACAGTAGAAGCCCGGTATAGTGAGTACGGCTTATTGCGAGAATCGCGTTATAGCGAGTGATTGTCTTTGTACCGCCAAAAGGCCTATGTTTTACATGTAAAATAAAGCGGATATAGCGAGGCCAAAAAGTTCCTTCCACGGTATACGCTCGGTATTACGACAGATATCTCTCGAGGGCGATGTACTGCCTAGCAAAATAATCCATTGTTTTGTATTATCTGCTAATTAAATTAAAAATACAAGATGTGTGCCATATCTACAACACCTAAAGCCAGTTATATCCAAACATTAGCGATTTACGGCCTTCAGTACGCTCTGCGCGCTCCCATTTTATGTTGTTTTGTTAGGCACAGTCATCAGTGGGAGGGGAGTGGGCATACGACCAGCAAGATGAGAGTAGGAGAGGGAGTTAGGTCTAGGCATGGACGATATTGGTAATTCAATATCGGGATACGATAATTTTATCATATTGTAAGGTGGCGATAACAATAACTCATATTGTGACAATAAATGTCGTCTTATCATGCCCTGCTATTATATCGGGGCACGATAAGATATCGCGGTACGATAAATATCGCGAAAATATCATGATATCGCATCCCGCTAAAATATCACGATATCGCGCCCCGATAAAATATCACGATATCGCGCCCCGATAAAATATCACGATATATTATCACGATAACTATCGCGAGAAAAGATCGTGATATTGCGCTCGTTCAAATGTAGCGTAATCGCACCCAATGAATTATCGTGATACTGCACTGGTTAATCGTGTCCGAAAAAGACAGCCGTTGAGTTGGCCTTCGCTTAAGCTGGAGCAAGTACGTTTGAAAACTTACTATTCTGCTATCTGCTAATTAAAATTCTCAGCAGTTCTCTCACACTCTCTCTTTCAATTTCAGTGGTCTGATAGTTGACGTACTTGCGTGGACAGATAGGTGACGTACTTGCTCCTGCTTAAGCGAAGGCCAACCCAATGGCTGTCTCTTTCCAACACAGTTAACCGGTTCAATATCACGATAATTCATCGGGTGCAATTACGCGATATTTGAATGAGTGCGATATCACATTCTTTTATTGTGATAATTTATCGGGATACGATATCGTGATATTTTATCGCGACGCGATATCATGGTATTTTAACGTGATATTTATCGTTTCCCGATATCTTATCATGCCACAATAAAATATCGGGGCACAATAAGACGATATTTATTGAGCAACGATATATCATCAATTTTAAAAACTCAAAATCAACTGATGGACGTACTGGTTAACATTCGAAAACTCGACAAAGCTGATATTATCGTCATGACATATTCGCAAAATTATCCAAAAACTTCCACATTATACCTAATATTTTAATTCCGACTAGTTATGCTGTCTTTACAGCTTTCTACGGCGATCGAAAAATAGAAGAACTGGAAGAAAAACACCGAAACTAGGGGAATTAATGTTTTATATAATGGAAATGTCCTGTTTCATTCATGAAATATGTTGATATTCTACCAGATTGTGCCTGAAATGACCTTTTTGCTGTTTACCTTCATCAAATACCACGGAAACAAAAGAAAAACTGTAAATACGAACAACTATGAGAATTAGGTGGGTTTTTTCAACACCTTCGGATATAACGAGCGCTCGATTTAGCGAGTGATTACCGAGGGATTATGAGCACTCGTTATACAGAGATTCCGCTGTATTTAGTAATCAAACTGGACATGTTTCCAAAAATTCTACAGGACAATTCTTCTTACTAATTTATCATGAATATCTGATAAACATATTTAAGACAACTACTGATTTTTACTTTTAACTAATTGTATGTATAAATAATTGTAGGCTTGAAACTGATTATCAGAAAATTGAAATGCAGATTTTTTTATATATAAGATTTTTTATCTCAGAAAGCATACGAAAATCCACGAGTTTTATTTTCAGAGGTGGTGGGAAATATCTTCAGGATTATGAGAAAAAAATAGTTTTGTTTTATAAACACACTGTGTTTGGTAGATATTAACTTTTTTATACAACCATGTTTTGAGAATTTATAATACAGTTGAGCATCTTTAATCCGGCACGGTCAGGACCGAAGTGATGCCGGATTAGGGATTTTGCCGGAATATGGGTCATGCATGGCAACTGGTCTATTTCTGACGTCCGGGGTGTTTTCATTGCAAGGAGTTAATTATTTATAACAAAATATATTCGTTTGCCATTTACTGAACATTATTGTAAAAAGAGTTACTGAGAATAATCAGAAAGAAATGGTTTCTTAATACTTACACAAAGTTATTATTTAAAATTATCGAAGTTGCGGAGTGAGTGAAAATAACGGAATCTAAGCATTGTGCATATCACTGCACATGTAAAAGTTTCATATTGTTATTGGAAAAGGGTATAAAAATTGATATTTCGTATGCTGTGCTTTGCATAACATAATTTCCTACCGCGCTCGATTTCTTATCAGCTGACTCAGCACGATGCCAACGCGTGAGTGTCGTGTCACTACGTCGCCGTGGGCGACCGGACTGGATTATTCTTTAAAGACCATCATCAAGAGTAGTCTTCCTTCAACAATTTCAGGCCGATCATCGTCATCCCCACTCGGATTTACTGTTATTAATTACCATTTGAATGATTTCATCATCTATGATATGTTGTGTGGTGAGAATATCGTGGCCGCTAACTATCCTTTCGTCTAAAATTACCAATTCCATTTCCTTTAAATCAGGGTTATGAATAATGTTTGCAAACTCCATCATCATATTTTTATCCTCAGAAACATGAAATTTTTTAAATCCCCAATTATTTCGTCTATATCAAACCTTAAAGCAGTCCACAATTTAAACCACGCGTGTTTTTAGAATGGACGGTGAAATGCTATTGCCTGCACGTGAAATTTCCCGAATCACATCTTTTGGATTGATCACGACTATTTCTAAAAGAGTTTATCCTGCTCCATTAGCATTTGGCCAGAAATACTAACTAAGCCCTTCATTTTGACACAATCGAAACCAGGCTATCTAAATCAGCACTTAAATCTTCTTTCATAGTTTTTCTCCCTATTATCTACTTCTTCGTGTCACTTTAACAGTAAAATTTTGATGATTTTTCTCTTTCAGCTTCTTAATGTGTTATATTGTTGAAGATCCCACGTAGTATGTTTCAGTCAAACGCTTTACTGATGCAACGGCGTCAAGCTTTTTCACAACTTGCACTTTTTCTGCGATGGTTAACGTTTTGTGCTGTTGCCATATGGATGAGAAACGTTTTGCGTGAAATATTAGAATATAACCAATAATTTTATCATATTACGTCTAGTGGTCAATCAAAAATGCGCACGCCATAGAAAGAGGCCGATCGGTAAATTAGTCGTATTCCATCTCGGCGATGTCGTCAAATTTATATGTTTACTTCAAGTTTCAGAATAATTCCGGTGTAGGCGAAGTACCAGAAATTAATATGTTTAAATTATTCTGATTCTCGAAATGGGAAAATTAACGTTAAGAATGGTATCTCGGTATTAATATAAGAATAATATCTCGGCAGGTTATGAAGCAATGTTCCGGTTAAAAACATTTCGGCATTTTCCAGTACCAGGTAGTTGGTCATGGCCAAATTGCCGGATTATGGGTGTTCCCGGATTAGGGGTTCCCGGATTAAGGGTGCTCAACTGTACCTTTGAAAATATAACTCAATATTTTCCTGGACACTTCGTTGCTTCTTTGATAAAACTGCAAAATTTTTACAATAATTGAGTGATAAATAAGAAGCATACAATTTTTTCCCCTCTGGAGGTACAAGTGCCCGCGGAGTCCTCAAGAGTGGAAAAACTGCAGTTTCACTCACACTTTAAATGGCTGTAAAAACAAAACAAATTGAGATGGAGGAGAAAAACTTTGGATTCTTTCACATCTGCATGGAAACATAAATCATGCCAAGTTTCAACAAAATCTGAGTCGGTGGGTGTCAAAACTTCTTTTTTCTGGATGAATTAACATGAAATGACACTATTATTACATTTGGACATGCACATATTAGATGGGATACAAGATGTATGATTATTACGAGGCGAATTACATATATTCTTCCTTTCCTCTATTTTACACTTTCCTCGAATTTGCACTTTTTTCCCTTCAAAAAGCGTAAAATAGAGGGTTCACTGTATTAAGAGGTCACACAATGTACCTCTTCTTCCAAATCGTATCTTCACAAATTGCTATTGAATGTCACACAAGAGTTTCTAACAACTCATGCCTCTACCCTGCTATCACTACGAGCTATTGTTACTACTTTCCATTGAGAATATGCTGAGACCCCTCAGTTTGATAAGCTATCACTTCCAAAAGAGGAAACCAATTTTAATGCAGTCAAATGTAGCTCCTAGAATGTTCATTTCGACATTTATTCATGTAAATAAATATTTTTTGTCACCTTAAATAAACTGTCACTAAATTTTATTTGGAATAAGTATTTTGTGAATTAAAATTCAATGACCTTCTTGTTCTTCGATTGGCTGCCATCATATAAAATTGAATTTTCAACTAAATAAAGCCAAATCTTTTTCAAAATTTGAAGAGCACAACTTCCATTTATTTCAAAACTTACAGAAGTTGTTGTGAAATTGGTAATATCCTACTACGAAACTGAAGATTTTACAGAACTTGAGTGGTACCATTGCGATCACAAGGTTGTCCGCATGAAGAGTACAAAGAAGTAGAGAAATAATGATTACCAGTACTACCCAACTGCATTAAAATTGCTTTTCTTCTTAGGAAGAGATGGCTTCTCAAACTAAGGGGTCTCAACGTACTACACTGACAGTAGATACTTACAGAATTGTGGATTAATGACGCCCATCATGTTTACCTTGACATAGTAATACCATAGCTCATTCTGTCAGATCAGAGATCAATACTGCCCAGTTTAATCATTTCCAAAAGTTTTTAATTTACTTGAACTTTGATGAGCTTAATTCATGACTGGGCAGAACTTGAAGGTGTATCAACACGTTCCGGTCACCTATAATTGCTTATTAAAGTTTATGCGTTCAACAGTCCATCATAGGTAGTGCAGTTATGATGTTATACATTTGACATTTTTTGATCAGAATTACATGTTTTGAATTAACCAAGTGGTAGCTTCTTCCTTCGCCACTGCAACAAATAAATCATCAAAATAACACTTAATATATATTAATTGCAATTCTAGGATTCAAGGTACTCGAATATTTGAGTTATGATCAAGATTCAAATTTGAGAAACCTGCTATTCCTCTCATCTCCGATTTGCACATCTCTCGTCAAACCTCTGCATAAGTATCAGGTGCACATGCATCAAATCACAGCAAGGAAACTCTTCCACATCTTTCGTGCAGGCTTTTCAAATGACGCACACACTTCCCAGTGCTTCCCTAATCACACGGCACGCACCTGACAGCTTCTTCAGGTTCCTCCACACCTTCCCCTGCGCCTCCGCCCGCACCTCACCACAGCGCCCCCTCATCCTCCTCACCCTGATCATTTCCTCCCGCGCTCCCTGGCAGAAGGCGCAGCGTGAGACGCAAGCCCCTGCCATGGCACCAGGCAGGAAATAGCCGGGGCACGAAGCAGCCCTGAAATAAAGCAATGAGAACGTTTGAAAGGAGCAGAGACACACTGAAATGCAAAGACCTGAGGGCGCAGTGTCTCCAAATGTCGAATGAATGAAGGAATGGGTGCAGTGGCAGTGCAAATGGAATCCACAGAGGGATCCACACTTAAGTCACACTCAACCTGAAGCAGGGTGGTCAAATAAAGACAATGCCATCAAATACACAGCCAATGCCTTCAATGAAACGTCAAGGTGCCATTAAATTTACATTCAACTTTTACTCCAATACAAATCCTTCCAATTTCAAAAGCATGCTACTATAACTCGTTTACTCAACTGCTTTCAATAAATTATATTTAAAATTTATGACACTGCCATCTCACCTAATGTTATTCATTTACTTGTTTTAATGTGTACCATATTCCTCTGAATATAGTCCTCCCAGCCCCAATTTTTGATGTTTCAGTTTTAAATTTTTTTTACAAAACAGGAGTGCTCATAATTTTCTCAGGATGAAGTAATTAGGATGCCTACTATCTATTGCGAAATTTCAATCACCCGCAAGTTTGAAGGCCAATATCTCAAAGATGGTTTATGCAATTTTGAAGTAATACATCAAATTAATGCTTGTTTATTTCTGCCCTAAATGATGGTATTAAAATATATATTACAATTTTTATTTACTGAGGCATGTGTTTAAGAACAGATTTTTAGCAATTTTTTGGGTATCAGATGGATCTATCGAATTTGGGCTATCATAAGAACAACGTGAATTGAGATATCAAACTTTCATTTTCACGTTGTAGCTAAGGGCTTTGTTAATAGTCACACGAAGTTTCATACTATTAAGTTCATCAGATTTTTGTTATTGATGAAGTTGTCAGACTCAACAATCTGGCTGCTCACTGAAGAAGTAACCCATGCAGATCCTACGTGAAATAAAAAACTCTAATAAATATCAGTATTTAACTCTGACCAAAGCTAACAAAGGCAACAGCATGTAAACGCTGACGACTACGTGAAAAAGTGAAATAATTTTTTTAATGAAAGCTATCAGTTCATACTTTTAAAGAAAAACCTAATAGCAGGCTTCCAAAGGGATGTAAAATCCACCTTAAGTGGACTCTCCGATTTATTTTTTGAACGCAAGAAATGGAGCCTAACAAATATGAATCCCTTATCCCCCAGGCTATTCGGTCTGCCGAAAACCTTCAAAACCAGAATCCCGATTCACCCTTTAATTGCTCCCCACACAGTACGATGTCACCTTCTGACCTCAAAATTAAATGTACTCTTTCACAATTTTACTAATTTCAAACCAAAGTGTGGTGTGAAGAATTCAATAGAACTAGCTAACAAGCTGAAGTCAAACCCCCCACCCAACGGAAAACTAGTTTCGTTTGATGTGAAAAATTTGTTTCCTTCTGTTCCCAAAGAAATGGACAGATTCATGTATTTATGCATTATTCAAAATTATTTTATGTTTAATGCTTCCTTTTATGCACAATCCCAAGGATTAGCCATGGGTTCACCACTGTCACCAGTCCTAGCCGATGTTTCCATGGATGATTTAGAATCCAAGTTATTCAGTTCGAACCACCCTCTCATCAACATTATTTTTTATTACTATAGGTAAGTTGATGATGTGATTTGTTTATGGACGGTCTTGGATCAAATTTTACTTTTACTTCATTCCTTACATGAAGCTATCCCATTTTACCATGGAGAATGGCCTTAATAATTCAAATTTTCTAGATTTAATTACCTCCCTCAATGATGGCAATCATCACTTCTCTATTTACCGAAAAAGTACTTATTCCGATGCCATCATACCCAAGGACTCTAACCACCATTATTCCCATAAAGTTGCTGCTTTTCACTCGTTTTTAAGTCATTTGACTTCTGTTCGGCTGACAGGTGAAGAATTTAACAAATAGTTGAATAGAATTAAACTCTCTCATTGGCCAGCTTGTCAAGAGGAAACAAAGAAGGTTGACTACCTCATCATCTACAGAGGCCTTTCTCAAATTGTTCCCCCAACAAGAAATGGACAAAGATGCCATTCATAAGCAAACTCCTTGTCCAACAGTATTAATGGAATATTTCGCAATGTAAATTTGAAGCCTTGTTTTTATTCCAGAATGACAATTGGAAAATTACTTTTTAATTCTAAAGAAGTTTTTAATCCTTTAGACAAAAGTGGAGTATATTTGTTACGATGTGATACTCAGGACTGCAATTGTTTTTATATAGGACAGACGGGTAGAAGTTTAAACATTAGGACAAAGGAACATTTTAATTCTTTCATTCACGGGGACAACAAGTCAGTCTTTGCTTCTCACTTATCTGGTTTTAATCACAAGTCTGATTTTAGAGTAGAGATTTTAAATGTTCATGACAAAGGTGCAAAGCTGGATTTCTTAGAAAATTTTGAGATTGTATCTGCTTCTAATTCTTTGGGACCAAAATTGTTAAATGAAATTGTACTGCTCAATCTGTCCCCATTGTACCATGTACCCATCCCGCCTTTAAAAAGCATTACCCCGTCATCCTGAAGATAGAGGTCAAGTAGAAATTTTAACATTAGGACAAAGGAATGGATAAAGAGTTCTGTGACTGCCCCCCTAGTAGATATGGACCGTCCCATCTCAGTCACGGAGATGTGAAGAAGGCCTTCTCTGGCAAAAAGAACTTCACTGCTCCAGGAATGGATGCAGTGAATAACTTCTGGTGGAAAAAGTTCCCTTCCATGCACAAACAACTTGCCAGAATCCTCACATCCTTCCTATCAGGGATGGAGCCAATTCCTTCCTGGCTGACTAAGAGGTGAACAGTTTTAATACCGAAACAGGGAGACTTGTCTGATCCAAAGAATTACCGCCCTATAACCTGTCTCAACACTGTATACAAGGCGTTCACTTCCATCCTGAATGACCTTATCTTCCGCCACATCCAACTGGTGTGGGAGGAAGTGTATGAGCAGAGGGGCTCGAAGAAAGGCATCTCGGGGTGCAAGAGACAAGGTGTAAATACGGGGTTCTACAGACATTGGAGACATAGGAAATTAGACAGAACACAATAAAAACATTATAAATCATGGGAAAACATAAATTCTGATAATACATATGTGCTGGGTTTTGCTGTATATATATATTTTTTGCAAGAAAAGTTTTACTTGGAATGAGAGTTCCAATGACATCATTGAGTAAATAGAGATGATACATTGTTTTTCACAGCTACAAAAATAACTTTGATCTTACCTTCGCCCAGTTCCAAGACCATGGCACTCCTTTAATTTGTCAATGATGTAAAGATAACGGGTAGCATCTTCAATTTTGTGCACTTCTTTGACATCACTCAGAGATAATATCTTACTGCCAAAAACAACCTACAGTAAAAATAGACATATTCAAGTGCAAATTTGTATAAGGGGATTACGGGCAAGATTTTATACGTGACTCACTAAAATACTTAATCATAAACATCCCAGATAAGCTTCAATATGACATTCAGGTAAAATTATTTTTTATCCTCTGTAGAAGAATCATTTTTCACAGCAAAATATCTCTCCAGAATGTTTCAATGAGATATGCCTCAGTGTCCCAAAGCCTTATGAATGCAGGACGTTCCACTTTTAGTCGACAGTACAGGCCTTATGGAGAACTCTGTTGCCCAGCCTACGCTTGGCAAGACCCGCCACCTGGTAACGTAGGCAAGCACAACTAGCAACCTGCCAAATTAGATTGTCACCATCTGGAGGTCAGCAAAATATCTCAATGAGTGGGCTCATGGGAAATGGATAACCTGAACATGATTTTAGGATTAAGATATGCATATTTTATAGAAATTCTTCGAAATATGTCATCTCAGAGGAACATAACACAAACATTTTGAAGTGACTGTGTCCAGCATTTCCATTACCTTCAACTTCTGGGAATATAAGTAGCATGTCAGAAGAGAAATGAGAAATCAAGTACATGAATATGATGACCACATTCACTGGTACAAAATCCACACACTTTAAAGCACAGAGCTCTCAATGGCTGAAATAATTAACAAACAAAAGCCAGCAGTACTTTAGGTGTTCCATAAGAAGATTCAATTTGACTTTCAGACAACACAAGAGATGTTTTTGGAAAAGAGAGACCTAACAGTCCCAGTTCACCAAACACTTGTGGGAAAGAGACCACAGGAGTGACTTTGTTCCAGATATATTCACGAGACTCTTGCAGACACACTCTCGAGAGGAAGGGACGAAGAATGGACTCACAGCTGGAAATAAGGAAGTGTGAATTGTAAACAAAATCCTTATGGCTTCTCCTCTTTGGGACATACAATTTTGGAAACTTAGACGCCTCCGAGCCATTCAAGTTTGTTCCCGCCCCTGCCTTTTTCATCACCCCCCTCCTAGCATTGACCTCCAACTCACCCCACTTCCTTCACACCCTTCAACACTTCCTCCCCTTCCCATTAGGGTGGCACAAAAAAATTTTTTTTTTAAGTTGGAAGTGCGGATGCATTTACGGGTGCAATTTTACTAAACAAAACACCTCACAAAATATCAGTTTCATCACACAATATTTAACCCTGCCGAATCGCATTTAAAAATTTCCAGCTTTTATGTAGGTCAGATTGCCTACCCCATAGGGGATTCAGTTTGCGTCCTTCTAAGATTGTATGAGAAAACCAAGACAAATAGAAGATATATCGTACGCAGATAGTAGTTTCCACATGTTGGGACGAAAACCCTTCTACCACATGATATATTTCACTTATCTTCATAAATAACAGGATGAAATCTAGAATTAATGTTCAAAGCAGTAATGCCACCATTTGGCGACTAAGTAAACTCCGTCCTTGCATTAATAGGACAAGATGGTATCATGCCCTAAAATAATGCAAGAGTGCGTCATTGTCCTGAAATGATGCCACACTTCATAACTGTCCCATAAGGGCGCAAGATGGTAACAAAAGTTCAAGATAACGACTGTATTGTTGCGCGGATCTCCCGGTACAGGTGACTACAATGGAAGGAAAGCAGTGACAGCGGTGGTGAATTAGTGAATGCAGTTTTTGAGTCAGGCAACTGTGTTTGTGAATTATTTTTCCACAAGGTAGTGTGATTTTACGTTGGAATGGCTAAGAAGAGTAATGTGCGTATTACACGGGGAAAAGCGAATGTGTGGCTCGTTGGTGGCTGCTTTGATGAAAACCTGACGAGGAATGGGAAACTACCAGCTACCAAGGAAGTTCTTAAGAGATTCTTCACAAGGCTGCACTCCACGCCTGGCACCACCAAAGGCATCGCCAGACACACGGTGATACATGGTTGATAAAAGCAGTATATCTGGTCACTGTGAAAACGTTGGGATTTGAGGAATAAGAGGTACAAATAATTGGATCCGGACATTCCATTGGTCGTCCATTGGGATGGAAAGCTACTGCCCAGCAGTGAAGGCATTTATCGTAATTTATTTTTCTTTTTTCTTACTCACTAACAATCTGTTGCATAGTCTGTGGGCATTTTTGACCATGTATTGGATATTAATTCCATCTTTTAGATGCAGAAGCTAATACTGATTGACTGCCAATTTTAGTATCTGGAGAAGGGGTTGAGCAGCTTCTTGGCGTTCCAGAGTTGGAAGAGAGCACTGGCATTCAGGAAGCTACTGCAGTGGTTGAACATTTGACTAGTTGGGAACTTCAGGAACGAGTCATAGTCCTTGTCTTCAATACCACAAACGTAAATAGTGGACGAGTAAATGGAGCCTGTGTTCTTATTCAACAGAAATTTGGGAAAGAGCTGCTGGAGCTTGCTTGCAGGCATCATATACTTGAACTTATCTTTGCTGCAGTGTTTGACTCATTAATTGGTGTTTCGAAGAAGCCGAATTCAGCATTTGTTGATTGCCTACAACATCATTGGAAAACATTGGACTAAGGTATGTCACATACTAATACATTACCACACATTCTGGAACTTACATGATGCCATGCATTAAACTAAACTTTTATGTTCATGATACTTGCAGTGCACTACCACACTGCTGCAACAACGCGAGGTAGTTTGCGGAATGTCCAAAACGCAGATGAAATAATTTGTTTTGCTGTAACCAACTTAAGTTGAGAAACTACCCCACGTTATCAAATCTATTTTCATCTTCAATGATCATTAAATTTGAGTCCTTTTCCAGGTTTTTCCGCCACATGACGACTAGGGAACTTTTAGAACTGGTTATTGTTTTCTTGGGTGGTTCAGTTCCAGGAACCACTACTTATAAGGTTAAGAAGCCTGGCTCCGTCAGCAAGTTGCGGTGGATGGCAAAGACGATCTATTCATTCAAGATATGGATGTTTAGAAAGCAACTGGGCCTTTCAACCAAAGAGAGAGACAACATGTTTCAAATATGTTGCTTTGTAGCTTCCGTGCATATTAAGTCCTGGTACACATGTCCGGTTGCATCTAGTGAACCAGCGTGTGATCTTGAGCTTCTGAAAACCCTGGCCAGCCACAAAGACAAACACTACCAAGCAGCTTTAAACAAATTCTACAACTATTTGTGCTAATTATCAGAAACCTTAGTGTGCTTATCTTTGTTTGACCGCGAGGTTTCCTTAGCTGATAAGAGGGCGATGCTAAGCTCTTTTGCAAAGGAAGGGTTGGATGTTTGCAGCCCCCGGGCGCAACTTCCTCCCAATCATTGTATTAAGGACCTGGAACTGAGCGACTTTGTGTCCAGTAATTCTCGACGATTCTTCGACATTACGGGCATTGACCAAGGTTTTTTGGCAAAGGACACTGAAGTATGGCTATGGGATGAAAGGTTTCAAGATCATCAAATATATTAATGTTGTTAATGGCACTGCCGAAAGGGGCATGTCACTTATCAAGGATTATCTTTTGAAGAAAAACTCACTAACGATGGACGTGAGAGACAGCACTTGCTGCTTGTGGTACAGAAACAGGGAAACTTTCGATAAGTACAGAAGAAAAAAGGTTAAGGAAAATGTTAAGTTAATGTAAACCTTAGTCAACCCATTTAAAATTAAGAAACTCATTCAAAATAAAAACCTTTATCACCACAGATTGTTTTTTTTCTTTTGGATAACCTCTTATTTCTGCGGTAGAATCTTGAAAAAAATAGTATAATCGCCCCTGTAAGATAGGCAAATGTGTCTACATCTGAGCAAAAATTTTTACACGCGATTCGGCAGGGTCAAATATTATGCGATGGAATTTTTGAGGTGTTTTTTTTCCATAAAATTGCACCCTAAATGCATCCGCACTTCAAATTTTCAAAAAAAAATTTTTTTGGGCCAACCTACCCTCCCATGGACTCTCTTCGCTCCCTGAACCTTTAGAAAAACCCTTGGACCCTTTCAGAGACTTCTCCCCCTTTCCTTCCTCCCCTCAACCACAACACCCTTAAAATAAACAGTACTAGAGAAAGTCACTGTAGTGACAAAACAGGTTTTGTGGAAGAGTATTACATGTGAAAAATACAAAATTATCTCATTCAGTGATCACAGATTTTCACGAATTTAAGCCTGAAACCATAGATTTCATCAACATTTGATTATTCAACACATGTTAAGACCAGCATTAGGTCCACATGTTGTCAGAATCAGGCCCAAGTCTAACGTAGGCCAGGCTTTGAAAAGAAATCAAAGTCATTCTGACTGAAGGGATGCAGGAATAATGCTTAAGTGGTCTGATGTCAAGCGCTCACAACGGTGAGCACCAACGCTTCCACTCCCTACCTTGGTCCTCAGGTTCTCGTCAATGACTAGCCTCTTCTCAGCCTCCAGCACCTCCTCATCTTCCCAGCTGGCAAATATCAAACGCTTCTTCTTCACCACGCCCACCGTCCACTTGTCGCTGGGCAACGGGATGCGATGCACCTCTTTCACAAGCGCGTCCAGGGTAGGCAACCGACTCCTCCCCTCCTCCCCCTCTTCCCTCCCCCCCGAAGTCTCATCACCAACAATTGGAAGACTACAGGAAGACAGGGGCAAACAGTGCATACGTCTGAAAATGATCTCGTTGACATGGAAAGGGTTTTGAAGAGCAACATCACAACTGCTTCATTGCTCAATGTACCAGTACTACTCATAACGGAATCCTGAATTACTCAAAACCAGGGAAAATGTCGCTTCCTGTATCATAAGATATCCCCTCTCCATCCCAAGAATACCAATTAAATATTACAAAGTTTGCAGACATCACTAATTTAATTTTTATCAGAATTATGGTCCACACATTGGATGTGAAATTACCAGACAGCAAACTTGGATTGTTTTCTCAATAGAGGAAAGTTTAAGACAATAACCAGAAGTAGCCATCAACAAAATGTAAAATTCTACCAAGACTACAAACATTCTTGACATGGTCTAGAGTTTTGTACCAGTAAATTTACCAACAACAATCATTTCCCATCTAGGTTCTAACTCTAAAATGTCAATATATACTGTTTATTTAGGTTAGATTCAGAACATTTCCCATATAAATATCTATATTTACAAGACTAATATGAGATATCAAAAAAATATAATCTCATGTCATTATATTAAGAGGTTCATGTAGTCATGTAAAAAAGGCTAAAACCTAAACAACCAATCTTAAGTGTTCTCACAGTGACTTCAATGCAATCAATTATTTGCCCTTAATGTACAATAAAGGAATAACATCTTAAACCACTCTGGTATATGTGTACCTAATTTCATATTTAAGAGATAGCCTATAACAGTTGACTCACAGGGGTTTTTGGAGTGCATTCCACAACTGATGGCCCTCTTGAATCAGATAAATTGAATTCAATCAAGATGAATAACTTGAGACTTAAGAAAGAGGATAAAGGCAATAGCTTCATGATTTTAAACAGACATAACTTATAAACAAAATATATAACCAACCACTTTCAGAATCTTCCCAAATGAATAAAACAAGCTCCTTTGACACCTTGTGGCAATACATTACAAGAGACTGACTGCAGATATAACTTTTGCAAACCACAATAACATGTATGGTTTCTAAAATTTATTAAATTATTCTTTATGGGGATGCTCCAATTTGTTCATAGACAAGGAGAAATGAGGTCGTATAAAATCCTCAACTCTCAGGTTATATGGCCCTCCAAAAACCCACAAGCCTAGGGTTCCGGTTTGTCTAGTAGGTGCTCATTATGCAGTACGGCACTGATTATGCGTGGTAATAGAGGGGGAAGTGTAATCAGATAATCAAAAGTGACAGATAATCCGTTCATGATCATTTTCCTAATAGTCTTGACCTTGTTTTCAGTGCCATGCTTCCTCTACTCCTCTTGCGCTTACTCCATTGAAGTAGTTTTTGTATGCTTTCGGTAATCAGTCAATAGTTCATTAAATTTATTTCTCGAAAACATTTCAACAACTTTTATTATTCTGATAATGCCTTACGATTACGTACATTGAATACACTCCATCAATTCGTGGAACATCAAGCGGTGACCCTTAACCTCAGATGTGAAGTGCAAGTCATGATCTCAACATATTACGCTCAACGCAAGTAATCTGAGTCCATGCCTGATTGGAATAATTTGCATCATATTTCTTAACTTGAGTCTCATATTGAGGTAGCTGGCGCCAGAGTACCATTAGCGAGAGTGGACTGAGTCCAATGCCTCCACCCCAAGCCATGCTGACATAAGCAGAGGTCTCTTCGGTGGCGAGGTTTGGGAGTTCCAAGTTCCCTAACCCTTAGTGTTTCCTCATCCCGCTCTCAAAAAGTCAAGGCTGCAATGAGTTTACGCATGGCAGTGTGTGTGGCATCATACGTTAACTTCTCGGAAATGTCTAATATGATGCACTTCCTATTTAGCACGGCTTGGAACGGTTTGGTGCGTGACAAAACAAATCATCCCATAGGTGAAGGTTTTGACAGGACAGAATGGGGCAAAAATTTTGAGACAATAAAACCTAACAGACGAGACTGGACGAAAATTTCAGTACAAAGGTTTGTTCACTTTTAGAATGCCTCCAAGGGGAAGACTCTCAGCTCTTCACTCGTATTGAGCCCATTCACCTTCTAAATTTTAATATACCATTAATGTTTGTTTATTCATTGAAAATGCAATAGTAGTAAAGTTGCTTTAGTTCTAACCATCAAGCTCCTAGCAAATGTACTCCTTACCTAGGCATAACAGTCCCTAACAAAGCCTCCCAACAAAATTGTTGACACACGCAACAATAAGAAGTATATTTTATTGTTTCACGTATACCATCGGCAGAGTAGAGCCATATTCATGAAAAATAAATACCAACAATTAGCAATGAATAATCATACCAAACATATTGCACCGGAAACTCATTACAAGAGCAATAACGTTGTGGTTTTTATGTCCATATTTGTATACTTTGCACACCTTGTGATTGCAAAACTACCACTAAAGGACCCTAAAATGCCTAAAATGCACGCAATAGTGGCATTCATGCATTAGCACTTCAGGTTCATCACCGGCAGAGCTAATGCAGAAGCACGCAAAATGCCAGCATTGGGACAGTAGCCCTACAGCATTAAACGTCTATTGATATCCAAAATGTTTTGCATAATTTTAATGCTAGTGTATAATTGGTGCTGGTTGTTCTTGAAATCAACCACACAAATAGCGGTTAGAGTGAAAATGTTCTCTCCTAAGTTCTTATCTTGCCTCTCAAATTAGTGATTAGCCAGAACTTTAAATGCAGAACTGCAGGCTAAATTACCCATTTAAAATCAATGAAATTGGATTGGAATGGACTTGGTTGCCATGGAAATTTTGATTGTTGAAAACGAAGACAATGGAGATGAATTTGGAGTTCAAACATAGTTTCAATCAAAAATGTATCATAAAAGAAAATCGAATGAAAGAACTAAATTCTACATTCTTTTTTCCATACAGTAATATAAATTTCCATCCATTATCTTGAGTGAAACTAATTTAAAAAAGCAAATGAAAAAACATCAGCACCAAATTCAATGCTTTTACTATGGGAGTGAAATTTAACAATAAAGGGGTAAAAATGACCCTTAAAATAGGTTTGCGCAAAAATCCTTTCTCAGTGCACCCCTAAACCACAATAGGGATATTTCCTGAAAATTTCACGTTTTTATCACCAGAAGTTTGGGCTGTGCGTAGATGAGTGTCAGTCAGTCAGAACATTTGATTTTATATACATATAGATTTTCCTTGACCTCTAGATAACGGTACACAGAGAACGAAGCCTTGGACGTGAATTAACATCATGCCACAAGGAATGTGCTGAATTTGGTTTTGCAGAATAAGTTCAAAAGAGAAAACAAGAGTAAGGCCCGTATCGTAAAAGCTTCCTCTAGGCTGACCTCTATGACGTCAGGAGCGGGCGAATTGCTATCCTAAATCCGACCTCACAATCGTCACCTCTACCTCTAAATCCTCCCTTATACTTAGAGGTTGGTTTGTACCCTAGTAGCACAATTAATGCTCACAATATGCTGAGCACATTTTCGTAAAATATGTTCAATATGTTGAAAATGTTTCTAGCATATGCTGAGCATTAAGAAATGTCCGGGTAATCATATGCTATAAATGTGCTGAAAACATTTTCGAAAATATGCTGAGCATGTTGTCAACACAGGCATGGCATATTTGAGAAAACATGCTGAGCATATTTCAACTATGTTATGTAGCATATTTAATCTATCACCGTTCAGGGTCATTCTATCGGAGGAAGAAAAGTCCGAAAAGCAAATTAAATGGAAGAAATTTGAACTCCAATACCGGTATTTCAGTCAAAAATATACCATGTACTATGGTCAGTTTTTAACTTAAATAATGGAGTTTGAATTTCTTCCATTTAACTATCTTTCCGGACTTTTCTTCATCCGAATAAAATATCTTCAGCACAAGATGTGACAGAATTAGGAGACTTCCGATCGTTGCTCCGACCGTATTTCATTTTAAAGTTAGATGCAATGTACAACTATTCCTAATGTTATACTTCTGATCCTCCTTTCAATGGGTCTTATACACATGTATTCACACTTAATTTTCAGGACTTTCGGGAAATGATTTTAAAACGAAGCAGCTGTAGATTAAATTATTTATTAGTATTCTTTCTAAATTCAACTACTTCATTCACTTAACGATCCGCACCACATAAAACATGCCTTTCAACATACTACGTGTGTTCTCGAAGAAAACCAATATGACAGCACATCACACGAGAATGCACAACACCAACAACACAACTTTAATTTTATTTGTTCTGCGTATTTAATAACCAAAGGTATTTTTAATCCACTCTCGTCTCATTAATGTATCTACATTTTCCCGAGAGGAAGTTCTTTTAAATTGTTTCAACACTCGTCACTGCACTAAGGTTAATCAACAATTCCGACGTTTTCACGTTCACAAATGGTCTATAGTTGAATTATGTCCTCGTTAGCTCATTCCAAAATGCCGAGTAAGGTAATAATATAACATTTCTGAAAGAAGAAAAAGAATTGTCGTCAATACTCAAGACAGGAACCCAATGAAAACCATTGGAAGGGTTATTAAAAACAATGACAAATTGATGACTTTTCTTCAACAAAATCCATTTTCAATTACGTAAATAATTACTCGCCGTATCTGAATCGCCTGCAAATGCTCGAAAATGATAATCCCATTATCAAATTAAGCTGCCGTGAACACCAACAGTTTGAAATGCAATTTAGCAAGGAGCTTACTCTGGCTTCTCACATTCGTTTCTCAACATAATTCGCCGCCGCTCTGCTTTGCGATGTTGGTATACCCTTTCCAAACGCCGCGAAATATGAGATTAACGTTGAGCTAAATGAACACCATTGGCACAATTATGAACATACAACACAATTATTTACTATCATTAACATTAATTTAGGTCTAATCAATAGAAAACGGTACAAAACCCATGGGCATAACGACGAAATTAAGCGCGACGATGATGACAATATTGGTAAAATCAGTTATCATAGCAAGACTGAACACGAACGTGGACTGGTAAATTCAACTCAAAACTTCAAAGTTAGACTTAAAGTTATGGAAACGTATAAATAAACATGTCTATCAATAAACAATGAGCTATTTCCATCAAAATATTTTAAGCATGTTCTATGAACATATGCTAGAAATATGTTGAGCACGTAACATCAAAATATTTTGAGCATGTTTTTCGAACATATGCTAGAAATATGCGGACTGCGTGTTATAAAATAAGTGGCTCCAAAAATGACATGAAAACATTTTCAGCATATGCTCACAATATGCATTCGAAAATGTTTCCTTGAGCATAATGGAAATGCCGTGAGCATGTGCTCAGCATCTTTTGTGCTACTAGGGTAGTAACCTCAAAGCGTAGAGGACTGGGTAAAGGTGACAGTGCGAGCGTGAAATGATGGCTGAATTGATGAATTTTTATGAGATGAACGACTTGGATGAGTTTCTTCATCACTTTGAGGATAATGAGGCCTTTTTATATGTACCACGCATAAGACTTCACGACAGGGATAACCCTCTAGAATTTTATGCGGACGATGAAGTTTTCGTTAGGTATAGGTTCCATAAAGCGATAATAACAGACGTATTATTACTTATGCTATGGCCAGAAAACGTGGACATACGAGGCCTTCCTGTCCCGAGAATAATAAAGTTATTGGCTGTATTAAGGTTTTACGCCACTGGAAGTTTTCAAGTAAGTGGGATTTTATTGAAAACGACTTATGCAGCGGTAATGTAGAGCTCAATGCTAGTGAATACATTGCATGGTTATAGTTAACGTGCAATTAACGTTTGCATGTTAATTCTAATCATACATAGTTATATATCCAGTAACTTCGACAAAAAAAGTTTGAAATATTTTATTGCCAATATAAAGCTAATAATTAGCATTGCTTCAACAGTGCAGTTTGGGATAGGGGTAAAGTACTCGCATCACAATGACAACGTCTCTGGTTCGAGACTCTCCGGCACTAGCTATTTTTTCATCGCAGTTTCGTTGTACGACTATCCCTGGTTTTACATATTTTTCATGTGTTTACCCGGGATGCATTTTAACTATTTTACGTACTTCTTACGTAATTTGCTAAAATTATGTAATTCGTTCGTAAAATAGTCAATTACGTTATTTACCTAAATCACGTAATTAGTACGTGGCAGAAATACGTCCGCACGCCGTGTCGTTTTCTGTGTACGAAATTAACGGAAGAGCATGAATTGCGATCCTGATTTTTAATTTCCGTATCTTTGGCACCGCAGTCCCGACGTACCTACAACATTTGTTCTAATTTGTCTGGTGCCGTGATTTTCCAGCGCTGTGCTTTTTTGGAAAAACTAATCGCAAGAGAAAAAAGAACTTTGAGTAAAAAGAAAAAAAGAGCCGTTGACATTGTGATGCGAGTACTTTACCCCTAACCCAAACTGCACTGTTTAAACATTGCTAATTATTAGCTTTATATTGGCAATAAAATATTTCAAACTCATTTTTTGTCGAAGTTACTCATGAATATATAACCCTATATGTGGGGTGATTCGTAAATAACTAATCAAGCACTACCTGCCTGGCAAATTTTGTCAAAATCCTAGACTCGAAACTCGGACACTCCCCTTGTTAAATAAATACCACACTGTAAAGATAACAACATTATAGCGATTCAAATGAAAAGTTACGTCTGGTTCATAGATTTGAAATGCATTCACAAGTACTCCTATACCTTCGCCTCTTGCTTTAGATTGTCTCCGGCGATTTTCATGGATTGGCGCAATCTACAATGTCCAGATTGATAAAGGTATGCGATTGTATTGTTATTCACATGAGTGAAAAAATTGATCCGTCGCGTTTTTACATTTACCACTAATTTGGAACGCAGTATCCGGCAAGCTTTGTAATTTATTTACCTTTCAGAGTATTTAACCCACATACAGATAAGTCCTCGTCAGAGAGACAAAATTAGTTGACTTTTGAAGGTGCACAGGTGATTTAATGAATAATTATGTGTAATATGCTACAACAGTACAAGGCACAGTACTTCTGCACAAACAGGCAACATACACACAATTTACTGTCAATGTAAGTCATACACGATGGTACTGATAATTTGGGACATATGCTCTTCAGGTTATTAACACACAACTAGCCAGGCAACTGCCAGAAATTGTGACGATCCCAGAGACAGCCAGCCATTTTGCGTGACTTCGAGCGTCTATCTCCACTGCGCATTGCTTTACAGAATACGCTTCGAAAAAATCACCATAGAATACTGCCAGAAAACTGTCAACTACGCAAGCAGAAACTTTCTCTTGAAAAATGCGTCACTTCCGCCGGCTCTAACCTCTCCTCCTAGAAGCCGAGAGGGAGGAGACTTTTAACATACGAATAGATAGAGGGACCTCCTTCGCAAGCAAGGTCAGCCTCACAGTAGGCCAGCCTGTGGCTCTACGTAGAGGGGACTTTTACGATACGGGCCTAAGAGATGAAAAAGTTCTGGTGAGAGTTGGAAACACAATGGGGTCATTTACTATAATTTTAATTGCTGAATCTGATAGAGTTTGCAAAATAAAAAGACCCATATTTTTCCGTTATTTGATGAGTCGATTATTTCTTGAGTTATAAGCGGCGAAAAACTAATGTGTTTAATTCTTTCGGAAAACTGAGCGTGCAAAGGACTCGTGCATCCTCCACTTCGTCCAATCACAACTGAGCCCGTGAAGCTACTTCGCCTTATCGCAATGGGGGACACAGCTCACTCTGCCAATGGAAGCAGTTGCGACAGGGTCTGTTCAGGTAGACCTCCCGACACCCCTCCCTCCACTCCCTTCACCTAAGAGCAGTCAAGGATGGGAGATGGATGACGTAAATGATCTCAAAGCAGCTTGTTCGGTGGGTGTCAGGGGTGTAACAACAGGAGGGGAGGGGGCATTGCCCCCCCCCCCCCCCCCTCAAGACTGGTTGTGGGCATGCTAGCCCCCCAGAAATCAAAGGTTGTGCCTCACATTTTAATGGACACTACCCAATCTGTAAAATTATTACTAGCGACTTCGCTCTGATTTCAAACGCTGCGCAAATTTGGTACAGTCTACTGTGAACTCTCGTTAGAACGTTCCTCATTAGCATGTTTGTTTCCTCAGGTCTGCATCACAGAGCTTGTAAATAATACTGGTTAGCACGTTTTGGCTACCTCATTTGCATGTTGAATGAGGACCAAACCAAATTAGTCCCAGGAAAATAATCGCCATTTAAGTTATTTTGACGACGGATATCTCGAAAAAGGTTTATATCTTACATTATTATGATTGTTAAAGCTTACAAAAATATTTAAATAGGGACAATATGGATAAAAAATGTTTATGAAGAATTAAAAGAGCACCCGAAAGCCCAAATGTTATCGCAATGTTCGTTTGTTTTACAAATGTCGGCTTGATGCCGTCTCAATATACAGGCCTGACACTCACTCATATGACGTCACGAGAGTAATCTGACGAGAACTCGTAGCGTGCAGAAGTTCGACATGTGTATTGAATACGTTGACTAATTAAACGTGGTTACTCAATGTGGCTCTAATTCCACTAATAATACTCCATCGCTTACCTACTATACACTCACCACCCTCATCCCAATTTAAATAAAACAATCTAAACATAATAATAATATAGGCATTTACAAAACACAACTTTTCCTAGATTTTGTAACAATTTGCAGTTTTATTGAATCACTTTTATGTTTACATTAATTATACACAAGAATGTTGCTCATTGTCCCAATATTTTTACTACCAGCATTGTAAGTGACACTGAAATACAAATCGAAGCAACTCAAAAACATGCGGCACACAGCACTTTTCCCCCATCTGAAAAACGTAAGAATACTTTTTACTCCCCTAGTATTCTTTTAAAAGAACGCAATAGAGTAAATAATTTTATTTTTCAACGTGCAAATCTAATAATTTACTTAGTAGACCATAAAAATTGTTTTTGTTTTACCCAAGTTTAGCAGTGTAAGCTTGTTCTGCTAAAATGCGTAATGTTATACAATATAACTTATTCATACACATGATTGGATAGAAAACTTTCTTGCCAGGGCAGCTTTCACTGACCCTTTTGCCAACCTCTTCATATAAAACTCTTCGCTTGATTGAATTTTATCAGTGTTATCAAAAAGTAGAGCAAGCGTGAAAAATGAAAATTGTCGTCAGTAAAAGTTATATATTCAATTAAGTCTGAAACTTCATTTAGTTCTAAGCGGGTAGAACTGTATAACAATAATGCTACTGATGTTTTCTTAATTCAAAATTTTCTAGGCAGCCATTAAACCACAAATACAAAGTGGATGACAATGGTGATAAGAAACTAAAAGAAATTCAGCTGACAAGCTAACCCCATGGTGAAGAATGAAAATACTACTGCGAACATTAAGAAAAGAAAAGTTACCTACTAAATGACAACAGTTACCGGGAAAGTGAAAGGAATTAAACTTGCAACCTAGTGCGCCAAGGTAAAGAATGAAATAGGCATGTTACTTACCTGCCTAATTTGTTTTACCGCCGTGAACTTCAACGTCTTAGTATTCCAACACCACTAAGAAGCATATAAAATAGTAATATTGCACAAAAATGCAAATACTAATGCTTGTTACTACTAGCAAATGCTACCACATATGATACAGCACGTTACACACTCCCAACAATGAATATACAAATGTCAACAGTTAAAGTCCTATGAACAAGCTGGTAAACAATTGAGCAACACCTTTCATTCAGATTTCTTTCGTGGCATAATAGAGATTTTTTGTCCCATGGAGCAGGCCTGTATATCGAGACGGCCTTACTAGATATCAAAACTATGCTAGTACATACCAATACTTCCCGACATTAAATGAGAGACAACTGCATAGCACCTTGGGAAGGTCTGAGGTGAAAAGAAAACTATCAACTACAAAGCTTCACCTTCTTCAAAAAATAGACAAAAATTCACGTATGACGCATGTTGAAATAGCAGCAAAAATTGAAGTTCTGCCATTAATACTGAACTCGAGATCATTCTACTTCATGCATAAATTATTCTGCGTTACTGGCTTTGCTTCGAAGTCAAAAAAAAAATTTTTGAGTTCGGCGTTTCCAAAAAATATAAAATTCAAACAAGGTATTGCGGCATGGTCATGTGTTATTAAGTTAATGGATTATCATTAGAAATTTTAAATTGAAAATGAAGGTGTTTGCATGCTTCTAATGTAGCATACTTATGGAGAAAACCTGGTTTTGTAAATTTGCTAGAATAACTTAAACGAATGTAAGTAAATTATTTGAAACTCAAAGGACATAATGAAAAAAGTACAATTCATATTCTATTGAAATCCCCTTCGTTTGTGCATTTCATCTTGTTATGACAATGACCAAAGTGTCGTTGGCCTCTGCGACTTGAATATTAAAATTGTGCGATTTTTCATCCTTTCCATCCTTCATCATTTTTCACCGCAAAGAGATGCCACAGAAGTAATTATTAAAAAAAGGCTGTTACCTGTATTAAACAAAAGACTGAATCACCTACATGCTGATATGCTCTGTATGAATATCGCTTCTTCCATTTTTGAGAGATAAAGCCTTCAACTTGAGTCTTTTCGCGTGAACTCTATGTACAAAACGTTCTCTTTGTCATCATACCCGTGATTAATCATTGAGTTCACACCATCGTAAGGTATCGTACGTATTTTCTTGAGAGGCGTAACAATTGCAAATGAAACTTCAATAAATGAACAACAGCGATCGATCCACGGAATGAACTAACTTGACGGAGAGTATATGTATTGTTCCCTTGGAAGTTATGCAACATCTTCACACAGTGGGGGTGTTTTTTTTCCCTCCCAAGGTGTTTCCCCCTCCACCCTACCATTCAGGGTTATGCTGCAACCCTGGTGAGTGTCACCTTTTGTTAATTTTAATTTTTGATTTATGAGTGAATGTCTCTGGTTGGGAGATTAATTTTTTCATCAAAATTCATTCTTCTTTTCCATCTAACGATTTCGTGTACAAAATTGTGATTTCGGCTCAGAGTAAACTCCCTCATTAGCTGATGTAAATTCTGAAGCGCAGTGTAAACCTATGGGGTAAACGCCACGGGTTGGCAGTACCCATGGCACGGACAACAATAGGGGTATCGGTTAAACGCTGGGGGGTTGGCAGTACACTCGGCCAAATAATAGGTTAGAAAAAATACGTGTAAGAATGGGCAAGAATGAGAGTAACAAGAGCGTCAGTAGTAACGAGGACACAAAAGGAAATAGTGAGGGGGACACGACACGGAACGGTAGTGAAAGGGCGCGGAGAGAGGGTGAACGAGACATACACGTCAGGAGAATAGGCCCGGGAACCCTTGAGAAGGACCCATCAGTGGAGAAAGGCTGATCCTACGGCAGGCGCCCGAGAAAAGGACTCCAGCAGAGTAAAGAGTGGGATCGAGGAGGCGTTGTCGGCGAGAATACCCTACGGGAAGGCGCACTCCAGCCCAGTGTCATGGAGGGAGGACGAGATGCATCAGCCACGATAAGTGGGAATTAATTGGAACATTTTCAGAATTTATTTAAGGAAACTAAGCCCATTGCCTAATGACGTCCAATAATTTCTTTTAGACTATTGGCTATAATAAGTACACATATGAACTCTGTGCCCAATCTCTCAATTTAAAGGAATCAAATATATATATGTTTTATGCATGAATAATATAAGTAGTGTATTGTTTAATTTGTCCTCAACTGACCATTGAATGGAGTGTATTGATGTATGTATGTAATAGATGTACCTATATAAGAGTGTTGTGGGAAGTAAAGCAGAACTGAGCTAGTCGGACGATAAAAAAAAAGGGTCAGGTAACCGGAAACTCGAGAGGGTAAGGGTTATAGCAGACAATCTAATCAGATATATTTTGGGATACGATGGCCTGACTAAAAGTCATTGGGGGAAGATATAACAGGAAGACTAGCTGAGAGAAAGACCTGAGGGCAGCAATTGTTAGGCAGCATGTAAAAGAGAAGTTTGACATGAAGAGCAGAAGGATCAGCCCACCATTCTTGGAATAGATGTTGCCATGCCCTGACTCCTGGCAGACCCAAATAGGTATTTGCGGTGCAAGCCAAAAGGCAGTGGCCATGCCGTGGCAATCGAGTCAAACCTGTTGGTTGGATGTGAGACGAGCAGGCGACGTGGTGAGGTGAGCGAGTTCCACTCTGGCGGAGGCCTCCACTCCTCAATGTCCACCTCCTCCCCTTCCAGAACGCTCTCGGCACTCCCTGTGCCGTCCCCCGCACTGCCAGTCCGCTGAGGGTCTGGAACGGGGCAAGGCTTCTTTCTCGTTACACCCCCTTGGTGCAAACGTCTCTTTATTCTCTGGCACAGGAAATACAATGGACGAGAAAACCCCAGTCAATTATTCAGTCCGGCAGAAAAGACAAGCTTGCCCATGCCAAAAACATTAATGTTACGATTGGATGGACGGAATTGTTTACAAGGAGGCCACGTAACAATTTTCTTCTCCAGAAATTTAAAATACGTACATCAGAAAGATAAAATTGATCGTCTCAAGAGGAGAATAACTGAATGCTCCCTTTGTAGTCCTGTCCTTAAACGCAAGACGGGGATCCACATACTGCGTGACATAAATGGTTAAACACATGAGTGAATCCCTACCAACGTAACCCGTTCACTGAATTATTTAAGCACACAACTACCCTCACCACAGTCGAGCTCTGAGACGAATCTCTCAGAAATGATTTAGGAGTGCACAAATAAAGTTCAAGGAGTGCATAAATTCACATACTTGCTTTTGAAAGACTGCAAACTTCTTTGGTGACTTCTTACTGTTTTCTAATAGCTGGTCTCTCTTATCCAGTGCAGCATCTGCTTCTTTTGACCTCTTCAAGCTAGCTGCATTTCTCTTGGTATTTCGGCACCGGTAACATTGCTCAGATGACTCATCCAAGACTTCACCTGGGATTTCATTTCTTGGAAGGGTATATCCTAAACAATCTTGAGCTCTGTTAAATGGAAATAGATTGCGTTGAAATACTAATTAAATCTGAGACTGCCATGTCACATAAATGAGACAAATATTCACCTTGCATTCGACCCCTTTCCATAGCCTTCGCACACATTTAGCTGGTGAACTACTTGCAAAAATGTTTTAACTTCTTTAAGACTATGGACATCTTTCATAATTGTTAATGATAAAGTTACGCTCCCGAAAACCACCTAATCAAAGAAACAACCAATCAGAACAATAATCTTAACAACATATTGCCCACTTCTCATTAAGTGGTTATTTCTATTGGAAATGGTTATGGTCATGGTTATTTCTAATGCATGACACCTTACCTTGACATGCAATTCCTCATCAATCAGAACCTTCTTCTTGGCTTCAACGGTTTCCCCGTCACTCCAATTGGCAAATATCACCTGACAACCTTTAAGGACTCCAACAGTCCACATGTCAGATGGGAGCACAATGTTCCAGGCTTCTTTCAAAAGACAATAGAAATCAAAGGGATCCTGTTCCAAAGATACATCAGTGTCATCATTTACAGTGCTGGTATTTCCTGCAGAGGTTTTATTTTGTTCCTCATCCTCCCCTGAAGAACTTCTTTCTGCTTCATTCACTTCAACCGATATTTCTGGCAATGTCTTAGTAATTGGTCCTCTTTTCTTACGATATTTCTTCCCTGAGGGGACCTCAGGGAAGATGGAAGGGACTGCATTTTCCCTTAAGCAAGGCCTAAACCTTTCAAACTTGTGAATTACACCTCCGGGGAGTTTAGTCTCATAATACTTCGAAATGTCATCTTCTCGAAAATGCAATTCACACACGGAGTCATGTCCTCTCAAAGGGCGATCCACTCTATTGATGGCAGCATTCCACAAAGCCAAAAGATTCGGATCCTGCAAAATAAAAAAAGAAGTTACATTACACAAATAATACTCTGATTTCACATAAATCAACACTACTGTGAAGGCCCTAATAGACTTTGTTATTATTGTGTGCAAAAAAAGAAGGAAAGATGTAATGAGTGAGAGTTACCACCATCTGGTGACAGCATTAAGTCTACGTTGGCATTGCACCAAAAGATGTTGTTTATGTTTGGTGCAATACGAGGTTTATGACATATTTGTTACAAGAGGTAATAAAGATATATCCTGTTGAACCAGCCTCATTGTGTTATCATTACATGGCACAGTCTACAACAAAGAGAATTTGGTGAAACATGATTTGGAGGAATTTTGAGAGGCAGAAGACGGTTTGAGGAAGTCGAGCACAACTTTTCCAACACAATAGTCAACCCACGGCAAGAGAATAGTCAAGATGGAAATGCTCAAAGTCAAAAGGTGTTAAACCTGCCACAGGCTCAACTGAATTTACGACCACCACTGCCACTTTCTTTCGAGGGAAACATTTCCGAAAATTGGACGAAGTGGAACTAAAAATTCAACATATATCTGAAAGCCACAGAATGCCTAAGTAAAAACGATGCAGTAAAAGTCGCCATCTTGTTGCACACGATTGGCGAGGAGGCACAAGAGAAATTTGACACGTTTGGACTAAATGAATCGCAATTGGAAAACTATGACGCTGTTGTTAATTCGTTTCGTGACTATTGTGTCCCATGGAAAAATGAGACCGTGTGCCGACATGTGCTTTTTCACCAGAACCAAAAATCGGGCAAACTGTTTGATGATTTTTTAACGGACTTGAAGAAATTTAGTTCTGATTGAGAGTTTGGTGATTTGAAAGACAGTCTCATTCGTGATAGGATTGTAGGTGGCATAGACAATTTGATGGATCGTCTGTTCATCAAGGACAACAAAAATCAAGGTAAACAACAGCAGCCAGTTTCAGACCTGCAGAGCAACCGAAGTGGACCAGCATTCACCGAGTCATCGTGTAGCAGATGCAGCTACAAACATCCACTGGGAAGATGTCCGGCGTTTGTAATATGTGAATTTGTATGTAATAAGCAAAACCATTACGCTAGGGTATGTAAAAATAGAAACAAAGTCAATGTCATTGAAAATGCAGAAAGTGAAAATGAATGTTTGTTTATAGACAAAATAATAGTCAAAAGTAATAATATAAAAAAATAAACAGAGTAAAGAAAAATGCTGGATAGAAAATGTTAAAATTGTTGACACACGAAAAAACGTAATGCTTAAACTTGATTCAGGAGCAGACTGTAATGTGAATGGTTTACATGATTATAAGACGTTGCAATTGAAGAAAAAATTAGAGAGAACAAATATGAAACTGTTGAATTATAATGGGTCTAGTATTAAAGTCATGGTAAAAACAAGTTTGTTAACATAATGAGAGGCCGATTTGAAATTTTAGAAGTATACGCGGTAGATCACAGTCATGTAATTCCAGTAATCGGTATAGACACTATGGAAGATTTGAATTTAGCATAAAAAATTGCAGTAGTGTCAGTCAAAAAAGCAAGCATAAAAAAAGTTGATGAAAACTTAGACTTGTTTACAGGTATAGCCAAAGTTTGCTATAAGCATGAATTGAAATTGAAAGCAAACACAATAGGTCAAATTGAACCATTTCGCAAAATTCCCTTCAGATTGTTGGAATCGTACGAAAGGCAATTGATTGTAAAGGAAAAAGACAAAATCATTGTAAAAATAGACTAACCTACAGATTTTGCAAATCTGGTCATATTGGTAAAAAAAGCCTGACAATACGTTGCGTGTTTGTTTAGACCCACAGTATTTAAACACTTGTTTGGTGAGAGAGCATTACATGCTTCCTACCTTCGAGGTAATAGCTGCCCGAGTGAGAAATGCGAAACTATTTTTGAGATTGGATGCCTCGAAGGCATTTTGGCAAGTAGAATTAGGTAAAGAAAGCTCTAAGATGACAACATTTCAAACGCCATTTGGACATTACTGTTACCTGAGAATGCCTTACATAATTAAAACCATGTCTGAAATTTTTCATAAGTTATATTCGAAAATTTTTGGGGACAGTCCCAATACTGCAGTATATATTGATGACATTATCATTTAGCCAGAAACAGAGGAAGAACAGGTGCGAATTTGGAAAAACGTTTTTGATAGAGCTAGAGAGAATAGAATTGTATTTAACAGAAAAAAAGTGCAGTTTTGGGTTTAATGAGACCAAATTTTTAGAGCACATATTTACAGATGGAGGCAATCAAGCAGATGATGATAAGGTCAAAGCAATAACAGAAGTGGATAAACCACAAGATTCAAAAGCATTAGAAAGATTCATAGGTATGGCAACATATTTAGCGAAATTTATACCTCATTTGACAGATTTAACGGCATCCCTTTGCGAATTAGCAAAATGGCAGGGAGAGTTACATTGCGCTGAAGAACAAAACAAAGTGTATAACGAAATCAACGTAAAGCTGACCCCAACCCTGGTGTTGCAGTATTATGATCCAAATAAAGAATGTGTTCTGAGCATAGATGCCAGTAGCACCGGTGTTAATTTGCCAGTGGCATATGTGTCTAAAGCATTAACGGCTACACAGAAATATTGGGCACAGATAGAAAGTGTTCTGCAATAGCGTTCTGTTGTGAACGATTTGAACAATTCGTTGTGGGAAAATCTTTTCTGGTTGAAAGTGACCACAAGCCCCTTATTCCCATTATGAAGAAGAATATGTCTTCTGTACCTATTAGATTGCAAAAAATGAAGATGCGATTGCAAAGATTCGATTTCAAGTTCGAACACAAACCAGGAAAGGAGCTTGTGACTGCTGACAGTCTGTCAGTGCTCATTTGAAACATGTGGAGGATGACATTGATCCTATGTTGCATATTTTAGAAATTAAAATGTCAGAAGTGATGAGCGATAAAAAACGTGAAGAGTTTGTACATGAAATAGAAGCTGACAGTGAATTACAAACCTTGCTAAAGTACATCCGTCAGAGCTGGCCTAGTGAAATCAGAGACGTACCAGACGAGATTAAAGCATATCATACATTTTATTTCGATATTTTTGAATACAAGAGAATTCTTTACAAAAACAACAAAGTAATTGTCCCAAGGTCCTTCAGAAAGGAAATCCTTGGTAAATTACATTATTGTCACCTCGGTATTGAAAAGACAAAGTCCAGCGCCAGGGACGTTGTATTTTGGCCAGATATGAACAGAAATATAGAGGATCTCATAAGAAATTGTAAAGCAAGTTCAAATTTCAAAAAAAGTCAGACGTTTGAAACTTTAAGACCCAGTGAAGACCCAAACGGTGTCTGGGAAAAGGTTGCCACGGATTTGTTTAACTTTCAAGAATGTTATTTATCTAATCACAGTAGATTATTTTTCAAAGTATGAGGAGGTAACCCCGCTGAAAGATGAAACATCTGAGACAACCATTAAAGCACTTGAATCTTGTTTTGTGCGCTGAGGTATTCCGATGATTTTGAGATCGGACAATGGCCCTCAATTTTCCAGTAAATGCTTTTAAGATTTTTCTAAGGAGTGGAACTTCGAACATATCACATGGAGCCCGTACTGCCCAAGGAGCAACGGAATGGTCGAAAGACACATCCAAACTGTAAAAGTTGTCTTGAAAAAAGCGTTCGCAGATAAGAAAGATCAGATGAGGACCGATGATATCAGCCACATGCCCTAAGATTCTTCCAGTGAGCCAGACTCGCCATGTGTCTTCCAGATATCCTCTTCAATTTCTCCTAAGTTAACTAAACTACGTAAACCAAACTTCCACAACACACGCAAGCTGACTTACTACGTGTAACGTCTTAGTTAACTGACAATTCTCGTAATACTTTTTCTGTAAGGTCTGTTGATATCAGAAAATGCCTTTTGTTAGCCGAATTCGCCAAGTGTCTTTCAGTTATCCTCTTTGATTTCTCCGTAGTTACCGCATGGAAGTTAACCAAAGTTAAGCAGCGGATGCAAAGTATGTAACTACACAATACCTGTAAGTTTTATGGAATTTCCTCCTTTAATTTTTCCTAGAGAATCTTGTTTTTTAAGCACCATAACTTATTTCTTAAGGTAGCTAATCATCTTGTTTCGATAAATTTAACTTAGTTAGAACCTATGAATACTCAGATAAGTGAAAATATTGGATCTCCAAATCAGATTATTCAGGGTAGGAATGTACGTGGGCTGATGCCAGTTTTAAAGTTAGAACTGAATCGAAAATGGATAGAATTAGAGAGTTATTGTTAGAAAGACAGGTCAAGCAAAAAGAATTTTATGATCGGAAAGCAAAAGATTTGTCGAAGTTAGATAGGTATAGGTCAAAATGTTAGTGTACTGAATAGAAACGGAACCTGGGACCCTGCATTGATATTACATCATACGGTAAACAATAGATCGTACTAACTACTGACAAAAAATGGAAGGGTTTTAAGGAGAAATAGAATGCACTTGAGGAAGTCTGGAATCAAACCGATAAGAATAGAACCAGCGATTACTTATGATGCGGAAGTAACATCTGAACTTGTAAAACCAGGTGTAACTGGCATGGTCCTGTGGAATTTAATCAACCTAACACTAACCTAACACCCAATACGTGAGTAGACCATCGAAATGTTCACAATGTTATCAACAACGATGTTACCCAAGGCAACAAAATACCTAGAAATACCAGGAGCGTAGAAATACCAGGAGCGTAGAAATACCAGGAGCAGATTCGAACTGGCTAATCTTAATGATTACCAAACATGATGTATAGACTTTGTTATTATTGAATGCAAAGAAAAAAAAGGAAGATGGAACCAGTTAGAGTTACTGTAAAGGTAATTTGCCTATCATGTATAGTGTATCGTGTATCACTTAATAGTAATTTACTACTGAAATTGGATCACTTCAATGACCTGGGGGTAACCTTTGATGTAAAAATGTGTTTTGATATACATATTGCAAATACATATAACTTCCAGGGCTTATAGGATGCTGGGCTTTATATGTTGGGCATGTAAGGACTTCCAGACTGCCTTAAAAAACTCTGTATTTCATTGGTGAGGTTTATCCTTGAATAGTGTTCCATTGTGTGGAGTCCTTATTATGATAAACACATATCTGCCTTGGAAAGGGTCCAGCATACATTTTTTTAGGTTTGCTGCCAACAAATTCCGTATACCCAGAAAAATGGGTGCCTATGATGATGTTACAAAATGTTTAAGCTTGGCCACTTTGCAGTCAAGAAGAAAGCAATGTGCATGGTGTCTTCTACTATATGAAAAAGAAATTCAAGACTTTTTCAAGACTTTTCAAGACAAAAATTTTAAAATTCCAGACCAAAAAAGCTAACTTCTTGATGTGTCATCGTGACAGTCAATATTTCAATGCCCAGTCCTGTCTAATTTTTCACTTGGAATAAGGCGTGGGGCCGTGTGCCCCAGGTTATGATGAATAAAAAGAAGGCGAGGGCACCTTCGAGAGCGACTCCGTTTATTTCCCGCTTGCTTGCTGGCGAAGCGCGCGACACATGTCCGCGTCCACACGCTCCCGGAGTTTGACGAACACTAAAGAAAAGACCCAAGCGAGACCCACGCCGAAGGCAGAAGGCAGAAGGATGGGAAAGGGTTACTGAACCCTCGAATAGTGGTACCGCTAAGGGATTCCCACACCAAAGGGTAAGAGCGAATCCCTACGGTTGGTGACCGAGGGAGAAAGGGACCGCCGACACTGCCGAGACACCCAAATCCGGGGAAAACCAGAAAAGGGGCGCCACTCGCCCCTGGAACCGACGGGGGGCGTGGACAGGGACTCAACATAAGCCATCTTATTATATCCACGTTATTAAAAGTGCAAGCACAGCACCTTATCTACTTCAGTCATGATTAAACTCCTACTAGAATTTCAATGCCTTGTACTCGAAATGGACTGTACCGTGACATTCACGGCTGTTTTTGAGGAATGCACGGTGGCACGCCGCACAGTGGTGCAGGATTCCTATCAATTGGTATTTTGGATTAAAAAATGTTCACTTTATATGAAATTTGGCCTATATAGGTTTTCGAGGTCGCTGAATATGAATTAGATTCAAAATTTTGTAAACTAATTTTTTTCTCAAAAAGTTTTGCAATTTTTTACTTAAATTAACTCTTACTTAAAACATCATGATTAATGTGAACAAATATACGTTTTCTCAGTCGCTGAATGCTAATTTGATGTTCATATTTTCGCTAATTACTATTTTCACAAAAGTATTTGCAATATTTTTATTACTTGGATTTACACAACTCAAAATTCTCGTTTCATTAAAAATTATAGCACAAAGGTTTTCGCGATCTCTGAACACGAATTCGATGTTAATATTTTCACAAATTAATTATTTTGCAAAAATATAAGTGAATTTAAAAAAAAATTCTTTATTTTTTAACAATAAATTATGTAACAAAAATAATTTTGCAAATGATATTTGCAATATATTAATAAACAGTTAAATAGTACTCACCTTCAGTTACAAAACAAATTTTTCAGAACAAGAATAGGGGCAATACACGTTACATTAGAGAGAATTAAAGGTGAGGCTGTGCCTGCTCTAATGATGCACTTGTTACCAGTGCAACATTTTATCTTATCTACTAGAGGAGTAGCAACAGCGATATGTCCTTACTTAAGATGGTTTTGAATTCGTCAATCAGTGAATCCAAAGTATATGCACAAAAACCCTATATAGAAAGTTTTTCTAGACTCATAAATACGAAGTACTACGGATCCTGCACCACTGTGCGCCGTACACGGCGGTCGGGTTCGCGCCGTCACGTGTTAAAGGAGCCTTTGAATGAAATGATGTCGGTCGCCAGTCCAACCAAAGGCACCTCTTGAGCACACACCAACTCGAAGACTGACGAACCAACTCAACTCGAGCTGGTGAATGCCGAGTTCTCCAGTAAAAACGAACGATTTTGTTGCAAACTCGCCATCAGTTGAATAACAAAGACATTCCACCGCACTAGCCGGCAAATGGCGAGTTCTCCAGTATATCATCCAGGAGCCAACGACATATTCGTCGGCGGCGGCACGTATGGCGTCGTCGGCGACAACGTAATATAATGAGTGAAAGTTTCTCGGGTCTTCCACCGGGTCAAAGGCTCCATCTCTGCCTACGTTTCGGAAAACGACTCGTTTTCCATCTTCAGGGCTGTGAGCCAGGGACATCTTCACAGCCCTGAAGATGGAAAAGAGTCGTTTTCGGAAACGTCGGCAGAGATGGAGCCTTTGACCCGGTGGAAGACACGAGAACCTTTCACTCATCTAATACGCCGGGAAAACACCAAAACGTAATATAATGTTTTTACTTTCCAGGGGCTGATCTCTGTTCTTTCACGAAGACGCTATTCTTTCGTATAAAAGCAACACAATTCAATGGGAAATACTAACAACAAAATGGCAAACGGTAAGCTTTACTGTTTGGATGAGAGAAAGAAAGCATTCCAATTCCACAGTAAAGATAATTAATCCCACCCGATTATGATGATGCGCAGCATAGAAACTTAGGACGCGATCGTTTAAATATAATATTTCTAGTGGAATTTAATCGAGTTACACCCTCAGAGGCATGGCAAAACACAAAATGTCACAATCGTACTAGAGTACGATCTATGGATCGCCTGAATCTTTGGGAGCGTTGTAATAAACACGGCCAAGGTCATTCTTTCGTAATAGCATTCATGGGCAGCATGGTAAGTACCATGATGGGCAGGAGGGAAGTATGCTAGCTTCAAACTACAACCGACCGAGCCGATTTGTCACGGGGCGGCATGCAGGAAACAGTGCCCATGTCTAGTGCAATCGAACGACGTAAGTCACGAACTCACAAATACTGACCAGAGAGGTTTAAAATAACACTTTGATAATGACAAATGAAGAAAAAGGGAAACAATATCCATGGGCGTAGCTAGGGGGGTCCCTGGGGGGGCCCGGCCCCCCCCGGAAGGCTCGTGGCCCCCCCCAGAAAAATTTGACATATCGAAATTGAGGTGGCCACGCTTCACACAGCGCTGGCAACCGCTCGCCTGCGGCCGAGCCACAGCACGGCGGTGCGGTCCCTTTGGCTCCGTTCACACTACTAGGTTAGAAAGCCAGTAACCCGTACCTATATGCTAGTAACTTGAGTATCAAGTTCGTCCTATGAACGCAGGTTGGAGAAACGCTGGTAAACTGATTTTACCAGCCTTGAGTTGCTAGGTTTGGCGCAGGTTACCTGAATTTGTGGATTTCGAATTTCTGGAAAAATCAGGGAATCCTCGTATCAGTCAGGGAGAAACTGGGATAGGGAATTCTCCTCATTTTTCTACCATTACGTTTATCGGCCAGTCTTTCCCGCCCTTTATTTCACCAAGTAAAACTAATGTCCGTCGCTGACGTGCATGGAATAAGCTCCATAGCCGTAAGCCGTAGTAATTCGTGGAGCATTCAGTAGTGAATCTTAGAGTTATTTAGTTGTGAATCAGACGTACAATCCCTTTTGGATATCCGTGTTGCGATATTTGCCTAGTTGTGTTAAAATTCATGATCACAATGTATTTCGCCCATTACAAGGAATCCGAAGCTATGTTGTTCTGAAAATTTTACCTCTCTTTTTTTTAACTTCCGAGACTTAGGCCGAGAGGTAGCGGGAGCACACTAGCTCGTAGTAAATACATTCTTGCAGTTCTAAAAACACCATTCTTATTAAAATGGTAATACAAATATGATCTCATATGTAACCATAATCTTATGCAAGATCATCTTTGATTCCCATACTCTCCTTCGTGAGGCAAGAAGAGCCCTTCTCCCCTCCCCACCTTTCATGCTCATTGAATCCCCTTACCTCCCTCTCGAAGCAATTTAGTCAAGTCACAAAACACCTCAAATATGATATATGATGCTGCCGTTGCTAATTGCCTCCTGTCTTCACTTGCAAACTGAGCAAACATCGCGCCTCGACGGCGCGTAATAATTTTTCTTAAGATCAAAACGTTGTAACTCCCTTCACGATTGAGATAAGGAAATGATTTTTCACTAAGTTAGCAGTCGACTACTTTTTACCTTACAAAAATTCAAAATTTTGTCCGTAAGATATTTAAATCAGTATAACTACCTTTTAGCTCAATTAACCACAAAAAACATGTGCACTGTTACGAAGAAAATAGTATGAGAAACCTTTATGTACAAGTTTTAATCCAGCATGAGGAACGGTTTGCCGACAATCGAGTGAAGAAAAAATAAAGTGAAAAGAACCGCGTTTCTAGGGGAAGTTTAAGGAAATATTTTTTATAAACTTTTTTATAAACTGTATCGAAAAACTATTGGCACCACTAAATGAAACGTCTCTTTATGCATTATGGCACATTTTTATACAGTGCATAGTGCAATATTAATTTCAATACTGCATTTGACAACAGCGCACCTCCGCCCTTGTGGAGATTAACATGGGATACGAATCTCCATGAGAGCCCATACTGTCAACTAAATGCGGAAAGCACTATAGTGTTGTGCAGTTGATTAAGTTTCGCGCAATCTTGTGATTTTTCCCTTCTAATTTGTTTTTCTTTAGGTGCAAGATGAAGAAAGTTTCAGATGTATTCGATCATTTTTCAAGAAAACTCTCTCTCCCCCTCCAAGAAATGATCAACGTGAAGATGATGATCCTCCCAGAGACGACCGCGCATTCCCCTCCTCTCCACCGTCAACGTTTGAAACTTCAACGAAACCCACAGATGAAAAAATGGAAGTAACCGAGGAAAGAGCATCTGAACCGACAGATCTTGGTACTATGGAAACTGGACCGAGACAACTGAAGATTAATTTCCCGAAAACACTATTTGGAGACAGAAACCGATCATTTGCCGACACTTACTATGAAAAACACCAGTGGTTGGAGTACAGTGTGGAAAAAGATCGAGCATACTGCTTTGTGTGTGGACTTTTCTTTACCGGGGTTGTGCGAGACCAAAACGAAAAGTTTATTAAAACGGGGTTTTGTAAATGGAAGAAATTAAAAGATGCGATCGAAAAACCCGAAAAATCAGGATCTCATTCGGATTGTCATCAAAAGTATCTGGGGTACCAAATGGCTAACGCATCTGGTACTGTTCACGAGAAAGTCGTAATTCAGAGTAAAGAAGAGATTGTCGAGAAAAACATGTTACTTGACAGAAGTAGCTGACATTTCCTGTCTCAGTTGTCAAGGCATGCCACTGAGAGGACATGATGAGAGCTCTGAATCTCAGAATAGGGGAAACTTTGTTGAATTGTGTAAGCTTTTTACGAAGTATGATGACTTTTTTGCAAAACATTTTGAGCAGTGCCTTAACTACTGCAGCCCAACGGTTCAGAACGAAATAATAGAAGTTGTAGCCGGTCTAACTCTTCAATAAATTATTAAGGAAGTGCGTTAGTGTGGGTTTTATTCATTGACGGTTGATGATGCCAAATGTTACAAAGAAGAACGGTTGTCAGTAGTTTTGAGGTACACACGTAAGAGGATTGGAGCCCATCGAAAGGTTTCTGGGTTTCTTAAATTGTTCCACAGCAAGAGATTCCGAGTCGCTAAGCCAAATGATTCAAGATTTTTTAACTAAATACAGCTTGGACGATATACCAATGATTGGACAATCATACGATGCTGCCAACGTAATGTCAGGAAAGAATGCAGGTATCCGGGTGAAAATGAAAGAGTTACACCCACAGGCAATTTATATCCACTGCTTAGCTCACAAAGTAAATTTGGACGTTGTATATTCCTGCAACGATAACCAGTCAGCTTACATTTTCTTCAATACTCTTGAAGCCCTCCATATGCACTATTCACAACCTGGTAATCATGTCATCTTAGCAGAGATTCAAAAGAAGCTAGGCATTAAGGGTGGGAAAGAAATGGGGAGCTTAAGTAGTACAAGATGGTGCTGCCGTTACACAAATTGTAACGTTGTAATAAATAACTTCAACGCAATCAAAGAAGCCCTTGAGGAGGAAATCAACGCTGCACGAGATGGGAGTATGGTGGAGGCCATCGGTTTGTTGAGATCTATCCCAAAACCTGTTTTCATTGTTAATCTTTTCGTAATCCACTCAGTTTTATCGGTGACCAACGTGCTGAGTAAGTAT
Organism: Platycnemis pennipes; assembly: GCA_933228895.1. NCBI lineage: Eukaryota > Metazoa > Arthropoda > Insecta > Odonata > Platycnemididae > Platycnemis > Platycnemis pennipes. The sequence goes on along the minus strand of OW121855.1, from coordinate 121,371,358 downwards.
TTGCAAGGCTCAGATGCGACGCTCGGGAGAGCAAGTTCAATTATTGCCTGCATTCAAACAACTTTTGCAGAGAGTAGAAATGATTTTGATGGTTTATAAGCTGAGCTAGTAGAATTTGCAAACAACAACGACATTTTGCTAGAGTCTGTGTCTGTCTCAAAGAAAAGAAGGCAGCAGCCATCCGCAATAATGAGCGATTACTATGTTGAAACTACCGTAGGGAAAAGCCAGCTGACAGACCTACCGTCTGACCAACCCCAACACTTGAGATTACTGGAAAATCAATGTGTAAAACAGGGTTTTGGATAATGTTATTTCACATTTTCAGCACACGTTTGAGTCCGTTCCCCTGGCAAAGGCAGCGGATGCCTTTACACAGTTGAACTAAACTGAAGCTGAAGATTTCACTAATAATTACAAAGAAATTTTGAATATTGATACCCATTCCTTAAATGCCGAGGCAACACTATTGAGAAATAAATTAAAAAACAAGGAACTAAAGGTCAAACTTAAAAATGTCTGAGCAGAAATAAATGAAGATATCATGCCGAATATTTACAGACTTCTCCAAGTAGCAATCGGCCTGCCCGTCAGCTCGGGTGGATGTGAAAGAAGTTTCTCAGTCATGCGTAGAATCAAGTCGTGGGTTCGGTCTACAACCGGCCAATCAAGATTTTCAAATCCATCCATTCTTCACATCGAAAAGAAAATTGTTAAAGAAAGGGTTCCCAGCACTACCATCATTGAACATTTTTGTCAAAAAAACAGAAAATTCCTTTAAACCAAATTTTTTATTTCTTTTCTTTGTTTTCACTTTAATATTGAAGTTGTGAGTATTTAATTTACTAGCAGATTACCATCCCAAAGTTTACTACGATCCCTCTGAAAATGTGTGAATCCTCGGTGAAAATAAAAGGTATTTTATTTTCCAACTCTGTGTGATCATTTTCTAGTCTACAACAATCCCGTTCAGTAATTTAGAAAATGTCATCAGCAATTAGGCTTTATTTCAGTTCTGAGAAGGTTAAATAAAAAAACATTTCCAGGGGAGAAACACCCCCTTTTGAAGTGGGGGTACCCCCCAGAGGTGGTCCCATGGCCCCCCCCAGCCAAATTCCCTGGCTACGCCCATGACAATATCTCATTTCGTAATGCTATGTCTGACGTTCCAATTTTTATCCTGACGATTTGCAAGCAACCATTTTTCCCGAGTTTTTATTATTTTTCAGCGAATTCCAGACCTTTTCCAGATTTTTTCCCGACCTTAATAAATTCCCGACTTTTTCCCGGATTCCCGACTTTTCCCGACTGGTAGACACCCTGAATGTGGCTTAATATTTGTGTACTATATTATGAATAATCACGTGAAATGTCCTACTCTTTCGTCTTTTATGTCAATTAAGGTTCCCCCTATGAACACAAGACACATCAATTTGTTTCACATCCCTTATTTACAGAATAACTACTCATACTGCCTTATCTTTGTGCAGCTCAGTGAGGGACACCAATCCATTTATCTCAATGATTTTGATTATTTTAATACTTGTATCAGTACTGTTAAAAGATATATCAGAAGTAATATTTCAGGATATCTGTTTCTCTTGTAATTTACAATAATCTGTAGAATGTGTATTTTATAAAGGATGTTTCTACCCGTTCAATGAATTATTATTATTATCTGGCCCTGGGCAAGGGCCTAGCCAAATGGGGGCGTTTACTCGGAACCGAAATTGCAATTTTGTGCACGAAATTGTTAGATGGAAACGAAAAAAGAATTTTAGTGAAAAAATTAATCTTATAACCACAACCGTTCACTCATAAATCAAAAATTAGAATAAGCAATAGGAGACACCCACGGAAAAAGCTGCCGTGATAACATTGACGTCACTTTCCTCCCGTCCTTGACTGCTCGTATGGGAAGGGGAGGGAGTGGAGGGGGATTCTCGGAAGGTCTGCTCGTGCAGATGCTGTCGCAACTGTCCTATTGGCAGAGTCAACTGTGTCCCCCCCATTGCGATAAGGCAAAGTAGCTTCGCAGGCTCAGTTGTGATTGGACCAAGTTGTTATACGTCAGAGGTTGCACCACGTCCACTTTTCCGAAAGGGTTAAAAACATCAGTTTTTCGACGCTTATAACTTGGGAAATAATTGACGGATCAAAAAAAGGAAAAATACGTGTCTTTTTATATTACAAACTCTATCAGATTCGGCAATAAAAAAAATATGGCAAATGACCCCATTGACACACCTGTTCCTGTCAGATCACCAAAGTTAAGCAACATTGGACCAGGACGGACATTGGATGGGTGACCCTCGTTCATACCTCTACCGTGGTGTTCTTGTCCCCTGTCTGCGAGTGGCGGGCTGGTTAAATGTGGGTTGGCCCACAATGGATCTGGAAGAGATCTAAGTGCCAGAAGGGGGCCCACCCCTCCAATTTACATTTTACCACCATCTGGCGACAGCATTAAGTCTACGTTGGCATGGCACCAAAAGATGTTGTTTATGTTTGGTGCATTAATGATGTATACGACGTATTTGTAACAAGAGTTAATAAAGTTATATCCTGTTAACCAGCCTCACCTGGTTATCGTTACAAATGTCAGTTTTTATTAGAAAGCGTATTACTGGCATTACAAGCATTACGGCCTTAACCACCTTTTTAGTTTCCCATAATATGAAATACCATACTCAACATTGTGAACTTGCAAAACAAAAAAAAACACTTTAAACTTTTCCGGTCCATATTGATGTTGAAAATAAGAGGATTTGAACTAAATAAATACTCATTAATAAAGACCAGCAGCGAAGAATTGAATTCAGGTATACAGACAAACAGCAGCAGCGATAAATCAGCACAAATAATTCAAAGGAATAAAAGTACAGGGAAACACAAAAGAACGTCTCAGTCGACCAACCATATCACACTTATTTGTAAAAAAAAGCCTTTGGTTGCCATGGGAAATGGCTGCTTAAACAGTAAAATTTTATAAATTTATGCAACAATCTTCAACTTATTTTAATCAAAATCTGTATTCGATGATTAAAGTAAGAATTATATTTCGGCTAGTGCATGTTTCAAGTTTGTGCAGAGAACATTTCTAATTAAAATTTACAAATGAAATAATTGCCTCAAGCCATGAGACCTTTACATGTACATCCGATGGGAATGCTTTGAATCGTCTGGAGTCGAATGGGGGACTACTAGTTATAGATGTCAGCAGAATTTAAGGGGTTTGTCCGTTTCTTTGCGTAACTTTGGGGAAAAAATAACACCACACAGCTTAACTGCCAACATAGAACAGAACTTTTATTTGAAAGAAAAAAACTCTCAACAATAGAAGGCACCACACAACATACAAAAAATAAACGGCAACCCATAAGTTGTGGTGCTATGGTTACTACACACAAAAAAGTACACAATACAATTTAGGATACCGCTCAAACATATTTTAACGATAGAAAAGTAGCCTATTGTCTGTCCAGGGAAGACAATTAATACACCTTCAAGTTTCAAATCTGTACTACATTTGGTTCTCGAGTTTTAGGTGAACATATTAATAACAGTAGGATATTTCAATCGTGCACGGCGGTGAAATTCACATTAATTGCCAAGCAAAAAATTTCACCTGGACCGGGAATCGAACCACGGACCTTTGGCTTTCCAACCCACTGCGCAGACCACTACATTACCCAGGATACCTAATTCCAGGGTTGGGTCAGTAGATATTCTGTGTAGAAAATGCGTATTCTACGTGTATATTCTACCGTAGAATATGTTGTGTAGAATAGTTACATATTCTACGTGTAGAAAATTAATTTCACATATACTGCCAAAGAAGTAATTACAATTATTGGAAAATTTTATTTTCCAATAAACATACATTTTAATCATTAAACCTATATTTAGTGCAGTTTCACCTTAAATAGCCTATTACAAGCCTACCATTGCTAGGCCTGCCAGGAAACCAATAAGACTGAACTGTCTAAATGCTAAATTATCCATGAGTCAAAGCAATATGTTCTAGATTGATTGGTGTAGGCCTGAGTCATTTGTAACCACTTCATATTTTTTAAATTTTCTATGGCAAGTACTTGCATTTAGTTATATATGCAGTAGGCTAGATTAAGGATTATATTAACTGGTATTTTAATTGAAGTGAAATTATGTCCATTGCCACTAAGTGAAACATTATAGGAAGTATATTACTGCACCTCCATCAAGGTCAAGAGAAAGTTACCATCAAAAAACAACTTAAGAGCTGTATGTTTACTTGTTGTTTCAGGGCTTACTGCTCCCTTTATTGCTGGTCATTTCTCTTTCAGACAGAGGAAAGACCTCTATTGTTTTAAAACTACAATTATGATGTATTTTTGGAAGTTCTACGGAATGATTACAACATGATACAGTTAGAAAATGTCAAGAATAAGACTACAATAAAGCCACATGGAGAAAAGAGTAGTCTCTAAGTTGTAAGATTAAAACAATAAAACTATAATTTTTGGTTGTGTTAAGTCTCATCTTTGACAAGTTGGCATTTAGTATTTTTTTATAGTATTAAATATGGAGATGTCGTATAGGACAGTGTAGGCCTACTAGGTTTTTAATGTCTATTTTGAGTTGTGTGGGATAGATAGATATTCAGCTGGAAACACTACGGCCATGCATATATATGTTCCTTGAGTAGGCTTAAATGTTTTCATTTCTAATTCTATGAACACAAATGATTGACACTCACCCCCTTTTGAGGTGTAGGCCTACCTATCTGAAATCTCATCTAAACTAACAAAGTAAAAGATGTTTTTGAGCATATTGTTAAATACCAGCTACTGTTAGTAGAATAATAATGAAAAATACTGGTAAGTAGGGATTAGATATACTCCCCTAATCAATTAAAAGAATTACCTGTTTATTAATGTTTTTATTTTCCTGTGGCTAATATTCATCAGATTTGACATCTTTGAGTTTAAGTGTAGAGTTTGAGTAGACATGTAGTAACCTTTTAGATCTTTCAAATGTAAGCCCGTTCCTTAATGGGCAATGTATGTATGACCAATTACTAAACACTCTTTCAAGTTGTGCAGAAGATGCAGGGATATTAAGTAATTTATTTGCAAGATTGCATTTGGAATTGCAAACCTGGATGCTTGCATTTAGCAAGCTCTCAAAAGATTGATGGACTTTTGATGCCCTGATTTCTCAGCACACGAAAAACACTGTCTTTGCTAACTCTGATGAATTTCGCTGTCTTCCAACCCATCTCCATCGCCCGGGACCCTCCAGTCAGTAGCTCAGGACTCTAACCACTAGGCCACCACAACACCTTATCAATGTGATACTGTACTTTATTTAACGTAAACATTATTTTACAAACACAAAAATAATCAACATAATATTCTACATAATCTACGCAATATTCTACATAATCTACACTATTTTCTACGTGTATGTAGAAAAATAATATTCTACACGTAATGACCCAACCCTGCCTAATTCGCATGGCAATTTTACGGAGGTCCAAGGTACTAGAATTCCTTGAACCTCGGTAAAATTGCCATGCAAATTATCAATGCATTCACTCAAAATTGTACGTATCCGTGAAGTCAGGAAACCTAAAATAAAAACGTGTTGAATGGGATAAATATTAATTATTCGCATAACATCGGCCCTGGCAATATTTACGAAAACATTGAAAAATATGTTAAAATTAGCAAATGTACCAGAAAACATAAGTATTCCCATTACTACTGCTAACTGGAAAAATAATCGAAACCAGAATGAATCAAAAATTTTAAGGATATAAATAATTCTTTGGCAACGGAAAACTTTGGCGTGATGACAAAAAGCATAACAAAACAAGCGTTGGACCTTTAGTATCACACATACGCACGCTTCACATTAAGAGTACAGTACTTTTAATTTCTATCCCTGGCTGAAAAATCACTCAAGCATCGTCTACTTCCACAGCACCTACCCTTCCCCTTCACTAAATTTCCTTAAGTCGTCGGCAGAAGCATCATTTAACGGAGCTAATTTTTCTAAGAGCCTGAAGTGCTTTAGCTCTAGTCGTCATAGGCACTGTTTCTTCTTCCAAAATAGAACTACGTTCACCTTCGTTTCCCACCGAGTTAATCAACTCCTCGTCCATCAACTACTCCTGGACTGGCTGACAATGGCAGGTGGGCTGAAATCCACCCCTTACCCACACCACCGCTCTCCGCTGTCATGTGACTGACTAGATGCTTTTCCGCTTGTCCATCTTCCGCCCATTCCGCTCCTATGCCTCCGTTTGAACTTGGATTTACAAAAGAACATCTATAAAGTGCGAGCACATGCTTAAGGTATGCCAGGGCCGGCTGTAAATCGTGAGTGCCTGGACTTGATTGGACTTAAAATAATGTAAAGATGGTACAAATATTGTATTCTAAGTTGTAGTTGACAAATAATGCCACTGAAGATAAATATCACTCGTAATACCGAGCGTATACCGTGGCAGGAGCTTCTTGGCCTCACCATATCCATCTTCTTTTACATTTAACATGGGCCTTTCGATGGTACATTACCAATAACTCATTATTGCGACATTCTCGCAATATGCCGTACTCACTATAACGGGCTTCTACTGTAGTTACTTCTATTTGAGTTCTAATTTGATAATTATCCATGCATAAATAGAAGGCTTCTATAAACTAGTCTCTGTTCTATAATAGAAACAAAGTGCTTTCAACATGTCATTTTTATGTGTTCATTCTTGGCATGCTAGAATAGCCCTCATACCTCTTGATTGCAGTTTTTTAAGTTTTCTTTATTCGTATCAAATAGAATGGTGGCACAGTAATCAAAGTGAGGAGCTAATATTGTTTTGTACACGAAAAGTCTTGTCCACATGGATAGAAATTCACTAATTCTTGATAACATGGCAATTTTTTTACAAACATAATTTACATGGTTTTCAAATTTCAACATTAAATCAACTATCACCCCAAGGTATTTTACTTGGGTTTGGTATTATAAAGTTTTATTATCGATTTCTATTCTTTCAGCATGTTATTTTTTTAAAAGTCCTTTTGCTTTCTTTTTGAATTTAGGGTAATAATTTCGTATTTGTACAAATTTTAGAAGAGATTTTTCGTATTTTTGGGAAAGGTGTCCAGTATACATAAATGTAATAAAGGCTAGAAGTTAATGATAATTATGTTTTATGACTACAGTTTTTTATTCAGGACAAATATATGTCCTCTTTAAAATTTTATTAGCAGTAAACATTGATTAATCCATGAGCATCGAAAGAGCACATTATGAATAACAAGAAATTGCAATCTTTGATCATTCAAGAATAATCCAATGAGATGCGGGAGCAATATTGAAACACTTGTAAATTATTTTGGGGACATTCACTGGACATGAAATAATGGTTAAGGAAGCATTCGTGGTAGGCTTGAAAATAGCTGAAAAACATCTCCGAATGGTTGCAGGAGCATTCATTGAATGCTTCACAATGGTTGCAGGAACATTCATTGAATGCTTCAGAATGGTTGCAGGAACGTTCACTTAGAGTTCATGTTGAACATTGCAGAAACATATCAAGCAGTGACATTTGGAACATTCAGGGAACCATTAATTGAACGTTATTTCATTGTTCCTGCAATGGATGGATGAATGTTATTTAAACATTGCAGAAACGTTTCCGTGCAGAAGTGGTGGTTAGCAAATTTTGGTTACCTCTTTAGCACGCTCAGGGGAGGACAAAACCAAATTCGTCGCAGGAAAATAATCACCAAATAGGTTGATCTGACAATATATATCTCGTGAATGGTTTAAATCGTGCATTAAAACATGTTTACGATGCATAAAAGGGCAACCAAAAGCCCAGCATTTAATCGTGATGATCGTTTGTTTTACAAGTGTCGGAAGGACATCAAAAATACACAAGCATCAACACTCAATTTGTTCCAAAATATTCAACCAAGGCTTTTAGCATTGACCAACACACTGGGGCCTCTGCCAACCCTACTGAACTGTTCATGTAAGGCAGATTCAATCTTCATATTCCATATTCTGAAAATGCATTCGCTGAGCACATTTTCCCTGTCCCATCACTGCAGACCTAATTTTTTCCATGTGAAAAGGAAAGCTCGTAAACAATGATGATGCAGAGGAGAAAATCTTAATTTGGATGAAGATTTAATGTCACAATTAAATCTTCTTCTGGCTGCACACTTGACATGCAATTGCTTTTGCACTGCCGCATGATTTTCAAGGTTGTCTTCAAAATGAGTGTTTTGGTGGGTGTCGGCATCTAGCTCTAGTGATAGGCTCTCAAGCAGCTGGTATCCTTACAATAATAGAGCCGATCAGCAGGATAATAAAAGAAGATCACAACTGAGTCACCATGTGTGATGCTTACATGTGTTGCTCTCGTCTACAAAGAATTGATGAGTATGCAATGGAACGTATACAGTGTGTGGTTCATCGAGCATATTAACTGCATGTGAACATTCAGACTGCAACCAACTGCAATTGAGTCTCATTACGTTCACCACCAACAGAAACTATCAAAATAACAAGTGCAAGAAATATGAGAGCCTCACAACACCAGATATTTTAGCATGTCAGTCATACCGCCTATGGATGGTGCCTCAGTAAACTCTCGGAACAGCTACTGTTTATCGACACGCTATCCCTACGTCTCACCATAGACCATACTCATTATAATTCAGTTACCCTGCAAATAAATATTAATTCAAATTCCACTCAACATCGTAGCACAGAATAAAGCACAAATTATTCTGGCTGTTGTTTAAAAACTTCACTGGGCTCTTAAGTCTCTGTCAGAGTGCACGTCAAAATAATAAAGTATCTGCATTAAGGTACACTGGAATATACTTTCAAGTGATCCTCTCACTATCGTGTCCCCAACAAATGTATCAGTGGAAATTTACGTTAATATTTCTTAAGAACGACCGTTAAAAACTTACCCGCGGTGCTTTGAATAATCCCGGGTTTTTTATTCCTTTCTCCTTGTTGACTTTCCTTGTTTTTTTGAACCCCGTTTTGCAGCCAGCTACATAGCAGCTCCTAGTTTGGCTACATTTGTAACTCATTTTTCCTTGTTGTGAATTCCGTAAATCTTAAGATAGTTGTTTAATGACAATCACCATCATACATGGTGTTCTACATCCAGAGTCAACAGACTTTATATACTACTACAAATGTTTGGCTGCCAAAGGTTTACCTGCAACAACAGTAGTTAACTTCAGCAATATATTCACAAACTCTTCAGTTTTTACAATAATTTAAAAAGACCAGCAATATCTTTAAATGATGTTGATCACGCCATCGAAACCTAGAGTATATGAAGCACCAATGTATTACACTGGTTGCTACCATTGTCACTGTGAAAGACCCATTCCACCCGGCAAGAGGATGGTTTTCATAGATTTAGTGACACACCACACAGTAGATTACATGGCGAGATCCTCAGGCTTCTCCTGTTTCGCACATCCCCCCTCCAACTAGCCCAGAATACACGCAGTGTCCCATCCAATCGGAAGGCTGCCCATCTAATTTAATGGATGACCTGAAGCATTAGCTGGTGGTGGTAGAAGCATTAGCTCATCTGTCGATGATGGAAACTCAGGTAACGTCTTATGTGGCTTAAAGTATGATTCTATGAAAGTGACTTCAGAAAGGCGAAATATAAGAGGAGTAAACGTCATGTAAATAGTCTTTGGGTGTGATTCCACATTTACTGAAGACAAGTTTTCTGGCGTTTCACGACGTGCAATGTTGTACGTGGGTTGCGTTAGTAGTGATACTGCTTCCATTGAGGTGGTCAATTATCCAAAGTCAAAATTCCCTGGACATGATTTCAGCTGTGAAACTCTTAGTGGAGTGAAGAGTTTCAGTCATTTAAAGTTAAGGTTCCCTTTCAGCTACACAATGACCTGTTGCGTAGTGAAGTGTGGTTGGATGAGGCCTACGCCAGCTAGTTCTAGGCAAATGCATATCAAAAGATGGTTTGTTCTAACTGCGTGAACAGTGTACCTGAAGTTGATTCTGTGGTGAACCACACTGACATTGTTGAAATGTCTGATGCTAATAATGACGTTTTCCTACTTCGATGGCTGTGAAAAGTGGTATTAGTGTGCACCATATCACCACAAGGAATAAAAACGCTGTTACTGTTGCTGAGGGGTCACTGAGCATATCAATAACCCTGTCTTGGCTCAGGGCAGCGTTGCGACAACAAAATCCAAGAAAAAATAAAGATGATATGTTGGAATCTGTTGGCATGACAATGGGCATTAATTTGTACAATCATTACAGCGAAAGTAATCACGTTTGTTCTTTCTTTGGGTCTAATATTGTGAAACTCAAAACACCTGAGAAAAAAAAACAGTATACAGTACACCCTAACACAGCCAGAGGATTCCCGATCCATATCCCTTCCATTCCTATCCTTATACCTTTCCTCCTGGTCTGAAGCGCCTATTAGTGCGGAAACAGACTTGAAAACACCCATGAAAGAAAAACCTTGAAATCGTCACATCTTGCAAAATCGTGCTATGTGAAACAAAGAGTAAACAGGAAATACTAAAATTCGTTCTACAACCTCAATGCCTAACAAAGCGAGTTTCATCACTTTATCTTAAACCTAACTTGTGATTCAGGCATTAAGTGTTATTTCTCAGCATATGTGAATTCAGGAAATAATTTCGTATTTGTACATTTAGAAGAGAATTTTCATATTTTTGGGAAAGGCGTCCAGTTTAATAAAATTGCATTTTTCAAATAAGAAACATACTATTCCATAAATCATTTTGGCATTGTAGATCATATTAACGTTACGGGTCACACGCAAGATTAAGTGAAATGGCTTCAACAAAATATTTTTAACTATACTTTAGCACGGAATTTTTACATTATTTATAACGGGTAAATAGTACACCTAGAGCCACCTTGAATGAGGTTGACAGGTAATAGGATCATCTCTACTATATTTTCCACTTGCCTTTATCTCAAATGTATTACGTTCAGGAGGTACGGGGATTTTTGTAGCGGCACCCTTCTTTATTTCAACATTTAATTGGGTTAATGAGAAAATGCTTCTGTGAGTCATTGATGTGACTGTCCACGGTAAAGTATGAGTTCCTCATGACACTTTGGTATCAATCATCTCATTTTTAGCACATAGAAAATTTGTTCATTTTGCATTTTAACTGAAGTTAACTGGTAATAGATTCAGCGGAGCACCTATATCATATTTTTAGTTTACCTTTCTATCAAATGTACTAATATAAAAATAACGGATATTTAAATATATCCATGCATGAAGGCTGCTTTTCTTCATTTATTGCATCACTCTAATTTCCAAGAAATGCCATCCATTTGTTATCTGGATTAATATGCTAGAATGATTAAAAACTTAAGTGACATTATTTAAAGCAGATAAATAATCCACCTAGAACCACAAATATTTTTAAAAAGCTACTAGCTGCAAGGAAAATAACATATTTTCATAGTGCTTATTTGCCTTTATTATTTCCGTTTTCATTTATTCCTTCACTTTTGTGTCTCCACAAATTAACTGAACAGTCATTGCGAAGCTGTCACCATTATTCCCAAGTGTATAGAACATAAGTTTGTATTCATGTTTCAACAAGGAAACTCATGGTGGTGCTCTGTTAAGTATCTTAGGTTATGCTACATGCTTCGTCTAATTCTTCCGTATGTTCAAAGCAGTAATTAGTGGCAGCACTCTACATGATTAGATTGATTTCATTGTAATAGTGGTGGAGTTCCTCTCAATGGAGGCCCTGAGGCACTAAGATCTATTGGTCCATTGTGTCATCCACCCTTCTGGAGAAATCACCCATAGAGGCCGATCGTTTTGCTGAAGGCCAACAGGTCCCCTATGGGGATCTCCCTTACCTCCCTGAGCTCCAAAAATGGCTTACCCAGATACCTATTCCGAGTCCTCATCACAGCGGTGCACAGCTTAGTCGACAACGCGCTATACGCAGCTGCTCCCGCAAATGACTGATGCAGAATTATAGTAATTTTTCTTGAGACAGACATGTTGAAATTTCGACCAATTTACAACTTTTGCAGACTTGTAACTTTAGTCACAAATGGTATTTTTCCATCCCTTACCAGCATCATTGAATTCACCAAATTTGAAAAAAATCTGACATGGTCGGGTTGACAATTTTACTTTTCTGTGCTGAATTGAGATGGAATTACCCGAAGGTGACTTTTTAGATCAACTCTGCCCATTGTAATGGACCATGCAGATTTGTTTCTTAATTTCCTTTTCTCTCTAGTTGATAATCTCAGTAAGTAAACCCCCCCACACCATGTTTATATCTTGAAATGCGACCAGCTTCCACAATGCAATTCTAGATTTCAGTGAACATGTTCTATTGTTGGTGTTTACTAATTTGCTCTGCATAGCAATAGGTTCCTCTACAATATTTGCTACTAACATATTGATCAATGTATGCTTCTGGCTGGACATATAAGTGAATATAATTGTCAGCCTTTGATATGAAATCGCAGATAATCAAGGAAATGTGCTAACTAGAGAGCTTTGAGTCACATAAGTGGCAGATTTCTCACTTGCTCACCACTTAACACTCTTGGCGGAGTCTCCTCTGATAGGCTAATGAAACTAGCTAGGTCTTAAAACTAGGTAGTTCCAAGAGAAATCAGGGTAGAACATCATTCTACGTTAACGAAATGTCCACCATAGGAGGAGAAACATTGGTAGCAACTGACAGTGACGCAGGCTTCCCAAGGAACCAGTTTTATCATCAATGGATCAGGAAAGATGTAATCAATAACATTGGGTCTTTTACTCCTTGAGAGGTAGTTACAGAATCAATCAAGCATAAGTATACAGGAACCACGAACATACATGAAGATGTGTTTTACTGTGTACTTAAATATTAGTGATATGGATGCATTAGCGACAACTGATTCCAACATTATGAAGGACAATACAAATGTGCTGATAAAGTGTTTGGCTCCAAAATGATAATTATTACAGTGTGCACGCCAGAGCAAAGTTACCATGGCTAACAGCGATGAAAATTGCGCACATACACTGCATGTGTATAAGTATGTTTGACACAGTGACATTTCACAGTTCACATAGAATAAAGTACACATTTATTTCAGCTTTTCATTTTTAAAAAATGCATTGAGCACCGTCTCTCTCAGAATTGAAAAAAGTAGTTAAAATATGTAGTATCTGCATTATAGTAGTTTGAAAAACACTTTCAAGTGGTTCTCTCAAATGTACTCGATACAATTTAACGGCGGAAAGTTTAGTCTACCTTACTAAAGAACAAGGTTCAAAATCTTACCTTTGGCACTCCGAATATATTTGGGTTTTTAATTCCTTTCTCCCTGTTGTAACGCCTTTTTCTCTTAGTCCCAGATTCGCAGCCAGGCACGAAGCAGTATCTGGATCGGTTACGCGGGCAATTCATTCTTCATCATTCTTCTTCGCAACGAATGCCCCAAACACAAACCATAGAGGTTACTAGCAAAGATTATAATATACACGTTACTAGCTCTTTCACACGAACATGCCGCCTATTCACCACCAGATTGTTTTATGCGCGTTCGCGAGGAGTGTGTAAATAGGAGGCTCCAGTAGGTGGCAGGCCGAACTGTTTTTTGAGGAAAATTGGCGCGCATTAAATCGAGTTAATAGATTACGCCAATCGTAGCGCTGCCTACCCCAGATGCCCGGCTTCTTCGCAAAGTGCATATGAAAGAGCCAGTGCACAGTCTTAACATATGTTTAGACTGTGGCCTGTGGTAGCTGCAGTTTTGGAGTACTGGATACTGCTGTTCTTCGAGATTTTTCAGTGATTGTGTCCACCAGACTTCCTGAAGAAACGATGAGTAAATCACGGCATTGTTTTGTGCCTGGCTGCACCTCAGGATATGAATCCACCATAAAGGAAAATAAGGAGTTGGGGATAAGGAACAAAAGTTTGTTCAAGGCAAAGGTTAGTATGATATCTTTAAGAATGGGATATATCCAGTAATGCATTACAAGCGTCGTAGTGTTAAGTCAGAAATCAAAAGCGCCACTTTAATTTCGTGGACACCAGAACTTCAACAAAGTTTCGAGGACTGTAAAGCTGTACTCGCCCGGGCCGCAACCCTCTCCCATCCAATCAGCTCTGCACCCAAGGAGGTTAGAAGGATAACCTCCTTGTCTGCACCTCTGGCTCTCGTCATAGATGCCAGCCAAACTGCAGTCGGTGCTGCTCTGCATCAACTTTCTGGGAACACCTGGCAACCACTTGGTTCTTTCTCACGCAAGCTGACGCCTTCCCAACAGAAGTGGAGTGCATATGACCGCCAACTCCACGCCGCCTACTAAGCAGTGAAGCACTTTCAGCCAATGGTGGAAGCCCGCGACTTCGCCATCTACACCGACCATAAGCCCCTGTCCTACGCCTTTGGCCCACGCACCAGGAATACTGACACTTGCTCACCACGGCAATTCAATCGTCTCGAGTTCATCTCGCAATTCACCACGGACGTGAGACACATCTCCGGACTGGACAACGTTGTCGCGGGCTGCCTCTCCAGGGTGGAATCCATTACCACCCCTCCTCCGCTCGACTTCGCCGTTTTGTCTCGTTCCCAAGACGACGGCGAGGAACTCCGTAAACTCCTCCACGACGGCACAGCTCTTCAGCTTTCCCGGATGCCAATACCCGGAACAGACGTCTCACTGTGGTGCGACACTTCCATGCTTACACCACGCCCCTACGTTACCCCTCCGTATCGTCGGCACATTTTCGACAATATCCACTCCCTTAGTCATCCTGGTGCCAACTCCACCATCAAACTCGTCTCCAGTCGGTATGTCTGGCCATCGATGCGTAAGGACTGTCGTGCATGGGCTCGCAGCTGCCTCTCCTGCCAGCGTTGCAAGGTGTCCCGTCACATAACAACGCCACTCGGAGACTTCGTCCTGCCAACCAAGCGATTCGATCACATACACATTGACATCGTTGGAGCTCTACCGCCTAGCGCCGGCTACCGCTACCTCCTCACCATGGTCGACCGGTTTTCTCGCTGGCCAGTAGCAGAATCCCTTGTAGACATCACCGCAGACATCGTCTCTCGCGCCTTTCTTCTGGGATGGGTCGCTCACTACGGCTGTCCTAACCACATCACGTGTGACCGCGGCCGACAGTTCGTCTCCTCTCTTTTCCAACGTCTGTGCGCCACTCTGGGGACAACACTACACCACACCACGAGTTACCACCCCCAGGCCTCATCACCACAGGACCATATAATCCTGTCCTCAGCCGTGACCGGAAGACCTATACCCTTAAAATCAATGGCAAGCCTTCGACTGTCTCCATCGACCGACTCAAGCCAGCCCATATTCTTCAGGACGACTCTCCACCTTCAGCCTCTACACCAGCACCAATTCTTCCACCGCCTACTCCGTCGGCGCCACCTCCATCTTCACCACCAGGTCCTACGATATCTACCCGCTTCGGATGCACAATCCGTCCTCCAAACGGTTTTGCAGCCGACCCTCTTTCTTCCCACGGGGTGGGGGGGGAGTAGTGTGGCGATACGCCACCACAACTGCCGTATTGGCAAATAATCATACTCATCATCTTACTCTTCATAATCATTTATAAGCCATTCATTCATTATGTAGTAATTCATTATATTATTATTATTTATTATCAATTATTATTATTTATTATTTTATTCATCTACATACCAACCGGGCAACAATACCCATGTTGGTGATGTTGTGATGAGTTGTTTATCAGGGAGAAGAGAGAGACAGTCTTGTAAGAGGAGCTCTATAATAAACAGCTATCTGCAAGAAGAAAATAGCATTTCATTCTGCGCTGTGATGCTAAAATCTCATTACTGCACCCTCCATCACACTTCTCCGACCAACTGTGGACGAGTGGTGATCGCTCTGCTGCCTTCTCCAGTTAGGTAAGTTGAAACTTCTTTTATGCAGTGCTTACGATTTTTTTGCAGTGAATGTATAATATGACACCAATTCATTGTTTGCCTCACTTTTCTTCAGATTCACTCTGAGCCCGCATCCAAATTGTGCAGATTTCATTTGCAAGAATGAGTTCTAAAAGAAACCCATTTTGCCAATTAACGCATAGTGGTCGAAATAAGTTATTAAAAGCTGATATGAAGCGTTGTTTGGATTATGACACAGACTTGAAGGAGGACAAAAAATGTGATGAAGATAATTGCCAAAATGATGTAGAATCAGAAAGTAGGGACTGACGTGAGGGAGAAAGTAGGGTGGGGCCTGTTCAGACCAGTGGCTTTAAACATTTTGGAAGATTCTACCTCATTAAGTGATTACTCTCCAGTAAAGATTCATGGAAGTGATGGTTCATATTCAAGTTCTGATGAATTAACGTTGCTTACTCATGCAGAGTCTGAGATTAGAGAGGCTTGTGAAATAATAGTTCATAGTAATGTCTCACATGATGAAACAGAAAGTGTTCCAGAACTCCATACTCCGTCTGTAGACATTAAGTTGGGGTTGGTAGAGTGGTCTATTAATCATAATGTCACCCATTCTGCCTTGTCAGATCTTTTAACTCTGTTAAATCAAGTCCCAGGTATTCACCTACCCTCAAGTGTAGTAACATTGTTAAAAACAACTAATTGTAAGCAAATTAGGGAAGTTCCACCAGGGAAATACCACCATTTCGGTTTAAAAAATGGCATTCTTCGTGCTCTAAGAGGAATGACTGATATCCCCTCTAGTATAAAAGTATTAATTGATTGCGATGGTTTACCTCTTTCCAAAAGTTCTCAAAGTCAGTTTTGGGTTTTGCTGGGCCATTTGGTGCCCATTGGATGTTCCAGTGTATTTCCAATTGGAGTATACCATGGCAGTGCCACGCCAAATAATGCTAATTGTTTTCTCCAAGACTTTGTTAATGAATGCACAGCTATCATGGAAAATGGTGTAGAATTACAGTCCAAGGGCAAGATCACAGTAAAAATATTTGGTACATGTTGTGATGCCCCTGCTAAATCTTTTATAATGTGTAAAAGGGCATACTGGATACAATTCATGCACAAGATGTGACATAGAGGGTGATTATAGAAATAACCGAGTATGTTTCCTGGGGAATTCGGGGTTGAAGAGAAATCATTTGGATTTCATTGAGCAAAAAGATGAGGATTATCACCAAGACACTTTACTTCTAATGAAAATTCCATCCTTGGTGAATTCCTTCCGATTAGATTACATGCACTTAGTGGGCTTAGGTGTGATGAGAAAGCTCATAAGGTTTTGGGTAAGTGGAAAATTGCCAAATAGATTTCAAAGCAATGTTGTGGTGAGGATTTCTGATGCTTTGGTACCACTTAAAGTGCCCACAGAATTTTCTCGCAAACCAAGAAGCCTTTACGATTATTAATGGAAAGGTACAGAGTTCCGCCAGTTCCTTCTCTATACTGGCCCAGTTGTAGAGATGGGTAAGTTACCGTAATTTTCAATTGAGGTAAATTACCGTGGTAAATTACGCTAATTTTCGAAAATTACCGTAAATTTCCGGTATTTTTAAGTTTTGAGCTTCAAATCCTTATCAGAGGACTCCAAATGAAATCAAATGGCATTGAGATATAAATGCTGACGCTTATATCAAACATATCACGACGTTTATCAATTATAACTCATTTAAAAAATTAAAACTAAGTTGGCAGCAACACGACTTTGCCTCTCTTTTGTCACACTATGAGAAATTTTAGTTCCAAAAACATACCTCGGCGCAATGTGCATTTGTTATTTTACTCTGAATTAATCATGGACACAATGTAAACAAAATAGTTTAAGCTTCTTAATTTATAAAATTACCCATTCCAATGGTTTCTTCGTGAGGAAGAAATTTTCTGAAAAAGAACTTTTCTGAAAATTACCGTTTATTACGGTAATTTTCAGGGGTGTTGGTAATTTACGAAAAATACCACGGTAATTTACGAAAAGTACCGCGGTAATTTACCAAGTTGCCCATCTCTACCCAGTTGTTATGATCATTGGTGCTGTTTCAAGTGAAATACGGATCAACTTCATGTCTTTGCATGTAGCACTCCGCATTTTGCTATCCAGAAATTCACCCAATACTCTTCTGAAATATGCCCACAGACTTCTGAAACACTTTGTCCAGTCTTTTGGAGTTCATTATGGAGAAAGGGCTATATCACACAATGTGCACAATTTGTTACATTTGTGTAATGATTATAAATTATTTGGACCGTTGGACGATTGCAGTGCATTTCAATTTGAAAATCACATGGAGCAAATAAAAAGGGTTATTAGATCAACACACAGACCTCTAGAACAACTGATACGGAAATATAGTGAGATGTTACATAAAGGAGTAGAAATGAAGAGACTAGCTAATGACCATGGACCTAAGTATGTAGGCTCTCATTCCGAGGGACCATTGTTAACCCTTCGGAGTCCTACGCAGGAAAATGCTTTCCTTCTCACGGGTTCCTCTAGAATATTTTTCCACTCCCTGTACGGAACTCTCTTGAAGCAAGGCTTTGAGCAGGTATGTCTTTCCCCCGCTTTGGGACCAAACCCAGCGGGGTTCCCGACCCTTTCCTCAGCCACTGACCAGAGATTATCTTCGCTCTTTTCCAAATGAGAACCCACCTCGGCCTCTGTCCGCGGTCAACTATTTTTAATTCAGAGATTTTTGGTAAATAAATAATAGTAAGACTTTAAGTGGGGGTTAATACATAAATAAATTCCTGTTGTTGTAAATACCATTTAGAGATTTTAAACGAAATTCTAATGTAAATATTAAGATATATAGCACAATAGGCATCATATCAATGGTTACAATAATAAATTATTTGTGTTGTTTCATAATAGAAGACGTCCGCGCATAATCCAACCATACCCGTTTCTTATATAAAAGCATGGCAAAATTTGGCATCATCTTTTCCAGCAGCACCTCAATTTGTGAAACTGGAAACCCAAATTATAAATATAGATAAAGAATCAAAAAAACAAGATTGCAACACTCAGCAGAGAAAGAGAGTGCTTCTTCCTCTTTGTTCGGGAAGTGAAGATGATATTTCTGAAGACATGGCAATGAAAAGAAAAAAAGTCATTTGAGAAAATAACAAGGGCGATGGATCTATGAAGGAGGACAGCATTGACTTGAGTGAGTGTATATTATTTTTTATTGCAACTACTCAATGTATGCTGTGCATATTCTCTCATGTGAGGTCTCATTATTGTCTTCCAGAATTTAAAAAATGTTAAGGACCATGCTCTTCATCAAGAGAGCTATATTAGATGTGGATCAAAGGCTGGCCTCAGTTGAACAAAACAAACCCCAAAGAAAAAGATCCCAGGACCATGAGAAAGAAGAAGACATTGGTATTGGGCTAGATTTTCCCCTGGGTACCCAAGAGGAGTTAAATACTCTTGAAGAAAAGATTAAGGATGTGGGAGTGAGGAAGAAATTGGTAAGATTTCAGTCATGAAACATAACGTAACATATCTATTACAAAATTCAGGATGCATTTATTGGGAATTTATTGTATGTGTTGTTTGGGATGATATCAGCTTCGCGAGCTTTGCAGCTAGCATCTTCACTGTGAAGTGACAATGCAGTTTTAGTCCTGTTCATGTATGGTTGCTCTCAGCTGCATTTGGTATATGATTGGTAGGGACACCGAAAAATGGTAAATAAAAATCATCAAAAGCGGTGTTTAAAATGACAAATGCGGTAAATAAAATCGTTTTAAAAAGGTGAAAGCTGTGTTTAATGTTGGGAAAAAGGAGTCTTAAAGGAAGGGTTTTTTTAAAAATATTATTAATAAATACTTCATACCAATGTGAACAAACAGTTAATTACATACATTTGAGATCCAATACAGAAGTTATGGCTACCCTACGCAACATAAAAAACACAGTAGGCAAAATTAAGTTAAAGGCAAATTAATGAGATAATGGTAATAACAATAACAGAGTGGAGTAGTGGACTGCAGGTAATGAAGTTTGATTCTTACGGTTTAAAATTTTTCTTTCAACCATTGAATAAAAAACTTTATCATCCTTCATTTCCAACCTTTGTGTGTGGATACTGACTTTTTTGTACTTCTATCGCTTCAACTAGATTTACAAATGCGTCACTCAAAAATACACTGTAAAGTTAACGTAATGATTCCACAATTTAATTCTGTAATATAAATTTTTTCCAATCATTTCCTTTCGCCTAATTTAATTATTTTTTTTACTTATAATTTGGCATGAAATTTCTGATAACTTACTTTTTTTAACAGCCTACTAGCATTACCCTAGGAATACAGCACGGCTGTATTCTTAGGTAGTGTTAACTCGCGACTGGCAGTACACTAGCCCTCATTTTTAACAACTACGCTCTCATAGGTTCACGGGAATCTGGCGAATGTAGGCGACCCGCATGACATTCGCCTTAATTTTTTTCTCGCACATCCGAGCCTATGGAGAAAAAGGTCAATACGAGTATTTTTTATTTTGTTTTCCTCGTTTGTGGCACGGAAAAAATCTTCTTCTCATTTCTTGACCCGAGTTACTTAACTCTCCTTGTTGGTATCTACCATACGTGCATTCCATTCGCGGGGCGCATCGATCACGAGGCCGCGAGATGTTAAAATCTCCGATCCGGATCTGAATTTTTACTGTCTCTGGATATGATTTCAGTAGCGAATGAAATGAAAGACCCGTGGTTCTTTGGATCCGACCCGACCACCCTTAATTTATGAGTGGTTCATTTGTAAATCTAATTTAAACAACAAAGTCTAATAAAGTGAGTATTCAGATGAAATGGTTTGAAATTGAATATGATAACATTTTCGATGCAGTGACTGAAAGAAAAAATTAAACTGCGATTGGGATCGAACTTCGCACAGTACACTAGCTCTCGTTCATGGCTCTCGTTATATGCCTGATCCCGGCGAATGTAGGCTACCCGCATGGCATCCTATTTTTTTCCCGCGATACCAGGGTAATGGGGGAAAAAAGTCATATATCTTTATTTTGCTTCTAGTTGCACGGGAACGTTTTCATCTAATTACGTGACCTTAGTTACACATCCTCTTCTTGTCAATATCTACCGCACCTACATTTCATTCAAGGGGCACTTCGATCGCTTAACCGCTAAAATTTAAAATCTACGATCCGGATCCGATTTTACTCCGTGTCTTTGGATCGGAATCCAGAACCGAGAAAAATGAAAGATCCGATCCGGTCATCACCAAAGAAAATATTTCATGCTACAAAAATTCGGCATTTGCAAAATATCTCAAATTTCGTTAAAAAAATCGCGTTTCAAAGAAGACACGGTTATTTGGCGATTAAACCCAAAAAGTCGCTTATTTCGTGAATCCTGTCGCAAAAAACGTTTCGCGAAAATGTCATGTCCCTAATGATTGGCCCTTAATTTGGTGAAAAAAATCAACCAGGTGATGTGGAGTTTACAGCTATCTTGTTGGTCAAAATTGCTACAATGCTTGACAATCTTTATGATTTCCAAACATCTTTAAGGGATAAGTACAAACTCCAAGTCACCTGGTGGAAATGTTTTCACCAAATTACAGACCAATCAATGACAAGCAGCCATGAGCAATTATATATAAAACTGCATTATCTCTATGACCTGAAGATGCCAGCAACAACACTAGTGAAACTGTCAGCCAAAACAATGCATGCAATAGATTCCTTACAAATCCTGCATGGATATTTACATAGTCGCAAAAGCCTTGGTACATACACAGTAGAGTGCCAATTATTTGTAATTGGCACTCTACTGTGTAAATATATCCCCTCCATTACAATCTAAAAATAATTGTAATGGAGGGGCAAGCCAAACGGATAATTGAAAAAAATGGATAATCCACTCATGATCAATCTCCTAGTAGTTTGTAACTTGGTTTCCATGCCATACTCTCTCTCTCTCTCTCTGTGTCTTTTGCACTCATTCCATGGAAATACTCACCATTTTAGTGGGGGAAGGGTAGGAGAGGGAAAATAGAGGAGGGTAGGGATTGAGGGCATGGCTAAGGAACAGATAATACCACAAACAATTAAGTGAACCATGGATAATCAGTACTCTAGTGTATATCTTTTGGAAACTAAGATTAAATTGTACTTCATTCATTTCATTTTAGGTGTCAGAGTTGGCCCTTATTGGAGGTAACACATCTAAGGAAATGATTTTCTGTATTCTCTGGTATGTCATGAAGGACAACTTGGCTGCCAACCATAGCTGGATAGGCTACAAAAAGAAAAAAAGTATTTTCTGTCCTTGGCCTGAAGACGATAATATTTGGTAAGTTTCATATCAATTTTTTTAGTATTGATTATATGAGAAGGTAGATTTTCAAGGAATTCCAAATCAAAAGGATATTTATTTGTAGAAACTCCCCTCAAAACTCCTATAATATCTCCTTCAGTAGGGCTTATTTTCCTAATCCCTTCATTCCAGTTATGAGTCACCAATTTACTCTCTCTTCCTCATTTTCAAATAATTCTTCCTTTAAAAAAATCTTCACATTTTTCCCTTGTGATCTTTTTTTTATAGTTTTGTAGAAAAATCTTTAAAGCACTTTTCTATATCCAATTAGATTAGAGAAAATATGAACAATATTCCTCTTAATTTGAATAATGCTCTAATTACAGATTGCAATGGATGTATATGTAGTAGAGTGGCCACCTGTGCAAAAGTTTTATGGGTGTTTCGCTTTTCTACAGCATTTTTGGAGGAAAAAAACAAAAAAAAATTGTCTAGCGAAGGGAAGGATGTTGGGTATGCGAGGAAGGGAGAGAAAAAGAATAGGATTCATGAATAGAATGAAGAGTTATAGGCCTTATGCCTACCTGAAGAAGGAAATTCAGTGCAGGAATGGGAAGAACAGGCGGGATGGTTAGCAAACTGGGTATGTTTTGCTCATACCCAGCAATTATCGGAAATACATAGTTTTTACAATAAATCGGCAATAATGTCTTAATTTTATCCTGGAAGGTAGGCAATCTATGTATGGGCTTACCGATTTTTTCCTTACTTCAGGTACCCACCCCTATGACATTGCCACCCTTACGGCATTTAGGGCTGGTAATGTTGGTGACAAAGACATTTTGGTGGACTATGAAAAATTCTGCCACAATATTCCTCCTCAGCTTGTTAATATGAGTTATGAACTTCCACAGAGGCTTGCATTGCACATTTAATATTAATACATAAGTAATCATAGCTAAAGTTTTTAATGTACAGGAGCATGAAATGTACCTACATTATGAAATTAAATGATCACCTTATATCTACCAACTTTAAGCACAAAAAAATTTATAATAAATATATACCTAGTATTTAAGCCCAAGATAATTCAAATATCAAAGCGCATGACTGAATGCTGCAGTTTGGTTTTCTTGATGAGTATGGTGCAGTAGATAATTATTGTTATAATAATAGTGAATGTTTTGTAAAGGAGATGTTGAGGGAATAATGGTCTTGTGTTATTGCAATATTTTTAGATAAAGCTTTGGATATAATTTGCAGAAGTTTAGTATAGCACACTTTACTCCCAAGCAGGGGTGGTTATAAGGTGAGGAGTATATGGACCCCATAGTGTCTCATGTTACAGAGGATAAAATGACTTTGAAATAATTTATGTTTTACGGTTCCAAGCTTTTTATTACATTCAATGGAGCAGATTCTATAATTTTTAAACATAGACATACAGATCGCTTTTTATCAAATGAATTCAAAATCTACTGGACCCTCCCCATCCTATCCAATTCTCCCTTTGACAAGTTTCTAGAACAACCCCTGCTCCCAAGAATGATTACATACCTGTTGTCAATATTACTGCTGTCATGGGATATTTTCTTACAGATGCTGTCCGGCGGCATTACCACTAAAGTTCTTCATCTAAGGAACTTGAAAATCACATTAAGGATTGGCTTAGGCATGACAAATTTAGGGATGCCAAAAAAATGGTCCGAAATGTTGAATGTCCCAATTAATAGTGTCTTTCATTCAGAATTTGTTCTTTTACGTCAATTAGTGTTTTAACTTTTTACAGTTATTTTAAATGTCAAAATTTTAATATCTCTTTGAAAATGGAATTTGATATTTTTTGGAAAGTATTCTTTAGTGATTAATTAATTAATGTAACTTATTGTCAAATGTTTAACTTTGTGAGTTAAGATCCAATAGAAAATAAACATATTAAAATACAGAAATTTATTTTTCTGTATCAATTGAAGGAGGCTGATTTCTTCAATTTTAGCTATGTAATTAATTATGTAAAATTAACTACGCCAATGCTTTATTTACTTTTCATATAAAATCAATCTTTATTCTATTATCAGGGTTATTTTACTTTCTTCAGGTAACCTGTGATTTTGCAATCAGGATACAAACCCAGTGAACACACATAGTTGCATAGGATGTCAGCGCTGCAAGTGAAGCACATATCAACTGAAGCGCAACAGCAGCGTCTCAGCAGGGCTCTCACAGAGCAAATTATTGAGAAATACATTCAATGTGCATTTGCAGCTCGTGTTTGAAGCACTGCAGCCGCATGTTGCGGACGCGCTGCAGGTAGTAGTTCGAATAAAAGGATTTCGTATTTTGGCACGTCATGCTAGTGGCGCTACGTGGTGACAAAAAATCTTTAAGGGTTGACGAATCGCAAAATGGCCATTATTGCTCGTGAATTTTGTTGTATGTGCTCAGTACATTCGAAGAGTGAAGTAAGTGGAAGACGTTAACTTGTTTTCGCAGCGTGGTGAATTGTTAGCTAGCCAGCTACCCTGAAGCCTACGAGTATGCGAATAAGCAGCGAGTTGACAAATTGCAGAATCGGCCATTATTGCTTGAGTTGTGTTGTATGTGCTCAGAAGATTCGAAAAATGAAGTAATACTTGATAGTGGGTATATTGAAATAATTATGCACTTCCTGTGCTTAGTTGTGAAAGGATTGAATTCTAAATAATTCTAAAAAAAATAAAGGGTGTTCAATAATGTGTTTGCAAATATTAACTTTGAATCATTCCAACAAATGACTGTTTGCACGTTGAAGCTGTGGTTATGCATCTAGGTTCGTTAAGTTACTTAATTGTTCATTTTTGTGCGACCACATGGGTTCAATGAGGAAGAAATTCACTATGAAGGCTTCTTGATAGTGAGTATATCGAAATGATTATGCAGTTCTTCTGCTTAGTTGTAAAAGGATCGGATCGAATGTTAAATAAAACCCTCGAGACGGGCGTTGGTCTGCTAGTCAAAACAATTCTTTGTTGCATTATATATGGTAAACCTTCAATACATGCCGTGATATGCTTACTCGTGGTAGGGAGATAAGAGAATGAAAAACTGCCGCAGTTCGCCATTGATTAGGTTTATGCTGCCACTGCCACACACCTTCGCGGTGGCTTGCAGGGTATCCCGTAGATGTATGTTTAGCAGTCTTTTTAGTTACTCCACAGGAAGGCATCACTTAGTGGACTAGTGTAATGGTCATAACTAAATTTTCATTGGTCATAATTTCACAAATATATCTCTTCTGACCTAGATTTTGACAAAATATGGCCCTGATAATGATGTATGTCGGAGCATACCTAGGTAGAGAACAATTAAGTTACGAGGAATTTTAAAAGGCATTATTTTTATTCATTATTATGAAGGTCCCTTTTTGTTATTAACCTAATTATGTGCTGCCTGGCACGCAGGGCTGTGGACGTGTAGCTTAAAACGCTTCTGCAACGCAGCAAGTGCATTGTTAAAGCGCATCTGTAGCACTGCTAACATGGAAATATAGGAAAGAAGAAAAAGAACCCTAAGAAGAAAACAACCATTAAAATGGTTGTTTTCTTCTTAGGGGTTGTGTGCCCCACACATATGTTCTATATCTTTCATACTGTCTGTGTGAGTGGATCTTTCTATCATTTCCTCTTCTGTGTATTCTCTCCGTTGGTGGGTAGAACCATGCACTCGCACCATCTCTTGGCTGCTTCTATGGGCTCATCTGGGGGGCACTTGGTGCTATAAACCCCCGTCGAATTCGCGGGAAGTTAGAGTAACCTTGGTAGCATGGAGGTCTGTGCAGTCGCCCAGCAAGCGAAAGGTCCGTGGTTCCATTCCCGGTCAAGGCGAAATTTTTTCCATGTGTTTTCGGCCATTAGTCCATCTCCACACCACCGTTGCGTTCACTGTTTATTGTATGTTTACTATCTCTTTCTTTCACCTTCTGTTTGAATTTATATTTGTATATATATATTTGTTATTAACCTCATATAAATATATATGAGATAATCACTTTACTTCAGCAAGGCACAATTTTGTCATTCATTGCCAAGTGCTCAGCGGAATTATATACCTATACAGTAGAACCTCTTTTTTACGAACCTCTAATTTACGAAATGACACCAATGTACGAACCATCCCGCCGGTCCCGATCTTTGTACATAGGAAAACCATGTAAAATGACCTCTATTTTACGAAACCTCGATTTTATTGATTTACGAAGTGAGAGGCCGGTCCCTTGGAGTGATTGACCTCTGTTTTACGAAGTTTTTGAAATGATTTTCTAGCACTGAACTCAGTACAATGGAATAACGATCGCTGTATACCGCGAGAGGAGCAGCTGAAGCCAGATAGGTAGAGATACGTGAAATTTGCTAGACGCGATATCGCGAAATAACGCGAAATATCGCGAAACCGGAAATAAAACGAAATTTCGCCTTTTTCGCGATTTTTACGTGAATTAGCGAAAAAATCACACGTAAAGAGTAATAATCGATTAAAGTCTAAGCCTTCATTGTTTAACGCGAAATATCGCGAAATCGGGAAATAAAACGAAATTTCGTCTTTTTCGCGATTTTTACGTGAATTAGCGAAAAAATCACATGTAAAGAGTCATAATCGATTAAAGTCTAAGCCTTCATTGTTTAACGCTGATGACGTTCATTCGCTCTATCTCATTACGATTCAAAGGTCAATTGGCTTGTTTTGTCTCGCGCATATCGATTTCGCGTGATATCGCGCAATGTAGTGACGTCTCCGCCGGAATTTGCCGTTAAATTAATCACCACCTCTCTCTTCGATTCACATTTATCAATCCTGAAATTCTCGGAAATATCTAGAATGATGCGCTTTCTCTCCTGAAGAATTAGATATTCTGAACCAATAATGTGCTGAACACGGCCGCGGAAGATCGGAAATATAAGCTCACGCGCCCGCGCGCACGCGTCAATGCCGAGCAGTAATTCCGGTGACTCACCGCGACGCAGTAGACAGCGTAATTGGATAACTTGTTGCAGGAAAACCTTTAGTGTGGGCCTAATGTAACAATTTTGTAGACTTAAACACGGCCGCTGGCCGGGAACGGAAGCGCTAACAGTTGAGGCAAGGGGGGAAGTAAAGGAAAAGATAGGAGGAGAGGGGGTGCTACTTATTGGCGGTTGATCGTCGGATATTCGGCGCTCCACTGAGCTTCAATGCAAAAAAAAATCATTTCGACACACCCCCAGTTCAAGTTTCCTTGTTTCTGATTGATTGTGTTTGGTTATGCGTGCTTCTTTCACTGCCTTTTTTGTTATGTAAAATGCTTAATAAAAGTATAAGCATTCACAAAATGTGTACCAAAAATAATAAAACGCCTAGAAATGCGCAAAAATTGTAACATTATAATAACACATCCAAGATTTTCCATAACACCGAAATCACATAGTTTTAAAATGAATTTTATCAAAAAAAAACCACTTTCACGGACCTCTACAGATAGGTCATGCTGAGAGGGTCCTCGGTCCAAGTATTTCATATGGGAAAATGTGGAAAAATCGATTCAGCATAGTGCTTTTTGAAGTGCTTAAACTGTAGCAAAAATCCCAGAGACTGATCATCCAAATCCCAATTCAATCCTAATTACATGATCCAAGGAAAAAATGTTCAAAGACGCATGGCACGACGCCTACTTCTCGTAAACAATGCCCCAGTTCATAAAATAATCGAATTAGTGCTTGGTAATTTCTATTCCTTTTCTATCATTTTGTGTATTGTGAATACCTAACTAGTCATCAC
Source organism: Platycnemis pennipes (assembly GCA_933228895.1). Lineage (NCBI taxonomy): Eukaryota > Metazoa > Arthropoda > Insecta > Odonata > Platycnemididae > Platycnemis > Platycnemis pennipes. Next base: position 121,343,228 of record OW121855.1, on the reverse strand, counting down.
AAAGGATCCATATTTTCTCTGGAATTATTTAAAATTAGCTTTAAGGTAGCCACCGCAACACCAATTCAGAACTTACTTCAGCCTAGGCCACAGTCTAGACTGTGCCTAGGCTTTCACTTGAAAATAGCATTCCCGTAGGAAGTTCGTTGCTGCAGCTTTCGTGGAGCTTAGTTTCATTAAAAAATACTAATTTTGCAATAATAAATTACTTATATTCAAATATTGATGCAATTTGATTATTTAATTCTTCATTTGAAGTGTTTTACGTCGTTAGTTAAGAATTCGCGATCACTTTCTGTAGCCGCGAGTAAATAGTTCTCGCAAATCACCGCTAGATGTCAGAACTGTAGAAAGGTAGAAAGCATATTATAAAAGAGGGAATTACAAATTTACTGGAGTGAAGTTCTAAAATTGACTTAATTCAGCTGTGAAATATTATTAAATGTATTTCAAACAATGCGCTTTCTTCAAAAAAGGCATTTTCTGGTCTTTTCAGGGAAATATACTGGGTTAGTTGGAACTTTGTTTTGAAATTTCCTAGTTAAAATGTATCCCTGGCTTTCCCATGTTAAAATGGCTTCTTTAAACAAAAATTGACTAGCACAGAATATACCCCTTTCGTTAATTAATGCATAACTGCATATGCTTAAAATACACTGCGGGATGAGTTAATTCTCTTATTCCCCTTATTTTGAGATTTACCAACCAGATACAAGAACTTAAATCAGTTGCAGCAGCCAAGTTCATACCATTATAAATTTCTAGAAAAATATCCACCTGTTTTTTTTCATTCATGGCTGTTTCATTCTCTTTTACTAAAGTGAGTGTCCTAGCCTTAGGAATAACGCCTATGCTATACAGCGAATCAATACAATGGAGGTGTAATTTTTAAATCCTTTCAATTTATTGCAAATACACTGCACACAGAGAATTTCACGTAATATTTGTTGTTTTTCCCTGAATGAGCAGATGACTATTATTTGTTATAGTAATTAGTTTGATTTCAACCCTAACACAACTATTTGACAAGTTAAGTGCAGCATAGTGTTTAATTGCACTGAAAGTATACTCGCATTATTGTCAGCAGAGTTTTAGTAGATGTACATTTGTCGCAGATCAAGCCTCTTATGTGCATGATGTGCCTCCATGCTGTGCGAGGTGTTGCCAGAGCATGGGAGTGTCACCGCAATAACTATTTCCTACTGTTGGAGATCAGCTGGTTTTGGTGACACATCAGTTCCGGAGACAGAGGAGTTAGTGGAAGATAACCTCCATTTTACAAACCCTCTGATTTACAAAGCTCAAATTTTTGGGTCCCTTCAACTTCGTAAAATAGAGGTTCTACTGTATATGAAAGTATGTATAGGTAAATAGATCCCAACAATAATTGTAGGTCCTGCATACATTGAGAAGTTTTATCCGAACCTAGAGAGAGTAGCGAGAGCACAAACGTGGAAGGGGAGGACTGCAGCAATTGTGTAAGAATGGTCAAGTACATCCTCTTCACGAAAACAGGCTGTAAACCTTTCAGGTCTTCAATAACTAGCTGTGCTAACCTTGGTGAAGTCACCTTGGCTGAAAGTCACACCCATTCCACTGAAGAAACACCGACCTCCTTGGGACTTGCAGCTCTTGAAATAACACTAAGTGCCCCCGATATTATAATGATACCCACGACAGATTCCTCCTCCTTGGATTTCTGAGGGCTTTAAAAAGTAGTGGTAAGTGATTTTTAATCCTTGTTACTATAGCAAAATTTAATAAACAAATTTTCCTGATAGAGGCTCACAATTTCATTTATCATCCAGTCCATACGTTCATTTCTAACAAAAAGCGTTTACTTTACACTGCACATGATACACTTATAGCAAACTATACCTTAATTCAGCCATACATCATGAGGGCTTCATCAATGAGACAGAGCACTGCAGTAAATGAGTGCTAAGCATTAGCATTTAACAAAAGCATATGAACAATGCCATCAAAGCAACACCCAAAGGTTAACATTTCCACTCATTTTCAACAGCCAGACTTTGACATTTATTTACAAATAACAACTCTCTCGCACACACACAGAGAATTCAATTGGATCGAAAATGCATTTACCTTTCTATCCATTCTCTTCCTGTCAATCCACATCCACCGTTCTCTCTATATCTGGTGGCAGGACAACCACACCACTTACAGCATTCTGCATAGAAGGTCCCAACGAGAACAAAAGCAAAATATACACTCTTGTGTCACCTTATATCCACGAATCAACTGACAAAAACTGTTCTTTCAACAGAAAATATGGAAAAATACTTCCCAATCAAGTCAAAAAAAAAACAGGAGGAAGGGCATCCAATGACACTAGAACACTAACACTCACCAGCACACTGTGCATCAGGGTAAAAGGGGTGCACTGGTCACAGACACACGCCAGTCAAAAACGGGTAGTTTTCGAACAGATTAGCAAAACAAAGATTTCACAATGAGTGCAATCTGAGCACCATTAAGTCGCAAAGTTTTATCTCCATAGAAACAATCACTGCCTAACTCTGGATTGATGCAACAAACGCCACTCTCTCTGAATGATGCACAGTGTGAAGCACCAAGTGACCATCCAATCTAATACTATCAACCTTTTCAGCAGGAAGTTCTTCATCCTCCTCCTAGGCTTGGCGAAGAAATCTGTGAAGGGACAGCAGTACAATAAAATTAAAGAGTGGAAAGGTTAAAAAGAAGTATTACATAGTTAGTTACTGTACAGATTTCCCCCACATTCTAGCACAATGTAAAACTGCAGAGAAAGGTCAACCTGTACTTCAGCTCATTAATCGATTTTCACTAAATTCGTTCAATGGCAGATAACGTAGGCTTAAGGCTTCTCTGCAGAATCTTGCTGATGAATGTATGAAATAACTGCTTGCTGAGACTCATGCCCCCTTATTTTTCACTCCAAATGTATTGGGCTCAATGATTTAGTGATAAAACCATAACAAAAAAGTACAGTTGAGCACCCTCAATCCGGGAATCCCTAATCCGGGAACACCCATAATCCAACAATTTTGCCATGACCACCTACCCAGTGCTTTGTGGAAAATGCTAAAATCTTTTTACCGAAACATTGCTTCTATTATCCCATTCCTAATGTTAATTTTCCCATTCCGAGAATCATTATAATTTAAGCATATTAATTTCTGGTACTTCGTGTACACTGGAATTATTCTGCAACTTGAACTAAACATACAAAATTGAAGACATCGCGGAGACGGACTACGACTAGTTTACAGATCTGAAGGAATGGGTTTGTAATTGGAGGAAAGTTGAAGGAAGACTACTATTAATGATGAACTTTAAAGAATCATCCAGTCCAGTCGTCCGCGACATAGTGATGGGCGGCCGTACAGACAATACCCACGGGTTGACATCGCGCTGAATCAGATGATAACAAACCAAGTGTGGTAGGAAATATGTTGCGCAAAGCACAGAATAAGAAATATCAAATTCTATAAACCCTTTTCCAATTATGTATCATACTTTTAAATGTGCAACAATATGATGCACACGATGCTTAGCTTCTGTTATTTTCACTCACTGTGCAACTTCGATACTTTTAATTAGTAACTTTGTGAATTAAGAAACCATTTCTTTCTGATTATTCTCAGTGACTATTTTAATAATTATGTTCAGTAAATGGCAAATGAATATATTTTGTTATAATTGAATCCTTTCAATTAAAACATCCTGGACATCAAAAAGAGACCAGTTGCATTGCATGAACCATAGTCTTGCAAAATCCCTGGCATCACTTTGGTCCTGACTGTGCTGGATTCAAGATGCTCAACTGTATTTGCTGTGTCACTTGTCTAAATTTGCAATTGCCAACTTGGTGGCTGAGATCATGTTCCAAAAAAAAAAGAACAAAGGAAAAAAGATTAAAAATGACAAGTCAGGGAGATGATGTAAAAAGAGGAACATTTGCTGCTTGAGTAACCAAATCCCCTTCTGAAATTAAGCCTTCTCCATCGAAATATGAGTCAACTGGCAATGAGGTAACCGAACATTCAAAAGATGATTCAATGACTGCAGAGAAAACCAGCTTCGAACAGAAGTCGGAGAGAAATAGGCAAGCAGCTCTACAGCAATCCATGAACAGCAACACCCAGAGCCTGAAACTACACAGGGTTGCCACAAGATATAGGCTTTCAAATTTCCTGACCTCGGGAACATACGAGGGATGTCCAGAAAGTAAGAATGCAAGGGCTGTGTACGACATAGGGATTTTTGTTTTTCAAAGTTGGCCCGCATAACGGGTAGAGGGGATCCTAATGGTCAAAATAAGTCATCAAGGGCCTCAGTCCATCTCAAAACGTCGTTGCAGCAGCCTAAAACATCGACCAGTTCGTCCTCCATTCGCTCCACCTACCGCAGGTGTGACATTCGCTCAGTCATTCGGTTCCTCAATTTGCATAACGAATCGGTGACCAGTATCCATCGCCAGCTTGAAAAAACCTACAGATCCAAGCTAATGAATCGTCAGAAGGTTATCAAGTGAGTTGGGTTAACTTAGGAAGGTCGTACCGACACCCACGACAAAGAAACGATTCAATTTTTAACAAGTGTTGTATTCTTACATTCTGGACGTGCCTCGTATTATGACATAATAAAATGAACACTAACTAAACGAAGGTAAATGAGGGCGTAATTGACCATGTACCATTACTTTAACTTTTATGGGATAACTGATAAAATAAGCCTTTCTCTGGTTCTAATATTGTTAAGTAGCTGGAATTTACGCTCCTGGGTCATTCCATTTTAAATCGACAAATGGTCGTTGGCTCACCATCTCAGATTTCAACGAAATTCAGCTCGTGAGTAGTGTCCACCCTTGCGACCCATAATCCATTGACTAAATTAATAGAAAAAAATTTTCCCCCTGAGTTTTAGGCAAATGTACATCACTTAGGCACTTGAAAAACGTCATTTTATGCTAAATTTGTACAAGCCCACGCAAACTTATTTTACTTGCACAAATATAAAAAAAGTATCAATGGAAAGGAAAAAGACAATACTTGATACCATTCATCTCGAACATCAACTTTGTGCAAGTTTTAATGCTTCTTCAACAAGAAGTTTCTAAGTTTCACAGCTTCTAAGTCAAAGTTCAAAATGTAATTTTTTTGTAACTTTGGGCAATAAGTACGACTTCAAGTAACAGGCTAATATATCTCGTCTTAGCACTCAAGTGTGTGTAGTGTATGATTAAAAAGTATAATGTAGATTTTAAGCTACCTTCACGGAGGAAATATCCCAAGAACCTTAGAAATTTGACAAAAAAATGGTTTTTCTGAGTTAAAAAAAATCCATGCGGCACAAGTTTTAAAATTCAGGTGGGTACTGATTAAGCAATTCTAAATTTAGGGGAAAATGTAGAGTTGGCAATGGGATCCCCCTTATTGCCACTCGAACTGTTTATGGAGAATCTTGAAGAAAAATTGCTCGATAATAGCTCAGTGTGCACAAAGAACATTTATTGTTGGTTCTGTTTTGTAAACGATGTCTTGGCCATATGGAATGGCACGGATTGACAATTAGACAATTTTCTTAACATTCTGAATACTCAGCACAAAAATGTACATTTTACTGGTGAGACTTTCTCACAAGTAAAATGAGTAATGAGGAAGTCTCACAAGTAAAATGTATATTTTTGTGCTGAGTACTCAGAATGTTTAGAAAAAGAGGGCAAATTTGAATTTTCCATTTTCTGCAAAGCCACCACCACGGACCACATTATTCACTCACACTCCCGTTGTCACAAAATCTATCTTTTTTTCCACTTCGTTTAAACAGACTTATGAACATCCCACTCTCTAAAGAAACACTCAACCAAGAATTAGAAACATAAAAACAATAGCCATCTCGAATGGTTACAGTGTGAGTATTATTGACAAAATGCCCCTTAAAAAACACTCCATCAGAGCCCTACAGCTACTCCACACTTTAGGCAACATTGAAAAAGAAAAAATTCGGTGGTGTAAATTGCCGTATTACGGAATGATTTCAGAAAGAATAAGCACCCTCTTCCCAAGAGGCCGTTTCAAGGTAGCATTTTATAACAGTGATACCCTTAAAAAATTCCTCAACAATACAAAGGATGAAGGGAAACCATTAGAAAATAGTGGTATATACAAATTAAAGTGAGAAAAATTTCCCCCCCCATAGAAGTCCCTCTATCCCTTATGGAGAAACGATGACCCCCTCCCGCCCCACTCCCCACCTGCTGCTGACAACAACCCACCACCTTAATCATCCCTAACACACGACAGAAGACCCACGCAAAGTCAACCCCCCCCCCCCCCCCCTTACCTCTCCCCATGACTCCCTTAATATAAATATGTGTAAATATAATGTCAAGAGCATTGTTACTGTTCAATACTTCAGAATTTTAATAAATTCTGTTCGGCTAATTTTGCAATTTAGTTTTTTTGTAACTTTTGCAAATAGGTTCTCAGAAATAGTAGTTCTATGCTATTTTTTATTTGAATTTTCATTTGTATTTAAAATTGGTGGAAAAACGCCCATGTAGTATTCGATATTCGAGTGTGATATTCTAACTCAATATTCGAATTCGAGAAAAATTCTATTCAACCCATCTCTACTTATGAGGCATGTTTTAGCATTGAATGAAAAATGGTAATGACTTAAAACAATAATTTTTGCGCACACTGCGCAAGCGACACCTCGGTTGCTCTCACAGACATTGCGTGTGCAGACTGTTGCCAGGTCTGCACGCACTTGGCTACCAGCTGTATTCGCCATTGGCTGTATCCACCATTGGTCTGGGTCTAATTCACACACTGTTTAACTTTTAATTCTAAGATGTTATTCTTTCCATTCCCCATCACCTTTTCTTATGAAGGCTTGAGATCTTAGAGGCTTTTTCTTATGAGGGCTTATTACAGTTTCACTTAGATCAGACAATAACTAATTGTATCCACTAAATTTTGAAGTAATCATTGTTCAGATAGTTCTGGTCATTTTATTTGCCAACAAGCTGCAAACTTGGGAATCCATAATTTTTATTGTGACAGTTGTGACAGACATTTGTCTCAGTTTCACTGTCACTAAGTATTGGTGCACATGTACAGGCACTTCCAAAAAAAAGTTAACACTTCAGTGCCGAAAATTTTCCAAGTCCCGAGTTGACGGTGATTTGACAACGCTGCGTCACGGCTTCCCTCTGGCGGAGCCTCGAGAAGCTCTGACCGAAAACAAACCCCCTTCCCTGTTTAGCAGAAGGGATTACTGCACGGTCGGTCTTATTATGCCCTAAAGAAGGGGGCTATGGTGGGCACTCCATGGTCGTTTTTTCCGACTCGCGCTGAACGACATTTGAAGTCCTGAACATATTTCTACCGTCGCATAGTGGTCGGAAATCGGAAAAAGCTGGACAAAATCAAAAATAGCTTTCTTTGAAATATGACTTAATACTTCACACAAAAAAAGACTGCTAATTAAGGAATAATACATCATTTGACATGCTTTTCATCTATTAGCCAGATACAGGAGCTCAAACATGACCAAATTTCCAAATAAACACCTGAACTAATTTTTCTCCGAATGTCTTCCAAGTTAAGTTGATCGTGACGTTATGTGAGGAATTTGATTGAATAAATAATAGCATGATCTATTAACACAAGTATTTGCCTTTAAATTACCAAAGCTTCAAATATTTTTGAAGCATTTTAGCGCAATTCCGTTAAAAAATGTCAGACGCTGTTCTCAGATAAAATGTTTACATAATATAGAGAATATCTAGCGTTTTATGGAGAGACCTGTCAAGTGACTTATATCAGAGCACTCGTTGAAGACTCATAAACACGAAATTGAAGAGAAAATAAAAATAAATCTATGACACCGAAAAATACATATGATTTTCCGATAGCGCGTCCGGGGCATGGCTCCGCGCGGCTTGGGCTGGAAGTGCCGTGACTCGCTTACTTTACTCAAGTGACATGGACCCAAGGCTTCCATTTCGTCGTTTTTCAGCTGCACTCATTGTCACTAACCTTCACTGATCTATGCTGATGAAATCGTGAGAATATTGAATCGTGCGACGGGATAAGATTACGCGGAATCACTTTATTTTTCTTCGCGTGCGCTTCGGGAACATACTTCTTATTCACGCCCTTGAAAAGAGTGTAGTCTTTCTAGGGCCCATGTAACATTCTAGAAATACACTGGTTTCTCTTTTGAATTCCTTTTGCCCCCTTCTTTTTATTCACGCGGTAAGAGATGCACCGACGATTTCAGAGCCTTGGTCTTCGTTTTCCCAGCCACCTTTTCCCCTTTCCTCAGAGGAGATCTGAATGCCAAATGGGGGGAGCGGCATGTTCCCTCTGACCACTCTGTTCAGTCCCTGTACTGAGACAATGGGGATGGGGAGGACCGGTCTCCGTGAGGAATAATTTTCCACTGCCCAAAAACCTTACTCCATACGTTTTATTGCACCCACGACCCCTTCCATGCGGTATGCCTTGGGTCTACCTCCTCCGAGTTTATGCCCTTGCAGCCCAGTGCCTATTCATAAGGGGTGATCCGGAAGCAGGTAAAACATCGCAGACGTCTGCCCATCCACTCCTCCACCTGAGCGCTTTTAGGTTTGTTTCTACTCACATTACCGGGCGAATATTTCAAAAACATTTACATGCCCAAAAGTGAACACGTTTATCAACATGGTTTCATGATTTAGGTTTGATAGTCTCTTATTAATTTCATATGTGATGCCAAGGAAGTAACAATTCATTCACAAAAATGAATTAATTCCGTCCATTAAAGAAATATATCCAAAGCTTTTGGCGGTATTGTTTAGCATGTAATATGGTCGAATAATGGATCACCTTTCCATCAGAAGGAAATATAGGAACAGCTTATCAATATGCAATTACTATTCTCAGTTGCGATATAGGTCCTTAAGGAAATTTACTAATTGCCGTCCACCCACTTCGCAATCCGAGCAATTGGCCCCTCGAGAGGAGATCACCGTATGGCGGCCGGGTGCCCGCGCGTAACGTGTGCAAACCCTTTCTGAGAGGGAATTCCCAGCTAGCCATGCTTCCTCGCCGCCCCTCCCTTTCGGTAGGAGGAGAATAGTGGGTGGCGATCCTTCAGCAGGGTTAGGAGGACACGCAGCTCAACGCCGCGGTCGGGAATAAGGGTGAGGCGGGAGTCGGGGGTATTTTGCGACCACCTGCAGGTGTCCTATAAACAATGGGTATTCGGGAATATTCGTATGTTGTCACAGTCCTCATCCTTTTGAAGAACGGAAAAAGGCATAGAATAACCAATTAGAGCGTAACATTAGTTACAGTTTGACCAACGGAAATGTCTTCACATGCTTACGGAGCTCTTGCAATCAGTTAAATCTCATACGAATAATTATTTAGTTGTGGTCTCATGCGCGCGCAATTAGCTGTATTAGGACCTGAAACCTTTAGTGATCATAAAATAGTTAATGTGAAATTTATTGTAGGCATTGAAAGACATTATCAACCAAGGAAGAGGATATACTTATTTGGCAAGGCTCATTACGACGGTATGAAAAAGGAATTAAGGGAATCGTTTAATATATTTAGCGAACAAAGCAAAGGATTCGATACAGAGGATTCGGGGAGAGAATTTCTTGAGGACACCCTTAAAGCAGTTAATGAATACATACCAAGGAAATTCATTAGTGATAATACAGAGCCAAGGTGGTATAATGCGGAGGTTAGGAAATCACTAAAGCGACAAAGGGTATGCCACGCTAGGATGAAAAATGCAGGACGGGGTCTATCGGTAGAGGAAACAAATGAGTTAGTTCAAAACTATAAAAAAAATCGAAAGCATTAGCAAGGAAATCATGCCGACAAGCGTTATAACATTTCAAGAGCAAGATGTTAGGAGAATATTTAGATAGCAATCCTAAAGCGTTTTGGTCATATGTGAGAGAGATTCGGGCAAATAGGTCCACAGTGCACACACTTAAAAACGATAAAGGAATTAGAGTCACCAGCAGTGTAGAAAAAGCCAATTCTTTAAACACCTTCTTCCAAAGGGTTAGATTAGACATTAGACCAGATTTTAGGGAAACGGCTGCGTGGTCAGTAACAGATTTGTATTGGCATAATACAAATAATAATCTCATGGGCATTATTATTATTATTATTCAAATTAGGACTCCTAAACTATAAATGCTAAATGGTTTTTTCTACGACGATGGTGGCGAGCATAGATATATGTTCGGGACTTCAGACGTCGTGCAGCTCGCGTCGAAGAAAATGACAATCTCGGGACACAGGACCGACCCACATTAGTCGGAAATCGAAAAAAGCTGGACAAAAACCTAAAATAACTTTTTTTTAGATATACACTTGAAACTTCACACATATTCTTAGAAAAGTTTGCTACTTAAGGAATAATGCATCATTTGTCATGGTTCTCATCCGTTAGTGAGAGACAATGGGGATCAAACACCACGAAGTTTAAAAAAATCCTGTAATAATATTTATCCTAATATCTTACAAGTTGATGATGACGTTGTGGAAGGAATTTGATCAAATAAAAATAGCATGATCTATTATTAGCACAATGCTTTGCTTTTAATTGCCTGAGCTACAAATATATTTGAATCGTTTATTTGCTATTCCATTACTTAATGGCGGACACTGTTCTCAGACAAAACTTTTACATCAAGCAGAGTATATCTAACGTTTTAGGGAGACACTTGTCAAGTAACTTATATCTGAGCAGTCTTTGAAAACTCATTTTCACGAAAGTGAAGAGAAATTAAAAGTAAGTTTGCGACACCCTAAAATACATATGATTTTCCACCGCGCGTTTGGGGTTTGGCTCCACGCGTCGGGGGAATTGACGTGACTCGCTTACATTGCTGAAGTGACATGGACCCTAAGGCTTCCAATTCGTTGTTTTTGAGCTGTATCCATTGTCAGTAACCTCCATCACTCTTATTTGATAAAATCGCGAGAATCTTGAGCCGTGCGACGGGATAGATTACGCGGAATAGAGTTATTTTTCTTTGCGTCCGCTCCGGGAACATACTTCTTATTCAAGCCCTTGAAAAGAGTGAAGTCTTTCTAGGGCCCATGTGAACTAGATATATTCTAGCTTTTATAAGTAATGGAATAGCAATGAAACGATTAAAAAAGTATTTGTAGCTCAGCAATTTAAAGGCAAAGCATTGTGTTAATGGGCAAATGATGCAGGTGTTTATTTGGAAATTTGGTTATGTTTGAGCCCCTGTATCTGACTAACAGATACGAATCATGTCAAATGATGCATTACTTCTTAATTAGCAATCTTTCCTGAGTATTTATGCGACGTTTCAAGTCTATATCTCAAAGAAAGCCATTTTCAAAATTTGTCCAGTTTTTTTCGCGACGTAGCTTTTTTGGCGAGCGTAGAGATGTGTTCAGGACTTCGTCGGAAGTGAGTCGGAATGAACGACCATGGAGTGCCCACAATAGCCCCCTGCTTTAGGGCATAATAAGACCGACCGTGCAGTAATCCCTTCTGCTAAACAGGGAAAGGCGTGGACGGGGGAGGAGGGAAGGGGGTTTGTTTTCGGTTAGAACTTCGCGAGGCTCCGCCAGAGGGAAGCCGTGACGCAGCGTTGTCAAATCACCGTCAACTCGGGACTTGGAAAATTTTCGGCTCTGAAGTGTTAACTTTTTTTTGGAAGTGCCTGTACTCTTGATGTCCAGTCGACACTGACAAAACAAAAAAAGGTTTTGATCAAATGTGTGGCTTGTGGGTGCCCTTTTAATTGTTCATAAACATTTTTTTAAAACCATAATATAAGTACAGTTGAGCATCTTTAATCTGGCACAGTTGGGACCGAAGTGATGCCGGATTAGGGATTTTACTGGACTATGGGTCATACATGGCAAATGGTCTATTTATTTTTGATGTCCAGGATGAATTTTTTGAAAGAATTTAATCATTTACAACAAATTTTGTTTGTAATTTACTGAACACAATTTTAAAGAGAGTCACTGTGAATAATCAGAAAAAAATGGTTTCTTGATTTACAAAGTTAAAACTTAAAATTATCAAAGTTGTGCAGTGGGTGAAATAACATAAGCTTAGCACCGTGTGCATCATATTGCTGCGCATTGAAAGGTGTGATATTACTATTGGAAAGGGGTATATAAAATTTAATATTTCTTATGGTGTACTTTGCGCAACATATTTCCTACCATGCTTGATTTTTTTATCAGCTGATTCATCCTGATGTCAACGTGTTGGTGTCGTCTGCACAGCCTCCCATCACTACGTCGTGGGCGATTGGACTGGAAGATTCTTTAAAGATCATTATTGATTGTAGTCTTCCTTCAACCATTGCTGGCTCATTATCTTTGTCCCCATTCGGATTTATTGTTATAATTAATTACCATTTCAGTGGTTTCACCATCTGTGAAATATTGTTTGGTGAGAGAATCGTGGATGCCAGCTATCCAGTCCTCTAAATTTACTGATTCCATTTCCTTTAATTCCGAGTTATTGATGCTGTTTGCACAGGCAACCAACTCCACCATAACATGTTTATCCTCAGAAACATGAAAGCCTTTGAAATCCCCACATATTTCATCTACATCAAACCTTTGAGCAGGCCACAATTTAAACCACGCGTGTTTTAGAACAGACTGTGAATTAATATTCCATGCACGTGAAATGTCCCACATCATGTCTTTTAGATTTATAAATAAATAAATTTAAAAAATCTATTGTCAAAGACCCCACACAGTATGTTTCAGAAGAATGCTTTACCGATGCAACGGCATCAAGCTTTTTCATTAACTGCACTTTTTCTGCGTTCGTTAACGTTTAGTACTAATGCCTCACTCTGTTGTTATCAAAACTTTATAGATTAGATATAATTAGGGAGAAACATAAGCAGATTACAAAATATTTTATCAGATTACGTCTGGTGGTCAATCAAAAATGCGCACGCCATTGTAACTGGCCGATCTATAAACTAGTCGTAATCAGTCTTGGAGATGTCTTCAATTTTTTATGATTAGTTCAATTTGCAGAATAATTCCAGTGTAAATGAAGGAGCAGAAACGTATATGTTTAAATTTCTCTGATTCTTGGAATGGGAAAATAAACATTAAGAATTGATGAGATAATATCTCGGCAGGTTGTGAAGCAATTTTTCGGTAAAATTTTTTTCGGCATTTTCCATGAACCCTCTTAGTGCTGACATTTTTCCTGGGGTACTAGCGAGAAATTCGGAGGGTAATTTAATAAAATGTAGCACCTTAGGAAAAAAAAACATTATGAAGCTATTGTTTTATTTATCCATATGCGGTTTTATTACGTTATTTAAGTTGAACTAAATAATAATGATACCATTTTTTTACATTGACTAAAAAATAAATGTTATTATTTCAGTTTGATAAAGTTGAACAATAGTTTTTTAGCTATAATATTTTGATTTTCAGAAACAATAGTAATATATATTTTTTAAAAACATTTTCTAATGAAGCTTATATTTTTATATAATAGAGACAATTGGAAAGATACGTAGAAAAAATCATGAATAAATTTTTAAAAACTAGCAAATTGCATAACTTTTTGTCGGCCTCTGCATAGTCCCGCCTAACAGTGTATTGCGGAGTAGCATCAGGACATCTCCCCTAATTGTACGTGTGTCTATCTAGCACCAATGCTGATCCAAACAAATGCTATGCACACCTTTATTACACTGTATACACACTGTACAAGACCTTTTTCTCTTCTTGCCATGTTTTCCACTACAAACAACACAATTTTTTTATTTCTTCCCTGGAAGTTGATGCAGTCCAGCCTTCGGTTCACTTGTTCCTGGAGATACGTTACTCTCTCTCTTCCCAAGCCATTCCACCTCAAGAGACTATGTTTGCTGTCAATTGAAGCCTTGTCTTTGTTTTTACAGGTTATTTTCTTTAAATTTTATATAGGAATTGAGAACCATGCGAGCAATTACAGAAAATAACAACTTTCTCCCAAAACTTTATGGTACGTCTTTCATCTAGGTATGAATACACCATCATATCAGATGTGTCAATTCCTCCCATGTAAGTGTTATATAAACTTATAATTTGTGGCCTAGCTATATCTTTGATTTTACCATGCCTCTTCTTACTTACATGAGAGCTTAGTGCTGTTGCCTTAGTGGAAAGCAGCAGAACAGGATTTTTTTGGGATTTTTTTCCCTTCGTCCTAAGAAAAGAATTTCATCACTTCTAACATATTTCTTTTCCCCTAAGCTTAACTTTTCTTTCAATTCTTTGGGAATTTTCTTCCGATTCCTTCTCAATATCCCTGTCAAATATGTTTGATTTTTATATAATTCACGTGCCAGGTCACAATTCGAAAAGAAGTAGTCCACAGCAACATGGTATCCTTTCATAAAATATTCCCTATCTTCAAAAACTTTTTCACAATCACAAAACTTAGTCCATATTCCTGCAATTCTTTCTTATCTTCATTATTCTTCGCACCATGATAACAGTAGAAGGCCAGACAATAGTTCACTACCGAATTAAAGAGCATCCAGAATTTTATGCCCCATTTGTGATGATGTTTATTTGGTAGATATTGAAGAAACTGTGAATGGCTTTTGGTACCAACTAAAGTTTCATCTATGCATCTAAACTTTCATCTATGCTAAGATGTTCATGCGGTGTATAATAATGGCGAAATACGTGGTTAGGATGGTCTGAATTTAGTGCAAGGGTCATACTTTTCATTCCTTGGTGGAAAAATTTGGAATTGTCTGTGAGATGGAAAAACTTTAGAAGCAATTGAAAATGATCCCTAGACATCATTTTGTCGAACCATGGTATGGTGTGAGAATTGTTTGCCAAGTAAGAAAAGATGATTGGTCTTTTTATTATACCCATTTCTAGTAAAATTGCAATGAATGCTTTCATTTCAGTTACTGCCACCTTCTGCAACTGCCTCATTCTTGATTTTGGCGACAATGTATCATGGGCAGCAAGGAACTGCTCAGCATACCTGTTCTTTTCCTGTGTAAAAAGATTCCATAGGTTGGGGGTGAAAAACAAATTGAAGTATGCTCTGGGGTCAGCAGTCGACACTGGCGCATGCTTGGGACCTGGTATTTCTGCATAAGTGAAGGTGTTAGTATTCCAAGTGTCACGGCCTTCATATGTCACTTTGAACTTCGGTTGTGGCATTGCATCGGTCACTTCACTAGTTGTATCATCTTCATCCCTTTCCTCCATAACTCTCGGCCTTTTTCTCTGCATCACAATATCAGAGTTGTCAGAATCGGATTTCTCTTAGTCATTCAAATGCTCACTCTCGTCATCTTCCTCTGAGTAATCATCATCGTCACTTAGCGATAACACGTAATTTGCCAATTCTTCATCTTCTTTTTCTTTATAAGTTGCCATAACAGGTACCCAAAACGAAAACAAAAATGAAACGCATGTGTTTGCTGAAATCACTTCTGACTCAACCACACACTCGCAAGGGAAAAACCTCACTGAACTTCCTTGGCCGAGAAGAGACTTGCTTTCCTCATATTCTATCGATGATGTATTCACTATCACAAGGCAGAAAAAGAATGAAGCCCTGACACACAAAGAAATGCTGACAATGTAATCCCATTCCACACTGCCCAAGTGATTAGCATGGAGGGATGAAAGGAGATACCAAAATGATTACATAGCAATGCTTTCATATGCATCAAAACACATTCATAAGATAGCAGAACTATCATTTTATTAGCTTTTCAGTGCCTGTTCATAGTGAAAACAACACTCAGCGAAAAAAGAATACGCATAAGATTATGCTGAGCTTCCCTACGCGAACGTGAAAAAATAGACACCAAAATTATTGCATGAATTATGGCTTATGAAATGCATTTAAAATTGACAGTAAAAAATAGTAAAAATATGTTTCATAAAGCGGAGAATTCACACTTTTAATAGAACAAAAAATATACACCATACAATATAAATGTAATAAGTTATAACGATTTTATTAATGGACTAATCGGAAGCCGATATATCGGCCCACCGCACTTTTCGTCCACGATGCAAAAGCCAATATATCGGCCCACCACGCTAAGAACGTTAAGTACCGAGAAGGTGGTCATGACAAACTTGCTAGGTTATGGGTGTTCCCGGATTACGGATTCCCAGATTAAGGATGCTCAACTGTACTTATTTATACATTTTTGCAAGTGATAACAATCTTTTTCAATGCAAGATTTAAACCTTTTACAAGACATCCATCATCAAATCAGCCTACAAGAGGATTGTTTTCCTGGGACAATATTGGTTTGGCCCAAAAGTGTTCTGTAGAGGCAACCAAAACCTGCTAACCAGAATTACTTACATTCACTGCGACTCAGAAATGAATGTGCAAATGAGAATAAGTTATATCAAGAGAGTGAGTCCACTACAAGTACGCTACACAGGAAAAATAAACATAGTCTCATCTGTAAGATGGAATTAGCATTGAATTGGCCACAAGGTTGAGTGAACAAGTTGCACGCACCTCCATGGAAATAGGAGATCCCTCCGTGGTCCACAGCAAGCAGGACTCCGTCAATGTGGACGACACTCCTGCTACGATGATGCAGCTGGTCCTCTCCTCAATTCAGGGTAGATATCTGTAAGGGAAGACTGCATAAGGAACACTGCACCAGTTCACACGCACACAAACAAAGTTTTACTTCATGACAATGGCATCACTTTAGACTGAATCACAACTCGCTTTCCAACTATTCAATGCAAATGCCTCCATTAATTTTCAACGCCCATGTCACTGTCTTTTTCAGAAACCCCCACGATCTATGAGCACAAGTCAGTGTCATTAGCACCTGCATCACAACTTATCACAACACTCCTCGTGTAGTGTAAAAGTACTCATAAATAGGTCTACGGATTTGCGATTACTGCCTGAGAATACTCAAACACCTCGAATACTACTAAGGGCCAGTTTCACCAACGATGATAATCTTTTTAACTCGGTTAATTTAGGGATTAACCGAGTTAATGTGACTTTTCTGTTCCACCAGTACTATTAACTCGATTTTGAGGCGATATCTCGGTTAATATTTTTACCGGAGGTTTTCGCGAGGTGAAAGGTTATTATCTGAGATAATTCTGTAAAAGCAACATGGCGCACAGGCGATTTCGTCAGCTCCTTTTAGATATTAGTAGAGGCATTTGAGCTCAATTATCGTTATTTATGGCAATTACTAGGTGGATTACGGAACGGGCAATTTATTTGAACCTAAAAGCTGAGATTTTATTTATCCTGAGTTAATAAACACTACAAAAAGCACTTAGGAACAATTCAGGTGAGGTCTTCTCGGGATTTCCACCCGGTTAAATATTTTAATAATACCAACTTTACTCACTCTGAAGACAATGGACGAGTCGTCCGTGGAAACGTTGGTGTTATATAAAGGATAAATAAAAACAAATAGCACGTATCTAACCTCTAAAACTCTTAACTTATTCAAATGTACACAGTACACTTCTCACAATAGATACTCCTACACACTTCGACCATAATTAAACATATTTTATAACCCTCATGAATTCTTGCTGAGTAATCAGGGAATGTCATAGCCGCAAATGGTCGCTATAAAATCTTAGCGTGACAGCCAGCCGGAATCGAGTTGTAAAAATAGCAATATAATTATACACATGTATACCTAAGGTTGATCAAGTATCTCTTGTCACAGAAATTGCTTCTCTCGTCGTCGTGTCCGATCTTTCATAATCACGTCTGGTGAGATTTAATGTAGTATAAAATTGCTCCAGCGTCTTTCTTAATAAATTATGATAGGCCTCACATTCCTATGAAAAGTTTATTTTGAGTCACGCCTAACGTACCTCGACCACTATTTCTCCTCTCTCGTAGCTTTATCCGGAGAAATTGTGGCTGCCACCGTTGTAATGGACACTAGCAGTAGATGCGAAAATTAAACCATACCAATCCATTATCAATAGCTCTACTTCACCTCAGATAAACTCAAACCTCAATATCTAGAAAGCTTTTATAATGAATATTATAATCACTGAATATACACCATACTTTATTCCACGTATCATTCCGACCATCGATACAGCTGTGTTGGTCGGAAATCTCCCGTGAATCGATATGTACTATCGCTTTCCTGGTTAGTACGTTCAATTATTTGCTATAAAGCAACCCGCAAGACCTTTTCTGTATATTTTTAAGTTGTGTATGCCACCGAATTTACATGTTAGTTTATTATTATCAATCCTTGACCGTCTAACGTTCATCCATATGCATTTCTCAATTTTCGTGACGTGGTGAATAACAATACGTGGCTCGAAGCGAGACGAGTTAGCGCGAAGATTAAATATTCTTGCATCCACTTTAAGCACGATTGTAAGTACAGTAGAACCTCTATTTTACGAAGTTGAAGGGACCCAAAAATTTGAGCTTTGTAAATTAGAGGGTTTGTAAATTGGAGGTTATCTTCCACTAACTCCTCTGTCTCTGAAACTGATGTGTCACCAAAACCAGCTGATCTCCAACAGTAGGAAACAGTTTTTGCGGTGACACTCCCATGCTCTGGCAACACCTCACACAGCATGGAGCAATGTCCATGGAGGCACATCATGCACATAAGGGGCTTGATCTGCGACAAATGTACGTCTACTAAGACTCTGCTGACAAGAATGCGAGTACACTTTCAATGCAATTAAACACTATGCTGTACTTAACTTGTCAAATAGTTATGTTAGGGTTGAAATCGAACTAATTACTACAGTAAAACCTCCATACAACGAATTTATTGGGACCGAAAAAATCATGACTTCGATGTGGGGGGTTTCGTTGTACGGAGGTGATATGCGGGTCGCGTCATCGCAGGGGTATCCAAGTGTTCCGTGATGTTTACGATGCAAGTCGTGTCAATTTCTTAATCTTACTTTATTCACCTTTCCTAGAGTGATGATAAACAATTGTTATTATTTACCATCAAATACCGTGGCTATCACCTTGTGATTTTCAATCTGCGTATTTCTAATTGAAATCATCGTTTTTCTCGTCCATTCTGCTCTACACGCCTCTTTGCTTACTTTAGTTACGTTCTGATATTAAAGGAATGCCAAAATTAATGCTTGTGGATTACGTATTTTTAAAGTGCTCCATAATTTTTCTCAGTATTTAGTCGATATTATTCTTGGAGTGCAATAATTTAAGTCAATATCAATTGGCAGTTTTATATAGCAATTTTGCTTGAAAGAGCACATATTGCCATTTAGACTTACGAAATAAAATGCATTATTGAAATTGAAATCCCATTGAAATACTGTTAAATATCTATGTTCGTGACCGGTATATATTAGATATCGATAAACAACGATGGAAGTTAGGTGGGGTGAGTTAGTTACCACGAATAAAAACGTGGCAGTCGGCAATGCCCTGAGGTCACAATGGCAATCTCAAATGATAATGCATTGATGATGCCTTCATACAAGCTGGATACGATCGGTATTCTGTTGGCACACCCGTCTTCAGTGCCAAAACGCAGTACCATCCTCGAGTATGCCAGGTAATATTTGAATCCACGTCCAGTGTCGCCGTTCATCCAGTAATTACCTCTTCATACTTGAAGAAAATTTAAAACCAGGTTTGCCCTTTTTCAGTCCTTTGCAGAACGTCTCTCATTTTAAAATGTGCGCCGTTTGCAGGCTAAAACTATTAAACTGGAATAATTAGTCGCTAAAGCAGAATCACGTGAGTTAAATATGTCTTATGTCAGCAATTAAGAGAATAAAAACACGTAAAAGAACCTGAGCCCACTCTTTTCGCGTCTTTTATGACATTAGAAGGACCTCTTTTTAAACCAAGTAGACGAGCGAAAATCGCTGTTCTGAAAACTCTAGTTGCACCAGTAATTTTGCATGCTAACAATTTGGAATGGAGACGTTTTGAGTTGGACGCAGCAAGAAATCTAACCTAGCGCACGCACTGAAATGAGTAAGAGGAAAGAGTGCATTGCCAAATAACCCACAGAAGAGCACACACACAGAAGAAGTACAATAGTTTCTGTAATAACTAATCCGGTTTTCGATTTATCTCTCCTTCACTTACCTCCTCACAAATATAAATATAGGACCATCTACCATCTTCGCCATACATACAGTCAGCTCTCGTGCAACTTACCTCGGCCGAAACATTCCATATTGCTTGAAAATGAGTATATTTCAGGAAGTTAAATACAAATTTCGAAAAATTACATAGGTTTAAAGCAATTTTTTATTTATAAATACGAAGCGGTAGCTGTTTTTAAGTTATATTAATTCAAAATTATTCTATTTAAAATAGTTTTCTAAAGTCGTCTGTCTCATCCCTTTCCTCATTTCTTTGCTGGCTGCTTGCTCAACCTGCCGCAGAATCTTCAAATTTTCTACTCAATATTCTGACATTAAAAAAACTCGCTCCAAAACATCTATTGCGTCCACCACTTCCTTCCAACCGGGGCGCACTATGCTATTTCTGGGCTCCTCTCTCTTCGTCGCTCACATCCTGCATCTCCGCCAAAATTTCGGGACCCTTATTGTCGGCAAATACAGCGAAATCATTATCAATACTCGCATACTCTTCGAAAGATACCCCTTCAATGTTTAATAATTGAGCGACTTCACCCCATTCCTCCCTCTCCTCCGGCTTTGGGTCATCTTGAGCATCCATCTCTCCGGGAAAGCCTGCCCTCCTGAAGCAATTCGAGATCGCGCTTCTCTCTACTCCATCCCAAGCAACACACAGACGCTGAATGGTTTGCAGGATGTTCCACTTCAATGACTTGATGTCTTCAGTATTTCCTAGTCAAGTTAGAAGATATTCGATTAGTTGCCTTCTATATGCGCAATGAGTGAGAACAAAGGACACTTGACGTGATGCTAAAGGCATCTGTTCGATGACATTCCACAGTTGACATCTCCGATGCATACAGTGCTGAAGATTCATTGAGCCTAACTACTTTTTCGTCGTTTATTTATTCATCAATACCAACATCAAATTCATTACATCTTGTACAGTTATCAAATAATATATATGTATCGTAAAGACATCATTGTTGATCCTATTTCTAAAATAAAGATTTTTGTCTTGAATTAAGAATTTTTGAAATTCCCGACTCAGACCAGAAAATCATGAATAATCCTCGAACATTTCCCTGCATTGAAAATTCACGAATAATTCCCGATTTTCCAGGTTTTTCCGGTCAGTGGACACCCTGATAAGGGATGCTCAATGGGATATTATCGAAATTTAATTTAAAAAGAGCTGCTCCGTGGATTTTCTGTCAAACCAGTTCGACTTGTAAACTGCCTAGGCGGTTCAGAGAGGAGCACAAAATTGCCAAGCGCTCCTGCTTGGAGTGGCACAAAGGTTGGAGTGGAGCAATAGACGGAGCCACGTGGAGCAGAGCTTTGTCTTCCCTTACACGTTTCTTATGGTGGGAACCATCAGAGTTGAGCCAGAGCGTCAAGTTTCCTTCATTCCCTCCGCTCTGTAGGTCTCAGATTTGAACCCCTTCAAAACTCGGAGCAGAACGGTTAAGACGCAGTACACTCCGCTGCAGTTCTACTTCCTGCTTATTACGCAAATATCGATGGAAAAAATTACATGCAAATGCAAAATACTGCGTTTGTTCTTAATAATTCGTTCTAGAGGGGCACTTTTCATGTCTTGGGCCCATTATCAGACTTCGTTGTAGGGAGTTTTCGTAATTAGAGAGGTTCGTTACGGGAGGTTTTTTTGCGTGCATTGTCCATTGGAAGGGTCCGGGACCAGGCCAATGACTTCGAAATAGGGAGGTTTCCTTAAAATTTCGCTGTATGGGGGTTCGTTGTAGAGAGGTTTTACTGTATAAAAAATAATAGTCATCTGCTCATTCTGGGAAAAAACAACAGATATTACGTGAAATTCTCTGTGTGCAGTGTATCTACATCAAATTGAAAGGATTTAAAAATTACACCTCAATTGTATTGATTCACTGTATAGCATAGGCGTTATTTCTAAGGCTAGGTGACTCACTTTAGTAAAAGAGAATGAAACAGCCATGAATTAAAAAAAAAACAGGTGAATATTTTTCTACAAATTTATAATGGTATGAACTTGGCTGCTGCAACTGAATTAAGTTCTTGTAGCTGTTCAGTTAGTAGATCTCAAAATAAGGGGAATAACTCATAAGAGAATTAACTCATCCCGCAGAATATTTTAAGCATATGCAGTTATGTATTAATTAACGAAAGGGGTATATTTAGTGCTAGTCAATTTGTGTTTAAAGAAGCCATTTTAACATGGGAAAGTCAGGAATGCATTTTAACTTGGAAATTTCAAAACAAAGTTCCAACTGGCCTAGTATATTTCAGTGAAAATACCAGAAAATGCCTTTTTTGAAGAAAGCGTATCATTTGAAATACATTTAATAATATTTCGCAGTTGATGAAAGTCAATCTTAGAAATTCACTCAGTTAATTTGAAATTCCCTCTTTTTTTACGATGCGTTCTACAGTGCTGACAACTAGCGGTGATTTACGAGAACTATTAACTCGCGGCTACAGAAAGCGATCGCGATCTCAATGTGGTGATCGCAAATTCTTACCTAACAACGCAAAACACTTATAATGAAAAATTAAATAATGAAATTGCATCAAGATTTGAATATAAGTAATTTATTATTGTAAAATTAGTATTTTTTAATGAAACTAAGCTCCACGACAGCTGCAGCAAAGAACTTCCTATGGGAATGCTATTTACAAGTGAAAGGCTGAACAATGTTCTGAATTGGGGTTGCGGCGGCTACCTTAGAGCTAATTTTAAATAATTCCAGAGAAAATATGGATCCTTTGTGACGACGAGTTAGGTATTCGCAATAGACAAAATTATAGAAAAAGAATAGAAATTACCAAGCACTGATCCGATTATTTTATGAACTGGGGGATTGTTTTCGAGAAGTAGGCGTCGAGCCATGCGTCTTTGAACATTTTTTCCTTGGATCATATAATTAGGATTGAATTGCGATTTGGATGATCAGTCTCTGGGATTTTTGCTACAGTTTAAGCACTTCAAAAAGCACTACGCTCACATTCGATTTTTCCACATTTTCCCATATGAAATACTTGGACCGAGGGCCCTCTCAACATGACCTATCTGGCTTCAGCCGCTCCTGTCGCGGTATACAGCGATCGTTATTCCATTGTACTGAGTTCAGTGCTACAAAATCATTTCCAAAACTTCGTAAAACAGAGGTCAATCACTCCAAGGTACCGGCCTCTCACTTCTTAAATCGGTAAAATCGAGGTTTCGTAAAATAGAGGTCATTTTACATGTTTTTCCTAATACAAAGATCGGGACCGGCGGAATGGTTCGTAAATTGGTGTCATTTTGTAAATTAGAGGTTCGTAAAAAAGAGGTTCTACTGTAATTGTGAAAAAATCCGAAGTCTTGGTGACAAAAAGAGAAAGCGTATTCGTGATGGGAATCATCACGAAATTGTAAATCAATTGCGAATCATCGGCATGGTAAATATCATCGGGACGATGATATTCACAATGGCGATGAGACTGGTTTATTTTTCAACTTATTACCAGATCAAACGTACGCATTCAATAGGAGAAAAACGCCATGGTGGAAAATTAAACAAAGAGAGACTGACAGTTCTGTAGTTCAGTTCTGCAACGAGAGTGGAACTGACAAGCTGATGCCACTAGTGATAGGGAAATCTAAACACCCGAGGTGTTTCAAGAACGTTCGAACCTTTCCCTGTCAATACACAGCCAACTCTTCAGCATGGATGACGACATCTATTTTTGAAACCTTTCTGCGTGGGTTTGATGCCAAACTGGGTGGCAAAAACAGAAAAATTTCACTTTTTGTCGATCAATGTGCTCATCCCATAGAAACAAGTTAACTAAGAAACATTTGGGTCAAATGGGGGCGTTTACTCGGAACCAAAATCGCAATTTTGTACACGAAATCTTTAGATGGAAACGAAAAACAAATTTTAGTGAAAAAATTAATCTTCTAACCACAACCATTCAGTCATAAATCAAAAATTAAGATAAGCAAAAGGTGACGCCCTCCGAAAATGCTGCTGTGATAACATTGACGTCATTTTCCTCCCGTCCTTGACTTCTTTCAGGGGAGGGGGAAGGGAGTGGACGGGGGTTCTCGGAAGGTCTGCTCGCACAGATGCTGTCGAAATCGCTCCCATTGGCCGAGTCAGCTGTGTCCCCCCCTTTGCGATAAGGCGAAGTAGCTTCGCGGGCTCATTTGTGATTGGACGAAGTAGATATACGTCAGAGGTTGCACCACACCCACTTTTCCGAAAGGGTTAAAAACATCCGTTTTTCGCCGCTTATAACTCGGGAAATAATTGTCGGATCAGAAAACGGAAAAATACGGGTCCTTTTATTTTACAAACTCTATCAGATTCGGCAATTAAAAAAATATGGTAAACGACCCCATTCTTTCCAGCGAACACAACTAGTCACCTCCAGGCCCTTGACCAAGGGATCATCCGATGTTTCAAGCAAAAATAAAGATTGTTTGTACAAACGAGGCTGGCAGCCCTACAAACAGCTGAGCTGAGATAGACGTTATGCATGCCATGCACTTTGTCAAATATGCATGGGATTCCATTACCAAAGAAAACATCACCAGTTGTTTTAAAGCTGCTGGATTTACTTGTATAGAGTCTGAAATAACGGATGACCCAGCAGAGGAGGCACAACTGACTCATTTCCCCCCAGAAGAGTGGCGTCAGATTGCTAGAGAGGTGAATTTCGACGCGTATACTGCTAGTGCGATAATAATCTTACTCTTTGACAGACCATTTCGATTGATGAAATTCATGAGCAGGAGTTGGTAGAAATGGACAAAAACGATACTGAGCAAGAAACTGAGAGAGATCCAGTCCCCACTTTAGCCAAAAAAGTGGAGGCTATGGAGAACGTACGCCGTTAATTACCAAGTGTTGTGGGAGCAGACGATGCTTTGAATCTCCACGCGAAGCTCGATGCAAAAATACTTGATCTTGGCACAATAAATAAAAAAGACTACATCGGAAAAATGTTCTATGTGAATTTAAACTGTACATTTAAAAACATGATTGTACATTTAAAAACACGAACTGTGTTATTAATCGATATATCGATCGATCAAATGGTATCATACCAAGAACGAAGGAACGAAATGGGTACAGCTGTTGCCTAATATAATATAAAATGTTACCTAATTTTTACTAAGCTTTAAAACAACAAACTGACATACTTACAGTTATTTTATTCTCAGAGTAAGACGTAAGAAAGATGAAAAGACTTGGCTTAACTTGTCCTCTCCTTATATACATTATAAATCACGGGTAAATGCCGCCGTGTTTATGTAATTGTCTCAGGGAAATCTATGAAACATTGTAATTTCCATACATATTGTATCATTTTGGCATTGTCCCGCCCATTGTATTAATTTTAAACGTGCAAAGAGGCGATCTTACGTGAACTTATGAAATTAATCGTAAATATGACGACTTTTCCTCATTACAATTACCCTAATAGCTATTATTTACTTTCCTCATTAGCACATTTTCCTGGTTAGCACGTTCATTTTTTGTGGTCCCTTCAAAAACGTACTAACCAAATTCCACTGTATTTGAATTATTTTCCAAAATATAAGATCCAAGTGATGACATACTGTATCACCCTATATCCAGAAAGGTATTCATGTAATAAAACAAAACAGACTTCCTCCCACCCCCTCCCCTCCTTCCAGCTCGGCAAGAGTGATACAGATATTCTACAGGCCTGCACACGGGTGAAAATAAGGGCGAGGGTCGCCCACCTGTGTGTGAGAAATAAAGAAAAAGGCTCAACCTGAAGACATTTGAAGGACTTTTCGGAAGTATCACGAATGTGACCTAATGGTGAACTTGCCGAGTATCGGTGGTCACCCGTCAGCTGGGCAGGTGACCGCCCTAAAGGTGGGTTTACACTGGCAACTTTTTTGTGCAAGTTACTGGCAGCAAGCAACTTGCAGTGTAATTTTCTGGTGTAAACGGCTCTACAAGTGCACTTGCGGAACTTGAAAAAATTTCTGGTAATAGCTTGCACAAGTGTATTGTTGCTAGTGTAAACATGAAAAAATTTAGTTCTGCAATCAACTTGCCGATATAGGACCTCTCCCTAAATTTTTATTAGCTTGCAGCAATATGGTTCAATGTTTCACATCGAAGCATTACCAAAATCGATAATAAAATATTGATCAAAAGGCAACTCTGATTAGAAGACGTATTGCAATTTGAAATACGACGCTCATTTGTTTTCACTGTTAATAGCGGTATTTTCGAACAATTGATACTCGAATTCTACTGCGATAACAGGAGATAACTGAAATACACGCAGATTACTTTGCTCGTTGATTGCTTCATTACATGTATAGATGGGTTTTTCAAGAGTCTGGTCCTTGTGAATATTAATTTATTGAAATATTTGGCCGACGTTTAGGAAAATATATGTTTCCCTTCTTCAGGTCTAAAATGGGATGAACCACCAATGAATATGGGTGACATGATTTTCAGGATATTTTCAATACAAAATTTTTTACTATATAATTTTTTTGCAAAGTTTAAAGCCAAAATATGCACGATAAAAAAATTTACATACCTTTAAACCCTTTTGAGCTCCTGAAAAAAGCACCTACATATCTATAAAAGAGGTCTGGAAATCAGCTTACCATTTGTTTCATTACTTGCTGAGGTATGACAAAGTTGTATAAAGCTTGTTTAAATTTCTCGCATTAGTGAAAGTTAGCTTTCAAAATCTTCGAGGATTTTAATACATTCAAAATCCTCGATCAATCAATAATATCATTGGTGATTATCTAGGTACTGAACTACTTTCGTTGGGATCTAAGTATAACAACATGGATTCTGAAATGAACTTCGCCAGTAAGTACGTCCTCATTTGAATGGGCCAAAGAGACTACTCTAAAATTTATTGAACTGGTAGAGCAGTCAATCTATTTGGGATGTCCACAGCCAGGACTATGAAAACAAAAGGTTGAAGAGAAATTCCTTTGAAAAAATTTGGGAAATGCTTTAGTTTCCAGAAGCACTTAAGGTGCTGAGGAAGTGGCATAACTTGAAAACGCAATATTATCAGGTGCTAAAGAAGAAGCCCAAAAGTGGGTCAGGATATGGAGGGGATCCCAAATGGCAATATTTTTCTGCCCTTAATTTCCTTCATAATCCTATTCAGTGTCGTGAAACAGTTAGCAACTATGCAAGTTTGAAGTAATGCTTAAGAACTATCTCTAATTTACTGAATATGAATGGATTGTTACGTGCTTCATTAGTATCTGAGCAGAAAATTACTTAGTAACATTTTAATACCATTTGCCATCATTTTAGTGGAGTGTTAAAACCTGCTGCAGCTAACTGCAACTTAATTTATCACAGTCAGATATTAATGAAGATGACAAGGGCGAATTGACTCCTGAGTGGCAAAATCCAAGCTTGTTAAGTGGCAATAAGAAGAGGAAAGTTGACAGTAAAGACAACATGAAAGAGGCTGATCTGAGCAAAGCAGTGAGCATTTTACAAGAGTCCAAGTATTAAGATTACGTTGCCACTGAAATAAGAGCATTGAAGTGTGAGAGAAATCAAAATGAATTGAAGCGTATGATACAGAAAACAATTATACTAATGTCAGAAAAGGATGGCAAGGAGTGCACAACCTTTTACCCCCACAGGAAGCAAATGTTGTGGTATTCATGGACTAGGGCATGCAATCAAATGATTATTTTTGTGCAAGAATTTATTTTCCTTAATTTATGGAAAAAAGTCCATTTAATTTATTTACACTTCATTAGCATTTATTTTGATATTGAAACTAATGACTTGTAGGTGCCTCATTTTGTTTAGGTGTTGAGTTACAATTATATCTTAAAAGAAAAAATAATGTATATTTTATTCAAACATTGAATTGCCAAGTGCAATTTATTATTTATGATAACCTTTTCAGTGATAGTTTAATGTAACTATCAAGGGCTAGGACTCCATCAGTCTTAAAAAAACCACCAGCTTAGTGTAACTAACCTAAAGCTAGCTGGTTTGGAAATGTGGACTCCTAGACAACATACCTACCACTCACAGCATCCAATTACATTGAATGAAGGGCACAAAGCTAACAAGGCAAAAGCTGCATAGAAATAAATATTCTGGTTTTAGTGTAGTGGCAGGTATCACAACCTCCTCTACTCAGTTTTTATGATTTAGGTCATCCCTTTTCCAAATTACCAGGGAAAACGAAGGCTGGCTGCAATGAGATATACAAGGGTTTAAAATATGTACATTAATATAATGACAGCATAGGGCAATGGCACTAATGAAATTCAAGTATTTGTGTTTACTTTCATGGAATATTTTCATGAAAGCTTCAGCCATCATGATCGAAATAGGTCATTGAGCTTCTCATGAGCACCTATTTGAGTACCTATACAAATTTATTTCATTTTGCTTAATTTATCTTAGTTGAGTCCCTTAGTTACAAAATTCCAAGTAAATGCCAATGCTAAATAATCCACACAAGTTTCTTTTAATTGATGGCCACTGAACAACGATTAAAACTTTGAAAGCATAAGAAGGCTAAAACATTAGTGAACAATGTTACTACTAAACAGGTTTTTGAGGAATGTTGCTCACTCTTCAAAAATTAAATAACTCCCCTACTTAATTTTAAGCAATGGAGATTGATTATAATAACTTCATTCATTCTTCGACGGTAGGGGAACAACTCAAGAAAGGCAATTTGAACTGTTTTTAAGCATTTCTTATGAAATGTTTGCATATCTTTAAGATTGCTATATTAACTTATACTGCTAAGCCACTTCACCCTCAGAGGAGGCATAAACTACTCTTGGAAGCATTCCCGTACTTCCTTGGACATTTCGGAATATCTATTATGTACTTCTTGCTGCAATGGCATCATATTTCCTTGGGGCTTTTCTTCAGGAGTCTAGTTTTCAGTAAGGATTTTGACAACTGAGTCAATTTCACAATCTAAGCTTTCAGAGTAGGATCTGTGCCTGATTATTAAAAAATTATGCAGAGCACAAATAGCTGAAACTATTTGGACTGTTTTATCATGGTTTACAAGCAATGGTTTTCTTAATATTCTAAACCTTTGTGCAATGTGCCCAAAACAAATTCTCAATGACACGTCAAGCTCATGAAAGTCTGTAGTTGAATATCCTATGTGATTCAGAGCGAGATTTCATTGGTTAAGGCTTCATTAAGTGTGCCTTTAAAGGGAAAGCATCATCTGCAACTACTACATATGCAGTCTTATCTGTTCTTCCTCTGAGTGAGCCAGGAGTAGGTAATTCCAAGGTGTTGTTTTCCAAGGCCCCTGACAGTGAGAAATTGGCAAATACACTGCCATCTGATATCCTGCCATTACAACCTACATCTATGTAAATAATTTTATAGTTGGAATCCACCAAAGCCATTAAAACTATACTATGAGAATTCTTATAATTGGAATAATAGCTTCCACTGCTTGAAGGTTCCTGGAAAATAATGTTTCCCATCCAGACTTCCTCGATAGTTAGGGAAGTTCCACTTTTCTTGGAATCCCTGTGAAATTTTCAGCCAATATTCAGGGTTTGTTGGTACCGGATTGTTTTGCCTCACAAATGAGTTGATTCTCAATAAATGAGTATGATGATGCATGATTCAATTGTAAATATGAATGTACAGCTTTCCATTTATCTTCAAATATTATATTAAACTTCATATGTAGGTACTGGTATTTATATAGTACTTAATTAAAGCATAATAAATTTAGACTAATATAGAGCAATCTGCATATTAATGTCCCACTTGAAATAGATTCAATGGCTGTTTCAACAGCGGAACCCATCTATAATGAGCATTCAGAACTGATGGTCTCATTGGCACTACAGGCACTCACCTTCAAGTATTCACCTTTCATTACATTATAAATAGCTGAACAGGCATTTGGAATAAACATTGATATTGTTCTGGCTGAGATTCTAAACAGGTACATAAAGGATTCTTTTGCTACAACGCTACACTACAAACATGAGTCCCTAAGTAGTCAGTAAATTTATATCGGATGTGTGAATGTTTGGTATTCAACTAAATGGAATATATTCATACTTAGGGCTGGGCAACATTTACCACCCATAGTTTTGGTGCAATCATTTTCAGCGAGTAACTAGCACCAAAGCATTTTAAAACACAATCTCGAATGATAATAACTTTAAACACGTTCACAAATTAACTTGGCTCTAGCTTCGAAATGAATCAACATGTTACACATCATAACTCGCTTTTGTGAAATACTCATACTTTCAACTGTAACTTACTTTGCATATAGAAATCCGAACAATTCAACGGAATAAACTGCAGACACAATTTTGAGGGCACAGAGGGTAACGAAACTACCTACGTCCCAAAACTAAATCATAGATAATATTGACTCTGCACTTATTATTTTTCACTGTAGGATGAAAGCGCAAACATGCGATGCGTTTATCAAAAAATAATATTCTCAATTAACGACTTCCAACGACTATTTACATTCAAAAACAACTTTGTCTGCATCGTTGTGCTAGCTTCCTCACAATATACCGCTCGAAATCCGGTACGTGTGAAGTTCCCCCAAGCATAGTACGCCCGTGACAAAACACGAAATGTAATGCATAACTTGCAGGATAATAAGAAGAGCGATACAGCATTTCTCCTCCCGTTTGTTCGCCCAGTCGAAATTATAGATCGAAATAGTATTTCCAAATGAACTCATCACTCTGGCCACAGCACACGCGCAGTTCTATTTCATTTCCAATGAAGTAATTATGCTCGCTGCTGTTGTCGTACATATGCTATGCATCGTTTTCAAAGTATTTTTAAACCCAGTTCAAAGTCATTGCGAGGGAATATAATCAGCGCACGGCTGATATTTTCATCAGGTAGCCAGAAATAAACATGGCGGACTAGCAACTAGAAAATTCTGAAATCTGCCAACGTAAACGACCCTGCAATTTTATTCTGCAAGTTATTGTCGTTAACTTGCAGAAAACATTTGCGGAACTAACTTCCGCAATATTTTTTCTTGGTGTAAACACATCAGCAATTTCTCGCAGAAGTTATTTGCAGAAATAAGTTGCCAGTGTAACCGCAGCCTAAGATCGTCACCGCCACGTATCTTTCTCAAGGGTCTTTGCCGTTTGCAATATTTTTCGCTCACTCTTTTACCACCCCTCCCCTCAGGTTGGGCAAGCAACTCGGGCACCCGCTTACGACCCGGGCACCCGCCTAGGATGCGGGTATCCGGGGCCAATGGGCATCTATGTCACATGGGGTCTCCCAGATTTGGTGCCCCTTTGCAGGCCTCTTAAAAGATATGCCCGCAACTGGGACCTTCCCTCTCCACAACCGGACCCTTCTCCCCCCCCCATACACCGTAAACCCAAACTCATTGCTTCCAAGATGGCGGGTAGTAATGGTTTACAAACTTGTGGTGCCTGTAATAATTCGCTAAATCTAGGCGAAAAGTTTATCTCTTGCAATTTATGTTTGCTTATTTTTCACTGTAAATGTTCCGCACTGGACGAGATAACATGCAAAACGCTATTAAGCTGCCGTGATATTTTCTGGAGATGTTTCTCGTGCCGAAATTCTAAGTACTCGATTGCCAAGATAGTGGCAGACTTGGAAGCCGTTAAGCAAGACTTAACTAAACTTAAAAGTGCCCGTGGGATTGTTCAGGACAAACCTAAGATAAAAGCGTCATTTGCAAATGCTGCGAAAGGGACTCTGGAACCTGAGCAACCTAAGGAAATAACGAAATATGAGAGACCAGCTACTCAACTGTCAAAGTCTCTCAACTCTACTTCTCACAAAGACGACTCCGTGCTTTCTTCTACACCTACATCCTGTGCCGATCCTGTGAATGGTCCCTCAACTCCTACCATCACATGCAGTAACGACTTGAGCCTCTGCAATGCCAAATTGTGCGATACCCCTGACCCTAAATCTGTCACGAGTGACGTCCTTACTTCTGACGAGTCTGGATTCACTCGTGTGGTCAACAAACGAAGACGGCGTACTCCCCTCGCTGTCGGAACATCTGAGAAACAGTGCTCCCTTGTAGGCATCCCACGCCGATCTCACCTACATGTATGGAAGTTTAAATCAAATACAACTGTGGAAGCTATTAAGGAATATGTCCTATCGGAAATTCCTGATCTACATACTTCTTCAGACATGGAGATAGTCAAACTCGAAGTGACCCATGGCGACCATGCCTCCTTCCGGATTTCAGTGGACAGTGAGTTTAGAGAAACTCTCATTAAGCCGTCATTTTGGCCAAAATACGTCCATGTCGGAAATTATTCTTTTTGGAAGGCCTGCCTGACAACGGAGACAGGGTAGCACAGTGCATCAAGATCTTTCACATAAACATACAATGTATACGTAATAAGTTGCTGGACCTTGAGGTTTTGGTAAGTGAACATAAGCCTCATGTTATCTGCATTAATGAACATTGGTTGAAATCGAGTGAACTTATAGCTTTTAATTTAACTGGATACTTTATCGCCAATACATTCTGCCGTTCGAAGCGTAATAACGGAGGTGTTATGATACTAGTTTCCGAGTGCTTAACACGTTTGCTGCGTCGTGACCCACCGGTGGGTCACGCTAATCCTTCTAGTGCCGCGGCCTTTTAATTCTTTGAACTGTCTCAACTTGCGAGGAGTATTGTAAGAGTAGGAATCGAGATCTTCTCGAGTGACTTCACCCAGAGGTTAGTCACAGTTCAAATAACAGACTGCTATGTGTCACTTAGTGTGACCCACCGGTGGGTCACGAACAAATTTACATATTAGCGTATTATATCCAAAATACGTTTATTTTTTGCTTTCTTTTTGTTTTTTTCATGTTTATGCAATTTTTATACATAAGGATGAACAATACTCGATATAGTAAAACATATCAACTTATTAAAAATAATGAAAATGTTTAGGACAATTTTTTCTCCTCAACCTCTTGGCTGTCCGTCAGTTGCTCGAAACTAAACAGTCCGAACTGCACTCGCCCGGCTGTGTGATAGATTGACTCTCTCTCTTCCCTTCACCCCCCCCCCCCCTCCCTCTACGGAAGGGCAATTGGGAAAGGGTCGCGTAGCGTTCTTGAGCCAATCCCTCAGTGGTGGATGAGTGACCGTGCCCTTGCCAGGTGAACGTCTTCCGAATTGCAGACACTACTTTTTTCTGAGTGAGACAAACCAATATGTACTCTTTCCAAAGAATCCCCCTTCCCTTTTCTCATAGTGTGAGCAGGGCTGGGGAATCGGTACGCACGGACGGGCGTCTACGTCTCACAGACGGGCGCGAACAAGGGCAGGCGCAATAAGCAGAGACGGGTGGGATTCTCCTGGGTTTTCCGAACGTCAGCAAATCTTTACCACATGCATTGTATTGTTGGCCCTCTCTTCCCCCATCCCACGCCAGGGTCTAGCTGATAGCGTGCCCCACGTGGCCGGTGGAGGGGTGGGCTGGGGGCGAAGCTGGGAGTAGCCTCCCCCAGCCTTCCTCTAATCTCAGGAAACAGCTGAGTGTTGCCGCTTCAACCACCATCCCTCGGCAGCGGCCAGAAGCTCGGAAGGACTGTGACCCACTGGTGGGTCACACCGCCCATGCAAAAGGCTGAGTGTGACCCACCGGTGGGTCACGCCGCACTGTGAGGAGTAGGGCTTTAAACAGCTCCGCAGTGAACGTGTTAAATTGTTTCTCCCCCCGTTTCTCGCATGAATTTCTTAATGAAGACCAAACTTTTGAGTCCAGTGTCGTTGGATTCCAAATAGACAGTGTTTCTTATTATTTATTATCCATTTATCGTTCCCCCTCCAGTGACTGCAGTGATTTTCTCAAAAAACTTACCAATCTGTTGGAGTTAATTCATAAGGCTATTCCTGAGCCTAACTTAATCATAACTGGCGATTTTAATTGTGATTTTTTGGGAAATTCTAAAGCTAAGCGAGAACTTTTAGATCTTATTACATCGTACAATATTCGCACTACTAACACCGAACCTACCAGAGTAAGCGGCGATTCATCCACTGTTATAGATAACATCCTGACGAACATTGATTTGGAGATTGTTAATACTGATGTAATTAAATCCCACATATCTGACCATTATCCTCTCCTTTGCACGATTTTGATCCCTTCTCCCAAAAATTCCAAAAAGCACAGTAGCAGAAATTAATCCCACTAATCCTTCCAATTATGATAAATATTCACAGATTTCAACCTTAGCTAATTCATTGTACCTATCCCCTTGCAGTGAACTGGAACTGTCCAACATAATTAAAAAATTACCTAACAAAAGCAGCTCTGGCATAGATGGTATCCCCGGTATTGTGATTAAAAAATCAGCTGATGTAATCAAGGAACATTTGCTTTTCCTTATCAATAAGTCCTTACAACTTGGAGTTTTCCCTGATGCCATTAAAACAGCCAAAGTTGTACCAATCTACAAAGGTAAAGGCAGTGTCCATGACATGAATTCCTACCGACCTATATCCTTATTAAACCAGATAGGTAAGATAATTGAAAAGGTTTTCCACAACCGCCTGACATCATATCTAGAGTCCCTCAATCTTTTGTCCACCTCACAGAATGGCTTCAGGAAATGTAGATCAACTACTACAGCCACCTACAATATGGTTACTCAAATTCTTCATAATCTTGATAATAGAATAGAAACTCTGGGGCTATTCTTCGACTTTTCCAAGGCTTTTGACCTGGTCAATCACCAGACACTTCTGGCCAAACTGGGATACTATGGTATCAAAGGCATCCCATACGACTGGATTAAATCGTATCTTAGTTCAAGACACCAACAGGTCTTTCTATCATTAAATGGCATAAATTTTACCTCTCCTAGTAAAGAAGTCTCTATAGGTGTACCCCAAGGATCAGTCTTGGGCCCCATTCTATTTTTACTCTACATTAACGACTTGCCTAAAACTCTGAAATTGGTTCCTGGAGTTGAACCAATACTGTATGCCGATGACACCAATGTGATTGTATCAGCTCCATCGCTACATAACTTGACCCAGAGGGCAGCAAGAGTATCTGAGGTACCTAATGATTGGTGCTTACATAATTTATTGAAACTCAATACTGATAAGTCTGGATTAATTTACTTCTCCAACAAAAACAAAGCCTCTGCTTCAGTAGCCATTGACATTGGAGGTAAATGCCTTCCCCAAATCACTAGTACCAAGTTCTTGGGTGTTATATTATATAGAGATGTCTCCTGGGAGGAACACGTACGTACTCTCTGTGGCAAGTTGAATTCTATTTGCTTCCTCATTAGAAGCATCAGGAATTCTGTCAGTATTGATGTTATACTTTCAATTTACTATGGTGAATTTTATTGTCTGGTTGTCTACAGTATCTTGTTCTGGGGTTCCTCTCCTCACTGTGATTCAATTTTTAAAACGCAAAAACGTGTAATACGACTAATTTGTAATGCTCCCTATCATGCACCCTGCCTCTCTCTTTTTAAAAAACTTAGTATTCTGACCATACCTTGTGTCTATATCTATGTTCTAAGTCTATTTACTTTGAGAAACATAAACCAGTACATGACCAATGACAATTTCCACTGTTACCAAACTAGGACCTGTAGAGATCTACATCAATCTTTTATCAGGACCCTAAACACTGTTCAAGGTCCTAAACATATGGGCCTGTTGATTTTCAACAGGCTCCCTCCTGACATCAAAAATCAAAAGAACACAATGATGTTCAAAAGGAAATTGTTGATGTTTCTAAAAAATAATCAGTTTTATTCTATCAAGGAGTTTATGAACTCAAAATTTGTTTCCTGATCGAGTTCAATCTTAGATTATGTTTCTCTCCTGTTTTATATGTCCTATGTTTAACCTTAGTGATTGTAATATGTAATCGCTGGTAATAATTGACGTGCCTTATATCATGTACATAACTCACTGTTCAGTAAAATGATCTCTGGGCAAATAAAGAGTAATAATAATAATAATAACTCCCTGACCGTCATAATCTTTACCCACACCAACACAACCGGCCCAAATTTCCTAACGGCATCACCCACCCTCACTCAACCCGTCCATGCTACAACATTTTGGTGTGGACATCCCCTTCACAGAGAGCTGAGCTAGGATTGCTCACCTTAAAGGATGAGGTAGGGTTCACGGAGAACTTTTTTTTTGCACTGCCTTAATTCTAGGAGCACGGCAGCGAGCATGTTATGTGCCGTCAATCGTGAGCTTTAATCAAAAGAGAACCATAAACATTATGAAAATGCTAGTAACAGGTAAAACTAAAAATAGCCAGGATAATAATGGCATTAACTACAATTCCCACTTTACTAAAGGTCTAAATGATACGCGGAGTTACATGTGGGAAATGATGGGGAGATACTGGCATACGTGGGAGGTGAATGCACCACGATTCACGCATTTCATTTTTGATGTACCACAATCGGCAACACTTGAGTTGTTAGATGTCTATGCAGTCAAAAATAGTTTTGCAGAAGCAGTTTTTTGCCGAGATTCGTAAATACGAATTCCATTTGTTCCTGGGGACTGGGTCCAAAGTTCGTAATTTGGAAAAATTCATATTTTCGAATGTTGCCACGTTATTACTACATGATTTTCATCAAGACCAGCCGTTTTGCCTCATGTAATCGAAACTTCATATAATCGTGCTTCATATTATCAAGAGTTTACTGAATCACTACGAGCTATAGTTAATATTTTCCGTTGAGAATACGCTGAGACCCCAGAGTTTGATAAGTCATCACTTCCAAAAGAGGAAACCAATTTAATGCAGTCAAATGTACCTTATAGAATGCTCATTTCGACATTTATTCATGTAAATAAATATTTTTTTTTACCTTAGATAAACCTTCACCAAATTTTATTAGGAATAAGTATTTTTGCGACTTAAAATTCGATGACCAAGAAATACCGACTTATTATCTGTTAGCTGCCATAGTATAAAATTGAATTTTCGACTAAATAAAGCCAAATCTTTTTCACAATTTGAAGAACAAAACTTCCATTTATTTCAAAACTTACAGATTTTGTTGTGAAATTGGTAATATCCTACTACGAAACTGAAGGTTTTACAGAACTTGAGTGGTACCATTGCGATCACAAGGTTGTCCGCATGAAGAGTATAGAGAAGTAGAGAAATAATGATTACCAGTACTACCCAACTGCATTAAAATTGGTTTTCTTCTTAGGAAGAGATGGCTTCTCAAACTCAGGGGTCTCAACGTACTACACTGACAGTGGATACTTACAGAATTGTGGATTAATGACGCCCATCATGTTTACCTTGACATAGTAATACCATAGCTCATTCTGTCAGATCACAGATCAATACTGCCCAGTTTAATCATTTCCAAAAGTTTTTAATTTACTTGAACTTTGATGAGCTTAATTCATGACTGGGCAGAACTTGAAGGTGTATCGACACGTTCCGGTCACCTATTATTGCTTATTAAAGTTTATGCGTTCAACAGTCCATCATAGGTAGTACAGTTATGATGTTATACATTTGACATTTTATAACCAGAATTACATGTTTTGAATTGATCAAGTGCTAGCTTCTTACTTTGCCACTGCAACAAATAAATCATCAGAATAACATTTAATATATATTAATTGCAATTCTAGGATTCAAGGTACTCGAATGTTTGAGTTATGATTAATACTCGAATTTGAGAAACCTGCTCTTCCTCTCATCTCTGATTTGCACATCTCTCGTCAAACCTCGGCATAATTATCAGGTGCACATCAAATTACAGCAAGAAAACTCTTTCACATATGCAGGCTTTTCAAATGACGCGGACACTTCCCAGTGCTTCCCTAATCACACGGCACACACCTGACAGCTTCTTCAGGTTCCTCCACACTTTCCCCTGCGCCTCCGCCCGCACCTCACCACAGCACCCCCTCATCCTCCTCACCCTGATCATTTCCTCCCGCGCTCCCTGGCAGAAGGCGCAGCGTAAGACGCAAGCCCCTGCCACGGCACCAGGCAGGAAATAGCCGGGGCACGAAGCAGCCCTGAAATAAAGCAATGAGAACGTTTGAAAGGAGCAGAGACCAACGGAAATGCAAAGACCTGAGACGCAGTGTCTCTAAATATCAAATGAAGGAATGTTCAGAATTCCACCTTCCCTCCGAACTAGTTTTTAAAAAATAATTATAATATCTTTCTTTGCCCAGAGACCTTGCCCATTGTTATGGACAAGATATAAGGCACGTCAATCTTACATATAACTACAGATGGGACATTCGAATCTTCGACTCCTCGAATCTTGAAAAATATTCGAGAAACGAATACTCGAATCTTTGTGCTATTTTCATCATTCGAATCCTAAAATATAAATAAACACCGAAAGCTTTATGTCATAACTTAGAACAGATTAGTTTCGACCGATAAAAACGTTCATTACAAACACTGTAAAACCTCGCTTTTACGTCCCCGCAATTTACGTTTTCCCGCCATTAACGACTTTTCCTTTATATCCTAATATTTTTCATATATCTGCAATGTAACATCTTCCCTTTTTTTACGTTAGCAAATTTTTGAATGGTTCGCCATTTGCGTTTTACGAGACGATTTTGCCCTGATTGTCGTCCTGGTTACATAACTGGTGGATGGACTCAACGCTCCGTGAAAGACAAAGTATAAACTCATGCAGTAAGTTACCACTATGAAAGAGAAATAAAATTTTCTCAGATGTACCACAAGTTATCGTAACCTCAGTCTTCTGTGGAATTGTAATGCCGCAAGAAATTACAGTACACGTACATAATTTTTGTCGTGATTGTTGTCCGGATTGCATAACTCGCGGATCGGCTGATGCTATCGCATAGGTGATGAAATTATTTATTTATTTAAGAAGTGTATGCTTTTCAGCATTTGCAGCCTTGTATTTCTTTTTTGGTTAGGTATTAATACAGATTTTTAAAAATCCTCCAGCCAAACTTCATCCTCATACATCCTGCGAACAAACCCATAAATTCATCTCGTTCTTGTCTACCTCGATTCTTAAGTAGCTTTGATAGGATATCATAATAGTCTCCCACACCTTCTTTTCTCATAATTTTTACCCTAACTGACTGGCATGGCTTGACTCCTGGTCCCACTTCATCCTTATCTATATCCTTCACTTCTATTCCCAAGTTCCCTTGCCTATTGTTAGTGCCATGCAGTTCTTGTCACATATTCATTACCCCTATGCTGAATCTCTTGTAAGTTCTATCAGCAGCTCTCCTGACTTAACACCTCTCTAAAAAATTGTAGTTGTATCACAGTATCGTATTCCACTTCTTGATGTTGAATAACCTTCTAACCTTTGAGTACATGGTGCCTATTTCTCCCTCTCTCTGGAACCTCTCAACCTATTCACCTTTTTGCCACTTTTCTCTCTCTCCATACCCCCCCTAAGTCTATTGCCTGTTTCCTTAAATTTTATTTCGTCTTGCTGTGTTTAAATCTTTCTATTTCCATCATTCTCCAATTTCCTCCATAATTTGTGCCAAAACCCAATTAGTCTTGACCACTTGTGTCTACTGCACCATATTCCCCCCCTCCCATCCTTTCTCAACTGCTTGCTCTTCTGCATCTTTCCTCATACACCTGTAAACTGATTCCTGATACTCTCTCCGATTTAAAACTACAATTTTTTCACACTGTTCCTAATCTTGGTCCAACCATACATAATCTAGTTAATATATTTCCCCGTGTCCCCCTGCATACAATGCAATACAATGTTTAACACACAAGGAATTTTCTCCTGCAAGCAGCTCGCCTATCGTTGTGAATGAGTCATGAAGACTCAACAATATTGGAAAAAAGTATTGTTTTTAAGCATGCAATTCAGTCTAGCCTGAGCCCATAAAACGACTATTAATACAATGTTTAAAAGAGAAGACTTTTCGAGCATTGATAGTTTTCACAGGCTATTATGAATACATATTCACTAGAGCAGAGTGGCCCTTAAATACAATGGTAAGTTCAGGAGACGAATTTTCCTATGCCTCGCAACGTAAACTACCTCCCTGTTACGTCAGCAAGAAGGCAGTGCACCCCGCCATTTCAGAGCATTTTCAAATGGCCTAAAATTAACATTTAATTCTCTAGTAAAATGGGATTTCTCAATACAAACTTTTTGCGTACATTAAATACATTTATGGCAGGGCACAGAAGTCTGTTTTCTTTGATGAAGGAAACTACCCTATTTTGTTTATCATGTTTATTACTTATCTATGTCAGCTCTTCAAATCTTATTTGTATTATTGTAATAAAGAGTTGTATATTTGAAAACTATTCTTGAATTCGTTTTTCATTGAATGCAGCTGTTAATACTCTTTCCTTTTCTGTTATTATCAACTTTATATGTAGGATTCGAGAGATTCGAGAACCTCTTAGGATTCGGATTCGAGAAAATTTAGGATTCGTCCCACCTCTACATATAACATATATACATCAAACATATTCTATTCATATATAAGTACACATTTTTGTACATAGTCATTCATTTACATTAATAATAATAATTTATTTTTCCCCATCAACATTTGATAAATAATAAAGATATATAACACTTAATACACATAACTACTTATAAGTATATATGAACAAACAATCTGCAGTATCCTAGTGTTAACATGAGTTAACATAGTCATTTACAGAGTAATAACCTTTTTCCTTTAAGGTATTTAAACACAGACTTTTTAAAAAGAGAAAGGGAATTAACATTTTTTATATAGGTGGAGGTATAGGTGGTTTAACAACTTAATGCGCATAGAGTGGGGTCCATTTAAGATTTTTGCCATACTGGCTAATAATACACACCTAATAGGTCATTTCGTCTCCTGGTCTCATAGTTATGTAATTCATTATTAGAAGAAAATAATACCATTTTTTTTACAAAAATAACAGAATTATAGATATATACACAAGCTACTGTTAA
The DNA here is from genome assembly GCA_933228895.1 of Platycnemis pennipes. Classification (NCBI taxonomy): domain Eukaryota; kingdom Metazoa; phylum Arthropoda; class Insecta; order Odonata; family Platycnemididae; genus Platycnemis; species Platycnemis pennipes. Next base: position 121,302,100 of record OW121855.1, on the reverse strand, counting down.
TATGGCTAGGCTTTTAAAGAGTGGTCTACAATGTGCAGTATAAGGTTTATTGCACATAGACCTAATCATTTTCTTTTGAATGATGAATACAGTAGAAGCCCGGTATAGTGAGTACGGCTTATTGCGAGAATCGCGTTATAGCGAGTGATTGTCTTTGTACCGCCAAAAGGTCTTTTTTTTCATGTAAAATAAAGCGGGTATAGTGAGGCCAAAAAGTTCCACGGTATACGCTCGGTATTACGACAGATATCTCTCGAGGGCGAAGCACTGCCTAGCAAAAATAAACTATTGTGTTTTGTATTATCTGCTAATTAAACTAAAAATACAAGTTGTGTGCCATATCTACAACACCAAAAGCCAGTTATGCCCAAACATTAACGATTTACGGCCTTCAGTACGCTCTGCGCGCTCCCATTTTACGTTCTTCTTTTGTTAGGCCCAGTCATCAGTGGGAGTGGGCAGACGACGAGCAAGATGAGAGTAGGGGAGGGAGTTAGGTCTAGGCATGGGCGATATTGATAATTCAATATTGGGATACGATAATTTTAGTCGATAGTACGATAAGTTTAGATACGATAATTAAGGTGGCGATAACGATAACTAAGCGTGACGATAAGATATCGGGGTACAATAAGATATCGGGGCACGAAAAGATGTCGGGGCATGATAAGATATCGGGGTGCGATAAATATCGCTATAAATAGGTATCGCGATAACTATCACGATAACCATCACGATAAACATCACGATAAATATCGTGACCATGATAAATATCGTGACCATGATAAATATCTCGATAAAATATCATGATATCGAACCATGATAAATATCGCGATAAAATATCATGATATCGCGCCCCGATAACATATCACGATATCGCGCCCCGATAACATATCACGATATCGCGCCCCGATAAAATATCACTATATATGATCACGATAAATATCGCGATAAAAGATCGTGATATTGCGCTCGTTCAAACATAGCATGTTCGCGCCCGATGAATTATCGTGATATTGCTCCAGTTAATCGTGTCGGAAAAAGACAGCCGTAAGTTGGCCTTCGCTTAAGCTTGAAAAATATCTTCGACCCCCGAAACATGCCGTATTTCAGTGAACCTTCAGGCCAATTTTCCCAACTGATGGACGTACTGGTTAACATGCGAAAACTCAACAAAGCTGATATTATCGTCATGACATATTCGCAAAATTATCCAAAAACTTCCACAGTATACCTAATATTTTAATTCCGACTAGTTACGCTGTCTTTACAGCTTTCTTCGGCGATTGAAAAATAGAAGAACTGGAAGAAAAACATGGAAATTAGGGGAATTAATATTTTATATACAGTAGAAACTCGAAATTACGAAGTCGACGGGACCGGAAAAATCGGCACTTCGTAATATCAAATTTCGTATCAACGAGTATCTTTCAAAAACATCGCGATGAAGCTCTTTTTCGTTTCCTTAAATTAAGATGAACTCTCGCGACGTATTTGCATGTTTTACGAAGTTATAATTCATAAAAGTATACTTAAATGTGTGTTCATGCCCACAAGGTGCAAACAGTTGAACGCAACTAATTTTTCGGAGGTTGATTCTTCCGATTTTCGGGATTTCCACCACATCGTTCCATCTTTTCACGGCGGAAATCCCGAAACTCGGAAGAATTAAACTCCCATCTAAGCCCCGCGGAAATTTACATCGCGACAACTAACTTGCCGTTCTTTTTTTCCAATGAATGATTAGGCAATGAAGCGTCTTCGCAAACTTTTTTGTGCAGTTTGGAATAAGCCTATGAAGCTTCATAGCGCATTTTTCTATATTGTTTCCTAACTGGAGAAATCTTTAACTGAAGCGTGAGCGATGTTTAATCATCAGTAATACTGATTGATGCATACAATAAGGAAGTGTGCGACTTGCGTGATCATTGGCACCGGATATTGAAATTAGAGGAATAAAATATCGTTAGAAGATGGTCCTTTCTCCACGTCAGGCATAATATATGTATCTACCTACGTTACGCTAAGACAGTGAAAATAAGATTCTCTCGCGGATGCTATGCGATGGATACACGTTATGTATTTTGTATAAATAATGCTAAGCCCATTAATTTCCCGAAATAACAATCGTTTTTCTCCCTTGGATTCAGCTTATTTGTGCGTGGTTATTTCCGAGATGATAGAGCTGAAAGAAGAGCTTATAGAAGAGTCCAGCTGTGTACCTCCTTTCAGAAGTAGGGTGTACAAGCCACGCACTTCAACGGTGGAGGTGAGATAGTTCCTTTTACACTTCATCGGCTACTAACGATGCTAACATTACAAATCAATAATTTTCGTTTTTCACTCTACTACACGAAAGCTTCAGTTGTAGTTCTATTCAGATTAGGTCTGCCTGCCTGCTCGTCATTCATTATATTTCATAATTCTTTTAAACATTCGCTATTGAATTGAAATGTGGGATATTTTTGCTAATCGTTTTTCCTTTGCTTACGATCAAGCAAGGAGACTTGCGTCCAAGCATTGCAGCTCCAGGTCAGGCCACGCATCAAGCTGGAAGCTGCCTTCTTTCCCTCCTTTCCCCCTCGCTGTGGGTGGGGGTTACTCCATTCGCCCGCTCACAAAAACAGCTGCGAGGCCCGTGGTCTCGTAGTATCTTACGTCTGTTGTGAGGGTGATCCACCTGGGATTCAAGGCGAAGGGCTGCGCGCGAAGAATAAACCTCGAATGAATCATCAGCTTTACGCCGAATAGTCGCATCTTATCTTCCTCCTCCCTTACCTCAATTTGCTGCGTCGGCGGAGAGGGAAGACATGACTCTGGCGAGTGGAGCTTTTACCATGAATCAAGATATGCCCGCAAAACAATATTTACGCTGAGTTAGACCCATCGGCGTGCACAGATTCCTTGAGATTGGGGAGGGAACTTCTTAAAGGGCCCAAGAGCTGGCAGGCCCAAGGCCTGCAAAGTCAGCGTGGGGCATCTCATGCTAGCCTAGCTTTGAGGGGGTGGGACGGAGGGGTACTCGAAGGGGCCTGATATCCAGGAGGGCGGGCACGGGGGGCTTGGGTGTGAGGGGGATGGCTCGTGCCCACTCATAGAGCGGGAAGGGGGGACACCCCCTTTTTTGGTGACACCCCCTCCTCCACTTTCTCTAGAATTTTAGCGCGGCTGGCGACGATTGTTGAAAGCGTTGACAATGGCACCCCAAACTTTTCCGCTACAGCACTTTTACTTAACTTATTTGATTAAACTTCTTGAATCATTTTCACCTTCTCCTCCAACGATATTCCCTTCTCTTTCTCTTTGGTTGTGATGGTTCCATGTCCATGACCGTTAAAACACTCGGAACTCCTTTCCTCAACACCCCTACCCAAAGATCCTGGCCAATTCGTATCTTTCTTCCGCACTGGCTAGGTACCAACTAACTCCCACCCCCGATGTCCTCCGGGGGGGTGTCATCCGATAGCTCAAGGAAGAGATGAAAGCGCCTCCAATTGGGCTAGGATGCTGACGAGGCTTTCTGCTCCTTCTCCGAGGTCGTGACTTTCGGCATCTCATAGGATGGTTCCACTTATCCTCTTCTTGTTTATATCTCTAATAAGGATTAAGCTACAAAACACTTTAAAGTTTCTTTATCGATCTGCAGGAACGCAGCTGATCTCTCTCTTAGGACATTTCTTCGATCGCTATGTTGGAGTGAAAGGGGAGGAGGGTACACCATTTTCCGATAGAAATATATATATGGGTGCTTGAGCGTTTTTTCCCATTGATTATGCATGCGCCCAGAACTAGTCTTCCTTTAGAATTAATGTGCGTTAAACTAAGTGGCCCTATGAACCATGCGAACTCATACTTTCTCTGATTTTCTTTGCTGTTGGCGGTGGAAGAAGGGAAGGGAAATGCGTATGAAGAGTCTTGCTCGATGACTACATCAAAACGCTCAATGAGGACGGTAAATTAAACGTGAGTCATTCGATGATAACTATTGCCAGCCGGAATAATTATGCCGTCGAGCAAGGTTGAGTGTAATCAGTCTGAAATAGTGAGAAGAAAAAAATCTTCCTTGGGTTATATTCACGACTGAATCTACCGCTCGAACAAGATAGCACCATCTCCGATACATGTCATAGTTATTGCAAACGCGCAGCAAACGATTTCTATGCCAGGAATATTCATCATGGATTTCTGTTTGGGAAAACTGGTAACAAAAAATGCCAGGGATCATGAGAGGAAAATGCTGGTTGTAGCAATTAGTCTCTCGCCGGCGATATATCCGTACACGACTACTTTACATTTTTTTACTCGTTGGAAACTCTGTGGACTCGTGGTAACAAAGCAAAACGCATTTTTTGATCGATTGGTTTCACATTTTATGAGCTATGATGCCTACGATTCAAAGTCGTCTTGAAGGTCTGGTTTCACTGTGGCGTCCAGCGGCCGCGTCCAACCGCTGCGTCTGGACGTCGCGGCTGGATGACGCGGCCGGGTGGTTTCATTCAGGCGTCTACATCCTGTTTCCGCGGCTGGGCGATGTGGGAGAATGAGTATTTAGTTAAATTACAAATTTATTATCGGTTTGTGTTTCCTGAGAGTGAGTTGATTTTACGCTTAAATGGATGGTGACGATTTAGTTTTGTTGGAAGACGAAGAAAAGGACGACCAATGTTGCAAGTAGTTTTACAAAAAAGAGCTGGAAAGGACGCGTAATATAAAATGCGCAGAGAGGAGAGTAGAAAAATCACCGAAAATTGGGACTGCCCGACTAGGCGTCCGCGTCTCGACTGCTCTCGAAACAGTCGAGACGCAGACGTCGGGCATCAGCCGTCGAACACGACGGCCGAGACGTATCAGTGAAACCGAACCCATTTGATATAGATTGGATGAGTACGGCAGTGACTTCCGGCTGCTGGACGCGGACGCAGCACGAGGCCGCGGGATGCCCCAGCGAAACCACATCTTTACTATTGCAGCATTGAAAAATGAGATATCGTTCAGGTAATGCATTCAGTGCATAATGTATTCGGCGACGATGATTAATTAGATGTTTAACTCTGACAAGGAGCGCCGGAAAACGTTACTGTGATCCATCACTATTCGTATAAACGAGTAACTTTTTCACGTCGGGACCAAGATCCGAGGTTCGTAATTTTAAAACTTCGTTATTTCGTAATATCGCGTACTGTTACATACACTTAGATACCCTTTTGGTCGGGACCGAAGATTTTGCTTCGTAAAATCAAAATTTCGTAATTTCGAAGTTCGTATTTTCGAGTTTCTACTGTAATGGGAATTGTCCTGTTTCTTTCATGAAATATGTTGATATTCTACCAGATTGTGCCTGAAATGACTTTTTTGCTGTTTACCTTCGTCAAATACCACGGAAACAAAAGAAAAACTGTAAATACGAACGACTATGAGAATTAGGTGGGTTTTTTCAACACCATCGGATATAACGAGCGCTCGATTTAGCGAGTGATTTCCGAGGGATTATGAGCACTCGTTATACCGGGATTCCACTGTATTTTGTTTAATTTAGTTGAGGACCTACTTCCCCAGATTATTATACCATAAGAAATATGAGAATAAAACAGACCATAGTGTAGGGTTTTTAATACGTCCATACTTACTGTATTTTTAAGAAGAAAGAGGGGATAGTAGACAGAATTTAGTTTTTTACCCAGGTGAGTTATGTGCAGATCCCATTTTAAGTTTCTATCAAAATGTAAACCCAAGAATTTACAGAGATTGACAACATTACTGTTATTAGTCAAAATACTTGCATCAGACAGATAATTCCCTGCTAAGAATAACATGGACTGGGTTTTAGAGTGATTAAGTATCAAGCTATTACTATTGCGCACCATGTGTCCATATCTTCAATTATGGATTCACTCAGAGAAATAACTTTCTGTTAAGATTTTTTATGAAATACCACACTCACATCGTCAGCATATAAAACACAGTTAATTTGGGGGTTTATTTGCAGTTTGCATGGGAGATTATTTATATATATATTAAGAAAAGAATCGGACCAAACACCAATCCTTGAGGAACTCCTTTAGTTACATGAAGTGGGGAAAAAAGGACAGTATTTCCATTCTTTCGGATGGCTACCCTTTGTTTACGATTTTTAAAGGATGTTCTCAGCCACTTGTGAGCTGAACCTCTAATACCTAGTAATTCACATGTGAACAATAATTTTTCATTTTTCAAATAATGTATTGTGGCACTGTCAAGTGTTATGACATTAATGTATCCTCATTAGAAATTTAAAATAAAAGACGAAGGTGTTGGCATTGCTCCAATGTTGCATACTTACCAAGAGAACCCGGTTTCGTAAGTTGACTAGAATAACTTAACCCTTTTGCTGCGGACTTTGCTTTCAGTACAGTTCTCTATGAAGTTTCATTTAAACACTGACAGCCGTATTCATAATTTTTCTGGTATAACCTGGGGTTTGTAGGTTTATCTTAGTCCAGTCTAAGTGAGGTTTGAAACGGAACTTAAAGTTGGTATCCATAGCTGCAGTTGAGGTAGATAGCCTTGGGGACTAATAGAGTCCGAGACTTGCCTACTGCGCGAGGATGGAACGTCTGACAACACTGCTATCGGTTAAGTAACTCCCGGAATTTTTGAACTAGTTTTTTTGTTTAGCTTTTTGTTCAGTTAAAACATGGAATGTAAATGAATTTGCTCCATTATCATCAGCTCTAAAATGTCTAAAATTTCCTCATGATTTAATCCTTCCATTCTAAAAGGAAAATACACTATGTATATGGAAGGTATCTCAGTTGTATCTCACCCATTTTATTCAAATAACACTCATTTTGTAGGGAATTAGAAATTAAGGGGCATATATTTTTTTTATCTGCAGAGAAGCCAGTTTAAGAGGATGCAGTACCCCCCTGTTTTGCAACATCTTCTGCGATCCGTTCTCATTCAGTCAATATTGCTTGTATCAACTTGAAAGTTTTGGTTAAATCAAGTAAATAAGTGAAATTAGGGTACTATATTTTTAAACATCTTCTGAATCCAACAGACTTAATAGGAGGGATATTCAACAAAGATGGGCGTTTTCAGGGAACTGCCTTTTTGGCCAAGTCGCACCCCAGGGTTACATGTCTGTCATAGGCATCCCCACTGCCACTGGGAAATTTGCTCAGAAAAATGTATAATTCAGGAAGGACAAACATGAGTTTCGAGAGATTTTAGCGCAGTAATCAGCATCTACAGCAGCCCCTGCTGTTGTCTTAGTTCTCTTTTTTCCCACCGTGAGCCTTCTCTCAGAAACGGAACTGACCATTTCATATATCTCTTAGCTCGCTGGAATGATGATGAGGGGGGGGGAGACGAAAGGGGAGGAAGAAAGACGAGAGTGGGGTGGAGTCTGACGACTTCCCTGGGAAGAGTCCTTGAAGGTTTTAATCTTTGGAGCAAGGTAGTTGTTGACAGGCGTTTCTAGCAAACTGCTCGAGCCACCAGTCATTTATCCATAACGCACACGTTAGTCACAATTTGAGAAGTTTTACCATCTTGTGGAATTCAGTACTACCAACAGTATTGTTACGTTACCATACTTGTACCTAGTATATTTACAATGTCTTCTGCAAAACAGCATCAAAAAAAGGGTATAAACAGTAGAAAATTGAATTTGTCTGCCACGAGGAAACAAAAGGAAAGGAGGGGTGAGCATCTAGCATGAAGGAGGGAAGAGCCAAGGTAAAGTATATGTAATGGCTGCAAGGAAAAAAGTCATGCTCCTTTTGCTTTGGGATGCACGAGGCATGTTTTTTAAGTAAGTACCGTTTGCAAATTCCACCGTGGCAGCGTTTCGGTTGGTGCCCCGTGCATGCGCACTGTGTATTTACATCTGTTGGCAAGGCACAAATGCCATTACGGCAACAATCGATTGTCTTTATGTCTCTTTGTGCATGTTTAAAATGCCACCGCCGATTGAGAATCCTGCTGACTGTGAAATGCGATCAGTTATTCGTTTTCTTAGTGCCAAAGATGTGAAAGCAGCAGAAATTTACCGTCAAATTTGTGAAGTTTACGGACAAAACATCATGAGTGATGGCATGGTACGGAAATGGGTAAAAGCTTTCAAAGGTGACCGTGCGAACGTTCATGATGAGGAACGGAGTGGGCGACCCTCAGTGATCACTGATGATTTGGTGCAGAAAGTGGACGAAGAAATGAAAAAGAACAGACGAATCACGATTTCCTCGTTATCAGATTTGTTTCCTCAAGTTTCAAGAAGTGTTCTCTATGGAATAGTTTCTTGGTGTTTGAATTATCGAAAATTGTGCACACGATGGGCACTGAAAATGTTGACCGAGGCGCACAAGAACGAACGTCTAAGCAGCGCCTCCACTTTTCTGGAGCATTATCATGCTGAAGGTGACAATTTTTAAGCCAAATTGTCACAGGCGATGAAACATAGGTGGCCTTCGTTACACCGGAATCCAAACAACAATCCATGCAATGGTGGCATTCAACATCGCCCAAGAAGTTAAAGTTTAAGCAGACGATCCCAGCACGGAAAATCATGTGTACCATGTTTTGGGACTGGAAGGGGATGTTGCTTGTTGATTTTTTGCCTCGTGGTGACACGACAAATTCTGAAACATACTGCGAGACCCTAAAAAAATTGCACCGTGCAATTCAAAACAAAAGGCGAGGCATGCTGAGTAAAGGGATAATTTTGCTGCATGACAATGCCCGTCCCCATGTGGCCAATCGAACTCAAAATCTCATCGCATCATTTGGCTGGGAACAGCTTGACCATCCTCCATACAGCCCCGATCTTGCGCCCAGTGACTACCATGTGTTTCTGCAACTAAAGCAGCAGCACGATGACGACAGCAGTGTTCAAACAGCCATGTTGCAGTGTCTGTCTAATCAGTCGGCAAGCTTCTATGACGAGGGAATACAAAAGCTAGTTGTTCGATACGATAAATGTCTTAATATTGGTGGAAATTATGTAGAAAAGTAGATAAAAGTGTGGGCTTTCATGTAAAAATAAAATTGTTACAAAAAGTTCACTTGTTTTTTTTGTGTATCAAAACGGTATTTACTTAAAAAACATGCCTCGTATATCTTCAAGCATAAATATGGAAATAACAAAACATGTCATAAAATGTTCATGTCCAAGTTGCCAATTGCACGGACATGTTTTCTCACCGTGGCCATTAATTTATTTTATTTGAAAAAAGGGGTCTGATGTCTGGTGAATAAATTCCGATGGTTTAGTAAGATATAGAATCTGGAACCCAAGGAAATACAGACAGTAAAGACACTCCCATCTTTTACAAGGAGAGTTTCTCTCGGTTTTGAACAAAATTACAATTTTTCTAATAATTTCAGGGCCAATTCTGAATGCAGAATATTAATTAAGAACCGGAAAGAAAGAGGCTTGAATGAATGCGATGATGAAGCACCTGCTCAAGTGATAACAACTACTGTGCGTACACCAACAACCCCAAAAGCGGACCTTCATTGTTCCTCGGAAAGTTGATCGAGGTAGTGGAAATGCGTGAGGAACTTGTAGCTCTCCCTGTATCTAGTCGAAGGATAGTGGATTTGCAGTATTTTTAAAGAAAATACAATCCATTCATCATTCGCCTTTCAAGTGCACTTTCAGAAATATGTTTCTTGTGGGTGAACGTTGTCTAGGCTAGAAAACGTTTAAAATTTGTGTGCCAAGTGTGCAATGCCAAGGAAAATATATGGACTGAACTGACAGTATTTCTACGAGTATTGAAATTAACTTTGCTGCTGTGTCTGGTGTGATGTCCTCAGGTGGCGGTTATTTCCAACTAGATGAAATATTTTCTGCAGTGGATATCCCTGTCATGGCAGAAAAAAACTACAAAAAATACCATGATAAGGTGTGCGAAGGATAGGAAATGTCTGCTGTGAAAGAAATGGAGGCAGCAGCAAAGATTGAAGCCCCAAAAGCAATAGAAAACGTCATCTTCAATCATCATTGCTAAAAATCACTTCTGTCCAAAGGATATGCCACCAGAGGGAAGCCATGACACAGCGTTGTCAACTCACTGTCAACTTGGGACTAAGAAAAATTTCAGCTCTAAAGAGGTCCTTTTGTTTTGGGAATGCCTGTACAACACAAATGTAAGTTTTGCCACACTCATAGTGAATAAAAGTGATCACAAATACAGAACACCAACCTTACAAATACTATACGAATGCATCACTACCATCACTTGTCATGCGCAGAAGCTATGGAGTAGATCTTTGATGGTTTCTTTCAATAATTTTGAGCATGTTCTAATTTCTTGTACAAGAAGTTGTGCAATAACCTCACACCCAATACAATTTGCACATTGAACAAGTTCTTGCACAAGAAATTTAACCATGTAAAACAGCCTTCATAAAGACTAGTATGCATGGCTACATGTCTTTGAAGTGAAATTTGTTTTTTCAATCTATAGCATTCTAACCCACATCTAACGCAAACAGCGGGAGAATGGAAAATGACTTGGTGCAAATACGGGGTTCTACAGACATTGGAGACATAGGAAATTAGACGGAACACGATAAAAACATTATAAATCATGGGAAAACATAAATTCTGATAATACATATGTGCTGGGTTTTGCTGTATATATATTTTTTTGCAAGAAAAATTTTACTTGGAATGAGAGTTCCAATGACATCATTGAGTAAATAGAGATGATACGTTGTTTTTCACAGCTACAAAAATAACTTAGATCTTACCTTCGCCCAGTTCCAAGACCATGGCACTCCTTTAATTTGTCAATGATGTAAAGATAACGGGTAGCATCTTCAATTTTGTGCACTTCTTTGACATCACTCAGAGATAATATCTTACTGCCAAAAACAACCTACAATGAAAATAGACATATTCAAGTGCAAATTAGTATAAGGGGATTACGGGCAAGATTTTATACGTGACTCACTAAAATACTTAATCATAAACATCCCAGACAGGCTTCAGTATGATATTCAGGTAAAATTATTTTTTATCCTCTGCAGGCGAATCCTTTTTCACAACAAAATATTTCTCCAGAATGTTTCAATGAGATATGCCTCAGTGTCCCCAATTACATTATTCTGCCCTTTTTCAAACAGAGCCTTTTGAATGCAGGACGTTCCACTTTTAGTCGACAGTACAGGCCTTATGGAAAACTCTGTTGCACAGCCTACGCTTTGCAACACCCGCCTCCTGGTAACGTAGGCAAGCACAACTAGCAACCTGCCAAATTAGATTGTCACCATCTGGAGGTTAGCAAAATATCTCAATGAGTGGGCTCATGGGAAATGGATAACCTGAACATGATTTTAGGATTAAAATATGCATATTTTATAGAAATTCTTCGAAATATGTCATCTCAGAGGAACATAACACAAACATTTTGAAGTGACTGTGTCCAGCATTTCCATTACCTTCAACTTCTGGGAATATAAGTAGCATGTCAGAAGAGAAATGAGAAATCAAGTACATGAATATGATGACCACATTCACTGGTACAAAATCCACACACTTTAAAGCACAGAGCTCTCAATGGCTGAAATAATTAACAAACAAAAGCCAGCAGTACTTTAGGTGTTCCATAAGAGGATTCAACTTGACTTTCAGACAGCACAAGAGATGTTTTTGGAAAAGAGAGACCAACCAGTCCCAGTTCACCAAATACTTGTGGGAAAGAGACCACAGGAGTGACTTAGTTCCAGATATATTCACGAGACTCTTACAGACACACTCTCGAGAGGCAGGAACGAAGAATGGACTCACAGTTGGAAATAAGGAAGTGTGAATTGTAAACAAAATCCTTTGGCTTCTCCTCTTTGGGACATACAATTTCGGAAACTTAGACGCCTCCGAGTCATACAAGTTTGTTTGGGTTCCCGCCCCTGCCTTTCCCCTGCCTCACCCTCTTCCCCCCTCCTAGCATGACCTCCAACTCACCCCACTTCCTTCACACCCTTCACCACTTCCTCTCCCTCCCATGCACCCTCTTCGCCCCCTGAACCTTTGGAAAAACCCTTGGACCATTTCAGTTACTGTGTGAATACTTTAGAAGCCTTTTAGAAGCCCTTTAGAAGCCTCAACCCCCCTTTCCTTCGTACCCTCAACCACAACACCCTTAAAATAAACAGTACTAGACAAAGTCACTGTAGTGACAAAACAGGTTTTGTGGAAGAGTATTACATGTGAAAAATACAAAATTATCTCATTCAGTGATCACAGATTTTCACGAATTTAAGCCTGAAACCATAGATTTCATCAACATTTGATTATTCAACAAATGTTAAGGCCAGCATTAGGTCCACATGTTGTCAGAATCAGGCCCAAGTCTAACGTAGGCCAGACTTTGAAAAGAAATCAAAGTCATTCTGACTGAAGGGATGCAGGAATAATGCTTAAGTGGTCTGATGTCAAGCGCTCGCAACGGTGAGCACCAACGCTTCCACTCCCTACCTTGGTGTTCAGGTTCTCGTCAATGACTAGCCTCTTCTCAGCCTCCAGCACCTCCTCATCTTCCCAGCTGGCAAATATCAAACGCTTCTTCTTCACCACGCCCACCGTCCACTTGTCGCTGGGCAACGGGATGCGATGCACCTCTTTCACAAGCGCGTCCAGGGTAGGCAACCGACTCCTCCCCTCCTCCCCCTCTTCCCTCCCCCCCGAAGTCTCATCACCAACAATTGGAAGACTACAGGAAGACACGGGCAAACAGTGCATACATCTGAAAATGATCTCGTTGACATGGAAAGGGTTTTGAAGAGCAACATCGTAATTGCTTCACTGCTCAATGTACCAGTTCTACTCATAACGGAATCTCTGAATCCCTCAAACCCAGGGAAAATGTTGCTTCCCGTATCATATGATATCCCCCCTTTCCATCCCAAGAATACCAATTAAATATTACAAAGTATGCAGACATCATTAATTTAATGCTCATCAGAATTATGGTCTGTACATTATAATACTTTTTGATTGACAATGTCCAATTTGATCGTAGTTATATATTCAATTATTCTTTATGAGGATGCTCCAATTTGTTGATAGACAGAGAAAAATGAGGTCTGATTCTGAGTTGTATAAATCCTCCACTCCCAGGTCATATGGCCTTTCAAAATCCCACAAGTCCAGGGTTCTGATTGGTCCAGTAGGTGCTCAATATGCATACTATACTTTGTCATCCTTGAGCACAAAACTAACATTTGACTAAATATGTAAATGCTTGAAATTTAAATAAACACATGGGATCAAATTCTCTTTAAATCAACTCATGGGATCTTACCAATTGGCAAGAAAATAGCTCATTATTTAATAATCTCTTCCCAACTATTCTCTTGAATATTCACAGATATTTGAGAAGGTTCTTCCTCTCGGGAACTGGAATCCAGGGTGTAGCCAATTGAATCCTCAGAAATTGTAACTTAATACGGCACTCTCTTCATCCAGAATGTCAAGCACTTGTTCATCAGACAACTCACGAGAGCTAGAGGCTAGGGACTTCCGATAGGCATGCTTCCGATGAATAAAAATTTTCAATGTTTTTCTCGGTGAGATCATCATTTTTAATCGTAGTGCAGTATTACTTGAAAAGATTATATCAACATCAAGTTATCCACAGCATTTCCTACGGTTTAATTTTAGGGAAATTTTCAACATACACCATCCTTCTAGTGGATAGTGGAAATTTTCCTTAACTCTGGCCACAGTAACATTCCCATTAGGTCATTAACATCAATAAAATTATATTTACACATTTCTCAGGAGTCTCAGTACATCAATTTTCTTGTGTAAAAATGAGCTACCTTTGGTTAATATGTCATCGGAAATTAATTTTGCATCATTTACTGACAAGCCAAAGAAGTATTTCATACGTTACAAAACAGTGATACTTTACTAATTTGTGAATATTAATGATTGTATGAAAAAATGAGAATGCCCTATTCAGCAATCAATTTTCTATTCAGCAATCAATTTTGATCTGCAGTTACAGGAAAATAAACTTCAGGCAGGCACATGAATTTTCATATGCCACACAGCACGACCAGCAACCTGGCTCGACATTCATTTGTTCTCCATACGCTGTGTGCCTCTCTCCTAGGGAAATTCGATGATTTCAACTGCCTTACATGCCATAGGATCGTCGGGTAAAAACTGCTAATGGGACAAACGGGGTAGTGAAATCATCGTAAGCATACATACATGGATAAACAATTAATTGATGTAAATTCTGAAGCACCGACTATCTAATCAGATATATTTTGGGATACGATGGCCTGACTAAAAGTCATTGGGGGAAGATATAACAGGAAGACTAGCTGAGAGAGAGACCTGAGGGCAGCAATTGTTAGGCAGGATGTGAGAGAGAAGTTTGACATGAAGAGCAGAAGGATCAGCCCACCATTCTTAGCACAGATGTTGCCATGCCCTGACTCCTGGCAGACCCAAATAGGTATTTACGGTGCAAGCCAAAAGGCAGTGGCCATGCCGTGGCAATCGTGTCAAACCTGTTGGTTGGATGTGAGACGAGCAGGCGACGTGGTGAGGTGAGCGAGTTCCACTCTGGCGGAGGCCTCCACTCCTCAATGTCCACCTCCTCCCCTTCCAGAACGCTCTCAGCACTCCCTGTGCCGTCCCCCGCACTGCCAGTCCGCTGAGGGTCTGGAACGGGGCAAGGCTTCTTTCTCGTTACACCCCCTTGGTGCAAACGTCTCTTTATTCTCTGGCAAAGGAAATGCAATGGACGAGAAAACCCCAGTCAATTATTCAGTCCGGCAAAAAAGACAAGCTTGCCCATGCCAAAAACATTAATGTTACGATTGGATGGACGGAATTGTTTGCTAGGAGGCCACGTAACAATTTTCTTCTCCAGAAATTTAAAATACGTACATCAGAAAGATAAAATTGATTGTCTCAGGAGGAGAATAACTGAATGCTCCCTTTGTAGTCCTGTCCTTAAACGCAAGACGGGGCTCCACATACTGCATGACATAAATGGTTAAATGCATGAGTGAATCCCTAACAACGTAACCCGTTCACTGAATTTCTCAAGTACACAAGTACCCTCGCCACAGTCAAGCTCTGAGACGAATCTCTCAGAAATGATTTAGGAGTGCACAAATAAAGTTCAAGGAGTGCATAAAAAAGTTCACATACTTGCTTTTGAAAGACTGCAAACTTCTTTGGTGACTTCTTACTGTTTTCTAATAGCTTGTCTCTCTTATCCAGTGCAGCATCTGCTTCTTTTAAACTCTTCAAGCTAACTGCATTTCTCTTGGTATTTCGGCACCGGTGACATTGCTCAGATGACTCATCCAAGACTTCGCCTGGGATTTCATTTCTCGGAACAGTATATCCTGAACAATCTTGAGCTCTGTTAAATGGATATAGATTGTGTTGAAATACTAGTTAAATCTGAGACTGCCATGTCACATAAATGAGACAAATATTCACCTTGCATTTGACCCCTTTCCATAGCCTTCGCACACATTTAGCTGGTGAACTACTAGCAAAAATGTTTTAACTTCTTCAAGACTGTGGACATCTTTCATAGATGTTAATGATAAAGTAATGCTCCCGAAAACCACCTAATCAAAGAAACAACCAATCAGAACAATATTCTTAACAACATATCGCATACTTCTCATTAAGTATGGTTATTTCTAATGCATGACACCCTACCTTGACATGCAATTCCTCATCAATCAGAACCTTCTTCTTGGCTTCAACGGTTTCCCCGTCACTCCAATTGGCAAATATCACCTGACAACCTTTAAGGACTCCAACAGTCCACATGTCAGATGGGAGCACAATGTTCCAGGCTTCTTTCAAAAGACAATAGAAATCAAAGGGATCCTGTTCCAAAGATACATCAGTGTCATCATTTACAGTGCTGGGACCTCCTGCAGAGGTTTTATTTTGTTCCTCATCCTCCCCTGAAGAACTTCTTTCTGCTTCATCCACTTCAACCGATATTTCTGGCAATGTCTTAGTAATTGGACCTCTTTTCTTTTGGGAATTCTTCACTAAGGTGTCCTCAGGGAAGATGGAAGGGACTGCATTTTTCTTTAGGCAATACTTTTCCCTTTCAATTTTGTCAATTACACCTCCGGGCAGTTTAATCTCAAAATACTTTACAATTTCATCTTCTCGAAAATGCAATTCACACACGGAGTCATGTCCTCTCAAAGGGCGATCCACTCTATTGATGGCAGCATTCCACAAAGCCAAAAGATCTGGATCCTGCAAGAAAAAAGAAGTTAAATTGCACAAATAATACTCTGATTTCACAGAAATCAATAATAGTGTGAAAGCCCCATATAATGAGTACAACAAGAAGCTCAAAATAGCAAGGGATGACCAAGGAACAATTCATTACTCTGTGATTGGTATGCAAGATTCATGACAAGAGTATGCAAGACAAATCGGCAGTAACGAGGGCAAGAAGTTTATTAATATTCAGTGTGTTGCATGTGCACAAGCTTGTGCTCATGATGCCTATCACTCACATGGAAATGAAAACAAATTTTCCTGCCGACTGCTCTGTCTAATGGTCACATGCACGCAAACAATCCGGGCAGACTCATGTGTGTACAAGTGAATTTCTCAAAAGCCCATGCTCTTCCCTGCTTTTTCATTTTATCCTCCCGCTTATGTTAACTATATAACTTCGTATAGTTAATAAATATGAATGAGACAGGGCAACCGGGCATTATCACTAAAATTCCCACCGCTGGCATCTAGACGTCATTATCAATTTCAAACTTATAACTGTTTGAGTGTGGTCTTGCTTGCAGCAAAGATGATTCCGTATAAACAAGAGAATATTTCATGCATTACAGTAAATCCATATTGATAACTGGAAGCAAGCCCCATATAATGAGTACGGCATTTAAGCTCGAAATGGTGGGGGATGGCCAAGTAATGATTCATTACCCTGTGATTTGTATGCAAAATAAATGTGGGAGGTACTTCATGCTGCTGCCAATTGGCTGACCTCATCCCGGCTGTAGCCCACCTGCAGGGGTAAACCAGTGAACAGGCTCAACCAGCCTAAAGCACACTGGCCAGACATTATGCAATTGGAATTCAGTGTTCGATGAAATATCTGCCTTCCATTCGCAGCTCAGTACAAAGTTCAAGTGCACAGCTCTCGAGAGAAACCATCGCAAATTGAATAAGGAAAAGCATGCTCTTTTAGGAGCACAAGGTGGATAGAATTCACGTTCTAATATTGGCAAAGAACGAGCTGGCAAAACGGGCCAATGCCAGGAAGGTTTACTCCACCACTTCTACCATCACATCTCTTCCAACATCCTCCACCTCTAGTTGAAATGCCAGCATCTGTTCCAGAGGTGGAACATTTCTTAAAAGTAAGGATGGGTCGATTCCGATTCTTATCGGAATTGAGGAATCGAAGAATTTGGCCTTCAAATTCAATTCTGAAGAAATAAAAACCAACCAGAACGGTAAGTGTAGGATATTCCAAGCCTGTCGCGTGAACGGTGGTGAAATTCACATTAATTGCCATGCGAAAAAATTCACCTGGACCGGGAATCAAACCACAGACCAGTGAAAGACAACATTGCTGTAGTGAAGCGAGTGGAAAATGCAGTTGTATCAGCTATATCATCATCCCACGATATATATCCGTTATTTAGTGTGGTATCTTCTCTAAAAGTGAGAAAAAGAGAATCCTTGTGCCACGACCCAATGTTTTTGGGAAATATAATGCATTTATGGGGGGGCACCGATCGAATGGACTGGAATATATCCCTTTATCGTGTAGGTGTTAGGGGAAAGAAATTGTGGTGGCTCATTTTTACGCGGATACTAATTGCAATGATGCACAATGCATGGTTGTTGATGAGGAAGTCAGGAAGAGGTATAACCCTGCTAGAGTTCCATCGGGCAGTTGTGCAGACATACCTGGAAAGATTCAAGTATCCCCCAAAATCTGTGGGACGTGCATCTGCATCTAGAGGACGTGAAACTGGAATGATATTAGTAAACTCATCATCAGATAGCATATTATTTTCAATAGATTGCATTTGATTGCTATCGGTCGATTTTCTTTTCTGTGTCTACGATGTAGTAAGGTACGATGGGTACAACTACCTCGTGAAATCCACTCCCCCGCGACGAAGGTGTGCCCATGAAAATTACACCAGTAGGACACGAACAGAATGTTTGAAATGTAACTTAGTGTTATGTATTGTTTTGCGCCATTCCATTTCTAGCAGCGATTTATGAATTCCTTGAAATGAACTTTTATTTACCTTAGGAAAATTTATATTTTAAATTATTATTACGATCGTAATACATTGTTTGCATATTTCTTGGTATTTCAAGGACATTATATGTTAAAAATTAATATTCGGATCATAAAATATAAAATACGAAGTATTTTCGACAGCTACAGTTTAATTTCAGGAGATTCTCCAAATGGTTACATTTTATACCCTCAAGCGCCTAGCGGTACCGTTTGGTACCAGGCTGTATCTCCATAACTACCAATGTTATAAGAATAAAAGTTGCACGTTATATATCAGAAAATGGTGTTAGTTGAAATTTTAGTTTATCACTGAATTCCGAGAAACTTTTTTTTCCAGGCGTTACCGGGTTAAATGAACTACAAGGGCTGGGGATACGTGAGTAATCCTAAAGATTGATTGAATTTGTGAGATTCTGATGGGACAAAAAGAAATTATTTAAGTTGGAGGCAATTTGATAATAGTCCGAAATAATGTTACCAGCAGGGTCGATGAGTTGGAGATCATTCTGCTGGCTGCTATAGGGTTCTTGCATTCTTTGATAATCCTCCACACCATATGTCCTTGCATTTATTGCTAGTGTTGGCAATTCTACGGTTGTTAAATGATTCTTTGCAGATTGTAAAATTTAGTCTGTAACTTTTCTTCAGTTTGGCATATTCTACCCGATGAGCCACTTCGTGTTTGTTTTTATAATGCACAGCCTTTCATTTTCCTTGATAAAGCCCGAATCATCACACGATCATTTTTCTCGTGCATTTACAGGGATCATTTAAGCTATAGCTTTCATGACCGCAAAAACGATAGCTCAAGCTATCATTTTGCTGCTCACACAATCACTCTGGAAACACATTTGACACAGCGAACTACAGAACTGTTTGACATAAAGATGGAAATGAAAAGTCTGCTTGATTTCTTTGCAAATAACCTAAGTTGTGGGATTCGGATCCCGATTACATACAACTCAAACAGGCTGTTCACAAGATGAAAGTAGTTAATGACTGTGCTGAAAGGGGCATTGTCCTGATACAAACATCCAATATGTGTATAACCAAGAATGGAGGCCAGTTTCAGTATCTTCTTCGGATTGTTAAATCACACCAAACCAAGTAATCAACTTGTAAGAAGGCATTACTCATGGCTCATGATGATGATGGTAAAGGGGCTTAGTGAAAAAAACATTATAATCTTGTATTGAACATAGCTTTTACCTTTTCAGACACTTATTTATGGTCACAGTAAATGCATCATGACCATTTAGCATTATTTATGTATTCAGTTATGTCACCATTAAATTTTTTTCATTAAAACACTATTGTTTTAGTTAAAAATCCGCATTCACCCAAAAAGTGCTCAATCATAGGGACCTCTAAATATTAACCAATTTGCCTGAATTTTTTTTCATAGCTTTCTAACACCAATTGAAACAGGGGCAAACATGTGGAGTGGGTGTTTTAAAAAAAATTTTTTTTTGGACCACCCTAATGTACATGTATGTTAATTAGTGATGGCCGGATCGAATCCGTCGGATCCAAAGATCCGCGGATCTTTCATTTTTTCGGTTCCGGATTCGGATCCAAAGACACGGAGCAAAATCGGATCCGGATCCTAGATTTTAAATTTTCGCGGCTTAGCGATCGAAGCGCCCCGTGAATGGAATGTAGGTGCGGTAGCTGCGATGGAAGGTAGATATTGACAAGAAGAGGATGTGTAACTCAGGTCACGAAATTAGATGAAAATGTTCCCGTGCAACTAGAAACAAAATAAAGAAATGACTTTTTTCCCCATTACCCCGGTATCGCGAGAAAAAAATAATTAGGATGTCACGCGGGTAGCCTACATTTGCCGGGATCAGGCGGACAACGAGAGCTAGTGTACTGTGCTAAGTTCGATTCCTATCGCAGTTTAATTTTTTCTTGCAGTCATTGCATCGAAAATGTTATCTTCAATTTCAAACCATTAAATCTGAATACTCACTTTATAATACTTTAGTTGTTTAAATTAGATTTACAAATGTACCATTAATAAATTAAGGATGGTCGGGTCGGATCCACGGGTCTTTCATTTCATTCGCAACTGAAATCATATCCGAAGACAGTATGCCAGAATGGAATGTAAGTATGGAAGAAACTGACAAGGAGAGGGTGTGTAACTCGGTCACGAAATGAGAAGAAGATTTTTTTCGTGCCACAAAAACAAAATAAAAAAATACTCGTCGTGACTTTTTTTTCCATACGCCCAGATGCGCGAGAAAAAAAATGAAGCCGAATGTCACGCGGGTCGTCTACATTCGCCAGATTTCCGTGAACCTATGATAGCGTAGTTGTTAAAAATGAGGGCTAGTGTACTGCTGGTCGCGAGTTTGATCCTTAACACTGCCTAGGCATATAGGCTATGCTGTATTCCTAGGGTGATGCAAGTAGGCAGTTAAAAAAAGTGGATTATCAGAAATTTCATGTCAATTTATAAGTAAAAAAAAAAAAAAAATTGGCGTTAGTGAAATGATTGGAAAAATTTTTTATTGCAGAATTAAATCGTGGAATCATTACGTTAACTTTCCCATGTATTTTTAGCAATGCATTTATCAATCTAGTTTAAACGATAGAAGTACAAAAAAGTCGGTATCCACACACAAAGGTTGGAAATGAAGGATGATAAATATTTTGATTCAATGGCTGAAAGAAAAATTTTAAACAGCGATAAGAATCGAACTTCATTACCTGCAGTCCACTACCCCACTCTGCTATTGTCGGATTACCTGATTTTGGAGAATACATGCTCCCCACATGTCATTCTACTTTTTTCTTACAAACCCGAGCCAATGGAGAAAAAAATCCGAGACTTTTTTAATTTTTGCTTCTAGCAGCATGAAAAACGGCTAATCTCATTTCAAGATCAGAGTTACACAACCTCTCCTTAGGAGTATAAAATTCTCAAATTTCATTTTAAAGGTTATTATTAATGAGACATTGCAAAATTACTAGTTTAGCAGCTTGAAATATTCTATAATAATTTTTTCGTCTTAAAAATGGAATCCCCGGATATTCCATAAATGGAATCTCTTGGCCGCATTAAAATATTTTGTGTTTCTATAAAAGAATTTGAAAGCATTCAAGGATTTGATTAATAATTGGAAAATAATTCCTTTATTAATGAAAATAAACTTACAATGTTTCTTTTAACTGCACTCTAAAGAATAGTTGTACAGGTTTCAAAAATGTATTGCATGATGAGTATGTGGTAAGGAAGTTGATCTTTATATTAGAAGTAATAAGATATAGTTATTACATTCGTAAATCTTGATCCAGGAAAATATTATCCACAAGGATGATAGGAAGTTGATTTTTTCGACAATAAATTCACTTTTTTTGGTAATTCTATAGTTGCTGTATTTATATATTTTTTTAAAATCTAGGTATTGAAAATCGGAATCGAGTATGTGAAACTAAGGATCCGAAACCGAGATAAAGATCCGAAACCCAGGCAAGGATCCGGATCCGACAAAAAACCTGGATCCGTCCATCACTAATGTTAATATGTTCACCTAAAACTCAAGAACCGAATGTAGTACAGCTTTGAAACTTACAGGTAGACTTGTACCGATACCACTTTTTCCGATACCAAACTGATACCTCGATACCAGTGGCCAATAGCGGTAGTAGTATTTGCTGATACCTAACATATTTTTCTACAAAATTTGATAAGTGCTTTCCTTCTCATGAAGTCAACTCAGTAGTCAAAAGTGTCATTAAAGAGCACCTCATTATTGAGAGAAATGACATTGTGACAACTCTTTTATTTTGCTACTTTGGATTTTAAACACTAAGCCATCTTGTATTTGTAAATACTGAAAATTCTTTTTAAGAAATAAAGAGCTTCTGAACACACTCAGCAGCTCATATTTGAATGTATTGCTCATTGACATATTATTGACATGGCTGCTGAACATGCTCAGCAGTTAAGAGGGTTCTTCTATCTGGACCATAGCACTAGTTTCTGAAAACATTTGCTCAGGAAACTCTAAACCTGCAGGTACACCCAAATACAGTTGACTCCCGTTAGCACGTTTTTGTAGGGACCCGAAATCCTGAACATGGTAACGAGGAAAACTTGCTGAACAGGTTAGGCCTTCTCGGGTAATGTTGACGATGTGTGTGTGTGGGTTGCATAACATCCAGGGAACACCATGCGTGCCGTCAAGTTAGTCAATTGACGTGGTCCGCAGTATCAGAAGACTTGTAGTTATGCAACTCTGCAATACACCGTTTCTGATTTCTCCATTCTATTTACGAAAATTGTTTGTACACCATATATTAGGGATTTCTGTTCTTTTGAAAATTGCTACGAATTCCAAATTATGTCAGGTATCATTCAGCGAAAGCCTAATCTCCACTTCTTATCCTACGTTCTTTTTCTACCAAATATTTCTTACCCGAGCCATGTTTAGCTCTGGTGCTGCACTCTTTGCTCGTCAGGGACAGGGTTTATAGCTAGCTCTTTGTCACTTGTGCATATTTGGAAGGGAGGCCTAACCTGTGGAAAAAGCTGAGTTGTTCGCCTCTGATGGCCTTTTTTCTATCTTGCATGCCTTCCCTTGTCACCTTTACCGTTCACTCTCCCACGGTGTTGTGTGATTCTCCCGACAATCAGTGCTGACTTTCATAATAAAGAGAGGTATATTATTGTTCATTCGTCTGCTGGAAATACACAAAGAAATAAAAAATATATAATTTTCTGAAATGTGTATATTTGATGACATTAATGGTTACAAAGAAAAATTTTTGTATTTAAAATCTGTAAACATCCCAGGACATATGTATAAATGAATGAAACATCCATTTTGTTAATAATGCCAATATGAATCGTAAAACTACACAATAATTTTTCAATAGTCAGTGAAATAAACTCAAAACCTAATAAAATATATCCCTACGGCACCAGTTTAAAATTTACTCTAAACCAAATAGATATGTTTTAGTCTATCCTCCCATGAAACTCCTTGGAGCACTCGTCTAGGCATAGAGGAGGATTTTCCGGGCAATCAGGACAGTAATCTGCCTACGTTTACAATTTTTTGTACAAAGCCAGCGATCTTTTTGTGTTATTTTATCACCTTTGGAAGTCACGGGGTTGAACTTGGGGAAATGAAGAACCAGTGAAAGCATATTTGTTCTGGGAGCCAAGATGTTTTCTTGTTTCTGACCAAAGTCGAAGAGTTTGCCAATGACACTCAATCTAAAACTTTGAAGTCTTGAATGTCTCCCCCCTTTAATTGTTTTTATGCAATCGGAAACTGTTCAGAAGCAGAATTTGAACAATTGGAGGGCCACTTTTGTTATCACAACGTAAGGTCTTCCTCGAGGCAATGTGGTAGCACATAAGCTGATCCAACCTATATACCCCTCCCATGTATTTATTATACTCCATAACTGCTTCAGGAACTCTCCTTTCGATGTTTCTCCTACTGACACTGTTCATCAATTCTCCGGAGTATTGTGTACTAACCATAATCACCTCTCGCTTGCCCTTCCATTTTAGTACACATATCCTGTCGTCAGATCACTTTTCTATCACCTCTGCTTCTTTTAATTTTTTTGGTATTACTTCCAAAGGATTTCCTTTTCTGTTCATTCTCAGAGTACCAGTTCACAGAATTTGTTAGTGCTAAATTTGCTATTATGTCAACACTTGTGAAATAGTTATCCATAAACATACAGTGGCTCAATCTTCCAAATGTCTGTGAAAGTTTATGAACAACGCTGCCTGGGTGCTCTAGTCCTCCTTTGGCGATTCCTCCTGCTCCAGTATGAACTAAAATGAGTCTGGATGGGTTGGCTAACATTTACAGCTTTACGCCAAATTCATGCCTCTTTCCCTTTATATATTGCCGGAAAGCCAATTGCCCTCTCCATAAAATCATATATTTGTCCATAATTAATTCTCTCGAATGATGGCATACTTGATCCATTATATTCTCAAAAAAAATATGTATTGGCCTTATTTTCTGAAGACGGTCGGATGAACGTAGTTCTTGCGGTTCGCCGATGAGTGAAAAATACAAAACACATAAAATAATTAGAAAGCGGTCACGGGACGTATTTGAAGGAAAGAAGGGGAAAGTATAAAACCTTTTCACCATCAAGTAATCCTTGATTAGAGACACCCACATCATTTCCATATGAAGTACTAACCCCAAAAACACAATTCATCCCTTGTCAGGGGTTTTCAATCCCCAATGCTCGCATGACGAGATTGTCCTTCTTGGAGTACCGCGATTTTGTTTGTTTCTTCAATAATTTTATCGACAATTTGGTCAGAGAAGAGCATGTGAATAAAATCTCACAGAGTCTCTCCATCCCTTATAACTTTCACATTCCTTTTTCGGGAAATGGAATTTCACGCAATGCCACTCTTCTCTCAGAACCAGATCGGTTAGTTCACATTAATTGCCATGGGAAAAAATTCACCTGGACTGGGAATCGAATCATGGACCTTTGGCTTTCCGGGCCACTGCGCAGACCACTACGCTACCCAGGATCCCTAATTGGCATGGCAATTTTACCGAGGTTCAAGGCTTGAAATATCCTACATTTACCGCCAAGCATGGCTTCAATGCTGGATGGGGTTCACCATTGGTCGTGGCTTCTTTGAAGCCCTTTCTCCCTTGCATTGCCATCCTTGATGGACCGCGAGGGCTCAACATCTAGTACCTTGAACCTCAGAAAAAAAATTGCCATGCAAATTAAGGATCCTGGGTAGCAGAGTGGTCTGCGCAGTGACCCGGAAAACCAAAGGTCCATGGTTCAATTCCTGGTCCAGGTGAATTTTTTCTCATGGCAATTAATGTGAATTTCACTGCCGTTCATGCGGCAGGCTTGGAATATCCTACAGATCGGCTAGGGCGAGGGAGGTGGATGGAAAAAGTCTGGGGCATGGTGGAGCAATGAGACTGATGTGAAAAACCTCTTTCTGCCACCTTGACCTCTACTCTTGTGTTTGACATGGTTATTCTCTGCCTGATATTTTCCAAGCGTGCAATCATTGTCATTGTATCAAAGTATCACATTGATAAAGGCAGGATATTCATTGAAGTGGAGGTATGACACATCAATATTGTCGCACAAAGTCGTATTCATCAGACGACTTTTACATGATGACAACATAATGAAACTGACTCCTATGATTCCTTTTACATTTAATGGTGACCCTTTATGTAGGTATCCATTGAAGTGTATTCATTTCAACGCTGTCGTTCTCATCTTATCTGCTCATATCTAAACAAGGCCCACCTTCACTTTTTTGTACACCCTTGTTGTATTGGAGCGAACTCCACCAAAACACTGTATTAATTCTGCATCGAAAGAAAGAGTGCTCGCTTATGAAATAACTTGCTACTTTCTACTCTACCTAATCAGATAAAAAGCAAACCTGATAATTTTGACAAAGAAACTACAATAATCTAGTTACATTGAAGGTCTCCCGGATCCAAATGCGCAGGTTTTTAAATCTATGTTAGCAGCACGAATCACATAGCTAAATTTGACACCTCTGTACCAAGCATCAGCAAAGAGATAACACATTTCTCATCTAAGAATGCTAGACCAAGGAGAAATACTCAAGTTAGTAAAAGAAAGAAATATATTTGGCATCTGTTAATGTTTACAGAGTACGTGCGCATCACGAGGCAAGAAAGTATTACAAAAATTAATTGGTACCGTAAATTAAGACTTTAACTTCAAAAATATCTCCTTGTTTATACATAGAAAAGATATAGTTAAAAACTCAGTTTAAAATTATAAACGCATTATATCTAAAAAAAATAAAGGAAAATGATATTAGCAATTCAAAGTTTGTGAACACATAGCATATGATGGAAGAGATGCTCTCTGCAACGGACCCGTATATATAATGGGAAGGTTGTACAGAAGAAGTATATTAAAGGAAAACTGAGTACTAATAATTATTATCTCACCAGATAACATTTCTTATGAAAGTGACGCACCACGTCGATCGACGTGCTCCGCCGCAGACGGAGGTGCAGGACCACTGTGTGGTCCGCTGTGAACAGTGACCTCTGCACGGCAGTGTGCTTGCCTGTCTGTTTCTTCCCCCTCCCTTGCCACCTCACCCCACCCTTCCACCCGCCTCAACGGGCATCGACAGGATTGCTGTTTGTTTACATTGATGGACACGACACGCGTCGTGCTGTGCTGGCGCCAGCAGGCCAGTTTTTTCTTCAACCACTGTTTTCTTCATCGCCGAGTCTACTATAGTTTCCACACAGCCTATGAGAAAGGGCTAGATCATCTTGGGGAGCGTGCTACGGACATGATAGTTCTGGCGTTCTTTGATGGCTGGCCTTCCCACTGGGGGGAATTCGAAGCGATCCAGAAGAAGTTGAGGCTGCCCTCTCATCGCTTTCTGAAGCATGTTTCTTTGCGCTGGCTGTCTTTAGAACCAGTGGCTGAACGCCTGCTAGAATGGCTTGCTGTGCTTGAGGAATATTTTCTCAGGCACTTGATGCATCAGAATAAGGACCTTGCATTCAAAAAAGTATCCACCAGGATTAGGGATGGTGTGAAGGTGACCCTTTTCTGATGGCTGAACTACACTTTGCCATCAGCAGCGCTCGGCTTTTCACGAAGTTCACTGGATTTTTCCAGGCAGCCATTGATGCACATGCTCCACTCAGAAAAGGAGACTTTGGTGCAAAAGTTAGCGGGTAGAATCTGCAAAGTTGACGCTTACAGTAAGTTGGGACTCTGCAGTAAGCTTGTAGTTCCTGAAAACCTGCTGAAAGTTGACAATGTTGACGTAGGGGAGGAGACTAAAGTGGAGTTGAAGAGGCTTCAATTTCATGCTCACCCTGCTTTTGATATTCAATCTTCTCGGCTGCAGGCATAGAGAAACATCGTCGCTGCCATTAACCACATTCTTGACAATTCTGCACACATGAACAAGGGTTGCATCATAAAAGCTTGGAAAAAAGGGATGAATATTGGGAAAATATTTTCAAGCTGAAGCCTCAGGCTGACATCCTGAAATACGAGCTCACCATGAAAGTGGTAAAGGCATCTCTGTCCTTAAGTCATCGGTAATGCATGCACTGAACGTGATTTTTCTATGTCCAATTTGTACATGACTGCACCTAAGGCTCGCATGCAAGAAAAATCACTAAACGCAGCTATGACAGTCAAAAGTGTCATGAAGGTGTATGGTGGTCCAGAGGCCTTCCCCATCAACAAGAATCTTCTGAAATTACACCAAAATGCTGATTGCAGTAATGCAGAATCTCAAGGGAGAAAGGAAGAAGAAAATAGGAGACAAGAACAGGCTCTGGTGGAAATGGAAGCTAGAAAGTGAAGCACGCCGGAAGTTAGACGGAGCAAAAAAGAAGATTGTTGAGGAGGAAGAGCAAGTGCTAGAGTAGGAGGATGTTGTCAAGAGCAAGAAAGCCACTGCTGCTACTCTTCGCAGTGACGCTAATAAATGCTTGTCAAAAGCATCAAAGGCCAAAAATTGAACTGAAATTGTGGCATCGCAAGCTATTCTGGAGGCAGCAGATAAACTATTGGAAGAAGCGGAAGAGAAAAATAAAGAAGCCGATGCTTTATGGAAGTCCGTCGACAAAAGAAAAACCAAAGTCATCCACCAGCTGGAACCTGCAGCCAATAAAAGCCGGACTGATGAGTAGAGATTTATCATCTTGTATTTTATCCAACTTTATGAATAAAATTGTTCATATTTCCAACTGCCTTGTTTCTCTCAATTTTCGCTGGCAACTTAAATGTCTACCACTCAAACCAAACAGCTTTTAAGAATAAAATGCGTAATTTTGCCTAATAATGCAGATCTGGTCCGATTTACCTTGACGTAAACCAGATTCAATCTTCATATTCTGTAGGTGCATTTGCTGAGCACATTTTTCCTGTCCCATCACTGCAGACTTAATTTTTTCCACGTTAAAAGGAAAGCTCTTAAACAATGATGATGAAGAGGAGAAATAATTAATTTGGAAGAAGATTTAATGTTATAATTAAATCTTCTTCCGGCTTAAAATTGATTGTTTTTTGGTGGGCCATGGCATCTAGCTCTAGTGATAGGCTCTCAAGCAGCTGGTAACCTTATGACAATAGAGCCGATCAGCAGGATAATAAAATAAGATCACAACTGAGTCACCATGTGTGATGCTTACATGTGTTGCTCTCGTCTACAAAGAATTGATGTGTATTTAATGGAAAGTATACAGTATGTGGTTCATCAAGCATATTAACTGCATGTTAAGGCTGTTCTATACCAAACCAATATCTCTTGAGTAACCGCCACGGGGGTTAGTTCCGAGAGCCGCCGCTTCAGTTTCAGTGGGATGGGTAACTTTACTGGGAGGAGGGGGTCATCTTTGAGGGGTGTTTGGGGAGTGGCTTATTTATTCAGTCACCAATGAGTGACCACCGGTCCAGATGTTCCTTATCGCTTATTGCGTCACACGTCGTCACTCGACCCCTTGGACGAAGGCCGAGGGAATCTTTGTTTACGAGTGATTCATTCGTCTTCCTCATCTTAGCTATCCGCTTATCTTTGCTACTCACCTAACACGAACGTAACTTGTCTATAAGTGGGATTTGATTTAGTCCACTCTCGCTACCAGGTAAAATATTCGGGGCTATTTATTTTCAGTACAGAAGTAAAATACTTCTCGTGACTTTGACCTAATTCCTTTATTGCAAGATTTTTCCAATACGAGTGTAACTCCGTCTAAAGTTTGTCCAGAAATTAAATGGGATCGAGAAAAAACTAAAACACAACGTCATTGTAAGTGTGAACTGGAGCAAAACTTTTTATGGACTACGGTAAATTATATTTATTCGATAGATGAAAAGTCCAAAGAGAGAATCTTAAAAAAGAAAATTGAGCATCAGTAATTCAAAGAAATAAAACTGACTGACTGATGGCTCGTCACCCTAGGGTGACTTTATTTCATAGTATGCCAAAAACTGGCTTATTATATGTGTCATTTTAATCCCGGAACCGACTAAAATCTTTAATTATTCATTAAAATATCATTCGGTCTATGGAAACTGTCAATTGGATTGTTTATATTTAAGGCTGCACATTCCATAGCTGTGTTTCCACTGTTTTCTATCGTTTTGTAGTATTTCGTACTTTGATTTGTTATTATTTTTTCTAGTGGGTCAATTGTAGCTTTTTCGTATATTGTGTCATTTGCGGTCCATTATTTAATTCCATACATGTTTCTTAGCATCCTTCGGTCCATCGCCTTAATATTGTCTATCTTGTTTCTGTGGAGTTTGCTTCCTTAGCTATTTCTCTCCACCTCTTACAGCAATTTCGCGGCAAGTGATTGGTGCAATCTATTTTAATGACAGGGAGATCAACGCCGTAGGGAAGAAGTTCGGCCAATTTCTTGGTAGCACTGCTGTCGCCATCCCCTACGAATTAAATGGAAATTTTATCGTATTTGTGTGAAGAAAGATAAAACTAATTACACAACACCCATTTATAAGATTCATGACAAGCACATCATATTATATCGCCTATAAGCCGGTGGTACTTCAAATTGTGCATCTCTACTCTTGTTTTAAATCCCTCGACAATTATGTCGGCTTCCATTTCCATCGAGGACTTGTTCCAATTCTTGAAGCACATATGCTGTTTGGCCTGGGTTTTCATAGTTCTGCATTTCGCACATATACTGCAGTATTTGCAGCTAAATGGTGCATTATTTCCCAGAGCTAACAGAGAAGTGAAACGGTGTCTTATATCAAACATTTTTCTTCTGAAGGCTCATAAGCTGTCTCCTTCCTTTGTCTCTTCAGTGGTATCACTTGAAGTCAAGCAGGAATTTACGTTTGTAAATTGGCCTTTCAAAAGTTATTGAACCGCAGTGCCGCAGTTTCAGAGGGATGAAATGTCTCCGATATTTTTTTGAAATATACGAGAAAAACTAAACTGCAGTTCTACGAAAATGTTGATTATATTCGTAAGATTCGGATTTTTTTCCAATTCGGACGTAAACATAAAATACGCTTCCATTTAGCATTACTTACATAAACAAGATTGGTGCTTGAAGGAGTCAACCACCTGTACTTTTATCCAATATGTGTTGGAAGCAATTTTTTCCGATCCTAAATAGTACAATAGTTTGCACGAGTAATCCAGTTACTGTAGATCCATTCTAATGCATTAAAAAGGAAATATTAAATTTCACGGTAAATGGTTACTCGGTCGGACCAGGTGACCATTATTCTGCGTTTTACTGTCAACTTATTGAACACAAGCTCCCCATTTTAACTATTTTACCTCAATTCACTTTTCTCAATTTACTTTCGAGAACAGGGCCTGGGGCCCCGAATTTCCCAGGCGATACGGAGGGGGACCCGAAACTTTTTCCAAGAAATTTTATCGTTCTGATTTTAACTGGGCATGATAATCCGGATTAAACTGCTTATATTTCATGTGCGAAGTGAAAAGTAACATCGCTGATTTGTCTTCTCGTCACATTTACCAAGTACTCTTTTTATAAATCCTAGCTTTCTCTTCGCTTGGCCGCATATTTCCCGGATGTGTCTTCTCCACGATAAATCTTTAGTGATTGTTTCACCTAAATACCTTATGGTTACAACGCTTTCGACCTTCGTGTTATTAATTTTATAGGATCGCTCTATAGAATTATTCCTCCTCCATTTCTAGAAAATTATATCTAAATCCTTGCTTCCTGTCTTCTTCTGATATACCCCTGCGCACTACAGTATTGTCTGCAAAAAGTCTAAGCGTAAAACTAACTACGCTACCCTGGGGAACTCCCGATGTGACTTTGATTGTGTCTGACATGATACCATCTATGACAACCCTCTGCTCTCACCCAATTAAGAATTCTTTTATCCAACACACAATGTCATTATTTAAACCAAAACTCTCTAATTTCAAGATTAATTTATCATGTGGAACTTTATCGAATGCATTTTTAAAATCTTAAATCTATCGCATGAACTTCAGTACTGTTTTCGCCGTTGACTAAAATATCGTGTACAAATAAAGTTTATTGTGTCTCGCAGGATCTACCTTTCCGGAACCCACGTTGTCTGTTTATGAGCAATCCCTGATATCCAAATGCCCCATGATTGCACTGACTACAAGGTGCTCAAATACCTTGCAAGAGATTAACGTGAGTGAAATGGGTCTGTAGTTACTAGGTTCTTTCCTATCACCGCTTTCAAAAATAGGTGTAATGTTAGCTACTTTCCAATCCTTTCGTACAGTGCGGTTCTTTAGTGTTTTATTGCATTTTCTAAACCCTCAGGTGACTCTAATTCCTTTATCACTTTTAAGTGTGTGTACCTACTGTGGACCTATTTCCCTGAAGTTCTCTCTCTCACATATGACCAAAACACTTTAGGATTGCTATCTAAATATTCTCCTAACATCTTGCTCTTGAAATGTGATAACGCTTGCCGACATGATTTCCTTGCTAATGCTCTCGATTTTTTATAGTTTTGAACTAACTCATTTTTTTCCTCTACCGATAGACCCTGTCCTTCATTTTTCATCTCAGCGTGGCATACCCTTCGTCGCTTTAGTGATTTCCTAACCTCCGCGTCATACCACCTATGCTCTGTATTATCAATTTACTTGGTATATATTTATTAACTGCTTTACGGGTGACCTCAAGAATTTCTCTCCCCGAATCCTCTATATCTAATCCTTTGCTTTGTTCGCTAAATACATTAAACGATTCCCTTAATTCCTCTTTCATACCGTCGTTAATTAGCCTTGCCAAATAAGTATACCCTCCTCCTTGGTTTATAATGTTTTTCAACACCTACATTAAATATCGCATGCACTATTTTATGATCACTAATTCCTGTCTGTAGCTACATTTAGAACTTATTCGGGTATATTTGTTGCGAATAAGTCTAGTATGTTGTCTCCCCTGGTCGGTTCTTTTACTAGTTGTTTTAAAGTTTCGTCGTACCGATGGACTGAAAAGCAGCCGATGTAACACCCATTTTTTAAAGTGGTGATAGGGAGCAGCCATCTAACTACAGACCTATATCCCTCACATCCATTTCATGCAAGGTCCTGGAACATATAATTATTAGTTCAGTCATGGGACAACTATATAGCCAGAATTTATTGTCCGATGTTCAGCATGGGTTCCGGAAGAGCAAATCATGTGAAACTCAACTTGCTCTTTTCTCACAATATTTTAGTTTCTGGCGAAAATTATATTCCAGTGGATGCTATATTTCTCGATTTCAAAAAAGCTTTCGAGAAGGTGTCTCATAGCAAACTAATCTTGAAATTAAAATATTATGGCATAGACAGTAACATTAAATCATGGATAAATGATTTCCTGCATGATCGGGTGCAAAGGGTTGTTTTGGACGGTGTTACCTCACCGGCAATTAAAGTCACTTCGGGTGTCCCATCAGGTAGTGTGATAGGTCCACTCCTGTTCCTCCTGTACATAAATGATATCAATAAGGTTGTCATAAGTAAGCTTCGTCTATTTGCCGATGACACTGTAGTGTACAGGGAAATTCTATGCCCAAACGATAAAGAATATTTAAATGATGACCTACAAGCAATTGAAGATTGGTGTGATACATGGCACTTAGAATTAAAATTTAATAATTGTCTCTTGATGAATTTTTGGAAAATGAATAGCTCTCCTCTTAGCACTTGAATTGAAGAAGATCGTAGCAGATTGAAATTTAGACATAATCTCTTAAACAAATTCCAAGACCATATTTTCAGTGATGATGTTAAAAATATTTTGTGAACCCCAACTTACTATGGTAGACTGGACCATAATCACGAAATTAGAGAAAATGATTGCCAAACTGACAGATTCAAAATGCTCTTTTTTCTACGTACATTGAGGGATATGAATAACGGTAAATATATCCAGTACGAGTGTAGCAATGGATAACATTGGTACCTGCATGTTGGTATAAGGACTTATAGCTAACCCAACTAACGGCATGTTTTTGCATGTATGCTTCGCTATTTTTATCTTTTTTTAAATAGTGTAGTTTTGAACAGTACCTAGACGAGTACTATTCCTTTTTTTATGCATGATATGTAGTGCATGTTTGGTGAGAATTCACCACTTACCACACACCTTTATGTTGGCTTGCAGAGTATTATGTAGAAGTAGATGTAAAAAATGTGGTGTTCAACAGTGATTCGCAGAGTTACTTATCCTTACCTCCTGTTATAAAACTACACGTATTCCAGTCTATCGAAGGGAGATTGAAGTCTCCG
This sequence comes from Platycnemis pennipes, assembly GCA_933228895.1. Taxonomy (NCBI): domain Eukaryota; kingdom Metazoa; phylum Arthropoda; class Insecta; order Odonata; family Platycnemididae; genus Platycnemis; species Platycnemis pennipes. The sequence continues at coordinate 121,268,533 of OW121855.1, read as the reverse complement.
CCTACTATTATTCCTCTGTATTTGTTCCGAGACATTGATGTTCCTATCTCTGACTCTAGTTCCATTATAGAATTGATGTCTGCATCCGGTGGCCTGTAATATGCACCTACATATATCTTTTTTTTGCGTCACTACTTTTACTTTTAACGGAACACCAAATACTTACTACATTTCGCTCTGAAATAAATTTTCTTCTACTAACATACGGGTCCTTCACAGCTATAAATAATACTCCTCCGTTTCTGCTTACTCTATCCTTTCTGTATACGGTAAAACACTTAGGGAATACTTCATATCTGATATGTCCTTCGAAAGCCATCTTTCTGTGCGTACGATTATATCAGCATCAGTACTTTTTATGAGGTGGTGAAATTCGGCTACTTTATTTCTTAAACTACGACAATTCACTACTATCACTGAAATTTTTTCTCCCAATCTATTTCTCTCCTGGTGCTCTTTTTCAGCTAGAATTTTCCCCGATAATTATTTTACCGACCCACTATTTAATGTACCAATCTGATATGTATGTATCTGTAGTAATCTGATATGTATGCATGATTTGAACTTCTGTTCTGGGGCCGGTTAAATTAACTGCTTCATGACAGGATAAACAGTGAGCTTAACCAGAGAAAACAGATAGGAATGGGCACTGTGAAAGCAAATACCGAGCACTGAAAATGAAGGAAGACATTTGTTTCATGTCGGTACCGACGGGCAAGGCTGAATTGAAGTTAGGCTAAACGTGCTAAACTTAGCCCCCCCCGAAGCAAATTTCTGGCTACGTGCCTGCCTGCTACTGAAAAAAATATCCCTTGCTGAGCTCGCTTGGTCTGAGGGCTCTGGCTTTCGACAAGGGGCCGGAGGGAGGCGAAGTGGCTCGGATGTTGGCCTTGGAATGGTTCGAGAGAGAGAGAGATAAGGAGCCAGGAGGTGGAGGGTGACGTTAGCGGGAGTGGAGGGGGACTAAGAGCAGCGCCACGGAACGAAAGATTTTTAGCACGTAAAATAGTGAAAACATGGTTCGGAAAATAATAAATTGCAACTTTAGTATGCACCTAAGGTCTTTGAGTTTGATATAATAGTAGAAGAGAAGGATGAATCCCAGTGGAGAGTGGAACACATGTTTCCATTACGATTTCAATGTCAAAGGCTGATATCGGGCTATTTTTACGATTTTCTGTGCCTGAAGCTCTTTAATGAGTACTGCTAATGAACATATTGTTCCAGTAACCGCACACATTGATCCTTAATCTAACGATCAATGAAAACCAATCAGCTCTGCGACTTATATTAAACTCGTTATCTTCGATTTCGCAAGGGTCTGCAGAGCCAGTTTCTGCAATGGTATAGAACACCCTTAACATTCAGACTGCAACCAATTGCAATTGAGTCTCATTATGTTCACCACCAACAGAAACTGTCGAAAGAACAAGTACAAGAAATATGAGAGCCTCACAACACCCGATATTTTTGCATGTCAGTCACACTGCTGATGGATGGTGCCTCAGTAAACTCACGGCACAGCTACTGTTTATCGATTCTCTATCCCTACGTCTCACCATAGACCATACTCATTATAATGCAGTTACCCTGCTAATAATTATTAATTCGAATTCCACTCAACATCGTAACACAATTTAAAGCACAAATTATTCCGGCTGTTCATTAGAAAATTTCACTGGGCTCTTAAGTCTCTGGCAAAGTTGCACGTCAAAATAAAAAGTACCTGCATTAAGGTACATTGGAATATACTTTCAAGTGATCCTCTCACTCACATCTCCCCAAAAAATGTAACAGCAGTAAGCTTCGTTAACATTTCTTAAGAACAACCCTTAAAAACTTACCCATGGTGCTTTGAATAATGCTAGGTTTTTTATTCCTTTCTCCCTGTTGAAATTCCTTGTTTTTTTGGTCCCCGTTCGGCAGACAGGTACGTAGCAGGTCCTAGATTGGTTATACTTGTTACTCATTTTTCTTCGTTGTGAATTCCGTAAATCTTAAGATAGTTGTTTAATGACAATCACCATCATACATGGTGATTGTCATCCAAAGTCAACAGACTTTATATACTACAAATGTTTGGCTGCCAAAGGTTTACCTGCAACAACAGTAGTTAACTTCAGCAATATATTCACAAACTGTTCAGCTTTTACAATAATTTAAAAAGACCAGCAATATCTTTAAATGGTGTAGATAACGTCATCGAAACCTAGAGTATATGAAGCACATCCCCCCTCCAAATAGCCAAATACACGCAGTGTCCCATCCAATCGGAAGGCCGCCCATCTATTTTAATGGATGACCTGAAGCATTAGCTGGTGGTGGTAGAAGCATTAGCTCATATGTTGATGATGGAAACTCTGGTAATGTCTTATGTGGCTAAACAAGAGAAGGTTGGGAGTTGGTAGCCTACTGAAAAGGCCGGCGAGCGGTCAATTGACCGCTTGGAATTTTGTAGAGGTTTGTCTTAATCTCTATGCATTTAGGCGTCGTTTACAGGGATGTGCGAGTACTCGAAAATTCGAGTCGAGTAGTTGGTAGTAGTCGAGTTAGTAGTTGGTACTCGACTCAAGTACTTCCGAGTATTTTTACGAAAGTCGATTCGAGTAGTTTTTGTCGACAGAGCCGCCAAAGCCAATAGGTTCAGAAATCGGCTGACAGGAAGTGCTAATCACATCAAAATCGTGTAAAGCTCTGGTTACACAATAGATTATCAGGTACGAACATGTATGTATGTACGTACGTTCATTTACATTTACACGAATTCCCTTTACATGTCACGTCTCCATTCCACCTTGAAAATCTCCTCATTCATTCTTTCTGCAGCCCACCGATCCATCTCAAGTCATAAGTATCATCAAATCCTTTCATAATTCTTCTTCAGTTGGACCTGATGGCATTCCCTCATCTGTAGTAATCGCTTCTTCCTCTTTGATTGCTGTTCCTATCACGGATTTTATACACCAATCATTTTCTGCTGGTCTCTTTCCTTCTACCTTGAAACAGCCCAGAGTTATACCAATTCTTAAAAAAGGAGCTTCCTCTGAATCCAGCAACTATAGACCTATTTCGATCTTGTCAATTTTCTCTATAACTTTAGAGAAGATCCTCCTTAAAAGACTTACTCAATATCTTTACTCTATGCTTTTAACTTTATTTCTGATTCCCAACATGGTTTCAGAAGTGGACGTCTATATGACGTATACTGGGTATATCTTTTGATCTGAGAAATAAATTCAATAGTGTTAACCTTTCTATTTTAAAAAATAAATTGAAAAATCTTGGAGTCACTGGAAATTCTCTAAGCTGGATCCTTTCCTTTCTTCATAATAGATCGCAATTTGTCTCATTTACTCACTATTCTGCTGCTGGTATGGTAACAGCTATATCCAATCCTCTTAACATTGAAGTTGGTATCCCTCAAGGGTCAATTCTCGGTCCCATCCTATTCCTTATTTTCATTAATGACTTGCCACAACACTTTTCAAAGAGAAGTTCTATTATGTATGCAGATGACACCACCAATTTGGTCACTTCCAAATAACCTATCTGATATGTATGAAAATGCCTGGTTAACAGTTGAAGAAATGTTATATTTTATATATTTATTTATTTATTCATCCAAAAGACACAATGTACAGTAATAATACAGGCAAGTGTATAGGACATGTCATACAGGTACAAGAAATGCACTAAATTTGCAAAAGAATAACCTTAAAAATTCTGCATCAAGTATTCTCTGACACTATAAAAACACTTATCAGAAAGATATTCACAGACCATTTTCTTAAATACAGGAAAGCTCTCTTCATTTTTTACTACATTCTAGTAAGTTATTATATAATTTTACACACATAGCCCTTGTGCCATTTCATGCAATTCAGTGCACAACAATTTATGCTTATATGACTCTCACATTGATCTATTCTCTCAGGTAGTTAGTTCACTGTCAGAGCATTCAAGCACAGCTTTGCTCTTGAAACTGGATGAGCTGTTTTTATATATGTCCAAGTCTACATGAAAAACTTAAGGCTGTTCTATAGCAATCAAATATCTCTCGAGTAACCATCACTGGGGTTAGTTCTGAGAGCCGCCGCTTCAGTTTCAGCAGGATGGGTAACTTTACTGGGAGGAGGGGGTCATCTTTGAGGGGTGTTTGGGGCGTGGCTTAGTAAGTCAGTCACCAATGAATGACCGCCAGTCCAGATGTTGCTTATCTCTTATTACGTCACATGTCATCACTCGACCCCTTTGCCGAGGGAATCTTTGTTTACGAGTGATTCATTCATCTTCCTCATGTTAGCTATCCGCTATCTTTCTGAAGAACAAGTTTCTGGAGAACAAGTCAAATTTACGAGTTAGTGCAAAAATCGCCTTTTACGGTAAATATTACACATTCAACTTTTTTTTCAACGGCTTTTTTTCGTTAGGATAAAATAATTAAAATGACATCTCTCACTAATCTTTTTTTGAGATAGAAAACGAATAAGAATCGTGCAGAGAAAACAAGCATTTCCATCTCTATCTCCTTACTAGCAATAAAATACTTTTGGCAGTTTGCCGATATTTTTGTTAACACAAACCAGACCTAAAAGACATATTCATGACGTGACATTAATGGCATAAAGAAAATTTAATTGCTAAATTGACACAAAACACTGACATGGTAACACGGTAATTGTCGATTTGTGCACTGGGGTACACACTACTAAGTACAAGGACATTTTTGTTAGATTTCGCTTGATAGCCTGTCATGGTGATATCTTCATTCTTATAGACAACAGTACTAAAACGGCATCTTTAGGTTTTTCAAAAAAGATGGTATTTCCCTCCTATTTCGATTTAGAGTAAGTACCTACAAGGGTAGTTCTGCTCTTCGTGTTTCTGCCCTTGTTTTGGCAAGGCTGTACAGGATTGAGAAGAAGCATTCCAATGGCACCCCGAAATCGCCTAAAGATCACAAGGATGGTAACTAGTAATGCTACAAATGCAAAAGGCCAGGAAACATTGATGCATGTACCTTAGATAACTAACATCACTTTTATGTATGTCATTTTTGATGTTCATTTGTGTCAAGTTTTGTCATTTTTTATGTTCATCTGTGTATTTACTTTTATGGTTTTTTATTGTTTTCCATTGAGCTAACGGTTACCAGAGGAGGAAAAACAGTGATTGTTAAGGGAGAGGCCACATTGACATGTAAGGGATAGATACAAACATAAGAAAACTGCCAAGTGATATTGAAGTTTTATTTTAGATAATCGCCTTGATACATTAAATTGGTGACCATGGCAGGACATGAGAATAAGATGATGACTGAAGTTATGAAGATGAAAGTATTCTTCAAAGATTTAACCATCGTTCAGCAGGAGGAACAACTTGATGGTGTTGCCCTCTCTACAAAGGGAACAAAGGCAAATTTGTCTATGAGGCTGCAAGAGCATCTGAGAAAAGAGAATTAGAGATACTGACAGCTTCTACATTGAGGTGGAGCAGCAGCTACCCCCAGGAAATGAGGAGGTAGGTGTCAGAGAGATGTTTGCCAGTATAGTGAGCTTGGTACAAAATTTATGTATCCGGATGTCCAATGTTCACCTAGACTTGGACAGCAAGATCTTGATGGGTACATCGCAGTTATCAGACCAAATGGCTACTATTACTGGAAACATGGAAGCAATTAAAAACATTGAAGGGAAAAATAAGAGTAGCAAGATGAAAAAAATTGTAATATAGTGATGTCAACTATACAGCAGAAGGTGTGAATATACGCAACCGAGCGACAGGTACCTGGTTTAAGTAGGCGAAATCTGTACTAGGTATTGTAACGGTTCAGGCCGTTACAACTTCCTCCACCCACACCACTCCTTCCCCATCTCCTTTTTTCTTTCCTTCCTCAGTTCGGATCGTTGGGGTGGGAGGAAATATGAGTGAGTGATTTTGGTATGTGTGTGAGAGAGGTACGGATGAAATGGGACGTTGCATGAGTCACAGGGGATGGTTGACTGGTCATAAAAAGTGCGAGTATTCCCTTGGTGTGCCCCCCCTCCATCAGTTTTCCTCCTCCTTCCACGTCCCCTTCCCCTCCAAACGAGGTATAAAGAGGCGATCGCCGGGAAGAAGCGAGAGGAGAATGCACAAGGAAAATTACGGAGCGGAAGCACTGCCGGATTGAGGAGTGATTGAGACTACCGGAGGTGGAGAAGTCTGCGCGGCATACACGGAGACCACGGGTGGCGTGTCCAGGGTTGGCGAATACAGCGAGAGTCGAGTTACCCAGGGTCCAGCCCCGTAATTTTCGGTCACGTAAGATTGCTGTCCGACCAAATCTCCCCCCTTGTTAAGTAGCCTCATTGCCATCGAGTTACGATTGGGCCCGGCTACAGTGGCAGTGTGCTCCTCGATCTGAGTAATTAATGCCCTAACGTGGGTAGCTCCATGGGAAGCATTTTTCTCCCATGGGAAGGACTTATGATTACTCCCCACATTCCCTGGTTTGTTGGGAAGAAGAGAACTTCATATTAGTTCACGTGTACTGTAATTCAATAGTGCAATCCATTCATCCGCATGCTTGCGGAAATATGCCAGAAGAGAACTCAATATTAGTTCACGTGTATTGTAATTCAATAGTGCAATCCATTTACCCGCATGCTCGCGGAAATGAGCCTTCTCTTATGTGTTGGCTGATTGGCTCTTAATTCATCATTGATGTTATATGATCATGATCGTTTTTGCTCCATTTTTTGTTTCATTAATTCATTCATTCATCTCTATCAAAGATATTCTCATTATTTAAATGTCTCATTCCTCATCCATTCATCATTAGTTGTAAGAAGGGTTGTTTTTTGTATTGATTGTGTCTGCAACAGAATATATTGGTTTGTTACGTGAAGTGAACGATACCTACTTTTGTTTGACTTCCTTCCCTACGATCCGAATTACCCAAAGACCCATTACCTGCGACCTTTCTTCACCCGACCCTGGCGGTAAGGCCAGGGAATTGTTAGTTTTGAACGAGGTCAGGAACCTGGCTATTGAGACCTGCTCAGAGAAGGTCTTCCATTTATATCTGAAAGGTGAAGGAGTTTGTTTTTTTTTGGCCCGCGCATCTCTGGGGCGGAGAGGTACGCGTGGGTGAAGTGTGTAGTGTCCCGTCTGCACGGCCAGAAGGACGGGACCGGTACAGTATTTATACTAGAATTTACTCTAATTGGAATACAATGCATTAATACATATCCATAGGAATTGACTCCACTGTCATGAAGAAAGAGAATTGAGACAAACATGACATACATAAAAGGCCAGAGAAAAAATGTTTATGCTGAAGAGGTGGGTCTTACCATTCCCAAAAACCCGAATCAGGCTTCATCATCAACAATAGACAGACCATCGTATGCACCCTCCCCCCTTCTAGTCGCCTTTGTTTCTTCTGGCCTGAAAGTTTCTTAATAAAATTTTTATTTTTGTAAAGACCCAAGTATGAGTCCAGGCAGTAATTTTATGTTTACATTGCTTTAAATTATATTTATGGTTCCGATACTGACTTGGAGCCACACCTAACTCCAAAACACAAGTTTGCTTTTGCCCCTTCATAAAGAATGTTTAATTTTCTTAATACAATTCGTATTTATTATATTTCTCCCTCCCATTAAATTTCAATGGGCACCTTTAGCTAGTACATTATACGTACTCTGTGATTTTAATGTCGCACTAGTTTTATATGTTAATATTAGGGATGTGTGAATAGTGTCCGCGAATACTCGAATAGTGGAAAATACCCGATATTCGAGATCTTGAATAATGATGCTAAATAAAAGACCTCGAATACTTTCGAACATCGCACCATATACCAATGGATGCCCATACCATACACATCCATACGAAGTCTTTGGTAGTTAACTCTGTAACTGCGTAGAGAACTCGAGACCATAATAGAGTTCCCTGGGGGACTGTGTTTGAAACAGTCTGAATTATCTTGAATAGGTAACCAAGGAGTCACATGGTATAAACAAAAAAGGGCTCACTAATTTCGTATGTTTGCATCGCTCATTAGAATGTGACTAATTGCTTATTCTTCCTCACCCTAAGGCTCTATGTTCCAGGTGGATGAGATAAAACTTGTGTGAAACAATATAGGGAGATAGTAATGTGTGATTCATATACTCCAAATTTGCATATCTTAATAAGTATAAACTGACCTGGTGAGGGAGTAGTGTTGAGTAATGTCATCCAGAGGACTCTGGTCCACAAAAGGATGCATCGCACTGTTAAGAATGTTGACGAACTACATTAAATTCGCAGTGAAGAGGTACCGTTCTGTCTACCGTTAGTGAATTGCTTACCATAGCATCTAGCTTACTTTTATTGTGTTGATTTTCTTCCTTGATGAGATATTGCTTCTACTACATCATCACCATCTACTGAATTCACTCTGATAAAATAATCCAGTCTGCGATAATCGTCAAGCTACTTTGAAGGAAGTTTGTTCCCAGGTATGTATCCATGGTGTTCATGAGCTAAATTTTGCATAATGATAGGCTTAGCCACATTAATTATGGTTTAAAGACAAGTTTAAACGAATGGCATGCCATCAAAATTGTAGCAGCAAGAATAACTATCTTTTCGACGCAATTAACGTGAGAAAATCTGTTATGATGCAAAGTTGAAGAACTGTTTGTCTTTGTGTATATCGTAGTTGATTGCTGCTCGATGCGAGCTTCCTTAAGAATATCGCTCTACTTAATATATTTTCATCATTGATTTTAAAACTGCAACTTTTCTTCCAAATCTGGAGTGCTTGCAAAAGTAGTTTTTGAATTTTATGTAAGAGTTTCTGAACTCAATTCGAAAGTGTACAACACTTGCTTCAATTACTTATGAAAAATAAAATTTGAAAGCATTTAATACACCTACCATAATTAGTAATAAAAGTACATTTCCTTTCAGTTCACGAGTCACTATGTTAAATAGTTAATCAAGTATATGGCACCATTTTCAGTTATTAGAAATGGACAACAAATTATCTGTGTGCAACCATTGTGCTTGTAAAATATCGAGGGGAGGAAAATCCCATGCAACTTCTCCTCTATGGCCTCATCTAAAGAAAAAACATGATAATTTTTGGAAAGTGAGCAATTATACACATTTGCCACAATATTGACCATCATCATCATCAGTCAACAATCCTAGGATTGGTTCGACGCAGCTTTCCACTCGATTCTTCTATCGGCCAACCTTTTCATTGTGACGTAATTCTTCTCTTTTACATTCTTCACAACCTGTTCCATGTATCTCATACAAGGCCTGCCTTTTCCAATCTTCCCGTTCACTTTTCCCTCGACGATAGTCTTCATCAGGCCATCGTGTCTTAAGATATGGCCGATTGAGTTTTCCCTTCTTCTTTTTAGAGTTATCAGCAGACTTCTCTTTTCTCATACTCTTCTTAGTACTTCCTCGTTACCTACCCAGTCGATCCATTTAATCTTCAGCATTCTTCTGTAGCACTACATTTCAAATGCTTCTACCCTTTTCTTCTCCGCTGCTGTCATCGTCCATGATTCACTGCCGTAAAGGAAAATGCTCCAGATGTATGTTCTGATGAACTGTTTCCTTACTTCTATGCTTGTATTTCCTGCTGTAAGTAGATTCTTCTTTTGAAAGAATGCCCTCTTTGCCTGGGCTATTCTACTCACTATTTCTTTCTTGCTTCGTCCATCGTTGGTTATTCGGCTTCCTAGATAACAGAACTCTTTAACCTCTTCAAGTTTTTGTTTTCCTAGTTTGACATTGGTTTTCGCCTCTTCTTTCTTGCTGCACACCAATATCTTAGTTTTCTTCTTATTGATCTTCAGCTGATGTCTGGCCATTGTCCTTTCCATGGTTGTTAGCATCTTATTCAGCTCCTTCTCTGTCTCTGCTATGAGAGCTACGTCAATCATAGCATACTGATTGTTTCTCCGTGGATGTTCACTCCAGAACACTTCTCCTTGACTTCATTGATGGCTCTCTCGGTGTAAACATTAAAAATTACGGGGGACAGTGCGCAGCCTTGTCTCACTCCTTTCCTTATTCTTGCCTCTTCACAGCTGGGTCCAAATTTAATCACAGCAACTTCAACGATTCAAAATCGGTGTTTTCCAAGATTCAAATAATGTTGAAATGATAAAAAATCAATTGGCTTTGGAGATGACAGGTCTATCTGAACAATGTTACCCAAAACAAAGAGATAGCTCAAGGAAGGTGCAACTGAAAAAAGTTGATGTAAAGTATGAACACACAATGTGGGGACTTTATTCCAAATTAATCACAAGAGCACCAGGTTCTAGCAGAAAAAGTCAGGAAACTCCAGAGGAAGAAATTCGAAGATACCACGCAGAAGATTTGCTTCCACCTAGTGAAAACATTTTTGATTACTGGGAAATGAACAGTATGCATCCTCACTTGAAGGAATTATCTTCAAAGTATTTAATCACTCTGCAATCGACAGTTTTTTTTCCGAGCGACTCTTTATCACCTCAGGTTTAATTTGTGACATGAAAAGAAGCAGATTAGATCTTGAGCATGTGAGGATGCTTGTATTCTTAAATAAAAATCTGCAGTAGACATTAAGTTTCAAATGATATTATTGATGCATATGATTTTACTGATTTCATTAAATTTGAAATTTTAAAATAAAGGAGTTAATTTTTTAAAAATTTTATTGAGTATACCATTCCACTTATGCAGACATCAAATACATAAGTAGAATTTTTAATATACAATGTGCAATTCTAGCATTTGAGGTATTTGAGATGTTCGAGCTATGATTTAATATTCAAATTCGATATTCGAGTTCGAGAAATTACCTATTCGACCCATTTCTAGTTAATATCCATTATGCAATTCAACACCTGAATTATATAGTTCAAATGTATTTTAGTCCACTGGGCAAATAAAAATATTATTATGCAATTAGTATGAAAGCCTATACCCGGCATTGGCCATACCAAATAAAAATACAGAGGACATAGGCATGGATTTCAGATTCGATAAGTGCATGATCACACATCTAGGGAAAGGAAATATTTCAGAAAACATGGAAGGAACACTCACTGAAGGGAGTGTCATCCATCATCTTCGTGGTCATATGAATGTTTCGGTGTCCCTCAGAAAGTGATGCAGGAGGTGAAAGAAGTGAAGGAAAGACTCACTGCCAAGAGCAGGAGGACTCTCCCGATGCATCTGGAGCTCTGACCTCTTTGGCAATGATCATCTACTAAGTTCCGACACTACAACTTTGACAGCATCAACTGGGACATCAACAAGTAGAAAAACCTTGACAGGGAGATGGGAGTGATGATAACCATCTGTCAAAGTCTTCTCATGAAATCTTCCATCACCAGAATTTAGCTCCTTCGAAATCAAAGGGCTTGAGTGTGCCTTCGTGAGCATCGCACAGCATCATCACCACTCATGAAAGAGCTGGAGAGTGAACTTCCATCCTAGAAATGGTTAGTTGGGATATTTCCACAATAAAACAACACCAAACCACTCCATTAGCGAGGAACGTAATTCTGTAGGTACTGTTGCTCAGCAACAGTGACTAAAGGAAAAGAAAACAGTGGAAACTGCCTAAATTCCAGCCATCTCCACTAAGTGGTCACCTCCCCAATTGCGACTTTTTTGTGGAATAACGTGTTTTCCCTATGGTAAGTGTAAAATTCCTCCCTTTTCAGTAGCCAACGGCCACTCTATTTTAGGCCAGGGACCAATACTTGTGTGACCAGCAACTACCTATGCTGATAGGGCTCTATATTTTCTAGATTTGGTTTGCTCTAGATTTGGTTTGCTCTCAAGAAATATTTTAATTGCTTCTTTTGTGAGTGCTTCCTTCTGCAAGCAGCAGGCTTTAAATCAAGGTATATTTGTGTTTTGTGTTCATCAGGATAGTTACTCACCTACTGTCAATGACAATGTGTCCTAGAAAGAAGATGTTGGAAGAATTGAGAGATGAGCAAGTTGAGGATGTTTTATTTAAAGTGACTCCGAGGAAAGCATTGTGGGATCTGATCGCGACAGTGAAAATGACATAAATGAAAACTCCAAAGTTGGTGTGTCATGAGGTATGATTGAGGAAGAATTTCATATAAATTCAAGTGTTTAATGCCTGCTTTAACCTCGTGATTTGTGGCATGGTGCCAACGATTATAGCTTCTTTGTGACATAATATCTACAGAATTCCGGCAACACCTTATTCATTATGAATGATAAAATAACCTTTGTATTTCCACAATTTAAATTGTGGAAATACAAAGGTTATTTCATCATTCATAATGAATACAAGTAAATTCCATAAATTGACGCCAGAAACCATCAACACCTTATTCCTTTAAAGCCTTGGTATGCCTTCTAAGTAAATGCCTTTATAGCTAAATGGGTTCAAGAACTTGGCCAGCAATAATGGCATACTCATACTGGGTTCAAGCCCTGGTCAAGGGAAATGGTTTTTCTCAGTGGATATTCTGCTATTTCATTGGTATTCACAGACCTCAGGGTGCAGCAAGTATTAGTAACGCGCAAAATATTGAGAATTATTATTATTATTAGTTTTCTACCGGTGAAGGTAGGTCTAAATGAACATGTAATTCTTCCCACCTCCCAAATTTCACACGATGTCCCTCTTCAGCCCCTCATACCCCCTGCCACCCATCATTCCATCCAAGCTACCCATTCTTCTCCTCCCTCTTCCCCGCTTAACCAACGCTTTTCCCTCAATCACCTCCTTCAAAACACCATCCCCTTTCATTACCTTTTCCATCCACACCTTCTGCCTTCTCCTAATTTCCTCTATCAAACTTCTTTCCTCTCCTACCAATTCTAGCACTTCATCGTTCGTCTTCCTTTCGACAAAATTGACTTCCTCCATCCTTTTCCACACCCACATCTCAAAAGCCCTAAGTCTATTTTCATCTTCTTTTCACAAACTTCCACGTTTCCACCCCAATGCTCCAACTTTTCACTAGCCTTTTCTTCACTTCCCTGCTCAACGCCCCTGTCATTAGTTCCCGCCTACGAGTAAAAGCCTCTTTTGCCAATAAAATTCTCCTTCTCATTTCAATGCTGCTATACCCTTTATCTTCCAACACACTAACTAGATACCTAAATTGCTACACCTGCTCTAGCTTCTGACCTCCTACTTTTACAGTTATGCTGGCCCTTTTGGGTCTCTAAAATCATATTACTTTCGTTTTCTTCTGGTTTATCTTCATCCCGTATCTATTGCACTGTCCCTGTAATGCATCCAGCATTATTTGCAAGCCACGGGCTGACTAGCGCTTGGTCATCTGCAAAACTCACTGATTTAATCAAATTCCCCCCGACCTTTACTCCAGCCTCCAGCTCATCCCAAGTCTCTCACACCATTTCCTCCGAGTATATATTGAAAAGTACCAGCGATAACGGGCAGCCCTTCCTAACTACTCTCCCAAGTGTGGCTCAATCTGATTCTCCATCGGCTACTCTCACTTGCGCCTTCTGCGCCATGCATAAATTCCGGATCAGTCTCCTGTCTCTCCAGTCTACTCCCATCTTCCACAATATTTCATTCTTTTCCCACCTCACTCTGTCGAACACCTTTTCAAAATTTACAAAGCACGTGAATACATCCTGCTTATATTCTATATTCCTTTCCACTACCTAGTATTTTACTAGCATACTAGTATAGGTACTAGTCTTTTCATCACTGCAATCGCATCCTGAGTGGCCCTCCCCTTCCAAAATTCAAACTGATCCTCGCCAAGAAATTCATTTGCCCTCTTTTCCATTCTTCTGTTCATGATTCTAAGCACAACCTTTGCCAAAAGAGGAATCAAACTTATCATTCTATATTGAGAGAACCTTAGAAATTTTCTTTGATAAGGATTTAGAAGCAAAGATTGCGGAGGAACCTATCACTATGCAGAACAAATAAGTAAAACCAACAATAGAACATTTTCACTGAAATCTAGAAATGCATTTCAAGATATAAACATGGTTTGGGGTTGTTTACTTACTGAGATTATCAGCTAGAGAGAAAAGGTAATAAAGAAACCAACCTGCCTGGTCCATTACAATGGGCAGAGTTGATCTAAAAAGTCAGCTTCTTCAAAATATCAAATCAAACGAAAGCTTCTTAAGAAATAGTTCATTTTATGTACCGTACGGTAAATGAAAATTTTCATCAGGCTTCTAAATATTATGGCACTGAATTCAATGATAGCACATAATGTAAATTCATGTAAAATAATCTGTCACATGTCATTCAGAGACAAATTATTAGAAAGTTTGAAAGAAATATGGCAGTACAGGTCAGCGAAGAGTACTACAGAAAATTATTAGAGTAGAATACTAAATATCAGTAATAATAGCAATAATTAATTACTAATTATTAATGATATTCAGTTGCTACTCAGTAATAATTTTCTGTGGGGGTAGGTCACCATATATCAAATAACACCCTTCCACTGCTAACCAATCATCATACTAGGTCTTTCACTAGCTCCGTAGGTACCACCATTGATCTGCCCATTTGAAAAGTAGCTTTAGTTATGTTTCTTAAGCTTCAATGTAATGCAATGTATGCGTCTGACTGGACATATAAGTGAATATAATTGTCAGCCTTTTGATATGAAATCCCAGATAATCAGGGAAATGTGCTAACTAGAGAGCTTTGAGTCACATAAGTAGCAGATTTCTCACTTGCTTACCACTTAACACTCTTGGCGAGTCTCCTCTGATAGGCAAATGCCAGCACTAGGTCTTAAAACTAGGTAGTTACACGGGAAATCAGGGTAGAACGTCATTCTGCGTTAACGAAATGTCCACCATAGGAGGAGAAACACTGGTAGCAACTGACTGTGACGCAGGGCTTCCCAAGGAAACAGTTTTATCATCAATGGATCAGGAAAGTTGTAATCAATAACATTGAGTCTTTTACTCGTTGAGAGGTAGTTACAGAATCAATCAAGCATAAGAATACTGCAGGAACCACGAACATACATGAAGATGTGCTTTAATGTGTACTTAAATATTAGTGATATGGATGCATTAGCGACTATACTAGTTACAACACTATGAAGGACAGTATTTATATAAATGAGCAAATATGTGTTTGGTTCCAAAATAATAATTATTAAAGTGGGCGCGCCAGAGCAAAGTTACCATGGCTAACAGCGATGAAAAACATGCACATACACGTTTATGTGCATTAGCATGTTTGAAACAATGACATTTCACAGTTCACATGGAATAAAGACCACATTGTTACAGGTTTTCATCAGAAAATTGCATTGAGCACTGTCTCTCACTGAACTGCACGTTAAAATATGAAGTATCTGCATTAAGACAGTTGAAAGATACTCAAGTGGAAAGTTTTGTATACCTTACTAAAGAACAAGGTTTAAAAACTTACCCTTGGGACTCTGAATATTGTTGGATTTTTAATTCCTTTCTCCTTGTTGAAACTCCTCGTTTTCTTGGTACCAGATTTGCAGCCAGGTACGAAGCAGACTTTGGATTGGTTACGCGGGCAACTCATTCTTCTCCACAGTAAACGCGGCAAATCTTCAGCTGATTGTTTAATGACGATCACCATACATGGTGCTCTCCATCCGGTGTCAACGGACTTATCATACGAAGAACGTTCAGCCGCCAAAGGTTAACCATTAACAATAGTGGGTAACTTCAGCAATGCGTTCATAAACTTTTCAGTTTTTACATTAATTTAAGAAGAGCAGCATTATCTTTCAATAACATTGATCGCACCACCGAGCTAGAGCGTTATGAAGCATAAATGTATTTACTGGTTGCTCAAAGACTAACGTTCTTCAACCGATACAAATGTTACCTGACATTATCTCATTAAGATTTCGTTTATGGCCAGTGTCCATTTCCAGATTGTGCGCACCAACTTATCAACTTAACCGACCATAATCTGGAAACACGGCGTTGGCCCCACGAAAATACAGATTTTGATTTCGTGGTCAGCGCCAAGAACAGTGATGGATAAACCAGATACAGCACATGGATACACTGTTAGAGAATTCCATTCCCGATGGTTCCAGATTGTGCATGTAATATAAATTCGTCGCAAGCTCGCAAGCGACGCTAGCTTCGGGAGTTGCACAAGTGGGGGCGCGGAGGCATAATAATGGCATAACGATGCCCACTCCTCAAAAACGTATTGTTGTGTTCGTGGTATAATAGTCACACTTTTCACGTGAACTATTTAAATTTATTTATTTTGAAGAATTTCACTGAAAATAATCATTTCCCTTAGTTCCTTGAGTGGTCAGACGCTCGTAGCTCTCGTGGTGGCGGAATATGAGTACTCTGAGCATTGTGTGGGCGACAGCGCCACGAACTCCCAAAGGTGGCAACCATGGCAACTTAATAAAATGCGCTGAAATGTTCTGCATTACACAGCCTTTCGTACTTACAGATTCTTGCTTTGCCAGCCAGCTGACGAAATATCGCGGTTAATCACTCAATTGTTTCATGTTATGATGATAGTGGAAGTTGGAAGTTTAGTTTCTCTTAAGTTTTTTAAATTCATTATAGAATGGATTATTTGGGTGAAATAGTTGCACTAAGCATTGATGGGATTGTATTTTTTGTATGCTTGAAACAATATTTGAAAAATAGGCGTGTCGTCAATGAACTCAAGGTATTTTGGAATTTTGAATTAATGCCACTTCTACTCGATGTGATAATTATTCATTTTTTTAATTCTCTGAATTAGTGTGCTCCAGTGTACGATATTGGGCCTGATCTAGAAAAAATTGTTGATGTTCAAACAAATAAAAGAATTCCATATGCAGTCGTCCGAGGGCAAGTGAAGGCGATCGGATCTCCAATCGATAGCAGCAGTGCAGACGGTGTTACAGGTGTCATACAGAAAATAACATTTAGAGAACATGTGGTGTCAAAAGGTGCTCATGGATTCTGGTAAGTGTTATTTTTGGAAAAGCAAGGTAAATAAAAGTTATTGCTGCTTCATTAATGCTGATCCTTTATTACTCCAAGGAGCGACAGTAAACGCATCATCCAGGAAACGAATAATTCTGTGCCTTTCGTTCTTGTGGGAAAATCTGGAGAAACGAAAATTGAAGTGCTTGATGCAGCTACGCATGCTGAAATGCTGGAGCTCACAACAATTGCCGACAAGTTTCAACCAACAGAAAGCTCTGGCATCGTTGAGCATGTGTGGGGCTATTTCACCGGTATAAGACGACGAGGTATTCAAACAACTGAAGAAATGTTGAAGGAAGGAGCCATCGTCACTGGTGTTGGGGAAATTACTCAAAATACAGATGGGTCAAGTTCGTCTAATTCTTTTGATGACATTAAGTATTTACTAAATGTCCCCCCATCTGGAGATAATATTAAGCCGTCGTTCTTATCTTCAGACACTTTGAATAGTGCATTAGTCAAAGCACGGGGTATAGATGATAATCTCTCAAATATTCACTCGTGTGCTAATGATTTCAAATTGGGTCAGCCGTCGTTAAGGTTGCATCAGCCTATTAAAGGGGGGCTTCCACTCATAATTACCCATCTACCACTTCCGTCCCTAATCACCCGACTGGAAGGCAAGAGGAAGGCTTTCGGGTGGGCTACCGCACTGCTAGGACTTTCTGGAGTCATAATCAGCTGCTGGATTGCATTCAAGTGGATTCGTGCGAAACGGAAGAAATTCGAGCAGGAAGAGAGGAAGAGGCAAAGAGAGTTGGAGAGGAGGCAGAGAAGGAAACTCGCGAGGACTCCAAACAGCGCGGTTGGCGGGGCACGGAAGGACAAGAGTGATGAACTTGACGAGGCACAGCTTTGTGTTGTGTGCCGAGAAAACCCCAAAGAGTTAATACTCATGCCTTGTGGGCATGTCTGCCTTTGTGAAGACTGTTTTGAGTCCATTAACAGCAAGTGTCCTGTCTGCAGAGCAGACGTGGAGAAAGTTAGTGCAGCGTATATTGCCTAGGTAGACTATGTATTGAATAGCGATGTAAAATAAATTTTATTCCTGGTTGGAGTACCATTCGAACCAAACATACACTTTGAGTTGTTATTCTCAATGTCCATGTATCGAACTGGTTGCTTATTTCAGTATGAGAGGGTTATTTGGCTCTTTACCGTTGTCTAAGTTAGTAGTTTGACATTGATGGCCCAGGAACTTGGGAGCATAGTAGCTAGTTCATCCAAGAACGTACATTCCTATAAGATGTGCCAATAAAATTCGAATGAGTAATTACATAATCAATGCGGAATGATCAAATACAATAGTCACCATAATATAGTGCTATATTATGGTGACTGTTGTATTTGATCATTCCGCATTGATTATGTAAATACTCATTTGAATTTTATTGACACTGTCATTGAGATACTTATTCACAGAGTAATATAATTTCCCCAGTAAGAAATTTTTGAGACTCAATTTTAGGTATGTTATATGCTATCGCAGGTGCCTTCCATATACTTAACCAGTTAATTAGAAAGCCTCATCTCTTTTGGTCCATTGGTAGTCGTTTTCAGGTGAATTGTAAAAAAGTGTGTTTTCTTACTAGAGTGAGCTGAATGCTGTATGGCCCATAAAAAATCTCAACTTACAGGTAACTATTTCACAAATCTCCCATGGAACTAAAAGAATCTGTTCCTTCAAATTATAACGAAACATTTCAAAATAAAAATATGTCAATGACTCCTTATGTTCTTTCCATTCTACAGGAATGAGAGATTTTTGTTCTTAGGTGCTCTTAAACAGCTAAGGTTATATCTCAACATTTAACCTTTAAGATACCTACCCCAAGGCAAAAGCAACATACATACCTGATGTGAGATTCAAATCCACAATCCTTTGGTTGTCAAGTCTTCCCATTGCCTCATCTTAGAAAGAGAAGCTAGAAGGTCTCTCATTAGTGTCTCCATCCACACAAGCTGCCTTAATAGTAATTCATTTGTTTGGCAACTCCCCAACTTCATTAGGACCCCTATCCGAGAATGCATTATTGCAAGTAATTCTGAGTTTGTAGGTGGCATTTCCTGAATCCATAGGAATCCAGTGTCTCGGATGTCGGGTGGTTAGCCCAAAACACACAGGGCCACTATTGGCCGGAATGAACTGTTTCCTGGTACACCACAAGGATTTGTATCCTCAATAGAACAAAAATGTGATGATGATGATAATAATAATAATATGGAGAAAAATGGTATTCAAAGAGGCAAAAAAGGACTTCAAGAAGCTGCTCACTTCAGCAAAACTCTTACAAGCTATAAAACAAAAGCTGTACAGTAGACAGTACATGATAATAATTATTTGTGAAGGACTGTAACAGCATTGTACATCAAGTAAATACTCCTGGACACTATAATACATAGTTCCCTTCCAGCTGAGAAGCCTCTTCACCATAGTGAGAACGAATATAATTTAATGACGAAGTCTAATGTCAAGTGGCAAATTATCATTTAGTTAGATGCTGACAATTGGGGCAAGAGCCTAGCCACGTTGAATCACTAGTTCCCATTAGATCACCGGAGTTATGCTACGTTGGCCCCTGACAGGTGTTGGAAGGGTGACCCTCCTCCATGCGTCTACACTTGTCCCCTGTCTGCCAGTGGTGGGCAGGTTGTAAGTGGGGTGGCACAAGGGATCTTAAAGTGGCAGGGGGCTCCAGACCCCTCCAATTCACATTTTTTTGCCAACATTAGTATGCTCTCTGTACACCTCTTCGTTCCTCACTCTGTCTGTCCATTTAATCTTCTCCTCCATGTTCCAAAGGCTTCAATTCTTCACTGGTCTGCTTTCCCTCATATCTCTAATCCATAGAGTGCCACACTCCTAGCGAATGTTTTGAAGAAGTGCTTCCTTGCTTGCAGCCATAGGGTTTTAGTGCACAGTAGGTGTCTCTTCTTCATGAATGCCTACTTGGCTTGGGCTATTCTTCGCTTGATGTCGATCGAGCTTCTTCCATCCCAAGTTATAGTGTTGCCGAGGTAGGTGAAGTCTCCACTTGCTCTAATTTCACTCCTTGAATTGTGATAGCCCTCTGCCCTTCTTCTTTGATTCACTCTTGACCTTTTTCATTTATTGTGACATTTGTTTTGTACTCCATTTATGATCATAATGAATTTTTCAGCACCAGCAGTGACTGTTTTTCCTTAAATTTTGATGTTGATGTAATGGTAGGCAGTTCAAAGGCATGTAAGGT
This sequence comes from Platycnemis pennipes, assembly GCA_933228895.1. NCBI lineage: Eukaryota > Metazoa > Arthropoda > Insecta > Odonata > Platycnemididae > Platycnemis > Platycnemis pennipes. The sequence continues at coordinate 121,248,317 of OW121855.1, read as the reverse complement.
TTTGAATTTATTTCATCATGGCCAGGGTGACCAGACTAGTTTGGTTGGATTCATTTGCAGTTTAGTGACTAACAACCACTTGATTATCTCCAATTTATGTTTACTCTAGTTTTACTGAGAGCATCAAGCATTTGATCTCAATATATTATCTCTTTTTTTACACAGAACAGATAACATCTGTCTTAAGTACTTCAGTATCTGGCCACGGGTAATGCCGTTAAAGTTCTTGCAGGTAGTTCATGAGCTTTGAATTGGTCATAAGTAAGTACCTTAGTGTTTCAATGTCAGCTTTAACCTCATGGATGGTGGTGCAAATTGCACCGCTTCGGCTGCTTCATGACGTAATATTCCCAGCAGTTCGGCAACATCTTGTTCCTTTAAAGCCTCTATAATTTCCACAGTGAAAGAGTACGTCTTGGTAGCTCTAGTGGTACCTGGCTGGAAATGGGTTTCGGGGTTCTAGTCCCTGTCAAGGCATATGATTTTGTTGTGCAATTTCAGCTGGTAAGGCCATTAAAGTTTTTGAGCTTTGGATCTGGATGTTCAGGTGTGTATTAGAGTTAAAGATGCCAATGAAGAAAGGGGGAGAGAAATGTTCAACAATTGCATCAGGAAGTTAATTAGGTGATTAATAGTCAGCCATGAGCTCCATTGCTTAATTAAGTAGTTCGTAGTAAGTTCTTTCAGCAAATGTGATATCCCTTGAATATCATCAGTAATGATCTCTTTTTGCTTTCTCTCATTTCAAGTGCAAGTTAGAAGGAACTTGCAGTTCAAAATACCCTTTTCCAATTTATCCCACCACTAATTTTTTAATGCCTGTCAGTATTATGCTTCCTCTTAATTTTCAAGTCCTTTGTTCTCAAGATCTGTCTTGCATTTACTGATATTCAAGATTAATTTCATCGTCACTAAGTTAAGACAGCTGTCCAATGTACGTAGCTGGGGCAGTATTTGACTTGGATTCAAAATCTCTACTTCAATAGAGAACCATTTGCCACCACTAATAATTCATGAGTACGCACTTACAATTGCTTCCTCTTCTTTCATTAAATTCTCCCGAAATCGACGTACCAAAAATGTTTCCACCCTGACCTTCTGTAAGAATACTATTCTAACAAAATAGTATTTTGATTAAAGAAAAACATATGTATATCCCAACAATTACCAGAGTAGGAAATAATTAAATCATCAAACAACATAGAATGGCAAAACTATCGAATACTGGAAAATGATGTTATTGATCTCTTAACCTTCTCCTTTTTTTTGTTAAGGGATGCACAATGATCACAACCCCATTTACCCAAACACATCAGTAATTCTTGCACTTAATACCACAAATTTCCCATGCCTATTAAGGCCGTTGTACACGGTACAATTTCTTATACAATGCGCAAATTGTATCATGTACGAGGTGTTCGTGCAATTTCTTGTACAAGAAATTAGATCATGCTCTATATTATTGGATGAAACCGTCCAAGATCCACTCCGTAGCTTCTGCGCATGACATATGACGGTAGTGATGCATTTGTTTAGTATTCGTAAGGTTGGTGTTCTGTGTTTGTGATCACTTTTATTCCTATTAGCGTGGCAAAACTTCCATTTTTGTGGTATATATTGTGATATTCTTTGTTGCTTCCATATTGTCGGTTGCGTTGGAAGTGTTCTATTTCTCAAAAGATGAGTTGGACGCACTGACAAACATTAAACCTCAATGAAAAATCAATGACATTATTGAACCACTAAGGAAATGATAGCAACAAGTATAAACATGTTATTTGGAGCATAAATAATGGGTTTCATGAGCTGATGAAAGAGTGCAAGTAACCAATCGTATAATTTCATTTTATTAATGGAAGCAAATCATTGTAACCTAGTAACTATGGAAGTATTTTCAAAATACTATCGTCATCGGATATCGCAATTCAGCTGTTTGACAGAAAACGATATCTGCACATGTTATTGGCGCACAAATTGCATGAAAATCTTTGATCGTGTACGACTGTCAACCAACTTCTTGTACAATTTCTTGGTCAAAGCTCGCCATTCAGTTTATGGTACAAGATCGTGTACAAGAAATTGTACCGTGCACAACGGCCTATAGGGAGGGATGTACGGATCAATCACCTCACAGAACAATACTTGCTCAAAACTGTTTCTTAAATAAATTATGTTCCCATTTTCACTCATTAAATTCCACTTCACTTTCATGCTCTGAGAGGCTCCACATTTACAAACAGACAGAGGCTGCCACATTGTCTCTGAACCCCTCAAGCATGACTTGGGGGCATTCAATCCCTCAACATGCAATATGTGTCCGCTTAAATCCGTGTCTCAGGCATGCACCACTTGCATCCAGATTTTTCAATGGGAATTCTTATCACTCAGGCGCTGATGTGCGTATTTCCAGGGAGTATATGTATATTGTGGCCCCATGCTGCCTGCCTTCATTCTGGTCCTCCTAAATATCTGAGTTAATCTATCTTATATCAATTTTCTCCCAACTCAAGGAGAGACTCACATGTAGACCTGGTGTCTGCTTACAAACACATTTTCTTCCACTCACGATTTCCTTTATGAGCTTCCAGAGAGATGATATGGGCATCACGGCAATATTTACGAAGGCACAGTCCTTCCAGGCATGGTCACTCAATGCTTCTAGGAACTTCAAAGACCTGCCGGCATCTTGTATCTTATTTATGATGTATTTAGAAGACAATGGTCGCATCACCCTGACGCTATTGGTGGCTTAGTTTTTGTTCTTCCTTGGGACCGTCCCTTTGCTGAACCCCTCTTTAGTTGGCGGTGGCTTCTAGCTCTCGTGAGTTGTCTGATGAGCAAGTGCTTGATGTTTTTGAAGAAGAAAGTGCTGTATCTTCAGATACAATTTCTGAGGATTCAATCGGCTACACTCTGGACTCTAGTTCCCAAGAGGAAGAATCTTCTCAATAATTAAGGGTGTTTACTCTTAACTGAAATCACTCTTTTGTTCACAAAATCATTAGATGGAAACGAAAAATGAATTTAAATGAAAAAAATAATCTTCTAACCACTTGCTCATAAATCAAAAATTAAAATAAGCAAAAGTTGATGCCCACCGAACGAACTACATCAAGGATATCTACGCCATCCACCTTCTGCCCTTCTTGACTGTTTTGAGGAAGAATGGGAAGGGAGGTCTGCCTGAAGTGATCCTGTCGCATCCTGAAAATAACCCAAAACAATTGAACAACAAAATATTTGCGCATACATTTTGGTGTGGCTAAAAGTGTGCTGAAGTTTATTGCTAATTCACCAATTATGATGAAGTCGAATATGCAATACCTTTCGAAATAATCCGAATGGAGTCTAACAACCTCTTCCATTGGCACAGTCAGCTGCATGTCCCCCACTGTGATTGCATAGGAGCTTTGCCATCTCAGTTGTGATTGGGCAAAGTGGATGACGTACAAGTACTTTGCACACCAACTTTTTCAAAAGGGTTAAACACATCAGTTTTTCCCTGCTTGTAATTCCAGAATGAAAAGGAAATATACAGGTCTATTTATTTTACAAACTCTGTCAGATTCGGTAATAAAACAATATGGTAAATACCCCATTATCTGTGAATTTTCAAGAGAATTATTGGGAAGAGATCGACGGTGCTAATCCTCCTGTGCCTTTTGTATGTGATTTGCTTGGGAAAAAAATACATAGTGCCTATTCAGTGTGAAGCTGATCCCCTGGAGTTATTTTTTGACCACGATCTAATGATAATAACAGTGACTGAAACAAACCACTTCGAGGAACAGTTTCTTACTTGTGAGAAAGATAAATCTTGGCACAAAAAAATCACACTTTCAAAAATGGGTTCCCACAACTATGAGGGAGATAAGGGTTTTCCTAGGTTTGCTATGTTTGTTGACGGGAATAATTCAGAAAACAAGCCTCAGAATGTATTTTAGTAGACAACATATATTAGAAACTCTGTTTTTTTCCTGATGTAATGAGTGAGGAAAGGTTTTTATTACAGACAAAATTTCTCCATTTTGTAGACAACACCAATTAGGAAATGGTAAAAAGAGATCTGACACTGCATAAAATTCTGCCATCTGTGCCAACCTAAATAGCATTAATCTTCGTGACTGACACGAAAAAAGCATCCTGAGCAATTCAAATACCTCCGAGTAAAACCACACTAGAGGCATGGGATTGAGCCCAGATGCAACTCATGCAATGTCATGCACGCTGGAGGGTTTAAGTGAGTATTGGAATCATTGGCTTAAAAAATAACAGCATACAATGCTTTGCCAGAAGACGGCCAAAGTCAAAGATGCCACCATAAATTAAGGACTACCTCCTCAGCCTACTTGCTGAGAATGGGTTCACGACAATGATGGGCAAGCAAAGGGCATTTGTGGCAGAGGTGGCGGAATTTGCATAATTTCAGCCACTTGTTCAACTGTATGACTCTGAATCATAGGATAGCAAGCATGAACTAGAAAGTAATATTCTCAAATTTCCCCAGCAAAACAAAATTTCTTGAAATGTTTTTTTTCTTCATCTGCTGACGTATTTCAAGTGTTGGTGTAGGGGTCGGTGAGACACCACATCAATTTGCAACCACCAAGAATTTTTCATAACACTTATTCACTGGCATAAAACTCCAAATGATTGATAAATATACTACTATTTCAGTGTAATCATGACACTTTAGTGACATATAATACTGAGTGAAATCATTAAAAGTGCCACTTTTTAAGCACCAATATGCAGGGCATGAATGCAATGACAGCAGCCACTTAATGCACCTCACCTTCAGAAACTGCCATTGTACCATCCACAACTCATGTTGTATGAAGAAAAAGGAATGCTTCTATAAAAATTTTTATTTCGTCATAATTCAAGGGAATATCATAATTTCTTTAGTGAGAAACCCTGAGTTACAACAGGTGGCCTTTAAACAATAAATAATCACGTCATTGGTGAGGAATTTTCTTTGTAATGCAACTCTCCAAACCAATCTGTGTGTTCTTCCAAATACCTAAAAATAAATGAGAAAAAAGTTAGACCTATTATTTACGAGAAAACTAAAATTATCCTTATTATCAATAGTATAGCCTCAGCCTCACAAATTTCATTTTAAGCCTCATATTTTCAACAGGCCCTACATTTTGCAGAACCTGAAGCAGAGTATTCGGCAAGTGAGAACCATTGTTCTGCAATGGTTCAACTGCAACTGCACCAATGCCATTGCATTCCCATACACGTGGGTGGTTCAAAAAGCTTGCAGCCAGAGAAAGAAAACACAAGATTTTTGAAAACCTTTTCAACTGTCTCCGTGCAATTCAAAAAACTTAGACCAATGCCTTTCCAGCATTTTAATAACCTTGGGCAAATACAATTGGTCCCACTCTGCAAAATAAGCATTATTCTCTGCCTTGACCTAATTATTCATTACATACTTCTATGGACACAGCAGGGCGACAATTAACACAAACCGCATTATTCCAGCAGAGTGACAAGTAACACTTACATTTCTGTATTATGCCAAATACATGTAAGCTACTCTTTGTCTCTAAACAAAGCACCTAAAAATTTCAACAGAGCTATTTGTAACTCATGTACATTTTTTTCTTTTTTTCATCACTTTTGCCTTCTCTCTGTAGGTTTTTCATTCCCCCTTCATGTGTGGGTGTTGTCCTGCAATGTTTTTTCTCCGAACGGACATCAACTAAAACCCTCATGTTTATCCCAACATCTGTACATATCTTTTACACATATCTTTGTGTTTATCATTTGCATTTTGTTGAAGCTATATTTTTCTTATTGTAATTTTATGTAACTTTCAAGTATTTATAGCAATGTTTATCATGTATATGTGTCATATATTGATGAGTGGTTAGAAGGAAGAAGAGACTTACATTGAAGGGTGAGGAAGCAGGGGAGAGTGAAAGGTCAAAGTGAGATCGCCCATGCAATATTTTGGCTTCAGATGACCTGCTATCATCAACTTTATCTAAACTTGTCCAATATCCAATGATCAGATTACACCCTTGCTCATGCCATTCCCGAGAAGAGAAGTAACAGCATCTGAATGTAGTTTTATGCCATATTACAGAAAAAAATGTCGATGACCACACAGCGCTAGGAAGCCAGTTAAGGTGAGTGATGGTCTTGTTTCTCTGTGGAACTCCTAAGTGCCACGTCGATTCCACAGCACTTAAACTAGTGTCGTTATTAAGTCCACTATAAGGTCTCGTCACAGTTCCCAAAAGAACACAGTTGATCAGTCCATATTACCACTCTCTATGACTCCTTTAAGTCTTGCCACGTGCAGAGAAACCTCATCCATCCGAGTATCGCTAGTAGCAAGCCCTATGTGCCTACCAAGATGGCCACTGGCTTTTCAAATCAGATGTGATGTCTTCAATACATTCTAACCATTCTAATCACCTTATCTACAACATCGCCAAGGGTAATCAAAACATTAAACTAAGTGCTTTGAAAATATTACATTTAAATATTCAGTGTTTACGTTCAAAAATAAATGTTCTAGAACTATTCCTGCTTGACCATCAGCCTGATGTCGTTTGTATTTCTGAGCATTGGCTTCACTCTGATGAAATTCAATTAATCAGTATTGAGGGCTTCAAAATCGTTTCATCCTTTTGTAGATTGACACACAAAGGTGGTGGTGTACTAATTTTGGTGAAAAGTCACCTTGTTGAACGTCATTTTCAATTCAAGAACCCTAGTATTGAATGGACTTTGAATGCTGTGGGACAATGCTGAGTTTTGGAAATACTATTACTTCTATAATGTGTATCTATAGGTCTCCTAGTGGCGATTTTTCAGTTTTTATGGATCTTCTTCTTGATGCCCTACCTGTCTTCGTTAAAAATGCAGCAAATACCATTGTGTGTGGTGACTTTAATATAGATTTGAACTCATTCTCTACAAAGAAGAAATATCTGTTGGATAGTTTGCTGACATTTAACCTAACATCTACTATAAGTGAGCCAACTAGGGTTACTAGTTCCTCTTCTTCACTCATTGACAACATTTTCTCTACCTTGCTTCCATATGAAAGTTCAAACATGGATACATACTTCTCTGATCACAAAGCTCAGATTTCAAAGTTTTATTTTAACAGTGACCCCAGTATAATGCATAATGTGGTTCAATACAAAAGGAACTACCCACACCAAGCACAAACTGAATTCGAAAATTTAATGCAGAGACAATCCTGGGATTGTGTATACACAGATGATGCTTTTGATGTTAAATTTAGCAATTTTCTTGATTTATTTTTGTATTGTTTCAATGTATGTTTCCCCTTGAAAGCTGTGAAACCTCCTGTGCCCCAAAGAATGCAGTGTAAATGGGTTACTCCAGAAATCAGGGCTTCTTCTGCAAGAGTAAAACAAGTCTTCCGTGATCTTAAATCTAGTGACTCCGAGACTCTTTAAGACCTACCATAAGTCAATTAAGAAGGTACATATTGACCTAATCCTGGATACCAAAAGAAAACATAATATGTCCATAATTAATTCCTCCAGTAATAGAAGTAAATCTGCATGGAACCTTATAAAAAATGCTACCTGCTCCTCGGATAATGATAGGTCTAGCATCAAGACTATTCTCCATAACAATAACATGATTTCTGATCACTACAAAATTGCTAACATCCTCAATCACAACTTCCTCAGCTCCATTAACACACTGCTTAAGAGCACGAGTCAACAGCAGACAATAAATAATTCAATGAAGCATATGCCTCATTATGATCATTCTATTTTTCTTTATCCAACTGATATACGAGAAATTGATAACATAATTGAAAAGATTAATAAAAAACATTCGGCTGGATATGATGATATTCCCTGCTCCTTGTTAAAAGGTACTGCCAAATTCTCTGTCATCCATCCGCTAATGTACTTGATTAATGAATCTCTGTCTCTTGGCATCTTTCCCAATAGATTAAAGGTCGCTAAAGTCATTCCAGTGTTTAAGGGTGGTGACCCACATGATATGAACAATTATAGACCCATTTCCATTCTTTCCCTTTTCTCTAAGATTTTTGAACAAGTTATGCACAATAGATTATTGTCTTTCCTTAATAAATTCAAAATACTATCAGATGCTCAGTTTGGTTTCATAAAAAATAGATCTACTGAAACTGCCATGTATAAATTCATTCACGACATCACACTGGAACTTGATAAGCAGAATCATATAACAGGGGTATTCTATGATTTAAGAAAAGCATTTGATTCTGTTGATCACGAAACCCTGCTGAGGAAACTCAAAATTTATGGGGTCTCAGGTATTGCCAATCAGTGGTTAAAATCGTTCCTAACTGGTAGATCTCAAGTCGTTAAGATCTACTCAGCTGAAACTAGAACTTACACTACTTCCACCCCCTTAACAATCTCTAGAGGTGTTCCTCAAGGATCTATACTGGGTCCTCTTCTTTTCATTATCTACATTAATAACCTTCCAAACTATTTCAGCAGTGGCTCAGTTTACATGTATGCAGACGACACAACCCACCTTACTTCCTCTAAAGACTTGGACCATGCAGTAGTTCAAAGGAACATTAATTGCATGAGTGAATGGTGCAAGGACAACATGGTATTTATCAACAGTGATAAATCCACTTTTATTCAATTTCATACTCACCAAAGAAAAATTATTTCCTCTCCTCTTTTAAAGTTAAATGGATCCTCTATTACTTCCTCCTCAGTGACTAAATTTCTGGGCTTATATATTCACGAGTCACTATCCTGGGAATTACATCTAGACAAACTCTGCTCAAAAGTAGCTAGTGGATGCTACCTCCTTCGAAGAATTGTGTCCCTTGTAGATACTGCCACTGCTCTTGCAGTATACTATGCCTTTATTCATAGTCGTTTGGCTTTTGGAATTGCAGCGTGGGGTCATTCTTACCACTCGTTCCGTCTTTTTAGACTACAAAAATGGGCCATTAGAATTATTAAAAAAATTCCAAAGGAAAGCAGTTGTAGATCACATTTTAAATCCCTCAAAGTTCTTACTTTACCATGCTTATACATTTTTCATGCTATTATCTTTGTGCACAAAAATAAACTTTCTTATAACATTAGAGCTAATTATGATGTCCACAATTATAACACAAGGGGGTGTGATGATCTTAGGGTTATAACACACAACACCACTCTGTTCAGCAAGAACCCCATTTATGCTGGTATAAAATTTCTTAATCACTTACCCAGGAGGTTAAGGCTTATGGAAAAATTTCCTCAGTTTAAATGTCATCTTTATCAATATCTTTGTGACCACCCATTTTACTCAATAGATGAGTTTATGTCTTTATGCCATGTATTCTGATTATATTATGTATTTCCTATAGGTATTTATGTGAGGGTGGATGATGTTGGACTGTTTCTCTTCTTATATTTTTTCTTTTTATTTTATTCTGATAATATGATGTTGGTATTTGTATGGTGATTTGATTGTTTATCTATTTTCGATTCTTTGAATTGATTTTTGTGACCTGTTCCATACATGGATAAGACATGTCTTTTGGGAACCAATAAATATATTATTATTAATAGTCTACAAGATCTATCACACAATACGCCTGGTTTGTTTAGATTCATAGTCTTGTGACATTTTATGTCTACCTGGGCATTCTTACCACAGAAAAATGATATTCACACATTACAATAAATCATCAAGAATAATTATACTTTATATAATATTTACTGTTGGTTGTTTTAAACTACTATTGTTTACAGCTTTCGGAGAACCTTCTGCTTTCATTGAATATTGTTAGCTATAATAGCCCAACACTTTTCATCAGAAATAATTGATTTCAACAAACTACGTGACTTTCATACACACGCTAGCATGAATTCTACCACAAAGGTGTTGCAGGGGATGAACCCAAACCAGACATGCCAAGAAAACAAAACTTATTTTAGCTGTTACGTTATGGGTTGTATTGTTAATGTAAATTCTAAAAATATCATATTCTTGGATTGAAGTGTTCCCGTAATTTTGTTTTTAAGCCTTTCATCACAAGCACTACAAGTTCTATTCTTATTGGTCTGCCTAAAAATATCTTAGAGGCAGTCAACTTCATGCTTTTGCAACTTGCCTCTCAACAATCGAACATCACCCATGCTGGAAATTTTGTGGAGAAGCAGGTACTGGGAGGAATGTAAATAAACTATGGTTCGAGGGACATAACCTTCGATTTTTTTCACAAATTACTGGATGTATGTCTAGTTTCAAAAGTAATGTTAAAAAAATAAGACTGTTATGCCTTTTACGTATTATATGCAATCACTTACAGACTTATAAACTGTACTTTCAATTATTAAGAAAACAGATTTCTTGGGAAAAGCATAGAATTGGCCAAACTGAAGGGCTGGGGAGAATATATTTTGGTGTACCTATTTATCTATAATGTTTTTCAAAGGGAAAATCATGATGGCATTTCACTGATCCACAAAGAAATATTAACCCTTAAATCTCGAGTCGGGGACTCGTCAATTCTTTTGCTAAGCCGCTAGAGTGACTTCATTGTCATCATTCATGACTACATTCATCACTAGCGAAAATCTCTCTTGGCAAACGTTTTCACCAGACAGAACGAGAATAACTTTTTCATCGCCAGAGGGTTGAAGCAAAGTATTCCTGGCAAAATTGCCAGCTAATGAAAATGAGAATATGAATGAGCACACTGTTCGCCTATCTTTTCGCCAGGCTATAGGCAGAAAGAACCAGAATATGGCCCCTGGGCTGCCTCCATGGCACAACTGGCCAGAGAGACCAGTCGTCCCCTCCTTCACCCCACCCTCTGCTCCTATGCCCAGTTTTTGATCTTTTAGTATTTTCAGGTGATAAATTCCAAAATTAGACCGTTCTGTGATTTTTCCCTGACCCTACGTAAACAGGGTGGCTACTGATATCCAATTTTCAAATTCGCTGACTATTCCCTGACTTTTCCCTGATGGTCTTACTAATTTCCCTGACTGATCTCCAAAAGGTCTGCTATTATCGGAATATTTTATTTCTGTTGAATTAAATTTTTGTCAAAACTCAGAAAATGTTAAAAGCTGAAATCAATACATTTAAAGCTATAAGAATGAAAAAATACATTAAACCTTCACAAGTTAAGTCTCACACAAATTATACACACCTTTAACAGATACGAGGTCGCATATCGTATTTCCATGGCCGTGTATGTTTCCTTCGGTAAAATTACAAATTGACAATGTCTAATTCTTCAAGGAAGAGGTAGCGTGCTGTGGTAGTTCTGGGAAGTTTAAGATTACTGAAAAGGCATCGAAGGGAAAGTTAATGGCCAATTTAGTGACGGACTCCAGCACAGGTTGTGCGAAAAATACAAACCAAGCCCAAGTTGTTAGACTGGATCAAAATCGGATGGCACGATTGACGTTTAGAAGCGAATAACAATTTGATTAACATGGTTATAACTCCTTGATTGTAAAAGGGTCATTCCGTACCATTTCACCAGATTTAAAAAAAAGTTGTTGCAGCACCATTTCAGAAAAAATTCAAATTTAACACACTTCCTACTTCATGTCTGTAAGGCTCAAAACCAATTTTTGTTAATTTTTTTTCCATGACCTCAAGGACTTACAGGGCCGCGAAGGTCACAGCGCACTGTAAAAATGACACTTTCAGCGAGTATCGGTAATTAGAGTTACTCGAAAACTACAGGTTGTAGTAGAATGGTTTGAATACCATTTTGATGGTCATAAATTGAGCTTTTATTTGACATATTTTTTAATAACCTTACTATGTAACATCTATGAGAATGATGAGTACAAAGTTTTGATACAAATTGCTGTTTTTTGCAACTTTTGCTATTTATTTTCTTATAGAAGGGTTGTGATCACAAGGTCTATATTTTTGTTATAGTATATTTGGGTACCATAGTAAATGTGTGTAACAAAAAAGTTGTGTGTTTGTTAAGCCTTTAGCTGTTACAAGCTTCCGCAGATAGGAAAAATTGAAAATTTACCATTTTCGGGCCCCTGTATCTCTGGTGGGGGACTTATTAAAAATTTGAAATTTCAGGTACAATAAGCTATGATCCTATTAAGAATGCACTAAAAATTTGGAGTATGTGTTTTGGCTCGTTAGGAAGTTACACAAAACTGAATTTTCAAAAAATTCTCTCTCGCTCACTTTGTAGAAGCAATGTATAGATTGTTGCATATAATTAAATGTTGCCAGAAATAAATCCAAATAATAGTTATAACAATACTATCAAACTAGTGCCTTGAAAGTTGTATATTTCAGTTCCAATAAGAAGAAGGCACGTAGCCAGAAATTTGCTTGGGGGGGTAAGTCTAGTGTTGCATAACTTGAAATGAATCAACTTTGCCCGTTCGGTGCCGACATGTTAAAAATCTCTTCCCTCAATTTTCAGTGCTTTGTATTTCCCTTCACAGTGGCTATTCCTATCTTTTCTCACTGGTAAAATTCACTGTTTACCCTGTTATGAAGCATTAATTTGACCGGCCACAGAACATAGTTCAAACATATCAGATTGAAAAGAACAACTACAGTCAAGCCCACTTATATCAAACCTATTCATAACGAAGTTCCAGTTATAACGAAGTTCCAGTTATAACGAAGTGAAGGCTATTCCCCATCAAAGAGAAGCTCGGAAAAACTGATCCACTTATAACGAAGTTCAGTTATTACAAAGTAAAATATTCGGACCCCTCAAATTTGTTATAAATGGCCTTTACTGTATTAACCACACACATGCATCAAACTAGTGATCACATTTCAAGACACTTAGCACTTGAATAATACGCAGTGTAATCCAGATTACCATGGCCACTTAAAATAAGAACAGCAAAAGTATTGGGCAAAAATTTCGGGGGAGGGCTGAAGCCACAGACCCCCCTCACTCCCCAGAGCCTGGCTATGTGCCTGCTAAGAACAAAATATGTAAGCGGACATTGGAACGTAGGCAAACTATTTATTTTCAATTGTTTTTCCACTGGACTTGCTGTAGAATTGCTATCAGCATGCTACCATTATGACAATATCACTATTTAGGTTGTTCACATAATAAAGGCTAAATGAGTGCCTACTTCTTTGTCAACATATAAGAAAGTTCTTGGGTCAGCTGTTCCGTAATATTATGCACTTGACCAGTTTGTGTTGATAATTTGAGCTGAAACAGAACCCTTATTATATTTTCATTAAGTACCCACGCCTTGTATTTTTTTGATAATTTGAAGGCTGTGTTAGGTCCTGAAGGATGGGAGAAGTTCACAAAGTTGTCTCCTTCATTGATGTCTATGCTTTCAACAACTCCAAGCTACCACTTTGAGTCATAAATAATGCCACATAATCATTTACCTTGATACTAAGTTGTCTGTTGGATTTGAGTATTGCTATATGGACTTCTTCACCGTTATTTGAATTAGATGTTACAAAGCATTTTATATTATTGCTAGCAATCAGAATAAAGCAGTTTTTTTCTCAAGTTTTAGGAATCCTTAAGGCATTATCAAACCAATCACTCAACCATGTTTCTACCCCTGTGATCTCATTGATTCTTACTTACCTAAATGTTATGCCATGGATATTAGCATCGCTAAATTAAAAACATATCTTCTGGAGTCAAAATTTGACTGTCTTTTGTTCTCTGTAAACTGGCTTTAGACACTAAACATTTAACAGTTCCTCCCTTACCATCACAAGGACCTTTTCCGTGTGTAGCTCTTTCCATGGAGAAGGTCAATTGTTACGAGAACCAATCAGAAGGCACTTTAAGGCAGAAGGTGCCACTTTAGGCAGAGAAATAGAGACATCAGACAATTCCCTGAAGCTACCTACATGAATTACTACCATAATTCTTCTGGGATATTGTTCAAAAACAGTAGGTGTAAACGACACTAATGTTTAAGATTGTTTTCCTATCAGCCTACTGGGAACATAGCTATCATAGAGCAATTTCAGTGGAAAAACCAATGGAGGCTTAATAGTTTGCCAAAATTCTGCTTAAGACATTTTTATTCAAAGTGATACATGAAATCTACAACTACCAACATATTGAATAAGTAACTGGTTTGTAAGTTATCAATCAAAATTGGACTAATTTCTAGCAACATTTAATTATATGCAACAATCTATACATTGCTTCTACAAAGTGAGCGAGAGAAAATTTTTTGAAAATTCAGTTTGGTGTAACTTCCAAACGAGCCAAAACACATACTCCAAATTTTTAGTGCATTCTTAATAGGATCATAGCTTATTGTACCTGAAATTTCAAATTTTAATAAGTCCCCCACCAGAGATACAGGGGCCTGAAAATGGTAAATTTTCAATTTTTCCTATTTGCAGAAGCTTGTAACAGCTAAAGGCTTAACAAACACACAACTTTTTTGTTATACACATTTACTATGGTACCCAAATATACTATAACAAAAATATAGACCTTGTGATCATATCCCTTCTATAAGAAAATAAATAGCAAACGTTGTAAAAAACAGCAGTTTGTATCAAAACTTTGTACTCGTCGTTTTCATAGATGTTACATAGTAAGGTTGTTAAAAACTATTTCAAATTAAAGCTCAATTTATAGCCATTAAAATGGTATTTGAATCATTCTACAACAACCTGTAGTTCCCGAGTAACTCTAATTACCGATACTCGCTGAAAGTGTCATTTTTACAGTGCGCTGTGACCTTCGCGGTCCTGTAAGTCCTTGAGGTCATGGAAAAAAAATTAACAAAAATTGGTTTTGAGCCTTACAGACATGTAGTAGTAAGTGTGTTAAATTTGAATTTTTTCTGAAATGGAGCTGCAACAAGTATTCGATGAATTGGCATGGAATGACCCAAAAGGGAACCAAAAATGTAAAAACATTTGTATAAACAAACAAAACGTAAGCGCACCACTGTGAGTGAAAACAAGAGGCAATTGGCAGCATCATATTCAGGAATATCATATTTGAGGTGGTTTGTGACCAGGCTAAATTGCTTCCAGAGGGAGCTAAGGGGGCCATTCAATGATTGCGTCGAGCGTGAGAGGTGGGGAGGGAAGGATTCTTCTTACAGTCTCAAGAAGGGGGGTATGGGAATCGAAGATGATCTTACATAAGATCTTGTTTACACGTGTGATCGTACTTTTATTACTGTTTTAATAATCATCGTCTCGTACTTTTAGCACTGCAAGCACGTATTTACTATGAGCTAGTGTGCTCCAGTTACCTCTTCACCTGATCCTTGGAAGTTAAAAAAAAGTAAGGTAAAATCTTCCAAACAACATAGCCTCGGATTCCTTGTGATGAGCAGAATACACGGTGATCATGAATTTTAACACTACTAGGCAAATATCGCATTAAGGATATACAAAAGGGATACATTGTACGACTGATTCACAACTAAATAACTAAGATTCACAACTGAATGTTCAATGAAATGACGGGGCTTATTTCTATGCACGTCAGTGATTGACATTAGTTTTAGTTGGAGAATTGTTTATGTGAAATAAAGGGCGGGAGACTGCTCGATAAACATAATGGTGAAAAATTACGAGAATTTCCTATCCCAGTTTCTCCCCGACTGTTACGAGAATTCCCTGACTTCCAGAAATTCAAAATTCCCTCACAATTCCCGGTTTTCCCTGACGATCGCCACCTTGTCTTATATAACACTTTTGATCACTGAGTTTAGTTCATGAGAAGGAAAGCACTTGCCAATTTTTTTTGGAAGAATAAGTAAGGTGTCAGTAAATAACACTATCGGTATTGGCCGCTGGTATCGAGGTATCGGTCCAAGACTAGTAGATATACAGCCATATTGCTACTTAATTGTTAAGAGAAGGCTTTTTTTTGGAAAATTTCCTTAGATATAAATATTTGCTTCAAGAAATTGGATTTTTTGTTCAGGGGAAGAAAAATTTTGACAGGATAGCTCATACTGTGTGTCCGTTAATTGAGGTGATAGAAGGAAAAATGTTTCTTTCTGCTGTCTGCATCTGTTATTGAGTAAGTTCACTATTTGCAGGTGTTAATTCCACAAGCCTCCATGCTCTGCTGCTGGGGAGTGAAAAAGTGTCCATTTTTAGGAAACGTCTGCTATTTGGAGGATAAGGGAGGTTTGACTCCAGAGAAAGACATTTGAAATTTCAAGGATATCATGGCCAAAGTTCAACTCTTATTCTATCAAAATTCCCTGTTCTATGTTTGATGCTACCCTTAGGGACTCTCAAAAAAATGGGGTCAGTATTCATTCTCACTGCAAACATATAGCTCAAAATAATTACTAAAAAATATCCGTATCTGCATTAAAGATAAGACTAAATTATCTACCCTCTGATATGTTCCGTAAGAACATCACTTCTTCCATTTATCCAAATGAACGTAAAGTGTATCGGTTCCCATGACAGTTTTGCACTCACATGCTTCGACTTACCCGGGCAGGCCTGAACTGTGTTTTCCTCATTACTACATTCAGAATTTAGGGTCCCTTCACAAGCGTACTAATGAGAGTTCACTCTCTGATAATTCATATATCTCTATTTTGTGCTCATCTTTCAAGGCTGCAAAGCCACCAGAACCTTTTCCGACTGGGTCGCCATTTACAGTATTACATGCAAGTCTTAGGTAACTCTGGGAATGCCTGTACTTGTATATGCATTGAATAGAATTATATAAAAATGCTAACCATCATGGTTCGATTACACTTAGGGAAGCCTGTGTTGAAAATGCTAGTATCACATTTTCTCTCTTATAGTCTCTCGAAAATCAGTCACATCACGTGCCTATGACTTATCACAATCAGGCACGAGTTATCCAGATTAGTGGTGTGTGGTTTTACTGGAAGAGACAGTCAAACAAACTCTACAGTCACGTTCTCCGTGAGTCACCAATACTTACTCCAGGAACGAGTGCAGGTATCCTAAAAGTACTTTCAGTTTCTTCTCGTGCATCCCAGAGGCATGGAGGAGATCAGGCAGCTTCACTGAAATCAAGGAAATAATTATTCAGCACGACAGGAAAAACGACACAAACACCAAAATGGAAGCATTAAACTGAGTCAAATATTTTAAGTGGTCTCAAGAGTAGAGTGTGACTCCCTTAAAGAGCACTTGGCTGCGCATAACATTTTCCTCAGAGAACATTCAGGGCTTCCACTTTGTCACAATTCACCACTTACCATGATTTTGACCACTTTCTCAATTAATTGGGATTCCTACAAAATGACAGATTTTAATTGCATTTAAAAATTTTCCACACACAATGCCAGCTACAGCCAGCACTTCACATAGAAAAAGTCAGAATGCCAATGAGGATAAATATAAACTAGGGATGGGTCGGTTCCACTTTCTTTTCGGTTCCGGTTCGGTTCTTAACTTCGGTTCTCGGTTCTTAATTTACCACTTACTTTGCATTGCTCAATGGTAAGATAGGGTAATCAATAATCATTTTCAGAGACTGAATTAGAATAATTCGCGACTTTGAAGCATCTAAGTACACTATTTCACCAGGTTTTAATGTGAAGCCTCCACTTTCGGAGTGTGAGTAGGTTTCAAACTGGTTTTCGCGCCAATTATTTCGGTACCGATTATTTTTGGCCTCGGTTCCGGTTCTAAGCTCAAGAACCGGTGGAACCGAGAACCGAACCGACCCATCCCTAATATAAACATAGTATGTGTATGAAACTTCAGCATGATTGTATAAATTGCATATCTCCTGATTCTGCAGCAATTCACAGCAAAGCAGGAAAAAAGAGGGTGGGTTGTACACCAAAATGACAAAATGATATGGGATTCGAGGGTAATTATAATTAAATAAATTAGAAATGGAGGAACTTCCAGCATTATGAAATACATTTTCAATCATTCTGCAGCTATTATCTTGGATTAAAAAAAAACAATGCGATGAAGAGCCTGCCACACAAGGCTTTAGATTTCGTTGAGCAGAGCTACTGATTGAAAACAACATGAGAAGGATTGCGGCAAAGTTCATTCTGTGACTACTGAGCATATACGGCAACAAGTCTGCAGAGATCTTTGGAATCACATACGTACTCGAGAAATCAGACGGTTTGGATGAAAGGTGCTGCCAATTATACCATCTACAGCGGCTTTTAACTTGCCACACATTACATCACAGAAACATGCTAAATTATTACTTGGCGATTATCCTTCCTCCGTTCACCTTTTACGAGATTTATTTCAATACGAACACCTCCCGGTTTTAGACAGAATTGTCCTGTATATCTTTATTGAAATCAGCTAAGTCTCTGCAGAGATTTAACAAAATCAAATGCTCGCAGTCGTCTGCGTAAATTTAATGAAATAAATGCTGCAAGGTAATACCTAGTTTCACTTCATCGTGTAAAATGAACTTTGCCTAAGCAGACTTCAGTTTTAATTAATGAGAAATGTTCTTTAACAAGGCAAATATGTACAATGAAACTCAGTCATAAAACACCATTGAGATGATTACTGTCAGATTTATAAAATTGCATGACAAATTGACACAAAATAGCACCGTAAAGCACTCCTTACTCATCTTCCCCCCATGGCAGGCCTCTCCTTTCACATTTAATGTCTGGTCTGGCAGCAGATTATAGAAAAAACCGGCTTCGTCAGCATTAAAAATGTCTTTTGGACTGTAGCCCTCCCCAATCAAAAATGGTAGCTCCTCTGTCCAGCTCTCCACCACATCAGGATTGACCGCAGTCTCCTCCCCCGAGATTTTTTATGTTGTGATATTCCAGCATTTGTTTGAATTTTTGGAGCCATCAACTTTGTCCGTCAACAAGAGAGCCAGTTGAATACGGCCTGATCTAGGTCCTCGTTAACGTTAGTGCGAATCCTTTTTCTGTCGGGTCCCTGCAAAGCTGCATTACTGATGTCCGACCACTGGGATAGGATGGTGGATAACATTGACGGCCGTACATTGAATCTTTGGGAAACTTCTCCCCTCTTCATCCCCTGGTCCACAGCCTGGAGAATGGCTATCTTCTCCTCCAGGGAAAATGGCCTTCGCTTCGTTCCACAATCAGACATGGTCCAAAAAATTAAGTGTAATGAAGTGATGAGCGTTACGAACCATTTTTTATAAATCATGAAGATTATGCATGGGAAAACTTAGTGAATACATAACGAACTTACCTTGAAAAGAAACAGACGAATAACCAAGGATAATAGCTGCTGTTAATAGTCAAGGGCAGGTTTCCCTTGAACAGCCTAAAATCAAAGCGATTGCAAAATGGAACTGCAGTAAAGCTTCACAGCACCGAGAATTTGCACGAGATCACTGCATTAACCACCACTAACCACGCCGTCAGAAAGAGTGACGCTTGGTGACGCGCGTTAACCGGAAATGTCGTGATAATTTCACTCCAAGAACAAGTTTTCTGAATGGCTTATTACTACCACATCTCTGATTGGCCCTCTTAACTTTTAACTCATATGCATTCTGCGAAAATTACTTTTAAATTAACTTTTTTTAAAAATAATGTTGTTAACAAGAGGTAATTTTATGGGACAGGGCCAATATTTAATTTTGTTAATCGGGAGTTTATGCAAAGTAGGAGTTAGTTCATAAGAGGAATTTACTAATGCATTAACATAGGAAGTTGGTGGGACCAATGGGATTTGTTCTTTAATTGGAGGTTTTCGTTGAGCGGGAGTTTGTAAGGTAAAGGTTTTACTGTATCAAACTTTCTTTTCTACATGTTGTAGCTAAGGACTTTGTTCATAGCCATACGAAGTTTCATACTATTAAGTTAATCAGTATTTTTGTTATTGATGAAGTTGTCTGACTTCGTTATTTTCTGTCCCGCACGCTTTCCGTTCCGAAAATCACCATTTGAACATTTGTCTTGCTCTTGAGTTAATTAATATGAATCCACTTCTGAAATCTCAATAGATTTTGTTGGTTATTTGATATTGATATATATTTATTTTTTGCTATAAAAGCATGCTCAACTGCCCTGAGCATGCCTGGAAGAGAAAGGATGGAATTTTACAACGGACATTTAGGTGTCTTCAGCTCGAATATATTCTCCCCCATGACTTTTTCCCCAAAGATTTCGGCCGAAAATGGGGGGGACTATATTTGGAGGAATACAGTACTTAAAGAGTGCAGCGTTTCACGAAAGAGAACTGGATTGACGAGAAACGCTTGTCCAGGGGACAAAAATTCTTTCAAATCACAGGTGAGCAAGATGAGGTCAAATATAGAACAAACAACAAAATTATGAGAATCTAAGTAATCAAACACAGTATTTCAACAACAAAAGACAAAGCAAGTACAAACCAACAAAATTGAAATACTCTTCACAATTCAGGGAAATGCTAATAACTTGCACCAACAGCCCATGGCCCTAAGGAGACTCTCGGGAATCACGAAGTCTCCCACAATGTAGCCAAGAAGTGTCCTCGTTGCCGTCTCGACTCGAACAGAGGGCGTGAGAGGGGAGGTATTCTCTGGGGTAAGGAGGGGGTATTTTCGGAAAGGTCAAAGTGCAATGGGGTTTAACGTGCAATTCGTCGATAGGTACAATTTGAGGGGAGGGAAAGTGGCATGATGTCAAGAGGGTGAGGTGGAAGCTTATGATTGGGTCATCTGGAACTCTTTTTTGACTCCGGCGGGGGAACACCAAATAACGGCTTGTACGATGGCGTAACTTCTGGTCTTCTTCCACGCTCTGGGGGCTATATAAGTATGAGCAACCAGGGTGAGGAGACGGTGCGGTATGACGGCGTGGTATGGCGGCACTCTTTGTCAGAACACTGCAGTCCAGAATCGATGCATTTTGGAATCGTACGCATTGTTAGCGTCGTTGGCTCCACCTGTCGTGCAAGTCCTTTGGCTAAGCCCGGAGGGTAATTAGTCCGCCGAGATGTCCAACGAGGGGAGAGGGGGGGGGGGGGGGTACCAAAAAATGCCACAAGAGACACTCACCAAACAACCTCGCCAAGTGAGGGGCACCATAGAGCTGAGATGGGGTGTGGGCCACGCCAGTTGCTTCAGGAATCATTTTCCAGTTCATTATGCGCTTCAGAAGGGCATTTTCAGCCGCAGTCATGCCCAGGGAGTTGATGGACGACCGGTCGTGCATCACAGACGAAGCCCGATTGGATGGCGTCACACAGGAGGGAGTTGAGCAGCAGGAGCTGGTGCTGGCCGCACTGTTTGACGAGAGAAAGTGCATCTTGGGAGAGGGCAGGCAAAAGTGACACACCATCCTCAAATAAGTCGTGAAAACACATTTCCACATGAGTAGCTAAGCCGTCACATCACATAAGATAATAAAGTCATTTGTTGAGTATGCTCAGAGCCTGGAGTCTTCCACAGTGAAATTATATACTTTTGGATACCACAGATTCAAAACAGAGCACTGTGTTTGCAAAGGAAAACAACACTGTCCCATTGCTCATACATCATTTCTTACCTCCAATTATGATTGCCACATTCATGAAATTTGGCATAAAGATAGAAAAAGGTCATACTTTTAGTTGAGTGCAAACAACATTTTAAGACTTTGACCTTTTGACCCAGGATCAGGGTCCAAACCACAATCCCTTTTTTGTGAACATTTTAATCTATTGATTTTTGGGCACGAGAAACATGTAGTAAAACCACATTCATTTTCAAAAATACAACCTTGGACCCTGAAAGGACTCAGTCAAGGTTACAGGGGTGATCATAATCAAATTGGGGAAATAAACATTCGAATCAAGGTGTATGTGATTGCCAAAGTCAATGGTAAGGTCCTTTTGTCCTCTCTAGGCCTTCAAATGAGGTCATCAAGGTATAGACAAGCAAATCAGGGCAACAAACAAGTCGTATCATAGTTCTAAAAGGGTGCCAAAGTCAATCTCCCAAGATCCCTCCCTTTGTTCTCTCCTAGGGTTATGCAGGGGTCAATGGATAATGGCAATGCCTCAAGATCCTTCTTCATATTCTCTGACCTACAAGAGTCACAGGGGGTCCAGGGGTCACAAGGTTTACACTAGTAAATCAAGACAACAAACATGTCATATAGCAGATTTAAATGGGTGCTAAAATTCGAAGATAATTCTGGGGCCAAAAAGCCAAATTTCTAAAATGGTTACCCTCAACAAAATATATGACCTTTTTCTATCCTATATGATATAAGAGAGGATCATAGAAGGATCAAAAATTGTTAGATCCGAATGTGTGAAATAACAAGATGCCATGATTACAAAAGGCCATGAGGGATTCACTTCCTAGAATATTCCACCGAGCCAATGGAAAGCTAGTATTTATACAAAGAATACTTGAACTATGAAATGAATAAAGAGCAGCATTACTTTTGTCTCGTCAGGCCACATCTAGAAGATGCATTTAGAATTTGGGCCACAAACGATATAGGGCTGCTTTCAAAGATGGAAGGAGTGCAGTAAAGGGCATCTAGTGGCTGCATAAACAAGTTATATTAGGTTTAACCCCTTTAGTGCCACCGAATTTTGGTGGTACTAGCGAAAAGAGCAAAGATGAATTTGAGAGTTTTGCAACTCTTTGTGAAAAATATAAACAATATGAAGTTAGTTTTTAGATATGAATATAATGCTTTTTTTATTTAACAAAAAATGGATTAACTGTTTTTTATGGTATTCTGCTACATTGCATACAGGATAAATGTAATTATTGCAACAAAAACAGTTTAAACACTAAATTGCTCCTTGAGCCGATATAGCGGCGTGTGGAACTTTTCACCCACGGAGCAACAGCCGATATATCGGCCCATGGCACTAAGAGGGTTAAGCCAACACCACCTAGATGATAGGGCCTTAGTGCTCAAAGTTCGAAATCCTCTGACGTCATCATCCATAGGCCTTCCTTGACAACGAGATAAGTTTGTGTTTATGCATCGTTGTATCAATTGCAATGATTTATAAATGTTCCTAAATGCCGTGGAAATTATTTGAGTAGTGAGAAAGTGTCAGTGTTTCGATTTCCAGAAGATGACGAGATGAAGAAAAAGTGGATAAGGATTACATCCATCATCTCAGGCTCAACTTTGTTATATTCCACCAATTTATTCTCAGGTACAACTAGTTTCGACTCAGCGACGTCATCTTCAGGTACAAAGAGCAAAAGCAAAAATATGATCTTTATATACCATCCAGGGTAGGCGTTGGGGTGGGGGAGGAAGAAGGTAGTGGAAGGGGGTGGAAAACCTCAAGGATACAATGTAGTGAATGTTCTGCGGGAGGATACAATGTAGTAGTGGGTGTTGGGTCGGAAAGGGTTGACGCCACTGCGTCGAAACTAGTTGTACCTGAGAATAAATTGGTGGAGTATAACAAAGTTTTCCTTTTCATTTACGATGGATAAGGATTATTCCGCGAGACAAATTCAGACCAACTGCATATTCGAGGGTAAGTAATAAACAGTGCAAAGAATATGTTTTCACTGTATTGCGCTTGTTGTAAGTTTGCTACGAACTAATATGCTTGTTGTTCGGAGTTAATATTTAGTCACAGCTATTATATAAAGAAAACATTACCGAATGTTACCATTAACCAATGAAACATTAGTGTAGTCCAATTATTACTTTTCATTATGAAGTTAAGGAGCAAATGCTATCATTTTTTGTTGACGATTATCGATTAAAAATGCTTTTACTAGCAATTTTACTTCAATTTTCAAATATGCATAAAGCATTTCCTG
Organism: Platycnemis pennipes; assembly: GCA_933228895.1. NCBI lineage: Eukaryota > Metazoa > Arthropoda > Insecta > Odonata > Platycnemididae > Platycnemis > Platycnemis pennipes. Next base: position 121,224,634 of record OW121855.1, on the reverse strand, counting down.
GCACATGATGTTTTATGTCAGACATCCACGTTTGACGAGAAGACTGGCAATCTTCTTACGGTGTGATTATCAGCACGGAAACTGAAAGATGGTGCAATACCTTCTGTTTTCCCTGGTTGTCCATCTTACCTAAGTTCAGTGCAATCACCCCGTGAGGAACCGGAGATGAAGCGGTTGAGAAAGGAGATGGAGCAGCTGGAAAGGTGCATTGCGTAGAGTAAAGAAGAGAGGAGGCTCTATGATGAGAAGATGAAGTTCAAAGATTTGGCTGAACTTCATGTGAAATTGAAAGAATGTGACTGATTGGGTAATTTTTCTCCATTGTCATGAAAGGGGATAAAATGCTTCTGTGCCACATAGTGACTGAAAGTTTTCCAGAAATCAAGGCATGTGTTGTAATTAGAAATTATTTGAAAGTAAGTATTTTTTTAGGGTAATGTTTCCATTAGAAAATTCAATTTTCCCATGCAAGTAAAGGAGATTAATACAATTAATGCAATTTTGGATGGATTAAACGTTTTGATGGAAAACCAGATCTGAGACCTGGTTCTGAGAACTGAGAAACCAGAAATGAACCTTAAGTTAGAAGTGATTTTGCACATTTTAGAGTCCCTATAATCAAATGAAGAAGTAGTTGATAGAGTTACTTTGTAATTGAACAACAGAGTTTTACATAACTTTGTTAAAACTTCACTGCCGGTTACAACTACTATAGTTCAATTACTATGCATTTGCTGAGGATTGCAGAGCTGAGTGAGTGTAATGGTTCAGGAAGGAACATAAGATTTCAATGCGAATAATATTTCCACTTACATATCCTTTATTTGGTGGATATTCAGTATCACTCATTTATTTATTTTGTACTATCTAATGGATTAAAACAGAAGGTCGATCAATAACTAAAAGAAAATGACATACTAAATCACTAGGGACACCGAAAAATGGTAAATAAAAATCATCAAAAGCGGTGTTTAAAAATGACAAATACGGTAAATAAATTCGTTTTAAAAAGGTGAAAGCTGTGTTTAATGTTGGGAAAAGAGTCTTAAAGGAAGTGTTTTTTTTTAATATTATTAATAAAGACTTCATACGAATGTGAACAAACAGTTAATATTACATACATTTGAGATCTAATACAGAAGTTATGGCTACCCTACACAACATAAAAAACACAGTATGCAAAATTAAGTTAAAGGCAAATTAATGAGATAATGGCAATAACAATAACAGAGTGGAGTAGTGGACTGCAGGTAATGAAGTTCGATTCTTACGCTGTTTAAAATTTTTCTTTCAACCATTGATTAAATCTTTGTCGTCCTTCATTTCCAACCTTTGTGTGTGGATACGGCCTTTTTTGTACTTCTATCGCTTCAACTAGATTTATAAAACGAAAAAGAAAGTACTTAGTTAATTCCACAATTTATTTTGAATGACTCGGCCGGTTTCAACCTTTGCAGGTCATCATACTCCTGATGATGACCTGCAAAGGTTCAAACCGGTCGAGTCATTCAAAATAAATCGTGGAATTAACTAAGTACTTTCTTTTTCGTTATGTCTAAATTCCACCAAGTCAACTTGCCGACCATCGATTAGAGATTTACAAATGCGTCACTCAAAAATACACTGTAAAGTTAACGTAATGATTCCACGATTTAATTCTGTAATATAAATTTTTTCCAATCATTTCCTTTTGCCACATTTAATTATTTTTTTTACTTATAATTTGGCATGAAATTTCTGATAATCTACTTTTTTTAACTGCCTACTAGCATTACCCTAGGAATACAGCACGGCTGTATTCTTAGGTAGTGTTAAGGATCGAACTCGCGACTGGCAGTACACTAGCCCTCATTTTTAACAACTACGCTCTCACAGGTTCACGGGAATCTGGCGAATGTAGGCGACCCGCATGACATCCGGCTTAATTTTTTTCTCGCACATCCGGGCCTATGGAGAGAAAGGTCAAGACGAGCATTTTTTCTTTTGTTTTCCTCGTTTGTGGCACGGAAAAAATCTTCTCATTTCATGTCCCGAGTTACTTAACCTCCCCTTGTTGGTATCTATCATACGTATGTACATTCCATTCGCGGGGTGCATCGATCACGAGGCTGCGAGATGTTAAAATCTCCGATCCGGATCTGAATTTTTACTGTCCCTGGATATGATTTCTGTAGCGAATGAAATGAAAGACCCGTGGATCTTGAGATCCGACCCTACCATCCTTAATTAATGAGTGCTACATTTGTAAATCTAATTTAAACAACAAAGTATAATAAAGTGAGTATTCAGATGTAATGGTTTGAAATTGAATACGATAACATTTTCGATGCAGTGACTGAAAGAAAAAATTAATCTGCGATTGGGATCGAACTTCGCACAGTACAGTAGCTTTCGTTGTACGCCTGATCCCGGCGAATGTAGGCTACCCGCATGACATCCTACGTATTTTTTTCCCCGCGATACCGGGGTAATGGGGAAAAAAGTCATATTTATTTATTTTGCTTCTAGTTGCACGGGACCGTTTTCATCTAATTACGTGACCTTAGTTACACATCCTCTTCTTGTCAATATCTACCGCACCTACATTCCATTCACGGGGCACTTTGATCGCTAAGCCGCGAAAATTTAAAATTACGATCTGGATCCGATTTTACTCTGTGTTTTTAGACCCGAATCCGGAACCGAGAAAAATGAAAGATCCGGCCATCACTAAAGAAAATAGTTCATGAGACATAAGTTCGGCATTTGCAAAATATCTCAAATTTCGTAAAAACATCGCGTTTCAAAGAAGACATGGTTAATTTCGTGATTAAACCCTAAATTTGCTCATTTCGTGAATCCTGTCGCAAAAAACGTTTCGCGAAAATGACATGTCCCTATAAATCACGCACAATACAGCATCATAAATTTTCAAGTAGAGGGTCGATTTCCTTCTTGATGCAAACCCAGCTCGTTTGGCCTCTGGATGATGAAGTCACACGTGAGTCCTAAGGCCTTCTAATATAGGTGATGTTGGTTAAGCAGTGTGGCAAACTTGCTGGAAGGATAAGGTGGGGAATCACCTATGCAGGTTGAAATACAGCCTGACTCTACTCTATTTAAGGATAATATCTTTTCATGTCACAGATGATAAGAAGATACAGGTTTCCCTTTTCAACTTCAGTTTTGTCCACCCTTGGTTACCCTAGGCTTACGATTAAAAGAACTACTTTTCTTAACCATGGGGTCTTCCCTTGCATATATGTATCAGTTCTGACTGATCTGAGTAATCTGTTTGCCCTGTCATGTGAGGTTTTCTTTCTCAATCAGATGTGTTAATTGAATACATATTTCTCTTTCATGTCTCAAAAGTTCATTTCTTACATCCTAGTACAGTTTCTTCAAATTGTGTCATTTTTTTCTCCATCAAAGCCATGGAGAATGACTTCCCACAGGAGGGGTTTTGGTGATATCTAAGAGCATGTCATTTTATGGGAGAACAACCTACCTCCATGAGAGATGAATTGAGTTTTGTTATTGCATCTTCCTTTTGTAAGCCAATTGCCTCAGTTTGAGCTATACCAATATCCACACAGTCACCTTGATCATTGCCACGTTCTTCTCTGCAATTTTCACTTTTCTTAAATACAATGGAAAACCTCTAGACCTCAACTGTAAGAATGTACCACTTCACCACCAAATGCATGGATAAAAAATGACCCAAATTGAAGAAACTGTACTAGGATGAAAGAAATGAACTTTTGAGACATGAACAAGAAATATGTATTCAAGTAACATAGATGATTGAGAAGAAAAACCTCAAATGACATGGTACATCAAAAGATAAGAGATTGTTATGTATGTACATAGTATGTATTTGAATTTTTCACAAAATGACAATTTTAATAAGCAGCTTCATTTATTTTCAATATGAACTAATATAATTTTGCCTACATGAATTTGTGTTCAGTATTGCCAGCAACACGTTTCATGTAATCAAAAGCTGTATAGAGAAATAAAAATGAGTTTCTTGAATTCTAGTGTGTGCTCATGCCAATGTCCACATTAATTATCCTTTGTTACTTTCAGAAGTTATACAGTCAAGCCTACTTATATCAAATCTGTTTATAACGAAGTCACGGTTACAACAAAGTAAAGGCTATTCCCAGTCAAAGAGAGGCTGGGAAAAACTGGTCTGCATATAACGAAGTTCGGTTATTATGAAGAAAATATTCGGCCCCCTCAACTTTGTTACTAACGGGCTTGACTACACAAGGTGTGAGTGTATTACAGGCAATAAAAACTGTATGAGTAAAATAAAAACTTGGTTCATACTATATGTAGAAGAAAGTAGTATCAGCATCAGAGAAGGAAAAATGTTATCAGAATCATTAACGGCTAATCCTTGTATCAGTCCATCCCTAGTTATAACAAGAGATACAACAGAATAATATGTTGTTAAATTCCTAAGAATAACCTCATTCTCTTGGCATACTTTTCATTTCCATGCATTGCAAAATAATGAAGATATAAACAATGAAACATGACCTTCTCAAGGCGTTTTTCAACGGAAAATTCAAATATTTCTCCCTCAAATGTGTAACTACTTTCACCTCTTCACTTCTTTCTTCAGTAAACAAGCTAGTAGTATTTCTGAAGTGAAACAGGGGCACTCAGGTGGGAACAGTACTATGCCTTAGATTGGCCAAGTTCCGAGAAAGGGGAGGGTAATTCACGATAAAAACCAAAATACTTAACCAATTACTGCATACATTGGGGTAAATACAGTGAAACATAATTCTATAGGAAATGCAAGGGGGAAAGAATAGTTTTTTTAACCCTAATTTCCTTTTTTATTTGTGCATAATAGGTTGGAAAACCTTCACAAATTAGCACATTCTTTCTTATACCAGCCAATAGGATGGCTGTTTTCAGAAAGTGAGGGGGTGGGGACAGTACACAGCCCGCATTTGGTCGATTCATGTCGAGGGGGTAGGTTGCATCTGATTTTACCAATAAAATATTCAGATATGTATATTAAAAATGTCTTAAATTGGATAGTCAAAACAAGGTGCAGGAGAGATTATTAAGTTTTTGACGTAGTTAGTCCTAAAATATAAAACAGTCAAAGATTATATTGCATAAAAACATATTTTACGGGGCATACAGTCCGATATCTGTCATTGGTAGTTTTCTGTGCATCGGAGAGGAAGCATTATGCTCAATTTATAGGTATGAAATGTAATCAGATGAAAATAATTGTGTGGATAATTTTATCAGCAGTGATGATGAATTTCTAGGATTCTGTGACTAATAAACTCTGATATGGTTAGCAATGTTTTCAAAGAAACAATTCCATTTTCATGGTACAGTTTTAAGATTTCAATTCATTGATTAGTATTTATCTGTAATTCTAATCCTAAAAATCATAGTGCGTTACATATAGGCTAGTGCATTTTGTGGGCCAGGAAATCATTTTCATAAACTTCATTTGGCAAGCAGGGTATAATTCTGATTAATGTTTCAAATGCATTAGGACCTTTGGATACAAGTTTATGTATGCTGGAGGCTTGGAAAAAGTTTGGTAAACACTAGTTTGGAATAAATTAATTCTTGATTTAACATGTATGCATTTAGTTATTTGGGGACTGTCTGAATTCTAGCATCAGTGTAAGCCATATATGAAATAATTAAACATAGCTCTGGTCATACAGCTGGTAACCTCCTGGTTAATAAAACATAGTTGATCTTAGAAAAAAATCCAAAGGTATTAACTTCTGTTCAACATTCCAGAGTTATGCCATGGCTTCAATAAAATCCCATGCTATGGCATTATGAGCAAACTAACCTAGACATTGTGTTGTGGAATGTCCCAGAGAACAACTGATTGGTTCCTTCTGTCGTCGATTCAAACCGAGCAAATTTGCTAGAATCGTCCCTTGCATCATGACAGGATTCCCTGAGCTTCTCATGACGCTTTGTTCCTTTCTCTTCAGCATGCCTCTCTCCCTTCACGGGAGATTTCACGCTGATGTCCGGTTTAACATCGAGCAACTCCTTGTCAGAATCACAAGCACGGGGCTCCTCTTTCACTTGCACACTCAAAAAGTCCTCAATGGTTAACCTGCCTGAAGTGTCACAACTGAAATAGAGCAAACATTTCAACAATCACCACTATTGCTTGGAGAAGCGTCCTCATCTGCAAACATAACAAAGCATCTAGATAAAAATCTCCTCCCTGATTGTTCCAAAGTCACTGGTCACAAAGAAATACAGAACATTTTAAAGGAAATCCTAGCTTGACTTTCAATGATATCAACATATACCAAGGAACCAGAGTAACCTCCACAGAAATATGGAGTGAGATCTAGAAAGTAAAGAAGAAAATTTTAAGAAATGAAACTCATCATTACTTGGAGCATGAAACCAAAAATAGAAAAAAAAGGAAAAAACGGTGAATTCTTCTCGGGCTTTCATCCAGGCTCTCCATCTCCATTCCTGAGGAGAGGGCTTAACCCAGATGAAGATCCGAGAAGAAATCACTCAGAAGCAACACCAGGAAAGTAAAAGAACTTCCTTCAAGGAAAAAACGGATTCCTAATGATAACACTGACAATATGCACATCTGTTGCATGCACATTTGATTAATATAATTTATGGTTAAGATACATTCATTATATTGGCTTCCTTCACCTCATTAAGTCCTAATGTATACCATATTTATTTGTTCAGTATTTTTCCGAGGATTTTCTCAGGGCACAAATGGGAGGTCCACATGAAAGGGCCTGCGATCACAACCTGGGCGCCATGCTCTGCTATTCCCACAATGCCCCTCAGCCACCATCATCCCATGTACATAGTTCATTCCTTCTCCTGCTTATTTACCAAAAAGTGTTTCGCTCCCATTTTCATTTGAACGCTTCTATATTGAGTCATTTGTGGCATGCCTTCCCCCCTTGATTAGATGCTTCATATTTTCTTTGAGTGAATCTTGGTGCAGTCAAGGGATTTAACGATCCATCCCTCAGGTGGGGCACGGGACGGCATGAGCTGTTCAAACACCACTCCAGAAGGGAGCAGAGCATTCCTCCAAAACATACCAGCCAAGATTCAAACCCAGGCTCTTGGGATGGAAGGCCTATCCATCCATGCATCCAACAGGGTGGCTACTCATGACCAATTTTCAAATTCCCTGACAGCTTTACCAATTTCCCCGACTGATTGTCAAAATGTCTCCTATTATCTATTTAATTTTGCTGAATTAAATTTTCGTCAAAACTCAGAAAATGTTAAAAGCTGAAATCAATTAAAAAAAGCTATAAGAATGAAAAAATATGTGGAACCTCCACCCTAATGAAAATATATATTAAACCTTCACAAGTTAAGCCCTTACACCATTTTGTACACACTTTTAATACATTTTTCGCGGCCAAGTATCAGAGGCTGAGTATCGTATTTCCGTGGCCGTGTATGTTTCCTTCGGTAAAATTACAAACTGACAATGTCTAATTCTTAGGGACACCGAAAAATGGTAAATAAAAATCATCAAAAGCAGTGTTTAAAATGACAAATGCGGTAAATAAAATCGTTTTAAAAAGGTGAAAGCTGTGTTTAATGTTGGGAAAAAGGAGTCTTAAAGGAAGGTTTTTTTAAAAATATTATTAATAAAGACTTCATACCAATGTAAACAAACAGTTAATAGTACATACATTTGAGATCCAATACAGAAGTTATGGCTACCCTACGCAACATAAAAAACACAGTAGGTAAAATTAAATTAAAGGCAAATTAATGTGATAATGGTAATAACAATAACAGAGTGGAGTAGTGGACTGCAGGTAATGAAGTTCGATTCTTACGCTGTTTAACATTTTTCTTTCAACCATTGAATAAAAAACTTTATCATCCTTCATTTCCAACCTTTGTGTGTGGATACTGACTTTTTTGTACTTCTATCGCTTCAACTAGATTACAAATGCGTCACTCAAAAATACACTGTAAAGTTAACGTAATGATTCCACGATTCAATTCTGTAATATAAATTTTTTCCAATCATTTCATTTCGCCTAATTTAATTATTTTTTTTACTTATAATTTGGCATGAAATTTCTGATAATTTACTTTTTTTAACAGCCTACTAGCATTACCCTAGGAATACAGCACGGCTGTATTCTTAGGTAGTGTTAAGGATCGAACTCACGACTGGCAGTACACTAGCCGTCATTTTTAACAACTACGCTCTCATAGGTTCACGGGAATCTGGCGAATGTAGGCGACCCGCATGACATCCGGCTTAATTTTTTTCTCGCACATCCGGGCCTATGGAGAGAAAGGTCAATACGAGTATTTTTTATTTTGTTTTCCTCGTTAGTGGCACGGAAAAAATCTTCTTCTCATTTCGTGACCCGAGTTACTTAACCTCTCCTCGTTGGTATCTACCATACGTGCATTCCATTCGCGGGGCGCATCGATCACGAGGCCGCGAGATGTTAAAATCTCCGATCCGGATCTGAATTTTTACTGTCTCTGGATATGATTTCAGTAGCGAATGAAATGAAAGACCCGTGGTTCTTTGGATCCGACCCAACCATCCTTAATTTATGAGTGGTTCATTTGTAAATCTAATTTAAACAACAAAATCTAATAAAGTGAGTATTGAGATGAAATGGTTTGAAATTGAATATGATAACATTTTCGTTGCAGTGACTGAAAGAAAAAATTAAACTGCGATTGGGATCGAACTTCGCACAGTACACTAGCTCTCGTTCATGGCTCTCATTGTATGCCTGATCCCGGCGAATGTAGGCTACCCGCGTGACACCCTACGTATTTTTTTTCTTCGATACCGGGGTAATGGGAGAAAAAAGTTATATATCTTTATTTTGCTACTTGTTGCACGGGATCGTTTTCATCTAAATACGTGACCGTAGTTACACATCCTCTTCTTGTCAATATCTACCGCACCTACATTCCATTCACGGGGCACTTCGATCGCTAAACCGCGAAAATTTAAAATCTACGATCCGGATCCGATTTTACTCAGTGTCTTTGGATCCGAATCCGGAACCGAGAAAAATGAAAGATCCGATCCGGCCATCACTAAAGAAAATATTTCATGCTACAAAAATTCGGCATTTGCAAAATATCTCAAATTTCGTTAAAAAAATCGCGTTTCAAAGAAGACACGGTCAATTTCGCGATTAAACCCTCAAGTCGCTTATTTCGTGAATCCTGTCGCAAAAAACGTTTCGCGAAAATGTCATGTCCCTACTAATTCTTCAAGGAAGAGGTAGCATGTCGTGGTAGTCGTGGGAAGTTGAAGATTACTGAAAACCTATCGAAGGGAAAGTTAATCACCAATTTACTGGCGGACTCCGGCACATTTATCACTAAGCTACGCGAAAAATACAAACCAAGCCAAGTTCTTGGACTGGAACAAAATCAGATGGCACAAGTTTTAACCCTTTATAGGGCACTGGTCCCTCCCAGGGACCACCATTCAAAATTTGGCACCTGAAACGTGGGAATGGTTTCTTCCCTTTCCGCTGCATGGGTTAGTACCTAGAAAAATACCCGTGGGGTTATGGATGGCCTTGGGTTCCGTTGGTGGCGTTTTCTTTGAAGAAGTGGTCCCTCAGAGGGACCGCTGCCCGTTCCGGACCACAGTATATTCAGCCATGCTCGAGGTCGCACTCCTGGACTTTTGGATTCTTTTCGTCCAATCCTCAATGTTTCTCAAAAAGTGAGTATTTTCAACAATAAATGAATGCATTTTAGTATAGAAGCATTTATTTGGGATAATGTTTGATCGAAAACATGTTATTTAGGTTTTTTGTGATATTTATCTGAAATTTCTCTGGACGGTCGGGAAATGTTAGGTTTCCAAGCTTATTTTAAAAGTTTTCCATGTCTTATCTTGTTTTTTTTATTTTTGTTGATCAAAATACGTGTATTTGAATATTTTTTCCTTAAAAACTTTATCCATGCGTATATTTAATCATAATACAACTTATTTAGTCATTGATGTATATACTTTGCATGAATCCCTGAGTGTCTGAATTATTGTTACTGATGACATTTTGCTGAAGAATATTTTCGTCAGACCCATGGTAAATTTATTAAATGTTTGATTTCTTTATTTTTTACCAGCATTTTTGCACAGTTGAGCTGACCGAAAAAATATTTTCACGGTCTCCACCGGCCAAATTTTTGCCCTTCTCCAGTCTGCTTGGCACATAGTGCCAAAAAACACGGCCCCTTGCACATCTCCATGGGTAAATGTAAATTCATCCTCTAACCTCTCTTCTCTGATGCCAATGAAAAGCCTTCACATTTATGCTAAAATAATGTATATTTCCAGAAAATATTATCAGAAAAAGTATGATTTGAACGACCCTACCGATCGGCAAGAAGTAGTGGATATGTTGATTGGCTTCACAGATTATATGGCTGTGGATTTTGAGGTGGAAGGGGTTTTAGATGCCGATGACAATACTTCAAGAAGCTCGTCATCAATCCCCGTGCCACTGACTAAGCACATAGTGCTTATTTCAACAGTTTTTTTCCAGTGTCAGCTTGGTGGAAAATCTATTGAAAAAAGACGTCTTTTCATGTGGAACAATAAGAACCAGTAGACTCTCTACAGAGTTACTAAAAGCCGATAAAGACTTGAGATCAGCAGAGAGTGAATATGCCAAGTGAAAAGTCATAAGCATTGTAAAATCGAAGGATAGGGGCATAAGAACAGTGTATGTAGCTTCATCAATGCACAACCCAACGAAAAAGAGCAAAGTTCTAAGAACTAATAAATTTTGCGTAAGAGAGAATGAATAAAGGGGCAAGCGAGAAAAAGAAATGACCCGCAAGGCCGCGTGACTGTTGGAAATACTATAAGACTGAGAAATGTCGGAGATCACGTAATAAAAAAGGGAACAAAAAGAAGATGTGCTCATTGTAGCACCAAGTCAAAGGTGAAGAAGGAAATGCTTTGGCTGAAAAATTATTATTGTTCTCGGTGTAATGTGGGCTAATGCTTTGACTGCTTCTCTCCTTGTCACTCAGAGTAACTCAAACTGAATGTGCCATAATTTACTGATATGTATAAACACAATTTTACTGATGTAATCTACTGTATGTTATGATTGTTACTTGTAAAATATCCGTAAATATTATCCATATTTTGTTAAAGTAATTATAATTGTGTATATACTCATATATTGCTGATTTTGTACTTTATGAGGTATTTTGTCACCATATGCTATGTTTTTTGAGACATTTTTACAGGTATTTCCCCAATTTAGTGCATTACTCTTACAGTAGAAACTCGAAAATACGAACTTCGAAATTACGAAATTTTGATTTTACGAAGCAAAATCTTCGGTCCCGACCAAAAGGGTATCTAAGTGTATGTAACAGTACGCGATATTACGAAATAACGAAGTTTTAAAATTACGATCCTCGGATCTTGGTCCCGACGTGAAAAAGTTACTCGTTTATACGAATAGTAATGGATCACAGTAATGTTTTCCTGCGCTCCTTGTCAGAGTTAAACATCTAATTAATCATCGTCGCCGAATACATTATGCACTGAATGCATTACCTGAACGATATCTCATTTTTCAATGCTACAATAGTAAAGATGTGGTTTCGCTGGGGCATCCCGCGGCCGCGTGCTGCGTACGCGTCCAGCAGCCGGAAGTCACTGCCGTACTCATCCAATCTATATCAAATGGGTTTGGTTTCACTGATACGTCTCGGCCGTCGTGTTCGACGGCTGATGCCCGACGTCTGCGTCTCGACTGTTTCGAGAGCAGTCGAGACGCGGATGCCTAGTCGGGCAGTCCCAATTTTCGGTGATTTTTCTGCTCTCCTCTCTGCGCATTTTATATTACGCGTCCTTTCCAGCTCTTTTTTGTAAAACTACTTGCAACATTGGTCGTCCTTTTCTTCGTCTTCCAACAAAACTAAATCGTCACCATTCCATTTAAGCGTAAAATCAACTCACTCTCAGGAAACACGAACCGATAATAAATTTGTAATTTTACTAAATACTCATTCTCCCACATCGCCCAGCCGCGGAAACAGGATGTAGACACCTGAATGAAACCACCCGGCCGCGTCATCCAGCCGCGACATCCAGACGCAGCGGTTGGATGCGGCCGCTGAACGCCACAGTGAAACCAGACCTTCAGGACGACTTTGAATCGTAGGCATCGTAGCTCATAAAATATGAAACCAATCGAACAAAAAATGCATTTTGCTTTGTTACCACGAGTCCACAGAGTTGCCAACGAGTAAAAAAATGTAAAGTAGTTGTGTACGGATATACTCGCTGGCGAGAGACTAATTGCTACAACCAGCATTTTCCTCTCATGATCCCTGGCATTTTTTGTTACCAGTTTTCCCAAACATAGATCCATGATGAATATTCCTGGTATAGAAATCGTTTGCTGCGCGTTTGCAATAACTATGACATGTATCGGAGATGGTGCTATTTTGTTTGAGCGGTAGATTCAGTCGTGAATATTACCCAAGGAAGCTTTTTTTCTCACTATTTCAGACTGATTACACTCAACCTTGCTCGACGGCATAATTATTCCGGCTGGAAATAGTTATCATCGAAGGACTCATGTTTAATTTACCGTCCTCATTGAGCGTTTTTATGTAGTCATCGAGCAAGGCTCTTCATACGCATTTCCCTTCCCTTCTTCCACCGCCAACAGCAAAGAAAATCAGAGAAAGTATGAGTTCGCATGGTTCATAGGGCCACTTAGTTTAACGCACATTAATTCTAAAGGAAGACTAGTTCTGGGCGCATGCATAATCAATGGGAAAAAACGCTCAAGCACCCATATATATATTTCTATCGGAAAATGGTGTACCCTCCTCCCCTTTCACTCCAACATAGCGATCGAAGAAATATCCTAAAAGAGAGATCAGCTGCGTTCCTGCAGATCGATAAAGAAACTTTAAAGTGTTTTGTAGCTTAATCCTTATTAGGGATATAAACAAGAAGAGGATAAGTGGAACCATCCTATGAGATGCCGAAAGTCACGACCTCGGAGAAGGAGCAGAAAGCCTCGTCAGCATCCTAGCCCAATTGGAGGCGCTTTCATCTCTTCCGTGTGCTATCGGACGACACCCCCCCGGAGGACATCAGGGGTGGGAGTTAGTTGGTACCTAGCCAGTGCGGAAGAAAGATACGAATTGGCCAGGATCTCCGAGGAGTTCCTCGAGGAGGAGCTCAGGAGTTCCGAGTGTTTCAACGATCATGGACATGGAACCATCACAACCAAAGAGAAAGAGAAGGGAATATCGTTGGAGGAGAAGGTGAAAATGATTCAAGAAGTTTAATCAAATAAGTTAAGTAAAAGTGCTGTAGCGGAAAAGTTTGGGGTGCCATTGTCAACGCTTTCAACAATCGTCTAGTCTAAAATTCTAGAGAAAGTGGAGGAGGGGGTGTCACCAAAAAAGAGGGTGTCCCCCCTTCCCGCTCTATGAGTGAGCACGAGCCATCCCCCTCACACCCAAGCCCCCCGTGCCCGCCCTCCGGTATATCAGGCCCCTTCGAGTGCCCCTCCATCCCACCCCCTCAACGCTAGGCTAGCATGAGATGCCCCACGCTGACTTTGCAGGCCCCCCATACCAGCTCTTGGGCCCTCTAAGAAGTTCCCTCCCCAATCTCAAGGAATCTGTGCACGCCGATGGGTCTAACTCAGCGTAAATATTGTTTTGCGGGCATATCTTCATTCATGGTAAAAGCTCCACTCGCCAGAGTCATGTCTTCCCTCTCCGCCGACGCAGCAAATTGAGGTAAAAGAGGAGGAAGATAAGATGCGACTATTCGGCGTAAAGCTGATGATTCATTCGAGGTTTATTCTTCGCGCGCAGCCCTTGGCCTTGAATCCCAGGTGGATCACCCTCACAACAGACGTAAGATACTACGAGACCACGGGCCTCGCAGCTGTTTTTGTGAGCGGGCGAATGGGGTAACCCCCACCCACAGCGAGGGGGAAAGGAGGGAAAGAAGGCAGCTTCCAGCTTGATGCGTGGCCTGACCTGGAGCTGAAATGCTTGGATGCAAGTCTCCTTGCTTGATCTTAAGCAAAGGAAAAACGATTAGCAAAAATATCCCACATTTCAATTCAATAGCGAATGTTTAAAAGAATTCTGAGATATAATGAATGAAGAGCAGGCAGGCAGACCTAATCTGAATAGAACCACAACTGAAGCTTTCGTGTAGTAGAGTGAAAAACGAAAATTATTGATTTGTAATGTTAGCATCGTTGGTAGCCGATGAAGTGTAAAAGGATCTATCTCACCTTCACCGTTGAAGTGCGTGGTTTGTACACCCTACTTCTGAAAGGAGGTACACAGCTGGACTCTTCTATACGCTCTTCTTTCAGCTCTATCATCTCGGAAATAACCACGCACAAATAAGCTGAATCCAAGGGAGAAAAACGATTGTTATTTCGGGAAATTAATGGGCTTATCATTATTTATACAAAATACATAACGTGTATCCATCGCATAGCATCTGCGAGAGAATCTTATTTTCACTGTCTTAGCTTAACGTAGGTAGATACATATATTATGCCTGACGCGGAGACCTCTAATTTCAATATCCGGTGCCAATGATCGCGTAAGTCGCACACTTCCTTATCGTATGCATCAATCAGTATTACTGATGATTAAACATCGCTCACGCTTCAGTTAAAGAGTTCTCCAGAAGGAAATAATATAGAAAAATGCGCTATGAAGCTTCATAGGCTTATTCCAAACTGCACAAAAAATTTTGCAAAGATGCTTCATTGCCTAATCATTCATTGGAAAAAAAGAACGGCAACTTAGTTGTCGCGATGTAAATTTCCGCGGGGCTTACATGGGAGTTTAATTCTTCCGAGTTTCGGGATTTCCGCCGTGAAAAGATGGAACGATGTGGTGGAAATCCCGAAAATCGGAAGAATCAACCTCCGACAAATTAGTTGCGTTAAACTGTTTGCACCTTGTGGGCATGAACACACATTTAAGTATACTTTTATGAATTATAACTTCGTAAATCATGCAAGTACGTCGCGAGAGTTCATCTTAATTTAAAGAAACGAAAAAGAGCTTCATCGCGATGTTTTTGAAAGATACTCGTTGATGCGAAATTTGATATTACTAAGTGCCGATTTTTCCGGTCCCGTCGACTTCGTAATTTCGAGTTTCTACTGTATTTGAAAAATGCCATTTCATAAAAACTTCATTTTGTAATATCAGGCTGCCAAAATCATTTTATGTAATACACTTTACTATGTTTTATTTTCTAACAGTGTATTTTTATAACTTCTAAAACCTAATATAACCTCCGAAATATTTCAAGCAATAAACCTTCCTGCAATATGTGAAGTAACATATTATGAATAAATATCAGAAAATAAAGTGAAAACTAGACTAGAATGAAGTAAAAACAGGAAAATAAATTTTCAAAGTAAATATTTGTTTTTTCATTTCCGCTCTTGTAAGAAGAATATTTGCTCTATTTTTTCCGAATTATTTTCATGGGTATTTTTTAAATATTTTATGCACCAGAGTACCCATTGTGTATAATTTCATTGATAATCTGACAGTAAGGGAAAAATGCACCGAGGATCTGGGATGGGAACAGTGAAAACAGGGTGAACTTTCATTGTATTGGCAAGGGCGGCTACTAGTCGGCGAGATTATCGTGGGCGGAGAGCTTGGACAGCAGCAATCCGTCTGTTTCTCTTTATTGTTAGTGTTTCTTGGCGCACTTGTGCAACAATGACCTACGGAGGGGGAGGGGTCGGATTTCCGCAACCCATGGCTCGTAGGCCATGCCTCTGCGTAGCGGCCATACCGCTATGCAGGCATAAACATCACAAAAAGTCAGCAAACCCTTTTTGGAGAAAAGATCCCATGCCCCTATAACGGGTAGGGTATGAGTACGATTTCTTCCCGAGAAAAAAGACATGCACTGTGGCTAACCTGAAAGTGTAGCATATCCATATGCATAGAACTTTTACCAGTGCTCCATAAATTTGTTTTAGCTGAAAAATATTTTTTATTACAATTACTATATGGTATGAACATAAAAATATACAAAATACTCAATTAGACATTTCCATCACATTATTTCACTAATAAGACACAGAACCATTGTAAACACATAAGGAGATGGTAAAATTCGAACTAAGGACTACCTAAACATGTGAGGACATATTTTCAAAGTCCAATTGGCCATATGTATAATTTGACCGAATAGAAGAAAAGACAAAATTTATTAATGGATTTGCCCCCAAATGGCCAGTGGTCCCTGGGAGGGACCACCATAATATAAACATTATAAAATTTTTTTGAAAGATGATATTGCTTATTTGTGACCCAAATAAACACATTATGTGAAAAAATTCCATTAAAAAGTTTCCCATAATGTTGCCCTATAAAGGGTTAAAAGCGATCAACAACTTGATTAACGTGGTCATAACCCCTTGATTTGCAAGTGGGAACCAAAAATGTAAAAATATTTTTATAAAAAACAAAACGTAATTGTGCCATTGCGAGCGAAAACAGGAGGCAATTAGCAATGGCAGCATCATATTTAGGAATATCATATTTGAGGAGGTTTGTGACCTGACTAAATTGCTTCGAGAGGGAGCTAAGGGGGCCATTCAATATTAACGTTGAGCGTGACAGGTGCGGAGGGGAGGAGAACTCTTCTTATGGTCTCGCGAAGGGGGGGTATGGAAATCGAAGATGATCTCACGTAAGATTTTTTTTACACGTGTGATCGTACTTGTATTACCGTTTTAATAATCATCGTCTTGTATTTTTAGAACTGCAAACACGTATTTACTACAAGCTAGTGTGCTACAACTACCTCTCGACCTGAGTCTCAGAAGTTAAAAAAAAACACGAGGTAAAATCTCACGAAAAACATAGCCTCGGATTCCTTGTGATGAGCAGAATACACGGTGATCATGAATTTGAACACTGCTAGGAAAATATCGCATTAAGGATATACTAAAGGGATACATTGTAACACTGATTCACAACTTAACAACTAAGATTCACAACTGAATGTTCAACGAATTGACAGGGCTTATTGTATGCACTTCGGCGACGGATATTAGTTTTAGTTGGCGAAATTTTTAGGTGAAATAAAGGGCAGGAAAGTGCCAGTAAATGCAATGGTAGAAAAATAACGAGAATTTCCTATCCCAGTTTCTCCCCGACTGTAACAAGATTTCCCTGACTTTTCCAGATTTCCAAAATTCCCTGACAATTCCAGGTTTTCCCTGATGATCGCCACCCTGATCCAAATACATCCACCCTTTGCAACAATCCACGTCAGCATTGCAAATCAAAATCAGAGCACATAAGGTTCAGCCTCTTTTTAACTTAAATGGGGAGGAATATCTGAAATTGTATTTAGAATTAAAAGAAAGGCGTTGGCAAGGCACATTTGAGGTAGATGATGTTAACAATGCAGTGCAAATGCTCTACAATCATATATACGAATCCATGGACAAGTGTATTCCTAATTGTAGGAAAGTAAAATGTAGATACCCATCATGGTTTACCCAAGGTATAATAAAAATGATAAAAAGCAAAGATAGGGAAAGGAAAAATACAGGACGTATGGCTCACAATTTAATGTGCTAAGATATATTGAGTTCAGAAAAGCCATAAAAAGATAGATGCACTGGCTCATGGGGAATATATAACAACCACAGAAAGAGAATTGGTAGAAGGAAATTGCAGCAAAGGTTTTGGAAGATTTTGATCCAAAAAAATAAGTGAAGCAGTTCCTCTCTTTAGAAAGCACTCTCAAAAAATGACAAGATTTTTTCGTTCAATTACTCCTGCATCTTGGATGCAACAATAAAAGCCCCTGGAAAAATGAAGGTATGCAACCCACCACATTCTCTGATTAACAAGCCTTCTGTTAACGAGCATTGGAAAATTTGGGTCCCTTGAATTTCATTAAAGGGAGGTTTTACTGTAATAACCTGTCAAAGGAAATTTGTAAGTTTTGCACTCATAAGGAGAGGTGGTGTAACTCGGATCTTGAAATTAGATGAGCCTTTTTTCATGCTACTAGAAGGAAAATAAAGAAATATGTCTCAGCTTTTTTCTCCATTGGCCTGGGTTTGCAAGAAAGAAAGTAGAATATCATGTGGGTAGCCTGCATTCTCCTGCATTCTTAACTTGGGTAAGCCGACAATAGCAGAGTGGGGTGCTGTACTGCAGGTAACAAAGTTTGATTCTTATCGCCATTTAAAATTTTTTTTTCAGCTGTTGAATGAAATATTTTATCATCCTTAATTTCCAACCCTTGTGCGAGGATACTCACCCTTTTGTACTTTTATCGCTTAAACTAGATTTACAAATGCATCACTCAAAAATACATCGTTAATGTAATGTTTCCATAACTTTAATTCTGCAATTAAATATTTTTCTTACTACTTTCACCAACAATGAATTTTATTATTTTTATGTTTAATTTGTTGACTTATGAATTTGACATGCCTCCCACTCACTCAACGGGTGCAGGGTCCTCCGCTGACTCAGCAGGCCTCATAAGCCCACTTTTGAATCCCTGAAGTGCCCCCCCCCTCCGCAAGGAATCTGTGTACAGGGTCCAACAGGTTCAAATATTACTTTGCGGGCATATCTTGATTCATGATACAAAGGCCCCGCTCTCCAGTGTTTTGTCCTCCCTCTCCGCAGGCGTAGGCTGTTGCAGATAAGATGTGACTACGCTGCATAAGGATATGATTCTTTCGATATTTACTTCGTGAGCACTTCCCTTGGCCTTGAAACCCAGCAGGATCAACCTCCCAAGTGACGCAAGATACCTGGAGACCATGGGTCTCGTAGCTATTTTTTGAGGGCGAATGGAGTGATCCCCTCAGTGACAGGTGAAGGATTGAGACTTCCGATTCAGTCTTCGTGTGTGGCCGGAACTGGAGCTGCAATGCTCTGACGAAAATCCCATAGCTTGATCGGAAGCAGAGGAAGAACGATAGGCAAAAATATTCCACAATGTTTAGGTGTGTCTAAACTTTAAATTTAGTGGATGAAGAGCAGGAGACCTTATATGAATAGAGGTACAACTGAAGCTTTCACAGAGCATAGTGAAAAACGTAAATTATGGATTTATGTTACCATTAGTAGCTAAATAACTGTGAAGGAAATTATCACGCCTTCACCGTTGAAGTGCTTGTACAATCTTCGCTTGGAAGGAGGTAAACATTAAGATGAACTCCTTTTTAAGCTCTTCTTTTAGAGCCTTTATAACCACACAAAGATGCTTATGGCTGTTATTTTGTAAAATTAACGGGAATGCCATTATTTGTACCAAACACATGATTGGCATATCACTCATGAGGGAATCTTATCACTGTGTTAACTTAATTTAGGTCTAATCTATAATGCCTGATGTGGAGTGTATGATTTTCTTTCAGCGGAAATTTATTCCTCTAAATTCTATAACTGGAGCAGCATCTGATTGCAAATGTTTCCGCAAATCACAGACTTCCATAGTGTATGCATGCATCAATAAGAGCTTAAAAATATAAATACATTGCCCATGCATATGTTATGAGTTTTTCGGTAAAGATTAAAGTAATATAGAAAAAATGCACTAATGAAGCTTCGTAGGCCATCCAAACTGCATGAAAATTTTGCAAAGATGATTGATTGCCTCTGACTCATTGGAAAAAAGGAACAAGTTACCTGTGTTTAACTTTATGAACTCTGTTGACATGAATACACATTTATAGATACATTCATGAATTATAACGTCGTTAATCATGCAAGTATGTTGCGGTTATATTTCAGGAAACAAAAAATTGCTTCATCGTGATGTTGGTGAAGGATACTGGTTCATACGATATTTGATATTACGAAGTGTCGATTTTTCCAGTCCGTTGAATTTGTATTTTTGAGCTTCTACTGTATTACTATTATATATAATGACCCCCATGTATTTAACTTGTGGTACTATGATTAATACAAGCCAGACTATTCGGTGGCATCCCACACTTTTTATTTTGGTCTCAACATGTTTCAATGTCACACATCAATTTCAAGACCCTTGGCATAGCATGGCAGGGCCTTACGTTTGTCTTTGAGAGTGTGGGGGAGCGAGAGATCTGGGAGGTTTCAGGTTCAATTAAGGATGCCCTGTGTTGATGACAAATGGGGTTTTTGCAATGTTAAAATGAAAGTAAGAGAGAGGAAAGGGGAGGGAAGGGAAGCAAGAATTTTAAAAGGGGTTTACAGGGATATGATAATTTTAAAATTCGGACTTTACTATTTTAATTTGGAAAAATTATGTGAGATCTATACCTACATGTTCTTTTACCATAAAGCTTTACACTATTGCCTAATTAAATTTCTTGGAATCTTTGAGTCTCCTGGTTTATAAATATTTGAAATTAACATTCATTTCACAACTGCATTACTCACAGGACCACAAAAACAATCATACTTAGCTACAAGTTAGTAGTTATGTACTGTGGTAGGATATTAGTAACACTTCCCCGCAAGGATTAAAATATATACAAACCTGTTGCTCTGTTCCTGTTTGATGAGGTGTTTGTTGGGCGTGTACTTGCTGGAGGAGTTCAGAGTCTCACTCCGGCATGAATTTGAAAGTGATGCCAAAGACGCAACTTCCTCATCGTACTGATCTTTCTCTTGCGCATACAACAGCAAGCCACTAAGCGTATGATCAAAGTATATCCTGACGCCATCAACCACTTCCTTGCACAGGTTTAAACTGAAAAGGCAATGCACAAAATTTGATAGATTTTACACCACTCATTGGCAATAAACAAATAAAGGGGAAAATGTGCACACGATGGGACAAAAACCCCAAAACATTTTCAATCCACACAAAAGGTGAAGCAGTCAAAGAAAAAAACTGATTCCTCTTGGCTTATCAAGGCCACAATAGCTCCTGCTGATGGAGAAAAAACAGTGTTTGAGGGGTTTTCATTTTCCCTGACTTTTCCAGGATTTCCAGACCATTATTAGTGATTTTCCCTGACTTTTGAGCACCTGAAAAGTCCAAGATTTCGGTCATTTATAGAGATAAAAGAGGTAGTGAGGAAGCAAAAAAAGTCTAAACTTATGAAAAATTGTAGGTTTATTTTCATATTAATCATATGAACTTCCAGTAATAAGAGATCAACAACTTAAAAAATCACAAAATAAAATCCACAAAATAAAAATCATGATTACTTGCATTGATGTGCTTTCAGAAAGGGTTTTTAATGCAGAAAAATATATGCCAAGAGGGCTAACCTTGCTTTTCCTTCAAACCTGATGTCATGTTAAAGTTGCTCTTTGAATCAACCTTCATTTTTTATTCCTCACATCCTTCTACAAATTTGGCTAAGTGAAATCAAATTTGACAGAGAATAACTTTTTTGTCACCAGAGGGACAAAGCAAAGTATTCCTGGCAAAATCGCTAGCGAATGAAAATGAGATGCGCACGCATTTCACCAATCTTTTCACCAAATTGTGCAGGCTATAGCCAGACAGAACCAGCATAGGGCCCCTGGGCTGCCTCCTCCACAGTGAAGCCATCCTGAGGCCAGTCGTCCCCTCCTTCACCCCACCCTCCACTCCTATGCGCAGTTTTCGATCTCTTGGCATTTTCAGGTGATAAATTCCAAAATTTGAACATTTTGCGATTGTTCCCTGACCACACGTTAAATTCCCTGACTTTTCCAGGATTTCCATGGCCGTTTTCATTTTCCCTGACTTTTCCAGGTTCCTATAAACCCTGAAAAAGGTGCAGGGAAGAAACGGCCACGAAATGCAGAGGAGTGTGGGATGATTCCAGATGGATGTTTTTATTCTCACTCTGCTGGCTAGCAGATGCCACTTTCATCAATGATTCACTTTTCAACTTTTGAGCATTAAACTTACGCTTCAAGATAAAATCCATGAATGTTTGGTCCTATGGACACTTAGGGGTTTAAACAGAATTGATTAAAAGGCTACATTAGTCCAGAATAGCCCCATTCACACCGGAGCTGTAGGATATGAGCATCAGAGTCAGAGAGCTACATCAACAATGGAAATTTTCAGATCCCTCCCTGCATAATTTTTACAAAGTTATTTTACATGAATACAAATATCTGATTAAGGAATTAAAGAAAAAAATATTACAATCAGCATATATACTCACCAAATAACACATGAAAAGCTGCATGGAATGTCATTAAGCAACAGTCAAACAACAACCCAAGCCAGCAACCTCCACAGTTTATAAAGTTTAATGATACTGTGGTTTTGAATCCTGAAGACATGTCAAATAGTTTATATAAACAGTTCAGCAAAGTTGGTGATAATAATAGCCTACAAACTTTCAGAAGGTCAAGTACTTCTACCTCAACATTCCTCTTCCCATTCAACTCTATGGAGGTTGAAAATATAATAAAATGATACCAATAAATTTAAAAATAAAATATTTACCAATAAATGGTTTGTTGGAAGTTATGGGTTAATTATGCCCATCATTAAAGGTGTTCAACACCGCACCAAAAAATGCCACTGCACTCTTTTTCATTTAAATTCCATGCTCTTATTATAATAGATACGTCCATTTGATTTTCATCCGACTGCACAAAGGTTCAGTCTTTGGATATCTCTAACAAATTTCTTCTCTGAAGCTTGCAAATTAAGAAATCGGATGTTGAACTTGATTGTTTTTAGGCGCTTTTGAATGCCTATCGCAGCAGTGCATGAACGTAAATGGAAAATTCCTTTGAAACACCCTATCTATATTCGTTCATTTTTAAAGAAGAGACTAATGCCATGTGTTCATTTTATGACCCAATCCTATAGCATCCAAAAATGCAAGATGATGCATCGCGTTCACCGAACTAAAAGCAAGCTGAGGT
The DNA here is from genome assembly GCA_933228895.1 of Platycnemis pennipes. Taxonomy (NCBI): domain Eukaryota; kingdom Metazoa; phylum Arthropoda; class Insecta; order Odonata; family Platycnemididae; genus Platycnemis; species Platycnemis pennipes. Next base: position 121,201,729 of record OW121855.1, on the reverse strand, counting down.
TTCCCCCCCTCGTATTTTTCCCGCCCAATCTGCCCCCCCTCTCCCCATTCACCTCTTGATCTCGCCTCCAAGAGGGAGAGGCGGAGGTTTCCTTATCTCAAAGCGATCAAGTTTCATCCTCGGACTGTATTCCTAGGCAGTGTTAAGGATCGAACTCGAGAATGGCAGTACACTAGCTCTCATTTTTAACAACTTTGCTATCACCGGTTCATGTGACTCTGGCAAATGTAGGCGACCCGCCTGACTTACTGCTTTATTTTTTCCAACGCATTCGGGCCTGCGCATCGCAGCGCTTCCAACGCATTCGCATGTGGAGGAAAAAGCTAAGATGTGTATTTCTTTACTTTGCTCTAGTGGCACGGAAAAAAAATTACATCTCATTTCGTGACCCGAGTTACAAATCCTCTCCTTGTCAGTATCTACTGTACCTACATTCCATTAGCAGAGCGCATCAATCACTTAGCCGTGAAATTTAAAAATCTCCGATCCGAATACATAGTGTCTTCGTATCTGATTTCAGCAGCAAATGAAATGAAAGATCTGTGGATCTTTGGATCCAGCCCGAGCATCCCTAATTTTTTAGTGAACTAAATACGTAAATCTAATTTAAAAAATAAAGGTATAATAAAGTGAGTATTTAGATGCAAGGGTTTGTAATTGAAAATGATAAAATTTTTGATGCACTGAGTAAAAGAAAAATTTAAACTGCAACAGGGATCAAACTGTGCACTGTACACTAGCTTTTGATGTCCAGGTCCAGGTACTCTAGCTCCTGATCCCGGCAAATGTAGGCTACCCGCGTTGCATTTTTACATAATTTTTCTCGCGATACCGAGGTATTGGGGGAAAAAGTGATACATATTTCTTTCTTTTGCTTCTAGTTGCACAGAAACATTTTCATCTAATTTTCTGACATGAATTACATATACTTTTCTTGTCAATGTCTACTGCGCCATTCTACTTTCTACCATCTACTTTCCATTCACGGGATGCTTCAGTCGCTAAGCCGTGAAAATTTAAAATCTACGATCCCGATCTGATTTTACTCTGTGTCTTTCCGAATCCAGATCCGAGTAAAATGAAAGATATGTGGTTCTTTGGATCCGATCTGACCATCACGAGTTCCACGGAAAGTTTCATTCCTTCCTTGACCTTGATAATCATTGTGTGTGGTAGTCAAAACCCTGGAGTAGAAGAAATAAAACTTTCTGTGGAATATTAGAAAGTGAAATTATTTCCAGACTAGACATTAATAGATGTCTCAATCCATCTTATCATATTTTAATGCCCTTACGTTGGAAAGCCTGTGTGTTTGTGTGTGTCTATATTGGTTTGAAATACGAACAAATAGAGAGAGTTAACCTTTTCAAGGCCTTCTCATAATCCCTGGGTCGACATCCTCCATGTCCGTTGGAGTGGTGGCGGTGGTGGTGCTGGCTCCTGGGCTGCTTCTTCCTTTTCTCGGGAGATATCGTTGCAGGGAACAGCTGGTTGAGCGCATACTGCTTCATGAAGCCCTCCAATATTGCTATAACATTGGGGGAGGCAGGCAGCCTAACCAACTTTGGGAAAAATAGTTTTTGAACAAGGGAAATAAATAAGCATAAATTTCCTAGAAAATGTATCACCCATAAATATTTAAACACCTTATGACAATAAGGACTGATGCCACTGGAACATTACCAGATTTCCTTAACTATATGAAATACAGTATTGTGGGATTGAAATTTTTAACACTTTATCAGGCTAAGCTTCTGTTGTAACCCTACCTATTACACAAATCCCCTCACTCCACTATAAGTGCATAGAGATCACAAAAAAAGTAACTATGCTTTAAATGAGCACACTGTATATAATAATAAAAATGAGTATGCATCGTTTGATTAATCTCCAGTGAAAATCTTAGACCAGGATACTAATCTGTCTATGATCTAATTAAAAGGATAAGACCTTGGATGAAACACCAATAAATCAGCATTCATCCATTCCCACATTCCTAGATACAGTGGACTCTCGTTAGCACATTCTCAACCCAATTCTTGTCTTTATTGAACGACAAGTTTAAAAAATTGAAATATAATTCCAACAAAACCTCTCTAATATGTAACGCCAAAATCTCTCACTTCAAATGCAGGGTGACAAGGGGAGATATATATTATGAACTAGAGTACATAGGGTTGGGCAATAGTGTGTCCTTTGTTGTGCGGTTGGCTATAGTGTTGGAAAGTGTTCTGGTCATGTTTTCCAAGTAGAGATGGGTAAATTGCCATAATTTTCAATTGAGGTAAATTACCGAGGTAAATTACGGTAATTATAAGTTTTGAGCTGCAAATCCTAATCAGAGGACTCAAAACAAAATCAAATAGCATTGAGATATAAATGCCGACACTTATATCAAACATATCACCACGTTTATCTATTACTATAACTCATAAAAAAAATTAAAACGAAGTTGGCAGCAACACGCAATTTGCCTCTCTTTTGTCACACTATGAGAAATTTTCATTCCAAAGACATTCCTCTGTGCAATGTGCATTTGTTATTTTACTCTGAATTAGTTGGAATTAATCATGGACACAATGTAAACAAAATTGTTTTAGCTTCTTAATTTAAATATCACCAATTCCAATGGTTACTTCGTGAGGAAGAAATTTTCTGGAAACTTTTCTGAAAATTACCGTATATTACGGTAATTTTCAGGAGTGCTGGTAATTTACGAAAAATACCACAGTAATTTACGAAAAATACCACAGTAATTTACGAAAGTTACCATGGTAATTTACCAAGTTGCCCATCTCTAGTTCCAAGTGGATGAAGGATTCGTCATGTTGCCTGTAAAACTTAAATTCTTGTTTTTCATTCATGTTTTTTTTGGCTAAAGCCTTGATGAGGAAAACTGTAAAACATTGCAGAAGCATTTTATTTAACTGCAGGATGCTTACTATTTGCGGTCCAAGAACGTTAGCCATGAGCATGTGACAGAAGCCGAAATCATTCCAATAGTAAATAGAACCATAGAGGAAATAAGAAATGGAGATTCCTCCCTATCATTGGGGTCAAAGAATGAACTTGTATCTTCCTTGAAGCTGACATTTAGCGACTTGGAAACAAATGAAGTTTACACCACATCACAAAAACTTGTTTCCTGTTTTCATTGAATTTTAAATGTTATTTAAGAAAAATTAAACTTTGATTTACTTTTGAAATTGCTCATTCTTCATGTTTGCCCTCAAACATGTCCTTAATTTCAGTGAGTGGGGACTATATGACCATTATTCATCTATTATTTACCCTAAGAAATAAGATTCAGCTTCAATTGGATTTAATTAGAGAATTCACGAGAAAGGAAGCATTATTTAACAATTTACAGACTAAAGGAAGATATGAATTTAATGAAATTGAGGAGGATTAGGATTTGGGATTAGGATTCAGATTCGATAAAAAAAACAGGATTCGGATCGGGATACAGATTCAATCAAATTTTGGATTCCCCCTCCACTGGTCATTATTGTCAAAATTATTGTGTGTGCATTAAAGTAAGGTATCGTACCTATTTTATTGGGATATGCAATAAGTGTAAATGAAACTTTGTTACAGTAAATGAACACCAGCCATCTAAGGAATGAACTAACTTGACCTGAAGCATATTGTTGCCCTGGAAGTTATGCGCTTAACACATAGGTCTTCAACTTGCGCTGGTCGGCCTAACCTGTTTAGTACGTTTTCCTCACGTTCTGGATATTGGGTCCCTACAAAAATGTGTTAACGAGAGTCCACTGTATACCAAGTCAGAGTATGAATCTGCCACCTTATTAAAGTTATGTTACAGTAGGGAGAAAAAATATTTAAGTCAACATGCAAATAAGATGCTTTCATTCTTCATACTCTGAACCAATAGAATCAATATTAACACAATCAGAATTTTCAAAAACACCTTAGGATAATATGTAAATAAAACATGAGCCAAATCAACAAAAATTCTGCTGTCCCACATCTGCTATTGACCCATGTGTCGCTGTATTACAGCATCATCAGGTTAAGAATACTACAGGTGCACAGACACATATAGAGGAGAGAAGAAAAAGGAGGGGAAAGGGGAGGAGCGTGGAAGTACATGTTTATTGGTGGTCATCGGAGCGGAGAAGACGTGTGGGAAGGAGGGGGTTGAAAAAGTACAGCAAAATTAAAACACAGGTCTCAGAAGGTTCTCTTGGAGTCATCCCTGGGGGGTGGATCACAAACCTTGTCTGTTGGTTGCCACGTGGAGAGCCTGATGATGCTCTGTAATGCAGCCAATCCTGGGTCCTAACAATTTTAATTTTTTTTCGATTTGGCTCATGTTTTCTTTTCATATTAGATTCTTTCCCTTCCACTCCATATCCCCTGAATCTTCAGAATTTGAACACCTTAGGAAGTTGAGCCTTTGAGGGTTTAAATACCATGCAAGCATGAATATCTTAGATGAACATGATTCTAAGACAACCCCCTCTTCAGGAACCCCAGGAGTGTAAAAATTTTTAAGCTTCTACTTCACTAGCAGCTTGAAAGTGGACTGAAAGTGATCAACAAATGCCCAGTAACAACCTGAACTCGCATTGCAGGATGTGTTCACACATGTCAGTCATCCTTAGCAGTCAACAGGTTGACTAAAATGACAAGCGACTGAAGGGCATGTGGTATCCAAGGAGGAGAACCTACATATTAGGGTTTGATCCGGAATGAATTGATCCCTCTAATTGGTGGTAAGCAAAGATGGACTCATGACACTGTTCTCAATCCAATGCACTCGCATTACTGCAGTTACAAATTGAAGGACCATGAGAACCTTAACAGCGTTACCCGCTGAAATCACTATTCCACAGGGAAAGATGACGTCTTGGTAGCTCCACTGGTTAAAGCACCTGGCCAAAAATCAGGGGATCCAGGTCCGAATCCTGGTCAAGGCGACTGATTTTTTTCTCTGCGGAATTTCTGCTATTGTTTAATTAATACCATGATGATGTTGACGCTTTTTACAACACAATTCAGGTAAATGTAACAGTCATATAAACATTTTGCGAGTTGAGATAATGTTGATGAAACTTTAACTCAAACAGAATTTATACTATGTCTGTACCTACATTGGTATATGTAAATATTAAGAATGAATTCAAGAAAAAGTCAAGGATTTACCTTCCAATTGTAAGATTTTTTGTAGTAATTGTAATGTTTAAGAACCCCCTTCTCTTTGAAGATCCAGAAGGGAAAAAAGAATCTTAGATTGATGCAAATATGGTAAATAAATTAGATATTCATCATATTGTGAGGGAATTCAACTGGCTAAAATGTAGACGCTCAATCGAAATACCTAATAAATACTTTCACCACCAACTGAGGGGCACCAACTATGAAAAATCAGCATTGAACCGGAAGATAGGGAAGATGGTACATGCAAGGCTCCCCCTCCAACTACCAAACACAACAAAGTGTGTCACCCCACCACATGGGGAGGGGGCCTATTTCTCTCCATGCGCCCCCAGTGGTTCCCCAGGAAGATGTGGAAGAGTCCAAAAGCTTCTCCCGGCATCACCTTCAGTGAGTAGCCCAATACTCTGTCAACCACACCACCAAACTTAAAATTAACTAAATATGTCTAAAAAATTCTTCCATCAGACTATGCCCTGACTCTGAACTTCTCTGAAAGATGGCATCAATCCTCCCGTACACTCCAGAACCCTCTAAAGACATCACACAACTACAGCTATGGACAAGGTAATGAGAAACCTTGTGCTTCAACGTAATGAGATCTCCGTCTTCCTCAAGGAGTTTCTTCAGGTTGTCGCTGAGGCTCAGCAAGATCCTCCCCTCCTCGGGCGACTCCTCATTCTCCTCCTCCTCATCTTCCTCCTCCTCCTCTCCGGCATCCTCCTCAGCCTCCCTTCCTCCGCCCCCTCCCCCACTGCTGTCCTCCTCCTCCTCCCCCTCCTCCTCAGAGGAGAACCCCCCCTCCTCCTCCTCCTCCTCTTCCCCCTCCTCCTCTCCCGACGAGGCCCCCTCCGCCCCGGCCCCCCCTCCTCCCCCCCTCCCCGCCCCCCCCGCCCTGCCCCCACGCCCCCCACACCCCCGTCGCCTGCGCCTCCGCTGCCTCTTCACGCCCCCCGACCCCCCTCCCTCCCCATCTGACGTCCTGTCTGACGTCTTCCTGCGCCTCGCCTGCTGCTTCCTCTCCCGCCTGGAATTGCATGCGGGCAAATATGAATTTGAGCACCTTTTCCTGCAGCTGCTCAGTCTGTCTGCTTATCTCCAGATTGTTTGAGGTCGTCGTACTGCTCCCACGCACAACGACCTGGAAAACACTTTACGTCATTGGATGAGAAAATCACAACAACACACATCACTACGGCAACAAGATATCTAACACAAGCTGGCCTCTTCACTCCGAGTGAACGCAAAATGAACTGCAATGAATCTTTTCATATTCAACGCAGACTCTTTCCACAAGAAAAAGTTCATGTTCTTTCCCTTCAAAATATGTTTCCAATTCAATTTTTACAGCACGGAATGAACATTTTATTTTAGTACTGAAAATGAAGATGCCAACTTATGTTGAAATAAACTTGAATGCACATTAATCAAATTATTGCATAATTTTTCTCTTGCAATGCATTTTCCAGCTTTCCTAGCAAAGTGAAGCTCTGTGCCTGACATAAACTGACCCATCCAACGATAAGTGTCAAAGACCACAGTTGCACAACCTAATACAATGCATAGACTGCTTCCCCTTCTAAATAATAAATAGAGATTTACCAGAGATGTGTGAATACTACCCGCAATACCACAAATATCTTGCCTAACACTACTGGGTGTGCCAATACGGAACTATATTTGGCGTGTTGATGACCTACGTCATACCCACCACCACGAGAGGATGGAGGAGATACTCAATGCGTGGTAATTTAATGTAGAGAGACAACAGTCTCAAATTATATAACCTTCTGGCAAAACTGGTGTCTTTTCACACCAGATAATACACCAAAAGTAATCACTGCAAGTCAAAATTCAAAATTGAAGAAAGTTCATAAACATAGGTAGCCTCTTGATGTACTCTCATTACATATTCATCATTATAGCAAATATTCCACAGAGAAAAAAATCATTCGCCTTGACTGGGACTCGAACCCGGACCCCCTGTCTTCCAGCCAGGTGCTCTACAAGTTGAGCTACCAAGGCGTCCTCTTTCCCTCTGTGGATATTTTGTCCCGGTCAAGGCGAATGATTTTTTCTCTGTGGAATATTTGCTATAGTGCAATTTCAGCGGGTAACGCCGCTAAAGTTTTCACGGCTAGTACGTGATCTTTGAAAACTGTTATTCATCATTAATTTATAAGAGGTCATGAAATGTGTCTCTTCTTCCAAATCGTACGTTCGCCAATAGTTATTTGGATTAAAAGAGTTTTCGTGACTTAAAATCAATGGCCAAGAACTACATGCTCGTTATTGTGTTAGTTATCATCATATTAAATTGAAATTTTGACTAAATAAAGCCAATGATGTTTTTGGCTGTTCAAAGTTAACAATTTTTTATTTCAAAATTCATAAAAATTGTTAAGAAATTCATAAAACCCAACTACGAAACAGGTGACTCGACTGAAACTGGAGTAGGACCATTGCGGCCGCAAATTATTCAGCATGAAGATTATAGAGAAGTAGAGATTTAATAATCACCAGTATTACCTAACTACATTAAAATTGGGTTTCTCTTTTGGAAGTACCTAATAGCTAGGGACACCGAAAAATGGTAAATAAAAATCATCAAAAGCGGTGTTTAAAATGACAAATGCGGTAAATAAAATAGTTTTAAAAAAGTGAAGGTTGTGTTTAATGTTGGGAAAAAGGAGTCTTAAAGGAAGGGTTTTTTTAAATATTATTAATAAATACTTCATACCAACGTGAACAAACAGTTAATTACAGACATTTGAGATCCAATACAGAAGTTATGGCTACCCTACGCAACATAAAAAACACAGTAGGCAAAATTAAGTTAAAGGCAAATTAATGAGATAATGGTAATAACAATAACAGAGTGGAGTAGCGGACTGCAGGTAATGAAGTTCGATTCTTACGCTGTTTAAAATTTTGCTTTCAACCATTGAATAAAAAACTTTATCATCCTTCATTTCCAACCTTTGTGTGTGGATACTGACTTTTTTGTACTTCTATCGCTTCAACTAGATTTAAAAATGCGTCACTCAAAAATACACTGTAAAGTTAACGTAATGATTCCACGATTTAATTCTGTAATATAAATTTTTTCCAATCATTTCCTTTCGCCTAATTTAATTATTTTTTTGACTTATAATTTGGCATGAAATTTCTGATAATCTACTTTTTTTTAACTGCCTACTAGCATTACCCTAGGAATACAGCACGGCTGTATTCTTAGGTAGTGTTAAGGATCGAACTCGCGACTGGCAGTACACTAGCCCTCATTTTTAACAACTACGCTCTCATAGGTTCACGGGAATCTGGCGAATGTAGGCGACCCGCATAACATTCGGCTTAATTTTTTTCTCGCACATCCGAGCCTATGGAGAAAAAGGTCAATACGAGTATTTTTTATTTTGTTTTCCTCGTTTGTGGCACGGAAAAAATCTTCTTCTCATTTCGTGACCCGAGTTTCTTAACTCTCCTTGTTGGTATCTACCATACGTGCATTCCATTCGCGGGGCGCATCGATCAAGAGGCCGCGAAATGTTAAAATTTCCGATCCGGATCTGAATTTTTACTGTCTCTGGATATGATTTCAGTAGCCAATGAAATGAAAGACCCGTGGTTCTTTGGATCTGACCCGACCATCCTTAATTTATGAGTGGTTCATTTGTAAATCTAATTTAAACAACAAAGTCTAATAAAGTGAGTATTCAGATGAAATGGTTTGAAATTGAATATGATAACATTTTCGATGCAGTGACTGAAAGAAAAAATTAAACTGCGACTGGGATCGAACTTCACACAGTACACTAGCTCTCGTTCATGGCTCTCGTTATATGCCTGATCCCGGCGAATGTAGGCTACCCACATGGCATCCTACGTATTTTTTTCCCGCCATACCGGGGTAATGTGGGAAAAAAGTCTAGTTGCACAGGAACGTTTTCATCTAATTACGTGACCTTAGTTACACATCCTCTTCTTGTAAATATCTACCGCACCTACATTCCATTCACGGGGCACTTCGATCGCTAAACTGCGAAAATTTAAAATCTACGATCCGGATCCGATTTTACTCCGTGTCTTTGGATTCGAATCCGGAACCGAGAAAAATGAAAGATCCGATCCAGTCATCACTAAAGAAAATATGTCATGCTACAAAAATTCGGCATTTGCAAAATATATCAAATTTCGTTAAAAAAAATCATGTTTCAAAGAAGACACGGTTATTTCGCGATTAAACCCAAAAAGTCGCTTATTTCGTGAATCCTGTCGCAAAAAACGTTTCGCGAAAATGTCATGTCCCTACTAATAGCTATTCAAACTCGGGGGTTACAGCATATCCTCAACAAAAAATAGGAACAATAGCTTGTGGTGATGGCAGAGTACAGGTGTGGGAGAGGTTTTCAAACTCATGTGCCTCTATGTACTTTACAGACAATAGATGCTTACCAGATTGTGCAGCGATTGCATGCAAAACATTTACCCTGTATCAGTAATACCATCGTTCATTCTGTCAGATCTGAATTTAATATTGCCGAGTTTAATCTTTTCTGTAAATTTTCAATTTACTTTAACTTTGACACTAGTTTGTGGTAAATGGGGGCATTTACTCGTAACCGAAATTGCAATTTTGTACACGAAACCGTTAGATGGAAACGAAAATAGAATTTTAGTGAAAAAATTACTCCTCTAACCACAACCATTCACTCATAAATCAAAAATTAAAATAAGCAATAGGTGACGCCCACAGAAAAAGATGCTTTGATAACATTGACGTCATTTTCCTCCCGTCCTTGACTGCTTTTAGGGGAAGGGAAGGGAGTGGAGGGGGGTTCTCGGAAGGTCTGCTCGCACAGATGCTGTCGCAATGGCTCACATTGGCAGAGCCAGCTGTGTCCCCCCCATTGCGATAAGGCAAAGTAGCTTCACAAGCTCAGTTGTGATTGGACGAAGTCGATATACGTCAGAGGTTGCACTTTCCCAAATGGGTTAAAAACATCAGTTTTTCGACGCCTATAACTCGAGAAATAATTGATGGATCAAAAAATGGAAAAATGCCAGTCTTTTTATTTTACAAACTCTATCAGATTCGGCAATAAAAAAATATGGTAAACGACCCCATTCAAAACGGGAAAATAACTTTATTATTATTTTTGTCTTATTTTAATCTGCAAATTTCAGGGCTCAAAGTCCTCTCTTCCAATTAACAGATTGGAAGATACAAGCATCTATGCCCCGGAAAGTGAAAATCCTCCCTGGGTGGGATTCGAACCCGCAAACCTGGGATCGACAAGCGAGGGATTTACCCAGCTGCCACCGGGGCCAGCGTGTAAGCTTAAAGGTGCATTCACACAACAAAAGTTAATGTTTTCAAGTACGTAACTGGTAGTAAAGTTATGTTATTACATATATATGTGAAATTTGAGAACTATATTTTTTTAATTCATAACAGTCAATAAATAAATTAACAGAATAGCATTTAATATATTTTTTGCAATTCCAGTATTCAAGGTATTTGAATATTTGAGCTATTAATATTTGAATTCAACATTTGACTTTGAGAAATCTGCTATGCGTTCCATCTCAAATATTTATCCTTCCACCAACTAACCTGATCCCAAAGCACAGAGCCCTGAAAGCCTGAAGAGACGTCAGAGGTCGGACTGTGTGTGCAAGAATGAAATTTAATATTATACATACTACACCTTTTCTATACTTTCACATTCTATACTTTCTGCACTCTTAATTTTCACATTAGCTATACATCTTACGCTGAAAGCAGAGAGAAAGAGGTTGAGTCCAGAGATTAAAATATTATTCCACACTAAGCTCATCCTCACAAACATGTTCACAAAATTAACGAGGTCGCATCCTTGGCCCCACGGGAAAAAATATTATCTATGGATCCTACAATATGGTAATAGTAGAATACAATTATTAGCTTTCATAATAAGGGGGGACTATGTATGCAGCCTTAACACAAATGAGGCACAGAACTTCACCATGACAACACGATTTTCTCTTTAAGAAATACTTCAGGCAATGAGTTAATTAAACTCTTATCAAAACGAAATATAAACATTTCAGCCAGAAAACTCACAACCTTCGAGAAATTATGCAAGCTAATACACACAATAATGGCCACAAAAATCATGACTGGGGATCAAAATAATAAATCAGAAGATTCAGCGCAAGAGATTTTCCACAATGAAACAAGGAAATGAGAATGTTCATGAGAGAACATGAGCATTTTGAAGAGAAAACTTCACCAAAAACATGGAATGAAGAGACGACTTCAGTATAAAGCAAAAAACACTGACAAAAATCGTCCAGGAAATAAAGTATACTTAGGTAAGTGAAAAACTACAATATTTGCAAATATTGTTATTTATATCTTAGATATTATTGTGATAACTCTCACTGCTTAAAGCAAAAAAAAAACTTGGTTTGGAATAAAATATATCAACATATTCATTCTCTTTATGGCACATTAAAAATGAGGAAAAGATATTGGAAGACCACAATTGTAAGTGTCGTATCACTCACAGCTGCAGCTGAGCTTTATCTGAAAGAGTTCGCTGAAGTCTTCTGTTATCATCTGTGTCCTTTAGAACATAATCTTCACCTACACAGCGGTCCCAAGAAGAATTCCATCCCTAGAGAAAATATAAAAGGATAATGTTAATCAAGGGACCCAAAAAATACACATCCATACAACATAACGGAAGACAGAATCATTTAAAATTCAAAATATTGGGTGTTAAAGCAGGAAAATAAATAGTTATTTGACAAAACCAAGATTTGACTAAAGGAAAAAAATATAATAATTTTCACATAGTACATTTTAACAAATGAACGGCCAACTGCCAAGTGGAAAGAAAATACATATATCTTTGCTCGTGACTGGCACAAAAAAGCATTTTACATCAACAACCAGAGGCGATTTAAAATGTCACAGACAAAATATAACCAAAATCACATGATGAAAGCTGTCAACTGAATCACACAAAACTTACAATGCTCTGTTGTGATCCAGTATCATTGCTATCATTACTGGTTAATCCAGTATTATAGCTACAATTTATATTAAATTTGTCATATCATCAATTGATATTAAATTTAAATCATATAATATTCAAATTTATTCTCATGATATATCAAATTGAAGAAGCTGAGCTTAGCATACGAAAGTCCTAATCACGAAATTGTAAAGTTTCAGCAGCTCAAAGAAAAACCACGATTGCATGCAAGATTTTTTTAAATGAATCCAAATAATCATGTATTAAATTTCTGCCAAAGCTGCTGGACTGTGGGTGCACCCAGAGTATCATTAAGTCTTGCTCAGATATATTTCCAACCACAAAAATCAATAATAAACCACAACTTCCCACTGCAAATGTAATATTAAGTGCATTGTAATTGAGATATTTCAAGCTAAATTCTCCATTATACTCATTCAATAAGCAAGCTATATTCAAGCTGCTATCTATTCAGACAACTGAGGTGCACAACTGGCATTGATGTCCTATTAAAACTATATTATGCTGAATTCCGTACTAGGGTGTTGCAAAGTAGGTATATTGTTCTGGGGAGCATCCCATCACCTTGACGACATATTTATCTTGCAAAAACGAATTATTAGAATTATCACCTTCCATCGCATAAAATCTCCCTCCAAGCCCATTTTCCAATCATTTAAAGTCCTTCCTCTCCCCTGCATATACTTATTCCAACTCATTTTACATGCAAAAAAAACTTGATTCAGTTCTCCACCAATTCTGATCTTCATGATTACAACAAAAGAAGTAAAAATGACCTTCACTGTTTCTCTGTAAGAACCGGAAGGTTAAAATGTGGACCACAGGAAATGGGAATTAGAATTTATAACAAATTGCCTATTGAATTAAAAAAATACAAAGTGCCAGCCTCCTCAAGGCAAAACTTAAAGAGTTTTACTAAGAAAAATGTATTACACTGTTGCTGAGTTTATGAGACATGACTCTTCATAGTCTTTAAGTGTTTTTTTCATGCATAGTTTATATCTCTTATGTAAATTTGTACGTGATTTGCTATTGATTATATTAATACCTATTAAATTGATATTGAAAATGTTTTATTAATGAAAAAATTTGATGGTAAATATTTCTGCTTGTACTGAATTTATTATTCCTACTGTGTAGGTAACATTTTTATTATCCATTTAATATTTACCTGCATTTCTCTTTTTGACGTGCCATATATCGGTTATGTTTTTTTTGGCGTATCTGATCTAACATGGAAAATAAAGCATTATTATTATTATTCAGGGAAAAATTCTTTTTGCTTTGCACAGGGCTCTTATCAAAACAAAACACCATTAGTAATATGTTCATATTCTCTACTTTCTTATTGCTTCAAAAATTGATACGGACCGCAGTCCATTTTTAAAGAATTCCCTCCGTAAAGAATTTTTCCCTGAATAATAGCCCCCGTACCCCCCCGTACCACAATAGTGGGACAAACAGATGTGACAGATCAAGAGAGAAATAAACTGTCCAACCGAGTGATACAAGAAGTCGTTCTTCCCACGCACAATACATGACTGCAAAGTATCATTCTTCCAATCACATAACACACCATAATTCATCACTATTTTTTTCCCCCAGCTAAACTCTGGCCTAGGGCCTAGCCATGGTGGCACACTGGTTCTATGAGATCACAGATGTTAAGCAACGTTGGGCCAGGACAGAGGTGGGATGGGTGACCCCTTCGTCGTCAGAGGCTTTCGGGTGCAGCTGCGTATAACGCGTTGTCGATGTGCGAGCTTCCGCGGCCATTGCAGGATGCATCATCAGGCAGTGATAAAATATATTGGAAAGGTTGATGTCTTGTATATCCCTCCACCCTTTGCTGTGGAGTGTTGGGGGGGTGAATGGCGTAAGAAGGTGGCCGCCACTTAGCCCTGTCCTTGGGGAGTCGGTGAACCTTCCCTCACAGTGCCAACGGGTGTGTCATTGTTTGTCTTCTTCTGGAAACATCCAGGTGTATCTTTACTTCGGAAAAGTCTTCTCCAAGTTGGATTCAGTCGAATGCCATCGCCCAGGCTGAAATTCATTTCTCTCTCAATCTCTCAATTCATTCATTTCAGGGGCATTTCTCGATTTCAATAGCATCGCGAATCAGTCGGTGGTGATAAAATCTTTCTTGGGCTAACACCCGCGTCTCGCCAATGAAAATTTGGTGTCCTTCCTCTGAAAATGCGTGTTCCGCTACGGCTGATTTCCCCGTATCCCTATGTGACAAGGCTCTGCCGAATCAAGGAACATCAAAGACGATGAATTAAGCTGCGAAATCCTACGTTCCAAATTCGGGTGACCCCTTCCATACCTCCAACACGGTGCTCTTGTCCCCTGTCTGCAAGTGGCAGAGGCAGGTTAAATGTGGGTTGTCACAATGGATCTAAAGAGGTCTATGTGTCAGGGGGGCTCCAAAAAGGCCCCTGTCCACCCCTCCAATTTTCTCCAGCTAAACTCAATTTCTCTTGGCCCCCTACCCACCATTGGGAAGACGACCCACAAGTGATCTCACATCCCATGTTCCCTAAATTGCTTCGCACACTGGACAAGTGTCGAAAATCTGCAGGTCCTCAACGTAATAATGAGATTGCCCCTTGAAAACACTGTATAAAATCATCAACAATTGAAAATATCAGCTTCTTTTAGGTAGAAAAACACTCCTTTACATCAATTGATTAAAGCAAAAAAAACTCCATTACATCAAACTCCTTTACATTTCCATGAAATCTGACTTGGTGGAATTGTGATATGTTGGGAGAATTGAATCACTTTGTAATTTTCCACAAATTTTTATTTGAATTTGATCAGAATTACTGCATATAGCATATCAAGGGTCTTTTCAGATGTCTATCCGATAATTACACCCCAGTGTTAGTGTCAACCTCCATCAAGAGGTACTGAACATTGAGAGACAATGGCATTCATCACAGCAACTTTCACTTCCTAGGGAGGAACAAGATTGCTCACCTAATCCTTAGGTGAATGTGATGGCTAATACCTTTTCACAACACCTCCTGACCAGGGTGAGCCACAGTCATGTAACTGTGGCTTCAGCCACCATAATTTATTGCAAATCACATTTACTCCCCCATCCCAGAATGATGCTCTTTGATAATTTAACATTAAGTGGATACTACTAATTACAGCTTTCTGGATTAGATCTGGGGCGAGTAGTACTTCATTTACTTCTTCGCTGGCCTTTTCATTTACCGTTATTCCCAAGAGCCCAGCTAGACTAACTATTAAAATGTTATTCCTCTTCCTGGAGAGGGATTTTAGAGCCCAGCTGTGCTCAGGATTATAGTGTGCATGGGAGAAAACTGGAAATAACACTGCACAGCATCAAGGAATCTGTGAACACAGCACAGTGAAACCTCTTGGAGACTATGGAATAGGCTCCTGTTCATTTCTGATTCCTAGGAGATATATAGCATACAAAGTTGCAAGATCTGCCATTCAACAGCTTTTGCAGGATGTGACAATCATAAACTATAAGAATCTTTTAAATTTCAAAACATAATCTACATTTTACAGTAAATAGCTAAACAATACCACTGATATGAAATGATAAATGTTATCTACAGTGTCACATGAAAACATTCAGGAAACATACCTGAAAGTGAATAAGGTATTCCACACATTTTCTTCCTCGATTATCTTTGTTGACAATAACTTCCAGGACCTGCAAAACAAGGTGTTCTATGATAACAATTATACTGATCTACAAGCAGAAAATAAGACTCAGGAAAGGGCTGCAACTATTACATAAGAACATGGAATATTTGGACCTCTTTGAAGACAGAAAAGTTTAATAAACCTGGCCAACAACTTGCGACTGACTTAGTCTCAGACTGACACATAGCAAGCCAATCTAGTTGTGTGTCAGTAATATTTTTTACGAACAGTTTTTTTTTACCTTTACAACCTTTTCATCAACTTAATAATTTATTTTTATACTGTCTGAAACTTTGACATCATGATACTAATCCAATACACCTTCATTCTTACACCTAGACAATCTCTCTCTCTAGGAGGTTAAATCAAACATTCCCTACATTTCAATTATCTTACTATTCATAATGTAATTTAAACGTAATAACAATATAAAATTTGATCTGAGTGTATTACTAGCCACTGTTAAAGATCGAACATGCGAACGGCAGGACACCAGCTCACATTTTTAAAAAACTGCATTATCATAGGTTCATGTAAGTCTGGTGAATGTAGGCAACCCACACAACATTCTGCTTTTTTTTACCCACTCATCCGGGCCTGTGGAGGAGAAAAAAAGCCAAGACATCTATTTCTTTATTTTGCTCTAGTAGCGCCGAAAAATTTTCATCTCATTACGTGACCCGAGTTACAAATCCTCTTCTTGTCAGTATCTACTGTGTCTATATTCCATTCGCGGGGTGCATCGATCATTAAGTCATGAAATTTTAAAATATTCGATTCGGAAACGAATTTATACTGTCTTCAGATCTGAAATCGGTAGCAAATGAAATGAAAGATCCACGTGTCTTTGGATCCGACCCGACCATCCCTAATTTTTGAGTGATACATTCGTAAATCTAATTTAAACAATAAAAGTATAAGAAAGTGAGTATTCAGTAGTAAGGGTTTTAAATTGAATGATAACATTTTCAAAGCAATAACCAAAAGAAAATATCACCTGAGATAGGGATCGAACTTCCTCTAGTACACTAGCCCTTGATGTCCACCTAATCCCGGCAATGGAAAACCACTTCAATTACACTCTTCAAAAGGTAATAATGGAGTTGAGCAACAGAGATTTAAATCCTTACAAGTACACAATGCAATGAGGGGGAGGGTCTCCTGCCTGTGGTAAAAAGAACTCTTATGGTCACCATCTCACAAAATCCTTGCATAGAAAGATTGGAAATAGTAATATCAATGGTGAAGAAGAAATGAGAGTAGAGAGCAGCATTTTAAAGAATCCAAGCACGGAATGTAGAACACAGCTAACGGCAGCGACGCTCAGATACATGAGGAGGGGAAATATCGATTTGTAGGAATTAAGTGAAGTAAGATGGATGGACCAGGGAGGCACCTGGAGCGAAAGTTACAGAGTGATATGAGTGGAGGAGAAGAGATTCAGTGGGAAGTATAGAATTATTATTGAATATGACATGAGGGTAAAGGGAAGTGAATGCAGGGCAAAGTAGTAGAACTGCGGTAATCACAATCAAAGCGGTGCAGATGAAGATAGTTGTTGCTCATGTTTACATGCCGACTCGGGGACACAAGGGAGACAGAATGGGCGAATATGTGTGATACCTATATCGGGAGAAATAATTGGGAAAGTGACGGATAGGAAGAATGGGGTCGTTTACCATATTTATTTTATTGCCGAATATGATAGAGTTTGTAAAATAAAAAGATCCGTATTTTTCAGTTTTTTGATCCATCAATTATTTCTCGAGTTATAATCGGTAAAAAACTGATGTTTTTAACCCTTTTGGAAAAGTGGGCGTGGTGCAACCTCTGACGTATAACGACTTCGTCCAATCACAACTGAGCCCACGAAGCTACTTTGCCTTATCGCAATGGGGGGGACACAGCTGACTCTGCCAATCGGAGCAGTTGCGACAGCATCTGTGCGAGCAGACCTTCCGAGAACCCCCCTTCGCTTCCACGAAAAGCAGTCAAGGATAGGAAGAAAATGACGTGAATGTTATCACAGCAGCTTTTTCGGTGGGCGCCACCTTCTGCTTATTTAAATTTTTGATCTATGAGTGAATGGTTGTGGTTAGAAGATTAATTTTTTCACTAAAATTCTTTTTTTGTTACCAATTCTTGTGAATGAAACCAATGAAATCAACAACCAAAGTTTTGTTGTTATGATTTCATGTACAAAATTGCGATTTCGGTTTCGAGTAAACGGGAAAGTTACAGATAGGAAGAATTTAATAATAATATGGGATTGGAATGCTGTAGCCAGAGTAGAAAGGAATGGAGGTGAGGTAGGGAGATAGTGGGCTAGGTGCAAGGAAAGACTGCAGCAAGAAAGCAAGCAGAGGAGTTTTGTGGGATGAATAATTTATGATCACTAACACATGATTTAGATACCATTCCAGGCACAGATACACTTACAAATGCCGGGGGACACAGGGAGATAGCAACTAGATTACATCATGGTTAGGCAAAGATTTAGAAAGGGTGTGAAGAAGTAACATTTCTCAGGTTGCAGTTCAACAGTTTCTCAGGTGCAACTGATGCAGATTCCGACCATATCTTGGTGGTCATGGAATGTGAGGTGAAATTAGGAAAGTTGAAATAGGAAGGAGAATTAAGAAGTGGTATATAGCGGCCCTGGTTGGAATGAAGCATAGAAAACATCAGGAGCTGGTGAACAGAGCAAAAAGGAAGAGGACCAGCTGACGAAGGATGGGATGTAGGTAATAACAAAAAAAACTAGAACTGATAGGGGGTCCATTATCACTGGTGCTTTTTAAAATATACTTGTAAGAAATGTAAGAGAGGCAAAGGAAGAGCTTCGGCCAGGGGTAAAGGTTTGGAGAATATTGATTACGTCTGCGAGGTTTGTGGATAACCAAGCACTGGTAAGACAGTCAGCCAAGGGCTTACAAAAAAATACCTACTTGATGTGTTAGGAAGACAGTACAAATGATACAGAATATTGATAAACAGCAATAAAAATGAGAGGTGTGAGATCTTTTAGAACATAAATGGTTAGGCTAAATTTAAAAGTAGGAGGTCATAAGCTAGAGTGGGTGGTTGCAACTTTGTTAGTTAGTTACTAAGGCAGTTGTTGGAATAATAGGGATACAGCAGCAGTTCCAAAGTCAGAGGAAGATTTTTTTATTTTTACAGGAGCTTTCAGTTATAGGCAAGAATGAATGACAGGGTTGTTGAGTAGGGACATAAATGAAAGACTAGTGAAAAGTCTAACATGGAGTGTAGTACCTACTACCTATGTGGCATGGAAATATGGGCTTTGAGGAAACAATACGACAAAAGACTTAGGACTCTTGAGTCGTGGGTGGGGAGAAGAATGGAGAAGGTAAGGTGGGTTGAAAGGAAGATGGATGAGGAAGTGCTAGAGATGGTGGGGGAGGAAAGGAAGTCGATTGAGGAAATTACGAGAAGGTAGAATGGGTGGATGTAGAAAGTGATAAGGGGGGAGGGTGTTTTGAAGGAAGTGATGGAGAGAAGAATGCTGGGTAAGTGAGGTAGAGGGAGGAGAAGGATGGGAGTTCGGATAGAACAATGGAAGATAGGATGATCATGGTTCTCTTTCCAGAGAAATAACTTCAATTTTTAATGTCGTCAACCCATGGTACTCCTTTTCCAAATGAAGTGGCGACGCGATGAGGTCTATCTCGGGCTGTACTATTAGATATTTGGTGAAATGCTATTCTTAAAATCGACCCGATATATTACTTTGCCCTTTTTTCAGCTTATCATCTCCATGGCAGGTATCCTACCACCCTCTGTCATATACCTTTACGGCGGCTCGCAGGGTAAAACGTATGTTGCAGCTGTTTTAATTACAATTTTTTTTCCAAATCTGTCCGATGTAGGGATAGTCGGTCATCCCACATTGTACCTCCAATAGTGCCACACTCAAATGGCATGATAAATATAAGTACGACCAAACGTCAGTATAACATTTTCCATTCCATGATCAAGGCAATTTCACGTATGATGGTAAAAAAATTATAATTGCCATGTATTTGGATGCACCGTCGTAATCTACCATTAAAAACTATTCCAAAATCCTTACGAGCTCTTCGCGGGTCCACTATCATCACTAAGACTGACGTAATGGGTACTTCTTCACCAATGGCTTCTGGTGGTATTTTACCTTTAAATGTTTAATAAAAACCATGATCTTGTTTACCTCATGCCCAAATGTTATTCACTCTTCACCCAGTTACGGGCATGCTACACAGCTATAAACTAAATTTCAAAGGATTAATGATGAAACAAAACCATGATATATGAATTCAATACCCAAGAAAAATTAGATGGCATTCACCGGATGGAACGAACAACTGGTTTTACATCCATCAACCGGCCATTAATGATCATTAAAATACCTAGTTTATTTTGTTTGTTTTAGTGTTCACCAGCTCCTGATGTTTTCTATGCTTCATTCCAACCAGGGCCGCTATATACCACTTCTTAATTCTCCTTCCTATTTCAACTTTCCTAATTTCACCTCACATTCCATGACCACCAAGATATGGTCGGAATCTGCATCAGTTGCACAGAGCTGATTGACACTACACAAATAAATCGTACCTACAGCTGAAAACAAGTCCTTGCAAATTTATTGAAGCAACAAAATCCACTATAACTTACCTTGGAATCGTATAAAACCTTAGCTTTCGTCGGATCTGGCTCATAACAAAGCACCTTTTCACCTTCTGAGAATTTGAATTTCACGCCTCTCGTGGAAACCATTCCTCGCCAATTCTTACAAGGGCAAACAATGGTTCTAAGCAACTATGCGCAACCACTTCCATGAACACACATTAGCGGGTTTCTTCGTTAAGGATTACCAGAACCCTTAGTGTTTATCTAACAGAACTCGCCTAACTGACATAAGGTCGCAGAGTACTTCCCAAAACACGAGATCGATAACATCAACATGATTGTCAATGCTGTCAATAAACTTCAATCCCCAGAACGATATCATTAAACACCGAGGCAGTGGAGGCAGTTTTATAAACACGTTAAATCATAAACCCGTTCAACACAGAATCAGCAGGACGCTTGTAACGCCACCTGCAAAAATTCAATGGAGGATCCAGGGAGAGCAGGAAAGATAGAGAACGATGCCGATGCAAATATTTGCGACTGAATCGGCGGCAGGGATCAGTTGCAAAATTTATCCACCATGAGGCGCTACCAAACGTTAGTATCCAGCAAGGCCCCTACGAGAACTTGGTATCCAAAGAAGGACCTTTGATATCCATGGCCATATCATCAATAGTCCCAAGGAGGTTTACATTTGTCCTGGCTTCTTTTCTCTTACTGCATACCAATACCTTCGTTTTCTTTTTATTGATCTTCAGGTTATATCTGGCCAATATCTTTTCCGTAATTACTATTGTAATAATATATTGTGTCTTCTTTAAATCCCTTTCCGTTTCTGCCATGACTGCTACGTCGTCGGCGAATCGCAGCATGCTGATTTTCTTCCCGTGGATATTCACTCCCTGAGACTTTTCTTTGACATCTGGGATAGCTTTCTCGATGTCAATACATCGAGAAAGCTATATAGACATTGAATAATTAACAGGCATCCCAATGGCTCAGGGCAAAAAAATATAGACTTTATAGACCCAAGTTCGTGAAAATATAGAGCAAAACACTCATATTATGCATGAAAATCAAGGTAAATCGGACCTAATCTGCATTATTAGGCAAAATTACGCATTTTATTCTTAAAAGCTGTTTGGTTTGAGTGGTAGACATTTAAGTTGCCAGCGAAAATTGAGAGAAACAAGGCAGTTGGAAATATGAACAATTTTATTCATAAAGTTGAATAAGATACAAGATGAGGAATCTCTACTCATCAGTCCGGTTTTTTTTGCAGCAGATTTATCTGGTGGATGACTTTGGTTTTCTTTTGTCGACGGACTTCCGTAAAGCATAGGCTTCTTTATTTTTCTCTTCCGCTTCTTCCAATAGCTAGCTCCAATAGTTAACTGCGGCCTCCAGAATGGCTAGCGATGCCACGATTTCAGTTAAATTTCGGGCCTTAAATGCTTTTGACAAGCATTTATTGGCGTCACTGCGAAGAGTAGCAGCAGTGTCTTCTTGCTCTCATGACGACTTCCGTCAACCCTAGCACTTGCTCTTCCTCCTCAAAAATCTTAAGATTAAGCACGCAGTTCTTGTCTCCTATTTTCTTATTCCTTTCTCCCTCTAGCTAGAATAACTGCGATTAGCATTTTGGTGTAATTTCAGCTAAGATTCTCGTCAATGGGGAAGGCCTCCGGACCGCCATGCACCTTCATGACACTTTTGAATGCCATAGCTGCGTTTTATGATTTTTCTTGCATGCGAGCCTTAGGCGCGGTCATGTACAAATTGAGCATAGAAAAATCGATGCAAGCATTACCGTGACTTAGGAACAGAGATGCCTTCACCACTTTCACGGTGAGCTCGAATTTCAGGGTGTTGGCCTGAGGCTTCAGCTTGAAAATACTTTCCCAATAAATTCATCCCTTTTTTCCAAGCTTTTATGATACCAACATATAGAGTAATAATTATGATTTGCAAATTTCCACTGTAGAACAAAAATTTTTATTGAGTAGACATGTTTCACCACATCATGGAATCTTCAGGACCGACAAAAGTTAACATTGCGTGAAATATAAACTAACACAAGAAGAGAGTGGTCCGGGGGGGGGGGGGTGTAGGAGACGGGAGTGGGGATGTTGATAAGGATGACGGGGTTTTAAGGTAGGAATGACGTCATGGGTTTTTTGCGGAGGTGGGATAGGGATGGCGGCACTATCAGAGCGAGGGTGTTTAGAGGGTATGCTGGGGATTAGCTGCAGAATAGATTTTATGATACCCTTGTTCCCGAGTACAGAATTGGCAAGAATATGATTAATGGCAGTGACCATGTGTCTCTGTGCCTGCAGCCGAAACGACTGAATATCAACAGCAGGGTAAGCAAGATCTTGAAGCCTATTCAACTCGAGTTGTGGGCTGGACTGTGAACTCGAGAAGTGATTCCACTTTAGTCTTCTCCCCTACGACAACTTTCAGCAGGTTTTCAGGATCTACAAGCTTACTGCAGAGTCCAACTTACTGTGGGCGTCGACTTTGCAGACTCCCCCCCTCTAACCTTTACACCAAAGCCTCCATTTCTTCTGTAATCCATGGCTTACTCTTGACAACTTTTCTTCTCCCCAAAACTTCTTTTAGCCCAATTTTGATGTTCTCCCATCTCTTTTCCACTGATTTCACAGTCAGATCCTTTTCTATCTTGTTTTCCACCGCCTTCTGAAAGGCCAGCCGTTGTTGAGGCTACTTCCTCTACTTGCCAAACATTCTTCAAGTTCTTGAGTTTTAAGTGGCATTCCACCATCACTAAGTTGTGGTCACTGTTGATATCTGAACCCGGTAGCTTTTGCAGTTCTTCACCTCTAGGTACTTCACTAAAATGTAGTGAATTTGAAATCTTGTCCCTGGGCATTTTCCAGGTATATCTTCTACGTTGGTGGTTTTTAAAAAATGTGTTTGCCACCACCAACTTGTGTTGTGCATTGACTTATATTAGTCTTTCTCCTCTCCCATTTCCCAGTTATTCTTCCATCTTTACCTTTGCCGATGACAGTCTTCCAATCTCCTAAAATAATACGGTTTTATTCTCCTTTTAATGCCTTATTACTTCCGTGATATCCTCATAGAAGTCTTCCGCTTCATTTTCGTAGACCGGTGTAGGCATGTAAACTTATACCACAATGGTATCTGTAAGCTTGGTTTCAATCTTCACCATTATAATCCTTTCACTGTACTGCATGAAGCTCTTCACAAGCAGTCCAGCACTCTTCCTGAGCATTATGCCTACTCCAGCGTTACCATTCAGTGATCCGGTGTGAATAATTCTGTAACTTCCACACCAAAAGTCTCCTTTGAGCCATCTCATTTCACTGATTCCTAATATGTCGAGGTCCATTGCATCGCATTTCCACCTTCAGGCTCTCCAATCTCCCACAGGTCCGAAGGATCGCCCGTTCCACTATCCTACCCTAAAATGATTATCACATTTGACTGATGTACTCTCTCAGGTAGTCCCCACCCAGAGATCCAAATGGGGGACTATTTTACCTCCGGAATATTTTACTTGAGAGGACTCCATCACGTCTGATAAAAAGAAAAGAGTGGAGTAGCTGCAACTCCTCGGGATAATAATGTGGTGGTTTACCCTTGCCTTCAACATTGCAGTACTACAGCCGTTAATGTAAATGTCACCACACCTGTAGTGAAATGAGTGTTGCTGTACCGACCACTGTGGTCTCCACCTTCGCTCATAATAAAGAGAGCTGCTGCCCTCTCCTCCGGCTGATGAGAAGCGTAATTGTTGGCGACCTCCGTCACCAAGTCACTTGCATCTTCACAGGTTTCTGTATCATTTAAAGGCCTATCTTACCCAATGATAGACCAATACCACCTCGGAGTGCCGTTGCTTTTTGTCCACGACTGCTTATCGGATGAGTAAACTCACTTGTTTCACAGCAAACCTCTACATATAGAGGTTGACCCACCATCCGCAACCCGGTGGATGCACTTGGTGGCTTTAAGCTCAGTCCTGAGTTTTCTATACAACCAATATAAATTTCCCCTCTCTTCAGCGGGCCAGCGGTCACAATGTTTCCATCCAGTGGACAATCCTTTTGAGGCCAGTCACAAACAATTTCTTTCGCGAACATAATTTGGAATTATCTTTGGGATTTATTGTCTTCTTTCCTAAAACTGTACATTCTATGAAGTGCAGAGTTATGACAAGAGCCATAATGGGTAGACCATCTACTGCTCCTTGACATAAATTACCGCTCAATTTTCCAAACTTTGTGGCAAGCAATAGGTGTTTGGCATTTTCAGGAAATACCACAATTTATATTTCCGTACATATATGTATATGACTGTTGTCAAGATGGCCATTAATATTAAAAGGTTTCCATCCTAGCGATACATATTTTTAATGTTGATGAAGATGGAGAGTATTCTATTGATTAATTTAAAAAACACCTCTAGCTTTCAGAAATGAGGCATAAAAGGAAAGGCTTAAACAGCACTGTACTAATGGAAATCCATTGACGTCCTTCCTGCCCAAAATAAATGAAGAGTAGGGTGGTATGCAGGTTGCATAGTATTGGATTGGTAAGTGTTTTCCTTCATTCAGCGGTCACCTCGGCAAGTGGCCACTTTTCATTTGACTGCATGGTGGCCGCTTATGACAGGTTTCACTGTGCCAACAGCAATAAATTCCATCATGTTTAAGACTGTACAGATCATTCTCCATGGAGCATTTCACAGAGATTTCACGACAAAGTGATAAATGGAAATCCATTCTAGGGAGTTATGACCATCACCACAAGTTAGCCACGAATTCGAAAGCTATGAGCAAGGACTTCATTGGTAATAACTTCAGTGCTCACTTTTTTATTTTTTACTAAATTCAGGTTTACATCAAGGGTCATCAATGCACATCATTAAATGCATATCTTCATTATTACAATCACTCGCATAACAAACTTCAAGAATAAACACTATCACATAGCACACAAAATAAACCTCACAAAGAAGAATGTATAAAGTTCCAGTTACTTAAATTACTGTTTAATGCCAGATTTAAATTACCATAATGACTAGAGTCCTACAATTAAACCATCAGCAAATCAATCAGTTACGGCTCAGAGAATTATTAAACTAATAAAATCAACTTCCCTTAACAAGAGAAATAAAAATGCTCCACTAGTTGATTCCCTTCAGTTGCTTGAAATGCATAACAGTTAAAACTCCATTTCCAAACCAATTTAGATTCATTTAACATTAATAGAAGACTATAATATAAATACAGTAATCTTAATATAGTATAATCATCTAACACAGTTAGGATAAGGCTTGACAAAATGGCCAATGTTCAGATAGTCTAAGCAGCCACTCCTTGGAACAATTATAATGTAAATGTCAGTTTCGACTATTTAAATGGCAGATTCAAGTGCTCGGTGTACAAATGTTCCTCCTCAGAATTCACACCCTGAAAACTAAATCGGAGGCACAAAAACACACCAGCAAGCCAGCGTCCCAGTGCTCAAGGTTGAAAAATCAAATTTTTGCAGCAGCAGCATAACAACACAAATGCATTTGAGCCAATGAAGAAACCTGCCTCCTTCCCACACAACCTACAGGGGTCATCTTTAAGGAGTCACAACCCCTCCCCCAGACCTTCCCCCCCCCTGTCTTCAGACCCTCCCCCTCTCCAATTCCTCCCCCCTTTCCCTCTCAACACCCTAACTGGACATCCTCACAAGCATTCCACTGACACTTGGAATCCCTAGCTGCATAAAAATGCTATGCATCATGAGATCGACTCTTATCATAAACCTAATGACAGCCACTGCATTGTCTGCACACACAAATTCAACAGCTACCTTTCCCATTATTTCTCTACTTCAATGATAGTAATCCTCAACCATTCTGAAAATACAATGGCTTTGTCAGGTAGCAGAGAGAAACAGCTAAGGAAGAACACCCAAAGCCAAAAATAAATTGATTGAGATGACATTTGGGAGGATTCTTCTTCAGTCTTTGGATTATAGAGATGAGGAGGGAAAGCAGATGATGGGTTGGGACCTCTGTTTTTCACGGGAGGGCACTGGGGAACAAAACGATTGTGGGGGAAGGGGAGCGGGTGGGTGAAGGGGAGAGGAATGGTCAGGAGAGGCAGGAGATGAAACTGACAGGGAAAATAATTCCACACCTCGCAAAACGACAGACACCCAGGGATAGATAAACCCCAAAAAGGAGCTTGCGCCCCAAAATGCCACACTTTTATGCCCATCACTCCTTTCTGGGGCGCCGTCGCCGTGGAGATGAACGCTCTGGACCAACCTCTGTGACACCCACTGCTTCAATCTAGAAAGCAAATAAAAAAAAGTCACTACATCCTGATCCTTACCGACCACAATATATGAAGTGACTAAAATCTATACGCAAACATTAAATACAATTTGATGCACGCCAATATCAAATACAATACAAAATCACTTATCCAGAATATCCAAGACCTTGTATCCTCCAGAATAAAGATATGTAAGTACTCCCAGATTGTGGATAGCAAGCAATAAAAAGAATAATCGATTGGAAAAAAATATCTGAAAGAAATGAATGCCATATAGAGAGAGATGGAGTGTATGTCCGCTCAGAAATATACCTCTTGGAACACAATAGCAGCTACATTCCATAGAATGTTTGGTAAGAGAGGAAGGGATAAATGACAGTTCTCTGGGATGGATCGAGGAAGGTAGTACATGTACTGAACGGACAAGTGCAATTGGAAGTGAAAAGTTTGGAAGCATGAAGTGGTAAGTAAGGAGTCCATTAACGCCTAACACGAATAGCAGAAAATCACTTATCTAATCCACTTCAATAAACAAATATTCATGGTGCTTGGTTAAATTATGGTTCATTATGGAATGGAATGAAAGCCATTCAAGAACTAAAGTTTTATACTTTCGGCAATTATGCACCTCACACTAACCTTATTCTATGTTACAACTATTACATGTAGCAATGTAATGTGGGTGTATGGCGAAAAGATATTATCAAGATAGCTATTATAAATGATAGTTTCACTTACTTCATTGGCCCGTGGTTGTATTTACTGTCCATGACATCAAATTTCATGCTACACGCAATTATTTGGAATACAAAATGTTGATTTTGCACACCTACCCTCACACAATTCCGTTCTTTCTTGCGCTCCAAATCAGTCGTAGCCACAAGTTTTGTAGCTATACAATGGAATATCAACAGGAAACATGTCGAAAACCAGAAAATTGAATTTCATTGAGTCACGCGTCATATCTTCTACCGTAAAGACTTGTAGCATCATCTGCATGATCATTTTGATAATAATGCCCTTCTACCCCACTACTTTGGTATTAATTAATTAATTGAAGTCTGGTTTCAGATTTAATGACTTACTTTTCCCAGCCAAGAAGTTGATTCTTGAAGGGAACTGAACTCTCAACAGAGAAACAGAAGCGGGAGAAAAACAAAAACGCAATGGAAAGGGCACGAACTATCATAAAGCCTACAAGCCCACTTACAGATATGCCCGTAATGTTGATAATGCACACTTGACCCATTGGGCGGAAAATGCTGAGGAAATTTTTTTCCACTATAATGAAAATAACAGACATTATGAGCACAAGCTTGTGCACACGCAATGTGCTGCGTATGTTTCCAGGTGTCTCTTTCAGGAGCCGCTGCATGCGAACCTTTTGTTATTCATGCTTTCGGATCCATTAGGGTCATATGATCAGGGTTTAAATTACAAAGAGGAAGTTTTGGCTATTTATTGGCTAGACATGCCCCCTCCCTACCGCTCTTAGTCTTATTTGTTATTGCCTCTCGTTGACAATTTCCCCGCTCACAGCAGAAGGCGAGCCTGGGCCCCGGGTGTTTAGGACGATATTCCCTCGGTTGGCAAACTAAAGTCTTTTGTGCACAGATGGGTTTAATACCGTTGTCATGGTTGAAGTTTTATGGACGTTTCTCTCTATATGGACCGCCTCCTGTATCGATCTTGGGTAGTAGTGAGGTTCTTTTGCTATTACCCATGCCTTTTACGGTAAAATATTATGTGTTCCGCCTTCAACTCCTGAGTATGCGTGTTCTAGGATGGCCAATTCCTTTACACTCCTGACGATGATTGATCTCCAGTACTTTTGAATCCAAGCTTTCGATTTTTGATCACGGGGGTGACAGTAGAGTTGAATGGAAAGGAATGCAAGGTCTGCTAAGGATGAAAATGACTCGGATTTTTGAGGATTTGGATTCGAGGTGAAACTCAATGGATTCGAGGATTTGAATGTCTCATCCTTAGACACTAGCCATTAAGTAGAGGCTGGGATAACTCAGTGCACTGAGTTGCCTGCCAGTAGAATGAGAGGCAGGGCCTGGAATGACGATGCACCCCTCACCTCTTCCGCCTCCTCCACCTTGCCTTCTCCTTCCTTGGCATCGCCCTCCTCCGCCCCTTCTTTCGACTCCTCCTCCTCATCCTCCTCCTCTTCGTCCTCCTCCTCCTCCCCCTTGCTGTTGGCCTCCCCTCCACTGGCGCCTCCCCCCTCCTCCTCCTCCTCACCCCCCTCCTTCCCCTCTGCATCCAACGTCACACCATCAGTCTTCTTCGCTTCAGCTGCAGTCTCCTAGCATTTAGGCCACAAATCATTTAGTTTTACATTGGGAAGAGACAGACAGGTGATGCATTAAATAACACTCACAAGATATTCGCTTGCATTGAAAGCCAAGAAACCAATTAGTCCAGCAACAGATGCCATAACATACCACAATAAAATGGAGTCAATCATTGAATTGGCCAAAATTGGCCTAACAAGCCTAATTGGCCTTGGCCTAACAAGCAGGAATGCAGACAAGCAATGCATCTGCGGTAACAACGTAGGCATTGCAACCCAACATGATGCCACAGTGACAATAGACTCACAACCCCTGTAATAATGCAGTTAAACACTCATAACTTGCACAATGATTTGGCAGTATTAAAGAAACTGATCAGAGAAACATTCTCTGCAAAGTATGTATTACCCTAACATCAAGAGTTTCTGGCAATATGTTGCGGGACATATTCGACACTGAAAGAAGAAAGTTGCGGTATTTGTTCATGGTTTTATTGAAATAGAAAATTCACAGCACACATTACCACTTATGTCTCTATCAAGCGATTGGCTTTAGTACAATCATCGTCAGATATATATACCCTTAGATAGTGATGGACGGATCCAGTTTTTTTTGTCAGATCCGGGACCGGAACCTTGCCTGGGTTTCGGACCTTTATCTTGGTATTGGATCCTTAGTTTAGATACTCGATTCGGAATTTCATTCATTTTCTAATCCTAGATTTTAAATAAATATATAAATACAGCAGCAATAGAATTACCAAAAACCAAGTATACAGTAAAACCTCGCTTTTACGTCCCCGCAATTTACGTTTTCCCGCCATTAACGACTTTTTCTTCATGTCCTAATAATGTCCATATATCCGCAATGTAACGTCTCCCTTTATTTACGCTAGCAAATTTTTTAATGGTTCGCCATTTACGTTTTACGAGACGATTTTGCCGTGATTGTCGTCCTGGTTGCATAACTAGTGGTTGGACTCAACGCTCCGTGAAAGACAAAGTAAAAACTCATGCAGTAAGTTACCACTATGAAAGAGAAATAAAATTTGCCCAGATATACCACCATTTATCGTGACCTCGCTCATCTATGCAACTGTAATGCCGCGAGGGATTACAGTACACGTACGTCGTTTTTCTCGCCATTGTTGTGTCAGGTTGCATAACTCGCGGGATGGCTGATGCTATCGCATTGGTGATGAAATTTTTCATTTATTTAAGAAGTGTATGCTTTTCAGCATTTGCGGTCTTGTCTTTCTTTTTTGGAGGCATTAATACAGATTTTAAAAAATCCTCCAGCCAAATTTCATCCTCATATATCCTACGAACACACCCATAAAATCATCTCATTCTTCTCTAGCTCGATTCTTAAGTAGCTTTGAAAGAATATCACTATAGTCTCCACACCTTCTTTTCTCATAATATTTACCCTAACTTACTAGCATGGTTGGATCAAGACTCCTGGCCTCAGTTCATTCTTATCTATGTCATTCTCCTCTTCTATTCCCAAGTTCCCTTGTCTATCATTAATGCCATGCAGTTCTTTTCACATTTTCCTTACCCCTATGCTGAATCTCATTAAGTTCTATCAGCAGCTCTCCTGACTTAACAGTAATGAACAGTGTCTTGACCACTCTAGTGTCTACTACACCATCCCCTCCCCCCTCCATCCTTTCTCAACTGCTTGCTGTTCTGCATCTTCCCTCATACACCTGTAAACTAATTCCTGATATTCTCTCCATTTACAACAGTACAATTTTTTCACACTCTTCCTAATCTTGGCCCAAACATATGTAATCTAGTTAACATATCTCCCCATGTCCCCATGCATTTCAAATAAGAGATTTTGGCATTAAAGAGGTTTTGTTGGAACTATATTTCAATTTTAAACTTGACTTTCAATGAAAGCAAGAATTAGGCAGGCAAAATCAAGAAGCAAGGAGTTCTTCTTTCAGGCATAACTTTCATAAAAATTGCATACCCTCAAATTACACTTTCCCGCGATTTACACTTTTTTCTCTAGTTCCCCTCAAAAGTGTAAAAGAGGGGTTTTACTGTATTTATTGTAGAAAAAATCAACTTCTCATCATCTATGTGGATAATATTTTCCTGGATCAAGATTTACGGATGCCATAACTATATCTTATTACTTCTAATATAAAGATCACTTTCCTTATCACATACTCATCAAGCAATACATTTTTGAAACCTGTACAACTATTCTTGAGAGTGCAGTTAAAAGAAACATTTCAAGTTCATTTTCATTAATAAAGGAATTATTTTACAATTATTAATCAAATCCTTGAATGCTTTCTAATTCTCCCATATAAACACAAAAAAAGTTTAACGTGGCCAAGAGATAGCATTTATGGAATATCTGGGGATTCCATTGTTAAGACGAAAAAATTATTATGAAATATTTCAAGCTGCCTAATTAGTAATTTTGCAATGTGTTATTAATAATAATCTTTAACACATTCAATGCGGCATGACGGGAATTCCCATATACTAGGATCTATCCGGTGACTCATGCCGGGAGTTCCCGTCACTGGTTTATGCGTTTCTCTATCGGTTCATGCTGCTCTCTGTCACGCGTTAGGGCACTGTCGTCACGCAGCAGTCATCAGTATGAAGCCTACTTTGAGGGAGTGCGCTCAGTTTTGGTTCCCGGAGCTTTTTTTTCGAAGACCACACATCGTTTTGTTGGTGTGTACTGCTACATAGTCTTTATTTTTTCTTATATAGTTATTAATGTCTTTCGTGTTTTCCCATTCATTTTTTCCGTTTTAAAACAATTTTTAGATCAGGGATAACAGTCTAACGAAATAAAGATTTTTTTACTTGTTTGTTATTGTTTTTTTTAATCGCTTGTAATTGTATTTTGCCTACTCACCAGGGGTATAAACACTATTTTTTTGAAATAATTTTTCTTAACGTTTTCGGGACATTTTATTGTTTCATTGCTATCTTTAGTCACTTGTATACTTAACCATTTCATAATCACAGATAAACATATGCCTTAGGAAAAGAATAGATTGCATGACGTCTTATCGTGGTCCGCGACACGTATTTGTTTATCTCTGAATTTATACATTTTTAGTTTCCATCTAAGGTAACATTTATAGATTTCCTGATATAATAACGCTAGGGATGAATTCTATTTTTATAGATATTACATTTTCAAAACAAATGTGTTCCGTAATATATTTATGTTAAATCACTATATACTCTCAACACAACATTTACCTTTTTAGTTTTCTCTACTTTCAACTAATAAACTTGGAGCTTATTTGATGAATTAGTACCTGCGATTTTTATCGGTTTCCTAAAATGAAGTGCATTTATTTTTATTTTACAAGGGTTAGTCTGATTTTTTTTCAAAATTATATTGTTTAAGTCATACAGTACGTCCATTTTATGCCCCTGTGTTGTCGTTTCCTTGATGGATTCGGATGGTGATGGTTTTTTTGAACATAGCCTTTTTTGTCATAGCTTTTAGATTTAAATGCAAAGCTATCTTCAAAATAAATTTAGAATCAACTATCATATTTTGTCATTTTTGCATTAAAATGAGTTTATTTATTTTTACAGACTTTATTAAGAGAAGGAAATTGAAGAAATATTTGAAGAAATCAATACAAAAACGATTTTACGTAAGTACAGTTTTCCCTTGAATAATAGTCACACCTTCTGCTATGAAGCAATGAATGCAGATGCTATTAATATTTCAATTTTTCTAGGTTCCATCAAGTCAAGTGTATTTCCATTGAGGGAAGGCAACGCAATAGCGATTCATGTAAGCAAAAATTGGAGAATTCGGCATTATATGTTAGAACTATGATGTTGGGGAGCCCAGAAGTCTCTTCCATGGAATCCCTCTCCACAACCTTCCACATCGTGGGGATTTGGTTCTTCATCAGCTGATGATCCCCAGCCTCCTCCGTTGAGGTAACATAAGAAGGTTGACTTGGGGCAACAAATCCTCAGTGATGAGGAATTAGAAGAATATCTGGAGGAAGAAAGCGATTTCAGCGATGTTTCTGGGGATACGGAGTGAGGTAACAGTGAGGGGGAAAGTGAAGATGTTGCTCCCTCTCCGCAAACATCATCTACACCCAGATTTATCAGCACTCCCGGTCCTTCTTTTCAGGAAGAAACAACTCGCACACCTGGCAGAACATACACTTGGACATCCCACAGACAGAGTTCTGCACCAAATCCCTAAACGCTCACCCCTGGACTAAGTATTCCTGAACCTGGAGATGAACCTCGAGACTTTTTCGACATTCATTTTATGGATAATATTATACACATAACAGTGACAGAGACTAACAACTTTGCTGACACACTATTGTGAGGAAATTTAGCTCCAAAAGCTGGGATTCTGAAATGGAGTCTGGGCCCTGGGCAATTTCTTGGATTATTATAGCACATGGGAACCATTCCTCCAAGTAGGATGTCGGATTATTGGAGTACAGATTCCTTGATCAATTTTCAATGTTTTCGACGCTACATGAGTTGTGGCAGGTTAATGGATATATAGCGATTCCTCCACTACCCCAAAAATCCCGAACAAGATAAACCTCCGGCACTCTCCGATCTAACCCAAATGGGAATCCCTCTTCCGTATTATCTGCAAAAGTAAAAAGGGTTGAGGTTGTGGATGCATTCACTTCTGATGGCGTTTGTGTAGTTAAGTGGAGAGACAGAAGGGATGTTCTGATGTACACCTCTCAATATGGGAGTCAAATGGTCGATTTCCCCCGCCGGCGAGGAGGTGGCTCCACTTCCAAACCGGAGGCTGTTGCTGAATACAAGTCTTTGGGTGGCATTGATCATTTAAATCAAATGATGTCTTGATACCCAATAGAGAGGAAGACACTTAAATGGTATCGGAAGTTGGGCATCCACATTTTCCACCTCCTCCTTGTAAACAGTAATTTCCTTCACTTAAAATCCCACCCTAGGGTATCTCTCTACTCTCTCCGACTCACCTCAATAAAATCCCTACTCCAACCCTCTTTTTCCACACCTACTCCTCGACCTTATCCATCGCCTACTCCAAGGATCAAGGGCTTATTGAAACATTTCCCACTCATTCTTAGTTCAAATGAGAAAAGAAATAGGAAAAGAACACTCCAAAAAAGATGCCGGGAGTGCTATGGAAAGGGACAAAGGAAACACAAGTTTCTACTGTCCGGAGTGCGATGACTGCACTCCCTTGTGTCTCATTCTGTGTTTTGTGGAATATCATAATGATATAAAATGTATATAAATTAATTGTGTAAAAAGATAAAAGTTGTGTTTAAATAAATAAAAGATCGATTTAGAAAAAAGTGATAATGATTTTAAAAATTATTTCCTACATAATATGCATCGAAAATACATGTTGATTCTTGGAATAGATCATTCATCTTCTTATATTTAAAACGTAGGTAGCGGAAATCTATAGAAAAATATATATTTAATATTAGTTAAACTTTTGTAATGTATGTGCTTTTTCTAGTTTTAGAGTCAATCAGTTTAAAAGTAAAAGAATCTCAGCCTCTTATGTAAAAATTATTATAAAAATGCGTGTGACTTTTGTTATTTCTTGTTGAATTCATTCTCTTTTGATGAATACGTAAACTAAACCTATTAATATATTCTACAAAGGTAGGTAATTAGAAGACATGGCGCTGTACTTCGGTTTAGACATTTTAAAGTAGGCATATAACTAACTATTAACGAAGGTGTTGAAAGAGGGAATCATGTAGGAATTAGTTCTCTCATAGACACAAATGTCAGCCCTTTTATCAATTTCCACATTCATATTTGCTCTAATTCATCATTTGAATGTACATATAAGCCTCATGAAATAATATGGGAATATTAAAAAATACACAGACCTAATGCAAAAAATACGCCAGAAATGAACGCGGAGGTATCTATGCAACACGCACTACATGTTCATGCCGGTGACTCGTGATGGGGATTCCCGTCATTTTAAAAAAATATTATATTAATTACAATTTTTATATTACAAATTTTTAAACACTAAATAACGACTTTTAGCATTGAAATCTATCGGAAAATTAGTAAATAAAATTTCAGTCACCGGATAGGTTACTCAAAAAATGGTGCCACGTTCAAAGTGTTAAAATGAAATTTGAGAATTTAATACTACTAAAAAGAGGTGGTATGACTCTGATCTTGAAATGAGATTAGCCTTTACTCATGCTACTAGAAGCAAAATTTAAAAAAATGTCTCGGGAGCCTGCATTCTCCGAATTCAGGTACGCCGACAATAGCAGAGTGGGGTAGTGGACTGCAGGCAATGAAGCTCGATTCCTATCAAGGTTTAAAACTTTTCTTTCAGCCATTGAATCAAAAACTTTATCATCCTTCATTACCAACCTTTGTGTGTGGATAGTCCTTTTTATATTTCTAAGGCTTAAACTAGATTTACAAATGTGTCACTCAAAAATAAATTGTAAAGTTAACGCAATCATTCCACAATTTAATTCTGTAATAAAATTTTTTTCCAATCCTTTCACTAATACCAAATTTTATTATTTTTTTGACGTATAATTTTTCATGAAATTTCTGATGATCTACTTTTTTAACTGCCTACTATACTATAACTGCCATGCTGTATTACCCTAGGAATACAGCATGGACTGTATTCCTAGGCAGTGTTAAGGATCGAACTTGCGACCGTCAGCACACTAGCCCTCATTTTTCGCAACTACGCTATCATAGTGTCACGGGAATCTGGCAATGTAGGCGACCCACGCGACATTCGGCTTTTTTTTTCTCGCGCATCCAGGCCTGCGGAGAAAAAAGTCAAGATGAGTATTTTTTATTTTCTTTTGGTGGTATGGAAAAAACTCTTCCTCTCATTTCGTGACCCAGGTTACACAGCCTTTCCTTGTCAGTATCTACCGTACGTATGTGCATTCTATTCACGGGGCGCATCGATCACTCAGCGGCGAAATTTTAAAATCTCCGATCTGGATCTGAATTTATACTATCTTTGAATATGATTTCAGTAGCGAATGAAATGAAAGACCCGTGGATCTTTGGATCTGACCCGACTATCCTTCATTTATGAGTGGTACATTTATAAATCTAATTTAAACAACAAAAGTATAATAAAGTGAGTATTCAGATGTAATGGTTTGAATTTGAAGATGATAACAATTTTGATGCAATGACTGAAAGAAAGAATTAAACTGCAATAGGAATCGAACTTAGCACAGTACACTAGTTCTCGTTGTCTGCCTGATCCCGGTGCATGTAGGCTACCTGCGTGACATCCTGTGTATCCGAATCCAGAACAGAGTAAAATGAAAGACCTGTGGAACTGACGGATCCGATCCAGCCATCACTACCCTCGGGGGAGGAAGTCATTCAATGCAATGTCCTCTTCTTAGATGTTTCATTATTTCTCACTGGTCCAAGGTAACTGACCGAGGTGCATTTCCTTCCTGGAGTAAACTTTGGTGGTTAAAATCTGAGGCATGCCTTGCGAGCAGGGATGAGAAATTGCTGTCGATCCCACCAATTCTAAGTTTAGCAATCCTATCGTCAACTCCTGTTACGCTATGTCCATGGTCACTAGATACTGGTCGCTTGACTCTGCCTCAGAAGTGTTGCCAAAACATTCCGCATGCATTGAAACTACTTGCACCCCAGCACCACCACTCAGGAAAAAGTGGTAGTAAACAGCGCCCCTGTGCATTAGGGTAGTTTTCTTCATCAAAGAAAACAGACTTCATTAATTGCGATTTGTGCCCTGCCATAAATGTATTTAATTTACGCAAAAAGTTTGTATTGAGAAATCCCAGTTTACTAGAGAATTAATATTAATTTTAAGGCCATTTGAAAAGGCTCTGAAATGGCGGGGTGCGCTGCCTTCTTGCTGACGTAACAGGTAGGTAGTTTACGTTGCGAGGCATAGGAAAATTCGTCTCCTGAACTTACCATTGTATTTCAGGGCCCCTCAGCTCTTGTGAATATGTATTAGTAATAGCATGTGAAAACCATAAAAGCTCGAAAAGACTTCTCTGTTAAACATTGTATTATTAGCCGTTTTATAGGCTCAAGGACGTCCTGCTCGCTGTGTCTTCTGCTACGACGAAGTATGGCGTGAAGGTCACGCGGCGATTGGCAAACTACGGGGCATGCTTGTAGAAGGAATACTAACTGTTTTTAAATTAATCAACTGTATAAATAATATTAAATAAATAAATAAAAGTTAATTATAATAAATAAACGGAATAAATACACCTCCGATACTAGTTAATAAGCTTTAACGGAGTGCAGTGTCTACTTGGAAGCGTCCGCAGCACCACCTGGTGGCAGGTAGAGGAAATAGTTTGACGTCACACGTAGGATTAAGGGGCATGCAATAGTTTGCTGTCGCATTTTCGCACCATTGATTTTTTTCACTTTTTAATTAATGAGGAAAAATACCTAACATCATTTAAAAATCGAATGGCTTAAAACACGTACTCCAGAGGTTATAAACTTTCGATCAAGACAATAAAAAAATAATAGGATACTTACTACCCTATTATCATGCAAATGTTTTACAGTTGAGCAACCAGTATCTTAGTGACCATGGTTATGTCATTCAGGGGAGGCGACCAACAGCCGAGGTCATTTGTGTCATTTAGGATTAGGAGGGTAATTGGATAATGGTAGGAGTTTACAGGAAATGGAGGAAGGGTGGAGAGAGAAACCTGATGTCGGCATTAGCCTACTCTTAGTGAAAGGCGCCAAGGGGACCACTGCCTGACGTCCCATCCGATGGATGGAGTACTAAACCTGAAATGCTCTCCACTAGGCACTCAAGAGGGGACCTGTTTTCCACTGAAAATCCCTCCACTGCCGGGAATCGAACCCTAGTCCTTGGGATGGGAGGCCAGTACTCTAGCCACCACACCAACCCGTCAACTCCTCCCTGATGAATCAGCTGTGTGTCTCTCATTGTGGTCAGGCGAAGGAGGCGCACAGTTAAGATTGGATAAAGGAATGGCATACGAAACATTCGCATATGCCCACGCAAGCGGAAGGGATAAAAACATCGGCCTTTCACCACTTATAATTTGAGAACTATGTGAGGAAATTTGAGGAATGGAAAAATATGGGTATTTTCATTTTACAAGCTCCATCAGTTTCAGCAATGAAAACAAATATGGCAAATATTGCGACGCCATGAAAGAAAAAGTTTTGATCCCAACCATGATTTTGCGATTGTGGAAATGTGGCGGAACTTGGGCTCACTTGCCACTATCGTTGATTTATCTCACCTGTCTTTATATATTGAAAAAGAAAACTTCATTCTATGATGATCATTATTAATAGCTTATGATTATTAAAGTAGGCTGACGCCTTTTTATAGAAAAGGTGGCTAATACTTACGCGAGAAAATATCATGCAAAAAGATAAAACAAAAACAATACCATCATTTACTCTCAGTATACATCATTATGACTAAAATATCTAATGACAATCAATTACTAATCAAGGTTACAAGAAATCATAAAATAGATATTACATATTTAAAAAAATTAAAATCAACTGCTTAAAAAAGTGTTGAATTGGGAGGGCTAATTGAATAAGGGGTCATTTACAGCTAGCTTAGGTAAGTTTGAACTAGAGACACAATTAAGCATTTAAGGAATGAACTAAGTAAAAAGCCTGGGTAAAGTAAAGGAGACCAGGTGAATCAGCTAACCAATGAGAACTGCTGGATAACACAAAAACAATTGATTACATCCAATCGGGGCACAGTGTGGCACAAGAAGATTAAAATTGAAAACGTCAATGGGTAAATGACTGACCTCAGATTTATCATACTTACAGAGTCCTAAACTTATTATTAAATAAATTATTGCTATTACCGATCTTTATTCCACTTCAAAAGTCACCTTGATAAGACAACAGAGAATTTAACACGAGATATGCAAATCAGAGTTCAGGGGGTTCAATTAGATTTTTAATCAAATCTAATCCAAAAATGTCCTTACAAACCCAAAACCATCCATAAGATCTTAAGATAAAAAGTGTGGGCAATTTGCTCATTTCCTCCACACAAGACTGACCATTGCAGACATAATAACGAGAGATGAATGCATACAAGCATACAGGGCACAAGCACACACTAGCTTACCTGAGAGGAGCTGCAGCAAAAGACGAGCAGCAGGACAAGGGGAAGCGCTACGACGACTAGGTAAAGGGCCCACAGCCAGGGATGGGCATTGGTATAGGAGATGATTCGCATTATGAGGCCCTCCTGTGTACAGGGGACACAACTTTAGTCGCAAATTACAAGCATCGGGTCACATTTTTACCTCCGCTGCCCTTCTCCACAAGTACCAAACGTAAATGGAGACGGGGACCATGCAGTAGAGGAAGTAGAGCGCCCACCAGCCTGGTTTATAATTCATGGCTCGGAGCATGCGGCCCCACAGGGAGCTCTGCGATAAAGTTTAACGTGATGAAGACATGTGAAAATAAACAAGGTGTTAAACATGACATCCCCAGACACTGCTAAATTATGAGTCACCTCCCAAGGATGCACCAATGGAAATCCATAAGATCCCTTTAATTCCCTTTGGCTAACCCATTAGAAGATAAAAATAAAGGTAGTCGTTTCAGGCTTGATTTGGTGGATTGTCATAGTGAAAGAAAAAGACTGGCAATTTTCCACAAGAATAAGAATTTTTACTCGACCAGTTTCGGTGTCCATCATCAGGTGAAAATTATATCTCAGACATCTGTATACATGCACAATTGCAGTGAGGGGAGGGAAAGGTTGGGGGAGGGTGAAGGGAGGGGTTGGAGAGAACAAGGGTTGGGAATTGAGAGGAGGGTGGAAGGTGGTGGGTGTTCATGGGTAAAACCAAGCATGATTGCGATCTGGGGATGGCCCAAGTCGTTAAGGGTCCACTCGGAGAGTCCAAGGGAAGTCCACTGGGTGAGGCGGTCCGGGGCATTGGCATCCCCCGGAGCATCAGTTCCTTCGGGTTAAGGAGGATTAGCTCCTTGGGGTTCCTGGTGTATTCTTCCAAGGTAGTCTGAGGCTGGGGTGTTGGGTCTGCAGATGCCGACCCTAGGTACTCATTGAGAAAGGTGAGGGATGGGTCGGGTGATAAGGTCTGTCACCGAGGAAAACGCCGTAGTAGTATATATATGCTCCCTGCACGTCGAGTAAAAAACCTTGTTCTTGTGGAAAATTGCCAGTCTTTTTCTTACCTTTGGAAGATTCCATATTAAAGATATTATTTTGGGAAATCAATTTCGGGGGACTACTTCTGATGTAGAAGGAAGATTATTTGAGAAAAATTATTCTTTATTCTGTTGACAAGTGCAACAGAAACATAATCGGTTAAAGCTAATGCAAGCACTGATATTTCTTGTACAAGTTCTTTGAGCTAAACAGAATTTACCTCTTGGACTGCACCAAACTTTTATGATGGCTGTATGTGCTGACAGATTTTCATCCAGACAGATCAATACAGATATTGCGACTTGCTAATCTACCTACCCAACAAGACCCGACAAACAG
Organism: Platycnemis pennipes; assembly: GCA_933228895.1. Lineage (NCBI taxonomy): Eukaryota > Metazoa > Arthropoda > Insecta > Odonata > Platycnemididae > Platycnemis > Platycnemis pennipes. Next base: position 121,160,990 of record OW121855.1, on the reverse strand, counting down.
AGCTCAGTTTAGAATTACGAATGAGCAACAGAATGGTTGATTTCTGAATAGATACTAATGGACACAGTAGCAATTACCTGAGTGCTACACTATAATCTGGTGAGTGGGAGAAATAATTTTTTTTCACGATAACAGACTGAACAAGACCCATCTCCTGGATTCTCATTTGTTTTGTGCAGCCAATATTTATTTCCGACACATTTTTTTCAGCACTGAAAGAATGATCAACTAGGTGGGGAAATTATGCTAAATTTCATGCACGAATAATGATGACAACAATTAAAATAAATACCATACAACCCTTTGTTTTACATTCATATAGCACGTAAATACTCCTTGCATCAGTATCTGTGGAATGCTAATGAGAGCTAAAAATGTTGTGTTTGCTAGGGACAGAGGACTGTCCACCATCTTAGCTTCCGGCTGTTAACATTAATTGAATGCATTAGCACGATCCATTCAAATCCATGAAACAAAATGAATAACAACAGTTCATTACCAATAGTCAAACAGATTTCAACTTTCCACACAACAAGATTCATGAACACGAATCATGTTAGCACAATCACAAGAAAACTCTCTGGTGGACTAAATCATAGCATTATTCCAGTTAAATATGCATGAAAATAATTGAAACAGCCATGCCCGTACTCCCGACACACTACCTAGTAGCTGTACTCGAAACATGATCCACCCCTAACCCAATAGAATGTCACAACCGTATCACACACCAAGCATTTCTCCACAACTCACCGTGTCTTGGTCTAATTTCTTCCGTTTCAAGTCAAAGGTATCCGCAGCCCACTGCTCGGCCACAGCCAATTCGTCAGTGACCAAAATGTTGTCAAACAATATCAGGTCTGACATGGACCACAGCTCAAACCCAACAGCACTCTATAGCAGACGGAAAAATAAAATATTACAAATTTTGCCCATTTGTCTGCAAGAATTCAGTCAATACTGGCAACATAATTTCCCAAGGATTCTACCACAAGATTCAAACAAACATTTGTCCAAAGAGATCCCATGAATACACTTAAAATTTTCTCACGCTTCAGCCCAGGTGCCATTTGCTGCCAAAGCTACATTGGCTGACTCTGACATCTTGGGCATCCTTAGGCAGCAAGTGACCTCACCAAGTGGGAAACTCCAGGAGACATTATATATTCCAGGAAAGTACCAATACTTTTAGTCCATTGAATGAGAAGCAGTAACTTTGTAATTCCACATGTATTTATTGCAAACGACGTATTACAAAGTTACTGCTTCTCATTCAATATGCTATGCAAATTCCATCAAGTCACGCCTCAAAACAACGGAACTTTTAGTCCAATGAATGTGTATTTGTTACACTGTTCCACTAGTACGTTGCCAGTGCAGTAGAAACTCAATATTATGAAATCCATGTGACCAAAAAATCAGTTATCTGTGATATTGAATTTTACGAGAACGAGCTCTTTAACCTAAGGAAATTTTATTATTCTCTATTATATGAAAAACTTTAGCTCTGTTAGAACATTTCAGATGATATTTCATAGAAAACAGGTGATACATCTTGATATGAATACTTCCACAACAACTGGAGAATTTAGTAAACTGAGAGATATTTTTTTTCTGGACACTCAAGTTTTTGCTGCCAACCTTGCAGAATAATTCATTCAGTTTAGTGATGGTTTATGAAGACAGATTAGTGAGTGTCTCACAACTCATACATTAATAGTTAAGTATTTCAGGCTACAGCCTGAAATATTAGTTGTGTATTTCAGGCTATAGCCTGAAATACATAACTATTAATGTATGAGTTCCGAAGTTACATGTATCAAGAGATTCTAGTGAGTATTCTGAATGAGATTACATTGAATAATTTAGTGACCATTTGCAACTCCAAAAGTAAAATGGATTTTTCCATCAGGCAGCATAGTTCGCTTCTGCCTGTTGGCAACAGGAAATACACCATCGAATTCATAGGCTGAAGCTGATGTGATATTCTGTCCTAATCTTCTCTGTGGTTATTTTCCATGTCTACCAATGAAAAAGAAACCACCATTGATGTTTCAATGATGGTACTACAGTGATATCAATTCCTTTGATATAAAAAGACCAAGTTATTGGATGCCAATTTAAGAGGACTAATGACTTCTTTTTTCGGGAGCATTTTGGGATCAAGCGCCAATATTTCAGGCACATATTTTAATATCCCATTGGAGCCTATGGAGATAGCATGAATTGTCTATCAGACTCATGAATACTCATGAGAACACCAGCCAACAGTTGGTACTGCACTGCCGTTGCCTCCCACCAGTGGTAGGCTTGAGCCCATTGGTATTATGACATTTTGGGAGGTCAGTTACGGTCCAACCACTCTTACCTGACTTATTCTTACTCGGGACGTTGATGTCTGATCACATCCGACTTTTTCACCATCACGATGATCAAATATCACATATTGAACCATGTAATGTCTTAAACTAGAGTTGGCATTCTGAACACCCATAGTTTGGCATCAACTCTTGTGCGATTGGCTATGAGTCAGGTCGTCACGCGGTTCAATATGTCATGGCAACAGATAAGCGGAGAAACGAGAGTATGTCACCGGCTTACCTGAACATCCACGCAACTCTGGATGTGTGTAACTCCGACCCGCGTAAGTCGAGGACTTATGTAGTTCTCCGCCACTGGTACATAGTATCCATAAAACTGGTATTCAAATCTTTGATCCATTGATTTGATCGAATCTTTTAACCTTGGATTCGATCGAATCTCGCATCCATGGATTTGACTAAATATTTAAATCCCTGCCCTAACCCTACTTTTACATCTTCATGTTAAAATGCTGGCATAAGTTTTTCTACAATAAAACCAAAAAAAAACCCAATTACCCCCAAAAAAAAAATTACCAAAAAAAGTGGGGTGTTTTTTTTAAAACCCTGTTTCCTTTAACAACCCTGGTTATAATGCAGTGAAATATGTTTGTAATACACTTCTTTTAAATGTTTCTAACACCTCTGTCAGATTAAGGGTGTTCCCGGATTCACTCGAGCAGAGATTAATTCTGAGGATGTGGGCACTCACAATAGGCGTCATCCTGAAGGGGTGTTCGTCATGGAAGTAATGAGGGTTCGGGATCTTCCTTGGAGCCCACTTGCCCCGGTACGCTGGGTTATCAATCATCGGAGGCCTCCACTTCCCACGATACGCTGGATTGGGCACCATTGGCCTCTTCCACTCCCCACAGCCAGGAGCGCCCTCACACACAGGATTCGGAACCAATGGCGCCTCCCATTCACCATCCATGTCATCATCCCTGGAAGGAACAACAAATGGCTGGAGATAGCTTGGCCAACAGGAACTATACTAAACACTGGTGCTCAACAAAAATCATTTCTTTTAAAATACGTAATATGAGACATAGTGCATTTTGGATGCCTAAATTAACTACAATTAATAAATGGAATAAGTAACAAAACAAAGAAATTTCATTGATGAGGTATTTTACAATTTTAATGCTGCCTATGACAGTCAATAACTGTTAAGATTAGATAACTTAGCCTTCAACGACATGGGAAGTAAGCTATATCCATTATTTTCCAACTGCTACTAGAGGCAATAAAAATTTTCAGGCCACATTTTAAAATAAATAGCTTATTTAAATAAGTCAACACCTGATAATGTTAATAACTATCAGGAAGAAATGGGATTGCTTATTGCTTAAAAGTAGTAACTGATAAAATTTACCCATTGTAGACCTGAGGGATAATGAACAATAGTGATCAAGGAGAGTTCAACATTCACATATGCCACATCCACAGGACTATAGAATGTTATAGTTTTGTCACTCTTCAGTTAGTAGTGATGCCACTTTTGTTTCCCACCAAAAAGATCAAGCACATTGTCAAGTTTTCCGACAACTATCAAAATACCAAACAAACAATGGTCACTATTGTGAATATCCCAGCAGGTACTTAGGAAGTTCAACTGGGAATTCCACTCCATTGAATTATTATGAATTTTGAGTGGTGTAGAGCACAAGATTTAAATATCTAATGAAATACTCTACCGTATTTACTCATGTAAGCAGCACACTCGTGTAGCCCTCACACCCCTATTTTCCGGCAGGCTCGTGAGGAAAAAATATATTTCTATAAAAAAAAATTTTTTGCCCTTGAGTCTGCCAAAAATGAATGCCAAACTGGGCCAGAAACATCCCCATTTGTTCAAGGGGGTGGTAAGAACTCAAGTTGTGTGACTTTACCTTATACTTTTTCAGGTCATAATTTTCACTTCGTGACCAGTGATAAGTAAGTACTGCTTACTTTACACAGGTTAGAGGTGAGAAAAAATATCCCCTTACCCAACCTTAACCCTTTCGCTGCGGCACATTCTCCAGTACTCTACTCGTCACATGCGGTGGAAAAGTGAAAGCGCTACAGCGAGAACGAAAAAGTACGTTCACAGCAGTCTACCGTGCGATCGTACCAGGTATGTTCACAGCAGCGAAAGGGTTAATGTTCTAATGTTAATAATCTCACATTCAATGGTCTATACACCTACTACATCACCTCAACCCATGTAATTAATATTAATTACCCCAACGAAAAAGCAATATTTCACACAAAATGTAACTAATAAGACACATTAACGATGCTACATGAAAGGTATCTCCACAAAAACAATAACACTAATATGTACACTCAATACTGTGTTCACTAACCAGTCATCTGGTCGCTTGGCTGTAGCGTCGGGGATCATTTGCGGCTCATCATCCAACCACCCGTCCGGCTTGACAGCCGTCTCGTCTGGAAGCTGTGCCGGTGCATCCTCATCCCAGTCGTCAGGCTTCTCTGCTTCAGGGTCGGGAATCTTCTCCCGGTCATCCCAATCCTCTGGCTGGGAGTCGCTTGGGTCATCAATCTCGGCCGGTGGATTCACTTCCGGTTGGAAATCCTCCAGCAACGACCCTTCATTCACCACCTGAACAGCAGCATTAACACACATCAAGTCAACTAGGAAAATACTGATATCTGACATTCTTTCGAAGATATTGGGGTATGCATACTGCATTTTGCAATGCAAATAGTACTGTTACAAAGCAAAATTTGTATTTTCAGTATTATATTCATGTGTCTAATGTTCCCATTTGGAAATACAGTTATACCTAGACTTACGACATTTCTGTAGATATGTCCGTTTTTTTGTTCCAGCATTGCAGGTTGCAGTAAAAGAGTTAGAATCACAAAAAAATCTGTAAATGTGATAAATCGCATAAAAGGAGTGGTTGGCTTCCTTGAAGCCCAGTCTCCCTTGCGTTGCCATCCTTGATGGACCGCGAGGGCCTAACATCTAGTACCTGAACCTCGGTAGAATTGCCATGTGAATTAGGGATCCTGGGTAGCGTAGTGGTCTGCGCAGTGGCCCGGAAAGCTAAAGGTCCGTGGTTTGATTCCCGGTCCAGGTGAATTTTTTCGCATGGCAATTTATGTGAATTTCACTGCCGTTCACGCGGTAGGATTGAAATATTCTGTACCAACAACGGTATCGTCAATTGTGGATAGTAAGGATAGGATTCTAACACATGTCCAAGATGAAGCTACCAGGATGAAGAACATCATCATCAACAAGAAGAGAGGCAAAATTTATGAAGAAATGGAGCAACTTCTTGCTCTTTGGATTAACAGACAGAATCATCAGCGTCCTTCAGTTAGTCAGGAAGTGGTTCAGGAGAAAGCGTTATCATTATTTGCAGACCTCAAGAAAAAGTATACAGATGAAAAAGACGTAGAGTTCAAGGCAAGTCAAGGATGGTTTATGAGGTTCTAACAGCGACAAAATTTTCACTCCATAAAGAAGCAAGGTGAAACTGCATCAGCTGACGATGTTGCAGCAGCTGCACTTCCATTTGAGCTGACGAAGATAATTGAGAAGAACCAGTTTCTACCTGAACCGAAGATATTCAATGTCGATGAAACTGGTCTCTATTGGAAGAAATTACCAGATCGTTCATTTATTTCCAAGGAGAAGAAAACTATTCCTGGTTACAAGGTTTTAAAAGAACGCTTGACCTTATTGCTGGAGGTAATTGTTTAGATTTTAAGGAGATTTAAAGTTAAAGTTGCTGCTTGCTTATCACACGAACAATCCCCGAGCTTAAAAGAATGTGGTAAAAGAATCTCTCCCTGTCATATGGAAGGAAAATTTAAAGACTTAGTAAATGAAAAAGACAAACTTTAGCTATCCACAGGTTAGAAAAATTTATTCGACATTTTTCGCTACACTGTAGCATCTTCAGGAACATGTACAAAAAAACAGAAAACGTCTGAATACATGTCCATGTTCCTGAAGATGCTACAGTGTAGCGAAACATGTCGAATAAATTTTTCTAACCTGTGGATAGCTAAAGTTTGTCTTTCTCATTTATATAGTATGAAATTCCACAAAGCCTTGGCCTCTACAATCTACAACTTAAAGACTTGGGTTACAGTAGTGATTTGAATATTGGTTCTTTCACCATTTCATCCCAGCAGCAGAGAAGTACTGTAGGGGGAAAGGGCTTCCTTTTCAGATCCTTCTTCTCCTGGATAACGCTTCCAGCCACCGGAAAAACATAACTGATTCTCACCCAGCCGTTACCGTTGTCTACCTCCCTGCTTATACCACCCCTCTCCTACAGCCAATGGACCAGAGGATTAGTGCCATCTTCAAGCGCTGCTACATGAAACATACACTACGACAAGTAATAGCCGCTACTGATCTTGATGAGTCTCTTACAGTCCGTGACTTCTGGAAGGGATACGACATCTACAAGGCCATACTAAACATTGCAGCTGCATGGAATAATGTTCAAAGCTCGGCTATGAACGGCGTGTGGAAGAAGCTGTGCCTACAATTTGTGAATCATTTCAAGGGTTTTGACGAAGGTGAAATCAATGAATCCTTAGTGTCATTGAGCAGTTTACTGGAAATGGGCTGGGAAGAGGAGGACTTTGTGGAATTATTTGAGAAAGACAAACAGCCCCTGACGAATGAGGACTTGATGAAAATTCACGCTCAGCAAAGAAGTGAAGTGGAACAGCCAGAAGATGAAGCAAAAACCTTTACGATCAAGAACATTGAGGAGGCCTTTGCTTGTATGGAAAAATGTCTTGCGTTGTTTGAAGAGATGGATCCAAATGCTCAGCACTTTTCAAAGGTATGTAATACCTGTATGCTCAAAAACATGCTAAAAAACTATTGTATTTTTTGTGGAACATCTCTTAATTACCTACTTAAAATACTAACAAATACATAAAATTAACAAACTGGTAAAGAAATAAATGTGGACTCTGTTTACGTAGTTAAAGAAAAAAGACTTTTCTTTTACTACGTAAAATAGATTCCTACCTGTTAATCAATTTCTTTAGTTTTTTCTGTACTTGATGGGTAAGAATCTAATATCTATTTATTAATCTTGCAATCATTTTACACTTGGCCACCCAGGTTTCTCTAAACTGTGTACTTGGGTCGAACTTTGTTTTCTTTTACGGATGGGATATTCAAATCTTTGAATCCTAGAATAAGGTATCTTTCGACAAATCTTCAGATCCATTGAATTTCACCTTGAATCTGAATCCATAAAAAATCAGAGTCACTTATAGTCTCAGCCAACAAATATTCTTGCGCACTTTTCAATTCAACTTTACCGCCACCACCCGTGATTGTAATCGAAAGCATGCATAGATTATATTCTTCGAGAGTTTCACCCGTTTGTCCAATGGCGCTCTGTGGCATGAGAGGGCGCTCTGTGGCATGAGAGGGTGCTCTGTGTCATGCAGGCTGAAGGAGCATGGAAGAGGAATCCACAGGAGCATTAAGGAATACACAGATGCAGAACACGCATCCTCTGGATGTCCAGACAGGGAAAATGATATTTTAATGGAAAAGACACGGGTGATAGCAAAAGAACCTCACTACTACCCAAGATTGACAAGGGAGCAGGTCAAAACGGCAGAGAGACTTTCGTCCGCCACCCGAGAGGTAATCCTCCAAAAAACCTGGGTTCTAGGCTGAGTCATCGCCTTCAGACATGAGCCAATGAGAAACAATACAAATAAAGGCTAAGGAGGGAAAGGAATGGGGTATGTATCCCCGATAAACAGCCGAGATATAATGAGACATTAAGAGACAGACGGCTGTCTCGTAGTCGGGAGAGAGTGGTGCCGGCATTCGGCAGACGGAGGAGTTGGTGCCTGCACGGCTCGCGTATTATTTCTCCCCAAGGACTTTCCGCAGAGCACCTTAGGCTCTGCACCCTGCCGTCCCACATCTCGAGAAATCACCGACACTGAGTTGTTGCGCCTGGTGTGCTGTGGCGAGGCGTGGAGTTCTGCCCTGAGAGCGGGGTGCCGACGTGCTTGGTGGTTCAATGGTGTCGCTCGCCCGAGGAATGATCGCAGGGAAGAGGCTGTTGCCAGCTGTGTCCACGCCCAGAGAGTGATAAGTACTGTCTACCACCCCCTCCCTTCCCCCCCCGCCCCCCCCAAGAAGACATTTCCGTGAAAGCCCCAGACCATGGGGATTTCACTGGCGCCGTGGCCGTTCCCCTAAGTTCCATACCCTCTGCGAACGGTGTTTGGAACTACACGATTACCCCCCACCACTTTCGAGGTCAAGGGAGGGGGAAATTTCCCCCTCCATGCATCCCTGTTGATTTGAAATGAGGGAAGCACACGCAGTGTCAACGGCTATCGGAGAATTAATGAGGCAGTTGAAATCTGTGTTTTTGTTGTAATTGACGCCTGAATTTGGATGTGGAATGCAGAAAGTGCTGTATTGAAGGTTGATCTGCTCCCGGAGAGAAGTACTTGAGAGGTAGGTGCAATTTTAAGATACAGTATGCTGTAATCTGTCCTTGCCCCACTATGTGTCCGTTAATGAACCTTATGAGTGCCTTTGGACGTAACTATTTTGTTGTATGTTAGTATTCGAGAAGCGACAGTAGTTGCCATGTTGTATTTTAGTTACGAATTTCATCCTTGCAATGAAGTATACTATTTTCTTCGATGTTGATTGCATTGAAACATTCTTCTCGATTGCATTGAAACATTCATTTTAATTTTATTGAAATAAACATCACCATATCACCATGAAATTTTTACATCTTGTCTAACAAAGTACATAGATTCCATAGAAATATTTTCTATCACCATTGCATAGCTATGTTAGCCACTATTATGTCATTAGTTGTCAATTAACCAAGTTTTTGAACTCAAAAACTTTACTTCATATTTTCACAAATATCACCCTAAGGCAGAGTAGTTAACTCATCCAATATTTTTTTTAATCGTGCCTAAATATGTGTTCTAATTGACTGTGAAATAAAAATGGTGGTGTTTTGACTGCCACTGTGAGTGTTTCAGGTTTTACTTTTTTTTCTGACTCGGTGAGGGGGATTTTGGACACACAGGTATTATACAGATCCTAAGCATGACTGTATCCAAATGCATACCTTCATGAGGAAATATTTGAAATAATGGTCAGTGAATGAAAGGCCTGGCATCTATTTTTAGTGACTGTGACTTTTGTTAATATAATTTTTTTAAACAATAATTCACGGCTCGTGGCAGCCGAAGAGAAAAGAGCCCAAATGTTTAAGCAACTATGAATTGATGCACTTTTTCAGGCACTTACCTTTTTATACAAGTGTTAAGTTCATTAAAATGTGGAATTAACAAAAATTTTTAACTTGTGCCCTGTACTCTGAAAATGGAATCCCACTACCGGCACTTCTGAGCAAACTTCCCAAACTTTGACCCCTCATAGCTTGCAAACTATGAGGGTGAGAGTGGAAATACTTCACATGGGTTATCACGTTGGAGATAGTAGCTAGTGACAAAAATTTCATAAAAATCCGAGTCGGTGGGTGACATTTTGAAAATTTTCTGGATGATTTGACGTGGAATGACCCAAAAGGAATTATTTGGGGAGCTTGTTTTGCCTTGGGTTGCCCCTGTACAAATCGGCCATCGTGCACCACGTGAGAATCCCCCCCCACCCACCCGAGGTCTCATGCTCGCCAGGCATGCCTACGTAAACGTCCCCTCCCTTTTTGCTATTAGTTTCCCCCCACTTAACCACCCCAACGCTAATTTTTTTCCACGGTCCTCGACCATGACCGCTTTAAGGCCCATCAGGCATAAATATGTATACCTACCATTAAAATGCCATGGATTGATTCGTTGCAGTTGAATTTCACAGTAGTGCGGCATCAAATTGAAAATTTCCTTTAAAGATAGGGAAGAATCTGCCCATTTTTAAGTTTCTTTAAGATCTGTTTTTCATTTTGTAAAATCGAATTGATACATTCACCGTGGACCAAAATAGCATTATGGAAAATCGACAACGAATCCACGTAAAATCAAATAATGGTTCCATAAGAATACTCACGGAGTCGGCCGAGGCTGCTAATTCACTGGTGTAAAAACAAATTTTACGTGCAATCGAAATTCTACTGTATAACAGTGAGTGAGCATTCAGGTGAGTCCCCTGAACCATTGCGAGCGTACGATTCCTACGGTAAAATTACGAATTGACAATGTCTAATTCTTCAAGAAAGAGGTAGAGTGTCGTGGTAGTTCTGGGAAGGACTACTTAAAAGGCATCGAAGGGAAAGTTAATGGCCAATTTAATGGCGGACTCCGGCACAGGTATCACTAAGGTGCACGAAAAATACAAACCAAAGCCAAGCTGTTGCACTAGTTCAAAATTGGATAGCACAAGTGACCTTCAGATTCAGTGATTAACAATTTGATTAACATGGTTATAACCCCTTGATTGTAAGCGGGAACCAAAAATGTAAAAATATTTGTATAAACAAAGGAAACGTAATCACGCCACTGCGAGCGAAAACAGGAGGCAATTAGCGACCGTAGCATCATATTCAGGAATATCATATTTGAGGTGGTTTTTGACCTGACTAAATTGCTTCGAGAGGGAGCCAAGGGGGCCATTCAATAATTATGTCGAGCGTGAAAGGTGGGGAGGCGAGGAGGACTCTTCTTACTGTCTCACGAACGGGGGTATGGGAATCACATATGATCTTACGTAAGATTTTGTTTACACATGTGATTGTACTTGTATTACCGTTTTAATAATCATTGTCTCATATTTTTAAAACTGCAAGCAATGCAAGGTAAAATCTTCCGAACAACATAGCCTTGGATTCCTTGTGATGAGCGGAATACATGGTGATCATGAATTTTAACACTACTAGGCAAATATCGCACTAAGGATACACAAAAGGGATACATTGTACGACTGATTCACAACTACATAACTAAGATACACAACTGATGTTCAACAAATTGACTTATTCTATGCACGTCAGCGACGGACAATAGTTTTAGTTGGTGAAATAAAGGGCGGGAAAGACTGGCCGATCAACGTAATGGAAGAAAAATAACGAGAATTTCCCCCTATCCCAGTTTCTCCCTGACTGTAACGAGAATTCCCTGACTTTTCCAGAAATTCAAAATTCCCTGACAATTCCAGGTTTTCCCTGACGATCGCCACACGGGAAATTAATTGACATATAATACAAAATAATATTTTAATTGTTATCCTATACTCAATTAATAATTTAGAGTTTCCATTTTACGGGTTGAAAAATTGCTAAAAACTGTGTTAAGTTATGGATGATGAAAAGATATCAATCTAATGGAAATGAAATGTTAAATTGCACAAAAATGTTGGTGAATGTTTTTATTTTATTTTATCAAAATAGGGGGTGGTTTTTAATGGTTGAAACATTCTGAAAAATCACCCCTATTATGATCAATTTACATCATAGGGGTGGCTTTTAAGGGTTGAAAAACTACTAGAAAATTAGATAGACTTTAAAGGATGAAAAGATATCAATCTAATGCAAACAAAATAATCAATTGTATAAAAATAACAGTAAATGTTTTTTATTAATTTTATCATAATAGGGGGTGGTTTTTAAGGGTTGAAACATTCTGAAAAATCATTAATAATGTCCCAAAGCATCAAATAATCTTCATTCAACTTAATTAACCTTATTTCAACCTATTAAATTCTTTAATTTACAGTTTTAATCTTTAGTCTTTAAGCCAATGGGTCAATACTACTATTAAAAGCATTAACATTTATTTCATAGAAAAACCTGATGTAAAAATTAAAATGGAAAAAAAGGAACATAGGTATTAATTATATTATTTATAATACCTATGATTATTACTGTCAAGATTACAGAAAATAGAACTTAAAACATGAAAAAGATACATACATTAACTTTAACCTGAAGGAGAGTAAAAAAAATGGTACTTAAAGAATTAACCCAAGACATTTCTATAAAACACAGTAACCAGGAAAAACAGCACGAACGGAACCCTACCATAGCAACTCCTTCAATCTCAGATTTGTTCGCCACGTGATGTTTTAGCTCTACACATCAACTGATGCTTCCCGAGAAGTATAAAACTTCTGTGGATCAAACATTTTAAAAACACTTTTCTGCTCAAGTTGAGACAGCTTTACTTTGTATAAAACTGCGATTTGAAGGAATATCCAAATACCATTGGTGCACTCCCAAAACAAAGCCTTACCTTGTGGTCGACTCTGACTTCAAAGGAGTTGTCAGGTCTCACAATTAGAGTGTAAAGATGAGGCCTCTTGTCCTTCATTGGCTCCTCAATTCGGTCCTTGGACTTCTTGCAATGCTTCTCAGAAAAAGTTCCATTCAGCGGATTCTTGTGGCGAAAGATGAAATGAAGCTGAAACAGACAATATTAGACCTCAACTAGTGTTCCAATACACAACAAACATTTGAAACCACTGAGTGACACATCTAACGTCTAAGTTTAGGCAACTATGAGGCCAAGTATGAGGGAAAAATGATTACTCCTTAACTGAATAAAATAAGTATGGCTCTTGATGATCATTCCAGCGGAAAAATAACTCACCAATAAATTAATAATACATAGAAATAAATGCCAAACTGAATAAAGCCAAATTTAAAAGGCCTTGGATGTCGAACCACCTTCTTCTATTCATTGCTAAAACAAAGACCGTATATAAATATTTAGAGGTCAACGTGACCCCGAAATTTTCGAGTCGGATCATCGTCCTGACCCAACCTTCGGGTCAGGCCTTTTAAATTCTTGGGTCAATATCGGGTCTGGTCAAAAATCGTGAGAATTTAATGCATTGCAAAAAATATTTTACTTTTCTTTCTTCTAACTTCTATTGTCTTTGGCAAAGTTTTAAAGCTTTTTTGGTAATTATTTGATACAGCACTCTCAAAATATAACTTATGTCATACATTTTATGGCATTAAAGTTCGTAAAACATAATCCTGCGAATATTTCCTATGGAAATGGCGATCCTGAGTCGGCGATGATAGATTTCACGAAATTTCCACCCAGTGAAGAAAAGATAAGTAATGAAAAAGTCACACATTTTTATATTAGAATGTAATATTCGGAATTCACTGTAATTAGAGGACTAGCAACTATTAAGAATGCTAAAGATCTATGAGAAGAAGAAGAATGCTTCTAAATCTATGCAGTTGTGATGACAGCCGGCCCAATTACACTTCAGCCACACTCCGTCGCTTAATTATAGAAGAGCAAGAGACTAAGCCCTTTTCCAAAAAAACATTCACGGGTTATTATATTGACTTGAAATTTCTGATAATCTACTTTTTTAATTGCCTGCTTGCCTTACTCTAGGAATACATCATGATGGTATTACTAGGCAGTGTTAAGGATCGAATGTGCGAACGGCAGAACACTAGCTCACATTTTAAAAAACTTCATTATCATAGGTTCATGCATGCCTGGCGAATGTAGGCAACCCGCATGACACCCTGCTTTTTTCCTGTGCATCCAGGCCTGTGGAGGAGAAAAAAAAGCCAAGTAGTATTCGGAGTAGTAGCCAAATAGTATTCGGATATGATTTCAAATGAAATGAAAGATCCATGGGTCTTTGAATCCAACCCAACCATCCCTAATTTTTGAGTGATACATTCGTAAATCTAATTTAAACAATAAAAGTATGAAAAAGTGAGCATTGAGAGTTAAGGGTTTTAAATTGAATGATAACATTTTCGATGCAATAACTGAAAAAAAATACTAAACTGAGATAGGGATTGAACTTCCTGGTACACTAGCTCTCGATGTCCACCTGATCCTGGCAAATGTAGGCTACCTGTGTGAAATTCTACGTACTTTTTTCTTGTGATGCCAGGGTAATGGGGAAAAAAATCATTCTTTATTTTGCTTCTAGTTGCAAATTATTCATCTATATTCATGACCATATTTACACAACCTCTCCTTGTCAAAATCTACCGCACCTAGTGCCGCAGGGGGATGCTTCGATCGCTAATCCGCCAAAATTTAAAATCTAGTATCTGGATCCGATTTTACTCTGTGTCTTTGGATCTGAATCCACATTTGAGTAAAATGACGGATCCTTGGACCCAACGGATCCGATCCGACCAACCCTTCTAACCCTAATTCTGTCCCTTCAGACACAAAGCCAATGTCCCATTTGTCAAATTTGGATACAATGCTTGTGTACAGTCAGATTCAAAAGTATTCCGACAAAGTGAGTGGTGCCTCTTTTGCAACGGAGGAAATATTCAACTTCCTTTACTCTTCTATGAGATTCTTTGCACCGTGACCACAACTAATCAAATTAAAGAAGCAAGGCCATCTCCCATGTTTGAAATCATGATCTGAAGGAATGGGAGCAGCTTAGTTACAGCCTTGGAGGTTAGGGCTTTTGACAGTTAAATGAGGTAAAGAAAAGTAAGGAGATGAAAACACGCTCATTGGAATTGATAGATCTTTCACGTTTTCCTTCTTATTCAAATGTAAAGGCTATTCTGAAACCTCACAAAGTAATTTAAAAGAAAAAATATGTAGAGGCATTCCAGCACAGGGAGCCAGTGTCATGGCCAAGCAAATGTTGTCCTTTGCCCTCATCCCCGGAAATAGTACAAGATTTTTCCCATGTTCAGCTCCCAACCAAGGACATAGACTCTGCTGACCTCTTCAAAGTTTCAGTAGAACTCTAGAATCTTCAACGAAGATGATAAAAGTAACTAAATTTCTCCTCTCCGGGACATGATGACTAAGTAAGAAGTGACCTTTCAATCTATGTGAGAGTGAACGTACTTAAACGTGATGGCCTCTGACAAGACAACTGTAGTGTTGGTTGAATTGACCTATTGTGGCCAATCGAGGAATTGATCTGATCAATTGTATTGTGGAATGATGGGACAGGGATGGAGAGTCTGTCAGATTGTCGAGGTGTATGAACGTTGGAGAATAAAGGTGTGTCTTGAAATAAGAGTCAGTTAGTCCAACCCAGAGCGGAAATGGACAAAACATTTTGGCGATGAGGTCATACCTACATGAGTACTTATTGACGTTACTTTCGCTTGACATGCAGTTGCCAGTTTTTCTGCCGTTTGACATGTTGAGAGGAGAGAACTGGTGTGCATTTGAACTTTTTCTTGAAGCAAGATGAGTTAAAGATAATAAGAGGAAAAAGGCTTTATTATTGCATTCTGGGGATATAGCATTGCAAGATATATATTTTGCGCTACCTGACAATCTACTGGAACCCAGCACACCTCTTCCCTCTTATGCATCAACTACTCAAGATGCAGAATATTACCGTATTTACGCGTGTATGCCGCGCACCTTTTTTCCCGAAACGCCGGAGAAAAAATGGGGGTGCGCGGCTTACACGAATCCTCCAGATTTCGGAAAGCCTCGCACCATTTTTCCTTAGATTCCTGTTTTTTCTCCTAAGTTTCGCATTCTGTCTAGTAGTATGGTTATTAGTCTAATAGTAGAGGTATACTAGTCTTCGCAGCATGGTCTAGTAGTAAATCGTACATTGTAAAGTATTCTGAAATTTCGAAGTATGTAATTAATAATAAAAATCCGCGTCTAACAAAGTCTGAGCGTACAACGGTACTGGAAGAAACGCAAGATCAGAAACACCATTTGTCAAAGCAATAGATTTATCGTGTATAGATCGTAAGTAGGATAACGCGTTGTAGCACTGATATGTATTTAAATATACTGCATCCTGTAAGCTGCCGCAAGGGGCTTTATGTTTTTTTCAAAATCGTAAGCGGAGATTTCGGTATCACGTATCTGTAGCAACATTTTTACGTAATAGATAGCTCCTTTTGCGTACACATTAAAGCTACATTGCAAAGACACGAAATTTGTTACGTGGTGGCAATAGTCGTATGCTCAGAGATTATGCCTTCTTCCGTGCTATCCGCTCCAAGCGTGAGAGTAGTAAACGCGTTCGAATCGATCATTTAGCATTTTAAAATAATTTGCTATTCACCCTAAAATGAATTCTGATGTGAATTTTCGATAGTTTCTTGTGAGTATAAAACTACATATTATAAGCGATGCCGAAAAAAATAGGAAATCGAGCTCCATGAAGGAAATATGGTGTATCTGAATTTAGCAGTGACGAAAACTAAGAATGAGAACTGTTATGATATGAATATTCATTAGTGATTTATGATTATATTTCCGGGAATGTGTTTTTCTTTAGTTTTATAAGAATTATTATTGTTATTACACTGAGCTTAGCTTTTTCCGTGTGTTCCCATAACTTTCCGGTGTTGTTAAATCGTCCCAGTCCACAACTACTACGCAGAGAGCAGACGAGATCACCGCTATCAGGTACGGATGGCGTTTGGCTTTTATTTGTTGATATGCCAACGGATTTCCATAATAATAGTAATCACGGGCTGAAATTGTATATATTTTTGCAATTATTTCAGTTGATGTTATTTTGAACTGATGCCTTTTTTATAGCTGGATGATGTGATCATATGTAACTGTGATTACTGTGAGATGCTACGAGAAAAAGATGCACAGTAAAAGTGGTAAAAGAGGCCGTGCGGGCCGTGCATTGATGCACGACGCGATTACGATCGTGGTGATAATAACACGTAATTCAATCAATTAATGAGAAAGACGTGCACGTAATTTTGGCACAGTATTTCTATTAAAGAACGTGCATTCATGTTATGACAAAATGATGCAGACTCAAAGGAAAAAAATTTTTTTTCGATAGAAATAATTTTTTCCTCACGAGCCTGCCTGAAAATAGGGGTGCGCGGGATACACGAGGGCGCGGCTTACACGAGTAAATACGGTATAAGCAAGTGTATGATTTAGCTATTAATGCTTTAGATGACCATTTTGTTCCTCAAGTTAATATTGTGCATGAAAGGTACATGTTAAGATTAATGAAAGAGTTGAAAGGTGAAAATACAGAGACCTTGCAAGACTCTGGGCAAAAGCATAAGGTGCAAATTTGAAGGTACATTTGACGTTAAAATATGTATTTGCTCATATACTCATAGAAGTGTTCCTCATGAGATAACTGGTGTTAGCCCCACAGTGTTAATGTTAGGAAGGAAGCTAAGAGAGGCCATAACAGCATATAATTCAAGACAAAACATGCTGACTCTGAGGTGAGAGAAAAAGACAGAGAAGGATGGTAGGAAAAACTTATACAGATGCCAAACGTCAAGGTTGACAGAATAATATGGGCCCAGTGAAAAAGGTATTAGTGGCTGAGCCTCTGACATCAGCAGAGAAGAAAAGGGTGGAAGCATTCGAAATATGGTGCTATCGAAGAATGATGAAGATAAAATGGATCGACCGAGTGACAAATGAAGAAGTCCTAAGAAGAGTGGGAGAAAAGAGAAGTTTGCTGAAAACTATAAAAAGAAGACGGGGCAACCTAATCGGCCATATCTTAAGACACGATGGCCTGATGAAGGCAATCGTCGAGGGAAAAGTGAACGGGAAAAATGGAAGAGGCAGGCCTCGTATGAGTTACATGGAGCAGGTCGTAAAGGACGTGAAAGAGAGGAACTACGTTGGTATGAAGAGGTTGGCCGATAGAAGAATCGAGTGGAGGGCTGCGTCAAACCAATCCTAGGATTGTTGACCCTTGATGATGATGGCTGAGCCTCAAGTAGACAAAATGTCAACCAGGTATGGGACAAAACCATACACAGATCTGGAGAAGGCAGGAAACAGTGTATTAGTGGAATCAACATTAGGGACGCACTATTGATGGAACAACACAATGGTGAGACTTTACTATGGATCTTCAGAAGAGGCGATGCTAACTAAACTACAGCTCATAAGACAAAAGCGCAATGGCAAGCGCAAGAGGCTTCTTCACATCCACCCCCACTCCAAAGAAGAATCTGTCCAGAGAGAGTCATCAAACCATCAGTTCATCTGCAAGATTGTGCGTGTGATCTAAGTGATTAAGTGGCAATGAAGTGAAGTAAAGGTTGTGAATGATATTGTATGATTGGGAATGAATGAATGTTGAGAATAGTGTTTCGTGTGTGTGTATATATATTTGTGCCCCCAGTTTGTGTGTAATGGTGTGTTGAAGAAAAGTGTATTTTTTCTGCAGGTTTTGGCATATTGTTTTGGGGGCACAGGTAATAAAACTGATTTAAATATTTTTTTGCAAAAGAGGAAGTGTGGTGTAATTAATATTTTTGAAAAGGTTGCAATTATTTTTTTTGTACAAGAGGAGTCATTGTGTTGTCTGAATCAATCTATTGCAGCTGATCGAGGACTCAATCAGACCAATTGGATTGTGGAACGAGGGGACAGGGACGGAGAGTCTCAGACAGATTGTCGAGGTGTATAGATGTTGGAGAATGAAGATGTGTGAAGAGTTAGTTGGTCCATCTGGGCAAGGGCCTAGCCACGTTGATACATTGGTTCCCGTCAGATCACCGAAGTTAAGCAACGTTGGGCCCGGATGGAGGTTGGATGGGTGTTCCCCTTCCATACCTCTACCATGGTGTTCTTGTCCCCTGTCTGCGTGTGGCGGGCAGGTTAAATGTGGGTTGGCACAATGGATCTAAAGAGATCTAAGTGCCAGGGGGGCTCCAGAAGGCCTCCGCCCACCCCCTCCAATTTACATTTTATTTTTTTTAGTTGGTCCAACCCAGAGTGGAAACGGACAGCACAACTACATTTTGTAGACAACAAAACAATTCACAAAAAAATAATTTCCTCGAACACATAAATGTTTTTCAGATGCTTTCTCCAAAAACATAGAAAAAGAAAGATGTAGAATGAAAATGAAATATGCAATACTTTGGGCAAATATCATAAAAGTAAGATATAGGATATATGATAGTAAGATATAAGGATAAATGTTAAATTTGACCAAAAGAATGGGGAAGAAAGGATTCATGACACCTATACATACTGGCAATCGGCCATTATTGGGGGGTATCAAATCTGTAATCATGGGATAACAGATTTTTGATACAGTACAATAAATGTGAGAATTTCACCATTATTTCACTAAATTTATAACTATAACTGAATTGGGTTTTCTTCTGCACCTTTACATTTATTCAGACACATTAGGATATTAACCCTACATTAAAATTTGAAATGAAGTGTACAAAAATGCACACAATGAAAAAAATGATCTCATATGCCTTACAGCTCTTGTAACAACAGACAGTTGAACTACTAACATCTGCCGAAATATACCAAAAACTAAAAGCACTCATGAAAAGAGAAGGAGGGGATCCCACCTTGGATTCTCCACAGCAACTTGAGTATGTCGTATTTCAAGCACAGTGGCAGAGGTGACATGGAAAGATCAGGGAAGTGTTTCCCTGCAATGAATACTTCCAAAATGGTCCTGAAACTTACAGCCCTGAAAAAACTTCTCTGTCCCACAATGATGACCTGATTACACTTGGCAGTAATAAATGCACAACTGGATACCAGTCATCCTTCTCTCACCACACACCAAATCTCTTACACCAAGACAAATCATCCATCAAACCTTCTAGCTCTAGCTTATGAGTAATCAATTATACCATTGTGGCAAAATAATTTGAATTTTTGTGCCACAAGACTTGCCGAGTTGATTTTACCCAAAATATCTCAAGCCCGAATCACACGATCATTTTTCTCGTCCCTTTAAAGAGATCGTTTAAGCTATAGCTTTCAGGGACCACAAAAATGATAGCTCAAACTATCATTTCGCCACTCACACAATCATTTTTACTGTCCCTTCTCGTATCTCGTTTCTGTTCGCGAGATACGGTAAACAACTTCGTAACTGTGGATGATTTACATCGGCGTCGACTGCTTTTGGCTGCAGCCAAACGTTTCTTTCAGAACGTGCGCTCTGATTGGCTAAATGACAGGCCCCAGGGACGGAAAAAAGGACGTGCTCAAATGATGAAAAAAGGGATAGCAATCCCTATCATTGCCGCTATCTGTGAAGTGATCAAGTCAGACGATCATTTTTAAGCTATCATTTGAGCTATCCCTGAAAAGGGTCGTAAAAAAAATCGTGTGATTCAGGCTTTAGACACGTTGCAATCATAACAAAAAAAATGTTCTTATGCTTCTAGCATTCCACTCAAAACTGCTTGCATTTTCTACTTCATGATAATTCCAGTAAATTGGCCTTCAAATTGATATTTATGTCCCCCACTCAAGAACAAAAGGACTTGTGACCTGAAGTGGTAATCATCATTATAAATCCTGGTTTCTTTGAACAACAGGATGAAAGCAAGTGGGATACACAAAAATAGACAAAGTCAAATTTCACCAGCAACCAATTCTTCCAAGATGCATTTGAGGCTTCAGGTTATTTCACATACTGATACCATACCAGTTGGAAAGGTAATTTCACTGGAGCATGGAGGTATATACACATGCAGCTGTACTCACTTTTCTGCATAATGAATGCATATCAGCACTAAAACCTAGCTCAAGGATAAAATATTATCAGTGGAAAAACTACAGAACACTGTGCTTAACGATGTTTACGCTCCAATCAAGACTACAAAAAACACCAAAATGTAAATCGACGCAATGTGCAACAGAAAATTCAACAAGCATGCCTAAGTTCTTAAAAGATCTCCTTGTCCCCAGATGTCACTGAAAAAAGATTTCCAACCTGGCACCGGCCCACTCGAAAAAATTCTCGCGACATTGCAATACAGGCAGTTCTGCCTTACCTTGTGATCATTTCCACACTTGTCTGGCCCAAACATAATGGTGTATGGAGTCTTGTCCCTGAAGTGAAGCAGGTCCACTCCCCTCGGGCCTTCTTCGTGCGAGAGCAACTTCAAGTAAGCACCCCCACACTCCTGCCCTGCTTGCATGTTCACCTCGTACTGCACAATCAACGGCTTGTCCTCAAAGCGGAAGGGTCGGTCTAGGTGCGCCGAAATGGCAGAGTGTTTTGCCCTCGATTTCATCACGAGGCCCTGATCCCCCCGCAGCGGATGACGCTGTGCAGGTTCCAGCTCCCACTTACCTTCAACACAACAATCACAGCCCTTCCTTAGTACAAGTTATATAGCCAAGTTTCAAATGCCAATGCATTAAATAATTCCCAATTCACACACTTCCAACCATCCAACTAAAACGTAGCAGGATAACATCAGGCCTCTCCGAAAATAACTTCCTAGAGTACATATATTTTATTTAACAATTACTTAACTAGTGGAAAACCTAATCCTGGAAATCTAAGTTTTTCTATTGTAAATGGAATGATTCTCACATCAACATGCAGGTTTTACTTGAAACAGGAAAAGTAGTTCTTTTGATGGAAATTGTCCTGCCCTATGAAACTGTGCAAGATTTCAAATTATTTTCAATGGAAACCACTCGGATAGAAATGACTCTGTCACTTAACGTATGTTTCCACCCCAGACAGCACAGATGCTGATACACAAACTGCAAATCTCTTGTACAGTTACGAATTGTGTAGTTTTCATAAAAATATTGTAATACAATTGTATCCCAGCATATTTCATTCAAAGCAATGGAAATACAATTACAATACAGCATCGAAATACCAGGAATATACAATTTTTAAACCCAATGTATTATATTTGTAAGGCCAATACAAATACGTATTGACCAAGCACATGCGAATTGGACAGATGGGCGTGACTTAGAACATGAACTCTTAATTTCATGCACCATGTAACAGGAAATGAATTTGCAACCCTTAAAAATAAATTTCATGTAACAGAGCTAGTATTTTTATTTAACTCATAACATCTAGTATTTCCTACTGTACTGCACTAGTAATAAAAAGAAATGTTTTGTAAAACGATTGTGATTTTGATGTGAAATACAACCATTGTATTTTGGCATTTTGTAATAAGATTGTAAAATAACTATAATATAATATTATTACCAATTTTGTGCTTTCCTGGACCATGCTCCAATGCAAGGATTAATTAATATATATATCAGAGTATACCATGGTTATGGATACTCCCTCCATCTCATAAAAACGCTCTCTGCACATTTACAACACTTAATTTAAAATAAAAGATTCTCTAAGATTGATCAAGAATATACCTGAAGAGATCAGATAATAATCAGAACTAAAGATTTACAAAATGGTTCGAAGCAATTTATTGGAATCGTCAAGATCCATACAAACGATATCATCCGCAAATTAAATCAGTTGTTAAGAATTACTAAGACCATAAAAAAGAAACATTTCACCCCAGGAGAGGCATTGATAACTAACTCAAAGAGCACGCATTCGGTGCCACATTTACCGTAATGGATTAACTTACCATCATATTTTGCAATATTTTCATCGGTATCATCCTTTTTCGCTTGCGAAACGATCCACTTCTTTCTAAATATTTGTGGGTCATCGAAGGACTCGGCCAGATATACTCTGCCTGATGGCACGGGACTGGAGTAGGTAACTTCCTCCTCCGCTTCATTTTCTTCCTAAACACACATGGAAGTAAACTACTATTGGTACTATAACTGGGCGTCTACAAAATGGCAAATTAAGAATACCCCGGAGCACCACTCCACACATGAGCACCTAGGCTCTTTCATATAAGGCATAACAAGCGACCAAACTAGCACCTTAAATGGACTAATAACAATTACACAGTAACCCAAAGCACCCATCGGCATAAACACTTATTTTTTAACATAAACAGAACTTCACCAAATCATAGCCCACTTACTCCTTCTGATGTAACAGTCACTTCTTCATAATCTTCCTGAGACAGACAGCAAGTAATACATAACAGTAGTGCAGTTAAAATCCATCTTTTAGAGGTTTTCATCGTGTAATAAGTCCTGTAAATAAAATTGTCGCGAGACACACCTTAAACCAATGACCACAATTAAATGGAGAGCAAAAATGCTTTATTTGATTTGTTAAATCGCATTAGCTTTCTTCATTAAGTATTTGGGAAAAAGGAAGTCGTAAACTTAAACTAGGATAAACACTATTTGAGAAAAATATTGATAATAACTATATGACCTACTAAAAACCAACGCCCGGTGCTTTTCTAGCCGCTTCCTTAGTAGGGGAGATTCGAAATGATGAAACACTTAAGGCTATAATCTCATTAACTTCATAGGGGTACCCCTCAGCACTTCCACAGGAAATTCGTAACTTACCTAAAAAAGCCGGCACGAAAGCTACTTCACTAGAAATTTAGAGACCTTCAATAACGAAAACTACATAAACACGAGTATAAAATTACACTGTTGAATCACAAATATAGCCGGTGAAAGGAGTAGGTAAACAAAGAATACACTTTTCCCATGAACACTGTCATAAACGAACTACACGGGACGTTAGCGACGTTCGCGCGGAAGAGGATTTATCATTGGTCAATTCATTCTTCTTACCCGTTCTGCTTCATCCAATCGCTTATTAACAGTTGGCCTGACAAATCGTGCCAACCCCAAACTTTTCCAGGTAAGGCATGGATGAAGATTGGGGTGCAGTTTTGGTGTGAAAAGAACTATCACTGGAAATTTAAATGTACTTACCAATATCTCGGTTGTAACCAGTAACACCCAATCAACTTCGAGTATATATTTACTCGTTTTTCACCATATTTCTGCGTTATTCTAGGTATAGATTTCTCCTTGTGTCGGAAAAATTAAGAAGTCCGTATGGGCAGCACTGTGTTACTAGAAAGGTGGGAAAATTGAGTGGCCTTAAAGATTGTGTGAGAGAAGAAGCAGTATTGTGATTGTATACATTTATGGAAATTGGCATTTTGTAGATCAAACTTTCGCATGCGGCTTTTACCACCAAATATTAAAGTCCTATCTCATTAAACAAATAATCGATTGATGCACGAACGAAAACTTTATTGTTTATGCCTGTAGAAGTATAAGATCTTTTATAAGACGTCAAATACCTTCCATTGGTGGGTTGGACGATTAAGAAATATTGATTCTAATTCTAATTTTTACCCTAATACGCCTTTTGAACCAACAAAGATAGCTCTTGCATGATCATCAATCGATTGTTATCCATCGATGGATAATAGTCAATCATGAGAGGGCTAGCACCTGTGATATTATAGTTACTCATTTTATTAGAGATGTTTACAGTAACAAAGGATTCTTTTTTAATTTTAATCGTTGAATTCATTGCATAATCGAGAACGCATATGCGTTGAACATATTGAGCCGTCATGGCTTTAAGATATAAAAATATAACATACATATGATTTTGTCCATGCTGATTCCCCGGGGAATCAGCATCAAGGCCTTGACCGGCCAATTTTTGTTATCTTTTGCCTTTGAGTGCCTTAACTTAGTCCCAATTGTACTACTGGAACTTCCCTTCTGGGGGGGTGTGAGGGGTATAAGAGCTGATGCCCCAGCCTGGATAAGACCTCTCATGAAGGCTAGCCAAAATTGCCTATAAGTCACTTTCCTATACCCAAGGAGCTGTCTCTTGATTGTCAAAAATAGGGAGGAGAAAAAGTTATGCTTAAATAATATAAGGCCAGCCCCTTCGAAGGGGCTGTTCTATTCTCCTTGTCAATGCTCTCGCTGTCTTTGATCACAGTCATGGTCTGTCTTTTCCCACGTAAAACCTCACATCAAATGTATAATGGCAAGTCTTACCATTTTTTTATCTTTTTTAATTTTTATCCCTAAATGTTTGTGCTTCTTTGGTATATGTATTGCCAAAACATTATTCTGCCTTTGATTAGCATAATGGTTTCATCTATGGCCAAATGCTCAGTCAGATTACAATACATACATGGCATAGGTGTCATTGAGCTAATCAACGGCAGTTCCAAATTTCCACAGCCTGTCATGATGCTTTTCATCGCTATATTGTCACTTAAAGAGGAGTAATTGTAATATGCACAAGAATCTGTTGCATCTCATTTTCATGCTGTCAGAGAGAAACTATAGTTAGAATATATACTCTAGGGTCAAACAATAGTGTCTTAGTGTGCCTCTAATGTCATGTCCCATTTGTAGAAATATGTATAGCCAAAAAGATTCATTTTATGCTTTGTCACCTCAGTCCTTTGTCAAAATTTTCACTATACTGGTAATAGTATAGATAATTGTTTCTACCACCCGTAGATCCATAATTTCCACAAAAAGGGCAGGAATCTGACCGGAGAAGAATGGGATGTGATTCCTGATGCCTCGTCAGCCTTGATGGCATACTGGTGAAGGTTTGAGCACCAAAGATGCCTCTGCCATGCTGCTGAGGTTTCCTTCATTTCTGCAGCCTCTCTTGCATTAGAATGGGATACTGTGGCTTGTTGAGAAGTCTCCATTTCTCAAGGTTTGATCTTTAATTCATTCTCTGACAAAATCTCTCAATCCAATACTTCAGAACCAAGGAAAACTTCCTCCTCAATTTTAACTTCCGACAACTTTCGTTTTGATGCTATGGATACAATTAATGACTTTTTGAAATGTTGAAATAGGATGAAGATGTGAGGTAAATATGTCAAGTGATTGACAAAAATAGATACCAGGAAAAAAGGAAAGACTTTAAATAACACTCCAAAAACAGAAATGAGAAACATCAACGTGAAAGAACATGCTTTCACCAAAATAAAGACAGAAACAGTGACTGATTGATATGAGCCTAGCTAAAGAGACAGTCAACTCTCGATAATACCAAGTAAAACGGCAGGTACCGACTAAAATCCCATAGTAATAACATAAACATTCGAAAATAAGAATTTTTCGAAATTGCGAAGTCCGGGCCTGGTCCCCATGAACAAATGGAATTCGTTTTTACGAACCTGCTTCAGCAAAAAATTTTTGACTGCGTAGACACCTAACAAATCAGTGTTGCCGATTGTGGTGCATCAAAAAAGAAATGCGTGAATAGTAGTGCATTCACCTCCCACACGTGCCAGTATCTCCCCATCATTTTCCGCATGTAACTCCGCATATCATTTAGACCTTGAGTAATGTTGAAATCGTAGTTAATGCCATTATTTATCCTGTCTATTTTTTGTTTTACCTGTTACCAGTGTTTTCATAATGTGCACGGTTCTCTTTTAATTAAAGCTTACGTGTGACACCACAAACCATGCTCGCTGCCGTGCGCCTGGAATCATGGCAGTTCAAATTACCCGTGAACCCTACCTTGTCTTTTGGGCGACCAATCCTAGCTCAGATCTCCGTGAGGGGGCTGTCCGCAACAAAATCTTGTAGCATGGATGGGTTGAGTGAGGGTG
The DNA here is from genome assembly GCA_933228895.1 of Platycnemis pennipes. Taxonomy (NCBI): domain Eukaryota; kingdom Metazoa; phylum Arthropoda; class Insecta; order Odonata; family Platycnemididae; genus Platycnemis; species Platycnemis pennipes. The sequence continues at coordinate 121,134,415 of OW121855.1, read as the reverse complement.
GGTGATGCCGTTAGGAAAATTGGGTGGTTTGTGTTGGTGGGGGTAAGGATTATGACAGCCGGGGAGTTTGGGTTTACGGTGCATGGAGGGGAAGGGAAAGGGTCTGGTTGTGGAGAGGGAAGGTCCCATCTTTTCAGAGGTGCGAATTCCGGGAGACCCTCGCCTGTGTTCGCCTCCGCCCGTGTGACATAAGACGCCCGACAGTGCCCGTTCGCCCCGGGTGCCCGCATCCTAGGCAGGTGCCCGGGTCCTACACGGTTGCTCGCCCAAACTGAGGGGAAGGGTGGTAAAAGAGTGAGCGAAAAATATTGCAAACGGCAAAGACCCTCGAGAAAGATACGTGGCGGTGACGATCTTAGGGCGGTAGCCCGCCCAGCTGACGGGTGACCGCCGATATTCGGCAAGTTCTCTGTTCGGTCACATTCGTGATACTTCGGAAAAGTCCGTCACATGTCTTTGGGTTGGGCCTATCTCTTTATCTCTCTCACACAGGTGGGCGACCCTCGCCCTTATTTTGGGCCCGTGTGCAGGCCTCTAGTATCTGTATCACTCTTGCCGAGCTTGAAGGAGGAGGGGAGGGGGTGGGTGGATGGCATCATGGAACGTCTGTGAGGTTCCTTCTTCTTCTGGCCAACCCTGGGGGGCGCGTGGCTGATTGGAACCGCTCCGGGTGTTGAGTGGAATGGGGAGGGTCAGGGATGCAGTGTCCTTTGTCATCAGGAGGGTCTTCGACCCCTCCTCTCGTACTCTTGACACCTCTAGACCATCCCCTTAGCTGCATTGGTATGTATTTGTATTCTAAGAATATTTTGATGGTATATGTGAGGTGACACTACCCATTATTTGGTAGAAATGCATAGTTTCCTTTACTCTCATCAACTCTATTTGAAGTTATCTATTAGAAAAGAAATCCAGAAACAACTGGATGACAGACTTTAAGTTTGCAGCTGCGATGTGCAGTCTGTGAGGAAACTAAGTGAACATGGGCACCTCGACATTCAAAATCAATCGACTCAAAATCAGATGCATGAAAAAGTAGCTGTGCCTGTAGACCGATTAAATGCAAATTTCATTAGGTAAGCATTTTTTTACTAAAAAGTAGCATTTTTGGGCTAGGGAATATAGTATTTTCTTCTTGTATTTATATTAGTATGTCTTACATAATGTATTATGATCTCTGGATAATGAATATTCGATTTTATGATTTGATAGCTGTGGACATTGGTAGGATTAATCAAAAGCACAGATTTAAGAAACTATAGGCATAGTACAATTATAATTAGACTATGACAGTAGAAGGCTTAAAAAATAACAATGTCTACAATATTCTTCTAAAACTAAAATCATTATCTCTGCTATTTAGAACAATGGATTTTGAAGAGATAGCATCCAACTTTAAACAATTATTAACAACTATATTGACAACACCTATTTACAGATAATAAGTATTTTATTCAGTTTGATGATTTGATGCACCATCATTTTCCACAATAGTACACCTATACTTACAGGAAATAACAATTCACTCGAAGTTCATGATAAAACACAACTCATCAAATATGAAGCATTATTATCAGTTCACATGAAAACTTCCAGATTTAATAGTGATTTAATAATGTGCATCACAGAGGAAACTTTCTGGTTGACTTTCATTTACAGGCACTGTTAAATTGTTGTCCCACTCAGTTTCATATGATGTGACTCCTTAATTACAAAATGGCATCATATAAAGTGGTTCCCTGCTCGGACCCCCTTCTTTCAAATCTGGGAGAAGCACCTTTGGACAGACCAAAGTAATTCAAGCTCTAGTGATTTTTATGGAAACTAAATAGACCATCCTGGATAAATAGCCTGCTGACGGAAACCTCCCCTTTCTGATGATTATATTACGTCACTCACTTCTGGCCATTATGTTTGTTGATCTCTAGGTTTCAATTCAGGTAGAAGAGTTTCAAATCTGTAATATTTGAGCATTGCTCTCAATTAGAATCTCAGTTTGGAATGGTTTTTTTGCACTCCATTTGACTGGGATTTGTCAATGGGCAATGTTAGTGTCAGCATAAATGTTAAACATGAAATCATAAATGAAATCCTCAAGGAGGTTCCACCGTGACTCCACGATTCAATATCCCGTAAAAGAGCTATGTTATTTAAATAAATACCGACCCAGAAAAACACCTACATATATGGTAAATCATCTATAGGGTGATAATGCTTACACAGTAATTATATGAGTATGCTATTTTATAGTGCGTTGTAGTTGCATTCTATTTTTAACGAGCTCTTTTAACTCATTTTGACTTCAAACCATGACTGACGTGTTGTTGCCACGTTTAATTTATAAAATGAGAATACATGCTCAATCCCGCTAATACGTATTCTAAAATAGGTTAAATACATATTTTCTTACTTAGTTTTAAACTATTCCCTTGCAAATACAACTCTTTGTTTTGAATTTTATTAATATTAGTATTTTTGAAAATAGTTTGGCAACAACGACGCTGATGCCATTCGGATTATCATTGGTATTAATTACACCATATCAATAACCAATGAAATATTTTAATTACATAAAAAATATCAGAAGGACCTTGGTAAGGTATATTCCTAAATTAAGTTAGTAAATAAGCTTGTAAGCACGTTCCGTCACCAGTACCGTTGCCAATGATAACAACATATGTTGTGGTGCTACACTATATACTGTAGCACCTCTTTCATGTAACTAAGGATTTTCTGCTTTTTTTCGAGCAAATATTTATTAATATCAATTAAACAAGTGTGGTAAGGCGAGCACTTTTTTACAATGCTAAATTCTACATAAAATTGCGCATCTTACGTTAGTTTTTCGTCAAAACGACATTTCTCTTTACATTATTAACCTGCAAATTGTACTGCAAGAGCCATGCTCTGCCGTATAACCACGTATAAAATAGCTGCTTTACACATCTTTTTTCTTTAAATATATTATGGAAAGGCCAAATTATTTTATTGCCAAGTGATAGAAGAGCCAAGAAATGACGTGTCCTGAAATTTCCACAAAAATGACATCTACTTCATAGTTCGGTGGAGCCTCCTTGAGTGCACAAGGTGTCCTTTCCAGTCCATCTTTGTCAAACAATTTAGGTGGACAGTTCAATGGCAATATAATTACATTTCAGCGTCAACTCAATCCACCCAGGCAAACTTTGGCTCGGTATCGTATTCATTCCTGGAGAAGGTGTCCGCCAGCCAGCCATCACCCTTCTTCTCCTCACTTCCAAGGTCCCTCACGAACAAAGACTGCCTCTTCTGCAGCTGGTTGTCCAAGATGAGCCGCCCCGCCCTGCCCACTGGCAGCCTGGATGCTGGATATACACGAGACGGGCTGCCCAGGTGAAGAACCTTTCCACTCTTCGGCATTTTGGAATGCATGTCATACTTCTTCTTTCTCTTCGCTATATACTTGTCAAGGTACAGCTCATGACCTGGGAGTGAATTCACCAGAGATGGAAATTTTTAGGCCCTAATGCGAGCATGTTAAATGGGACAACTCAGTTTATTAAATCATGGAAGTGCACTGAGAATCCAAATCCATTTATCGAGAAACCCAGAGAGCTTCAGGTCAGTTCAAAGTTCACAGGTCAGTTCAGTGTGTTTTTTAAAAATGTCGGTTTAGAAGTTCTGCTTTAGGATTAGTCATAATGTGTATTTATTTTTCATAGCTCATTGACCTACTGGATTCTGATAAGTACTTAATTATCAAAAGTTTTTCAAATCTCGAATAAATACCATAAAAATTTGAAGGAAAAGAGGTTCATCTCCTTCCTAAGGCGATACCTTTAAGAATGATTGTTACAACACCCAATCAAAATTGAAGTGAATAGGCGTAGAAGGTAGAAGTCGTGATTGGTTTAACATTTTGTTTCTAAACATCCATATGCAATAATGTCAATTGCCTGGAGGCTCTGATTCAGGAACTGAACACAGATATTCTTTTATTGAGTGACCATTGGCCATCTGAAAATGAAATACCAGTTTATGCTCTCAATTAGCTTCAAACTGTTGTCATTTTCCTGCAAATCTGAGTTTAGAGATGGTGGTACTGCTATTTTTTACCAAACATCATGCAAATGCCTCTGTCATTGACTACAAGGGTGTATTGAAAAATGTCAAATGTTCTTGCATTACTATCAAGGTTAACTTTAAATTGCTTGCTATTCTAGTTTTATCACCATGTTCATGTGTTTTGATATTTCTTGAGGAATTCAATGATGTTCTCCAAGCCATTTACTGGTTGATTGGTTATTGGTTGGTTCAGGGGAGGCAACTGACAGCTGAGGTCATTTGCGCCATTTAGGATGGGTGGGTATCTGGGTGATGGTAGGAGTTTTCAGGAAACGGAGGAAAGGTGGAGAGAAACCTGGCATCGGCATTAGCCTACTCTTACGACAGGCGCCAAGGGGACAATGGCTTAACGTCCCATTCGACGGATGGGGTACTGAACTTGCCCTCCACTAGGCACTCAACTGGGGACCGGTTTTCCACTGAAAAATCCACCACTACCGGGAATCGAACCAGGGCCCTCGGGATGGGAGGCCAATACTCTAGCCACCACACCTGCCCAGTTCCCTCCAGCTATTTACTCCATGAACAATGACTTTGTCCTGGTTCTTGGGGATTTTAACATAAATATGATATGGTAAATAATGCATATTCTAATGACCTGAAGATTGTGCTGGATAGTTTTGGTCTAAATCTTTATAATGATAAACCTACTCGAGTCTCTTTGCAATCGGCCAATCCTATTGACCTTTTGATTAGTGATCTCCCGAGAAACCACCTATCATACAGATTAATTCCTAGGGAATTGTCTGATCATCACGCCCAGGAAGCTGAATTGCACTTAGCTGTAGCACATAAAACAGTCACCTAAACACAAAACTATGGGATGGATACTGTCAGGGAATCGACAGCTTGCCCCTCTGCTGAAACTTTGGATGATGTCTACTCTGCCATGGATGTAGAACAAAAATTTAAAAATTTTCACAACACTTTCATGATTAACTTTGATCATGCTTTTCCTCCCAGGAACAGTATCTATAGAACGAAGAATAAAAATATCAAGTTTCCAAAATACAATTAATTGACATGAGAAATTACGTGTGTAAATTACATTACCAGTTCAAATTCGTTGATCCCATGATCCAGGATGCTCACCTGGCCTCTCTCCATCAAATTACAGTTATAATGAAATATTCAACAACTCATCACAACCAATGAACCAGAATGAGACTAACATCTTCTCTACAGACAGCAGGATGATTTCTAATTGGGAAGTAATTAAAAACATTCACAATCTTGCTGAAACCTCTATGCCCTCCATCATTAACTTCATAAATGTTGCGGTAATCCATCTGATTTAGTCAACTCTTGCAATGAACATTTTTGTTCTGTCAGTCCAAAAACTAACGCTAATAGTTTGAAACTGAAGCAATAATCACACTGAATTTCCCCTTATCCATCCATTCCTGCCAGGGGCGTCGGAACTATTTTCACTGCGAGGGGCCAACCTTGAAAAGGGCCCAGCTCTCAAGAAAAGAGCCCAGCTCCTATGTAAAGGGCCAGCATTTTTTTGCGGATAAGAGGGGTAAGAGACTAGAATTCCGCTAAAAGTGCATATGAAGGTGGTAGAATATGTGTCAGAAGGGAAAAGGCAAGCTGGAAACAAGTGAAATTTAATTTTTATCAATGAAGACTCATTTCTCAAGGGCCTGGGGCATATCTGGGGGGGTGGGGAATGCCCCCCTTCCAATGCCGCTGATTCCTGCCAAGGTTAGAGATGGGTAAATTACTGTAATTTTCAATTGAGGTAAATTACCGTGTATACAGTAATTATAAGTTTTGAGCTGCAAATACTTATCTGAGGACTCAAAACGAAATCAAATAGCATTGAGATATAAATGCCGATGCTTATATCAAACATATCGCAACGTTTATCTATTATAACTCATTTAAAAAAATTAAAACGAAGTTGGCAGCAACACGCAATATGCCTCTATTTTGTCACACTGTGAGAAATTTTCGTTCCAAAGACATATCTCTGCGCAATGTGCATTTGTTACTCTGAATTAGTTGGAATTAATCATGGACACAATGTAAACAAAATCGGAAATTTTCGAAAATTACCGTAATTTACCACGGTAATTTACCTCCATTGAAAATTACGATAATTTACCCATCTCTAGCCTTCTCACGGGGGGCTATAAGTACGTGCTGTGAATTGCAATCTCCTCTGCCTAAGGGGAGGAGTGTGGGGAGTGGCCACATTAACCCACCAGTGTTCAATCCAATTGGGGTGACGTTGTAGTCACTCAGGGAGGGGTCCAAGGGCTGAAGCGTCAGGAGAACACGACTGACGCCAGCACCACTGTGGCGAATCATATGCTCCACCAAATCTGCGCCCAGGAGCTCTTCATGCTCTTCCATGCGGATGGGCACAATCTTGTTCACCACCTGAGGCAGGAGGGAAGACTCAAATGAAATAACTGTTGCATTTTATATGATTCTAGATGTTGGCAGACCTGGCACGAACGGTAGGTGACCTGAGAATATGACGGTGGCCTCTGTTGTATTCATGTATGTCTGAACTGGTGAATAAAACTGTTAAAACAATATAGAACATTGCGCAGTCGTGAAAGTATCGTACGCACCCACTTATGCGCAAATTTTGTGAAGTTGTTGAGTATACAGCAACTGGACCCTGCAAGTATGTCCACCACGTCGGGTTTAGTGAATTTGCCGCCAAATTTTGACATTCAGGTTGGTTGGTTATTTAGGGGAGGCGACCGACAGGTGAGGTCATTTGCGCCATATAGGATAGGTGGATAATTGGGTAATGGTAGGAATTTTCAGGGAACGGAGGAAGGGTGAAGAGAAACCCGGCGTCGGCATCAGCCTACTCTTAACGAAGGGCACCAAGGGGACCACAGCTTAACGTCCCATCCGACGGATGGAGTACTGAACTTGAAATGCCCTCCACTAAGCACTCAAGTGGGGACCGGTTTTCCACTGAAAAATCCACCACTACCAGGAATCGAACCCAGGCCCTCGGGATGGGAGGCCAGTACTCTAGCCACCACACCAACCCGATCCCCTTTTGACATTCAGGCCAAAAATGCCTTTACAGAGTGGAAATATTGGAAACTGGAATTTGAAGACTATATTATTTCCACGGGGCAGGACACTTCCCCGGATCGAGTGAAACTTGCACTTCTCAGGAATATATTGGGCCATGAGACAGTATTGTTTCCGCCTTGCCCATGAAAGGCATCCTACACAGAAGCAGTGAAGGTAATTGAAAAGAATGTGTCACCAAGGGACACAGTGGTTCTGGATCGCCACAAATTTAGCATGCATTTTCAGAAAGGTGAGACTTCTGAACATTATTTCAGTGATTTGCACGAAATGTTAAAAGAGTGTGATTATAAAGTTGAGCATGATAGTGCCAACATTTCATTTGAAGACCAAATTTTACGGGACGGAATTGTTACTGGAATATGTGATAACAAAGTAAGGGAAGGTCTGCTAAGAATTGATCACTCAAATTTGACTCTTGACAAAACCATCCATTATAGTCATTCTGCTGAACAAGTAGGGAACATGCTAATCAAGTGTCTAAACAAAATCCTTCAGCGAGTTCTCAATCTTCATTATGTGTTGATTGTGTGTTTAAGAAAAAGTCAAGTAAAAGTAGGGACCACGGGGATCAAGCGGAATAGGCGGCCGTTTGCCGTTGCAACAGTGCCTCTGTCCGTGTAAAGAAACACTACGAGGCCTTGGTTCAGCCCGGTAGTCTTTTCATCTAGGGTCTGATGATTGCCGACCGTTGACACGAGAGATGAGCGAAACCGCGATCTTTGCTGCAGCTGGTAAATTCAGACGGCACTGCAATTAAGCATGTGCATCTTTCTTGAAGTCATGTAATTCTTGCATCGTAATTAAGTAGAGCTGAGTGAGTGATTGAAAGATTAAAACTGTGATGAAATTATGAAGGAATTGGGAGATCATCAAGACGAGGCATGTCGTTCGTTTCTCCGCCTTGAAGAGAACTTTTTCCAGCCCGAATTTGCTATGGTAAGTGAGGAGTTTCATGCATTTAAACAACCATATTGCAGTGTAGTATATGAAGTGAGACGAAGTTTAGTGTTGTTCATGTTCATTGCTGTTTATCCCGCGCATGTTACCAGGCAATCGAAGTGTAACACTTCATCTTTTCCTTTGGGTGTTGGGTATTTTATGTGTGTGTTTGTGATGCATCTTGCCTTCAATACAATGATTTGAACGCGAAGATTTTTGCCATTCATTGTGCGTTGAACACCCCTCTTATTTACATTTTGGTGTTGGGTTTTGTTGTTACGTGCTTATTGTGCACTCTGCTTTATTTGCAATGCTGTGGATGCCAAGGTTGTTGCCATTCATGTTGTGTGAACAACCACTTGTTGTTTTTCTAATTGGGTTGTGGTTTTTTGGTTGTTTGTTGAGCCTCCAGCCTTGTCTGCAATGCAGTGGGCATCAAGGCTGCCCTTTTCTATTGGTGCAGGAAATCTATTCTTGTCTGCTAATTATGTAGGTACCAACTGGTTTATGTATGTGATGCTGAGAAAGCCAGGGTGGGTTCCATTACTATTGGAGCTCTGTTCCATGGGTAACTGGCTGTGAATATGTTGAAATTAGTGTTTCCATGTGCGTTAATTTTAATTTTTTTGTTGAAAGAATCATTTTAAATCACAATTGTGGTTGCCAGTGTTGTTTATCTGTAGCAGTGTACTTTTGGCATATCGGTAATTTTATACTTAAGCCTGTTTGACACGATCTAATTTATTGGCCAATCCATAGGAAATTGAATTGTGTGCTGCATGACATATACCTATTCCCCACCCAATCTTAGTCACCATTTCTTACCCAATTTTGTATTGTAGAACATGTTCCATTTTCTGTCAACCACAATTCAAATAGAGGTTTGCTTTGCCATATCCTAGTGAGGAAAACAACAGCACATATTAATACTGCTTATTCGGCATTAATATCTAAGCAGATTAAAACTTCTAATTTTTTTACAGGCTCTTTCAATGCTTATGATAATAAATAAAACTTTAATGAACATCTTTTATCTGGTATATAATAAACCAGCATCTTCTGATTTTAATTTCTAATATGATGTTGCAAGGCTGTCTTGATATACAGGCCTAACACTCACTTCTATGACATCACGAGAGTGATTCGGCGAGAACACATAGTGCGGAGAAATGAGAGATGTGTTTTGAATGCATTGACTCATTTAGTGTGGTAATGTGATATGGTTTTTATTCCACTAATAATATTACATCGCTTACCTATTATACACTTACCACCCTCATTGCAATTTGAATAACACAACCTAAATATGATTATAATTTAGATATTTATGGAACTTATGTGGAATATATCAACCTTGTTATGACCAATATTGGTGACTATCATGCTGAACTTACTGTGCACTTTATCACCCTATATTGTGCCAATTTGTTTGCCAATAAATTGTAACGTGTCAAAGAGGTTTTAGAGAGGCTTATTTTTTTGTGTGTTCAAGAAGGAGGAGGCCATTTTGAGCATCTTATGCGAACCTGTGCAATAAAACATTTGGTTTCTGTACCCATTGTACATAAGTTCACAGTCCAATAAAATCAGATTATCTTTTAACACAAACAATGTGAAGCTTATCACTTCTTTTCCCCCTCTCAACACAAGTTAAACTGCTGGCACATCTATGGTGCGATCACGGTGGTTTTGGGTGGAGAGTGTGTCCGACACCTCAATTGACACATTCTGTGCCAAACCAACACGGGGGATCATCGCCGAAGCACGGCGTCACAAGTTGACACGCCTGGACTTAACGCCTCCTACTGGATGCAGGCGTCGTCGCTTGGCGTTCTAATTTACCCAGTCTGTACCAGAGGTGATTTGCCTTTAGACTCACGTGTTATTCACCACCAAAATTTGAGTGAAAGTGGGAGTAAATGGCGATTTTGTTGGTACGAGTATGACGGGTGGCCTATCTTCGGTAGCACCTTTCATGCCCCACAGCTCCCTTAGGTGACGTTTCCGGACATGGGTTCTCTGAGTCAAAAATGCTCAGCAAAGCGTCTAATATTCACCCCTGCTCTGTTGACACTGAGTGAAGAAAAACCCTGTACATCCAGCTGCTGGCTGGCATTAAGTCATTTGTAATTATTAACTTTACTAAAAGATTGACACAGACAATTTGCACCGTTAAAACATTTCCCTAATAACCATTTTGTGGATAAGATAAGAATGACCATTGTAAATATACGTGTAACTGATATTATTTCAACTCCAGGAGAGAAAAATAAGAGTTTCCTCCATTATGCTGAGAACCTGTTTCCCGGCGAGCGCACCAGTCCGATACCGATTCTTTAAGTCCGATAAGTCTACGAGGGACTGAGAAAAAACATCTGTGGACCAATGTTCAACCGCTCTTAAAGATCGTGAATCGCTGTTAAAACCACATTTCAGATGTACTTTCACTCAGGTCTGTTCTCAGATCAGATCAGGAATGCCTTATTCAAAAGACTACCTGCAGCGCTGTGGCAGCACTTCCGCAACTTGCGGCTGCACTGTTTCAAACACGAGCTGCGAATGTGCATTAGATGCGTTTCTCGACAATTAGCTCTATGAGAGCACTGCTGAGATGCTTGTGACGCGCTTCAGTTGACATATGCTGCACTTGCAGCGCTGGCTGACATCCTTGTGAAGCGCTGCTGCAGCAATGTGTGTTTTCTGGGCCACTTCCAAATACGGTATGAATCCGTAAAATATTCACCGTTAGGACCCGGCAAAAAATTTTATTTAAATGCTTTTAGTTTTACCAAATGCAAATCTATTTGATCTGGAAGTAGCACAAAAAGTAAGCCTGTATGATTTTTCCGAATGAAATGGCCGATCTAGATTCAAGAATTAGCTGCAATACCTCTTTTAGTACCTTTAATATCTTCATTAAAAGAACAATGCTCTTTACGGCATCGCTTTTGGACGAACTTTTCTTAGCATCATTGCAAAGCATCAGTGACCATACCACGGATAAGTAATGACATATAATGCTCCATTGGGATTTGAATTTTGTTCCGTGGTCTTTGTTGACCTATCTCAAACTCTCAATCGACGATGATTTCGAAAGCGCTCCATCTCTTCTCTTCATGTCCCAGGTTGATTCAAATGCACAAACCCACAAAGAAAAAAAAAACATTCAAAACATTTGAACACCACTGAAGCTTTCATTTAAATACTCCTAATTTCAAACGAATGCAAACCTTCTTAATCCGTGAGTAGTGCTAGCAGTCAGCACGTATCTTTGTGCGCAAAAACATGGATGACTTTGCTTCACAAATAGCCAACAATGCCTTCAGTACCTTCTTATATCCTCCCGAAAAGCACTATGCCACTTATGGCATCCCTCGATGACGAACTGACTAAACATCAATTTTGATTTTGGAGACGACAATGGCAAAGGTCTTAGCAACGCTCGGAAAATAACCGAAAAAAAACAGTAAATATCAACGTAAATTACACATTACCTACCCAGAAATCTTGAGGACAAAGTGTAAATTAGTTAAGAATAAGAAAGTTTAAACATTTTCCCATTGAATACAGAAAGAGTGAAAGAAATAGATTAATATTTAGGTATTTTCCTTAGCGAAAGAAAATACTCTTGCGCTAGTATAAATTGAAAAAGTCAATTTAAACCAATGTAAATACATAACTGGTGCCAGGAATTAAACCCGGGCCCTGAGACTTTTGTTATATAGCCTATAGCACCTTCTAGTGTATACGCCAGAATCCTACAAAATTTCAGCTCAATCGGTTCATTAGTTTTGGAGGAGATGCGTAACGAACATAGAACTGGCTGACAGACAGACACCACTACATTTCTATATATTAGTATGATAAAATGAGCTTCTAGTGATTTAAGTAACTTGTGATTCTTTAGGCAAGGATCTCTTTTCCACAAACCATTAATGGTTTGAATGCATACAAAATGACCAACGTCCTTCCCTACCCTTTCACCTCTACCAAACTTGACAGCACAGTCTCCCCAATTATAAAAGGGAACATGCCTTTCATTTAGGTAGATTAGGCATATCCTTTTCTGCCAACTATAACAGCATGATATTCATTTATCCTTCCATCAACTCAGTTTAAAGAAAAATCAGTTCAACTTCATGCATTATATGCAAAAATTTTCAGTTTTTCACCAAATAAAGACAACCTGCATATTATTTACAGTATTATTTCCATTCTATTATGTACACTATGCTACTGATGGTTATTTCCTTTTTTTTTGAAGTGCCATGATGAGTAAATCATAGGAAGGAGACACACAAAAAGTTAAAACATTGAGAAATTACAAAAGAATACAAGTGGATCTGAACTGTTCTGACAGGAGTCCCTGTTGTTAACTGCGAGACTTGCATGGGAAACTGAATGGGGTGTGTGTTGGAGGGGGAAAACAATTGAATTACATACATTCAAACCAATCACTCCCTCATCCTAGCTTTGTCCTTTTGACCATTCAATCCAGTTCCCTCCGATCCACTACTGCATAAACGTCGATGTCGAGAGTCGGAGACGACAATGGCAAAGGCCTTAGCATTAAAACAGTAGGTCACCAATGGTACTGAAGTTATGAATATTCAGATTTCAAGGAAATTGAATTTGATTCCTACACAATTCCAGAAAATGAATTAGAAAAGGGGATGCCTCGACTATTAGAAATCGATAATTGAGCAATACTACCCATACAAGCTCAAGTACGAGTATTAATTACAGCAGCAGATGTGCTTCATTCATGAACAGTGTCTTCTCTAGGAGTGAAGGTAGACGCAACTCCAGGACGGATTAACCAAACAAGTTTTTTTATGAATCGACCAGGGTTATTTTATGGGCAGTGTTCCAAAATTTGTGGAGCAAACCACAGATTTATACCAATCACAATTGAAAGAGTTAAAACTAATATATTTATTGAATGAATTCAAAAAATAAGTGAAGCCTCAATAGGTAACTGAAAGTAAGTGTTGGTCTCTTAAATCATAATATAGTAAAGTAATGAAATACTTCTAATGAAGAGATTAAAGGTTAAAGTCATAACCTTAGTATGTCAAACTAAAATTACTAATATAATAGTACCTCTTAATCCCTCAAATAGCACCAATAAGATGATTCATTTTATTTGTATTTTTTTCTCTAATATTAATTATGTTTTCAACAATAAATTATTACCATATCATCCTAGTACTACACTGTGATGTTTCCCCACAGTTCACACACAGTGATGTCCGCAATTTTTTTTCCTGTTTCCACTCCCTCTCCCTTCCAACCTCAAACATTATAGAGGCGAGAACTCAAAGAAATGGCTCTCGTCCATTCCCAAGTGCATTCATGCCTCCTGGTTATGCATTCACTGGTTCCCCTCCATGTTACCCAGATAGCACAGCTGCCAACGTATACCCTCAGTATCTGGATACTATCCAATGCTGAAGAAGATACGGAGCCCTGCTGTCGCGCTTCGGCAATGGATACCATCCACTACCGGACAGTATGCGAACGAGATATCAAGGCGTGCAATGTCCGCTACGAAGGAGATACGATTAGATACGAGGCGTAGGAATACCACATCGGTCCCAATATCTCACAATCGATAATCCTCGATTCTCACAATCGATAATTCTTGAATCTCACGATCGATATTCATCGAATCCCACAATCGATTATTCTCTAATCTCCCGTTACCAAGGTTACCAACTTAAGTTGACTAAAATGAAAAATAGAACTGTTGGTGACGAAACAGTATATTTCAAATCAGCATTTACATCTTTAACGAACGTTTCGATCAAATTACTAATAACAAATACATTTCATACATAACTCGCCGTTGGCTGAGAGCTCACTAGCTTCAGTGACTCCTAGCAATGAACCACAACAATCAAATCACTGCGGTAGTAAAGAAGTTTTACTTAAATGGACCTGCGACAGTAAGAAATGGAGGCGTTATGAAATCACAAATACGAAGGCACGTAAAAAAATAAGCAATTGGTAATAAGGAACTTTTCCACACTCAGAACATACCTTCCGCAAGAGCAATTAGAGCTTCCTGAAACAAAGTTTAAACTTTGTCACAATTGTGATTCTGGCCGCGATCATGGATCTTCATAAGGCGTGCGCGAGGCAATAACGTTATTTTTTGATTTAACTTATGTCAGAGAGAACCTGATCTACATTCTTCATATTTCGCGTGGCACTTAAAATTGCTTATCACTATTAGTGGAGTGATTTTTATTGACAGTTACTGTTAACCTTGCGCTACTTTAGGGGTAAGCGGTATTGATACAGATTGCCATAACGTGAAAGATGCATCCGTGATTCCACACCAGGACTCACTGGAACATGCTATTATACCTGTATGAGGAAGAGAGGAAACGTTTTGGATCTCGAAAATGAAAAGATAATGCAAGGAGTTACGCAGAGATAAAAAATTAACATTAAAATAACTAAATATACTCACCCTCTGACTTACGCCTACAACAATGTCGTGGTTCTACGCTTCTATCAATATCGTTCGGCAATTGTTTTCTGCAGAGCTACCTATGCATGAGCTTAAAAAACTTTTATCAGTACATGCAGATTGCCAATATCCTATCCATAAGGAAAAATTAAGAGCTTGAAAGTTAGTTATTAAAATTTGATTAATTTTTTTATTAGAGGCTCTTTAAAGAGCTGACCTCCGCGTCAGATGTCCGTAGCGCTGACGAGTTAGACAAAAAATAGTTCCAGATACGAAAAGATACGTGTATCCTGCCGTGATCCGATACGAGGAGATACTATGTATCTTGTGTACTTATTTTCCATTTTAAGAAAAAAATAACGCTCACGAGTATATTTCATCGACATATTCGTGATTTGCATCCATTTTCTTCATGTACAAGCTCATTCGTTCTTCAATTGGTGCAAAGTATTCCACAAACGCCTTTTACAAACGACAAATGTGTGACTTATCTTATCCTGATTGTATCCTTTCGTATCCAGATACGAAAATGCCCGTGCTATCTGGGTAGCATCATCCCCTCTGAAACACCTCTCCTCCATTCACCTTCCCCCTGCTGACAATGACAGGGACTCCTGTGAAAACAGTTCATTTCCCCATTTGCCTATCAACACACTCACTTGGCTGGCACGCACCTTTGCTAAGAAGATCTATGATAATTCTCTTTTTGACTCTCCCTATGCTCAACAGCTCATATTCTTATTCACCTCTCTGTCCATCATGCTCTCGCCATTTCTCTCTCCACACTCCCCAAAAACCTATAGTTCCTTCTCATCTTACCCATAGCCCAGAAATATATAATGCCTTGCTTCGTATATCAAACCTTTTATCACATGCTCTTGACAAACATCCTCATTGTCCCAGGCATAACTTCTCTTTGGCAGGTAAACACTTGTTTTCCTCAAGAAATTCTCCTTCCAAAGTGCTGTACCCACTTTTTTATCGAATACTCTTGTGAGTGATTTACAATAACTTCTTTTTCTTAGAAAATTTCTCAATTTATATTTTCTAATGATTAACCTTCATCACTTGCGCTGAGTTTGTAGTGTTTCGAACAGTAATTGTAATCCTTTGAATTACTGTCTCTTGGTTACTTGGCCGTATGCAAACCTTGATTTGATTTGATCAACAGCTCTTCCTCCACTTCTATGCCAAGACCAAGCGGCTGGCAAGAGAGCAAAGCCCTAATTCACTCTGAGCCCTATTGCTGCCAACCCAAATCCTACTCCATATGCTATTTTTTGATTCTGCCACAGTTTTAAGTAATACAAGACAGTACTGTACATAAAGCACACACAATTTTGACTCCATATGTCTCTTACCCAAAGTATCAGCACAGAAACAAAGAATCCCCACGTAGCAAGGCAAACGCATGCAAGGGCTTGGACACCAAGCAAATACCATCCTCCGCCTGAAGCAAAAAAAGATATAAGAGATATGGTAAAATTAGAGAGAATAAATACAGAAATCTCGTATGAAAATTTGTATACAAATTACATACACTGTATTCAAATCATATCCACTGTATACAAATTGTATACTGTGGTGTACACATTGTATAACTGCCTGCGATCTTTCCTTAGCTTTATATTGTCTTTTCCATCAAATGCTTTTTCACAACTGCAGTTTTACAATATAAATAATAGTGAATCCAAGCTTTTTGACATTTTTCTGATCGGTAGTGGTGTATTAATACCTATCAACAATAACCTGTCTTTTGTAAAGTTTTGAGCGATTGGCACTACCACTTGTATAATTTTCGCTTAGTGTTATATAGTCACTCGATCGGTCATATAATTTCCAGAGATTTTGGTTATGTTATACATAAACGCACGCAAATAGATGCGCCTGCTGTAGATATAAATTGTTCCGTTCCGCGCGCTTCCTAAGTTTTAAATAGCTTCAATGGGAGGGTGCACGATTAGCCTCGTAAGCTGCAGCACTGGATGGAGGAAACCCCCTGTTCGCGAGTAATAATAATAATATATATAAGGGGTCAAAAACGGACCTCGTAGCGAACCACGTAACGGCTTCGGTCAGCTAATGGTGGCCGTCTGCTTGTGGGGCTAACCACCCCACTCATGGAAATATTGGGTTCCGAAGGAGAATATCAGGAAAGCAACCCACAACCGGCCCTTCTCGGATGAGGGCCCTAGCAAAGTTGGGTGTGGCAAACCTATGCCATCAAAAAAGGGAGCTCGCATGGAGTGGACGGAGACCCTGAGGGGAGACCTTCTCGCTTGCCATGCTGCCAGTGAGCCCAGGCGCAGGGGACATGGCGAGGATTCACTCTTTGTGGTGCGAGATGCATCCTGAACATAACCATCTGTCGCAGCAGAAACTGCGCGTCTACGCCAATCACCTGCGCAAGAAAGCGACACCCCAACCGCAAGGTCAGAGTAGTACACCACGGGCCAAGGCACTATCTCCTTCAAAGGCAGATGTACCCCCTCCTACTGCTGGTGCTTCCGCCAAACTTACGGTGAAGGGAGACGAGGCGAAGGCTGATTCTGATCTACTTCAGCGGTTGGAAAGCACGATAAGCTATGATGAGATGACTACCAGGCGGAGAAATATTCATCACAATTTCTCTGCGGGACCAACAGCTGTCCCAGTTGAATGGCATCGTAGATATGATCCTGACCGAAACGAGTAGCCTCTGGGAAATAGACTGCGTGGTATATGCTGCCGCCACACTGTTGGCCTCTCCCCGAGTGTCTACCACTTGGGAGACTAAAGCAGCCAATAGGCTTAAACAGCTTAATGCCAAAATCACGTTGGCAAGACAACAGGTGTCAAGATTTCAGTGTGTGATGGATCCTTTCCTCTGGTCGGGCCTTTACGCCGAAGGTGAAGTGCATTGCGCTTGCAATCCAGAGAGACCACCACGCACTAAACAAAAGAGTGCTGCTTATCCTTAGATAGATTAGATAGATAGATTGTAATAGTGGTGGAGTTCCTCATAACGGAGGCCCTGAGGCACTTAGACCCATTGGTCCATTGTGCTAACCACCCTTTTGAAGAAGTCACCCATAAAGGCCGATCGCCCTACTAAAGGCCAACAAGTCCCCGATGGGGATTTCCCTTACCTCCCTGGGTTCCAAAAATGGGGAACCCAGGTACCTGTTTCGAGTCCTCATCACCACAGGGCACTCGCATAATATGTGGGATGTGGTTTCATCCTCTTCTTCGCACGACCTACATCTGGGGGAATCTACGATTCCCAGGAGGTGCAGGTGCCTCATCACCTGGTAGTGCCCAGTGAGGAGTCCCACTACCATTCGTAGTTGACCCCTGTTTAGTGACAGGAGTCTTTTGGCAAGCCCAGGCCTAGGCTCTTCAATATGTAGTTTGGTCTGTCTAAGGCCTGATGCAGCTCGCCAGATCTCAGAATGTCGGGTTAGCCCCCACATTCTAATTTCTGCCATCCTTACCGACGAGGCAATAGGTATGATTGGCTCTGGACCAATCAGATCTCGGCTGGAACCGGCCCTTGCCAGCTCATCAGCCATCTCTTTTCCAGATATGCCTGCATGACCAGGCACCCAGAAAAGTTCCACCTTGCCGCATCTGCCTATATCATTGAGTGCCTCACGACACTCCTGCAGCAGCTGTGATTTGCACCATGGTGATGTCAGCGCCTTTAAAGCTGCGTGACTACCCGTGCATATGTGTATCGGTCTGTTAAACATCCCGATTTCCTTAATAGCATACGCGCAGGTCAGAAGTGCATATACCTCTGCCTGGTACACCGTAGCATATTTTCCCAAAGGGATTGAGAGCTTCCTTGGTGTGCTACAATTGTAGACCCCTGCTCCCGCTCTTCCTTCTTTCCTAGAGCCGTCTGTATACCATACCTCAGCCCCAGGATGAAGTTCTTTCCCCTTTCCTCTAGCCCACTGTTCCCTATCCAGGAAGTGGGTTTTGAAGTAGGGGGGTGTTTGGTTGAACCTGGCTATCATTCCATCACTGCCCATCCCGAGGATGGGACTCGACTTCATGAGCTCTGTCCAAACTTGTCTGTGACCATAGGAACTTCCTTTGTCATACTGCTTATCCTTAAGCAGCACGAGGTGGATACAGTGTGGGCACTTATAACAGCGAGGAAGAAGTTGGTCAATAGGACCAACGCCAGGAAAGAGAACTCCACCTTCTCCTTTCAGCCGTCCCGCCTCTTCCGACCCTCTCCACCTGTTGTCCAAACACCACCACCTGCCCTGGATGTGGAAAGTTTCTGGAAGGACATCTACAAGACTAGGAAGCCATTCAACAAAGGTACTCCAGCCATTGCCCACTTTAAAGAGTTTTGTCACCGCCCACTAACGGATATGGATCGTCCCATCTCATTCATTGAAAGTGATGTGAAGAAGGCCTTCTCTGGCAAGAAGAACCTCATTGCTCCAGGAATAGACGCAATGAATAACTTCTGGTGGAAAAAATTTTCTTCCACCCACAAACACCTTGCCAGAATCTTCACATTCTTCCTATCAGGGACGGAGCCAATTCCGTCCTGGCTGACTGAGGGGCAAACGGTTTTAATACTGAAAAAGGGAGACTTGTCCGATCCGAAGAACTACCGCCCTATAACCTGTCTCAACACTGTATACAAGGCGTTCACTTCAATCTTGAGGCACCTTATCCTCCGCAATGTCCAACCGGTATGGGAGGAAGTGTACGAGCAGAAGGGCTCGAAGAAAGGCATAGCGGGATGCAAGGACAACCTGCTTATTGATCGGTGTGTGAGCCAGGATGCTTGTGAATACAAGCGTAACCTGTCAATGGGCTGGGTGGAATATAAGAAGGCTTTTGATACCACCTCTCATGAGCTGATTACAGCAATGCTGAGGTACATGAAAGTCCACCCAGAGGTTGTGTCCCGCATCGAACGCCTGATACCCCTGTGGAAGACGCGCTTCGCCATACCATCTGGCAAGAAGACCGTCTACACGGATTTGGTAACGTACCACCGTGGCGTTTTTCAAGGCGATAGCCTCAGTCCCCTCCTGTTCTGTTTATCTCTCCTCCCACTGTCCGTTCAGTTGAGACGAGGTAGGGGATATACATGCGGTGTTCCGTCAAAAAGGGAGCATATGGTCACCCATCTTTTCTATATGGATGACCTGAAGCTTTATGCTTCTAGCGCGAAAGACCTGCTCCTGGCATTGGACACCATACGCAAATACAGTGAGGAAACAGGGATGGAATTCAGATTGCACAAGTGCGCAACCATCCATCTGGCAAAATGAAAGATTTCGGAAGACCAGGAAGACGTGCAGCTCATTGATGGAAATGCTATTTGTCATCTTGATGATGACGAAGCATATGAATATCTTGGCGTCCCCCAGCGCCGGTTGCAGGAGATGAGAGCAGTGAAGGAAAGGCTTACAGCGAAATACAGGTAGACTCTCAGGCGAATATGGAGCTGACCTGTAGGCAATATCAAGGTTCTTGCGACCAACACCTTCACGGTTGCAACACTGCTCTACACCTTCGGGTGGAACAAATGAAATGTCAACGATCAGCAAAACCTCGACAGGGGAAAGAAGAAAATGAAGAAAATGTACCGTAGTCTTCATCCGAAGTCTTCCGGTAAACGGTTTTAATACCGAAAAAGGGAGACTTGTCCGATCCGAAGAACTACCGCCCTATAACCTGTATCAACACTGTATATAGGGCGTTCACTTCCATCTTGAACGACCTTACCCTCCGCCATGTCCAAAAGGTATGGGAGGAAGTGTACGAGCAGAGGGGTTCGAAGAAAGGCATCGCAGGATGAAAGGACCACCTACTCATTGATATGTGTGTGAGCCAGGACGCTTGTCCCCAAGCACCGGTTGCATGAGGTGAGAGCAGTGAAGGAAAGACTTGCACCGAAATACATGCAGACTCTCAGGCGAATCTGGAGCTCTGACCTGTCAGGCAAGAACAAGGTTCTTGCGACCACCACCTTCGCGGTTCCAACACTGCTCTACACCCTTGGTTGCATCAAATGGAATGTCATCGAGCTGCAAAACCTCGACAGGGGAACGAGAAAAATGATGATCATGCACCGTAGTCTTCATCCGAAGTCTTCTGTCGCCAGATTGTATCTCCCGAGAAGGCTAGGTGGTAGAGGGCTGATAAGCCTGGAGTGCCTTCATGACAGAGTAGTCCTGAATACGGCTTGCCGCGAGTTCCACAGCACGGACCCCCTTATGCTGCTCGTAAAGAAACACGAGAGTGTCGGCAAAGGGGCGTTCCTATTCCAGTCGGCGAAAAGGGCAGCAGCCGGCCTCGGTTTTGGAGTTGGACCTTAATTCCAGCGGAGAAGCGTGCAACAAATCAATCTTGTCGCTGAAGACGGACATGTTAAAGCTCGAAATAAAGAATGCGGAGCATAAGATCCTGCTCCGCAAGCATACCGAGAAGCTCATGCATGCAAGTTTCTATCGAATCTTGGAAACGCATGGGCTATCGAAGGAGCTCACGTTCGCCATCCTGCGCTCCACAGGTCTGAAGTCCGAAACCGAGAGATTCGTGCTCGCGTGCCAAGATGGTGTCATCAACACCCTCGTGTACCGTCGCCTCATCTTTGTGGCATACGTGACGGACACGAGATGCAGAGCGTGCCGAAGGCAGCCGGAGACTTTAGGTCATCTACTCTCCGGCTGCAGCTTTTAGGCGAAGAACGCATGTCTAAACCGGCACAACTCAGCTCTGCGGGTGTTGTATTACCATATAAGACACGATTACGGTATAGACGTGAATCCGGTGCTGCCTTACGTCCCTGGAGACATCGAGTCCGTCGTGGAGAACTATTAGTGTAAGATCTGGTGGAACTTTTCCCTCTCCACCTATAGGCAATTTGAGGCGAGGAAGTCTGATATCGCTGTTCTCGACAATCTCTCTCATGCCTTGCTCGTGATCGAGTTTTCGGCACCGGCCGAAACCAACGTGGCAGCGAAGGAGATTGAAAAAAGGACTAAATATCAAGATCTGCTGCGTGAACTCCGGCAAATCCCGTAAATACTCCGTGAAACTGGTAGTCCTCATCGTGGGCGTGCTTGGTGGTGTCAAGAGCTCACTGGTCGAAAGTCTCAAGTGCATCCCGGCATGCAGGGCGCGAGCGGATGCACTTTCAAATGCAATGCAGAAGGCTGTCCTTCCTCGGATCTCTCCGCCTGATTCGTGCGTCTATGACCCTAATACCGGGTAGCCACCTATCCACCGGTGGCGGACGTGGCTACCCTTAGGCACGACCCCTCTCGAGTCTCCGGGAATTATGACGGCAACGAAACCTGATGCTAGCTGGAGACTCGGAGGTGGAAGTTACAATTAGTAACATAATAATAATAATAATGCGCCGAATGCAGGAAGTGGCGGTGGTGAAGGAAAGAATCACCGCCAAGTACAGACAGACTCTCAGGAAAATCTGGAGTTCTGAGCTGTATGGAATGAACAACATTCGGGCCACTAACATGTTCGCGGTCCCAACACTGCTGTACACATTTGGTTGCTTGAAATGGAACGTTAATGAGTTAATGTTAACGTCAGAGTATTTAGCTCGGCACAACGCGGCTCTGCGGGTGTTATATTTCCACTTGCGGCACCATTCTTTCGTATCTCACGCAAGAACTATTTTGACCTTGTGCAGAGTACTTCTGGACATTTGGACTTCCGGATCGGATAGCAGGAGACCTCGTGCTACCTGTAGACCATAGGGGGACTCCCGGATTCAACGCGCAAATTCTTTGACGTTACACCGCTAAGTCTTCGAAACATAGCGGAATCGACGGATACGGCTCCAGGAGCACCAAGGGACACCTCAGGCGCCTTCGGGACGGACCGGAGCGGCCACTCTCGAGGATTTTTCTCAACACCTGCGACCAGCGGGGATACCCCTCCACCCCCTGCCTCTTGCAGGAATACGATGACCTGCGACCCAAAGGGATACTACTTCCTGCGACCAACGGAGAGACGACCTCCTGCAATCAGCGGGGAGTCACCTTCCTGTGATCAGCGGGGAGTGGACCTCCTGCAACCAGCAGGGAAGCGACTTCCTTCAACCAGCAGGGAAACACCTTCCTACGACCAGCGGGGAGCCGACCTCCTGCGACTACCAGGGACCCTGTCACCTGCGACACGCGGGGATTACCCCCCAGCCGCGACCAGCGGGGATACTCGCTACTAGCGGGGATCCGCCCCACCTTTTGCACAGAGTACTCACGCTCTCTTGGCAAGAGGCACTCGAGTTGGCTAACCGAGTTCCAACTTCTCTACCCCGAGTGGCGCTCGACTCAACAACGTCCCCTACGGTCGTTCTCGTCCGGCGACCTCTGGCAGAGGGCCCCTTCACAGGGTGAACCTCGTCGCTCGCCAGGGGGGACCGGTCGGGTCCCTACGTCCGCTAAGTGTCCTCTCACCCCCCCTGACCCTACACACATGAGGACGTCCGCGGGCGCCACCCCCAAACTCGGCCAATGCAGAAGTCGATCCACGTCGTCTTCCTAACCATCTCTCGGAAGTGACTTACGCTTCTCACGGGGTGCTATCCAATTGCCCGACGCCGACCTGTCTCATGAGGTTGTAAAGTCATCCTCCACTTCCACGTCTAGGTACAAAATGCCATCGGCCTCTACTGCCCCCTTACCCATTGCGCCGGACGCCGATCCAGCGGCTTCTACTCCGGCCTCCGCGGTGCCTACATTGCCGAAACAGGGGGAGTTTTGTCGGGTCAACAACCTTACTTGACCGTCGACGCTGGAATTTCTGCACGGGACTGCATCTGGGCCAGTGCGGTCTGGATTCTTCGATCAACACCTCGGACGCCAGGCTCGAACACGCCACTCGCGGTCTCCGTGTATTTGAGAATATCTTGATGGGGGGAATTTGTGGTCCACACAATGAATTAGGTATCTTCACTTGGTACCTTCCGGCCTCTAAATCCTGCAGGAGCTCCAACAGCGCTTCCACACTCTTATTTCCTCAGTGCCTTTCTTCCTATTCTTCTTCTCGGGGATCGCCTTTATAAACCGTATCATGGAGGGGAAGGTGACGTTGCGGTAGGGGGGAAACTGATGGAGGGGGCACACAGGGACCTGCACACTTGTCCAGATGTCCGAAGTCAAAGATTCCTCAATGACTCACCCACACCGGTCAGTCCACTGCTTTCCATACCATCCACTTGACCTTGCTACCCACACGCGCACACATCCACACGAATCTTCGCATTCACTCCTCATCCCACCTCGACAAGCAGATAAGAAAGGAAGAGGGGGGTGGGTAAGGAGTGGTTAGGGCGGAAAGACAAAAGGTTTTAACGACTTGAACCGTTACAATATAAACATGCAAACGAGGAAGTAAAAAACATTAATAACAGTTTACTAATTTGCAAAATTATCTACACACCCACATGCCCCATTATTTCATTGAATGGGGGCGAGTTGAAAACTTTTAAGGTTTGGCACAATCCTAAAAGCTCTCACTAGTTCTGGTTGTGGCCTTTGCTGGAATTGTTTCACTCAGCGGAGAGCCGAGACGGAGGTGGAAGCGACACGGATAGCGAAACTGGAGTCAAATCAACCACATGAAAAAAAGCCCCAGAGGAAGGAATTCAGTTTCACGCTCTCGGCCTGAGGCTTTTCTTTTGGGCTTGTCTCGAGGTTTTTGTTCTAGGACAGAGTGATAGAAGCTAAATAAATCACACTAGTGTTTAGACAAGCATGGTGTAGCGATGTGAAGGTCGTAGGATCGAGACTCCTCCGGGTGAATTTTTTTTCATTTACTTTCCAAGTATTCTGATAGAAGTATTTCTTCATTGATGGATAAGTGTGTATTTATCTCCATCAAATTCATAATTTTCGACCTGAGATGAATTCCGGAAACAGAATCTTAGATGATGTAGAGCCAGGGCAGCATGGTAAAGTCGCGCCTACCTTTGAAGATGCATATTCTGGTCAACTTAAATCTAGTACTTATTGATGGCTATTGGTTTACATGAATACCATTGATTTCTCTTCGCTCCGGGCATCAAAACCAGCATGAACACCTTCGAGTTCAAGAAATAATTCATCCTCCTCGTTAAATACGTTCTTCTCAGGAATATATTGATGGACATAGTGCTATTTTTCTGATTAATGTGGTCTTTCTTAATATTCCAGCATTCAAATAATCACTGATGACATTGGTTTTCCTTGCGGTATTAGTACTTATTCGAGGGAAAGTTTTTTAAGAAGAGAACTTTGCTCCGATTTGCATTCTGATCGCGGAACCAATTTTAAGGGAAATTTTAAGGATAATTCAAAGGTTGTATAGTTTCAAATGTAGAGGTTGTATACCTACAACCCGCTTCAAATGTATACTTTCTACACAACCAGTGTTGTATACAACTGGTACGCAATCTGTATGAAAATTATATATGACTTGTATACAAAATTTATATTCAAATTTATACGGGTTTTATGCTAAATTTGCCTGAGGGATATTGCCTTAACTCAAGGCTACTATTCCTGGTCTAACCTATACATGAATATCAAGCCATCAGGAGAAGTTTATTTGTTCTTTAATGTACTTAGTACAATGGGCTACAATCCTTTTAAACTTCTTTAGTACTGTCGTAAATAAAAAGGAAAACTTTGTTTTATTCCACCAATTTATTTTAAGGTACATACTACTGGTTTCGACGCAGCGGCGTCATCTTCAGGTACAAGGGTAAAAACAAAAAGACAAAAGGAAGAGATGGAGATTAAGAGACAGATGAAGAAACGTCCTCTCCTTAATGACATACTATTTGAAAACCTTTCCCCCCTCCTTGAAGCCTCCCTGACCCGCACGGAAAAAACAGTAGCCCTTTATCCTTCCCCTCCCCCCACTCCCACGGACACCCCACCGCTACCTTAGTCACCTACAACCCTTCAAAACTCAAACTAGCCAACGGTCATCCGCCCCCCCCCCCTTCCGACCCTACACCCACTACTACATTGTATCCACCCGCTAAACTTTCACTACTTTGTATCCTTGAGGTTTTTCCACCGCCTTCCACTACCTTCTTCCTCCCCCACCCCAACGCCTGGATGGTATATAAAGATCGCATTTTTGTTTTTACCCTTGTACCTGAAGATGACGCCGCTGCGTCGAAACTAGTAGTACCTTAAAATAAATTGGTGGAATAAAACAAAGTTTTCCTTTTTATTTACGATAAAATGAACTTCCACAAAGTTGAGCCTGAGACGATGGAGATAATTCTTTAGTACTCTTTGAGTCTTTGAAATGGTACTTGTGAGGATTGTCCTTCACATAGAAAATTTTACAATTTTTCACTGCCTCTCCATGAAAAAAATGTCTTAACCCTTTAGCTGAAGAAATAGGATGTCTGCCCAATGTTTTAAACTCCTTGTCTGTGAGAAATTGGATTTATCCCACTTTGCAGCAGTAGAGATTAACCACCCTATATTTAAACATGGTAACCTTAGTGAATAATTCGGATGCATTTTCCATAAATAGGAAACGCTACTTATCAACACACTGCAAATAATATAAAAAAGCAAATAAAGTTTTTGCATTTTTTGTGGGAGAGTTGACATAACTGTGGAACCATTTAATTATGCAGCCAAAGGCTTGACATGTCCTATCATAGAATGTAATATTCTGATCCCCTGCATTACATAAAAGTTATATCTTTAACTCTCTTGGTGAAAAATGGCACTGATATTTGCCAAGAAAAATATTTCATAGGAGCATCACATCAGATTTCTGGGAAGAGTGAAAACATGATGGGGGTAGTGGAGAGGGATTACCTCTGAGGAGGCCAGCGCGCCCAGACGTCGTTGAGAGTGGAGTTGGATTCTCAGCAAACAATCCAACAGAGAGGACTCCCCAGATGGATGCAAGACCTGCAAGTATCATAAGGTTTTGTTTGTAAAGAATGGTTACAGGATCAACTAAGAAAACTAGGCTTTTCAGGGATCAGATAGTTGGTGTACCAGATTCATTCCTAGGAAAGGTCTAGCATTATGTGAAAAGACAAGAATAGCCCATGCGTTACCAGAAGAATTTGATGTGAAGATTATAGGTTATCTGTTATCGGCCTTAGAAAACAACACAATTACCCTTGATCACAGATTGGGAATATGGATGGAACGTGTGTGTAAATTTCAATCTGTTTAGCATCAATACTCTGTTGACGGGTGTCGGCTCAACATTAATCTTTGGGGTGTCCCCCTCCACCCTCTCACCTTTTAACAATTTTTTTCCGTGCAGCAAAATTCAACCTTAGCTAAGAAAATCCAAAATATTTTAATCCAAATACAAGACTCATAAGTCCCATAGATTTTAGCAGTAAGTCCCATAGGCAAAAACCAATGGAATTCCTACAGGAAAGTAGGGCTGTTCCCATGCAAATGTGGTACGTATAATGAAGCCCAGAGGGAAGCCTGCATGTTCTAATAGAGTTTGTATAGCCTCCCATTCAGGCAGTTGATTCCATTACAGACTTAAGATTATTGCAGTAGGTACCCAAAATATAACCGACGAGGAACAGATTGGTTTCAGAAAAGGATATTCTGCGGATGATACTACAATTACATTGAAATAATTGGTGCCAAAGAGAAGAGAATTTCGTCAGGAAATGCACATAGCTTTTATTGATTCCCAAATGTCTTTCCATAGGGTTACTTTTTGGAAATGTTTACTACACATTAGTGATGGACGGATCCAGGTTTTTTGTCGGATCTGGATCCGGATCCTTGCCTGGGTTTCAGATCTTTATATCGGTTTCGGATCCTTAGTTTCAGATACTCGATTCTGAATTTCATTCATTTTCTAATCCTAGCTTTTTAATAAATATATAAATACAGCAACATTTGTATTTCCAAAAAACAAGTAAATTTATAGCAGAAAAAAATCAACCTACTATCATGTATAATAATAATATGGATAATATTTTTCTGGATCAAGATTTACGGATGCAATAACTATATCTTATTAGTTCTAATATAAAGGTCACCTTCC
The DNA here is from genome assembly GCA_933228895.1 of Platycnemis pennipes. Lineage (NCBI taxonomy): Eukaryota > Metazoa > Arthropoda > Insecta > Odonata > Platycnemididae > Platycnemis > Platycnemis pennipes. Next base: position 121,106,796 of record OW121855.1, on the reverse strand, counting down.
TTATCCCTTTGTTCATTCACTCATCAAGCAATACATTTCTGAAACCTGTACAACTATTCTTTAGAGTGCAGTTAAAAGAAACATTATTAGTTCATTTTCATTAATAAAGGGATTATTTTCCACTTATTAATCAAATCCTTGAATGCTTTCTAATTCTTTTTATAAACACAAAAAAAATTTAATGCAGCCAAGAGATCCCATCCCCGGTATCCCCGGATATGGAATATCCGGGGATACCATTTTTAAGACGAAAAAATGATTATAGAATATTTCAAGCTGCTAAACTAGTAATTTTGCAATGTCTTATTAATAATAGCCTTTAAAATTAAATTTGAAAATTTTATACTCCTAAGTTGTGTAACCCTGATCTTGCAAAGAGATTAGCCTTTTTTCATACTACTAGAAGCAAAATTTAAAAAAGTCTCGGATTTTTTCTCCATTGGCCCGGGTTTGCAAGAAAAAAGTAGAATGACATGTGGGGAGCATAGTGTTTTCTCCAAACTCAGGTAAGCCGAAAATAGCAGAGTGGGTTAGTGGACTGCAGGTAATGAAGTTCGATTCTTATCGCTGTTTAAAATTTTTCTTTCAGCCATTGAATCAAAAACTTTATCATCCTTCATTTCCAACCTTTGTGTGTGGATACTAACTTTTTTGTACTTCTATCGTTTAAACTATATTTACAAATGCGTCATTCAAAATACATTGTAAAGTTAAGTTAATGATTCCACGATTTAATTCTGCAATAAAAATGTTTCCAATCATGTCACTAACGCCAAATTTTATTAATGTTTTGACTTATAAATTGACATGAAATTTCGGATAATCTACTTTTTTTATCTGCCTACTTGTGTTACAGTGTTTAGGACCGAACTCGCGACCGACAGAACACAAGCCCTCATTTTTAACAACTACGCTATCATAGATTCACGGGAATCTGGCAAATGTAGGCGACCCGCGTGACATTCGGCTTTATTTTTTTTCTCGCGCATCCGGAGGAAAAAGTCACGACGAGTATTTTTTGATTTTGTTTTAGTGGCACGGAAAATATCTTCTTCTCATTGCGTGACCGAGTTACACAACCACTCCTTGTCAGTATCTACCACACCTACAGCACATTCGCGGGGCGCATCGATCACTAAGGGCCGTATTCACAACCTCCAATGGAGTGGAGCTTCCACTCCTTATGACGTAAATCAACACTACATGGTATTCAGAAGCTCTATGGAGTGGCGGTCTCACTGCGGTTGTAGTAACAGCTGGCCTAAAGTGGTAGGGTACCCATACCCACCCTAAAATCACCACTACATCGAATATCAACATGGCCGACGGAGTATAATGGTCGACGCTTCGCAAATATAAACGCTGTTTTCATGCGATATAAGGTTATTAAGCGTCATTGATACGTTTTGTAATATCAAGCAACATAGCAAGAGTACACTGATATCAACTTGTGTGCGATCAATGAAACTGTTTGGCAGGAATATCTTGATTACGGATTCTGGATTACGGATTATGAATCAAAATTTGTATTTTACGTATAAGCATGGCAGTTTGGGTTAGGGGTTAGGTGCTAGCTTAACAGTGTCGACGCCCCTGGTTCGTAACTCTCCTCCTCCAATTTTTTTTTCGTCGCAGTTTCGTTGTACGACTGTCCCTGGTTTTACATATTTTTAATCTGTTTACCCGGGATGCATTTTAACTATTTCACGTACTAATTACGTAATTTGCTAAAATTGCGTAATTATTGCGTAAAATAGTTAATTACGTTATTTACCTAAATCACGTAAGTAATTAGCACGTGGCGGAAATACGTCCGCACGCCCTGTAGTTTTTTGTGTACGAAATTAACGGAAGAGCATGAAGTGTGATCGTGATTTTTAATTTCCGTATCTCTGGCCACGCAGTCCCGACGCACGTACAACATTTGTTCTAATTTGCCTGGTGCCGTGATTTTCCAGCACTGTGCTTTTTTGGAAAAACTAATCGCAAGAGAAAAAAGAACTTAAGCTCTGCAATCATATAATTGTAAGTATCTACCGAAATGTTCGGGTGATCGGGCGAAATGTTCTGGTGGGAGCGAGTTTCGAACCAGGGACATCGCTTGGAAACTGATAAAATACCAGCGGTAACAAATAATTTTGAAGAATTAATGTTTTGCACATTTTCAGGAGCATGTTAGAATGCATATGATTAAATATCATAGTAATGTGGAGTGTATGTACGTAAGAGTATGGATTGTTAATAAAAACCAATGTTATTCAATATTATAACTGTGTGAAAAATGTGCCATCCTTATTTTTATTGCATATATTTTGTACTGACTGTGAGAATAGCTATTTTACGAATAAGAGACTGATATTCCAATAATATTTAAATTATTGATCATGTATATCAGAATAATATAATAATATTTATACAATCCAATGGAGACCATGGGATTGATGTTCAAAACTCCCTCTATTTTACACCTAGTTCCGTATATAACCGTAACCAGGATTACGTAAATGTCGCTGCTTACACTTGAGTCGAGTTGGCTACATAGCGACTATCAACACTCCGGAAGAAGGAGTGGAAGTAGTGGTGCTGAATGCCAATTTGCAGGAGAAGGAGCACTAATCTTCATGGAGTGAAGCTGCGACTAGGCGGTGTAGTGGAGACATCTGAATGCGGCCCTAAGCCGCGAAATTTAAAAATCTCCGATCCGGATCTGAATTTTTACTTTCTTCGGATATGATTTCAGTAGCGAATGAAATAAAAGACCCGTGGATCCGACCCGACCATCCTTAATTTATTAATAGTTCATTTGTAACTCTAATTTAAGCAACTAAAGTATAATAAAGCGAGTATTCAGAATTAATGGTTTGAAATTGAAGATGATAACATTTTCGATGCAATGACTTAAAGAAAAAATCAAACTGCGATAGGGATCGAACTTCGCACAGTACAGTAGCTCTCGTTGTCCGCCCGATCCCGGCGAATGTAGGCTACCCGCTCAACAGCACACGCATTTTTTTCTCGCGATACCGGGGTACAGGAGAAAAAAATCATATTTATTTCTTTTGCTTCCATTTGCACGGGAACGTTTTCATCTAATTTCGTGACCCGAGTCACACAACCTCTCCTTGTTAATTAATATCTACCGCACCTACATTCCATTCACGGAGCGCTTCGATCGCTAGGCCGCGAAAATTTAAAATCTACGATCCGATTTTACTCCGTGTCTTTGGATCCGAATCCGGAACTGAGTATCTTTGAGTATCAGTGGATCCGACGTATCCGATCCGGACATCACTCTGCTATGAATATCTTCACTATCTTATTGAAGCAATGAAACGTTTAGGAAAAAACGCCTCTGTTATTATTGACACAGGAAAGAGACTGTCATCATCAGTGAAAACAATAAAGGAGGAAGACAAGGCTGTGGCATATCTCCAACACATTTAAACATATATAGACAATGCTGTAAACCAACGGAAACAAAATTTTGAATACAGGATAAAGTTAAAGACAAATTTTATTATAAATGTTGTCCTGTATACTTACCATGTTATTTTTATACAATGGACAGAAAATGAATTGCAGGGGGGAGTATTTTTCCAAAAATATATAGAAGAAGACTATGGGCAGATTATGCATCCTCTTCATACAAAGATCGCTCCACCAACCATTCCAATGATTATGGATTCCCAAGTGTTTTATGGGAAAACACCCAGGCAGGACAAAAATAGTAATAAATGACCAAATCATAGAGCAGGTAACTATACATACAAATGTCTTGAGTTCAAAATATCTACCATGGATGTTCATGATGTTTTCATGATCATGATAACAAAATTAACATATTTAATCACGTGCCTATGCAGAACAATTTTTAGAACTCTAAAATATTAAAAAGAACTAAATTATGAAAAGAAACTAAATTAAAATTCCAATTCATGATGGTATTCCAAATGTCATTATAAAAAAACCAAATTTTATGCCACAACTTCATCCTAGAAGAGTTACAAATTAATGATCATGTGGATCGCATATTTAATTGGCCTAACCAAAAGAAATTACGACTGGGTAAGGAAAAAAAGCTGAGCATCACGCGCTTGCTGAGTAGGTAGGTAGTTGCATTGGATCACACCAGCAGCTCCACTCACCATGGACAGCAGAGGCTCCAACAGGGTCATCGACTCCAATGTAGTCAAAGTAGGGCATGCTGAAACATGCAATCGCTCCACCAACCATTCCAATGATTATGGATTCCCAAGCTCTATACAAGAAGCAACCAGCTGCAATTACATGAGAACTTTAAGTTATAATTTCATCCAATATTTAAATGAACATTTAGACCACAGAAAATCTATAAAAGAAACTTTGCGCATGGAAAAGTAGATGTTTCCAATAAGACGTTGTAAAGGAGAGACTCTTAGTTTGGTACACAAGTGTCAAATACAAAGGTTGGCCTCCGTGGGTACTTCTGGCCCTCTTGGAAGTGTACATGTGCATTCCGTTGTGTGGTTAGATGTATTGGCTGTTAAATGCATTGCGTTATGTTCTGCAAAGGTTAAAATAAAACATCTATTGACATCAACAGGTTCACTTTGAGTACACTGTTTCCCTTGTTTATCCAAAAATAGAACATGTCACAATCATGTGGAGTCCTTAGAGTGCAAGGATAGGATAATTTGAATGTATAGTAATGGAAGCATGCTTATTTCTTGTAATATGTTTCACAATGAATAAAAGGAATACATATATTCAAGCTACGAGCTCATATCGTACTTACCACACTTATCTTTCCCGTTCTTTAGACTTAAAAGTCTTAATGTTTTGTTGATTTACTGTCTGAAATGTTTGTGATTGTATTTAATGTATCAAGTTGCAGAGGGAAACAACATATGAGAGGACCTGACTGAGAAATCAGGGGAAGAGCGTTGGGAAATCATTACATGTAGACTGCAGGAAGCTTCAAAAAGTACTTGGAAGAAGAAAAGTTGTCAAGAAGAAGCCATGGATCACGGAAGAAGTCTTAGTGTCATTGGAGAAAGAAGAATGTACAAGAATGTGAAAACTGAAGAAGTTTACTTTGTTACCAAAGAATAAAGAACAAAATAAGTCGCAAAGCCAAGAAAGCTAAAGAAATGTGGATGAAGAACATATGCGAAGATGCACAAAACTACCTTGCACTTGAAAAGCAAGGAAACTGCCTATAGGATAGTGAGAAACCACTTCAAAGAACAATGATGTGAAACACTACAAGATGCAATGCCATCAGGGACAAGAATGGAGAACTTATGATTGAAAATGAAGATAAAGTGAAGAGATGGAAAGAATATCTGGAAGAATTATGTAGTGGGAACAATCTTAGCACGATAGTGATTCAAGAGGAAAGCGAAGTTGAGAAAGATGATATGGGAGCATCAATATTAAGATCAGAATTTAAAGCAGCAGTACGGGACATTCAGATAAATAAAGCTTCTGGAACTGATGATATTCCCACAGAACTAATAAAAAATGGAGGGGAGAGGACATTAACCGATCTCTACAAAACCATTTGCCACATGTACTCAACAGGAGAAATATCCAGGGACTATGAGAAGAACATTATCATTCCTATCCCTAAAAAGAAGAGAGTGGAGATATGCGAAAATTTTAGGACTATAAGCCATACGACATATGCATTGTAAATAGTGACAAGAATCAGCTATAGAAGAATAGAGCAAAGAGCAGAGGAGATCCTGGATGAAGATCAATTTGATTTCAGGAAAAGTAAGGGTACAAGAGAAGCAATAGGCCCTTAGGCTGCCCATAGAGAAGAGAATGGAGAAGAACCAACCAACGTTCATTGCATTTGTGAATTTATAGAAGGCTTCTGACAATGTGGATTGGAATCCTGAAAGGAATTGGAGTGTCATACAATGACCGAAGAATTATCCACAGTCTGTACAAAAACCAAGGAGCTGTGATTAAATCTGGACCCAGCTGTGAAGTAGCAAGAATAAAGAAAGGAGTGAGACAAGGCTGTGCAATGTCTCCCGTAATTTTTATTGTTTGCGTCGAGAGAGCCATTAATGGAATCAAAGAGAAGTCTTCTGCAGTGAATATCCATGGAGAAAAAATTAGCATGCAACAATTCGCTGATGACATAGCACTCATAGCAGAGACAGAGAAGGATCTGAATAAGACTCAATAACCATAGAAAGGACAATGGCCAGGTATCATCTGAAGATCAATAAGAAGAAAACTAAGATTATGGTGGCTGTAGGAGAGAGAGAAGAGGCCAAAACGTTAAACTAGGGAGGCAAAAACTGGAAGAGGTGAAAGAGTTCTGTTTCCTGGGAAGCCAAGTAACCAACGATGGACGAAGCAAGAAAGAAATAGTTAGTAGAATAGCCCAGGCAAAGAGGGCATTCTATCAAAAGAAGAATCTACTTACAGCTGGAAATACAAACTTTGAAGTAAGGGAGCAATTCACCAGAACATACATCTGGAGCATGTTTCTTTACGGCAGTGAGGCATGGAAGATGACAGCAGCGGAGAAGAAAAGGGTGGAAGCATTCGAAATGTGGTGCTACAGAAGAATTATGAAGATTAAATGGATCGACCGAGTGATAGCTGGAAAATCAATTTGAGTAGGTGGTTTTCTTGTTCCAATTAGAATCATGAAAACAAATGAGGCACGGATGGATTCAAATGATTTCAAACTGGCTTCACATGGTGACATCACAACAGGGCTGGACGGTGCAGGAAATACTGAACCGGTTATCGGTTCTGAAAAAAAAACTTTTTGAGCCGGCGGTACACCGCTTCAATAGTTCGAACCGGTGTTTTCTGCTGAACCGGTGTTTTCTGCTGAACCGGTGTTTTCTACTAAACCTGTGTTTTTTCCTGAACCGGTGTTCTCTACTGACCCGGCGTTTTCTCCTGAACCGGTGATTTCTACTAAAACGGTGTATTCAACTGAACCGTTTTTTCTATTGAACTTCTTTTTCCTCGTGAACCGCATTTTTTGTCATTCAAAAGGTCTTTGCCAAAATTTTTATTTTACCTGTTTTTTCCTACAAGAGGATACTTCTTGATAACGCGGGTACACTTTCCTAAACTGAACAGTAAAAAATGAGAATTTTTGCGTCAGCCAATGGTTTTTATGCGACGCTTGGGCGTATATATGCATGGCCTTTTGTTAATGTAACGACGATTAAATTCGCATTATTGTTGAAGGAAGACATTGCAAAATTTCCATAGATATTTATTTACTTGGCACGACGCGTTTTGTTGTTAAAACAACATTATCAAGTGCCATGATCAGCCTTGATGATAATGCTCTTTTATCAACGAAGCGCGTCGTGCTAAGTTACTAACTATTGCCTGGTGAATGAAAAGCTCTTTAGAGGCAGAGCGACTGGTGTCTGCATACGGGCGAAATCTCTCCAATTAAGATCTGATTTACGTGCTTCCAGAGAGTTGATATGTGCGGCGAGGTTGATTGCTTTCGTCTGTGGCTCATAGTTATCTGCCTTTCTTAGTCAACATTTCCTTTATCTTTCATCTTGGCAACGATTATGGGGCGAGGGTCTGACTATGACCCCATTTTTGAGACTGTTGAAAATTCTCAGACCGCAAACCATCCGAAATTTTCTGGCAACATAGGGTGTCACATCAAATTTTGCCTTAGGTAACCGTATTTTCCTTAAATTGACCATTATTTAAAATAATATTCATTTAAAAATATCTCAACCAATCTTTGGCGTAAAATATTTCTTGGAAAGAACTTACAATATTGAGGAATAATAATCAACGCCAAAATGCTCAAATTTCGTTCGTATTTGGTGCAGGATCTTATGCACGATAATTCCCATCCATGCATGCACTCCGGACACGAATTTTGAGGCTGCCGTGAGCAGTTACATTATCCTCTCACTTCTTGTATGTGGATGGGGTAGATAGGAACTAAAACAATGCCTCTTCCTCCACCCAAGTCTCCCAAATCCAACTGCATTGGTTTGATAAAATTGCTACTCACTAACTTGAAGGATTACTAACTCTCTCTCTTTCATTCGTTGTAACCTTCTAAAAAACATAATAACATTTAAAAACGCTACATCCGGTTGAGTTACGTATGTGACATTGCTTTACATGGGTAAGTTGCCGCTCTGCACTCTAGCGGCTCTAGCAGACGATAGTCAGGCGGACATCTAACAGCACAGGAAAGTTCACAGGTGTATAGGTCGCCAGCCATCCTGGCTGCGAGCGGAGACGGTGGCGTGAAAGCCGAGAAGCGAACGATCATCGGTGTTTCAGAACCGCTTCCCCGGTGAACCGGTTTTTTCCCGCCTCTGAACCGGCCTGCCGGTTCCGACAAACACCGAACCGGTGCACCGGAAAACCGCCGAGACCTACATCTCAGTGTTTCATATTTAACATCTCTTTACGAAGTACATTCTTGAAGCCAGTTTTAGTGCACCTTAATATATGCATAGCTGTTTGAATAAAGTTTGATATGCTTGATCATAGAAATTTTCATTTGGGAGAAGTCCATGGGCGTAGCCAGGGAATTTGGCTGGGGGGGGGCCATGGGACCACCCACCCTCCACCCATGGGACCACTTCAAGAGGGGGTGTTTCTCCCCCAGAAATGTTCTTTAATTTAACCTTCTCAGAACTGAAATCAAGCCTAATTGCTGATGACATTTTTGTAAATTACTGAACGGGATTGTTGTAGACTAGAAAATGATCACACCGAGTTGGAAAATAAAATAGCTTTTATTTTCAACGAGGATTCACACCTTTTCAGAGGGATCATAGTAAACTTTAGGATGGTAATCTGCTAATAAATTAAATACTCACAACTTCAATATTAAAGTGAAAACAAAGAAAAGAAATATAACATTTGGTTTAAAGGAATTTTCTGTTTTTTTTTGACAAAAATGTTCAATGATGGTAGTGCTGGGAATCCTTTCTTTAACAAGTTTTTTTTCGATGTGAAGAATGGGTGGATTTGAAAATCTTGATTGGCCGGTTGTAGACCGAACCCACGACTTGATTCTTCGCATGACTGACGAACTTCTTTCACACCCACCCGAGCTGACGGGCATGCCGATTGCTACTTGGAGAAGTCTGTAAATGTTCGGCATGATATCTTCACTTATTTCTGCTCAGACATTTTTAATTTTGACGTGTAGTTCCTTGTTTTTTAATATATTTCTCAATACCGTTGCCTCGGCATTCAAGGAATGGGTATCAATATTCAAAATTTCTTTGTAATTATTAATGGAATCTTCAGCTTCAGTCAAGTTCAACTGTGGAAAGGCATTCGCTGCCTTTGCCAGGGGAACGGACCCAAAACTGTGCTGAAAATGTGAAATAACTTAATCCAAAACCCTGTTGTACACATTGATTTTCCAGTAAACTCGAGTGTTAGGGTCGGTGTCAGATGGTAGGTCGGTGGCTTTTTCCTACGGTAGTTTCAACATAGTAATCGCTCATTATTGCGGATGGCTGCTGCCTTATTTTCTTTGAGACAGACACAGGCTCTAGCAAAATGTCGTTGTTGTTTGCAAATTCTACTATCTCGGCACATAAACCATCAAAATTATTTCTCCTCCCTGCGGAAGTAAGTTTGAATGCTGGCAATAATTGAACTTGCTCTACCGAGCGTCGCATCTGGGCCTTGCAAATACTTACTCAGCACGTTGGTCACCGATAAAACTGAATGGATTACGAAAAGATTAACAACGAATTCAGGTTTTGGAATAGATCTCAACAAACCGCGACGGCCTCCCTCATCTCGTGCAGCGTTGATTTCCTCCTCAAGGGCTTCTTTGATTGCGTTGAAGTTATTAATTACAACGTTACAATTTGTGTAACGGCAGCACCATCTTGTACTACTTAAGCTCCCCATTTCTTTCCCACCCTTAATGCCTAGCTTCTTTTGAATCTCTGCTAAGATGGCATGATTACCAGGTTGTGAATAGTGCATATGAAGAGTATTGAAGAAACTGTAAGCTGACTGGATATCGTTTCAGAAATAGACAACGGCCAAATTTACTTTGTGAGCTAAGCAGTGGATATAAATTGCCTGCGGGTGTAACTCTTTCATTTTCACCTGGAGACCTGCATTCTTTCCTGACATTACGTTGGCAGCATCGTATGATTGTCCAATCATTGGTATATCGTCCAAGCTGTATTTAGTTAAAAAATCTTGAATCATTTGACTTAGCGACTCGGAATCTCTTGCTGTGGAACAATTTAAGAAACCCAGAAACCTTTCGATGGGCTCCAATCCTCTTACGTATGTACCTCAAAACTACTGAAAACCGTTCTTCTTTGTAACATTTGGCTTCATCTACCATCAATGAATAAAACCCACACTAACGCACTTCCTTTACAATTTCTTGAAGAGTTAGACCGGCTGCAACTTATATTATTTCGTTCTGAACCGGGCTGCAGTAGTTAAGGCACTGCTCAAAATGTTTTGCAAAAAAGTCATCATACTTCGCAAAAAGCTTACACAATTCAACAAAATTTCCCCTATTCTGAGATTCAGAGCTCTCATCATGTCCTCTCGGTGGCATGCCTTGACAACTGAGACAGGAAATGATGTCAGCTACTTCTGTCAAGTAACGTTTTTTTTCTCGACAATCTCTTCTTTACTCTGAATTACGACTTTCTCGTGAACAGTACCAGATGCGTTAGCCATTTGCTACCCCAGATACTTTTGATGACAATCCGAATGAGATCCTAATTTTTCGGGTTTTTCGATCGCATCTTTTAATTTCTTCCATTTACAAAACCCCATTTTAATAAACTTTTCGTTTTGGTCTCGCACAACCCCGGTAAAGAAAAGTCTACACACAAAGCAGTATGCTCGATCTTTTTCCACACTGTACTCCAACCACTGGTGTTTTTCATAGTAAGTGTCGGCAAATGATCGGTTTCCGTCTCCAAATAGTGTTTTCGGGAAATTAATCTTCAGTTGTTTCGGTCCAGTTTCCAAAGTACCAAGATCTGTCGGTTCAGATGCCCTTTCCTCGGTTACTTCCATTTTTTCATCTGTGGGTTTCGTTGAAGTTTCAAACGTTGGCGGTGTAGAGGAGGGGAATGCGCGGTCGTCTCTGGGAGGATCATCATCTTCACGTTGATCATTTCTTGGAGGGGGAGAGAGTGTTTTCTTGAAAAATGATCGAATATATCTGAAACTTTCTTCTTCTTGCACGTAAAGAAAAACAAAATAGAAGGGAAAAATCACAAGATTGCGCGAAACTTAACCAATTGCACAACACTACAGTGCTTTCCGCATTTAGTTGACAGTATGGGCTCTCATGGAGATTCGTTTCCCATGTTAATCTCCACAAGGGCGGAGGTGCGCTGTTGTCCAATGCAACATTAAAATTAATATTGCGCTATGAACTGTATAAAAATGTAGCATAATGCATAAAGAGACGTTTCATTTCGTGGTGCCAATAGGTTTTCGATACCGTTTATAAAAAAGTTTAAAAAAATATTTCCTTAAACTTCCCCTAGAAACGCGGTTCTTTTCACTTTATTTTTTCTTCACTCGATTGTCGGCAAACCGTTCCTCATGCTGGATTAAAACTTGTACATAAAGGTTTCTCATACTATTTTCTTCGTAACAGTGCAGTTTTTGTGGTTAACTGAGCTAAAAGGTTGATATACTGATGTAAATATCTTAAGGACAAAAATTTGAATTTTTGTAAGGTAAAAAGTAGTCGCCTGCTAACTTAATGAAAAAATCATTTCTTTATCTCAATCGTGAAGGGAGTTACAACGTTTTGATCTTAAGAAAAATTATTACGGCGCCGTCGAGGCGCGATGTTTGCTCAGTCTGCAAGTGAAGACAGGAGGCAATTAGCAACGGCAGCATCATATATCATATTTGAGGTGTTTTGTGACTTGACTAAATTGCTTCGAGAGGGAGGTAAGGGGATTCAATGAGCATGAAAGGTGGGGAGGGGAGAAGGGCTCTTCTTGCCTCACGAAGGAGAGTATGGGAATCAAAGATGATCTTGCATAAGATTATGGTTACATATGAGATCATATTTGTATTACCATTTTAATAAGAATGGTGTTTTTAGAACTGCAAGAATGTATTTACTACGAGCTAGTGTGCTCCCGCTACCTCTCGGCCTAAGTCTCGGAAGTTAAAAAAAAGAGAGGTAAAATTTTCAGAACAACATAGCTTCGGATTCCGATTGTAATGAGCGAAATACATTGTGATCATGACTTTTAATACTAGGTAAATATCTCAACACGGATATACAAAATATACGTCTGATTCACTACTAAATAACTCTAAGATTCACTACTGAATGCTCCACGAATTACTACGGCTTACGGCTATGGAGCTTATTCCATGCACGTCAGCGACGGACATTAGTTTTACTTGGTGAAATAAAGGGTGGGAAAGACTGGCCGATACGCGTAATGGTAGAAAAATAACGAGAATTCCCTATCTCAGTTTCTCCCTGACTGATACGAGGATTCCCTGATTTTTCCAGAAATTTGAAATTCGAAAGCCACAAATTCAGGTAACCTGCACCAAACCTAGCAACTCAAGGCTGGTAAAATCAGTTCACCAGCGTTTCTCCAACCTGCGTTCATAGGACGAATTTGATACTCAAGTTACTAGCATATAGGTACGGGTTACTGGCTTTCCAACCTAGTAGTGTGAACGGGGCCAAAGGGACCTCACCGCCGTGCTATGGCTCGGCCGCAGGCGAGCGGTTGCCAGCGCTGTGTGAAGCGTGGCCACCACAATTTCGATTTGTCAAATTTTTCTGGGGGGGGGCCACAAGCCTTCTGGGGGGGCCGGGCCCCCCCAGGGATCCCCCTAGCTACGCCCATGGAGAAGTCTCAGAGATCACTCAAATTTACATTTCAATACTGAAAAAACAATTCTTAGAAAGGGTTGAGTGACTAATTTTCTCTTTTGTAACAGGAAAGCTGGATCCAGAATGCACTGGAGGAGAAGACATTGCATCTGATTGGAGAATCCAGTGACCATCATGGCAGGTACACAAACATACGGACATTTTGTACTCGCAATACAGATGAAGTTGACTTGGCCCACGGTAAAACTTAAGAGTGGCAGGAAAAAAATAATGGAATGGATTTTTAGAATTCATCAGTGAGACAGAGGAAAGTGGGCAAACATACAAAAAACCACAAAATATATGTAGTTCCAAGAGGTCTTATGCAGAGCAGCTAAGTACATAATAAAATTAACTCTCGGGTGAATCAAGTGCATTGATGCCTCCCTTGAATAGCCTCAGAAAAAAAATTAACTGATCCGCTGCGATAAAATTTTAGGTACGATGCCATATGGCATCTTACTCTGTTACTACGTTACTCTGATCTACACTCGTTCCTTCCCCAATACGCGAAGGATTGAATGTATTATCTTTATCAAAATACGTTATTACCCAGTCCTTGGTATATTATTATACGGCAAATTTGAACTTGACTCCTTGGCCACCAATGTTTGTTGTGGTCACAATACGTTGTAGAAGTATGTTTTAGGTTATGATCTCTGAAAATATATTACTCTGGTCTTCTCTGATTTGAAAAACTTGTAGTTTCGAGTGTTGCTATGGTTAGCTTGTTTACAAGTCCCGCGGAAATTCCCGAAAATACCACGTAGGTCGAGACCAATGAAGAAGTACCATTTTTTTCCACCAGGGTGAATCTTCTCTATAGTAATTTTAACGTAAGAATAGAGTAAGCCGCTTCCATTGTAAGTTACATACCCATTATTTCCCTTCAACTTACAGAAATGGCTTACTCTGTTCTGGCTGGGATTGTTATACTTATGTTTTAATGTACATGCAATCTCCAAAAGAGGCAGTATAAAATGCAATGTTTTGTACGGAGAAGGGTTAATCATTCCAGGGTTAATGTACATGCAATCTCCAAAAGAGGCAGTATAAAATGCAATGTTTTGTACGGAGAAGGGTTAATCATTCCATTCTGGCTCCATTGCTACCCAAAGACTGCTAGCATGCGTATGCCACCTCAATTTCTTTTTACTCCCTTGAACAGAACCAAGCATTACAGTAACAATATAGAGTGTAATTTTGAAACATATATTTACAATTTCAAAATCACATTGGTCCCTGAGACTTCGTGCCACTGTATATGACTTAACATAAGCAACAATTGCTTGAAATGTATGGTTGGTGAGCCTGACGTACAAATGCAACTCACCTGTGATGGAAACAAGTGATCCCAGGATACCATTGATGAAATCCATGATATTGTAGAACTGCTTATTCTTTGAATTGCGATTGATGAGCACCGGTAGAATGAGACCCACGATGCCACCACCAAAGGATGCCAGGACAGTCATCACCGCGGCACGGGCTGCGTACTCCCACTTGGCACCACTTACACCAAACGTGCTGCGTGTAATTGCACCAAAGGAATACGTCACTCACCTTGAATAGGACTCAGTAACATACCTCATTGATTTCTGCAGAATTCCAATTCTACCACAAATATGAATTTATTCAATTAAATTATGTATTTAAAAAATAGTTGAGTAATGAAGAGACATGACTGGGATCTTGATACCCCTCAAACATCATGGTGGCCATTCACAACCAGCTTGAATACTCAACGTACAAAGAAATCCGATGGCTTGAAGTCCACAGGAACATCAAAGAACTCTTCAAGCAGTCATTGATATCCCAAAAACATTGCAATTACTTTAGCCCACACCAAAAAGCAACAAGGAAGTTTTTGATTGACAATACTTATTGCTCTAAAGAAGAATATTTTATTGGATATTGTGTGATGTCATATATGTATTTCACCTGCATTTATTTTTCTATATGCTACTCATTTGTTATCATGGCCTGATGGTAATGACATTTTATAACTATTACCTACTTCACTAGTCCTATACTTGTCTTAGGACAAATAAAAATTATTATTATTACCACAACCTCCATTACAGCATGGAAAATTTTCTGGGAATTTCTAAACCAATGCAGGATGTAGTTTATATGAAATGCTGATTAACTATAGGAAGGTATTCAATGAGTTTTTCCCAATTCCAGAACAATTGACTGCTGGCAATTGAAAGAAACTAATCTAGAGTGTCTGCCTGCATCCTGTTATTATTAACAGTTTCCAGGAATATATTAAGAATTCTATCCAGGTTCAATATGTATACTATCCACATGCCACCAAGAGAAAATTGGGGCCAACTTAACCTGAAAACCCACGCACTTTACCGCGTCCACTGTGACTACATTAAAGCAAATATCGCGGACACAGGCCAAACCATTGAGAGGAGAATTATGGAACACAGGAGTTGTATCAGGCTCCTCCACCCAGAAAAATTGGTGAATGCAGAATACAGCCTCAAAAATGACAATGCTATTTGCTTAGACAAGAAACAATTATTTTGCCAAACTTTGAGGTATGAGATAGGCTCACCAAGGATGCAATTCAAAATACAACTGAAGGGTAGCAACATAACCCGAGACATCAAATTTGCCTTCAATCCATCTTGGAAGCCTAGTCTCCATCATCTTAGGAAGGCAAGACATACCTAAACAGAACAATCATTAGACACTGAGTTGAACATTAAATATAAAAGGCGATGGCAATTATTGGAAAAACATAAACAAATCCAAAGTGGTTGAGATGATAGTACATGCATAGAACATGCCCTGAGGATGATGTCTGAGTCAGCCACTGAAACATTGCAGCAAATGAACTTAACTGGCAGGAAACTGAAGAAACTTTTACTCCTGTTGTTAGTGTTCTACCTTTTTGAGTAGCTTTGGAGAGACTTTGCAACCAACCCATCTTCACATTACGTTCTCCTCTGATGCTTCCTGCCTCTCGACATGCCCAGCCAGTGCATATTCCCCACATAGCAAAGCAAGCTTACTGCAACCTTGCAGCAAGTTTCATGCAAGTAGGAAACATTCATGAACCACACACAAAAATATTGCCTATGGAATGTAATTGAGTAAAGGAGCTGTACCCATGTACCTAGCGAAACAAATTAGTTAGGTATCACAAAAAAATCACTACGTGCATGAGTAAACCTATAAGTATCAAAATTTAAAAAGAAAATGATAATGACAGATTTACCTGCATTTATAAATGCGCAAGTTATAATTCTTAACCATCCATTACACACATATATACTTGTCCAAAATGTCTTATTACATAAGATCTAGTGCTTTCCCGGCGAATAGTATGCAGAAATGTTTCTCGGGCTTGACACCGGTTAATAGGCTCCATTACTGCCATTACATTAGGCAGTAATGGAGCATATTAACCGGTGTTGCATGTCTTATTATCTTCACCTTAACGACCTGACGAAATAAAATTCACGACGGCTATCTAGTGCTTCTTCGCTAACAAATGACTGATAGGATGGCCGTATATATAGAGGTGCTGGCTTGCATGAATTCGTTAGTGATAATTAACTTTACAACATATGGACACGGGTATTTGCACCATTAAAACATATCCCCAATTACCATTTTGTGGCTAAAAATAAGAATGACCGTTATTACTACGCATAACTGATATTCTTTCAACTCTAGGAGAGATAAATAAGTTTCCTCAGTAATATGGCAATCGCCATCTTCATCATACGGGCCGCGGGATCCTTAGCGATACAAGTGGGAACCCTGACGTCAATACAACTGTATTCTGTACTCAATCAATCTGTATTCACAATTAATCTGTATTCACGACTTTACAACCTTGTTCTTCTTTGTCAGTTAATTTATCGTTACGTGCTTAAGTTAATTTCGCGCTTATTTTTCCTATTAACTCGCTCTTCTTCAATTTAGCTCGGATTGTATTTCTCCTACGGGAAATAGGCCGTTCGAGTTCAAGCAAAGGTATCTCTACTCCTCCCTTAGTAGGAATCCTATAGTTGCAATTGCCTTCGGCCTTGCACTATTGCTACCAATGTTGCCAGAGCCCTGCAGCAAAGTTGCCAAGGTTGGCACACTTCATGCAAGTCGAGTGTAACGGAACGTGTCAATGTTGGCAAACTTGCAGCAGGCTTGCATCTAGATTGCCAACCCAATTGGGGACCCAATCACATCCCCATTGCCCCTTACGTCATGACCTACACGGCCATTCTACATTGGTGTTTTCCCTCTTTGACACTGCTGTGAATTGTATTCAGACGGACTGTCATTCTCTCCAAACATCTCTATTGCCAAAGGAGCTAGATTGTTTCACCATTCAATTTAATCTGAGTACAGCCAGCTGAAGGGCTCCCTGGTCCTCATCCTTTTAATTATCTGGCTTCTACCAAGTGAAATCATCACTGTATGAGCTCTCTAACCATATCAAGGAAGTAGTAATCCTCAGAAAGGTAGTGGTCATAATGGCGAGTTGGAAAAGGAGCCCGAAGAAGATCTTTAAGTGCATGCAATCCCAATTATCCCTGAATGAAGGCTTGTTGCGAATACCTTCCAGAGTTGAATGCCAGCCAGCCCCACCAAAGGACAAAGAGCCCCATCACCGCATTCACGGGACTCCCGAGTGGTAATGCTTCCAGGCCATCTTCATAGCGACCCAATCTAGGTCCAAGCATTAGGGCAGCAGCAAATGCTGCAACAAAGTAAGTTTCAGTAATGCACAGCAAGACATCATCGCACTCCGTACACGACGATAATAAATGCATAGGCCTGCACTGCTATGGGAAAACTGAAGTTGAACAAACCTGATGATCCTCCAATCAGGTGCACCGGCCCGGATCCAGCAATGTCAACAACACCAAGGATTCTCAAAAAGCCATGGTCACCCCACACCCACCCAGCAGGAACACAATACACCACGGTGTTCATGAGGGAAAACAAGCAATACGCCTTGAAATTGCACCTGTGAAACAATTAAACAATCACGGGATAAAAATTAGGTACATAAGAGTTAAATGTAGTACAATCACAGTGATGCCACTTTCATCAAAATTATATACGAGGCATGTCCAGAAAGTAAGTACCGTTTCGTTCTACCGCCACCACAACGCTAGTGTCACAGTTCCTCGCATGTGTACTCGTCTTTATGGTTCATTGTCTTTCGACTGACGCCATTTCAGCCGGATTGTGTTGTGTTTACATTTGTTAGTGACCGTTTAAAATGTTTAAAACAATATCTGATCCCGCCGACAGTGAAGTGCGTTCTGTAATACGGTTTTTGAACGCAAGGAATGTTAAGCCAGCTGGAATTCATCGTCAACTTGTAGAGATTTATGGTGAAAATGTAATGACTGATGGGATGGTGAGAAAGTGGGTTAGAAAATTCAATTTTGGACGAACCAGTGTTCACGACGAAGCATGGAGTGGGTGGCCTTCTGTTGTCAATGATGGTATGGTTGAAGAAGTGACTGAGAAAATTCTTGAAAACAGACGGTTTACGATAAGAATGCTTTCTGAAGATACCCACAAATTTAAAAAAACTTTTTTGCATGAGATTGTCACAAATTCCTTAAATTATCGCAAACTGTGTTCCGGTTGGGTTCCGAAAAATCTTACGGATGACCACAAAACGAAGCGACTTGGAAGTGCATTGATATTTCTTACCCGATGCAGTTTTGAGGGAGGTGACTTCTCAAAGAGTATTGTGACTATCACTTATTCTTGAATTTGAAGCGTGATTTTGGAGGAAGGCGCTTTGACAGCGATGACGACGCAAAGAACGATGTTCAGCAATGGCTGTCTTCCCTGGCGACATCTTTTTATGAAGGGGGCATAGAAAAGTTGGTTTCCCGTTATGACAGATGTCCAAACAATGGTGACATCTATGTAGAGAAATAGTGTAAAATATGCTCTTTCATGTAAAAATAAATCTTGCCTTGAAAAAATGTTTTTATGAGTTTTTTCACAAACGGTACTTACTTTCCGGACAAGCCTCGTAACTATAAAGATGTGGTGCAATAGGAATATTGGAACATTTAGGTATCATCTGGATTTTTTGCAATGAGAGACAACTAATGCAAATGACGGCCAAACTTTCGTTTACACATTTGATTCAATTAATGTTATTAGTTATCTAATGGTTAAGGTGTTGGTCATTATGCCAGGTTGAAAAGTCTCCAAGTACTTGGTTGAGGGATTGGAGTGACATTGATATGAGACGTGGAGAGGAAAAGCAAAAGGCTCGATTCACCGGAGGGGTTGACCTCCACAAGAATTCAAACTTGGCTAGTGACGACCCATAGTCATCCACTCTTATTCTACCTCACTTCCCTTTCATAACCTTCCCCTTCTGCTGGATCCTTGCCTGCCCGACACACCCCGCGTGAAAATAAACTGTGAAGGATAAAGATATAGAATAAAACTCAACACTCCCCTCTCACATTTATTGCTACTTTTGGCACCCTTTAATGCCAAAGTAGCAAAAAATGTAATGAACTGGAACGTGTGCAGCGAAGATCGGCAAGATTTGTAAAGGGACGATACGATAATTATGTTAGCGTAGCCAGTCTATTAAATGAATTGAAATGGGAATCATTGTCAGATCGCAGGTTGAAATTTAGACTTAATCTCTTAAACAAATTCCAAGGCAATATTTTCAGTAATGATGTTAAAAATATTTTACGAACCCCAACTTACTATGGCAGACTGGACCATAATCATAAAATTAGAGAAATTAATTGCCGAACTGATAGATTCAAAATGTCCTTTTTCCCTCGAACAATTAGAGATACGAATAACGGTAAATATGTCCTATCAGAGAGTAGCAATGAATAGCATTGGAAGCTGCATGTTGGTATGAGTACTTAAAGCTAACCCTACTAACAGAATGTTTTTGCATGTTTGCTTAGCAATTTGTATCTTTTTTTTAAATAGTGTTGTTCTGACTACTATATTAATACTATTCCTTTATAATGCATGATATGTAGTGCATGTTTGGCGAGAGATCACCCCTGCCACACACCCTCGTGGTGGCTTGCAGGGTATAGGGTAGTTTCCTTCATCAAAGAAAACAGACTTCATTAATTGCGATTTGTGCCCTGTCATAAATGTATATAATTTACGCAAAAAGTTTGTATTGAGAAATCCCAGTTTACTAGAGAATTAAATGTTAATTTTAAGGCCATTTGAAAAGGCTCTGAAATGGCGGGGTGCGCTGCCTTCATGCTGACGTAACAGGAAGGTAGTTTACGTTGCGAAGCATAGGAAAATTCGTCTCCTGAACTTACCGTTGTATTTCAGGGCCCCTCAGCTCTAGTGAATATTTATTAGTATTAACCTGTAAAAACTATCAATGTTGGAAAAGAATTCTCAGTTAAACATGGTATTATTAGTCATTTTATAGGCTCAAGGACGTCCTGCTCGCTGTGTCTTCTGCTACGACGAAGCATGGCGTGAAGGTCGTGCGGCGATAGGCGAACTACATGATATGCTTGTGAAAGGAATACTGACTGATTTTAAATGAATCAACTGCATAAGTCATGTTAAATAAATAAATAAAAGTTAATTATAATTAATTAACGGAATAAATATGCCTCCAATACTTGTTCATAAGCCTTAACGGAGTGCGGCGTCTATTTGGAAGCGTCCGCAGCACCACCTGGTGGCAGGTAGAGGAAATAGTTTAACGTCACACGTAGGATTAACCGGCATGCAATAGTTTGCCGTCGCGTTTTCGCGCCATTGATTTTTTTCACTTTTTAATTAATGAGGAAAAATACTTAACGTCATTTAAAAATCGAACGGCTTGAAACACGTACTCCAGAGGTTATAAACTTTCGATCAAGACAATAAAAAAATAATAGGAAACTACCCTATTATGTAGATGAAATCGCAATTTTGTACACGAAATTGTTAGATGGAAACGAAAAAAGAATTTTAGTGAGAAAATAAATCTTCTAACTCGAGCCATTCAGTCATAAATCAAAAATTAAAATAGGCAAAAGGTGACGCCCACCGAAAAAGCTGCTTTGATAACATTGACGTCATTTTCCTCCCGCCCTTGACTGCTTTTCGAGGAAGGGAAGGGAGTGGAGGGGGATCTCGGAAGGTCTGCTAGCACAGATCCTGTCGCAACCGCTTCCATTGGCATAGTCAGCTGTGTCCCCCCCCTTTGAGATAAGGCGAAGTAGCTTCGAGGGCTCAGTTGTGATTGGACGAAGTCGATATACGTCAGAGGTCGCATGCACGCCCATTTGTCCGAAAGGGTTAAAAACATCAGCACTCGAGAAATAATCGACGGATCAAAAAAACGGAAAAATATGGGTCTTTTTTATTTTACAAACTCTATCAGATTCGGCAATAAAAAAATATGGTAAACGACCCCATTTTCCCTTCCTTCATTCCTCAATTTTCTCCATAATTTCATTTGCATCATAGGCTCTTAATCCTTCTAGCATATTAGTGCTTTAGTGTTCTTTTCTCTGCTGCTATTCTTATTACAGTCTTTATTTTTTTCCAGCCTTCCTTTATTGCTTCTTCTTCCTTTTCTTCATGAATGCTGTCCACCAACTCCTGATATTCCCTCCGTATTAATATTATATAATTGTCATCAACACGATAGACTATTATCGACAAAAACTTTGTAAAACAGATAAACGGTCATATGTACCTCTTGTGGAATCATACCTCTTGACACTTGATCGCTCTGCGAGTGCGTTGAAGTCCATTTCTGAGTTTTCACCCTCTAACCCAGTTGTGCAAGACATCCACTCTTCCATTCTATCCCTCAATAGGGAGGGAGTGATAGCATCCTTCTTGTGGATTCCTGGGCACATGGGGATAGGAGGGAACGAAAAAGCCGACGCAGCTGCTAAAGAAGCACTAAGCGCCCCAGATCTGACAGTACCTCTGGTATCCGCTGATGATCTCAGGACTAAGCTCCGGCACTTCGCCTTTGAAAACTGGAAGGAGCTTTGGACCGACCAACATAATAATAAGCTCCGTGAAATAAAACCCGAAATATCAGCGAGGGCCACTTCCACCGGGCGAAGTCGCAGGGATGAGGTCGCAGTCACTCGCTTGAGAATAGGACATTGTGCCTTGACACACTCCTATCTTTTTACTGAAGAGAAGACCCCGCCACGCTGTGACGACTGCGACTCTCTCTTGACTGTGCGGCACCTCCTGACGGAGTGTGATGTGTATCGGGTGGCACGGGAGAGACTAGACATCCGGGGCGGAATAAGACAAGTCCTAGGAGATGACGCCGATGACATCACCAAGGTTTTAAACTTTTTAAAAAAAATACGGATTTTACAATAAAATATAGTTATTTCACCTACGAGGAATTTGCATTAGCTCATGTACTCATACCGTTTTATCATATTATTAGCAATAATAAGATTTTGAGTGGTGCAAAATGACCTCAGCCGTCGACGCACTCCAATCAAAACAAAGACACTCGATCATTCAATCATTAGGTACTCGATCACACTGAAATGCAACTTCCCTCACCTCTCCGCCATGGCTCCAGACACAATGGTGGTGGCGGTTGTGGCGAAGGACAGCTGGAAGAGGAACGTCGCGAACACTGGCCCCATGTCCAGTTCCTCGTGGAGGACGGAGGTGTTCCTCGCGTGCATTGAGAGAGGTGTGGGGGCCGCTTGACCCTTGGGCAGCACGTCGATCATGAAGTCTCCCACTCCCACGTACGGGTTCGTGAGTGGACCATTCCCGAAGCTGAGGCCGAAGCCAAACACCCAGTAGGTGAGACCCCCGAGAACAACATCCACCACGTTCTTCATCATAATATTCACTTCGTTCTTCATGGAAACGCAGCCAGATTCCAGGAGACCAAACCCTACAATGTATAAGGGCTTGCATTGGTAAGTAGGTACATAACTTATGTAGGTAGGTGAAGCACCGATAGTGTGTAGTGGTAATAAACGTAGGTATAAGCACTGAATAAAACTCCTGTAGAAATTTACAACAGATAGATTTACTGAAGATATTAGATACCTATATATAAAGAACCCCTGCATATAAGGCTAGATTTGACCAGATAAATAAGATTAGAGAGATAGATTGCCATACTGATAGATTTGGAATATCATTTTAACCACATACCATTAGAGAATATATTAGGCAGAATAGCAAAGGGATAGGTTGGTGAAATATTGATAGAGTTGAATGTAGTTGGTAGCTCTTAATTGCAGGCAGGTAATCTTCACCCCTGCCACACACCCTCGTGGTAACTCACAGGGTATTACACAGGATTAGATGTAAATAACTTCTGCGACCTCCTAATTATGGCATAAGCATCACAAGAGATGTGATATTGAAGAATAACCCGCTCTGGTATTTTCCCACCATATTACATGCAACATTTTTTACCCAAAATACATCTTTGTGGAAATTCCACAGTTGCTGCGTTTTACCGTACATATTGAAGAAAAGCAAAGATAAAAAAGACATGAAATTCAAGATCCGGGATCTGAAGCTAAGGATCCGGTTGACTTGTTGGCGGCGACCAAGGTCTGTAGAGTGTACAGACTAGAGTAGAGTCTGTAGAGTTTGGGGCCTTGGGCGGCGACCAGCCTGTCTCGGGCAGAGCGACCTACAGCGCCACATTCCGAATCTACAGTCTCGCTTCTATTGCTTACGTCCGAAAATCTCCAATCAAATCGGTGTGCACATTCACCCTGCAAAGTTGGTATTACCGAGCTGTGTGCCGCTTCGGACCATATCAAGGAGAAACTGTGTTTCCCTTTTTTAAGTTTTAACAGAGATTTTAGGTAGTAAGCAGTGGAAGCGAGACTGTTAGTTGAGATTCAGAGCGACGATTACGAATGTCTCTCGAAACGCGGCGCATTAGACGGTGCAATGGGAGGGGCGATTCGAACAGTCAATGGACTGAACCGGAACCGAAGAATGAACGGATCCGAAAACGCAATTTTGTACACGAAATCGTTAGATGGAAACGAAAAAATAATTTTAGTGAAAAATTAATCTTCTAACCACAACCATACACGAATAAATCAAAAACTAAAATAAGCAAAAGGTGACGCCCACCGAAAAAGCTGCTGTGATAACATTGACGTCATTTTCCTCCCTCCTTCCACTTGAAGTCCCCCTCGAATTCATTTCACCCGCGTTTTTAAGGTGCGTTTACACGTGGCAGTTGACTTCCATGACAGTCGCGAGATGCGCGATATACTATCTATATCGCTACTGCTACGATGCGTCTGCACCAGCTTCTATGCAGCTTAAAGCCGCTATTTAGGCGTTGCCACAACAAATAAAAAGCGTTTCATTTTAATAGTGAATTTTGCTTAAATTTTCATGAAATTCTTCAAGCAATATATTCCATTAACATTCCATCTTTTGTTCCAATTCTTTCAAGAGTAGAATCTTTCCTTTTGGGGAGGGATATTCTTGTTATTAGCTATATCCAAATTCCGTCGTGTATCGCTTTCCTTCGGCCATTGTTGCGATTGCGTTGGATACATTTCCTCTGTAAAGGCGCGTTTACACGTAGCAGTTGACTGCTATTATAGCCAACTGCTAACAACTGTTAATCCCTACTCGCATGTTTAAATAGTAACTGCGATGCAAGTTCAGGTCGATACGGGACACACGTCGAACACTATCGATCCTAGTTCGAGCTATTAGCAAAGTTGAAGCCCGTCTACTTTCCAGCGGAAATGTATCCAAGACAATCGCAACAATCGCCAACGTAAAGATAAACACGATGGAATTTGGATATAATAACAAGGATATCCCTCCCCAAAAGGGGAGATTCTACTCTTTACAGAATGGGAAAAAATATAATCGTCGATGGAATTTATTGCTTGAAGAATATCATGAAAATTTAAGCATCAATCACTATTGAAATAAAACGCTTTTTATTTGTTGTGGCAACGCCTAAATAGCGGCTTTAAGCTGCATAGAAGTTGGCGCAGACGCATCATAAAAGTAGCGATATAGATACATCGCACATCTCGCAACTGTCATAGCAGTCAACTGCTACGTGTAAACGGTGCTTAAAGTAGATGAGCTTCAACTTTGTTAGTATAGCTCGAACTAGGATCGATAGTGTTCGACAGGTGTCCAGTATCGACCTGAACTCGCATCGCAGTAGCTATTTACACATGCGAGTGGAGCTTAATAGTTGTTAGCAGTTGACTGTCATAGCAGTCAACTGTTACGTGTAAACGTACCTTTACACCCAATTTCGTGACCAGTGGGTCTATTCTCTAATTGTTTACGCGGCCGCGAACACGAGAAGTTCCGTTTCCGCGGTTGGCCCGCGAAAAGCTGAACAATGGTATTCGCTAGGGAATTCGAAACGTAATTCGAGAAGTTACGCGGCCTCCCCTCCACGGAGGTGGGGGGAGGCGAACTTCCCCTCCACGACGTCACGATTTTTATGACGCAAGACCACCGAGCCAATCAGAGGAATTCGGCAGTATGTTGTTTTCCTAGCAGGCTGAAAGCGAACTGGGAAAAAGGTGAGTGAAGAAGTTCTTTTTAATTATAATAATTGGTATATGGTGGGCTCCAGCATTACAATTAGAGTCCGCATTGCTTAATATTGTTGTTTGTTGATACTGTGCTTTGTGATGGGACGTAATAAAAACAAAGAATCTAATTTAAAGCGTTGAAATCGTACCTGCAACTGTTAATGGTTTGCTATCTTTTGCATTGCCCATTTATAAGTTCTGTTGAAAGAAAACTCGGGTTTTGATCATTGCCGTTGTTTGGTACGTTTTGAAGCAAATAAATTAATTAACTTGAACAATGGGTAGCAGAATTGTTTAGCTCAAAATTTTCTCGTAAAGTTATCGACTGGTAAACGTCTGTAGCATACGAAATTAATAAGTGTGAACACATTACTTCTAAGTTTACCTGTTACATAGTACTTTTAAGTTATATGAGTTGATTGACATTGCTGGAGTGATGAGAGGTGTCCGAATGTAAACAGCCAAAAATACTATTCCATAAAATTGATAGTTTCAGGCGTTAACTTATGGAATTTGCTTTCATACATGAATATACTTGGTATTTCCATGGTTAGTTTTTATTTATCCATGGACCATGGTTTCGACGATTAACATCAGCATCAGGCACACACTAACAAAATGTTGTCACTTTGTATACAGTTGAGGGGGAAGCGGGAGGCATACAAAAGGTCGTTTACAATATTGCAGTCAGCGTGCACACATTTCAGAATTTCCACTTGATATAGAGAATCTAGCCGAGGGGGGCCTTCCATTTCAAAATGTAATAAGTCCGGGGACAAATCACTTTCATGACCGTTGTCCAAAAGATTCATGGCAAAGTTTGAGTTTAAATTTTGGTGTTTGAAACATACAATGTGCTCTTTCACCCTCTCCTGGAACTTCCTTCTCGTTTGGCCGATATAAATCGCTGAGCACTCACACTTAAGTTGGTACACATCACTCCTTTCCAACTTTGGAATAAAGTCTTTGGATTTGGAAAATAGATTTTCCAGGTTACAATTATTGTAAAAGGCAGGTCTAATGCTAAGTTTAGGGAAAACGTTGGTAACTTGGAGGGACAAATTACCCAAGTACAGAAATTTCCTCCCCTTATCAACACTGGGAGGGGTTTCCATAAATGGTTTGGACAGCAATCTTTTCCATTTTTTTCTGGTATAATAATTTCTATGTTAATCTTCAAAACCCATGGTCTTAGTCTGAGATAAATAACTGTGGAAATACCAAGTTTATTATTCCATGTTCAATGGTGGTATATTGAGAATTCATCATAGAAGCATTCCTTGAATTTTCATAGTGTTGTTAGGATATAAACGTATTTACATGTGTCAAGTAAATGTAGTCAAAAAAGTCAAGTAAATTAAAATAAAAATGTTCCTATTACGAAGGGAGCAGTAGTTTTAAATGTTACAATCAAAAATTTAATCATTATATGCATACATGAATACCTACTAATCTACATTTATTAATTTTAGATTAATATCATAAGATGGAAGATGTTGATGGCCATTCCAGGGTGTCACACCAGCAAAAGGAGGAGAATATCCATTTCATATTGGATACCTCGTTTGGCAACCAATAAAATTATTGCAAATAAAATGAAAAAGCTGCACTTATGGACTCAATTAGCTAATATGCTAACTGCATGCTTAAGTTGAGGAATTAAAGGAATCTTAGAGGTGGGTAAAATTAATCAAATGATATGGCTTTTTCTCTGATTAAAACAATAATCAATGATGACACTAATTTACATTTCAATTCCTCATAGGTTTCGCAGAATTGGCAGGGATACTATAATAAGAAGACCGAGCATATAAAGGCTTGCACTCACTCTCCTCACATGGGTATTGTGAATGTTTGCTAAGTAGTCAAGTGGAATGTATTGAAGTGAAAAATCACTAAGAAATATTGCCATTGATCCTCCTAAAACACTACTGCCATGAGCACAATGACTATTCTCAATGACTCATTACCTCTCTATATCTAATTTAATAATTTTTTTATTTGGTGGTATGGACAAGAGATGCTCATGGAAAGTAATTTATCAGAGGAATCCCAATAACACTGGTTGAATTTATACATACTAAAGAACGTTGGGCCTCAAAGAAAGGCCTAAATGAATTATGTGATACTGTTGTGTTCATTACGATGGAAGGGGATGACTGAAGATTGAATGTATTCGAGGTGTAGATTGTAATGGAAAGAACATTTTTTACCCAGAAAGTAAGATAGTTTAATATCTGGTATGTGTTGGGAGACAGGCAGCTGTATTTATCATAAATAAAGATTGTTATTATTTCTATTTTTTTTTTTTGAAAATTCCTTGAGTTCACCTATATTAAGGCTGAAAATGGGTTAGGATATGTATGTTGAATGGTGTGATGCATCATAACTGTTTATATGGTAGTGTTCGACATTGTCTCTAATATAATTTGATTGATAGGGTGTTTCTAAGATGAATACTCATTGACGAAGATGACTTGCGTGAGCTTATGCATCCACACTATACGTGACCACAATACTAGAAAATAAACTTAAATGTTAGTTATCTCCTCTCAACATAAGCTGAGTGAATGTATTCACTCAACTAGTAGTTTCAGTGCTTCTGTCATCTCTTGGATAGCACGAGTGAAACAGGTTTTACTTAGCCCTAATTTTCACTGCAACTTCATCTGACTTCTGGGTAAGCCCCTTCACCAAGTGCAATGCATATAGATATAGTTTTTTGTCTTAATCCCAGCAAAGATACTAACTGAACATGATTTAAGTGGCTTTCATCCACCTTTAACTCCATTGATACAGTAGTACTTTTTTGGTGTGGAGTTACTCAAGGTCTTAAAATATTTACAAGGTCCCTAACCTTCAGCTTTGGCAGACAGGACATACCCTGGGGCGGAATTCTGTACATCCTACCGACACCTATCGGTGTCGCTAACTCCCCCGACCGACAAATATCGGTAAGAGCGATTCCGGTGACGCATTCTACCGACACTTGTCGTTAATTCTACCGATACTTGTCGGTAACGACGACTGAGCCTACCGACGATTTCCAAACCCACGCTAGGCCTTACCGACATGTATTTCGTCTCTTCGCCAACTGCATGCTGGGTAAAAACAGTGATAGATCGGTCTACGCATAGCGACGGACGTATGTTTTGATTATCTACGAGCTTGGTTTTGTTGAATTGACTTGTGCAAATTGGTAGGTTTTCTGAGAACTGAGATCGTCCTTTATTTGCATTTCCATATTATTATTAAGTTACAATCTTAACGGTATAATTCGCGCTAGTTATATTCGTCCTTAATTTGCAAAATTATCGCATCCAAAACAAGTTTGCTTTAAAGTGTCCAAAGTGCGGAGAGTGAGAGGTGATTTAAGTTCTTCTAACCTTTATTAAATAAAAATACAGTTTTATTTATAATTTTCTATTTACTAAGTACCTATATTTTTACTTCAATTACTATACTATTTATATGCAATTGCAGTGTGATGTATTTAAATGTTTGACAGTAGAAACTTTATCGCTAGACTAGTAATGCATTTTACATCAGAGTGGTTGGTGTTTTTTAATTATCAGCCCAAAGAATGGCAGAGGGATATCTTGCTTTAGATCAAATGTTTATGTAATACGTAGAAAGTAGACTCGAACGTCGACGATCGTGCCGGGATACGAGAGTAAAAGGGAAGCCCACGACCCGCTTGAGCTGGACAACGAGGAGTTTATCAATTTATTTCGCCTCTACCCACATGTTGATTTGGTTCTCATTGAAACACTTCGGCCGATACTGCAGCGGGAGCGGTCGATCGCCATTGCGAGTGAGCAGTGTGTTCAGTTCATTCCAATGCATTTTCAAACGAACGCAAGTCATTATTCACTTCACTGTTTCTTTGTCTGGGTCGCTTTTACTTCCGTACTAATTAGTGTTTCTAATTCTTAAGATTGGCTCCCAAAAAAACAAACGTTACTTACAAACAAACTTACACGTTAGCCGAATGCTGCCTACTACTTACTGTGATGTCTCTATAATTTGTAATTTCGACGAAGATGTTTACACAATTCTACCAAGTAATCTAATAAATATATTATTATTACATTCCTCCTCCATGTAGCAATTCCCTCTCGACCTGACTTGAGCTTCTCGACTATTGTTTGGGCCATCGTAGGTTTTAATTTTTAATTTTATCTTGTTTGTGTACGTATAGTAACTTGAATATGTAATTGTTGGCTTAGTTAATGGCACTTGAATACAGTCCATCAGAACCATATTATTAGTGTGTTATTTCTCGATCGTAATATCGTACCCAATTTCGCAGTACGAAATCAATAACAAAGTATGAATAAAGATTTCATTCGAATTACCTACATGCAATCCCCTCAGTTTCAATTAATCCCACCTTTCATCCAGCCTTTGGTATTAACTTCTCTTCGACTTTACGCATGATCCTTGAATGAATGTGAATCACAAATGATCCACGTCCAGTCCACTGTTGATTTCAAATATCATTACGACGCTAAGTTCCGATGAAATATTTCGCATATCGATGGTGCACTTTTTCCTGTTTGTGTCATGCTATATCATTGGTCAAAACGTATAGCCTCGCGCGCAGGTGCTGCTTCCTTACCGATAAATGCTTGACGTCAGAGTTAGGTCTCTTGCACCGACAACTGTCGGTAGCTGGCGGGTGCAGAATAGCTCGACCGTCGGTACAAGCGACGACCGTCGGTAGCCACCGATACCTATAGGTATCGTTAGTTGTGTACAGAATTCCGCCCCTGGAAGACCTCTTTTGTGACCATGAATTGAAAATGAACAAGTCAGAATTCTCTCAGCTCCTTTAACCTAAATGACTCATTAACAACTCCCTTCTCCTCAAAATATTCAGTATCTGAGACCCATTCATCTTTAATGAGAATATAAAGTGTTTCTTAAGTAAATTAGTGTATCAATCAATGTATGCCTATTTTTCTGGATCATCAACATGTAAACTACCATGAGTATCACAGAAAATTACATTTATCATGCAATTACCAAATAACCCTGAATGTCGTACAAAAGTTGTACCCCCTGAAGATGACAAATTTAGTCCACCATTATATCACTGAGTTAATATTATTATTACAGTTCAAATTAGGAATTGCCCTGGCCCAAAGGCAGTTTACTTACAGATGTGTGTATATAGATAATCGGTGCAAGTAGACAATCAACATACACTGAGCAATATAACAGCAATGACATTTTCGATACACTATTACTATACTGTGTTCAACAGCTCAAATTTCACTCTTAAACTTCAAACACAATGTGGCTTTAATATTAATTGAAAAGTAGTAACTTTCAATTCAGTGATAATGCAAAAGCTAGTAAAAATGTCTGAAGATTTTTCAAACGCCTATCACGAACTAAACATAACTTGGACAAAATTATTACAGCTTGATTGATGTCTGTCAAAATACATGACATAGACCATGGTCCAATCCACTAGAATACAAAATAAAACACTCACATATTGTTCACATACGAGAACAAACACAAAGTCATATCTTGTCATCTACATATTCTAACACTGAATAATAGGCTTTTCCCTGGAGTACCAACTTAACTCTTTCCTTGAAAATATACAAGGAGCTGGCAGACTTCATAGAGTTGGGTTGTTTGTTATATAAAATGGAAGCAGTATGGTGCGGTCCCTTGAAGCCCATATTCAGTTTATGTGAGATTAAGGGAACATCTAGTTTCCTGCGTTAATGTCATACAGGTGTGAGGTAGCATTCACGGGAAACAGGCGAGGGAAACTTTTTACAAACATTAAGCACTGTAGATTAAATATTGAAGGGAAAGTAAGAATGCCTAGTTTTACAAATAGGAGCCATTGAGCCTGACAGGGAACTTGGCATATGACCTTCTCGGCCTGTTTCTGTAGTGAAAAGGCTTTTATAGCCTTACTGCCATTCCCCCAAAAGATTATTCACTTTGAAAGAGTTTTCGAGACACCAAATATACTCTATAAAACTAGTGTTTTCTGGCAGAAATACATCATATGCAGCCATTGAACCATACTTTAATCTTCAAATACTACAACATACAAATAGAATTCAGTACATTGACACAGTCTCGAAGAGACAATAATCCTGTGTGGTATGCATGCTGTCTCCGTTAAAAGTGTACGTATTCGTCAGTAGGCGATGTCAAGTTGGTAAGAAGAGAAACTCCCGCGGTGCACCCGAAGAAAGAAGTTTTTCAGTACCTCCTAGACCTTTACCCCATGTGTTAAAATGCGTAATTTTTTCCGCGATTTCTGCAAAATATAATGCATGGAGGATCTTGTCAATGTTTGTATCTCGAAAATCTCCAAAGCGGAGTG
This sequence comes from Platycnemis pennipes, assembly GCA_933228895.1. Taxonomy (NCBI): domain Eukaryota; kingdom Metazoa; phylum Arthropoda; class Insecta; order Odonata; family Platycnemididae; genus Platycnemis; species Platycnemis pennipes. The sequence continues at coordinate 121,075,007 of OW121855.1, read as the reverse complement.
GATGCGACTACAATCCAGTCCACACACTTGCCGCGCCACGTTACTCCCCGCTGCAGGCGGGTTCAACCAGACTCGACCGCGCGATCGAAAAACTGATGTGAAATTCGGCGTCGCAAACGGTCGCAGCATCACTCATCGAATTCGCACTGTGGAAGCTTTGTAGAGTTTCCCCATATAAGTTACTTCGTGATGCTCGGTGATGCAATTAACTATTTCTCTACCTATATGAAAAAAATGACCAAAAATTAAGGTCTGCCATTTTGTTTAATATCTTTGGTAAATAATTAAAAAAATGTAAGCAGACTACATGAGAACAAAGACGAAAAACTGTTTCATCTAATTAAATGACTTTTTATTCCAATTCTTTACACATAATGCTTAGGTAAGGGCTTGATTTTGAAGATTTCGTGAGAAAATCGAGTGTAGACAATTTTTGCGAAATTTGTGCAACTTTGACCTCATGCTAATAGTTAAGTGTTGTGTACGAAGAAAAATGCTTTGCATAATCGCATGCCCAGGTCTTTTGAGGATATTAATGCAAAGTTTCAGCTTCCTGGCTTGAAAAAATCACTTTTTGAATTTTGGCCAGGTATTTTCGATTTCCGACCACTGTGCAACGTCCCAAAAATGGGACGTCATTTTTTTTGCACTAAATATTAATATTTTTTCTTAAAACTTAGTTTTTGAGATCCTTATGTGATTATATCTTCGAATCAAACGTTAAAAACCAAATTGTATCAGTGAAATAATTACGGTCCTTAATGGGTTAAAGCCAGTTTCTTTATATGATCTCTCTTATCACAATGTTACAATGTCGGAAATAGTTTGCATTGGTTGAGATAGATGACCTATAAACACAGGAAAATATAATGGTGTAATTCACTCGCTAGAAGAGAAACTTGGTAGACCGCTGCAGTGAGTTATTTGCCAATCGCATACAAATGAACTTCCATTACGGCATTTAGTGGAAAAGATGGATGGATTTACTAGCGAACCAAAAGGATTTGTTGAACCTGTCGGCCAAAGTTTGGCAACATGTCATGCATTGAAAATAGTTCAGTTTGAGCCCATAGAGTTTATTACTGATAACATCGATCTTGGTGATGAAAAGGGTTTGAGTACTGACCAGCAATACCTTTATGATATTTGTAAGGCAGTTTCGAGTGGGAAAATATCTCAAGAATTAGAAAAAAGAAGTCCAGGAAAGCTCTTCAATGCGAGATGGTTGACTACAGCTAATAGAATTTTAAGGTTATACGCAGCTTCAAAAACTCCATCGCAAACATTAAAAGTGTGGCAAACTTCATCGTGAAAGTTTATGCACCTAGCTAGTTCAGGATCAAGTGTATAAAGAAACTGGCTTTAAGACGTATCATCAAGGCTCGATCTAGAGAACAAGTCAGTAAACCACTAACAAGGTTTGAAATCCCGAAAATAAATTTTGGAGCATCAGAGTATGTCGATATGAATGTTTGCAATGATGTGGAAGTGACAGAACCACCTCTCACAAGTCATTTGACACATCAGGATTTGCAAAGGTTACTGGAAACCGAGAGTGTTAACATAGCTTCTGAGTGCACTCTTTTTGAACTCCCATCACATGCTCAAGCGGTAGAAAGAGCCGTCAAAGAAGTCACTGCTTCCTCAAAATTGGTCTGTTATCAAAAGAAAAGAGAAAGCTTAATCAAAACTAGAATGTTTGATAGAAATATCCGTCCAATATATGACACAAAGAAACAATTTACCTGTCGAAGGCCTTTCTTAAAGATGTAAATACATGCTCTCATGGTTGGGTGGTTGGGAGGGCGTGGATGGGGCTCGAAGTGCAACCACTTCCCCGTGGTGAGTCCTGCGTAGTTTAATATGAACTAGCGAAGAGTTGCACAAGGCAAAGTTGATTAACGAAAGCGATATAAACAAGTTTTGATAACATCATAAGAGGATATCAGAAATTATAAAACGTTGAAAATATCAGAAATTTACGAATATTTGGATAAGTTTAAGCCTCATGTGCTGACTAAAACCACCGCCTAAAAATATTTATAAAAATCCTGTCTTTAGTTAAGGTCTTGTTCAACTATTTAGTGACTACCATTTATGTTTTTTTTTGTTTCAAGTATTTTTAAAAAATGTGTAAAAATGCAAAAAATTTCAAAAATTTTCAAACTCTAAGCCAAATGTGCAGACTCAAGATGACGTCGTAAAAAATTAATATTTTACAGAATTGTTACTAGGTATCATACACAGTCATTGAAGGGTACCCGTTTCCGAAAAAAAAATATTGACTTTTTTCACTCCACCCTAGTGAGGAACAAATTAACTTCCAGTGGAACGAAAGGCATTTATACTGATCTAAAGTAGTCATTGTGAAGATCACTGAATCCACAGCGATGAACTCGTTACCATCGTAGGGTAACAGAAGCAGTAGAGGGAGTCCTACGACCATTAGAGCAATTTAGGATAATGGTGGAAATCGCCCGGTGTGTAACTGCGTAGGGGTTGGAATATTTCATGGAACTGGGGAAGGTTGGAGAGGGCGTAGGCGCTAACCTGTTCATAAAGAAAGGCGCCTAGAGGTCCACGGTTTGACGCCCCATTTGACGGACAGAGTACTGCACTCGAATTCTCCACTAGTAGGGAATGGTTCACCACTGGAAAACTCTGCCATATCCTGGAATACTAACCCAGATTCTCGGAGTGAGAGGACAACGATCTAGCTACCACGACAGCCCGATTCCACTATTAGTAATAGTTTTATGCAAGTGAAATCTCCACAGGAGGCGACAGAAGACGCAAAGTGTAGTACTGAAGGCCTAATACTTCACAGGCCTTCTCACCCTTAGACTGGGAAGCACGTGCCGTATGACCTCCTCAGCCTATGAGAAATGAATGGCACAAACACAAAAAAATGTTGCTTACCAATAAGAAATGATGGCGAACCGAGTTAAAGGGGAAAGGAGAAGGGGAAATGTTTTGGCTGCAATGCAAGGCGGAAGGGCGTTTGTTGAGGCCGGGTGATCGTTTACAACATGTAACAGAAGTATTTACACGTGCCAGCTCGAGAGTTTTGAGTCTAATTTCAGGTGAGGCAGGAGCGATCTTAGAATCGTGAGTGGGAGCATGATAAGGCACCGGAAGGTTCAGATTGAGATGGTACAGCGGTGATTGTTGTTGCGTGAGGTGTTTGGTAGAAAGACTTCTTTAAAGAGCGGAACGGTGTGGGTAGGTTAGTTTAAAAACGACGTTACTCGAAGCATACGTGAATAGGGTAGGCGAAATGTGCGCTGGTGCTGAGGACTAGGGTAATTTCCTTCATCAAAGAAAACAGACTTCATTAATTGCGATTTGTACCCTGTCATAAATGTATATAATTTACGCAAAAAGTTTGTATTGAGAAATCCCAGTTTACTAGAGAATTAAATGTTAATTTTAAGGCCATTTGAAAAGGCTCTGAAATGGCGGGGTGCGCTGCCTTCATGCTGACGTAACAGGAAGGTAGTTTACGTTGCGAAGCATAGGAAAATTCGTCTCCTGAACTTACCGTTGTATTTCAGGGCCCCTCAGCTCTAGTGAATATTTATTAGTATTAACCTGTAAAAACTATCAATGTTGGAAAAGAATTCTCAGTTAAACATGGTATTATTAGTCATTTTATAGGCTCAAGGACGTCCTGCTCGCTGTGTCTTCTGCTACGACGAAGCATGGCGTGAAGGTCGTGCGGCGATAGGCGAACTACATGATATGCTTGTGAAAGGAATACTAAATTATTTTAAATGAATCAACTGCATACGTAATATTAAATAAATAAATAAAAGTTAATTTTTATCAATTAACGGAATAAATATGCCTCCAATACTAGTTAATAAACTTTAACGGAGTGCAGCGTCTATCCGGAAGCGTCCGCAGCACTACCTGGTGGCAGGTAGAGGAATTAGTTTGACGTCACGCGTGGGATTAACCGGCATGCAATAGTTTGCCGTCGCGTTTTCGCGCCGTTGACTTTTTTCACTTTTAAAGTAATGAGGAAAAATACTTAATATCATTTAAAAATCGAACGGCTTAAAACACGTAATTAAAACTCCAGAGGTTATAAACTTTCGATCAAGACAGTAAAAAAGTAATAGGAAACTACCCTATTGGGAATGATTTGTGAGGAGCGTACAGCGAGGGCGATTGCAAGGGGAAGGGTATATGGAGGAAGGCAGAGCGGTAAGGGTATATGGGGAAGGGGCTCAAGTGTGCGGGTCCGGTTGGAAACCATCTTTAGAATGTACGGCAGGCTGATTTGGGGAAAAGATTATGCTGCTATTTCTAAGAAAGGAGTGAGCAGGATTGATTCCGGACGGAGGACAAGGAAATGTGGTTGAGCGTGTTGCCTTCAGCGGGCGTCCAATTCTGTCTGTGCATGGTGATTATTCAGTGGGATAGATTGAATTTCGCATCTATAAAGGCAATGGATTCATCAGAAAGGACGTGAATCAATGAAACAGAGAAAGAGAAAGCAGAAGGAGTGAGAAGGAAGGGATCAATTTAGAGAACCATGACCATTTTCCCGAGTCCTGAATCTTTCGTTACGCTGTAACGAATAAAATGCGTCGCTTGTCGCCAACTATGACGTCATTCGTTTAAAGTCCTTCGTTCGCCCACAAGCGCGAGTTTCGAAAACATTCATTGCTAGCAAATGTCTTTCTTCATTTTCGCAACGAACAACATAGACCATTCCTTTACGGATGCTCATACGGACGTAAACGACAACGCTACAAAAATAATGACTATGCAAACGCAATAGTCTCGCGTTTGCGTGGTCGTTTATTTCATTTTGGTTTCCGTCACGTAGGTCGCTGCAGGACAAGCAGTATGAACGAAACGAATATTTCCGGTGCATTATCAACGAATAATTTAATGACTCGTTATATGATTCGTTGAGGTCCGAATCTGATACGAGGTTATCGAATTTTTCTTTAGTTACGAAAACGTCAATGTTTATTCGGTGCGTACGAAATATTCGAAACTCGAGCCCCACACAGGTGTCCAGATGATGAAGATGTGTCGTGGATAAAGGGGGGGAAGGGGGCCGACCTGTCTGCATGGTGAAGATGATGAAGGAGGAGGTGAGGACCCAGTTGGAGTCTTCCATCGTGAGGTCGAACATGCCGCCCTCCTCATCGCGATGCTCCGCCCCCCTGGGGGGGCAGGGGCCCCCCTGAGGCGCCGCCGCCGTCGTCGCCTGCATGCCCGGAAACGGCTGGAAGCAAAAAGAAGGGCGGGTTTACAACATTTTGAAATTAGCAGCGTATGGGGTCGTTTACTATATTTTTATTGCCAAATATGATAGAGTTTGTAAAATAAAAATACCCGTATTTTTCCGTTTTGTGATCCGTCAATTATTTCTCGAGTTATAAGTGGCGAAAAAATGATGTTTTTAACCTTTCGGAAAAGTGGGCGTGGTGCAACCTCTCACGCATATCGACTTCGTCCAATCACAACTGAGCCCGCGAAGCTACTTTGCCTTATCGCAATGGGGGGACACAGCTGACTCTGCCACTGGGAGCGATTGCGTCAGCATCTGTGCGAGCAGACCTTACGAGAACCCCCCTCCACTCCCTTCCCCTAAAAGCAATCAAGGACGGGAGGAAAATGACGTCAATGTTATCGCAGCAGCTTATTCGTTGGGCGTCACCTTTTTGCTTATTTTAATTTTTTGATTTATGAGTGAATGGTTGTGGTTAGAAGATTAATTTTTCACTAAATTTCTGTTTTCGTTTCCATCTAACGATTTCGTGTACAAAATTACGATTTCGGTTCCGAGTAAACGTCCCCATTCCGCCTCCGTGCAAAGGCTAAAGAGTTCAAACGCACTCCAGAGCACACGAGGGTGCTTCAAGAAGTAAGGTGACAAGAGAAACTGTGTGGACAAGCTTTTTCCACGGGCATTCATGCACAGATGCACTCATGAACAGCAACATGGCCCCTGTGCGAATTCCCCGCTTTTCCACATCACGCGTCGATCCATTTGTTCAAACGGCGAACATTTTGGCATCTCAAGTCCCACGAGGATGCTCGCTGAGTTTCCTCATCGTTTGTGACTGTGGTAGTTTCCTATTTTTTTGTTTTCTCGGTCAAAAGCGCCTAACCTCTGCATTTCGTTTTTTAAGCGACTTCATTTAAAAATGACGTTAAATATGTTTCCTCAATAATTAAAAAGTAAACTTTTCAACGATGTGAAAACGAGGCGACGAACTATTGCATGTCGTACGTGTGACGTGGAAGGTGTGACGACACTCTTTCCTCTCCCTACCGCTAGGTAGTGCTGCGGAAGCCGCTTGCACCGCCCGCTGACCTTGAATGCCTAGACACTAGAACTAGTCTACGACTAGTCCTTGACTGCTCTTATGGGAAGGAAAGGGAGTGGAGGGGGGTTCTCGGACGGACTGTTCGCACAGATGTTGTCGCAATTGCTCCTATTGGCAGAGTCGGCTGTGTCCCCCCCTTTGCGATAAGGCAAAGTAGCTTCTCGGGCTCAGTTGTGATTGGACGAAGTCGATATGCGTCAGAGGTTGCACCACGCCCACTTTTCGGATAGGTTAAAAACATCAGTTTTTCTCCGCCTATAACTCGAGAAAGAATTGACGGATCAGAAAACGGAAATATATTGGTCCTTTTATTTTACAAACTCTATCAGATTCGGTAATAAAAAACATGGTAAACGACCCCATTATAAACACTTTAATTAATAATATAATAGTAATAGGTTGTGCGTAGGTAACAATGTAATTAATTCGCATTCTAAAGTATTAACAGTATGACAATGCAGTAGCTTTATAATATGAATCACATATTACGGCATATGACCGATCCCTGAATTATTCGAACCATTCCCGGTCGTGATCCTTATGTCGCCTGTAGGGGCTTTCTGTAACTCGATAACGTATTGTCGATAGCGCGCTGTTAACGAAAGTCACCGCTTGCATCGACACTCCCTTACCGAGAGTGCGTTTCTGTAACTCCGCTTATCGACAACTCGTCGATGCAAAACATGCGCTAGTGGTTTCGGTAACTAACGACGCAGCGAGAGGCACCCTTGAGAGAGGCTAAATTTTTCAGCCAATCAGAAGCGGAGATTTTTCGCCCATCATTTGAAAAAAGCGAAGTGATATTCGCTACTAGCAACGGAGAAACCAGAGAAACAAGTCTATATATTCATGGGAGAAACATTAAATGCGACACGTTTAGGGAATGTTTTCTTCATTCCCTTAAATAATAATAATATTATTCACCAGAGGCATATTCATAATGTATAGCTTCATCATGAGAGAATATCATACTACCTATAATAATATTAAACATTTCCAATTATATACCTGTATATTTGTGTCAATTGATGAACTTGAAAAAAAATTCATTCACATAGTAAAATGATTCACTTACCAACAGCTATTTAACAGAAAATTTAAACTTAGTTGCAGTTTAATACTTTTAACATGGTTTGGTAAATTATTGTACATAAGGATCCCTTGGTTGACATATGTGAGTTATTAGTCATGCAATTTCCTAAAATAGTCCTAACTCACCGCCACAAACTGACCGAAATTATATTATATTATGGCCTATGGCAACCCATTACTGGGCCTAAATCACAGGAATTAAGTTTGTTTTAAGCTATTTCAAGGGATTTAAAATGACAACTCCCAGTATTAATAGTTGGCTTTCTCTCCATTTTAAAGAAGTTAAATCTACAGATAACATAAGTAGATACGTTGTTTCAGGTCCTAATTATTTACTTTTAATGAGTTTAATAACTTGAGAAATTATATGGACAATAATTATGCACTGGTAAAAATATAATTTTATTTATGTAAAAACTCCTCTAAGGACACACATCACAAAAATGAAAATACCTATGCAATCATGATGGATGATTGGGAAGAATCGAGTTCTGCATATTTCTCAACACCAAGCTTGGTTTAGTATACTGTACACATTAACTTGTCATAACAGATCATAAATTGACGTTTATAAACATTTATAACTCACCATCGTGAGTGCACCAATTGCTTTGACTGGTTAGGACCATTGTAAACACATTTCACTCAAATAACAGCACTATCCATTACGTACTCACTCAATCATAAACAAAGCTCTATAAAAAATTGGATACCGTGTGAAGCCTTCGGAACATCTCTTAAAACTGAATTTAACGCATATGTGAACACTACAGAGACACCAAAGGAAGTAGAACACCTTATTAATTAAGTGCTTGGCAGTCACAGCGTATTATCTTTCGGAAACACTTCGTCACCACTTGAATAACACTACTAAACTTTTAGGGAACACTCAATGTAAACACAATGATGACAACTGATTTCGGGCGAGGAAGATGTAAATCTGCAACATTCTGTTTGCTTCATTTGCATATTATTTCCATGGAATACTGAAATTTCCCAATACTGTCGCTCCATTGTACGTTGTTGATGACAAGCATATGATTGTGGACTTGCAAATGAGGCAACATTTCGTCAAAAAAGTTGCTTTCAGGACTTTTCTTCCCTTCAAAAAATTGGCTGAAGTGCATAGGATAAAATACCTCACCACCACCTGTAGGAAGCAGATTTGGCAAATATAATTATATGACAGTACTATCATTGCCCACCTTTAAGATTCTCGTATCAATTTACGTCTGGGTCATTTCATCAAGAATAGTCAAGCGACGAATTACGGTAAAGTGGCTCAAATACAGGAAGCGACGGCAATACGGCAGGTAAAAGAACATTAAACTCAATGCATAAAATAATATAAAAAGTAATACATCGCTTCACAAACGCCAAGAAAGTTACAAAGCAATAAAATCTCTTACGTCTTCTTACAATGGGCATTACCATGAGAATCACAACGACATAGTTTTGCCTGCTTACTGCACCATATTTACCTTCCTTACCTTTGCTCAGATTTCCTAATTGAATTTCATGCATTACAAAGGCAGTTAACGTCCTTCGACAATTGATAAACACTTATAAATACGTCAGCATAGGCCAACTAACGTAAACAAACGGCCGCCATGTTGATCCGATAAGCTTAACGGGGGGTGTTTGAGGCTCCGGTTGCTTAGCGAGAGTTTTCGGTAGCACTATCGACATTAGTCTTATCGAACAGCTTACAGAAAGCGAATTGTCGATAGCTGACTCTTTCGTTAAGCTACCGACATAACGACGTCGATAGTGGATGCTATCGAGTTACGGAAAACCCCTACTGGCGGGGGATCCTGGCTCCCCTTCGCCCCTGGCCCATCGCTCAGCAATGCTCGGAGCGTGCGTCTCTCGCGCCCCGCGCGGTAGGGCGCCAAGGATCTAACACACCATCCGATCAGAGTGCTACCCACACGGCACTCTAGTGGGGACCGATATTCCGTGGTAAAATCCGCCAAGATTTGAACCCGGGCCCTCGGAAACGGGCCCTGTACTGTAGGCAATCCGAATCCCCCTCAGCCACGTCTTTGAAGATACTGAGGTGATTGTAAGATAATCCCGCAATGGGGGAACGTGGCATTTTTGGTACCCTCCCCTCTTTTCCCCTCGTTGGACAGTAACATTGGGAGGACTGATTAACCTCCGGACTTAGCCGAAGGACTTAGCTACGCCTGTCGTCCTCCGGCTGAGTCCGGAGGGTAATTAGTCAGGCGGAGCCAACGACGCCAACAATGCATTGATTCCGGACTGCAGCGTGCCGCCAAATCGCGCCGCCAAATCGCGCCGCCTCCTCACCGGTGTTGCCATCACTTGTACATATATCCCCCCAGACTGCGGAGGAAGACCAGAAGTTTGGCCATCTCACACGCCGTTATTTGGTGTTCTTTCGTTGGAGTCAAAAAAAGAGTTCCTGATGCTCCATTGATAAACTTTCACCTCGCCACTTCACCCATGCCATTTTCCCTCCCCTCAAATTTGTACCTATCGACGAATTGCACGTTAATCCCCATTCCACTTTGACCTTGCCAAAAACACCCCCTCCTTATGCCAGAAAGTACCTCCCCTCTCACGCCCTCTGTTCGAGTTGAGACGGCAACGAGAGTTCACTTCTTGGCTACGTCCGTCTGTCTCGAGTGAGTGTTTTGGAGACTTCGTCATTCTCGAGAGTCTCCTAGGGGCCATGGTCTATTGTTGCAAGTTATTAGGGTTTCCATGAATTGGGAAGAGTATTTTTCATTTGTTGGTTTGTACTTGCTCTGTCTATTGTTGTTTGAAATACATTGTTATAGTTAGATTCTCATACTTATGTTTTTTGTTCTCTTTGTGACCTCATCTTGCTCACCAGAGTTTGGAAAGAATCTGTCCCCTGGACTAGCGTTTCTCGAGAAATCATTTTTCATTCGGGAAACGCTGCAGTAAGATAATCCCGCAATGGGGAATATACATGAAATTTGTTTCTCCTAAGATTAATGATGTACTTAATGCAAAATTCTCCTGCTGTGTTTAGACCTTTCTCACTTGGCGAGATGAACGTAAGTTGAATCGGAGAGAATTGGTAACTTAGTGATCAATAATGTAGACTTTTTGAAGTATTAAGGTTACAGGATATAAAATGCTAACCCGGACATTGCATTATTTTAAGGCCTCATAATATCTGTGGAAACGCTACGAAAATTCAGCACGTTAATCATTAACCTCGGAAAATCGTCCACATGTCATAGAACTCCTCTTTGACATGGACATATAAATTTAGATATTTTCGGCGGAGGTAGAGAAAGTGAGTGTAATTATGGACGATGTTATATCTACTAGAAATGTGGTGAGCAGCGCTTGGAACTCATCTCGTGCCTTTTCTCCCGATCTGTGACCATAGGGGGCTATAGGGGCTTGGGCGACTCGTATTCTCTGGCAGAAATCGCGTCCAATGCTCTCTGCCGTGGCTGTTCACTTGAGAAAGGGTGAAAAGGGCAATAATCTTTCGACGGAAGTGTGCCCTCAATAAAAGGCGTGAGCCAGAGCTCTGGGTACGTAAACTCTCCGCGCCAAGGGACAGTGTTGTCAGATCTCCTTCAAATTTGGACTTGGAAAAAATCGGCCTCCGAAGTGGTAACAAATTTTATTGTGGACGGGTGTAGGTATGTACAAGGGCCTTTAGAGAACGTCATCCTCCAAAGTGGACACAGGACTATGAGATGAATGATACATCTTTTACTGAATTGCAAGGTCTTGCTGAGCCCATAAATTTTGAGGAGGCTGTTTCTTGTGACCATAATATAGAATGAAAAAATGCTATGGATAGAGAATATGAATCTTTGATTCTAAATGATGTTTGGGAATTAGTGGATCGGCCTAAGGATCAAAAGGTTATTCAGTGCAAGTGGGTGTATAAAAGAAAAATAGATTCCGATGAATATATGTCAAATTATCAAAATAATCAAAGGCCCGGTTAGTTGCTAGAGGTTTTTCTCAGAGATACGGAATAGATTTTGATGAAACCTTTGCCCCAGTTGTACGGTACTCAACCCTAAGACTATCGGATTAGAACGAAACATGGACATTGACCATGTTGAAATTAGTACTGATTTTTTAAATGGTGGTCTCAAAGTAAGAATTCATATGGAAGAACCATTAGTTTATCACAAAGGTGATGACAATACGGTATGTCTATTAAAAAAGAGTTTATGTGGCTTAAAACAAGCTAGTAGGGCTTGGAATAAAAAAATCCATCATTTTTTTCATTGGAACAGGTTTCAATCAATGTGTGGACTATGTTTATACTTTAAATATGTTAAGGTAAAAAATTTTGTATTGCATTGTATGTTGATGACATTTTTGTTTATAGTGATATTAGATTGTTTACTTTAAGGTGTGTTACGTAGCAATTTTGATATAAAATTATTAGGTCCTGTAAAAAATTGTTTGGGATTAAGAGTTAACAAAGATAGAAAGAGTGGCATTTTAAAATTAACTCAAGAGGATAATACGAAGAAGTTGTTGGTTAAATTTGGTATGGAAAAATGTAAAATCACCTCAACTCCTATGGAATTAAACTTAAATTTGGAAAATGCATCTAAATGTGAAAGTAAATACCCATATCAACAATTGATTGGAAGTTTGATGTATTTAGCTGTATGTACTAGACCTGAGATTGCATACCCAGTCAACACAGGCGTCGTGAAGAGGTCATATAAGAGGTCATACGTGGGACATCTTTTCGACCCGACTGTCGGAGCTCTTCTAGAGGTCTCCGCGACTCTTACTGTATGACCTCTTTTCAACTCGACTGTAGGAGGTCTCCGCGACTCGTGCTGTGTGACCTCTTTACGATTCGCCAGTACGAGGTCTTAAAGAGGTGTTCGCGACTAGTGCTGTATGACCTCTTTTCTGATACACCTAGTGGTAGACCACGGAAACGACACATTCAGTTGGCAGTTGGCGCGTGTTTCCCGGTGATTCGGTGTTTTTTGCGACTCGGCTTCTTTATATTTTTTGACCTCTGCTTCGTTTGGACTTCGCTCTCCTGTTTTTACCTCTGCACATGATTGGATTACCCTGACGGAATTGCTGCCTTCGAGCATACTTTGGACCTCACTCTCCCGTTTTCGACCCTCGAGCACCGGCCGTTTGGACTATCCGCACAGTTATATTTACATTGACCCTGCCTCCTTCGGACTTTCTTTGGACGCTGATTTATTTGATCCTGCCCGAATTTTATCCATCGAATAACTTACCCAATTTTTCTGGTTTTGTTCTAAAATTGGTAGACCAATTGTGGCACGTGTCCGTACGGCGTGTGTGAGTAGTGTTCGTGCACGGACATCGTCCTGAATTTCAAGGTAAATTTGGTTTGTATGCACTCCTTTTGCCTTATTTATAATACATACTGTTTATTATGTTTAGTTCGCAATGAAATATATTTACGTTACTCATTTTCTTCTCGCCCTGCTTTTGAAATCTTCACAGAATCTGGACATTTATTTGGATCAACCTTCTTTGGTATTCATTCGGATTCCTAAAAAAAATTATACCTGCTTTGGTACACTCTACTGATCTGGCTTTGTTTCGACCCGATTTTCATGGGATTGACTTTTGTTGGACCCGATCGTGTGCATCGCGCACCTTGTCTGGTTCGCAGAAAGTGTACATCGAGCTAAAAACCAAGGTGAGTAACGTTCATACAGTACTTATATCATATGTTAATTGCAGAGGGTGGGATATGTCAAGGCAGTCTCGATTTACAGGCTTGACACTCATTTCTATGGTACGTGTCACGAGAGTGATCCGATGAGAACTCATAGCGCGGAGAAATGCGAGGTTTGCTTTGAATACGCTGACTCATTTAACGTGGTTACTCGATCTGATTCTAATTCCACTAATAATATTCCATTGCTTATCTGTTATGCACTTATCACCCTCATTCCAATTTTAATAAAACAACCATAATATGATTCTAATGTAGGCACTTACGGCCAACACAACTCTTGCTACCTTTTGTAACATTTTGCCGTTTTATTGCGTCACTTTCAATTTTTACATTAATTATTCAAAAGAGTGTTACTCATCGCCCCAATATTTTTCTTATCAGCATCCCTAGTAGCACAAAAGATGCTGAGCACATGCACACGGCATTTTCATTCTGCTCAAGGAAACATTTTCGAATCATATTGTGAGCATATGCTAAAAATGTTTTCATGTCATTTTAGGAGCCACTCATTTTATAACATGCAGTCCGCATATTTCTAGCATACGGTAGAAAAAATTTGATGTTATGTGCTCAACATATTTTTAGCATATGTTCATAGAACATGTCTAAAATATTTGGTGGAAATAGCTCATTGTTTATTGATAGACATGTTTATTTATACGTTTCCATAACTCACAACTTTGCAGTTTTTAGTTGAATTTACCAGTCCACGATCGTGTTCAGTCATGTTACGATAATTGATCATAACCAATATTGCCATCATCGTCGCGCTTAATTTCGTCGGTTTGTCGATGGTTTTTGTACCGTACCTAAATTAATGTTAATGATAGTAAATAACTGTATTGTATGTTCATAATTGTGCCGATGGTGTTTATTTAGCTCAACGTTCATCTCATATTTCGCGGCGTTTGGAAAGGGTATAACAACATCGCAAAGCAGAGCTGCGGCGAATTATGTTGAGAAACGAATGTATGAGTTCGTCAGAGTAAACTCCTCGCTAAATTGCATTTTAAGCTATTGGTGTTCACGGCAGCTTAATTTGATAATGGGATGATCATGTTCGAGCATTCAGGTACGGCGAGTATAATTATTTACGTAATTGAAAATAGGTGTTGTTGAAGAAAAGTCATCAACATGTCATTGTTTTTAATAACCCTTCCAATGTTTTTCATTGGATTCCTGCCTCGAGTAGTAACGACAATTCTTTTTCTTCTTTCAGACATGTTATATTATTACCGTATTCGGCATTTTAGAATGAGCTAACGAGGACATAATTCAACTATAGAGCATATATGAACGTGAAAACGTCGGAATTGTTGATTGACCTTAGTGCAGCGAAGAGTGTTGAAACCATTTAAAAGAACTTCCTCTCGGGAAAATGTAGTTAGGTATGTACATTACTGATTGTGAGACGAGAGTGGATTAAAAATAACTTTGGTCATTAAATACGAAGAACAAATAAAATTAAAGTTATGTTGTTGGTGTTGTGCAAAAGCTATCTCAATTCTATCTATTCTCGTGTCGTGTGCACTCAAATGAAGTGAGATACTTTTGATACTTTGCAGAAGCTGAAAGTGAAAATGATCGATGGAGTCAATGGTGAAGCCCATCTGAGGAAAACATTATCATCATTCCTATCAAATAATTTAGCCTATGATTTAACATGGATGGGTCCACAACATGGCTCTAAAAAGGGAGGATGCTCAAAAGAGACTGTGCCTGAGCAGAACTAAATTTTCAGGCATCCTTATAGGTATGGAGAGACTTACTTAGTGCCAGCATTTCATATGATTTGTCTTCCTTTTCTTTTTACATCTTAAATCAGATATTGCTAAGAAAAGAATAAGTAGTAATTTCCTACAAAACATTTAAAAAAATACATTTGTGTATTTTCCAGCCACCGTTCTGGAGTCCCACCCAATGACCACTATCGCCAGCCTGGAGAGGGTGGCTAAACAGTGGCTGCAACATGCAGAGGATCGCATTAAATATGCAGAAAAGAAGAGGATTGACAATGAAGAAGTTTAATTTTTAATAGTCTTCCACTCTCATAATTTAATGATGTTTTTCAAGCCAATTTTCAAGTGCTAAGATATAATTTCTGTATTATTGTTTCATAAACTCTGTATTTAAGTAAGAGCTAGGTCTCTATTATATGGATGTTTTGATCTTATGAACTGTTCTTACTGAAGTAATTTCCATCACCTTGATCCTCTTTCTATTAGAATTTGGATAATCTAATGGTATGTGCACTTTCAGCTACAGCTCAACTTGTGGAATTTGCTAGTGAAATCAGATTCTCAAAAAATGTTCTAATGTCTATAATTTTCAATCACAGGTTTTTTTCCAGTTATGTTTCAAATATTTGTAGACTTTTGTCACTGGACTGAATATTTGAATCGGATCATTCGTAATTCTAGGATTACAAACTAGGTGACACCACTAGTTCATAGTTCTACCATAACCAATAGGTGGCATACTCGTTCGTAGTTCGTTCAAAACCCACTAGGTGGCACCACTCATTCATAGTAGCTCGTATCGTAGTTCTGCCATTACACACTAGGTAGCACCACAATCGTAGGGAAGTCTTGTACAGGTCATATGAAAATTCATGTAGGAGCTCATTAGGGGGCTCTTAAAGGACCTCGTAAAAGACTCCTACAGTGTTGCATCTGACGTCATAAGTATCTCGTCGTGAGGTCTTTAGGAGGCTCTCGCAAGACTCCTACAAATTCCTAAGACCTCTTTATGAGGTCATATAGGACTCCTATGTGTTGATTGGGTATGTATCCAATAAATTGAGTCAGTTGAACAATTGTTTTGGTAAAACCCACTGAGTGGCAGCAAAAAGGGTATTCAGATACCTATCCGGTACAGCGAATCATAAATTGTGCTTCAAAAGAGGTGGAAGTAATGTCCAGATATTTGCCGATGCTGATTGGGCAAATGATATAGACAGAAAGTCCTACATTGGTTTCGTCGTAATGTTTGTTAAATCATCAATTGGGGATCGAGAAAACAGCAATCAGTTGCGTACTCCAGCACTTAAGCTGGATAATAATGTTTGGGTGATGCTACCAAAGAAGCTTTATTTATAAAAAAATATATTTTCTGAAATATGGTTCTATTCTGGCAGAAATCGCGGAGAAGGTGGTATCCCCGAGCTGTTCACTTGAGAAAGAGCGAAAAGGGGAATAATCCTTCGAGGGAAGGGTACCCCCAATGAAAGGCTAGGGCCAGAGCTCTGGGTATGTAAACTCTACGCGCAAAGGGGCAGTGTTGTCAAATCTCCTTAGACTCGGGATTTAGATAAAATCGGCCTCCGAAGTGGTTAATTTTTCTGTGGACGGGTGTACATGAAAGTTCACCCAGAGGTTGTGTCCTGCATCGAAAGCCTGTTACCGCTGTGGAAGACGCGCTTCGCCATACCATCTGTCAAGAAGATCGTCTACTCAGATTTGGTAACATACCACCGTGGTCTTTACCAAGGCATTAGCCTTAGTCCCCTCCTGTTCTGCTTAATTCTCGTCCCACTGTCCGTACAGTTGAGACGAGGTAAGGGATCTATGTGCGGGGTCCAGTCAAAAAGACGGCAAGAAGTCACCCATCTTTTCTATATGAATGACCTGAAGCCTTATGCTTAAAGCGCGAAAGACCTGCGCTTGGCGTTGGACACCGTACGCCGATACAGTGAGGATATAGGGATGGAATTCGGATTGGATTAGTGCGCGACCATCCATCTGGCGAAAATAGAGGTTGAGGTACGCTAGGCCTGATACAAAATAAACTGTTTTTATGGAAATGTGAGGCCTATCGTAATTTATTAAGAAAGACGCTGGAGCAATTTCATACTACATTAAATCTCACCAGACGTAATTATAAAAGAACGGAAACGGCGACGAGAGAAGCAATTTCTTTGACAAGAGATACTTAATCAGCCTGAGGTATACATGTTTATAATCATACTGATATTTTACAATTCGATTTTAGCTGGCTAACACTGGTCACGCTAAGATTTTTTTAGCAACAGGTGAATCGTATCCATGACCGTATGCGGCTATAGCGTTACCTGATTACTCAGCAAGAATTCATGATAGTTATAAAATATGTTTAATTATACTGTAAAAAGTTGATCTGATTTTCAGTGCGATCTGAATTTAAGCGCTGTCTGGTTGTAAGGCAGGAACACGGATTTAAGGTACGGAAGAGGCAGGAACATGGATGGTTGGTACAGGAGCAGTTGAGCAGGAAGCAGAGGAAGCAGGATTCTGGATGGTCTGATTTTCAGCCGTTCACCTGCCTTATTTTTAGACAAGATATTACTGCTGAAATTCAACATACCCTGTCTTAAAATTGTTGCATCTGAAATTCAGATCGCTTTTGTACCTTAAAATCAGATCTACTTTTTACAGTGTATGCTTGAAGTGTGTAGGAGTATCTATCGTGAGAAGTGTACTATTTACATTTAAATAAGATAGTATTAAAGAGGTTAGATACTATTTGTTTTTATTTATCCTTTATGTAACACCAACGTCTCCACGGACGACTCGTCCATCGTCTTCAGGGTGAGAGCATCTTCACTCACCCTGAAGACGATGGGTTGACTTCACCTGAATTGTTGCTAAGTGCTCTTCGTAGCGTTTATTAACTCAGGATAAATAAAATCTCAGCTTATGGGTTCAAAACAATTAGCGAGTTCCTTAATACACCTAGTAATTGCCTTAAATAATTATAATTGAGCTCAAATGTCTCGACTATTATCTAAAAGTAGCTTACGAAATCGCCTGCGCGCCATGTTGCTTTACAGAATTATCTCCGATAATAACCTTTCACCTCGCGTAAACCTCTGGTAAAAATATTAACCGAGATAATGCCTCAAAACCGAGTTAACAGTACTGGTGAAACAGAAAAGTCACATTAACTCGGTTAATCCCAAAATTAACCGAGTTAAAAAGATTTCTTCGTAGGTGAAACTGGCCCTGAACGCCTAAATTATAATCATATATAAGTTGTTTTATTCAAATGGGGGGAGGGTGATAACAGGTAAGTGTATAACAGGTAAGCAATGGAATATTATTAGTGGAGTTAAAACCACATCGAGTTACCACGTCAAATTAGTCAACGTATTTAAAACTCATCTCGTATTTCTCCGCGCTACGAGCTCACGTTGGATCTCTTTCGTGTCAGGAGTGAGTGTCAGGCCTGTATCCAGACGGCCTTGCTACAACCAAAATATGTGATTTACCTACACTATAAAGTTAATGTATTTGCATGCCATTCATAATTTAGAATGCGATGTAATTACAATGCTAGCAATATATGCATCTTACCCTGAGACCTCAAAGTTGGATGTGTGCTTAATTTAAATCAATTTTAACATTTACATATGGTCTCGTCTGTTGTATACCAGATATAGACGTTAAAATTGGGCTTGCATAAGGTATTCTGCAAATTTTGTGCTCTCTGGGTAATATTACCAGCTATGCTTACAATACATAGAAATATCTTGAGAATAGCAGAGAAAAAACTATGAGTCGAATAAAAAAATTTCCAAGAGGCGATTTAATATTTTTTCGATAATTACTTATAAAAAGTTGAAAAATCAATACAATTGAATAAAAATCGTGGGTTACCGTGTGGGGTCCTTTCAGCTCACTTTTACTTATTAACTTACCTACTCTTTCGTGACTTTCCCCTAATGATTGATTTACTCCATGGGAACACTTTTAGCGAAATTAATAGCAAACCATGTAATGAGCTAAATCTGATGAGGAACGGAAAATTCTTAACGCAGGTAGTGAAGAGTCACGGCTTCCAATCTGAGCTAGGTCTGGTTCGTGAGGGCTGCGCTCAATATTGACCAAGCCCAGCGCTTGGCGTGCAAAATAACTCACATGTAAAGAGGGCTCTCCTCCGCCTGGAGAATATGGTGCCTAAAAAATTGGAGCAGTTTTGGTTTAACTGGACCTGTCCAAAGAATCCACTCTCGGATTAGAACTCCGGATATAAGTAGTGACGGTCAGTGTACTCCACTAATCCCTACCGGTAAAACACCACGGTGCACTTACCTGACTTTGTTTTAAGGAGGTTGATCCGAAAAGTGAAAGTATTGTCATTTTTTTTATATTTTCAGTACTTATAGAACTAAAGTTACTTTATCTAATAAAGTAAAGATAATTATACCAACCCATGCTCCTTTTTGTACAAATTGCATTTGAAATTAAATACGGTTAACGGCGAGAATGGCCGTCACATGGGAATATAACGTTTAAAAATACCATAGTGACATGTTATTTTTGCAAAAAACTGATATTTTATGCGTAATTTCACAAGGAATAAAATGACACGAAAAAAAGGCATCAACCCACCGTATTTTTCGCTAAATCCAACAATTACTGCGCTTATAGCAGACGAAATCCGTTAGTTGACTTCGATTGGCGCTGCGGTCGCTCTAGCCAAAATGTATGGCGTATGAATAATATCATTACTAATGAGATATTAAAGAATATTTCAGAAAAATATTATAACAACCATTGATAGTAATATTCTGGTGTTATACATTAGTAAATTCATTGAGTACATGAATTTATTTCAGTAACGTAAATGTTGAATTGACTCCATCGTCGAGCTGATTAAAATTATTATAAAAAATAAATCCTTCGACTTTACATTGTATTTCTGGTGATACTTATGACTTCCAATAGCTTAGGTAATTTTCTTTGTGAAGTAAGGATCACTTAGCAGGCATATACTCGTACTTAAATTAATGAGATCCATAGACAACTTGACTCAAGCAGTCGCGAGCCAACCTCCTTAACTTGACGTGTCCAAAGAAGCCACTCTCGGATTCGAACTCCGAACATAAGTAGTGACGGTCAGTGCACTCCACTCATCCCTACCGGTAAAACACCACGGTGCACTTACCTGACTTTGTTTTAATATCTGTTGAGATTGTGAAACTAAATGGTGAACCAATCGATATGTGAATTTACAGAAAATAAAACGAGAAGAGGAATTCAAACTTGCAGTGTATAAACTCCTAACATTGCTCAAATAGATAACTAATTTCATTAGAAAGTAATAGATCAAGAATTCATTTCAGGGTTTGGCGCAGAAAATGTACGTACCTTACTGAAGACTTAGTGAAGACGTGTGTAGAAATGTAAAATCCCATAAGAGAGGGCACTGATTGCGTGGACAAACAAGTGAATATTGCATCAATGGGAGAGATTGATCAAGGTCATTAATGAGCCTAAATAATCAATCCAATTTCTTCCTGCATTATGCAGTTTGCAGAAGCAAGTTCCTGTATCCTCAATCCTGTTCCTGTTGACTCAAAAGGAATTTCGAATGCGGTTGTAAATTTTTAAACGATCACTCCAAGAAAAGAAAGTGACAAAATAAAGCGGAACGGAAAAAACGAAGGTCCTTTCGTGACTCTTCACTAGTGATTGCCGTTGGAACTCTTTTAGCGAAGTAAATGGCCAAGCATGCAGCAAATAAAATCTGACGACGAACTTAAAATTCTTACCGATGATCTTACTTAAGCTGGGTTCACATGGTGCGGAAGGCGGAAAGTCATCTAGCCAATCAACTTGCACTAATATGGGAACGGACCCGAGGAATTGAGATGGGAACGAAGTTTGAACTGCACCTAGCCAATCACCAGAGAGGGTGCGGAGAATGGCTTCAAAATTTTTTGATATTTTCCACTTGCGGAATGTATTCCGTATTCTCGAAGTTGTGCCAAAAAAATGACGCCGCAACACCCGACGAATCTCGCGTAAAACCTCAAGATGAATAAAATCCCAAGCCAGCCATTGACTCCATTCACTCGCCCACATTTCGGATAGCAAGGGAGAAACCCCAAGTCAAAAATCAACAATTACCACCACGCAGACACTAGAACCAGTTTTCAACCCAGATGTGTGTAAAAACACTAGTTTTTGGGTCACGACTTATCAAAGTCGTCACTTTCTTCGAAGACTGTCAAAAACCGGCACGTAACACCCGACCAGGAAAAAATATTAAAATGCTACTCAGCAATTTCAATGGGGGCGTTTACTCGGAAGCGAAATCGCAATTTTGTACACGAAATCAATAGAAGGAAAAGAACAACGAATTTTAGTAAACAAATTGATCTTCTAACCACAACCATTCACTCATAAATCCAAAATTAAAATAAGCAAAAGGTGACGCCCACCGAAAAAACTGCTGTGATAACATTGACGTCATTTCCCTCCCGTCCTTGGCTGCTTTTAGGGGAAGGGAAGGGAGTGGAGGGGGATTCTCGGAAGGTCTGCTCGCACAGATGATGTCGCAACTGCTCCTAATGGCAGAGTCAGCTGTGTCTCCCCCATTGCGATAAGACAAAGTAGCTTCGCGGGCTCAGTTGTGATTGGACGAAGTCGATATACGTCAGAGGTTGCACCACGCCCACTTTTCCGAAAGGGTTAAAAACATCAGTTTTCGCCGCTTATAACTCGAGAAATAATTGACGGATCAAAAAACGGAAAAATACAGGTTTTTTTATTTTGCAAACTCTATCAGATTCGGCAATAAAAAATATGGTAAACGACCCCATCCACCGTCAAAAAAAGCAAAATTAAATAAGTAAAATTACGGCGTGATTAGTGTTTCTGTATGCCTTCTTGTTATTTAGCTATGCGTATCCAAACTCGAGTGCACATGATTTCTCTCTCCACAGTAAGCCTTCTTGCATACCTCAAAAACGGGATAACTCTATCTGAGATTGCAGTTTCCTGAGATAAACAGTCACCAATGGAAATAATAACAGAGATATTGTTCATTGTGCCTCCGTAATAAAGGAATCAAACCATTTGGATTAGGTTGCGTATTCAAACCTTTGAAAAGTTGGTCGAGGTAAGAAGGCGGCGACGCGTATCACGTCTTCAAAATTTAAGGAGGTTGGCTCGCGACTGCTTGAGTCCAGTTGTCTAAGGAATCTTATTAATTTAAAAATGCCTGCTAAATGATCCTTACTCCACAAAGAAAATTGCTATTGAAAGTCTCTCAAGTATCACAAGAAATACGATGGAAAATCGAAGGATTTATTTTTTATGATTTTAATCAGCTCGAGGATGGAGTCAATTCAGCATTTACTTTACAGAAATAAATTCATGTACTCAATGAATTTACTAATGTATAACACCAGAATATTACTAACAAACGTTATGTTATAATATTTCTTGAAATATTCTTTAGTATCTATGAAATATTCTTTAGTATCTAATTAGTAATGATATTATTCATACGTCATACATTTTGGCTTGAGCGACCGCAGCGCCACATCCAAGTCAACTAACGCATTTCGCCTACTATCAGCGCAGAAATTGGTGGATTTAGCGAAAAATATTGTGGGTTGATGCCTTTTTATTCGTGTCATTTTATTAGATGTGAAATTACGCATAAATATCAGTTTTTTGCAAAAATGACAGGTCACTATGGTATTTTTAAACGTTATATTCCCATGTGACGGCCATTCTAGCCGTTAATCGTATGTAATTTCAAATGCAATTTGTGCAAAAAGGACTATGGGTTGGTATAATTATCTTTACTTTATTAGATAGAGGAAATTTAGTTCTATAAGTGCTGAAAATATAAAAAAATGACATGACTTTCACTTTTCGGAGCGACCTCCTTAAGCACAAACCACCGTGTTCCTTGGTGGCGCAACCAACGTTCGATGTTACTTTTCTTATGGGAAGGCAGAACGCTGCTGCCTATCACATTACAATGTTTCTTTTAGCATATGATAGCGTCCCAGTGTATGGCAAAACCCTGTCATCCCACGCTTTTCCTTTCATACCCGTTATTTCAATCTGTCAATCATTTATTTTAACTCTTGTTCTAAACATTCCACCAACATGACTTCACGCATATGAGTGATGCAAGTATCCAGAATCAGTGAAAAAATACATTATATTGTGCGAGGACTGGAATTAGTTTCGCATTTGCCTTTCGCCTTGGTTGAGACGCGTGACTCTAGAAGTTATGCCTACGCTCCGCTTGAGTTACTGACGTTTTAACTTTATTTCTTAAACTTTTAAAATGTTTCGTAGTAGTCAGCATTCCCAGTGCAATGGAAGGCCGCTCTCAGACGATTCTTCCCTTAACATTTTTACGAATATGGCTAACCAGGGTGTGGGACGGTGCTTGGGAAAAATGGCCTTAATAGAAGTTTGTTTATCAATAGGTAATGTCAAAGAGGTACTCGTCAAATACCTGAAATTTTAATTCGATGGAATCGGACTTGAGAGAGAGAGAGAGAGAAAATATTTTATTTCATATACAATACAACATATTTAACAAAAATTTGGAACATACTCGGAGGCTACTCAGCCTCATATGAGCATTCTATAAATTTACAAGAGAATAGTCGTCCGTATTGTGCAGATATTACAGTATGAAATGAAGCAAGAAAAAATTTAAATAAAGTGATAAAGACAACTCAACAAGACAATGCATAATCCAATACAAAAATAAAATATTTACAAATATGCCATCTGAACAATTGCATTAATTTACATTTATTATGGAAAGGCTGCATCAGAGGGTGAACTATCTGAACTTTGTTTTTGAAACAGGTAGTTAAAGAGCCTTTGCCTGAATATTCGGCTATTTTTTGATCTACGTATTTCACTAGATAAGGCATTCCATAATTTGCTGCCACTTACTACGAAAGACCTATTAAAGGCACAAGTCCGGTGGTTGGGGATTTGTAGTTTATCGTTTCGCCCTCTTGTAACTCGTTGTTGAAAGCTCTCCTTGAAAAGAAATGGAGAATACAAATAAACTGGTTCCCTAGTGTTGAAAATATCGTACAAAAGACTACCCAGGAAATATTTTCTTCTGTTTTTAACTGTAAGCCACCGTAGTGTATTTATACAAGGTGTGATGTGATCGTACTTTCGGGAATCACAAATAAATCTAATGCAGGCATTTAGTGCTCTTTGAAGTTTTGTATCCAGTTCTTTTGTTAAATCACCATATACTAATGAGCAGTAATCAATCTGAGATAAAATCAAAGTGGTCACTATCTTTTTACTTATGGACATTGGGAGCAGGATTCGACAACGTTTTACTTGGGCCAGAGTGCCAAATATTTTAGCTCTTAATTGCGTGATATGATCAGACCAAGATAAGGTGCGATTGATCAAAAGGCCAAGACTTTTTACTGTTTGGGCATATTCAATTTCACTGTCAGATACTCTTATTTTAGGAAGTTGATCAAAATCAATTTTATTAATTAGTTTTTTGCTGCCGATGATAATGCAATTTGTTTTTGAACTATTTATAACTAACGAATTCTTTTTTACCCAGTTACAGATTGACTTTATGTCTTCATTAACTGTTGCAACATGGTCATGGATTTCCGTAATTGGGCAGTGAGTGTAAATTTGAAAATCATCGGCATATAGGTGGTAACGGCAGTGCTGTAGTTGACGTGGTAGGTTCATGATATAAATAGAGAAAAGGAGTGGGCCAAGTATCGAGCCCTGAGGGACACCGGATGTGATATTTACGCTATTGGAGACAGACCCATCAGGCAGATTCACTGCTTGAGTTCGGCCCTTCAGATAAGCATTAAACCAGCCAAGGACTGAGTTTGAAAAATTGAGGTCAGCAAGTCTTTTGAGTAAAATAGAATGGTTAACCCTGTCAAAGGCCTTGCTCAAGTCAAATAGTACTAATATTGTGACCATTTTTTTGTCAATGGCACTTCTCATGTCATCTATAACTTTAATGAGGGCAGTTTGGGTGCTATGTCTCGCCCTAGGTGACTTGAGGAGGTGATCCCAATCTCGAGGACACCCAGAAATTTTCCAACATCGAAGTTATTGAAGTCCCGATATGTGGATGGAAGAGGGGCAGGACGGAGGGTTTTGGGTCCATAATGTATAAAAAATAAGGTCAATAAGCATGGTATAAGATGTCCTCAACGGCTAATTCCACACCCAGAGCCTGGCCAATTTGACATACCAAGGAGTCAATATTTGCGCCATCTTCAACTGGAAGCCCGTGAATTTAGATGGAATTTTTAGAGTATCTTGTTCAGCACGGTCACCTCGCGCTTCAAGCTCAGAAACAAGTTTCGTAAGAGAAGCGGTTTCGCTAATGGCCGAATTCAACCCTTTAATTAGCTGAACTATAGAATCGTTCATATAGTAGCAGCACGTGTGAACCGTGAAATGAAGGAAGTTTTTTGCCCTCCGTTCCAGGATTAAATTATAGAAGGAAAACAACGACGAAGCGAAAGGAACGGATGGATTTTGTGATGTGAAAATCCTAAGGAGGTATGTTTTGAACTGAATACTGATAATGTGTTCATTATAATAAATCCTCATTCTAGGAGGTATGCTTTGAACTGAATACTGATAATATGTGTTCATATAATATTATTGAGCAGAGAATGTTAGCTCAGGGCATCACTGAAAATATTCACTTTTCTCTTAGGAATTGATTGCTTAAGGTGGCTGGTCTAAAAAACCAAAGTGAACAGATTTTCTTAAAAATTTCCAAATATGTTCCTTTTTGGATATTCTATGGAATATCGAAGAAAAAACGGGGGATCATCGGCATAGTTTTTGCGATATTTTGGATTCTTTTAACATGGAGCCTTATGGCGCTCTCCATTCCAATAGGATAAATTACGCACTTTATCCATTCCTACTGAACAGATTTTTACCAAAAACTGATATAATGTAGCTCTAATAAATTAAAATCTATTCTGAAAATATCATTTAATACTATGGACTGAAATTTTTCGTAAATACGATTTAAAAATATGCATGCGAGAATTTCAAATGTCGCGCGCGGCTATGTGGTGTAAAGTTGGCAACGTGGCACACGAAGGTACGGGACATGCTAATCAGACGAATTGTGAAGAGAAAATCTCTTGTAATTGTAAAATTACTTTATATGCAATATAAACCAAAGCACTTTTGATAACATGAAGTCAAATGCTGTTATCGCGGTTGTGAACATCCCCAATGGGTCAATGGTAAATATTTGCTCGTAATATGTTAGCATATTATCAGGAAGTAAAAAAATACGAAGGTCGCATAAACTGAAAGTCCTATCTAAAGTTCTAGAAACAGTGGACTAATTAAGTATTTATGGGGAGTAAAACGTATTGATTTTAAGATCCTAATGCAGAAGTGTATATGGCGATGAGAAGAGCAATTGAGGATGTGATGAGTAGCATAGAAGATCGCTTATTTCTTGATCCTTTCCCTGATATTATTCAAGCATACTCTAGATACAATTTCCAGTGGTGTCGATGGGCTTAGGTGCTTCTTCTGATTTAGGTAGAATATTTCAAACAAGTGAATTGTGTTGCCAATTATTGTAGAGAACTAATGACATTGCGATCTAACTAGAAAAATACTTCCCTAATAAAATTATTTCTATTTCATTTATTACTCCAAGATAATAAGATTTTGACAAGTATACCAATCCATGAGTACTAAGAATTTAACTTCCCTGGTTTGAGGTGACGTGACAGTTGATCGTGTTAGGTGCAAGAAGGCGATCCACTTTTATGGAAAATTTATAATAAAATGAGGCATTACCAGTATGAAATGAACTTGTACCTATGATCTCAAAAAATGTACTTTCTTCTCTGAACTCCATCTTTCCTTTGCACTATTTGAGGGAATCATTCTCATGTCTCTCTCACTAATTCTTGAGTTCATTATCATTATACTGACTCCAAAGAACATATTTAACGCCTTAAATATTCCTACAGTTGATAACTAAGAAAACCTTGCCACTCAATATGCACATATGGAAACCTCCTCCTCACAGTACCACCTGTACGAGAGCAATGCTGAAAATTTGTTAGCTTACAATTGTATTTATTTTTCAAGTGAATTATGACGCATAGTGAATAATGGTGCCTATTCCTGATGCCCACTTGTGACAAAGGTCATGAATTTCATCTCCCATACCTCTTCGTTCGTCTTCCTATCCACCCACCTAACCTTTTCCATCCCAGCACGTTTCCAAACCATAGAGTGCCACGCTCCATATTAGACTCTTCACCAGTTCACATCCCTACTCAAGGCTCCTGTAATAAGCTCTCTACTAGGAGTAAATGCCTCTTTCGCCATTGCTTTTCTCCAATGAACCTCACACGTACTATACCCTATTTCCTACAACATGCTACCAAAGTAAAGAAATTTCTCCTCCTGCTCTAACTTATGGCCTCCTACTCTTAAATTTAATCCTTTGAAAACCGCATCACTTTCAATTATTTTTGGTTTCCAGATTCATTCAGTGTACAACGTAAATTTTTAGTGATATTATCAAAAGCTTTGCTGAAATATGAAAATACCCCCGCTAATTTCATATTCGTACCTGTAGGTCTAAATCAGTTTAGAGTTTAGCAGGTTAGAGAAGCTGCATTGCAAATAGCGCACTCCATTTGCTCGCCAACAAATGCAATATCAATCAAACGGCTACCTTTGACGTTAAAAAGCTGCGTAGGCGAATTGTGTGCTCCAGATGAAGCTTTTTCTTCCCACTTTGCCTTCATGGAGAGCGACTGATTTACTCTCCTATTATATTTTTTTTGGGAAATGAGCTTTCCCTTTCTTCGAAAAGACGTAGACATGACGAACAGTTCTAACTTGCGCAGACCCACGTGAAACCACCTAAATCTTACGAGTAATTCAGCGTTGCAAACCACAAGAAACCACCAAAGAAGCACATGGTCTCTAATGTAAATAACGACATAAGTGACACCTGTCGTCACGACTACTGTAACAAACAACTGCCCACAGCGTGTTGCAGAATGGACGCTGTTGCCGGATTAAAAACGAAAGATTAAATAATTTATAGAAACATATTTTAATACTAGTTCACATTCGAGTGACAATGTATCTTCATTAAAATACTTATTTTGAATTCTATGGCCACGGGTGAGAACTGTTTTCGGAAAATTAATTTCGCGAGAATTACTTAAGAAATGAATCAAGTCTGCATTTAAGCAAATTTTAATGGCAATGTGTAAAGTTAAAGCACAATATTTCAGATTGTACCTAAGACATTAGTCATTCTTACTAGAGTATAGTGTAACTGTGACCTATTATTGAAATTTTAAACGAGCATTACAATTTAAGTAACTAAATTTCTCAATGACTAACGATTACCCGACCAGCCACCTTAACAGTTCCTTTTTTTTCGTGCATGAGACTATTGTCATTAATACTTCTCGCAAGATTGCGGGACTACGGACGAGATTTTTATGGCATTGTCGTGCATCTTATTGTTAGTGCAGAAGGAGACAAGGGTGAGTTCATTAGTTCAGTTCAATTTCATTGGTGTGCTTTGTATATTTATACACATTTATGCTTTTTGTGCCATTTCCTGACGGAAGGTCGTTGAATTGAAAGGAGCGGCTGTAAATTAATTGAATTTAAATACTAATAGTTCTATCCTGCTTTTAATAATAAATATAAATATTTGTTGTTATTGCAATATTTAAGTCTTCTGATCGTGCTGCTTTCAGGTACTTTTTTGTGGAGGAGCCAAGGAGAAGATTAAAAGCCAAAGAATGTATTTCTGAGTAACAGTGTCACCAGTGGATGCAAGATAAACGTTGATTCCTCTTGTAAATGTGTAATTAATGACTGATAATAAATGCAATAATGGATCCTCGGATGAATAAGCCTTCTGGTATTGATGATGTCCCTACAGAAAATAATTAAAAATGCAGGAGAGAAGACATCAACTCAGCTTTACAAAACCATCTGCGACATGTACTCAACAGGAGAAATTCCAAGGGAATTCGAGAAAAATATCATCATTCCTATTCCCAAGAAGAAGAGAGCGGAGAAATCGAAAATTTTAGCACTATAAGCCTGACGACACATGCGTCGAAGATACTGACCAAGATCATCTACAGAAGAATAGAACGCCGAGCAGAGGAGTTCCTGGATGAAGATCAATTCGGATTTAGGAAAAGTAATGGTACAAGGGAAGCAATATTGGCCCTTAGGCTGCTTATAGAGAAGAGAATGGAGAAGAACAAACCGACCTTCATTGCATTTGTGGATTTAGAGAAGGCCTTTGACAACGTGGATTGGGATTCAATGCTTGGAATTCTGAAGGGAATTGGAGTGTCCTACAATGACCGAAGAAGTATACAGTCTCTACAAAAACCAAGTAGCTGTGATTAAATCTGGACCCAGCTGTGATGAGGCAAGAATAAGGAAAGGAGTGAGACAAGGCTGTGCACTGTCTCCCGTAATGTTTAATGTTTACATCGAGAGAGCCATCAATGAAATCAAAGAGAAGTCTTCTGGAGTGCACATCCACGGAGAAAAAATAAGCATGCTGCGATTCGTTGATGACATAGCACTCATAGCAGAGACAGAGAGGGATCTGAACAAGATTCTAGTAACCATGGAAAGGACAATGGCCAGATATCAACTAAACATAAATAAGAAGAAGCCTAAGATATTGGTGTGCAGCAAGAAAGAAGATGCCAAAACCAATGTCAAACTAGGAAAACAAAAACTTGAAGAGGTGAAAGAGTTCTGTTACCTAGGAAGCCGAGTAACCAACGATTGACGAAGCAAGAAAAGTAGTAGAATAGCCCAGGCAAAGAGGGCATTCTATCAAAAGAAGAATCTCCTTACAACTGGAAATACAAGCTTGGAAGTAAGGAAGCAATTCATCAAAACGTATATCTGGAGTATGTTTCTTTACGGCAGAGAGGCATGGACGATGACACAAGCGGAGAAGAAAAAGGTGGAAGCATTCGAAATGTGGTGCTATCGAAGAATGCTGCAGATTAAATGGATCGACCGAGTAAGTCCTAAGAAGAGTGGGAGAAAAGAGAAGTCTTCTGAAAACTATAAAAAGAAGACGGGACAACTTAATGGGCCACATCTTGAGACACGATGGCCTGATGAAGACAATCGTCGAAGGAAGAGTGCAAGGACGCCCTCTCCAACTTCACCCTACTCGCCCACCCCCCTAACCCTAGGCCTCTTCACCGACGCCTCCGATTTTACCCTGGGTGCGGTTCTCCAACAGCTGACCGACGCCGGTTGGAGACCCAAACGGCGTCGGTTTCTTTTCCAAGGAGCTGAGTTCCGCGGAGAAGAATTATAGCCCACACGACAGGGAGCTGTTGGCCGTCTACCGTGCAGTTCGCTACTTCCGCCATATGCTGGATGGCCGATCTTCCACCATTTTCACCGACCACAAACCATTGACGTTCGCCTTTGGGCAAAAATCTGGCAAGTGCTCCCCGCGACAATTCCGCCACCTCGACCTAATAGGTCAGTATTCCACAGACATCCGTCACGTAGCGGGGGAGGAAAATGTTGTGGCGGACGCTTTGTCCCGAAAAGAGGAAGTTTCTTCCCCATCGATTTCGAGGCGCTAGGCCGTTCTCAGGAGAGAGACCAGGAACTGACCTCCTCAATCAACTCGCCAACATCCCTCATCGTAAAGAAAGTACCTATCCCCCAGTGTGGTGTACGACTAACGTGTGATACGTCCACATCGAACGTGCGACCATATGTCGGGCCGACCTTCCGTCGTGAAGCGTGCGACTCCATCCACAACCTTGCCCACCCCGGAGTGAGAGCGAGAACTAAATTATTGACGTCCCGTTTACGGTGGCCGTCAATTGAAAAATATTGCCAGCAGTGGACTCGCACCTGCACCCCCTGCCAGCGATCCAAACGGCACGTCTCCTCGCCCCTTTCACCCTGCCCGGAAGGAGATTCGATCATGTCCACGTCGATCTCGTTGGCTCTCTCCCTATCCGCTACCGCTGCTGCCTCACCTGCGTAGACCGCGAGGGCCAGAGGTTGTGCGATACCACGATACATCGTCGACGATACTCGATATCGGGAGTCGATATTTCGAAACGCGATATCACGATATCCTGATCCCGGTGTTTTTTTCTGTCACCCTTAATAATGTCTCCATTTAGCGCAATTTCTCGGTAATGGTTGATCGGATTGAAGTGCTATAAACGGTCTCTTCCTTATAAAATGTTACTTCCTCAATCGTTATATATATTTTTTTTAAATTGTTTAATTTGTTAATGTTATTAACTATAACTTTTTTATCATAAAATTTGGATCTAGGGAATGGAATGGCCATGGTGGGGTTTCATCTCTGAAAACTCGAATTCAACAAGAAAAGTTCAAATTTGTTTATAAAATTGTTTTTTAACCATATTTTGGAATTTAAAAAAACTTCACCGTTCTTTCACCATTGAAAAATGGTTATATTTCAGCTCATGTGGGCCGTATCAAAAAATTAAATGGAACCTCTATTATCTAAAATTATATGCTCTTTCGCCTTAACCAGTTTTATTTCGAAAAATGAAGGGGAAATCGCGGTTGAAGTGACTGTAATGTGTGAAGTGCATATGTTTGCGTGAAAATTTGAAGCTAATATTAATAACAAAAGAATGAAAAGAATAAACAAAAAGAACATATATAAAGACAAAATACAGTAGCAATAAGAGAAACTATCACATTACAATAGACAACAAGGTGGAATAAATGAATGCATTATTATTCAATTGTTTATAAAAATATATAATTAATATATTTTTCCCTATTTTATTTTTATTTTGTTAATTTATACATATATATTTTATTTATTATTTTTTGATTTATTTTTGTCCCTTCGTACATCATTTTTTTTACTAAAGTATTTTCTATTATTATTTTAAGTTATATCCATAATAGTGGCATGAAGAAGGCAACTTAAAGTTAAAGGTGACAGTTTGGCCGCGGGTAAGCGCAACAGGCGCGATGGCAAAGATTCAGGGAATAGATTGGCATAACATAAAGGCCTTTGTTAGGGCCAAACAAAGAACAAGCTCGCAAAGCAAATGCGGGCACGATAATGACATTGACAACAAGCAAAGTACCAATTAAAATAAGAAAAAATAAAAATAACACATAAAACTAAGATTAGGAAGAGAGAAGACAAAGGACAGAATCATGGACGATTTAGTATTTCGGAAGGCAGTCTGTGTTTATGTTTTTTCGTAGTGTCGTAAGACCAGATATTGTTAATTAACGGATTTGGATGATTTGAGACTCGGGCGATAAAATTACGGGTTAATTTGGCGATAAATTCCTGAATCGTGGGTAACTAGTGAGCGTGACGTACGTCACGCATAGTAGTATATCTGCTAAGTTGCAGTAGCGAGCGAATGGTCTTATTTTGGAATATTTCAATTTTGCGAACATGAAGCTTGCTGATCCCGAAAATCTTGCAACCAAACAAGAGCTGTGGGCGGAAGACGGATTTATAAATCAAAACGCGGGTCGCGCGAGGCAAGGTATTATTACCGGCGAAGAGGCCCCGAAGAGCGGCTTTCGCCGCGGTGGCCTTTGATAAGGCGTAACGGACGCGATCCCCGTACGTGAGCCCGGAGTCGAGAAGAATACCAAGGAATTTGTGTGTTTTGTCACTCGGGAAACGCTTGTTTGCGAAGAGTGATGGCAGGTTGTGGATTTTGGACCGTTTTTTCGTTGAGACATGTGTACTTTGGTCGGGGTTAATTTCAAGTTTCCAGTTGTTGGTCCATGTCTGTAGTTTGTTGAGATGAAGCTGAATTTTGCGTGAATTGGTGTCTCCATGAAATGAGTTGGCTGAAATGGCTGTGTCGTCTGCATACATGTGTAGGTGGGTTGCTTTGTGTGACGGCATATCGTTGACAAAGATGTCAAATAAAAAGGGCGAGAGGAGGGACCCCTGAGGAACGCCGGAGCCAACGGGACGGAAGGTGGATAGGAACGAACGAACGCATAGCAACGAAACAAAAAGAAGTACAAAAACTGCAAAACTGTTACAAAGAGAACAATTGAACAACAAAACATATTTGGGTACAAATTCAGGCTAATTACAACAAGGGTTCCTTGTCCTCTGCCAGATTCGTCTTGCTTTGTTACGAAGAGATATTAAGGAATTAACTTCCGCTGGCAGTCTGTCAGTTGACGTGGAAGGTTTCTGTGGCGTGAAAGTGGAAGCTAAGCGGGCTTCGTCAAGGGAATTCGTAATTTCGGAAAGTCGAGAGTCTATGTCGTTTGTCGAGGGATTAACCAGCGGCGAGTATTTGTCCAGGATATCTGCTAATTTTTCTTCAAACATGCACCAGTTAACTGCAGGAGGAAGCGGCGGAGGTGCAATTTGAGAGCCGGGAATCGGAAGAGAGATGACAAGTGGAAAATGATCTGAGTGGAAGTCACGAACTGAAGCGGAAGATGGTTGGTGATGGCAAAGTCAAGGATGTCGCCACGCCCCCGATGGGTGTAGTGCGTGGGCTCGAGAGGCGCCCCAGCACCGCAAACGCCGACTGGGCCACGAACTTCAGCAAAGCCCGGCCGTTTTTGTTAGTTGCGTAGCTTCCCCACGCAGGATGTTTCGCGTTCCAGTCTCCGAAGAAAATAGCTCTTTGCGATGATTCAGCTAAAACAGGAAGGGCAGCAGGGGTTTGCTCGCCGGATGATAGACCGAGAATATGCCAACTTTGCCGTGTGAAGTCTCGACAGCGATCCCGAGAGACTCAAAGTGTTCGCATGGTGGTGAATCGAGAATTTCGTGTTTTATGTTTCTGTGAACTCGAAGAGCTACTCCGCCGCTCGCAGATGCGGTTCGCTCAAGCCGGTCTGTGTGATAATCATTGAAAAATAAAGAATTATTCGGGCGTAAATGGGTTTCCTGCAAGAGGGCGATGTGAATTTTTTGATCGGAAATGAACTGATTCAAATTTTTTTATTATGGATGCCAGCGCAATTCCACGATAGGATTTTTAAACTGTGGAAATTAATGGGACGATTAGCTGGATCCATGATCGGAGCAATGGACGCGGAGCAGCTCTTCCAAAACGATGGTTTCCTTCTCCTCCACGGTCCCTACAGCACGGAGTTTCTCCGAAACCAATGAAATAATTCGTTGTCCTCTGAGGAGGATTCTGATTGGTGGGATTTTTCAACATGGTTCTGAGGCGGTGAAGTTGAATTTTGCGTTTCAGAAGACAGCGAAAATGCTGCTGACGGTCGCGGATTGGTGGAGGGGAATGAATTAACGGATTGGGAATTGGAATTAGGCGGGGCTTGAGTTTGCGGAGTAGAATTATTGCCGGCAGCAAGGGAAATCGAACGCTCGTTGCGTTCCCGAAAAGACTTTCGTGCCTCTTTGAAAAGATTGCAGCCGCGATAATTAGCGGGATGATTTTCACCACAATGGCAGCAGATGGGTAAAAAGTCTTGCGACTTAGGGCAGTCACGCCAGTAGTGACTTTCGCCACATTTCACGCACACTGGATCAAGATAATAGTGATTTTGTGTGTGCCCGAGCGCTTGGCAATTGTGGCACTGAACGGGGCCCAATGGTTTCCGCCAGGGGGAGATCTTGACCGCAACTCCCATCAAAGAGTGGATCGTCTTGAACGCTTCGGCGTCGGCCTCTTCTTCTAAAATGACGTGCAGTGTGCGGGTCGGATACTTCGGCACGGAATTAATACCTTGCCTCCTTTGCTCATCGGAAGGTTTGGTTGACAAGACCCGGCTAATTGACCGGACCGGGAAGCCCCGGCTTCGAATCTCTTCTGAAGCTTCTTGCTCTGGGAGAAAAGGAAACATTCCGCGCACAGAAAATTCCGGGGATTCTTCTTCCGGATGCTGGTAAGTGACAAAGGGGATATTCATTGATTTTAAGATTTCTTTGGCAGTGAAGAAGTCAGGGGAATTTTGGCATTTTATGATGGCGGAGTTGTTACCTGTGGAATTGGCAACAGGAGGAGATTGGCATTTCTTATTCAATTCCGCGTAAAGTGCTGAACATTTAGAGCAATCGGTGATTCTAAGCGGTGGAATCTTTCCTTTTCCCTTCGAAATTTCCATGGGCTCACTTTCTACTGCTATTGTGCTACGATTAACTACACAGTTATTTGTAATGGTACCTGAAGGACCTGAAGTAGCAGATTTCATTTACGGATTCATGCATGACTTTGGATGGCCAAGTACGACAGATGCCGGAACATGCGGTCGTAGCGGTTGCAACATTTGCCTGAGGGGCTGGGTTGGAAATACCATTAGACACATTAGTTGCCGCAGGGGCACAAACAGATACAGTATTTGAGTTGGAGCAGTCATCGTCATTGGCCAAAAGAGAAAAATTCGAAGCAGTAATATGAAAACGAGCAGGAGTGAAAGTAATGGTGTTGCTGCGTCTGCGTTCAACTGTGACAAATTCGGTTTCCTCTAAAGGAGGAGCCCGGCTCTCGTTATTAGAAGTGGAGGAACTGGTTAAGGCGGTACCCACAGGGGAAGGAGAAGGATGACTGGTAGGAACGGCAGAGGTCGAAGGTTGAGGCGAAGCAGTGGGTTGCTCCGAAGCAGGGTCCAAAGGTGCAGGAACGGGTTGAGTGGATGTTGAGGAAGGCGGCAGAGGTGGAGGATTGGTTGCAGGATCATGTAGGAAGTTCAACGGTTTTCCGGAAGCCAAGGCACGTCCCAGTTTGTCCGGTGAGAGGCCTGAGAGCCCATATCTCAGATGGACGTAGTGCTCAGGTTTGGTCTCAATAAGGTCCTTATCGATGGGTGCGGCAGGTGCAGAGGAACTCATGGTGGTATGGCTGGTTGAGGAGGCGGAGAGGGATCTCTTGGGTCTGGAGGTACGGCTGGGTGAAGGATCAGAGGAATCCTGCCTCATCCTTGCGGATGGGCAAGATGTAAAGGTGCGCTTGAAGCTAATTGACTGTTGGTAGGTTAGGTCTAGGGAGCAGGAATTCAAGGTGAATGATATATTCCATCAAAATTCAGTTTTCAACGTCGAGAAGAGGCGTCCAGGCGAGCAATTCCTTGTCTGAGCAGCCTTTATTTCCCTCCACGCTTATTCGCCGCTCGGCGAATCAGCACTTGAGCCCGGTGAATCAAGCAATGATTTGGCCGCTTGACGGCAACCTCTTATTTAATACTGTAGCCTCTTAACGGCGATTCCCGAACACATCCTCATCCCTGCGGGCGGAAGCATCCCTGCCTGTGGCAGGTGAAGGCGTCCCTGCCTGTAGCAGGTTGAGGCATCCCCGCTTGTCCTCCCATCTCCCACTCCCTCACTATCCCAGCAGGTGGCGGGTGAAGGCATCCCTGCTAGTTGCAGGTGAAGGCATACCTGCCTATAGCAGGGCGAGGCATCCCCGGTTGTTTTCCTGTCCACTCCCTCACCACCCCTGACCCGAATACAATTCCTGCTACCGTGCTAAAATAATTCCCCTCCCCGAATTAATTCCCCAGATGGCGGAAGGCCTCCCGAACCGCCACCCTGCCGACGATATTCACCGGCAGGCCCGTAAAGCCCCCCAGGGACCCGTGGGAACTGTCCCCGGACTGTTATATGGACTCCACCCCCCTTCAAATTTCAGATAGGGATAACTACACTGTATATTCAGAAAGCCCCGAGTTGCACCTCGACCATCCTGGCTATATTCAACGCCTTGTTGAGACTGGGATACTACCCGAACACATGGAAGCAGATGACCATGGTGATGATACCTAAACCCAGGAAAAACCACAGGGATCCAAGGAACTACCGCCCGATTAGCCTGACCAGCACAGTAGGGAAACGGTTCGAGAGAATACTGGTCAGGAGACTTAGCGACCAACGTGAGGAGAATGGTGTGTTGCCCCAGCACCAATATGACTTCCGCAACAAAAGATGCACCCTGGATCCCCTTACACTACTGACAACCACAGCAGCGGAAGCCATAAACCAACGGTTTGCAACAGCAGCCTTGTCCCTGGACATAGAAAGTGCTTTCGATA
Source organism: Platycnemis pennipes (assembly GCA_933228895.1). NCBI lineage: Eukaryota > Metazoa > Arthropoda > Insecta > Odonata > Platycnemididae > Platycnemis > Platycnemis pennipes. Next base: position 121,038,006 of record OW121855.1, on the reverse strand, counting down.
ACGTATGGCATGACGGTTTGATCTGAAAGCTTACAGGAATTCCTGGCATTCCACCCAACTTACTAAGGATCATCAACTGCTTCCTACAGGGGAGAGAAGTTAGAGTGAGGGTGAACGGACATCTTTCCATCCCCTTCTACCCCATCGTGGGCGTCCCCCAAGGGACAGATTTCTCGCCGCTTCTCTTAGCCCTGTACTGCTGGGACATGCCAACCGCAGATACCAAGACGGGCCCAGTCCCCCTAGCGCAATACGCAGATGACACTACAATATGGTGCAAGGCAAGATCCGTGGACACCGCCATTGGAAGACAACAGAGGATGGCAACCAAGCTAGAGGATTGGTTCATTTGCTGGTGCATGCGACTAGCTCATGGTCAACTCATCATCTTCGGGAGAAACCACGCCACGGACTGGTCCCCCCCACCACCTTCCTCTGGAACCAGCATATCTGACCCTCAACCTCCATCACCTACCTGGGAGTAGAGATTGACAGAAAACTTTCTTTCCGGAAACACGTGGGCAGGGTTAGAGCACAATGCAGCAGACGTTGCAATCTGGTAAAAGTGGTCCACGCGAAGTGCCACGGAGTCTCAGCTCAGGGGGGGCTAATCTTATACCAAGCCTTTGTAAGGATGGTTATGGAATATGCCGCCCTGGCTGTGCTCCCAACACAGGCCGCATTAAACACCTACGCATCGCTGGAACGTCGGATAAGGCACGTGCTGTTTGGGCTCGACCCCCTGCACCCCAGCAACGAAGTACACACTATTGCTAACTCAGAACCTCTACTCCACAGGTTATGCCATCTACGCTGCCATGCCGCGGAATGCATCAACACCCACATGCCACAGTTGATGATGACATTACTCCAGTCAGCCAATATCCTGCTCGCCAAGAAGCCGAAGTGGAAACGTTACTCCGCAGCTAGGGCCATCAGCTGTGGAACTACTACCCAGACAGCGAACTGCCGCCACACACCATCCGGAGACATATCCCAACCCCAGTGCACCTGAAGCTAGTTCCAGAGTTGCCTCTTTTTCCACAAAAAAATGAGATCAGCGAAGGATAGCACTATATCACTCTGGTCAACACCATCCTGATTTATATCCGCACTGAAAGAGTTTCCACAAGAACAAGGTAAGAGACTCAACTGTGGCGGAAATGAGGTTACGAAGCTGGCCCAAAAAGAAATGGATTGCTGCTGATAGGACAATTTGCAAAATTGTGTACGAGTCATAATACAAGAAGTCATCTTGGCAAAATTTTGGATTATTTGTGCACAGTTTCACAGAGCACTGTAATTTGATATATACTTATTCAACTTTTTGATTTATTGTATCTCTGAATATATTAAATGGTCCATTATGGTTATTTTCAAGCCCATTTGTTCTATGGAATTATTATGGAATCGAAATTATTTTAAAATAATTAGACTTTGGAGTACTAGTACAGATAAGGAAATAGGGATTAGGAAGTATATTGATGGACTACTGATGTTAGGAAAGTGGAGCTTCAAGAAAAATGCGGAGTTATCTCTGCTCCAGGGAAATGGGAACCACCTGAAACCATTGGCACACTTCTTCCTTCACCATAAGCTTTTCCAAATCATGATGAGCCTTAATTTTTAACAATCCTATGAATAACTGTCTTCTGGATAAATTTTTCATAATTTTCACTGTGCACATGAATTGCAATTAATGTTACCTTTGTTACTAGACAAGGTTCAATGACATGGTTTTCTCTGTACACCTGTAGTCAATTATTGGTGAACTGGGTTAGAGGCATAGGGGGTGTTGGCCAATTTTCACAGAGTATTGGTCCTGTGGAATTCCCCAACTCTAAGCTGCTCACAACAAATTTCCCAAAGATTATCAAACTCTAAATTCTTTGATTTCTCAGCACACCACGAAGCCTACTGATGCCTAGCCAAGTTGGAATGTGATAGCCTAATAATTACAAAGATCTACCTAAGATAATACCTAAAACACAAATTCACCACCAAATGCAATATCACCTATGTTCAATGAGCATGAATAACTATAATGAGTTATTTAGCTGAGGATATATTTTGGCAGGTTAACGTTTATCTTATGAGGCTTGAGAAACTTATATATGTTGTCAACTAAATGATATTGCGATGCCACTGGAGCCATGTCCAAGTCATTATGCTAATTGTCTTCGTATCACAATCACCACCCAAGTTTAAACAGCTTTACACAAGACCATTGTTGAAATGCATAGAGCATATCATAGAAGCCAACGTTTTCCAACAATGCTGAAATTTTTTGAGAAAACTCAAAAATTACACTCAAACTGGCCCGGAAACATGATTAAAGGTAGACTGCTCTACATATAGATTAAAAATGTCAATCTTCCCATGAACGAAATGTGATAGCTAAAAATAGGCAAGATAGTAATAGAATGGGTTGTGTAATATTAGTATTGTGGAGTACATCTGATGCTATTAACACTCCTATCTTGCACTCATAGTGGGCACAAAAAAAATGCATTTTGGTACACGCCTCCCCGATTCATACACCTCATATTCCTTTGCATACACTAATCATTTGGTAGCACATGACTTGTGGACGCATGGCTTACACATAGTATTGTGTTTACTGGAGCAGGTATGAAAGCAGGCTACTTGCCTCATGGCTGGGTACACCATAGATATCATTGTCAATTGGACAATTTCAAACTGTTCCAAGGAATAAATAAAATTAAACTTTTGACTATTAAATTTTAATGCCAAATGTACATCCTTCCACCTGCATTTGACTAGGAGATAATTACAAACATTTTTAATGGACACAGGTCATGATAATATTTTTATGCCTCTTTTAGTTAAGTTATATTCCCATTCATAAGTGCCATTTCTGACAAAAAGGCAAGGCTTACACAGAAAAAGAGCTTCAAAACCACTCGATATTTGAAAATTCTAAGCAAGCATACACACTCTCATTAGGTAGTCAATCATTACTACCGGCAGATCTATAATCATAAAAACACATATCACGGGGGCACTTTACAAAACATTCACCAGTGGAGTGTAACTTCCTGTATATATAATATTCTATCTTTGTAGGGCAGGTACTCTTATGCAGTATTGAGCTTGAGAATTTCTTCAAGCTGAGGAAATTGATCTATTTTCAAAAAACACAATTCAAGATTCTTTTGCAAAGGGCCATTAGAAGGTAACCTTTTCACCAATGGTAAAAATGTGTATGGTGTTCAAATGGTAGGCAGTAAGTTTACAAAAATGTAATCAATTAATGTGTCCGAATGCAAATGGCATTCTTGAGAGTTGAAAAGGCCGTAGTTGGTGACCCTGCCTCCAAGGCAGGGCAGTGTGATTTCAGATTTGCAGCAGTGGCCAGTGCCTCGATACAGCCTAGTGACAACTGGTCGGGAGGAATGCTGAACAGATTACCTTCCATCATGGTGACTAACAAACATTCTAACGGGGCAGACTGGGCACTTTGTTCCTTCAAGCTCAAGCCAGAAAGAAAAAAATTCAAACCAAACAATGAAAGAGGAAATACTTGACATTTTTACCAGATTAATAACAAGCATGAAGGTTTGAGTTATTCCTTAAAATGATATGTTTTAAATATTACACCAGTATATGAATTAATTTCACAATCTAGCAGAAGTTGGAGGGACTTTATGTACAGGGTGATGACAAGATAGTCAGTAGAATACAAATAGCAGATAGCTAGACCAGTATAAAACTAGATTGGCACAGAACACTCCTTAAAATGATTTACACTTTGGGTGTTTATAAAATATTCGGGAATTTTCCAAACAGTAAGCACACATTCACCATTTTATAGTTCTGAAGCAACAGACATGGCCAATCCCAATCGTTACTATTACCCAATAATGAACATCAAAGAGGCACATTCACAGCAAGAAGACAATGAAAACGCTGTCTGATCAGAGCAGCAGTGGAATCAATGCAAAGATAAGTGGCACTGACAACTTTACAAATGTAAATAAACCACCATACGGAAAATTGTTAAGACATTTCGATGCTTACTAAATGGAAAGGATACCTTTACGCAAAGCTCTAACTTGGTAACTAAGAAAAACCCTGGCACAACTATGAGTAAAAATATCTCGAGATATTGCAAATTTAATTGTTACGCAACCATTATGAATTTGTCCATTTAACCACACACCCCATTGTCACAAAAATAATTAAAACATCACTCTCATAACTGTACATTAAGCAATGGACCCTCACACCACACAACCTGTGCTAACAAGTACATACCTATATAATTGGCATTATGAATGCACATCATTCAACAACATAGAAAAACACAACTTCGAGGGAGATATAGAGTAAAATAAATATACACAACTACAGTGAACCAATGGCCTTTCTGCAAAACCCCACAGTTGCCACCATCGAGTTGATTATTTAGTAAATATGATATTAAAAGCCTTATCCCCCCTTCCTACTTCACTATAATACCGCATAACTTTTAATTTCACAGCAAAATAATTTGTGCAACACTGAGAGGCTAAACTTCCCATACATCACCTAAACATTTTATTTAACCCTGTGGATAATTGAGAGGCTAACATAATGTTTAGCATAGTAAATGTTGTGTATTAACTAGACAAATAAATTCTAGATGAAATAACAATAAACCTACCTACATGTTTAGCTTTGAAAATTCCAAATCCAATACTTTAGAAATTTTAAAATGTTTACCGTAGGACAACAAAAAAATTATCAAATATGGATACATTTAGAACCGTATTATTCTAACTGATAAAAAGTGGAACTTCACACCAATCCAATGAAGTAAAACCAAATAAATAAATTGCCATTATGTTAAATGCTACATGAGACACAAATTGCCACAACAAATACTTTTTCATCACACGTACTAGGGAAATGGGAATATATTGCCAATGACAGAGGTAACACTACAGAAGTTGCACTGCATTACCATCTTGTTATAGTTTTAATCAAGGAACATTGCGCATCTTTGGTACAACCATAAGTGAAAATGTACTCAACGTAATATGATACATAACCCTGACAGATTTGCATGACTCTTTAGAATAACTGTTACTTTGAAAGAATTCAGTTTTCGAGGAAAAATGCACAAAAATGACATCGACCCCCACAAGTTAGAGTGAGAAGCACAATCCACGTCCTAGAGCACAGTGTGACAGAAGTGGTGGGCACCTACGCACCGCACAGGAAGAGTGAATACGGCGTTGTAAAGAGGGAATGATACAAAAACATTGCATCAAATCAACGGCAGTCAAATGGCAAGACCTTCTTCTATTAGATATCCATCAATTTTAATGACTGACATAATGGAAAAGTTTGCAACAACCCCCTTTGTATTTTCACCAGTACTACACTGGCGCAAAACTGATGTGAAGTGCGGCCGAAATCATGCCGATATGAGGCACACAAAAGCAAAAGGCAATTTACCAAGCACTATGCCCAAAAACCACCCTTAGAGACAAATGTCATGTTCAGAATAATATATTCCTATATTTTATATATATCATATATATTACATAAGGCTTTTGAACATGAAAATGTCGTCTTTCAACCTAATTATAAATATGACTACATATTTAGTCTTCATGTTTGCATACAATTGTACTTGTCTTTGAAATACACAACAGGTAAGCGATAACCTATACCCAGAATCAGTGCATGGACCTACAGCATTAAAAACTTCATCACTGAAGTGTGGTTATCAAAAAACCTAATTATATAACAAAGCCACTTAGTAAGGCTAGCTGATTTTCTACCATGACACAGCAGACACCTCCCTCAAATTCAGGAACCAGTTAGTATAAATGGTACATATACAATCAATTAACATCACTGGAAACTCACCTACAAACACCATTAAACTCATCTACTGCGAAAGAGGACTAAATTAACTCCTCTCTCACACACTTCAGCATTTAACTCCAAAAATATTGTTTATTTTACATGATTAATATAATCACTACATTATCACCGAGTGCACATATGGCGATGGGATTAGAACCATTGAGTTTCCCCACAAAATACATCAAACAATAATCAAAAGTGAAAAAAGTATGTTTTTATAAGATAAAACCTGGCATCCCTATTCTTTTTTAGCACTAAAAATTGGCTATTTAAATATCACAACTATTGACTTCATATTTTACAAACCAATCCCAACTTCCCATCCGCTGTCTACAGAAGCATTCACACCTTTGCTGTAGACGGGACCCTCCTACAGCAACAGATTGGAACTCTCCCACACACACACACACACACACGCTTGGCTCTCAGACACACACAACGGAAAAATGCTTTAAAAATAGAAAGCAGTGCAAGCTTTGGAGGCCAACTGAGTCTCAAACAAATGGAAATTAGGATATCAGCCAAACTGCTTGAGCAACACTCACGCACGCCTGTATACCCAGCAAAATATTTCACAGAATTAAGGCAAAAGAAATCCCACAGCATTCGTAATAGTATGCAGTCATTCAAATGCACAAAACATACAATCACACGACACTGCTATCATCTATATTAATACAAACACATATATAAAACAGAGGCACATATCTTGTGACATGAAACAGCCTGAAAATTGTGATCAATCACAAAAATATTTACATAAAGAGAGTGAATGCAGTTTGAATGTTAAAAATGCCATATACGACATAAATGGTATTTGGAGTGAATAATTTAACACACTAAAATTCCATAATTAAATTAATATATGAAAGGCAATAGCTTCAGTTGAGGCCACGGTGGCCAGGAGTTAATCATTTTAAACCACAATATGTACATAGCATTTGGCTAAAAAATTTGATTAAGCAGGATTTTCTTTAGGATCACTTAGACTATATACAAAAATATCAACCATGGAAAACAATGGTATTACGAACACCATTTAACATACTGATTCAAGTGCGAAAAGTTAACGTCCACAAAAGTGACCAAACCTTGAAAATACAAGACTGTAACAAAGCCTTTGACCTAATGGTTGAGAAAATATTCAATGTATATAATTATTATACATTAGCGTACAACCTAGAGCAGTCAGGTCAGAGCAAAAAAATAAACACATACACATAAAGACAACATAAAAAAATGTGAACCATTTAAAAATACCACATAGCAAATAATAACACAGAAGTCAATTTAAATGATGTTGAATTACACAAACCTAACATCAGAAGAATTTATCAGTACTTCATCATTTGTCATGAGGAGATTACTAAGGTGCATGAAACGTGATAGCAGTCAAAACCTTTTAGTTGAAGTAACACATACACGTGGATGTATAACAGCAATCTGTGTGTTTCACAAAACGACATTAAATATGAATACTTAGACAAAGTATAAACACAGAGTAATGATGAAGACGAGGAATAACTCCGCCCTGGAGGACGCATCTACTCAGCAAACCACAGGTGGGGCTGGTACTGGGTTTTGGCAGGGCTGAGCGGGCCGTAACCGTACGAGGCTGCCACCTGGGGGTGCGCTGGGAAGACGGCTGCTGGCTGCATGTGCGCCGGAAGGGGGTGGGAGGCATGTGTGGCTAGCACTGGGCGCGCACTTGCGTGGTGCGCTGGTGGAGGCAGGGCCCTGCCAAAGCGCAACGGAAACAGAACGTACACCTTAGAAAGAGCAACATACAGCAACATACAACGCCCAGCTCTTTACTAGGGACTTTGTAAAAGATGATTGAGCAAGATCTTATTCAAGTTTTGTCCAATTGAATTTTTTCTGACAAACTAGTCAATTAACATGTATGCACGTTAGCTCCTTCTACTTCTTTGTCTTGTTGCTTAATTCGTCCACTTATGTTCATCATCTTCACATATGGTATGCATTTTTACCAGTACATACTAAATAATAATTCCATCACAAACCTTCACCTTGTTAGTTGGTGAGTTAGAGCAAATATTACTGAAATATCCATAAATTCATTATTAGAGGGAACTGTGATGACTAATGGATATCATGCAAAATAAACCTAATAGACTAAATTACCCCCGCATTAGAATATTTATTTGCTACCTGATAATCATATGAAGACAGTTACCACGACTTTCTTCTACTTATGAAATTTCAAAATTTGACTACAAAGGAATTCTCGGCGAATCTCAGGGTAAACTTTTCCAAAAGATAATAAACAATGAAAGGGCTAAAAACAATTAACGCCCAAGCATTCACTGGTCGTGAATGGTTTGGACAATTTAAAAACAGGGCCTGCGCAAATGGGCCTTTTCATCCTGCTCTCCTGGATACTCACATACATTCCTGAAACACACCAGAATGCGAGTTTTCCCTTTCAACTTCCCCAACTGCATCACAACTTTTCGCCGCTTTACGAACTGTCAATTCTGGACTAAGTGAAACTTTGCTTCCAAGATAATAGTTGATCAGGGTGATTTGATCAAGCTGTAGTTATTTGGGGGAGGTGATTAACATCTAAGATTATTCACGTCATTTAGACAAGGTGGTGCTTAGGCAGGGAAGAGGGGATTCGGCCTATTCACAGCAAATGGGGCACTCTAACGTCTCGCCCAAAGGCACGTATGGTATGCCAATGAAAATTCCACCACTGCTGGGTTTTGAACCTGGAATGGGGGGAAGAGGACATTTCGATGCTGCCATATTATGACTTGAGTAATTTCGGCATGAGCTCTGGCAATAGGGCATGAAAAATCTTCTCTCAAACACACAAAGAAAATAAAATTATGCAACACATTTTCTTAGGTTCCATTGTGACATTATATTTCTGCAATAGCAGGGCAATGCAAGAAAAATGTCGTCTTCATCAGCATTGATTGGTTTTCCTGTTCTCCCCGGTTGAAATAAAACTCAAGTGATAACTATCACTAACACCATTATCATGTAAAATTAAAGACCATAGATATCAGGCTGTTCAATAATAAAACATCTCGATAGCAAGGATTGATTGGTGAAAAATCAGCGTGGGTTCGTTAAGGGAAGACCTGGTGAAACAATTTGATCACAATATTTTAGTATCAGGAGAAGGTAACGCTCAAGTAGATGCAGTGTCTCCCGATTTCAAAAACATGCCCCAATAGGTGTCTCTTTTGAGTTACTTTACTTAAGTTTCCAATGGCCTAGATAAAAACATGATAGGCTGGAGAGGAGACTTTGTCTATGCATTATGTCTACACGCACACATTCATTCATAGACAATTCATTACATGGTTGAAAAATACACTTTGTACTGTCCACTAGAGAAATTTATCGAGTACGACCTGGATTTCATTAGATAATAGCATCATCAGGTTACATGGGCCTGATGATTTAATTATTATGCAATGAAACCCACGTCATACTCAATGAATTTCTCTAGTGGACAGTACAAAGTGTAGTTTTTAACATTTCCAAAAAGGAGGGGTTTCATGATGTTAAGCCTGAAGCCATTAGTCATTCGATGGTGTTCACTCCAGTAAAGTCATCAGCATTTATGTTGTGTATTCTCAGGGAAGCATGATTTTGTTCCTTCTTTATGTAAATGACTTGAATGATGTAGTAAACAGTAAGCTCTATCTTTTTGTTGATGATGCAGTACTGTATAGTGAAGATACAAATGACAACAACAGACAGTTGCTACCGGAGGACTTAGAGGCAGCTTATTGGTGTGTTACGAGGAAGTTTAAATTTAATTAGAAGAAATGCATGGTAATGAAGTTTTGGAAAAAAGAAAACCCTAAAATACTTATTTCCTAAAAAAAGAATTATGTATCAAATGTAGAATCTATCTAATATTTTGGCATCACCATCGCAGAAGAGATATCACGAGGGAAAAATATCAGGGAAATAACAGATGCAGCACACCATACACATTCCAACATTCTTCAAAAGGGTTCTAGGTAAATGCAATGAGAATGTGCAAGAATTTTGCTGCTTATCCCTTGTTAGGCCTCATTTAGAATATTCTGCTCATATCATTCTGATCCATATGAGGAAGGAACAATCAAGGAATTGAAGTAATTGCAAAGGAGATGAGCAATATTTGAGAAAGGCCGTTAAAATGACTGTATTGACGTTACGAGCTTAATAGAAAAACATTGATGGTAATCGCATACAGTGGAAGCTCAGTAAAATGAGTGCCCCCAATGGCTGGGAAATCACTCGCATTAGCGAGCGCTCGTTATATTCGAAGGTGCTGGATTAAGCCTCTCAATTCCCACAGCTGTTCTTACTTCCCGTTTCCCTAAATTCGTTACCATGCTATGAGAAATACGTAGAAGAGCCGTTTTCATGCCCAATTGCATATTCATCGATCATTTTGCGAATTAAATCTTCCAAAACGGTAATTTTCGCTTTGCTGAAGTCATCGAGTATTAACCAGTATGTCCAAGTTGCAATGACTCGCCGAAATACGGCATTTTCGGCAGTCGAAAATATTTCTTGCGTAACAAAAGGGTGGCTACTGATAACAAATTTTCTAATTCCCTGACTTTTCCCTGATGACTTTACCAATTTCCCTGACCGATCGCCAAAAGGTCTCCTATTATCGGAATATTTTATTTCTGCTGAATTAAATTTTCATCAAAACTCAGAAAATATTAAAAGCTGAAATTAATACATTAAAAGCTATAAGAATGAAAAAAATATATTGAACATCCGTCCTAATGAAAAAAATATATTAAACCTTCAAAAGTTAAGCCCTTACACAAATTGTACACACTTTTAACCCTTTCGCTACGAACGCCGTTTATAAACGCCGCAGATTTTTCACTCCTGTGAACGAAGGCCGTTTATAAACGCCGCAGATTTTTCTACGCAAGAGAACGAAGGGCGTCTTAAAACGTCGCTGGGGTCAGGTAGGCAGAAAAGGTCCAAGGTGTCATAAAGGACCCTTCCTCGCGGGTCTGAAGACCCTTCCTCGGCTTCGAGGCGGGGATTATCTCGACCCTTCTTCGCAGCGCGAGCCTCACGCTCGGCAGTTGTTCGCGGTCACTTGTTTGTTTATGCATTTGAAAAACCAAAATTATATTTGTTTCTAAATCGCATTATTGAGTTCCAGAAGTTAATTCCTTATGTTTTTTTGAATCTCTAGAAATTTTAAACGGAACTCTAACGTTATTATTAACAGAGTTCACCTGTCAATGAGGTTCAAATCGATTTTGGAGAATTTTTCATTGCAATGAGGAACAAAGACGTATGTTTTTTTATGATTTGACGATAAGGTAGTACCGATATTTTTCTCTCCGTTTTACTTGTTTATGAACATATATTGGAAAACAACTGTAATGGTAATACCACACAACAAACCGCGAAATCTATTATATCTACATTATAGGTTGAAAATCCCGCTGAAGGGTATGGTTTATGCTAATTTATTAGCAGTCATTAAACTTTACTTTCTTGTAACTGAATCTTTTTGGTGTTCAGCATTCAAATTTATTCTGTGTGATGTGGCTAAGAGTGATAATTATGTTGTAATCATTTATGTTAAAACTAGAAGAAGACCGCATGCGTGCGTGATGGAATATTGGGAGATACAATAAATAATTGCTAGGCAGAAAAATCTATCTCGCGCTACCATTGCGAATATATTTACATAAAAATATTTCCTGATGAAGGTATAGCACCAAAAAGTGCATGTGCTTTTATATAAAACACGGGTATGGTTGGATTATGCGCGGACGTCTTCTATTGCGAAACAACAGAAATAATTATTATTGTAACCATTGATATTATGTCTATTGTCTAAATATCTTAATATTAACATTAGAATTTCGTTTAAAATCTCTAAATGGTATTTATAACAACAGGAATTTATTTGTGTATTAACCCCCAGTTAAAGTCTTACTATTATTTATTTAACAAAAATCACTGAATTAAAAATAGTTGACCGCGGACAGAAGCCGAGGTGGGTTCTCATTTGGAAAAGGGCGAAGATAATCTCTGGTCAGTGGCCGAGGAAAGGGTCGGGAACCCCGCTGGGTCCGGTCCCAAAGCGGGGGAAAGAAATACCTGCTCGATGCCTTGCTTCAAGAGAGCTCCGTACAGGGAGTGGAAAAATATTCTAGAGGAACCCGTGAGAAGGCAAGCATTTTCCTGCGTTGGACTCCGGCGCGAAAGGGTTAATACTTTTTTTTTAGGTTTGCTAAGCTCGTTGTGGAGGAGGGAAATGCATTAGACTTTAAACCAAAAAATTTACATTTGTGTGAGAAAGGTGGCAAATTAGATTTTATGGAGAATTTTGAGTTTGTGTCCTCATACAAATTATGTGTCGAAAAACTGTTAAATGAGGTGCAGTCTCTTTAAACCCCTCACCCATTAATGTCTGTGTCCACCACAAGCGCCTCCCTAACAATCCCCAACCATTGCATTTCTAAACAAACATTCATCCCTCCTTTGCCCTGCTTCCCCCCTGCCCCCCTCTCCTGCTACTTCGCGACCCTGTGCATAGACACGTGATAAGGTGCGCTCTAACATTGTACTCTTGATGTATGTATTTGCTGTTCGGGTGTACCCCACATACTATGATCTGGGGTGGAATCACGGATGTATCTTTTGCGTTATCGCAATCTTTATCATTATAGCTTACCCCTAGAGTAGCGCAGGATTAACAATAAACATCTATAAAATTCACTTCACTGATTGTAATAAGCGATTCGAAGTGCTGTGCGAAAAATAAAGATCACATTTCCTCTGGTGTAAGTTGAATCAAAAAATAACGAAAACGCTAGCGCACACCTTACGAAGATCCATGATCGAGGCCCAGGTGTGATACCTGACGTTTCGTGGCCGTTGCTGGTCACTTTATCCAAGGGAATGAGTGAACTGTCGAGTTGGTGGAGTTTATGTACAGGGGTATACATGGAGGGAAAAGGATGGGAAGGGGAGAGGAGTAGAGGTAATAGTCATTGCATTTTTATTAAGTAGAAATGGATAATTTGTCTGGAGTCGTTTGGTTGTTAAGAGAAACACCAATTTTCGCCAACGTTTCGCCTCTTTATTGTGTCTTCATCAGGGCTATTTGATGCACAATGTAAGTTTTTACATTTTCATTAACTTTTTATATAATAAAGTTTGTGATGAATTTATGTAACCAAGAAGCGTAACGTTGTTGTTGTTGTTTACAAAAAAAAATTGCAACCAAAAGGTATGTACAAGATTGCTCTGTAATCATTTTTTTTCCTCTCTTTAAATTTTGATCTAAGTCTGTAAAAAGTTAATGAAAATGTAAACACTTACATTGTGCATCAAATAGCCCTGATGAAGCCGCAATATAAAGAGGCGAAACGTTGGCAAAAATTGGTGTTTCTCTTAAACGACCAAACAACTCGAGACAAATTATCCATTTCTACTTAATAAAGTGGTCGATCACATGCTTCATTATAAGAGATTTGTATTTCAGTTCGAAGCAGGGTCCCACGTGTGGCTGATTTTGAGGCCACAGTCCCTATTGCAATTTTGCTGGCATTTCCATATTTCCAAAGCTTCATGGATCAGCTGGGGCTTGATGTTTTCCACTTTCGCGAAACAAACAAAGATAATAGCGAAAGCGTAAAACATCAAGCCCCAGCTGATCCATGAAACTTCGGAAATATGGAAATGCAAGCAGAATTACAATAGGGACTGTGGCCTCCAAATCAGCCACACGTGGGACCCTGCTTCGAACTGAAATACAAATGCAACGACTACTCCCTCCACTCTTCTCCTTCCCATTCTTTTCCCCTCCATGAAACCTCCCCTATAGATAAACTCCACCAACTCGACCTCATTCCCTTTCATAAAGTGACCAGCAATGGCCACGAAGCGTCAGTTTTCACACCTGGTTATAGTGCATGGGGTACACCCAAACAACAAATATATACTTCTATAATGACCCACACAGGTTTCAACCAAGAATTTTACTCGTGATACTGACACGGAGACATTGAAAGCAGTAGAGGTAAATAAAAACAAAAGAGTGGAAAACCACAAAGACTTTCTAATTTCATGCTGATTACAACATTTTCAAGATGTATCTTCAACTCATGTAAGATCAAAAACTTCTCGTGAAGATATTCCTTTTGGTAACAAAGACAATTTTGACTACAAATGATCTTGGGACACATTCTAAGTGTGATTTTAAGCAAAAGGTCAATTTTTAAAATTAACATAGAAATGATCATGTGCTGTCATTGGACGCAAGGCTACAAAAATTCATCTTATCAAAGATGTTATAGTGAGACTTAAAAAAAATAATACATGGCATTTCGGATAAAAAATAATAAAGCAGGCATGTCAACAAATTTAGAGAATGAGGCCACAAAAAATTTGGCCCTGGTTTTCAAGGGCATACTACTTATTTCCCATTTGCTCCCCTGCATATAAAGTATACCCAATTAAGATGCTCACATAACATATGGAAAGTTTATTTAATGAAAAAATAATATTCTGAGATAATTAAAGAGAAAAGAAAAAACCTACTATGTAAATGCAACAGTACAAGAGTGCACTGAAAAGGTTGTACGAAAAAAATCACAAAGAGAGAGCACAGTAGGGGGGGGTGCACACAAGATCCTTGATTGTTGGTGTCATCAGTTGACATCAAAGGCACCTTGATTGGTTGATGACACCATAGGGTGAACCAATCACAACACTGCACACAAATGACTCTCTCTAACACTCCTCCTCAACTTGGACATGAAAGCTATTCCGAGTTTCAATCACATATCACATTGAAATGCTGTTCAAACTCAGACATAGCGCCAAAGGGCATGGCAACCAAAACACCTTCCACTTCCACACAGCATGGAACTAAACAGAATTTCAACAATTGGAAAGCCATGGTTATTTGTGAGATTCTCAGGAATGCAGTGCTGCCAACCAGTTATCACAAGGACTATCAGTTGCCGCACAATGCAAAAAGTTTGGTTACTGGTTTTGAACAGACCTCGCATCTTTTGTGGATGCAATCAATATTCTTATCCCACTCCACTCCAACTTACCAATTCCTGGACGGAAGTTCTTATTTAAAGCAGCATTTGGGAATTGCACTCTAGTGCAATTGTACACCACTTACCGGATCACTTCAAGCACACGTGTTAGCAAACCTTCAACACAGCATCTTCACTTCCATCTTTAGGGCCACCTTTCCTTTCCTCATCACTTCTATAGACAGTTATTTTATTTCTCTTTTCCATCTTCTGTCGGTTTTTTGAATATCGTGAATAAAGTTATTGATGGAAATCACATGAAGGATACCACAGAAATGTCATTGTGAAAAATTAGTTTCTCCAGGCTTTACGTGATTACCGTATTCCACCGAATATAGTCCCCCTCGTAAGTAATATTTCCATTGTTTCAGTTATCAATATAGAGAATCAAGTTAATATATTTACCAAAATACTCAATATTATTTCACCTATTAAAGTTTACTAGCTATTGTATTTAGGGAAACTGTATTTCCATAATTTGGTGGAATGGAGATATGTAAATGAGAAATCACGATTTTGAAGTGTAAGCGCTACCATACGTACGTTGAGAATCATGGCGACCAAATGTTTTTCTTATGATGGGAGGAATCCAAAATTTGATCGAATCCGAATCCTATTTTTTTATCGCATCCGAAACTCAAACCCTAATTCCGAATCCTAATCCCAAATCCTACTCAATTACATTAAATTCAAATCTTCCTTTTATCTGTAAATTGTTAAATAATCCTTCCTTTCTCATGAATTCTCTAATTAAATCCAGTTGAAACTGAATCTTATTTCTTAAAGTAAATAATAAATGAATAATGGCCATATAGTCCCCACTCACTGAAATTACGGACATGTTCAGATATAAAGGATGGGTAATTTCAAAAGTAAATCAAAGTTTAATTTTTCTTAAATATTGGAAATCCAATGAAAACAGATAACAAGTTTTTGTTTAGAAAATGCAGAATTTTCACTCTGTCAGGATTTAATTGTTTTCTTTATTCATCAACCAAATTTCCAGCAGTACTGAAGGCTCTTTGTGAAAATACTGTTGCTGGAAGAATGCAGGGGAACTTTTTTTTATAGAATTTTCAAATTGGGAAATTTCAAAGAATTCATATGTGGGCATGAATTATTAGTTTACATTATGCTGCTTAAACATTTCCTACTATGGTATTTACTATTTGAATGCTAAAAGGTGATCAATTACATTGAGTCCTCGACTTAAGGTGGATTTATAAAAAAATTTGTGCAAAATTAACTTCAGCACTTGATGCGAAATTAACTTAACGCCCATGGAGCATTTATAGCAAAAATTAGCACGGACTGGATGCAATCTATCCGTTTTTTAAAGAACTAATCGCTAATGCACAGTACTTAGCATATTCTTCAGTATTCACTGTTGGAAAGATTCAGGAAATCTTGTCATATATGCAGGAAAACTGCCGTACAGTCTGGAGGAAAAAGAAGTAGACTTCTATGGAATATCTTTCATCCCGTGATGTTTTCTTCCCATGATGCATGACCAATATGAACAAAACACAGAAGGCGTGGAAACAAGTGATTACAGCACTGCACCCTTAAGTTAATATCACGCTAATTCAAATTCGACCAAACCTTACGCTAGTTTTTTCCATAACTTAAGATGGGTTTCGCACTAATTTTTTTCCATGAGCACTGCAATTGCTGGTAGGGTTCTCAAAACTCACGCTAAGTCACCGCTAACGTTAATTTCTCGCTAATTTTTTCTATACACCTGCCCTTACACGGATCCAAGTTACACGGGTCTGGCATTAGGTGGATGTTCACTTAGGCTGGTGACATGCTTGCGTTTCTCCACGTTTCAGTTGCCATGACGATTCAACCACGTGATGACCCGCGACTAGTTGCCAAGCACGCAAGAGTTGACACCAAAATACGGGTGTTCGGAACGCCAACTCCAGTTAAAGACACTACGTAGTTCGATAGGTGATATCTGATCACGTGATGGTGAAAAAGTCTGATGTGATCGGGCATCAATACCTTTTTTCACTGTAGTTTGACCTTCCCGTGTAAGTCGACGCGTAGTTAATTATCTACTCCATAGATGACACCTGCTGTCCAGTGCAGCAACAAAAGAAGTTTTGGGTGATTATACTTATTTTAGATTTAAATATCCAGTGAAAGAAAGATTGGATTTGTGTTACTCTCGGAATTGTCCTATTATGTTAACTTAACGGCCTCTTAATAGATGGTGTTTTCTGTAACAGTCGCAGATTGCCTCTGTGAAAGCAGCACCGTTAAAAAATGGATAGGTAAGTAGTGGTGTTTCAGCTTACGCATTTCTACTTACGTGGAAATTTTTGGGATGAATTAACTATGTAATTCGAGGACTTACTGTATATCTTTTCTAATAACAAATTGTTAATGATCGCATTAGTCTCAGCTACGGATAACCTCTAGTTTCCAACATTAATCTAACCTTTGCCCACACTGGCAGCTAAATTGCAACATCGAAAAATCATTACCTGTCAGAGCTTCATTATTGGTACAGTAAGCCTGCGACTTTTGCAGAGTTTTTCCCTGACTAGAATCTAATTTCCCTGACATTTCCAGGACTTCCCTGACTGGTATGAACCCTGTGAATGGGAAACCAGTTACCCAATTCATAAAAAACACTTTGCTGAAAATAGACCACCGAGAAATACACATTCATTGTCAGTGGGATTTTTAACATGGCAAATTAACCATTTCAGACAGGGAATAGACTTTGACTTTCGATTCTACATCATTGAAAGTTTAAAAACTAATTTAATTTTGGACTGCAAGCAAATGCTAAAGATTACTAACATGATATATTTTACAGCTTGCCCAATCAGTATTAAAAAAAATAATAATTAGTGAGGCATTATTAGTAATCACAACAATTACTTTCCTTATCTGCTTTAAGTATCTTTCAGGATTTTTTTTATGGCTTCAACTCAGACCTGTAGCTAGTATGCTATAACCATCACCTTTACATTCCAACAAAAAAAAGCAGGATCTCTGAAAGTTCCCTCCTGAACGACTCCCTCATTGGCCTCACTTAGCGATCTAAAAATGACTTATGAATATTTAATACGAAGTGAATTCCACAGCAGAGACAATTCAATAATTCAACAATTTTATTACTTCAGCTAGAATACAAATTTAAGTGGGTACGGGGCCAAGATTCAAAATATACCACCCACTAAATTATTGAACTAAAGCACCATTCAATTCTTTGAACATCACGGAATCATTCACAAAATCATAGATTATTGAGTCATGAGTGCGCACAAAGAGAAAGCATCACACCAAGAGGTTAGGATTAAAAAATGGAAGAGAGTAAAAACTCGACACTCTCCCTAGCACTCCATGAGACCATTACTGAATGTAATAGCAGAGACGGACAAATTCCGAACCAAGTGGTCCAAGCCAACAATTAGGGGTTTCAAGAGGCAGGCAAGTGCTCGAGGAATTTCGATTTGTCCAGGGAATTTTCCACGTACACTTCTCACTTAGGAACATGAAAAAATGAAGAAAACATGAAACCACAGCAAGGGAAAATCATACTGGCATTTGTGCCGTCGGTCACTTAAGCAATTCAATATCAAGTAGGAAAAAATACCATTATTTGATACTCTACTCATCTAGCGGTTAAAAAGTGCTCTCCTTCCCTCTCATGATAATTCTGTTAAAAACACTCAATTCTTTAGAAATATAGAAGCAATTTCATTATTATAAAAGAAAGAATTACAATAGCTAATGTTAATATTAAAACCACTACTCAACCGGACATAAAATTTACTATTAATATCATACTCAACTCAGAGAAGACTGAGTATGTAATATTGGTTTCTGCAAAAAGAATGGAATTTAATGGGCTGGTATGTGGGCACGCATGCAGTTACACCCTGCAACACCCGAGCCAAATGCCATCTATTAAAGCTTTCTTTGAGAAGTGCTTGCCTCTATTTTGAACATTTTGTAACACACTTGTCACGGGGATATTACAGTTGGTTTACCCCACCAATTTCCCTCCACCACAACATGAGCTTTCCAAAGGTGATGTGTTGCCACACAGACTTCACTCCCGTGAGCAACGCCAGACCCAGGCTTTATCCTTTTCCATGAACCTCGAAGTCTCTGCAGTCCAACCTCTTTGAACGAGCAATGAGGATGGACATACTTGGAGAGACAAATTTAATTGCTAACACTCTAACAAAGGGGGTGTCCAAGTTTCGGGTCTAGGATTTTGACGAAATTTGCCAGGCAGGTAGTCCTTGATTAGTTATTTACGAATCACCCCCCATATAGGGTAATTAATATATCCAGTAACTTGGTCAAAAAATGAGTATGAAATATTTCATTGCTAATATAAGCATTATAATTAATCATTGTTCATCAATGGAGTTTGGGTGCTTGCTTCACAGTGCCAACGTCCCTCGTTCGAGACTCTCCGTCTCTAATTTTTTTTCATCGCAGTTTATTTGTATGACTGTCCCTGGTTTTACATATTTTTAATCTGTTTACCCGAAATGCATTTTAACTATTTTACTTAAGCTCTGGAATCATGTAATTGTAAGTATCTACCGAAATGTTCGGGTGATTCTAACATGCTCCTGAAAATGTGCAATACATTAATTGTTCAAAATTATTTTTTACCGCTGGTATTTTTTCAGTTTCCAAGCGACGTCCATGGTTCGAAACTCTCTCCCACCCAAACAGTTCGCCCGATCACCCGAACATTTTGGTAGATGCTTACAATTATATGATTGCAGAGCTTACCGTCGTGGAAAAAAGTCACGATGCTCCAGTTTACAAGTCAATGACAGTTGTACGCGTAGTCCCACATGAAAACAAGTTATATCAAAAATTAGCAAATTTAATTCTGTGTTTAACTGTGGAAAGTGAAAATTTTTATTTTAACTTGTTAAAATTTTATTGTCTGCGGAACAAAAAAAGTGCCAGTTTTTTCACCGTTTAAAACGGAATGCTCACTTTAAAAATTCATAACTTTAAAAGTATTCATTGGATCGTAACCAAACTTTGTTACGACATAAAGGAACTTGTTGTTAAGATATGTACAAAGTTTTAAGGTAATCGAAGTTGAAATAAAATTATTCTTGTAAATTTTGTGAAACAACTTTATCTCAGTACTGCGTGGTCATATCGATACGAATCTTGTCCTGTCATGGAGCTTATGGTAATACAAGGCTAATCGGTTCTCCATATTTAGGATTTATTTAGTTGTTTATTTTATGTGCGCTTACATTTAATTCTGTGTTTCCAACAACAAGAGGAGTGAAGCGAGCGAGAGGAAACGGACGCATGGCCTGGGAATTCCATGCGACGTTGCCACGGTGCAACAACATTACCAACACAGAATGCCACTATATTGTGAAACAACTAATTTTTGAGCAGAAATTTTAACCCTTAAAAATGTATTATTGTGCATAGTTTTGCCATTTTTTCTTCACACTATTGGTCTTAAAAATCTGAACGACATATACACAAGTATACTCTGTATCTTTAACCTGATGAACATAGTGTGTGCACTAAAGCATGAAAAAAATGTGCAGGAAAAGTGAATGTGTGACAAAAGTGTAATTTGGAACACCTAAAGTGTGAAATAGTGAGACATAATAAGTGTGAGAGAAGTGTGCCAAAAGTTGATTTGGCAAAAAATGTGAGAGGAGTGTGCAGAAAGTGTGCACAATTTTTTGCACACTTCCTCCACACTTTACTTTCACCTGGGTAGTTGGTCTACTTTTCTGCCAGCTAATGATACATTAATCATTCATTACACTATAACACCTTTACACCTTATCACTGTATTAATAAAAACATTTATAGAACTTTGGTCAACAAAGAATAATAAGAAATAAGCACATCCACTGACTTTCAAGACTAATTTGTCAGAAACTCCCTCTTATTTCAGTCTAAGCCCCTGTTAAAGAGCAATTAGCTCATGGAATTCCATGGGAATCACAAATAAAGGCTGGCAAGTTAGAAGACGGAATAATTAATCAACAACACTCACTGTCGCATCAAGGCAATTTTGGCTCCTGTTGAGAAGGTCTGCAATCCTGCACTACCCACCGTGCTTACTATCTTGTGCCTAAACAGAATTGAGTATCATGGAAAAAATGAGAATCATTCTAAAATAACATAAAAACACATTGCAAGTACTTGCAATCCTCCTTATCAGAGCATGGATTCAAAGGGAAATTAACCATTTTGCTGTATCAATGGAATTAACACTGGTTCCAATAGTGTCAATCAACCAGAAAAAAAAATCAAATTTGTTTACTGCCAAATTCAGATATA
Organism: Platycnemis pennipes; assembly: GCA_933228895.1. Lineage (NCBI taxonomy): Eukaryota > Metazoa > Arthropoda > Insecta > Odonata > Platycnemididae > Platycnemis > Platycnemis pennipes. Next base: position 121,016,734 of record OW121855.1, on the reverse strand, counting down.
ATGTAGCATTGCGTGTGGACATAGTTCACATTGATTTCTACAAAGATGGTAGCGCAGTAAAAAGCTTAAGTTTTCCTACATGTTGCATGCAAGGGACAAGGTTTTGTAGGCCCATGGAATATCCGCACATGCCACACGTTAAGGCTTCAACTGCTTGTGCCGGCATCTCCCCATGTTACAGCAAAAAGGTTAAAACTTTTAGGCTTCACAATCACAAAAATGGGTGACTGCTCAAATGCCATGCCATAATGTGTATTACAGTACATATTGTCATTTCCCATAATTCATGTTTATTGAGCCAAGTAACTCACTCTATGAAGGAATCTTTCTTGAATCAACAAGTCATTTAAAAATCACATCATACCTATCAAAACCTTCAACTGCACCATATTGCAACAGATGACAAACATCTTTAAAATACTCATTTGTACCATATATTTCATTTTAAAATGCACAATTTAGAGAAGAACACTGAATTAATTAATACACTGCTGATGGAGAAACTTTAGGACAACACTGCGTGGTACAACATGCAAAGAGGCAATCCATCAAAGACCATCGTAGAGGAGGCATCCGTCATCCACTCAAGTGGCCTTCAACTATACTCTTTCACCAACTGAGGTGGGAAATCACACCATCAACTCTAAACTGACGCTAAGCTATATTTCTACTCCAAGAACTAAGAAAATAGCACAATGCGATACTTGGTTATTGCAGACTGTACGGAAACTTTTAATGGCCATGAAACTATAATGGGTGGAAAAAAGTCCTCAAAAACCACATACAACTAGCGACTTGCTGCTGTTCACAGAGTCACCGTAGATAGTCTGGCATTATTAAGGAGCCATCCCCAAAGCCTGTACGCCTACAATCTGAGAATATACTTTTCAACAGTTCCCAAAAAATGAAGAAGGATGCAGTGCACCATGGGAATTCGGATAGGTTCGAGTGGCTCTCAAAAGCACTTTCTTGCCACACAGAGGGAAGGAGGGTCTCTTTATTGAGGCAACTGAAGGGTCACATTCAAACTAAAGGTTAGCTAATAAATAATCCGACAACTGTGTATATTTCCACTTAAATTTATTCGGTACAACTAGTTTCAATGCATAGGTGTCATCTTCAGATGTTCAATTCTTTACTTTACCATGACTTTCCATATTGTTACGCAGCAAAGCATTGCGAGAAAAGGTCAGCTTATGATCAGAGTGACAAAGGGGAAGGAAACAGTTTTGGGTTGCTTGATGCTGCAGAATCAACTTTTGCATTAATTATAAAAAGAATTTTTGTACGTCCCTGATTCCTTCACTGAGGGGACCTTTTAGGTAGACTGTATGAAAACTGCCAAATGCATATTCATGAAATTTGCATCATATTATTAATTTTACATTATTTCAAGAACTAAATTTTAGCCCTTGAGGGCCACCGATTTTTTTGAGGGTACTGCAAGAAATGTGTTTTCGAGAAGAATTTTGAGCGTATTGCACACCTTTTTTTTTTAAAATTCACTTCTTGTTTATCACTCTTTTTCCTAAATTTATTCTGCACTAGAAAGTAAAGACTCCCTTCTTAATTATTTACAATAAATCTTAATCATTAACTGCTGTTATGTTTAATGTTAATTTATGAGTTGTTTTGACATAAATGACAATATATCGTTGTTGGCACTTCTGGGACAAACAGTAAGCAATGCTTTCTGGTGAAGATTTTCGTGGCATTCTGATGACACATGTAGAGAGTCCGGGAGTCTTCCATGTTGCCATTGTTGATGGCCATCAACAATGCCGACTAAGACGACTCCCGGAAGCCTACCTCTGTCAGCAAGCAATGATATATCGTCATATGCAGTGTAGTGTATTAGTGTAACAGTGCATTTCATTAATTAGGACTTCAACTGTATGCACTTAGCTTTGAAGTGATCCCGTTCCTGGGTAATATCACTTTCAGCAGAGAACAAATGCATTTTTTTGGAGATGACTTTTTCTGACTGGGGCCGACAGGAAAAGACAGTGGTCAAACATACAATGGACACAATATTGTTGCTGCTTTAGAAGGATCATTGTTTAGGCATCTTTTGTGCTTTGCTCATGCATTGTATCTTGCATTAAAAGATGGATTAAACTGCCAGTCAATTACGAACCTCAAAGTGGTCTACAGAGGATTGGTAGTCCACTTCAATCATTCTTAAAGAAATTCCTTTGAAGGCTTCCGCGACTTACATTCAATTTCTTAATATTATTATTTGAGGATTCCTGTGCATTTCTTGTTTTACTAACGGCAGTTTCTCTCATCATCCTGGGAGAATCTTTTGTTATTTATTTTTGCTGCTAAGCATTTGGTTGCTCTGCGCATGACCTGTTTTGCTGCTGGACTTTGATTCAAAATGTGTCTCCATTGGCCACTCATCGTTGTGGTCTGACCACTTTAAACTTGGTCGAGTGGGTATCCACTAATTAAACATGTCTGCTCTACTAATGAAACTTCTCTGATAGGCCTGGGAAAGTAGCAATTTTTCCCTCGACAGTACTCTCGTTTGGCCAAAGGCAATCTGATGTCCTGGCTTGACATGTTTTGCTGTCACTAAGAGTCTGCATTTCTTCTTTTTGGTGATTTGTTCTCCCTCTGGTTCTCTGTTGCAAAATTTGTATGCATTGTTTTACAATACTTTTTTCAAATTAGATTGAAGGCATTGGCAAACCTCATTCAGATGAGCAAATTTAGCTTGGGAAGTCTGTGTGAAAGGTACCCTAGGTCAAGGTACACTGATGTTTTTGGAAAGGTACCCATGGATATCGGAGTAAATGCAGTTGAAGCTGAAGTGGAAGCTTATTTATCGGAGATGATTGCACCACCTACTTCTGTCCCTGGAGAATACTGGGAATCTCGCTTCTCCTACCCTACACTGAGAGTCGTAGACAACAAGTTTCTTGCAATACCAGCATCCACTGCATTCAGCAAAAGACTTTTTAGCTCAGCAGGAAACACATGTGATACATGCTCTTAATAAAAGTTAGCTGTTCAGGCTGAGATTATTATTTGCAATCTTAACATGGTGAGCATTACCCTATTCCACTCGGGTGTCGAGCAGGGATGTGATCCGAAAAGGCATTTTACGTTTCGTGCCGTACCTGGGAGGCACCCGAACTCGGAGTCCGAGCCTCGGCATTGAAGGAGACCCAACCCTTCACCAACGGTGGTTTATAGCACCAACTGACCACTCACACTGTAGTTTATAACTTCTTAAAGTTAAACATAAATCACAAAGCTATGTTCGTCTTTGTGTTGCACTAGTCACGCTGTGAAGATGGTCTTTTCTTCACAGTCATATGATCGATATTAACCACTTTACATGCTTTAGTAATTTAATGTACATTAAACTGGCTTGGTTTACTAATGAATGTAAAATGGTTAATATATATCGTATAACTGTGTTTAAAAAACCATTTTCATCAACGTGAATAGTACAACACAAAGATGAACATAATTGTGCGATTTGTGTTTAACTTTAAGAAGTTATAAACTATAGTGTGACTGGTCAGCTATAAACCACCCCTGGTGAAGGGTTCGGTCTCATTCAAAGCCGAGGCTCGGACTCCGAGTTTGGGTGCCTCCCAGGTACGGCACGAAACATAAAGTGCCTTTTCGGGTCACATCCCTGGTGTCCAGCGACACTCGACACAACCTAGCTCACTACTTAGAGATTAGTATATAAATATATGTTCCTTAGTACTCATCCTAAAAGTCAAATTTCTCAAATAAATCAAGGCTGGAAAAATCCGAGGGGGTGGGGGAGGGAGGAAAGTGACTCCCCCCCTCCCCTTCCCACACCATGCCTCAGAAGGTTGCAACCACCCCCCCATTTATTAAGCCATATTTATTATTTAAGCCAATTCTTTCGGCACTTTTTGTTCACTACTTGGTTTGCTTTGATAATGATGCTTTAGTCATCAAAACCGTGGTTTGTGGTTGCAATAAAAGGTGTGGAATATGCCAACTCATTTTTAATTTCATCGCACAGATCCTGTCGCAATCGCTCCTATTGGCAGAGTCAGCTGTGTCCCCCCATTGCGATGAGGCGAAGTCGCTTTGCGGGCTCAGTTGCGATTGCACGAAGTAGATGACGTAAGAGGTCGACCACGCACGCCCACTTTTCCGAAAGGGTTAAAAACATCATTTTTTCGCCGCTTATCACTCGAGAACTAATTGACGGATCACAAAATGGAAAAATACGGGTCTTTTTATTTCACAAACTCTATCAGATTCAGCAATAAAAAATATGGCAAACGACCCCATTAAAATGTAGGATTATGATTAATTATTCATTTGCATAATTTACACTGCACACATATTTCCACATAACGTCATCACACTTACACAACTAACTTTTTACAAAACAAATCAGGATGCTAGGCAGAATTAACGATGAAAAATTCTTTGAGTGGACAAAAGAACCAATACGCCCTTAAACACACAACTTCAGGGTATCTATATTTTGTGTTCACATTTTAACTTGTATATGCTTCATTCACTCCAAGCGGAACAAATTTCCCACCAATGCTACTTTCCATGACCACTGTACCCGTTTCAGAATTTATGTTCACTCCAACCAGTACTCCAGTTCTCTTTGTTTAAATGGCCATTACCACTCAGCCTCCACAAACTTCTTAATAAATTACTAAGTGATATTAAAGTTATAGCCTCATCTGATCTATTCAGAAGGAAGGTTAAAAAATTACTTCTTGAGAAATGTTATTATGATGTCACCGCACATTTGAATGATTAACTAGCTCATATTTTATGTTTAGAATGACTCCTCCTTGTATATAAAATTTGCAAATCACTGTCTTGTTCTTTATTTTCCTCTGTTTCTTTTGGCATTCTTTGAGACAAAACATGATGCATGATGTTTTATGAGTCTTTTGAGTTCCCACGAGGAGCAAATGCATGCTCATCGACTGAAGCCTTAAGAATGCGCACCAGATGAGAGAGGAGGGGAGAGCAGTGGCTAAAGCACCTGTTGCGTACTCACCCAGTTGGAGGGAAGGGAGTGACCTGATGCCCAGTGGGGAGGTAGGCTTGTTGAGTATTGGTTACGTAGACGGTAGGGTGTCGGTACAGCTCCGGTTGGTGGTAGAGGGGCTGGCCAGCGGCAGCCAGAGGGTGGCGTGGGGAGAGCCTGGTTGTTCCGGCTATGTGTGAGGTCGGCTGTGGTGAGGGGTGGGCAGTCACGTGCCGCCTGTAAATGCACAACACCACACACTTTACATTGCTATAGTAAAACAAGCAGGCAGTTAAAAAAAGGAAATTATCAGAAATTTCATGTCAATATACAAGTCTACAAAGCAAAAAAAATTATAAAATTTAGCATTAGTGAAAGTGATTGGAAATATATTTTATTACAGAATTAAAACCATGGAAACAGTATGTTAACTTTACAATGTATTTTTGAGTGATGCATTTGTAAATCTAGTTTAAGCGATAAAAGTACAAAAAAGTCAGTATTTGCATACCAGGGTTGGAAATTAAGGATGATACAACTTTTGATTCAATGGCTGAAAGAAAAATTTTAAACAACGATAAGAATCGAACTTCATTACCTGCAGTACACTACCCCACTCTACTATTGTTGGCTTACTCCAGTTCAGAGAATGCAGGCTCCCCGCATATCATTCTAATTTTTTTCATGGTCATCATCATCGGTCAACAATCCTAGGATTGGTTTGACGCAGCCCTCTACTCAATTCTTCTATCGGCCAACCTCTTCATACTAACCTAGCTCCTCTTTTTACTTCCTTCACTACTTGCTCCACATACCTCATACGAGGCCTGCCTTTTCCATTCTTCCCGTTCACTTTTGTCATCGGCGAATCGCAGCATGCTGATTTTCTCACTGTGGATATTCACTCCCAGAGACTTTTCTTTGACTTCTTGGATGGCTTTCTCAATGTAGACATTGAATAATTCGGGAGACAGTGCACAGCCTTGCCTCACTCCTTTCTTTACGCTTGCTTCTGTACTGCTGGGTCTTGATTTGATTATGGCCACCTGGTTTTTATACAAGCTGTGGATAACTCTTTGGTCATTGTATGATGCTCCAATTTCTTTCAGAACCTTTAGCATCATGTTTCGAACCACGTTGTCAAATGCCTTTTCCAAATCTACAAATGCAACAAACGTCGGTAGATTCTTCCCTATTCTTTTCTCTATAAGTATAGCCTGAGGGCCAAAATCGCTTCTCTCGTGCCCTTGTTTCTTCTGAACTCAAATTGGTCCTCATCCAGGAACTCCTCCGCTTTTCGCTCTATTCTTCTATAGATGATTCTGGTCAATATTTTCGAGGCATGTGTCATCAGGCTTATGGTCCTAAAATGTTCACAGTTCTCTTCTTTTTGGTGATAGGAATGATGATGTTCTTCTCTAAGTCCGTGGGTATCTCTCCTGTTGAGAACATATCGCATTTGGATTTGTATAGCTGAGTAAATGTCTTCTCTCCGGCATTCTTTGTTAGTTTGGCAGGAATATCATCTATTCCCGAAGCCTTATTTATCTTCAGATCCCTTACAGCTGCATCAAATTCTGATCTTAAGATTGGGGCTCCCAAAACATCCTTATCGACTTCATTTTCCTCTTCGATTACTTCCACTCTAAAATAGCTTCCATTGTACAACTCCTCTAAGTATTCCTTCCATCTCTTCACTTTATCCTCATGTTCAATTAAGAGTTCTCCATTCTTGTCCCTGATGCTGTTACACCTTGCTGCCTGTTCCTTGAAGTGATTTCTCACCATCCTGTAGGCAACTTCCACATTTTTTCTTGGTATCCCGGGACAATGGAGAAAGAAGCTGAGACACATATTTATTTTCTTTCTAGTAGCATGAAAAAAGGCTCCTCTAATTTCATGATCCGAGTTACACAACCTCTCCTTATAAGTATAAAACTCACAAATTCCATTTCAATGGTTATTATTAATAAGACATTGCACAATTACTAGTTTAGCAGCTTGGAATATTATATAATAATTTTTTCATCTTAAAAATGGAATCCCCAGATATTCCATAAATGGAATATCCTGACCACATTAAACTTTTTTTTTGTTTCTAAAAAAAGAATTTGAAAGCATTCAAGGATTTGATTTACAACAGCAACCCAAGTTAATGTAAACCGATTATGCACTGAACTAATTTTAGGTTTTTGATTTTATTATTTAATAATATTCTGTTATATTATTCTTGGCATGAGACATGCTTTAGACCACTCAGAACAATCTCTTGAGGCAAATTACAGATGCACCATGGTTCGTCAGATGGTCTTACATTCACGACAACTGAAAAATCCCGTAATCAGACCCACTCTTCAGAAAAATCTCTGAATCCTTTAAGCACACCACAGGAAACCTGACCAACGACACACTGGACAATAAATGGAATTGCAATGAAAATACCCACTGCAAATATTTTTAAACAAATGGATCAGAATGGAATAAACCACAATGACAGTTTTTATTGTCTGCTTTGTTTGTTGAAACAAAAAACCATCAACGCCTGTATTACCACAGCATCCAATTTGCCAAAGTAACCGAAAAAGTAAATTTTAACGTAAAAGTTACTTTTTTTTACCTTAAACCAGTTACTCTTTTAGAAAAGTAACTTTTAACTTTAACTAGTTACTTTTAAAATAGATTAACTTTAACTTTAATCAGTTAATTTTTTTGGCAACTTTCCCAACTATGCTACGTATGCTATTCCCAACTTACGACCAATTCGGCTTATGTTCAAGTCTTCAGAACGGAACCTGGCCGTAAGTCGGGGACTTCCTGTATTCCTTTCAGGAGATGGACACAACAATTGCACATAGAATAACAAGCTTGTTCAGTCTCATGAAACGAGTAATGAATGCTTCAGTGACCAAGCCAGTAATTCATGCCCCAATCACTTATGCAGGTGAGGAAATGACTGCTGAGCATAAATGAATATCCACATTCCTGCACATGCCAAAATCGAGGGTAGACTCGAGGTGACTTACCCATAGCTTTGGTGAAGAGTGGGGTGGGAATTGGAGGATGAAGAAGCCCATGTTTTGGAGGATGACGACGTCGGAGCTCCGAGCAAATGCTGCTGAGTGGGTGGTGGCGCTGGTGCCTCCCTCACGGGAATCTCCCGGTTGGAGTGTGCTGCTGGGGGTTGAATGTAGTCCTTGTGACCTGCGTGAACGTCCAAGCATTGTTTACATTTGACTTACAGATGCTTTTTGAAAGTCAAGCATAGATACTGCACAAGAGTAAAAAAAGACAAAAATGTACGATCTTATAAAATATCACAATTGTCTCAATTGAATACAAAGACGGTCGTCAATCCTCAGATTGGCTGGACACAGCTCTCTACTTGATTCCCCTCCTATTCTTCCCTTTCACATCCATCTCACTCAACATACGACGCCTTCCTCATCTTCTCATTCCTTTCCCCTCAATGCCTGTCTTCCATACATCACTAAGTCTCGAGAGAGAGGGCTGATTACGTCATCCTGCTTCTTTTTCAGCATTGCAGCATGCTAAGTTTTTCTCCGAGGATATTCACTCCTGGGGTCGTATTCTGTAACTTGGGTGATGTTTATCACTAGTGATGGACATCACTGAAAAACTTCACCCGTCCTTATCGTTTCCGATTCTGTAACTGGGTGGTGAAGTTTCCTCACACGGTGATGGGGAGTATTATGAAAAATTGCACCATCTAGTAATGGCAAAATGAGATTAGCCAATAAAGTGAGCCAGTTGAATCACATGATCACAAGGCAGGCAAGTAACATGCAAATTAAATGCTTGTAGTCACGAACATGTATGTTCATGCTTGTAGCAATGGTTTCTTGAGTAATGATATATTTGATAATGCTTGTAGTCACGAACATGTATGTTCATGCTTGTAGCAATGGTTTCTTGAGTAATGATATATTTGATAATATTTAATATGATGTTCTAATAACCCAGCTAGTTGATTATTAACAGTAGGATTGATATTACGAAGTGAACAATAGATTACTTTATTTTACTGAATATCAACCAAAAAAACTTACTATTCTATCGTGATATGTGAATAAACCATGGTGAATGTGATTAATTTTTTAGTTTCCTATTTTCAACTTCCACAATATGAATCATGAACAATGTAAATAGTGTTTTTCATTTGTTTTCAAAGAATGACAAATGGACATGGGACTGTTATTCGCATAATAAATAGGGATATCATCATCGCATAAGTTGATAGAAAGTGAGCTGCTAAACACAAACGTAAATATATAACGAGCAACTGAAAAATTTCTTAGTTGCTCAAATTATTTGCAATAATTTAAACAAACAATTACTCGTCAAAGTGAAATTAATTGGTTCTATTTTATTGTCAACAATTATGTATTTTGGTGCCCATATAATCTTATTACTCTACTCATAGAAACAATTTTGACTTTTCTAAGTAAATTCAAGATGTTTATATATCTCTGCCATTGTTTCAGCAATTTTATAAATATTTATTTCAATGCTTGTAGGCCTTGTAGGTATATGTCTTTTTGCCCCTGAAATTTTTGATGGAATGCAAAATTTGGGATAGGCTGGCACAGGTAGTATCTTACGGCAAAACACATTAATTGAGAGTTGTATGACAATAAATTTAAAACTGTAATTATTAACATTTTATGCACGTGCCATTTTTTCCATTGTAATTTTATCAGTCACTACATTAACGTCACTAATTAACTCACGATGATTATTTCTCACTAACATGATGGCGGAACCTCAATATATTTAGGGGGTGATGAGATAAGGGCGGCTATTGAGGAGGTGATGTGATATCACCCTGTTTGGGGTGAAGAACACCACCTCGTCGCGTTACGGAATCGGAAGAGCGGTGATAGGTGATGTTCATCACTGATGATAACGAGTTACAGAATACAGCCCCTGATGCTACCTCTTTCACTTCTTGGTGGGTTCCTTTACGACGACACACAAGATACAACCTTTATTCTTACTTCTTCATCGATGGGTCCATATCTAACCATGGCCACTTGGATTAACATACATAGTGGTAATTTCTTCAGTCATACCTCATATGAATTTCTGATTTCCTTAAGAAAATGATGCACTGCATTCCCATCAACATTGCGACAATCTTTCACCACAAATCTACATTTAATGAACAATGGATTTTTCTTCACCAATATTCTTTCCAATAGTATCCTATGCTAAAAAATTACTTTCCATGTAAACTTAATTTTCCAGATTCCAAACTGATCTTCATCCAGGAACTCCCCAGCTTTACATGCTTTTCTTTTATTGATTATGCTTGTCATTATCTTCGAGGCATGTGATGTCACGCTTGCAGTCCTCAAAATTTAATATTTCTCTGCTTTCTTCATATGAATATAGGGACTATGTTATCTGTCAGTATTTCTCCTGTTGAGTACGTGTCACAGATGGTTTTGTGCAGTTGGGTTAATGTCTTCTCTCTTGTAGACACAAAATTGATTCCAGGAGCTTAATTTCTTCTTAGTTCCCTATCAGCTTCATAGAATACTGATTTCAATATCGTGCCTCCCATATCATCTTTCTCAACTTCATTTACATTTTATTACTTCCACAATATCATCAAAGTCATCTTCAATATTGCTGTCCAAACAGGGCATGTAAACCTATACTACAATAGCATCGGTGTTGTGCATGACAAATGTACAACAGTTGGGCAAACAATGGGCATCAGAGATATTATTACTGAAATACAATTACGATATAAAGGGATAGGAAAGGATAGAAACCATGAGAAAGAAGAATTTACGCAATGCTGTCAGGTTTAAATTCATCCCAGTAATGTGTTTCAATTAAAATTTTGTGTCCAAGAAAGTAATTGCACACATATATTAACACACATAATACCATATTTACTTGGGTAAGCCGCACACCTTTTTTCCCGAAACACCGGTGAAAAAATAGGGGTGCGCGGCTTACACAAATCCTCCAGATTTTCGTGTAAACCGCGCACTATTTTTCCTCAAATTCCTGTTGTTTTTTTCTCCTAAGTTTCGCATTCTGTAAACATATCGACGTTAATTGGTAAGTATGGTCTAGTAGTAAATCGTACAATGTAAAGTATTCTGAAATTTCGAAGTAATTTGTAATAAAAATCCAAAAGTCGGAGCGTACGACGGTACTTGAAAACGCTAGATCCGAAGACACGCTAGATCCGAAACACCACTTGACAAATTAATAGATTTATCGTGTATAGATCGTACTTAGGACAACACTTTGTAGCACTGATGTGTACTTAAATCTACATTGTATCCTGTAAACTGCCACAAGGGGTCGGCGTCTTTATGTCTTTTCAAAGTCGTAAGTGGAGTTTGTTTCAGTGTCACGTATCTGTAGCAACATTTTTACGCAATAGATAGCTCCTTTTGTGTACACATTAAAGCTACATTGCAAAGACACGACAAAGAATTTGTTACATAGTGGCAAGAGTCGTATGCTGAGAGATTATACCTTCTTACTATCCGTGCGTAAGTGTAGTAAACGAGTTCGAATCGATCATTTAGCATTTTAAAATAATTTGCAATTATCACCCTAAAAAAGAATTCTGATGTGAAATTGCGATCGTTTCCCGTGAGTACAAAACAACATATTATATATGCGATGCCGAAAAAGTAGAAAATCGAGCGGCAGGAAGGAAGGTGTATCTGAATCTAGCAGTGATGAAAACTAAAAATGGGAACTATTATGATATGAATATTCATTAGTGATTTACAATTCTATTTCCGCGAATATGTTTTTCTTTAGTTTTATAAGAATTATAATTGTTATTAAATTGAGCATAGTTGTTTCCGTGTGTTCCCAAGACTTTCCGGTGTTGTTAAATCGTCCAAGTCCACAGCTACTGCGCAGAGAGCAGACGAGACCACCGCTATGGTACGGATGGCGTTCTGCTTTTATTTGTTGATATTTGATATGCCAACGGATTTCCGTAATAATAAAGTAATCATGGGTTGAAATTGTACATATTTCTGCAATTATTCCAGTTAGATGTTATTTTGAAAAGATGCCATTTTTTATAGTTGGATGATGTGTCGTATGCAACTGTGATTACTGTGAGATGCTACTAGAAAAAGATGCATAGTAAAAGAGGCCGTGCATCAATGCACGACGCGATGACGATCGTGACGATATTAACACGTAATTAAATCAATTAATGAGAAAGACGTACATGTAATATAGGCACAGCATTTCTCTTAAAGAACGTGCATTCATGTTACGACAAAATGATGCAGATTCAAGAGAAAAAAAAAATAATTTTCTGACAAATAATTTTTTTCCTCACAAGCCTTCCCGAAAATAGGGGTGCGCGGGATACACGAGGGCGCGGCTTACACGAGTAAATACGGTAGTACAGTTGAGCACCCTTAATCCGGGAACCCCTAATCCGGGAGCACCTATAATCCGGCAATTTTGCCATGACTATCTGGTACTTAGTGGAAAATGCCGAAACGTTTTTAACCGGAACAGGGCTTCATAACCTGCCGAGATATTATTCTTATATTAATACCGAGATACTATTCTTAACGTTAATTTTCCCATTTCGAGAATCAGAATAATTTAAACATAATAATTTCTGGTACTCCGCCTACACTGGAATTATTCTGGAACTTGAAGTAAACACATAAATTTGACGACATCGCCGAGACGGAATACGACTAATTTACAGATCGGCCACTTTCAATGGCGCGCGCATTTTTGATTGACCACTAGACGTAATTTGATAAAATTATTGGTTATATTCTAATATTTCACGCAAAACATGTCTCATCCATACAGTTGTGGCAACAGCACAAAACGTTAACCATCGTAGAAAAGTACAAGTTGTGAAAAAGCTTGACGCCGTTGCATCAGTAAAGCGTTTGACTGAAACATACTACGTGGGATCTTCAACAATATAGCACATTTAAGAAGTTGAAAGAGTAAAAATCAAAATTTTACTGTTAAAGTGACACGAAGAAGTAGATAACAGAGAGAAAAACTATGACAGAAGATTTAAGTGCTGATTTAGATAGCCTGGTTTCGATTGCGTCGGAGTGAAGGCCTTAGTTAGTATTTCTGGCCAAATGCTAATGGAGCAGGATAAACTCTTAGAAATAGATGTGATCAATCCAAAAGACGTGATTTGGGAAATTTCACGTGCAGCCAATAGCATTTCACCGTCCGTTCTAAAAACACGCGTGGTTTAAATTGTGGATTGCTTTAAGATTTGATATAGACGAAATAATTGGGGATTTAAAAAATGTCATGCTTCTGATAATGAAAATATGATGATGGAGTTTGCAAACGTCATCCATAACCCTGAATTAAAGGAAATGGAATTGGTAAATTTAGACGAAAGGATAGTCAGCGGCCACGATACTCTCACCACACAACATTTCGCAGATGATGAAATAATTGAAATGGTAATTAATAACAATAAATCCAAGTGGGGATGAAGATGATGAGCCTGAAATTGTTGAAGAAAGACTACCATTCATGGTTGTCTTTGAACAATCATCCAGTCTGATCGCCTGCAACGTAGTAATGGACGGCTGTGTAGACGACACCCACACGTTGACATCGTGCTGAATCAGCTGATAACAAATCGAGCACGGTAGGAAATTATGTTACGCAAAGTACAGCGTAAGAAATATCAATTTTTATACCCTTTTCCAATAACAATATGAAACTTTTACATGCGCAGCAATATGCAGAAGGCTTAGATTCCGTTATTTTCACTCACTCCGCAACGTCGATAATTTTAAATAATAACTTTGTGTATTAAGAAACCATTTCTTTCTGATTATTCTCAGTAACTCATTTTACAATAATGTTCAGTAAATGGCAAACGAATATATTTTATTATAAATAATTGACTCCTTTCAATGAAAACATCCTGGACGTCAGAAATAGACCAGTTGCCATGTATGACCCATAGTCCGGCAAAATCTCTAATCCGGCATCACTTCGGTCCCGACTGTGCCGGATTAAAGATGCTCAACTGTACGAATATAGTACTATGTTTTTCTTCAACGACACATATGAAAGTCAAACTCACACTATAAACACAGACACCAAATATACAGAAACATACAATACTAGTCTATTTAGGATTGCTACATTGTACATTAATAGGGCATTAATGTTATGATACTACATTGCATAAATACACTCAGAGAAAATATTGATGAGAAAATTTAAAAAAGATCAAGGCTGAATGGTGGCAACTTCACATACGCGTCATCTTGTGGTTTTAGTCGCACTGGTATGCCATTGTTTTGTGTCTACACTTTCTGAAACATTACCCTTTATTTATTTTTAAAAATGGATGGAGAAAAGAAAATTGATTATGTTAAGAAAAAGAATTTTTTAAAATACCAAGAAAACGAAGACTCAGACAAATCAAAACCTGAAATATTTTGACTCAGATGGAGTTGTGATGTGAACTTTAACATACTTGTGGCTCAATAAACAAGAAAAATAAGCCATATGAAACCTTTGAAGAAGTATGGCATTTCAAGAGCAGCCACATGTCTACGGTGGTAGCATTTAGGCATATTTAAATTATCTAATTTTATCAGGAAGCATTTAAAGGACCATTATAAGGATTATTTGAAGACTTCAAGAGAATTTAAGATACCACACAGTGATTTCAAAGCAAGCATTGGTTGGTGTGGAAGGATGATGGGAAATAAAGCCTTCCTGTCTGACACCGAGCCTACCACTAGTTCAACGTCTTCTCATTATGCTGTGAAGTGAATTGCAAACCAGCGGTGAGAAACAAACTGTAAAAAGAATGGCTGCCTACTGGGACACATGGGAAATGCCACTCAAACTTCAGTTTATTTTCATAGGCTACCAAACTTCAACATGAATACCAGAGGCACTAAATCAGTGTTGATTAAAATGATGGGAAATGATGAAGACAGTCACAGTAATGCTTGCAGTGATGGTCAAGAATGAATTTAATTTTAAGGTGCAAATCAATGCCAAAGGAAAAGCTGCCATTGCGGATGATCTTTCTTCTCCATGAGAAGGGATAAAAGAGCATAAGTTGGGAGAGGCACCCGACAAAATATGAAGATTGGAATGACTAAAATGCACACAGACATAGTTATTATTCCTGGAGGACTGACATCCCCATTTCAAGAGATAACATGTAAAGGTTTGAAGGCTTTTCAAAAATTTTTTCCAACAAGAATAAAGTGTAAACTGGCTAGAAATGATGGATGCACTCTTTTGGGAAGTTGAAGAACCCATCAATCGCTGTCTAAGGGTAGAGTTCCAAAACAGCCTAGGGCAAAATCATCATCAGAATCTGTTGTGCATGGATTTAAGAAATTATGTGTATCCAGCAATTGGGATGGGAGTGAAGACCATGTTTTGTGAGATGAAGATGAAGTGGTGGCAATAACTCTAATCCTGTTTCAGAGGTTGAGGAAATAGGAGAGAAATGTGAGCATAGTTATCTATAGGACAGTCATTTCAAGTGAATACCAATAGGGGGTAACCATTCTTCATTTAAATGATGACAATAAAATTTGATTTGTATTTGGGACTTCAGAAAAACTTTGAATATTTAGTGCCAACGTGATTCAGGATTCAATGAAAATTATAATAGGTAAAAAATAAAATTAGACGCACTTCCTTTTCTAAATTTAACTTCAACTTATTTAGGGTCACAATACATATATTCAGGGTTGCATTACATTGGGGTCAAAAGATACGTTAGAAAGTCTCTCCAGATGATGAAAAGGGCATTGATTACCACAATAATCCTTGAAGTATAAGACTTCTTAGCAAACCTGAGTGACTTACGCAGATTTACCCAACAAAGGGAACCAATGTTGGGTCATTATGGATGCACAGACTTATCAGACAGTTCCTACTCACCTGTGAGGAGACTGGATGACTGTGAGTGGAATTCTCGATGGGCCACAGGAACCAGGTGATCCTGGGTAATCTCCCGCTTGTGAGCGGCCACCACGATGGAGGGTGGCGCTGGGGCTATGTCTCGATGTGCAGCAGGCGGAGCGGAGATTTCTCGCGCATGGGCTGCAGGTGGGGGAGGGGCCATCTGATCCCTAATGCAATGATACCAACGCTCACGTTGAATAGGACATCAAACAATGCCAACCAACATCAAATAACCACAACACATTACCATGTGGCTTTTGGCCACTTACCGAACTGGGACTCACAGTGGGATTCACTAAACGCAAAATGTTTCGAGTTGAGGATGGTAAGTAATTCTTCTTAGAAGTGCACACAAACAATGATGATGATGATACAGTGGTGGAAAGTGATGCAAATTTTTCAAACGACTTAAAAAAATGAGAACAGTGGATTCTCGAAATGGCTGATAATTCTCTGATTAGAGTTAAAACAATACTGATGTTAACCAGTGCAGAGGCCACCATTACTGATCACTAAGATATGAGTAAAATGTTAAAGCCATTTCCAGCCACATGACACAAGGCAAAAAAATCAGTAATGAATAATTAATTGTTAGAAGGTAGCCACAAAGCACAAAGGAGCTTGAAATAACTTAAATGAGATACTCATAAGGAAGCAGTAATTACAAAAGGACATATTTACACATGCCAATAAGGTACACACAACCTGGCTTCTGTAAATTGGGGAGGAAAAGTGTCACAAATTAAGATCATGAAGTTCCCAAAGCTGTAAAACAAGAAAATGTAATTGAGAGTAGCATATTAGATTATTATCCACAAAATAAACAATATCTACAGGGCTACCATATGCTCCATAGAGCTCATGACCCTTATAACTCCTGCATCCACATCAATCAGTGGCCTCTCGTTAGCAGCACATTTATGAAGGAGGGTCCCAGGATCCCAAATGTGGCAATGAAGAAAAAAGGGTTCATCAGTTTATGTCTTCCAGGATATGTTTGAAGATGCTTTTGAGAGCTGCATAATTTTTAGGGGCCGATATCCTTGATGATGTTCATTTTAATTTCTTCTTTAAATAGCTGGTGTTCATTTATTATATATAATGTTTCATTAACACCTACTATGCCTCCCACGGAAATACATGCAATGCCTATGTTGATGTAAACTCAATGATTCATTAGAATAAAATATAGGTGCACTTTTCCACAACTAATTTATTGCTGCGTACGACGCGTTTCGGCTCACAGAGCCATCATCTGGTACAAGACACCAACATACATGTTCACATCATATTTATACATATTAGAAGGGGGGGGGGAATTAAGGGGGCAGGGAGGGGGGGGGGGCAAAGGTACGGTTGGGGGAAACAGTGAGAGACGGAAAAACCAAGGAAGTATGGAAAGGGGGGGGGAGGGGTTGGTGAATGGGTTTTGACACGCTTCCCTTCATTCACCAACCCCTCCCCCCCCCCCTTTCCATACTTCCTTGGTTTTTCCGTTTCTCACTGTTTCTCCCAACCGTACCTTTGCCCCCCCCCCCTTCTAATATGTATAAATATGATGTGAACATGTATGTTGGTGTCTTGTACCAGATGATGGCTCTGTGAGCCGAAACGCGTCGTACGCAGCAATAAATTAGTTGTGGAAAAGTGCACCTATATTTTATTCTAATATGTCAAACTTCCACTACATCTCGCCTGAATCAGTTGATTTTATTCAATGATTCATTATGGCAATAATGACCAAATAGCATGTTTTGTATATTATCAGCCAAAGTAGTACCTATATATAGAGGTCCGTGAAAGTGGTTTTATTTTTTGCTAAAATTCGTTTTAAAACTATGTGATTTCGGTGTTATAGAAAATCTTGGCGGTGTTATTATAATGTTACAATTTTTGCGCATTTCTAGGCGTTTTATTATTTTTGGTACACATTTTGTGAATGCTTATACTTTTATTAAGCATTTTACATAACAAGAAAGGCAGTGAAAGAAGCACGCATAACTACACACAATCGGAAACAAAGAAACTTGAACTGGGGGTGTGTCGAAACAAGGTGGTGTCCTTGTGTCCAAGGAGGACCTCCTTGTGTCGAAATGATTTTTTTTTTGCATTGAAGCTCAGTGGAGCGCCGAATATCCGACGATCAACTGCTAATAAGTAGCACCCCCTCTCCTCCTATCTTTTCTGTTACTTCCCCCCCTTTCCCCAACTGCTAGCGCTTCCGTTCCAAGCCAGCAGCCGTGTTTAAGTCTACAAAATTGTTACATTAGGCCCACACTAAAGGTTTTCCTGCAACAAGTTATCCAATTATGCTGTCTACTGCGTTGCGGTGAGTCACCGGAATTACTGCTCGGCATTGAAGCGTGCCGGGCACATGAGCTAATATTTCTGCTCTTCCGTGGCCATGTTAAATTTCTTTCAGCACATTATTGATTCAGAATATCTAATTCTTCAGGAGAGAAAGCGTGTCATTCTAGATATTTCCGAGAATTTCAGGATTGATAAATGCGAATCGAAGTGAGAGGCGGTGATTAATTTAACGGCAAATTCCGGCAGAGACATCACTACAGTGCGCGATATTATGCGAATGTGATATGCACGAGACAAAACAAGCCAATTGACCTTTGAATCGTAATGAGATAGAGCGAATGAACATCAGCAGCGTTAAACAATGAAGGCTTAGGCTTTAATCGATTATGACTCTTTACATGTGATTTTTTTGCTAATTCACCTAAAATTCGCGAAAAAGGCGATATTTCGTTTTATTTTCCGATTTCACAATATTTCGCGTTATTTCGCGATATCGCGTCTCGGAATTTCACGGATCTCTACCTATATAGATTTGACTTTAGAGGCTTTATATCCCAGGAAAGGAAGAAGCGATATTCATACCGAGGACATCAACCCATAGACAATTTAGTCTTACGTTAAATGCAGGCAAGGGAAATTTTTTTATAGTTACTTTGAGGCAGGTTTTTGCAGTGAGAATGAAAAATGACACAATTTTTTTGAGTCGCAGAGGATCATATCACTTTGGCGGTTTGTCATAACAATATTAAACGCAGAAACAAAAGGAAATTTTGAGAGAATATAAGTAGTACTTTAGTCATGATGCCTTTTAATATTCATAAGTTCAACATTATTCATTTACATCATTCTATTCCACTTACAAAACCAGGTTTCCTCCATAAGTACGTGACTTGGAGGTATGCGACAAACACTTTAATCTTCATTTTAAAATTTCTATTGCAAATCAATTAACATAATAACACTTGAAATGCTGCAATACTTGGATTTCATATTTTATGGAAACTACCTAATTCGGAGTAAAGGCTGAAAGGCCGAACAATGTGTTAAGTTGGTGCTGATTATTGATGTCAGAACTTCCTTTTTGGCCCACTATTTCAACATGCTGCATACTTGGATTTTCATCCACGGAGGAGGATGAACTTATCAATCAATATTTTTCTTTTTGCCACAGGCTCTTCCACGATCAATTCTAAGCACTTGTCTCACTTTTAATGTCACCAAGTATTGGTGCTCACGTAGTTTTGATACCCAGCCGACACTTACAAAATAAACAAAAATCGTGATAAAAAGCAAGGCTCGTGGGTTTCCTTTTAATCCTTAACAAACGTTTTTAACTAGGGTCAATGTAAACTCGGTTAAAACGAGACTTTGCTAGAGCAAGTGATTTTTCGGTTCCCAAGATATCTCATTATAAGGAGCCAAAACTGTAATATCATTACTACACAAGGTCTCTTTTGTTATGCATCTTTTTCTGAGCATACAACTCTTGCCACTATATAATACATTCCTTGTCATGCCTTTACAATGTAGCTTCAAATATGTACTCAAGAGCAGCTAATAATTGTGTGTACGCACGGCTTAAGACCTGGGTGATGCAGGCAAATGCCCAGAGGAAGGAAGGGGCACAATGGGAATGGAAAAAGCTTCTTTTAACTTGGAGAGAGACAACTTACTTTATGTCCACTGAACTAGTTAACTACATTTTTCACTACTTAATTTTTACAACTGCATTTACTTGGTGAATACTTGTTACAACAGGGTTTGATAACCAGGGGAGGTGCTGGAATACTCTCTCACCCACGTGACAATCTTGTCTTAAGGCGTTATGGTACCCTCGGCCGCGGGCAGTTTTGGGCGACCGTTTCCGGCCTTTTTTCGCGCTGTCCGTGTTTATATATCACTCATCTACGGGATAACTATTGAAGGTAGAGACTTGCAGTTTTCTTTATTTGATTCAGGAGATATCATTCCACATAACGATTGGAAAGAAAAAATTTTATTTCTCCAGGTTAGCGAGAAAATCAAGCTGAACTTTGGCTTATTAAAACTTGCTTCGCAGAGAGAAATTCAAAAATCGGAAAAAATCAAAAAATGGCGACATCATTCTTCTATAAGTACCTTTAAGCACATAGGTCAGAATCAGTTTCCTAAGCCACTATCATCAAAGCCGTGGACCCCTGCACGCCGAAAATCTTAATTTTTCCAGTGGCTATTGTGGCGTACTAGGCCGTTATGAATTTTATCCTCCCAAGCGCTGACTCTGCGGCAACGCGGCATAAGGGGGAGGGGAATTTGGTCGTCCCCTCGCCGATTTCGTCATCCGCTCAAGGTCTTCTGCTGCCTTGGTTCTTCAACTGTTTCTAGGAATTCGTGAGGATCCTTTTGGACGCGCATTCGCATTGGAAATAAGCTAACAGGGTGTCTCGGGGTGGCCTAGTGGATAGGGCACTGGGCTACCGACCGGAGTGTTTCGGGTTCAAGTGGCTTTCTGGACGCCCCAGCCTAAAATCCTCGTGATTTGATTTTCTGTGAGTCAGAACTTCGTAGGAAATCGCAAGTGGCCCAGGGAAAGTAAGTGGACCCCCTACCCTGAATGTGTGAATTTCACACGCCAATGGATTAGTACGGGGTGAGCTCTACTCTCACCTATCAAAGACCAACCTTCGGGTTGAACACCGGGAATTAGAGGGGAATTTTGGGTACATATCTAGAATTTCGAAGAATTTTCGGAAATTTTCTTATCTGAAAGGGAATATTTTTTAAAATTATTTTTGAAACATATAGTGAGAATTCAGTCATGATTTATCGAAATCCGTTTACACTCGCTTAAGAACAAGAAATTACGCATTTTTATGGTAATTTTGTCCAGTTTTCGTACTGTAACATTACAGTACAGAGAGTAAAGTGGTTGCGTCAATACGATAAGATATATCGGTACGGGAAATGAAATAAATTTCACCGCCCAAGACCTTTTCTTATTTCATTGCCATCATTACTCTGGCTTTTTACAGCTTCGTCGGACGCTAGCCACCGTGTCTCAAGATTTCCTTCGATAATTTATGAAAGCACTATTATAATGTGGTATTCACTCACTCGTATTGCTTATTTAGTACTTCTCAATGCGAAATTGAAATGTAAATAAGGTTTCCTGTTACCGTCTTAGCAACTAGCGGAAACTAAAAGGATTCCTTGACTACAATTTTTCTGTTTTTTTAGCCTCAGAAGTAGGCTCAGACGTTAAAGACTTTTCAACTCTATTTTCCAAGCGCATGCACTATCTCACCTGTTAATTGGATTAACTTCATAGGCGTTGAAATGGGAATATGTTACTCCAAATATGGACATTGCATCACACATTTCCGCGTAACGCTAGTAAAAACACAACGCAGAAGGTACTTTCCCGGAATATTTTGGTTTCTTGGCCGATACGTTCTTTATCCTGCTTCAACGTACGGTTTTTATTGATTATTACAACTTGTAATCTGCTGTAAAATTTAACGCAGCATCATACTGTCGGAGCGTTATTCAAAATGTATAGCTTTCGTTAAGGGGTGTGACTGATGTGTATATTTCATCCTCTATTGTAATAAGTATTCGTGCACAACGGCTAATTAAACATTGTGGAAACCCTGTAACGTCGGGAGATACGTTTTGCGGTAAAATTAAGCCGAAGGTAATAACCACTGTACTTATTTTTGAGTCACTTTCTCGATGACATATGTCGTGTCGGCTTATTTGATAACCGTTAACTGTTGTCAATAATCATTATAGAACGAAAAAGTTTCTGGGCATTTAAAAAAACGATTAAAAATGAGATAAATCAATGATAGTGGCAAGTCATCCTGAATTCCGTCACATTTTCACGATCGAAAAATTAGGGGCAGAATCACGTATCCTTTCATGGTGTGGGTAACGTTATCGCAAATTGCACGAATCCATTTTGAAGCGGATTTAGCGCAGTCATCACAGAAACGGTCCAAATGTTATTCCAATTCAGAATGGTTATTTAAAACGTATGATAATTTATAGCAATGAAGGATTGGTAACACTAACGTAATTACTACCGGCAGAGTTTATTAAATGATATTATTATACATGTAAATTAAGTACCAAATGATTAGGTTAATTTGTTGGGCTTATCCTCAATCACCATGGTTTGCGAACGACAAATAGATCAAGGATGTTGTGCACATAACAGTGGAACGAGATATACGGGATGTAATTGAAGCGCTTCGCATCTTCATCTGCAGACATCTTTTACGGAAGTGACTGAATCAGCGTTTCGCAGTATTTCGACCAGCATATTGCAGTTTCTGTTTCGATTCTCACAAACCGTGCCTATATGCTAAAGGTATGGCCAAAACTGACATAGGGCGCTAATTCGTATGCTGGTTTGCATGACGCGCTTCCTCGACTGCGCATAGCTGTGCAAGACGTAACTTTGAAGTTTTTACTGGCATGAATGATCTATAAAATGTACGGATATCATTTTTCAAGTTTTTTCTCTTGAAGAATATGAAAGCTAATTCTGGAAGCAAATTATTGTAACTTTCCATTGTTCTAGTGTGCATCCGTACACCAGATCGAATGATAAAACACTATTGCACATAAAAAATAAAGATAACGCGATTTCCTTCATGATGGAGTTCCGTGAACGACGCTAGACATCTTATCTATGCAATTTACGAACTCTAGAAAAACAAAGTTATTAATTTCAGAAAACGCACTGAATTACAAGGTGTATTCGAAAAGTAACGACCGTTTCCTTATATTCAAATGTTGGCAGCTTAGAACAAAGTTGTTTGAATGCTACGCCATCTATTGATAGTTTATGAGTTCACTGAAGTCATTATGTTGATACAGTATTCGTTTGAATATCCCTGAAAACAAGTAACAATGGCTTCGAAAATTTTTTGGGTGAGTCGACAGCTTTGGTCACTTGCAAATGGCTTCGAAAATCGTTACTCCCGCCAGTTGCGAAGAGCGTCCTGTAATTCGATTTTTGCGTGCAAAAGGATCTACAGCTACTCTTATTCATCAGGAGTTGTGCCTATTCATGGGATTACAGAAATAAGAGAAGAATTGGATAGACAATGGTGTCGAGACTATAAAAGTGGCCGCACATATGTGCATAATGAGGAGCGGAGTGGCCGGCCCAAACTAATAATATCGCAAGAAGAGGGCCAAAAACTGCGATCTCATCGACGATTGATGATTAGTGCTCTGGATGATAAAGTTACTCTATTGGACGCACCAATATTTGAACAATGGTCACGGAGACGTTCCATCCTATATCGACGGCTCGGTAAACTGTCGTCCGGGAGAGTCCACTACTATGAAATCCTCACTCCGCTGTCCATACCAGAGGTAAGATTCAGGATTTCCGTTGTAAACTTTTCGATCACCCACCTTACAGTCCCTATACCTACTATTACCTCTTCTTGCACCTGAAGCAAGGATTAGTGGAAGATTTGAAGATCTCTAGACTGCCGTTTTCACCCAGCTCAATTCTCAGGCGGAGAACTTCTATACATCCTTTTTATTAGAGATAGGTCGAATAGCATTTTTCTCGAATTAGAGGTTCGAATTAGAATATCTAATATTTTTATGAATATTGTACTTGATTTTCATGGGCGTTTTACCACCAATTTTAAATACAAACGACAATACAAATAAAAAATAGCGTAGTACTACTATTTCTGAGACCCTACTTACCAAAGTTAAAAAAAAAGTAAATTGTAAAATTAGCTGAACAGAATGTATTAAGATTCTGAAGTATTGAAGGTTCTAAAAAGAAACAATGCTCTTGACAATATATTCTCACATATTTATAGTTGGTCACAAATCTGCTGGAGCACAGCCATAAAAATAATTCAATCAATGTTAAAATATCACCAACTCTAATAAAAATATTGCATTATTTATCCTGCTTTATAAGAATGAACAATTTTTATTGGCACTTCAAAAGTAACTTGGCACTTTGCAAATAAAGTACTACTATAATATAAATTTCTCTTTGCAAATAAGGTATGTACTAACTTCTAAAAACACTAAAAGTACTTGGGAAATGTGATGAGAAGACAAAAGAGCGATGCTACTTTTCACTAGTTAGGCCCCACCTTGAGTATGCAGCCAGTGTATGGGATCCTAATGAATTAGGTTTGATGAGAGAACTAGACAGTGTGCAGCGTAGAGCAGCTAGGTTCGTCAAAAGGTGTTACGATAGGTTGTGTATTAATACAAGGTCCGAATTAATACAAGAATTGGGGTGGGAATCATTATAAGAGCGTAGATTAAAGTTCAGATTAAATCTATTGCAGAAATTTCAATCGGATAGCTTTACTGAAGATGTTAGGCACATATTAAAAACACCAGCGTATTATGCTAGATTCGACCAGATAAATAAGATTAGAGAGATAGATTGTCGTACAGATAGATTCAAAATGGCATTTTTCCCCCGTACTATAAGAGAACAGAATAGGCAGCATAGGAAAGGGATAGGTAGGGGAAATATTTTAGAGTATTCTGTAGTGCATGATACATGTATTAACCCCTCAAATACTATAGGTACCAACAATCTAGTTGCATGAGACACTATAGTTGCTAGTTTGCATGTTAGTAGTGCATGCTTGGTGATCTTCACCCCCTGCCACACACCCTCATCTACATCTACATAATACCCTGCAAGCCACCACAAGGGTGTGTGGCAGGGGGTGATTGCTCACCAAACATGAACTACATATCATGCATAAAAAAGGAATAGTATTAATATAGTAGTCAGAACTACACTATTTAAAAAGATAGACATTGCAAAACAAACATGCAAAAACATTCTGTTAGTAGGGTTAGCTTTAAGTACTCATACCAACATGCAGCTACCAATGCTATTCATTGCTACTCTCCGATAGGACATATTTACCGTTATTCGTATCTCTTATTGTGCGAGGGAAAAAGGACATTTTGAATCGGTCAGTTCGGCAATCAATTCCTCTAACTTTATGATTAGGGTCCAGTCTGCCATAGTAAGTTGGGGTTTGTAAAATATTTTTAACATCATCACTGAAAATATTGCCTTGGAATTTGTGGAAGAGATTAAGTCTAAATTTCAACCTGCGATCTGACAATGATTCCCATTTCAATTCATTTAATAGACTGGTTACGCTAATATAATTATCGTATCGTCCCTTTACAAATCTTGCCGATCTTCGCTGCACACGTTCAAGTTCATTACTTAGACCGATTTCGTAGGGATCCCATACACTGGCAGCATATTCCAAATGAGGTCTAACAAGGGAAAAGTCTGATTTCTCGTACATGATCGTCACATTTACCCAATACTCTTTTAATGAAACCCAGTTTGCGATTCGCTTGACCCCAAATCGTCCAAGGCTCGCGGTGGCTTGCAGGGTATCGTGTAGATGTAGATGTAGATGTAGAACACAAATTTCACTCCGCAAATAAGGTATGTACTAACTTCTGAAAACAGAAATTGCACTTCGCTAATTAGGGACTAATAAAAACACTCATTGCCTTTGACACTAAGGTACTTTAAATACGAACAACATTATTTTAAGTTTAAGTTTTGTTAAAATAACTAACATTTTCACTGTGTCTGGGTCCCGTCTATTTCTTTTTTTATCGCAGATTATCCCAGCTGTGCTATCATTTCGGCTATTACCCTTGTTATTTTTTCTTGCCTCTTGTCCTCTGGTTTGAACTTCCCCTTCTTATCCATTTAACTCGGCAAGGATAACTGTCTTCTAGGATGATGATGTTTTTTAATTTTCCCTGGCGGAGATGCTGCTTCACCAGATTCACTTGCTGACGACGATGGCAAAGAGCACTGAGTAGATGACATAACTTCAGAATTGCTGTCATCATGGGTCTCAGGGTAGCCTTTGTCAATCAGCTGCATAATGTCATCTTTGTGCCTTTTCAAATGGTATTTTAAACCTGAAGTAGTACGCGACGCACCACGCGATATACTCGCACTGCAAAAATTGCAAACTGCTAATTTCTCGTCGAGATCACAAATGTGAAAATGTTGCCACACTTCGATGGTCATTCTAACTTAATAAGTTTGAGTTTAATAAGTTGACTTAATAAGTTGACATAACTTAATAAGTTTACGTTAATGAGAAATTTGGTGGATTAAAAACGAACGTAAGTTTTACGACGGCTTATATACTTCTTCTCCTCAATCCTTACGCAACTGACAAACAGCGGCAAACTTGGAACACCGCGATTCTTTTGTTTCTTATTATAAGCATGTATTTTACTATGTTAATCACATACCTGAAATTAAATAAGGAAAATTTATTTCAAAAATTGAATTTATAAAATGTAAGCGTAGTCATGCAACGAGGAGTCAAAAAAAAAGGAACAACCAATCTCGCGAGCGTTTGATCATTTGCTTTGTCATGTAATTCTCGTGAAGGTATTATGGATTTATATTTTCATGCTTAACTTAAAGATGAAGTTTGGTTTGAAATATTAACTAATGAATTGGTACCAACCAAATCTGCTAGCCCTAATGCTTTGTAACATGTTACCCAACCGATGCCCGCGAAATATAAAAGCATAGTCGATTAGTGTAATGTATTCGAGATGGTGAAATTATTGCTTTGTGTCCTCGAATATATAATAGTGCAAATAGCTCACTATCCGAGTTATTCGAGGATTCGACTATTCGAATGTGCCATCTCTACTTTTTATGCATGATATGCATGTAACATGCATAACATGTAATGCATGTTTGGTGTGAACTCACCCCCTGCCATACACATTTATGGTATCTTGCAGGGTATTATGTAGATGTATATGCGTGCAAAGGAGATTGAAAAAGCTAGTGCAACGTTACGAAAAGGGCTAAGAAGCGAACGGCGAATAAGTAAGAAAGTAAAGTAGGTTTGTGGAATACGCCTCGTATATTCTTGATGAGATAATGACTCATCTGGATGAATTTTTTGTCAGTTAAGACAAAGATTTGCTTTGTTTCGAGAGAATTTATTGTTAAAAAATTGGAAAATAATATAGTTTGACCTCAAAACGTGGAACGTATGACATGTGTAAAAACCTTAATAGTGTGGCAGCGAATTACCTGAATAGAAAACGTATTAATTACGTAAAAAAATCCTTGCTCCCGACAAACATTCTGCGGTCATAAAGTTCACTTGCCATTTTCAAGGGAGAGACCACAAAGCCATTAATGGAGGTTACAGTCCTGGTAAATAATGATCAAACCATGGCTTCTCTTCAGATACTATATGGAATTAGTCTTGTCGTCCTCCCTTGGTACGGTAGGAGGATTTGCATTGCAGATATAAGGGGCTCCTCATATCAGCAAGGCGATAGAGGAAAATTTGACGAAAAAAGAATTTCACCATACTCTTATTAGCAAATAATATTTATTCAACACTTTATTATTATATTATTTAAAAAATAACTAGGGGGCCAATCCCCTCTGTATTGCTATGGCGGGCCAGCCCCCTTTACGCTCGTTACGAAAAAAAATTTTCGACGTTCAGCGAAAGAAGTTTTTGATGGTGTGTCGTCACAATTTTTCCATGCATCTCTCATAGACGGAACAAGATTAGAAGGTGCAGGAGAGTGCATATACATGCTAGCCTACGAGTGACAACGAAGGCAGAAAATCGATTAGGCCCCAACTCCTTGGGACTAAACCTGGTGTTTTCTTTGGCCTCTTATGGAGATTTTAAGCATATTAGAATGTGAATAACAATTGAGATAGAGATTGTGTGGTCTAATAGCTGAGTACTAGTCTTCACCATCAGGGATCGGGTTCGATTCCCGGCTGTAGCAGAAATTTTTCATTGGTTTTTCGGTCCCTACTTAGTGCTGTATAGAGAGATCTTCAAATTCTGTGCTCCTGCTGTCGGATGGAGCGCTACACCGTGGGTTCCTTGGAGTCTTTCTTGTGGAGAAGGCTAACTCCGGGTTTTCTTCTCCCATCTTCCGTTCCATGAAAGCCTCTTCTCTACGCAATCACTCACGTATTCTGAATAGCGCAAATGATTATAGCTGCCGGTTGCCTCCTCTAAATAATTATGACTAATATTAACCTTCAAGAGTATCGTGTCCGAAATACATTTCGGCGGCATCAGCAGTCTTTGTAAAGAAAAATTTAGAAAATTATAAATGTATTTTATTCCACTAGAAGATAATTCTTTCCTTAACGTCTGGTACAAATTCAACCTCTTTAAATTACATACGTTTGCTTGATTTGTCACTTTTTCTATTATTTTCACGAATTTTACTCCAAATTCTATCTACTACTCCTAGTTTCACCGCGTGCATCGACAAAATCATTAGTGCATCTAATCTCGTTGTATAGGCCTATCTTCTGCATGAATTGTTATGATAGCCAACTTTTACCATTCCATTGGTTGTGAAGATGGAGAACCACAACATTTAATTCTACTTGAAACTCATTTCAAAATATTTATTTTTAATTAATTGTAAACTACAACTGAGCAACGGAATACTTTATGGAAGTTTACATGATTTGAAACAGGAAACTATATTTCTTGTTAAGGATTAGATTTTTATGGGGCTTTCTTTCATCTGGTTCATGTCTGGTGTAGGACAATAAATACTACAAAAATTTTCGGAAAGGCAATACGATTGTAGATTGTAAGACAAAGAGCGAATAGAGTTGTTGCTATTTTTTTTACAAAGTTATTGATATATGTACGCATACATTGTGGTTGTTCGCAATGAACTAAAATCAATCACTTTCACGAGGAAAAGTCTCGAGTGAAAAATTAGTGATGTTTTCGAGAGAACACGAGAAGTGATTAATCTTAGTTATGTAGGTAGCATCTGCTCATTTCACAATCAGAATATTACAAAACTCCAAAAAAGAACTATTTTAATGGTTGATTACGTATTTCTTAGGACAAAATATTTATTCCCGCCTGCCCTTGTGTCAGATTCAGTTGAAGGTTGTTCAGTTCAATATGCGCTAGGTTATTAATGTGTTTCATATGCCGTATCTTTTTGAATCCTAAGGGATTCTTCTTAATTTCTGACATACTTTAAAGGAGAAAGGTTTTGGAAGTAAAAACCAAATTTATATTGGCAATTGTTTATGTAAATGCTGCTCCTTATGTGGGACCACGGAGGGCTAAGTAAGTAATCGTATGCTATAAGTGATAAAAAATGAAAGGTGGAAGATATAGAAACTTTTTTCCCCGAGGAAGAATTGCTATAGAGAGTATGATAACCCATTAGTGAATGTGGGTTAAATATGAACTTGGAGGGTTATAAAACTTCTGGCAGCACGACTTCCAAAAGGTGAGATCTCGACCAAAGCAATAGAATGGAAGCTCTGACTTACGCAAACCTTTCTAAGAACTGAACTCAGAGTCTGCATGTAATCCGACCCTCGCCAGACTTCTGGGAGCGACCCACGTGAGAGGGATGAGGAGCGAAGGAGGGAGGGTGACACAATGTTGCCGCTGACGAAAGACTGTGGGGAGAATGGAATGGGAAAATGGCTCGTAACGGCGCGGTCGACCTCTGCAGCCGCTGAAAAAATTAAGATTTTCGGCGTGCAGGGGTCCACGGCTTTGATGATAGCGGCTTAGGAAACTAATTCTGACCTATGTGCTTAAAGGTACTTGTAGAAGAATGATGTCGCCTTTTTTTGATTTTTTCCGATTTTTGAATTTCTGTCTTCAAAGCAAGTTTTAATTAGCCAAAGTTCAGCTTGATTTTCTCGCTAACCTGGAGAAATAAAATTTTTTCTTTCCAATCGTTATGTGGAATGACATCTCCTGAATCAAGTAAAGAAAACCGCAAGTCTCTATCTTCAATAGTTATCCCGTAGTTGAATGATATATAAACACGGACAGAGCGAAGAGACTGCCGCCCGAAACAGCCCGCGACCGAGGATACCATAACCCCTTAAGCCAGCCCTGATTGTGTGACAAATGTTTCTACAAACACGTGATATTGAAACATACTGAGATTACAATTCGAGAAAAAATCTTACAAAGGTGCATTAGCCTTTCTTTGATATCGAATCTTGACTAGTGGTGACTAGTGCTTATGCATAATTTATGGTGAGAAGTCGACAGTTTTGCCAGAATTCCATTCAAAACTGAAACTGCTGTCTACCTATCACAAACTACACAGTGAAACCCACCAACAGACTTGAATTACCTCCGACCTCTTGCAGTTCACCAAATATAGCATTATATGGGAGCCCAAAGGTGCATGGCATGATATTTGAGGTATTTGAACGTTATCTTTACGCACAATAATTCAAAATCTTGATTACTGAATACGTTCTAGTATTATGTACTATTGCACGTAGTACTTAAACATCTGTTGAAATAGATGAACATCATAGATTTCATGATTTCATTATTCATGTTCTGCACAGTGAAGCCATGAAATCTACCAGATAACATTTCCAGGCCTGAAGTGGCTTCTTGCCAAGGGCCATAGCTGGGCAAAGTTAATCCAAAAATTAACTTCGTTAATGTATTAAAAGCTACTCAAAAAGTTAACTTCGTTAATCGTTAAATCGTTATCTTGATGAAAATTGAACGCGAGTTAAAGTTATCCGTTAAAGTTAAAAATCTATATTAAATTGTAGGCAATTTTGAATTATATGTTACTTATCATTTAGGTATTTTTAATGTCAATGAACTTAATAAGAATTTCATGGTCAAAAATACTTAATAAACAGTATAGCTTACGTAATGTAGACTTATACACATGAGGTATGGAGTTTCATAGTAATTAACCGTTTCCGTCAGTAAAGTTGGACCTGACGCTGTTTGTATTTGATTGTGGAAACAGAAACCTTGGGATACGCCGCTACTGGTAGCTGCGATACCAAAAGATTCACTAATATTTTGCTGGCGTAGTTTTTTTGCCATTAGATGGTGAAAAAACTATTGACATATGAAGAATCCACAGCTCTTGAAGAAGCCTTAGACTTGGTTTTCGTTTTCCCGCGAGTTGATCCTGCCTTTACTTTTTCTTCAAATTGAACGTATTTAGATGGATGCGTTCTCCTCATGTCTTGTTTAATATTGTTTAGGGTGGTAACGTGAGCCTTGACTGTGTAAATGTTTTCTGTAAAAGTTATGTAAAAGTCTGATTGCAGTAAAAACGCCGAGTTCTCTGAATTGCATTCTCAACACAACTCCTTCACGAAGTTATTAAATGGCAATCCAGATGGCTCTAAACAAAAGTAATGCACTTAAATTAATGGAATTAAAAGTTAACGGAAGTTAATAAGACCGTTAATAGTTTTTGGATTTAACTTAAAAGTTAAAACGTTAAGCAATATGTTAACTTCGTTAATTAACGATTAACGGATTAACGCTTTTCTGCCCAGCTATGCCAAGGGCATATGATAATCATATACCTGGCCTATTTGAATGTTGAGATAACCAGAATATTAAGTAGAAATGTATAAGTAAAGCCATAAAAAAAGAAATCTTTCAGTAAATGGGAGCTGAGCTGAGCTCATATACAGCTCAATTGGGGCAACAGTCAAGGACTTAGAAAAAAAATTGGATAATGATTAAAAAAGGACTGTACCAATTTACACCACAATCACACCAGCAACACAAAAAGAAGTGGTATGGAGGCAAGAACACAAAGAGAGCTTTTTGTGGTGAGCAACAAGAAGGATAGCACTAGAAGAGAGCTTAACATAAGAGGAGACAGACCCGTAGATCACATGGTGGTCCTGACTGCTGATGCGATGGCTCGTCGAGAGGTGCACAGTGATGTGGTGATGGTGGGGGTGGTGCGTGGGTGTGGCGTAGGAGTTAGTCGAGGGTGGTGCCGAAGGGGGGGAGGGGGGTGAGGAGGGGATGGCGGGGGGAGGCATGGCTGCTTCGTGGCAGTGCCCCGACAGCACCGTCGTGGAATGGTGGTGGTGCTGGTGCCTGGGTGCCCGTCGGTGCTCTGTGCGGCTCGCTGCCTCCCCGGACTCCCGAGAGCACTCAGACTGAGCCTTGGCAAGCAGGCGCTTCTTCTGCGAGAGGGTGGAGGTCGAGGCGGGCATCGAGGGTGTGGGGGGGGCAGCTGTTGTCTGCGCGTAGCCAGCACTGCAGTAGAGGCACGGGCTCGGAGGGTTGGGCCCAAAGTTCTCGTACGGGCTGTGTCTGCAGGGCGGGGCGGGTTACAACAAACAGGCACACGCACGCACACACACACATACACAAAGGATTGTTTTATTGAAGGCAAAGTTAGAAATAATAAAGCACTCAAACAAAAATGCATTCCAGTAAGTAAAAGTTTTCCATGAAAGAATAACTTCCACTCATTACTGGGAAAATGCCACCGAGATAGAGATGCAAATTTCATCAAGAGTGAGAACTACTATATTTACAGGTTTGGCACTACAAAATCATATTAGTCAATAAAATGGCTTATCTGACAAAAAAATTACCCCTGGCTACACTACATGAAGGCCTCACAAAAGCCAGAAAAGATACACTTATTATTAATTTTATTATAATATTATTAGGATTATAAATTTCACACCTGCTTTGCCAACATGTTGCTACTTTTAGAACATTCAATGACAAGAATCTGGAGAAATATTAAACAATTGGCTGCCAACATACTGGGAAAATGGGGTTCTGACGCACAGACTGATTACTTGCTTTAATGAAAATTACGTTGATAATTTACCACATGAGGGAATACTTTTCTAAATTCAATGAAGAAGCCTTCATGAATATATACAGTTATGCTAAGCCATTTCTAACTACTCAAGGTGAAAGATAATGGTTATGTGCCACATGTTAATTTTAATTTTGTAATGAAGCAATTGGTATGACTTTCCCGGCTAGGAGAGGAAGCTGAGTATCCCATGGCCTGTTTCCATGATATGTAGATAAATTGAAAGCCAAGCACTTGTTAAGCTAAAATTACTACTACGTTTATAGGTGAAGTCTTTCTGGGAGGAATGACAAAAGTTCATCAACCATCTTTTTTCTGCAAAATACATCAAAAATCACAATTTAAGGTGGTTCTACAGAATGTTGATACAGTACAACTACGTACTTCGCTGCCAAGTGGTAAGAGAATGGAGGGGAAAAGCAGCTAAGGGTGGCTATGTGTCAAGGGATGGATACATTTACTACGTTAAATCTGACAAAAAAAAAACAACCTCAAGAGTTACATGAGAACCACTTCCCAGGGAAATGGTTCTCATATGGAAACAAACAGCATGGGAATTGTTTTTTTTTCTTACTTATTGGAAGCCACCTTCCATCGCCAAAATCTCAAGACGCAATGTCAACAAAGAGGAAGGTTAGGATGAGAAAATGAGAAGGATATTCATTACGAATCATGATAAACCCACAAAACAAAATATTTTGGACCTGGCTTGACATTATTAACTCCATCTCCAAGATTAAGTAAAACAATATCATAACATGTGTCTGATCATAAAATCAACATAATTTCACAATGATTATCAAACTGATTGGCAGGAAAATTGTTGCTTTGAAATGTCATTGTAGTAAGCAAGGAATGAAGAGCAAAAACAAGATGCCTTTGAACACATTCAGTGATTCAAGTGCTAAGTGAAATATAAATCCCACACACTGTTCAAAGGTGGCAGGGAGGAATCAATTTGGTTCAATTTGAATAGAGTGTCCTAACTTCAACTGCACACCTTTTCCATTTATTGTATAAACTAAGGCAGACTGTGAATCATTAACAAGAGAGATTTAACAGTAGAAGTGGGCTGACCATAAAATCTTGACTCCCATTAACACTGAACCAGGTAAACAATTCAGACCACTTTCTGACAATTTTACTTCACATGCAACTTCAAGGCTCATGCAAGAAACACAAATATTTGGAAAGCAGGCAATATTATATACTTTTCTATTCATGGTGTGATCAGGCATTCAAAGACCAGGATTAGTTGATGGAAAATTCTGAATAAACCTGGTCAAGTGAATGGCTAGAAATGGCTGGGTGTGAAAACAAAATTCAACCACTACATACTGTACAGAACATATTAAGGTATGACATAAAAAGTAAGCCATCTAATGAACCTTTAAGGCAAGAGAAATCATATTAATGGCTCAAAGAGGAAAGGAGCATACACGTTTAAACTTAAACATTTCTTGGCCATATGTGCATTTCATTAGCTCAAAAGATTCAAAATAATCGTAAAAGAAGAAGTTTCAACCAGATATGGCACCACTACAATCTCAGTAAGCCTCTCGATGTACACTAAGCTTTGGAATCAACTCTAATTTACCTCTTACCACTTCTACCCATTGTGAGGCACCTTCATGCACCAGTTACATGAGGCTATGAGGAACAGCAACCCAATACTAACTTTTTCAGTCAATACACAAACCACCAGGACACCCGTGATTCACAATCCCAAGAACCAATTCTTAAGAGGATCTATAAGAACATATAAAGCATTCAAGATGTATAAAAAAAGGATATTATGATGTGTGGGATCTACATAACTGGTGGTTAATGCGGTGGTCCATGCATTGGCCTAGCAAGAAAAAGGTTTGATTCTCCACCCAGCAAATGTTTTTCCTTTGGCAATTTTCAACACACTGTCTTGAAAATTATATCAGTAAAAAAATCCTACAGTGGGTTACCATGATAGTGTACATTTCTTAATGTAACTAGATAAATCAAGAGAAATAACTGTCAAACTGTAGGTTTAATGTAAACTGAATCTTTTAGATTGATTTGAAGCTTATCCGTTTTCTGATGACATTAAAAATATTTAGGGAACACCCATAGATGTATTATACTTGATCAATGATGATTGATTTTGTTTTTTGTACATGGCCTGTTCTGGGCCATTTAAACAGAAAATTCAGAGCTGAGATGTTTAGCCCCACGACCCTTCAGTCCACTTCCAC
The DNA here is from genome assembly GCA_933228895.1 of Platycnemis pennipes. Lineage (NCBI taxonomy): Eukaryota > Metazoa > Arthropoda > Insecta > Odonata > Platycnemididae > Platycnemis > Platycnemis pennipes. Next base: position 120,981,559 of record OW121855.1, on the reverse strand, counting down.
TACATCTCATAGTCTCTCATGCTTTCATGGACACAGGTGCCTTCAAATGCTTAACCCTTGAATCACAGTCAATTTTCTTTGCAGCATCTAATCACATAGATACAGGTGCATGTCTATCTCACAATTTCCCTTGATCAAATATCAAATTTGTACTACCAAACATTGTCAATGTAGATTGCAGAGTTAACTGTAGGTGTAATTATGACAAGTGTAGCTTACTCACTAAGTATTGCATTCAAGATCATGCCATGTTGGGATGATGGCAACAAGCAATGAGAGTTGATAGGCTCACCTTGGCTGTGGCTCATGTTTGATCTCACGAACCACTTGCGAACTGGCGTACGAAGGGTGGAGAAGTGAATGGTGGGATGTGGAGGGGTGGGTGACACTCGTCTGGCCCTGAGCTGGTTGCACGGAATGCAGTTGCTGGTGGAGGTCTTGCTTGACAGGACTCTTGTGCTCTTCATCACTATCTGCCACTGTGACGCAAGATATCACATTTTTCCTCTGCTTCAAACTCCCCCTGGACGTTGGCTGCGTGCTGCAAGTCAAAAGCACGCATTAATGAGGACCAACATTAGGTTAACACAGCCAAAATGAATCTATGCATAGAAGTTGAAGAGTGCGTAATGTAACAAGCATTTGACTTAAATAGATGACAAACACTTTTTGAATTACAGATCAGATTCTCCCAGGTTATTACAATACCTGATTAACCCTTCTATGGGATCATTAAGTGTTCACTACGAAATTATTCCAACACCAAGTATTGTAATAAAGACAATACCTACATCATTTGAGATACAAAAAGCCCAAGAGAAGCTACCACTTTGGGTACACATAGAATTTTACTTTATCTTAATCAGAGAGTTGTAACACCATTTTCCAAACTCAACTCACACGCCTTTACTTAAGAAGTTGATATTAAATCGCCTTCCAGGAGTTTAGTAAATTTAACCAATTTATAAAACCTGTCACACTTATCATTACTCTCACATTTTATCTTCAAATGCTTCAAATAAGAGCATTGAAAACTTGTGCGCAAATAGATAATGCTTCAAAAGAGTGAATTTAAGAAGTTAATATTTAATAGGGTAAAACATAAGTCAGGATTGGGACAATATTTGCAGTAGCCAATGACAAATTGCTAAAAAAAAATGATTAATATTAAACAACTATTACCTCAAAGCTAAGTTTCCTTATTGGCTTTCAGAAGTGAAAATAATTTTTATCATCAAGTCAAATATATTCTTTTATACTGAATATAAAGAATCATTACTCCATTTAAAAGTGTTGTTGAAACACCATTACACAAAATGATGATTTATTTGCACACACAATTCATCAAGCTTGATGAATGAATTACCAACATGTGATGCACAGTTCTATGCATCATGAAATTTAATAATGGTTGACAGACGCATTTACCCACTCTACGAAACTCCCCTAAACACTCTCATTCTCTCCTTGGCATGGTTTAGTCACGGAACACTCCCACAAAGCAAAAGAAACACCAAAAGCAATGAGAGGGGATAGCAATTACTCCTGAAGATTTATTGTGAAATCCACATCATGCCCGTTGAGTAGTGATTGAATTACAATTCAGGACATCAATACCACATTCAACAAGGTATATTACTTATGTTAATTCTCTGAAAGACAATTTTTCGGCAATGAGCAGGATAATTAGGTAATTACTTAAAAAACTTTTTCCCAACTCAATTAAAAAGTACTATACTAAAGTGAGGCAGATTTCCAAGCACAAAATATACAGAAAAACAATTTGGTTACAACATTTCCTGGCAAGCAAGAAAAATGTGCAATCTGAATATGGAAAAAACAAATTACCATTCCACATGAGATGGTTCCACTATCCATCTTCACTACTCTTGAAATTAAGAAAGCAATTAGCATGCTAAGATTAAGATGCAAGTTTCTGGTCAACTCTCGCATTGAAACTTAAAACATTTGACAACAGCTGAATTACATATCAAATAATGCATTCCTAAAATAGTGACAGCCCACTTGAGAACACAATAACAAGTAGTGACATGCAGGAACCCATAAATCAGAAGACTACAAACTTTAAACCAGTTTCTAAAAAACTAAGATGATAGGGTGGAGATGTAAGGCATTGACAACAGCTCCCCAACTCGAATCCAGGAGAAGAGTGTCACTGCACACATGCCGTCAAACTATTGAGCAGTTTTCTGCCTACCTCACATTACAGTTAAACCATTATGCATGAGGTTCACAATTGACAGCAAAAATGCTTCCAGAACTAATCTCCCTCAGAGACAGGTGTTCTGTGATACCTAAACAGCTGTTATGCAGGAAAAGGTAATGGCTCAGGGAATGGAATAAAAGCATATCACATACCTATTGCCAAAACTATGCATTTTACAGGTCACTTTGGCATGATGGTGCTGCATTTAATTTAAACAAAATCAAAGTTGAACAAATTAACAAGGCCTGTCCGTGGTAGCTGTGTATGGTGTATAATATCACTAGTAATAAAATAGATGAAAAATAATGGATTGAGATTAAAAATATTACTTATGATAATGTGAAGTGACCTTGATGATGGTATGAGCAGGGGCCTGCTTTGGACTGGAACAAGATTAAGCCAGCATCAGGTAGTCGGAGATCAAGATGTTTACTTAAAGACTCTGTGAGAGGTCGGTACTTCGTAATTTCGAACAATTTCAATAAATCATGAAAAAATTTATCTTAGTTTACTCTAACTTTTGTTGTCTTCGGAAACTTTGTATAACTTTTTGGTCGTTGTTTGTGAAAGCATTCTTAAAAGATGCCTTTGTGTCATACACTGTATTGCAAGTCTTAAAAGATCGTAAAATAAATGCCTACTTGTACTTCCTACTTATATGGTTTAAATTTGGCGATCGTAGTGTTGGCAAAATTTCGTCGGAAACATATACAAAACAAAAGTTGAACGTGTTGTAATAAGAATTGTTTTCTCTAACTTTAGTTGTCTTCAGCTACACTGAAAACTTTTATGGTCTTTGTATGTGAAAGCATTATTTTTGGAATACCCAGTCAGTAGAGAGGGGAATCTAGTATGGATGATAAAAATAGACATTTCCTTCTAACATCTACGCTGTTATGATGGCTGATAGCCAAACCACGCTTTAGTTGCCCTCTTTCACCCAATCATAGCTAAAAAAAAAGCATAGAACTAAGCCAGTTTCCCGAAAAAATCATACACAGGTTATTAGCTGTAGCATCTTCCATATCGTCAGCTGAATAAATGATCTTGGTGGTAATGTTGTTTCTTTTCTGCTACTACGATCTTGATGACAAATGACGCATGATTTGGAATATTTTCCACATCTTCTCTTCAAGGGATATACGATGGCTGGGGAGTTTGGTGTGTGAGGGGAAAAGGGTTGTGGAGAGGGAAGGTCCCAGTTGCGGTCGTATCTTTATCTGTCTTGCCGAGCTCGAAAGAGGGGAGGAGAAAAATGGGGAAGGGGTGTGGGAATGGCATCATGGAACATCTGTGACGTTCCTTCCTCTTCTTCTGGGCAACCCTGGGGGTGCGTTCAGGTGGTTGATTGGAACTGCTTCCGGTGCTGAGTGGAATGGGGAGGTTCAGGGATGCAGCGTCCTTTGTTTACGGGTGGGTGTTCGAGGGATGTGGGAAGGACAAGAGATGGTCTAGAGGTGTCAGAGTGCGAGAGGAGGGGTTGAAAACAGACCCGTAAATAAAGGACACCGCATCCCTGACCCTCTCCATTCCTCTCAGCACCCAAAGTGGTTCCCATCAGCCACAAGAAGAGGAAGGAACGTCACAGACATTCCATGATGCCGTTCCCCCACCCTCTCCCCATTTTTCCCCTCCCCCCATCAAACTCGCCAAGACAGATAAAGATGCACCCGTAACTGAGTCCTTCCTCCTCCACAACTGGACCCTTTTCCCCCCATGCATCGTAAACTCCCTGGCCATCATAATCCTTCAGCCTGGTTCACACGGTGTGTTTTTCCAGGATGGAATTTTGATAAATAAATATTGATAAAAATTCCAATTGAAAATATCACGACTCAACTTAGATACAAATTTTTAGTATACCCATGAGTTTAAGCGAAGCTGTGCACTGAATATGTGATGTATGATTGAGTAATTCTTAAAACTGCATTTCAGGAGATAAAAAAGCAAAAACAAAACTAAAAAAACTATCAAAATATCATTTTTGTGGGAATAACAATTGTTTCAACTAGGTAATAATGATCATCTATGCCAACAGTATTTCAATCTAACGCATAATATACCATACAAAATCAAAAACAAATGAATGCAGAAATCACTGTGTGGTTTTCTTTTGGTACTTTTTTACTTTTGGTACGTTTATCAATAAGTGGTGAATTTATGGGTGATCTCCGACGAAAAATGACAGATCATGATTAAATACAAACGTAACATGTATGGTGTGAGTGCAAACGGCATATCATCAAATGGAAAAGACTTACGATGCAAATTTTAAGACAATTTTCAAACATCAAGCCTAAGTCAAGATAAAAATCTGGTGTATTTGAAGCTAAGTGCAAAACGATATTAGTACATGGAAAATTGAGCAAGCTACAGCTGCCAGAAAGTAGATGGATTAAAATCTAGCTAACATTGGTACAAAAGCATGATGCGGCAAAATGATTTTTCTCTACGGTATGTCACGTGCATGCAGCGGCACCAAACTTTACGTTGTACGAAAGTGCATTACAACAACAGCGAAAAAAAAAACAAATCAAATCACTTAAGCGATCACCTAAGCAACAAGTCCAATTACATATAATATAATTAACATAAATAATTTAAGTTTTTGCCATCTTACTCGGGAGCGTTTTTGAACCTGAATGTTTGCATCTGAAATGGTTTCCAATTTAGTACTGAGGTTATTTAGTGAGTAGTGAGTTTATTAATTAAATCACTTCATAAGATTCTGCAAAATTTTTATTTTAACACCGACCTAGGTTTAGATTGGTTTACCAATCATCTTCAAGGTAAGTGCAGAGAGTCAGCGAGCTCCTTATATACCTGCAAGGTGTTCACGAGATCCATGGGTTGGGGCAACAATGGGAAATGGGGTGAAGGGGGCAGGAGAGGGACATTACCACGATTCTGCTGGTTCAAGTTTACTTTTTTGTCAGATAGAATATGGACGAACATGGGAGTATTCTTCAAATTATATCTATGGTTGCGAAGTGGCATTACTTCTCACCCATATTGAAGTTAATTCACACCATTATGCCATTTAATCAATAGTTTCGGTAGTCACAGCTATGATATATTTGGCCAGAACCATATGAAACATAGAGTTGGGAGTCATGCCATTTAACATACACAATTTTGTGAACATTTCTTCCAAAATTATGTCAAGCACTCAAAGTAACCTCATTGATTACAAATTTGTATTTCTAATATGGAGCATACTTCATTATTCCCACAGTAAAAATGAACAGGTTTTCCATTCCTTTCCCATTGTGTGCCAATAATGACCTTCTTATCTAGCACCAATATTCGCTAACATTGGCTTGCCATCAATAACCAATATTGGCTTGCCAACAATCATACCTCATTAGCTTCTTACCTTGGGCCAATAATGGGCCATCGTTGGCAAGCCAATGCCAATGAAAGCCAATAATACCACATTAGACCAATAATGACCCAATGTGGCAGGCTACTTGGGAACTAAAATACAACAAAACAAGAATAACAAAACAAAATGGCTAACAGGAATCCAAGGGCCAACAAAATTCTAAAAAAAAAAAACATTTCAAGGAACTAATTATGAACAAAAAAAAGGACGAAAATATCCATTGTGTAAAACTGCCGTTTCACCCAAAAGCGACCAGAGATTTTGATAAAATATTTAAATCAGTGATGTTCAGCCCAAAGGTTGGTCTGGCTGGTGAGGGGCAGAGCTCACGAATTAGTGACCAAGTCAAATGACGAGTGAGATTCACACTTCATCAGTGCTTCATCAGTGCATAGCCTTTTGCAGTTTCAGAGAAGGATCTGGTTGCCACTTGAGAAAACAATCCCACTGAGTATTTAGACATGTGTCCAAAGCCCTCTCCTAGAATTCGAACCTGTTATGCCCAGGTAGCAGCCCTATGTTCTACCCACTGGACTACAACATTCCAAAATCAAGTCAGTAAACACAACAATTTTCTTTAGCAATAGCAACAATATAAAATATGTTCTAAGAAATAAGAAAGAGAATTGCTATAAAGGATATTGCTATATAAAGGATAAATTTGGCATCTACAAGATCACATGCACCTCTTGCAACATGTCATACATTGGACAACATTAATACTAGATACAAAGAACACAATGCCCAGTACAAACACATGAGATCACAGAAGTCCAGCATAGCGTAACACCCAACCAACATAGGCCACCAAATCACACAAAACCATTTGTATTTTAACGAAACAAGCACCCAACTACTTACTTGATGCACACTAGAGTCTCTACATAAATTAACACGAGAAAAATCACACGGATAGCGATTAATTTTTTATTTTTCTTTCTTTAAATTTATACTTATACTTTTTACTAATTTATTTACTACTGACTGCCTCCACTTCTGGCCGTGTGCGTAAATTGTGGCTTGGCACCTTGGCAAAATATAGTCCAGGCCATTTTATGCCAGTCATTTACAAAGCATAAGGCTACAGAATACGGCCAGGCCATGGGCATACGGAAAAGATAGTGGAAATAATGTTCTTTCCGCTGGATGGTAATATTCCATTTTTGGCTGCCTCTCCTGATAGAATGCTGCAAGATGGAAAAGGCATTGTGGAGGTGAAATGTCCATACACCTGTAGGGATAACCCACCAATGTAGGGCATCGCTGAGAAAATAATCAGTTTCTGCGATATTCGGGAGGGAAATTTGAGGTCGAATAGAAATTCTGAATATTTCTACCTAGTACAGGGGCAGCTGAATATTGCAAAAAGGGATTATTGTACCTTTATGATTTGGACCCCACATGGTTTCATTTTGGAAAAGATCCAGAGGGATCAGGAATTCGGGGAAAATCATATGGCGGAGGAGTTTAAAACCTTTTACCCCAACCAACTTCTACCCGAGATTGCGAATTTAGAACAAATCGATAATGTTTTTTAAACCAATTGCAACATATTTCAGTGATAACCTACTCCATAGAATACATCATTGTGATGGGCTTTCTTTCTAAATTATCTTACAGTACCTAGTATGAATATTCGTAAGAATATAATCTATACAAAGGCAGTATTTTGTCGGATATCCTGCAGGCTTCTTCAGGACCTGAAGACACCTGCAGATGGGTAAAGTCCTGAGAAGAATCGACTTGGTGAAAAATTCATAAAGCAGTTGAGTCAACTACTCTCTACGCCCCGTGGAAACCTCCATCGCAAACAATGATGCCTGCCGAGGGATCCTACTACCAGCATAAGCCGCCGAGATCATGAGCCGTCAGTCGACTACAGCCATTGTACCTGTCTTAGCAACCATTAGGTAGGAAAATAGAATACGTATGTTGCGGCTTCTTGTAAGTAAGTAGCTTCTTGTAAGTAAGCTTCAACTTCATTGTAAAGAGAAACAGAAGGTTCTTCAAATGGACTGCTCAAAAGTTTTTAATATAAGGCCCACATTCCTGTAAAAGTTTTGGAGGAAATCTGTTCTGGTACTTTCAAAAACAAAAATTATTTATTTCCGTTACTTATGGTGCAGAGCAAAAAGTTGTTGAAAATTGAATGATTTTTGATTCTATTCATTAACTAAATAATTTATTTCAGCTGCTGCTCTTTGTATCTCTGGATGCATAGTAGAAATTTGATGCAGAGAAATGTTAAAAATATTAATCAATGGTTAATAATTTCATTCTTCACATTGCCAGGAAACATAATTGCTCTAATAAAATAGAATTAATTGAAGCACATTCACAAGCACTGAACTCTACAGTGTTCACAAGATTCACAATGAGTTCTCGAGATTCATTCAATTTAATCTTGATCGCGGTTACCTTATATATATCGTTCACGTGAGTGCTAAATAAAATGCTTCCCATTTGACTTTGGAAAGTTTATTTCGATTATTGGCAGAACGAATCACATATTCGAATAAATCTTGTTTTCATTTAATATTCTCCATCAATGACCGCATCGCCAATATCTGATGATTAGTGAAAATTTTAAGGCTGAATTAGATTTAGATTCTCTCATAATCAAAACGCAGGAGGCGGAGGCATTATTTGTTATGGCGAAAAAGTGTGTAGTTAGCAGACGCAGTGGTGGCAGTGGAGGGGAACTATCAATAGTTAAGAAAACTATCGATAGTTCTTTCAGAGAGAAATATGCCCAGTGGAAGCGAGAAGTAGTGATTCATAGACAATTCTAGGCTTTATCGGTACTTATTCGTAATCAGTAGATACTTATCGGTTTTCCCTCACCAGGAAATCATTCCTTTTGAGTAGTCACTCAGTATCCTGATGCATTTTTAGCACCCCTCCCCCCCTTGTTGGACATTACCCCCTCGGTGGACTATTTACCCTCCCGACTTAGCCGAAGGACTTGCACGACAGGAAGTAGATAATGACAGTCAGAGCCGATGATGCCATCAATGCCTACGATTCCAAAATGCTTGATTCCAGACTGTATCGGGCCAACAAATCGCACCAACAAACAGCGCCACTGCCTCTCGGGAGTTGCCATCACTTATATATCACCCCTGAATGCGGATGAAGACCAGAAGTTTGGCTATCATATAAGCCATCATTTGGTGTGCGTTCCTGATGCTCCAATGATAAACTTCCACCTTGCCCACTTTATCCATACCATTTTCCCTCCCCTCAAAATCTACCTATCGACTATTTCCACGTAAAAACCTCGTTCCACCTTTGACCTTGGCGAAAACACCCCCTCCTTATGCCAGAAAAAACCTCCCCTCCCACGCCCTCTGTTCGAGTTGTGATGCCAAGGAGCTCACTTGCAGAGTATGTGCACCGGCTCCAGTTAGTTAGTTGAGTTAGTTTTCTGAGACTTTGTCATTTGCAATGGTGTTTCGTAGTGGCTACTCTCTTTTGTTCCAAGTGCTAAGGATTTCCCAAAATGGAAGAATATTTCAATTGTTGGTTTGTACTTCCTTGGTCTCATCATCATCATCAAGGGTCAATAATCCTAGGATTGGTTTGACGCAGCCCTCCACTCTATTCTTCTATCGGTCAACCTCTTCACATTAACGTAGTTCCTCTCTTTCTCGTTCTTTACGACCTGTTCTAAATAACTCATACGAGGCCTGCCCTTTCCAATCTTCCCGTTTACTTTTCCCTCGATGACAGTCTTCATCAGGACATCGTGTCTCAAGATATGGGCGTATAAGCGGTAGCACCACATTTCGAATGCTTCCACCCTTTTCTTCTCCGCTGCTAAAACACTTTCCTTTCATTCACAAACAAGCTAGTCTTATCCACCATTTTTGATATCTAACCTTGCCTACCTTTTTAAATAAGTATTACATAGCAATACTGTAAAATATCACAGGAAAATTAAGTATATTCAATCCTGAAATTAGAAAATTGCACAATTGTAGAAGTTCCACAGACAAAAAAATCATTCGCCTTGACCGCAAATAATTTTTTCTCTGTGGAACTTCTGCTATTGTGCAATTTTAGCGGGGAACGCTTTTAAGGTTTTTGCGGCCAGTTCATGGTACTTCCAATTTCTTGAAAATTGTTTCCGTCCTAATTCTTATTTTTTCTAAGAAAAATTAGCCTTAGACGGCTAAAACTCTATAGTTCTTCAAGGGGCGACAAGAACTTTGAGGGACTAAGCAACTGGCAAACACTGTAAGCAGTAGAAACATTTAATTTTCATACTGGGTAAAAAGGTAGCTTGTAAAATTAGCCACAAACCACATAAATTGAGAAAGCAAAGGGAATTATTGCTTATAATAATGACCCTACATGTTAGGAAACCGGTTAAACAAATAGCACACTAAGTGTGAGTGGCAGAGAAGGATATTAGTGTTGAATATTCCCAGTCCTAGGCAGTTAGTTTGACAGCTGAATGTGAATACAAAAGCCTCAAAATTAAGTAAAAGGACTGCTCCAGGTATAAAGCGTACTGAGAACCAACAAATTAAATCAACACATTATACCTGCGATAAGCTTCGTCCTGTGACGCAATGGTCAGGACAGAGGGGCAGTTGGAACTGATGGTGCAAGAGACGCCCATCTCAGACCCATGGCACGCACAGCAGTTTTTATCTTTACAGCTACAAAAAATAATTCCACCACTAAGAATGAGAAGGTACAACTCACTGAGTCCAAAAAAAAACCTGAAGACCCATTAGCTTGTTTCTCAAATGATTCAAATCTTTCACTGAGACACATGGAACCTAAAAGCTACTTCAAAAATAAATAACAGCACCAAAGCAACTTGACATTTTGCACTAAAACTAAAAGTGCGTTCATAACTTTCATAACTTTGACGAAGCAAAAGTGTATCAAGGCTGTATTTCAATCACCTCTTGAGATGACAAAATGCTTGTTCCAAAAGGCAGACATTCCTGTTTGACAACCTAAGCTTCTGGTGATTAAAACCTTAAGATGATTCTCCCACTTGGGTGAGATGAATTTCACTAGGGCGTATTTTTATCGAGCTTCAATGAATGACTCACCATTTGCCTGGAGATTCATCCTCGCTGTCCGAAATGGTAATGACTGACACTGCAGGGGAAGGTGTGTCATGAATGGTAATTGTCTGCTGGCGGGAAGCACTCGAGTGTTGCTCTTGCTTGGGGTGAACGGCAGCATCAGCCACCGACACAGACGAGTTCTGATGATGCCAATGGCCATGGGCTGTTGGTGAGTTTCGGTGACGTGAATACAGTGTTGACTCTAGAATGATGATGATGAAAAAAATTATAAATCATTTTACTATAATTCAAATTCTGGTCTAATGGACTCCATTTCAAATTTACCAAAAAAATTAGCAATTGAGGGTCTCTTTTGAATAAGTACACTCGCAATCATTTCTTGGCTACATTTCCCTTTGAAAAAATGCCAACATATAATAACAAGAATGGGCAACTTACTAGTCTGATTAGCAACAATCTGATCAAGTGGATACAAAGCAGATATGAGTGGAAAGAAAAACATTTTGGAATAAACAGTTTCTTCACTTTCTAGTTTCACAAAAATTCACTATACCCAATTTCCGGGTGTACATGACACAGGGCAAACTGTCTACAAGATACCTATAAGAGACAGAAGGCAGAGAGGTGGATGTTGGTGCTGGTCTCTGATGTTGTTACCTTAGCACTTAAACTCGTAGTACCACATTAAAATCCATGCAATTCCATATTGGTTGTGTTAACAATTCCGCATGAATTTACACAATGTAGAGGCCAACTCCATAAACTTCAAGATAACATTTGCCTCTCATCAACACTTTTCAACAAATTGTATAGCATAACTGTGTGAACATTCAGGTCTTAGATGGATAATGAAATGACTACTTTCTTAAGGAAACTCATTCTAGTGTTCAAGGAGACTGGTTTGCCTTATACAATGTCATATAATTACACAAGTGGGTGCATTTTCATTGAAAAGCACAGCTTGGTTTCCACCCAACAATGAATTACTCCTCGAGAGAGGGGTGTACCTGAAGGTGGAGTACCTTCCTTCACCCGCTTCTTCACGGGGCTGAGCTGTGTTGGCTCCTTCTTCTCGGAGGAGCGTGTTGTGATTGGAGGACAGGCGACATGCGGCACGGTGAGATGGTTCGAGTGGGTGACTGTGGGGGGTGGAGGGACACCGTGGTTCTTGGTAGGCCTCTTGGGAGCACTCCAACCACTCTGACCACTGCTGTGCTCCACAACAGAGTCGTACACCTGAGGCACATCCACTGGGAACACTGGCCTCTGCTCCTGCAAACATTGAACACCTCATTTGAGGAATCAACTTCGGCAACACTACACAGTTCCTGTTTTATCAATGACCAATACCAAAAAATCAATCACTAAAATTAGCATTCACAACTATTTACAACACAATAGAAATCTGATTTGTTTATATAAAAAATTGCTAGGCTTGACTTTGTGGAACCACATATTGATAATGAAAATAAGTTCACTTTGTAAAATTTCACAATTTATTAAAACCGACCTAGGTCGGTCATTACAGTCATTATAAAGGTCTAACCAGCCTTGATAATGACTGTGTAAGTCAAACCTAGCACGATTTTGATAAATCTGTGGAATTTTACAAAGTGAACTTATTTATGTTATCTGATTTGTTTCTTTATGATGCAATGGAAGCATAGCAGTTACAATTCCTCATCTATTCTCAGAATGGCAAGATGAATTCTGACCATAGCAAAATCCCTCGAACCTTTCTTATTTTCATGCTAGCAGTTATCAAGAGTTGTAATAACATTCAGATCTGTGCTTCACTCATAATTATAATATTAATATCCTCCTCAGACACATGGCATCATATCCTTCCAATAAATCAATCATTCCATGTAAATATATAAATGAGATTGACAATTCAGACAACTACCATACCCCTCTAATCTTACATGCTTCCTACAAAGATCCTTGATGCCTTTCGACACAAGTGTATTCTTAGAAAATGGTTGAAATTTGACAGCATGTTATTTCATTATCATCACTGGGAATAACTGGACATTGACAGCGAAACCTTGGCTGCTCTTCCCATCCTGAAACAAAATCTAGCGCATAAATCCTCGTGCACTAACACTGCATGGAACTAAGGGTCTCACCTGCAGGATAGCACCCGAGTCCACAATGAGGGGTCGTCCCCACTCACTGGCGTCAGAGAGCAAGGGCTGCTGGATTGCAGCATGCTGTGGTGGCATCTGCTGCCAAGAAGGAGGAACTATCGCCATTTGCCGATTAGTAGGCCATGAAGTCTGGACTGCATTCTTAAAAGTAAACAAAGTCAATCAATTTAATTTCCCATCACTCCCTCTCTCTACCACAATATACAAAATATCATTTAGCAACCACGATAAAGAGCAAGATTAGCCCCTGACTTTTGAGGTTTACCTAAAGAATCGATAAAAGGTAGATTCATGCATTTTTAGATAAGATACAGGCACAAATCTTCATACACTTCCTTCAGGCATTTCATTTCATAGAAATACGTGGCATTTTACTTCACTTCAACTGATGAAAATCCCAATGACATACGAGATCAAAAACAGAAATTTAACACCACAATTCAAATAGCTATTACTCTAACCTGGCTAAGAGTCACTGCATTACAGTGATTACCTGGGAGGCCAGGAGAAAATTTACAAAATAGAAAGAGAGGAATAGTGGCAAGAAGTTAAGCAAAACAAGCTTGGCCTTCTGGAACAGAGTGAGATGCTAAAAAGCACCTCGAACAATTCACAGCCAATGTGTACGAGTAATACACATCCCTCCTTGCAGTTGCTCCACCCTCTGCACTCTACAATACTCCTCATTGCATGACTATAAATGGATACAGTGAATGTGATTCCACCTGATTTCACCTGATTACCTTAACTGCAAAACCTAGGTCATGCAAAATAAAAGTAGAAAAAATAAATTACCTTTTGTTAACCTACTTACTGTTTTCAAATTACATATTTTTTATGTTTAAAGTATGTAACCATAATTAGTAGCACAAGTGTAAAGTGCCAGTATGTACTGGTGTACTTTTTTATGCAATGTGAATAATATTTTCTGGGTAAAAAGTGTGCCATAATTATTACTTCATTAAATCATCCTCTAAGTATAATTTTGACATGCAGGAGTGAAACCTGTTTACTTTCATATGATAAATGTTTGATGACAATGAGGATCAAACAATATGGTGCAATTGCAGCATACAATTGCAATTATCAGTGGAATTATATCATTCCATTTTTGTTGCTTTTTAATTACCAATGAATTCCCACTCAGAATATTCACTATGCATATTGTGCCCTCTCATTAATGTCCACTTTATGTGAAATTTTAAGTATCCATTGAAGCTAAGGCCCACTTCTAACACACTACCCAATTGAAGGCCTTCTTTCATACATGCATTTGGTGCAGTCATGACATCAACTTGGTGGTTTTGTTTCACCCACCCCCTAACTAGGGATTCCTCACCATGAAATCCATGAAGTGTCAAAGGGGAGGTTGGCCTCATAACGATGACAAAAGGCAAACTTATTAAGAATAGAAAATGATAAATATTAGCATTTAATCCCAGGTGTATGACTATTTAAAACCACAATACTGTAAAGTTCCTTGAAGAATTTGATGCAACACTCAAGGTCTCATCTTTTCCCCATATTAGGTCATACCTTATGATCCAAAGTGTGCACCTCATCTATCACCAGAGTAGACGGCAGAAACTCAAAACTATGAAACCAACAGGACTGAGAGATCAGCTGTTAGTAGTTTCAAATTTTATAAAATTACTACTTCAACAAATACTACATTGGCAAATTTTTATTCTCTCCACTTTTATTCTAAATTAGGTGAGATTTATAACTAGTGATTGGGAGAATCCAAAATAAAATTTGATCGAATCAGAATCCTGTTTTTTTTTATTGAATCCGAATCTTGAATCTGAATCCTGATCCCAAATCCTAATCCTCCTCAATTTCATTAAATTCAAATCTTCTTTTCATTTGTAAATTGTTAAATAATGCTTTCATTCTAGTGAATTCTCCAATTAAATCCAGGTGAAGCAGAAACTTAAAGTTTCTGAAACTTAAAGAAACTTTCTTAAAGTAAATAATAAATGAATAATGGTTATATAGTCCCCACTCACTGAAATTAAGGACATGTTCGAGGACAAATACAAAGAATGGGTGATTTAAAAAGTAAATCAAAGCTTAATTTTTCTTAAATAAAATTGAAAATTCAATGAAAACAGATGACAAGATTTATTTAGAAAATGCAGCATTTTCCCTTTTTCAGGATCTAATCGATTTCTTTTTTATCAACCAAATTTCCAGCAGTACTGAAAGCTCTTTCTGAAAATACTGTTGCTGGACGAATGCAGGGGAACTTTTTTGTTAGAATTTTCACATTGGTGAATTTCAAAGAATTCATGTGTGGACAAGAATTATTAGTTTACAATATGCTGCTTAAATATTTCGTACCATGGTATGTACGATTTAAATGCTAAAAACGAGCAATTACAGAAAGTCCTCGACTTAGGCGAATCCGAGTTACATGGAACCGGAGTTATGCTGATGCTCACTTCGGCTGGTGACATGCTTGCATTTTTGTTGCCGCGACAGATTCGACCACGTGACGCCCCGCGACTCATTGCCAAATACTAATTGCAATTACTGTCCAAAAGCATGCCTAAAAGTAGAGGTCCAGGAAAGTAGTTTTATAAAAATTCAAAATTATTTTTAAGAATCTCAAAATTAGTGTAATATAGTTTTATGCTTTTTTTTGCTTTTTCTGGTACAAATGAGATTGCAAAAACCAAAAATTACAATCTTTTTACTGTACCTTCCAAGGACACAAACTAATTCGTAAGGTATGAACATAACACTTTGTCATTGTACCTACTTAAATATAAGTAGTTATAAATTAAAACTGTTAAGAACAGAGCTTATTTTGATTGTACACTGACTGACAGCTCGACTAAAAATTCTGCCAGCTGGGATTCACGACAGTTTGCGCCTAGTGGTATCTCGCCGTGTAATTTGGCCCCATGCGAATTTCGCTCCCGCCTCCCGCGCTGGTGTGTGCAGACCTTTAAGCAACTCCCCATGAATATTACAGCTGTATTAAAACACATCAGTTGCTGACAAACTTACAGTTAGCAGCATCTGCCGTCCACTTTGCTCTACCATTGACACAGGTACATACTGTTGTTGGGGTGCAACCTGTTAAAAATGACATAAATTAAAATCAATGATTATAATGAGGAACAATGATGGGTCAGTGTGACAATAAACAATGATCAACATTTTATCAAAAGCAATTTATGTCTAATATGTAAAAAAAAAACAAAAAATTCAAATGCTATTTAACTTAGTGAAGTGACAACACTAAGCATACGTAATATGTAACATAGTTTCAGCATCCAAGTATATTCCGTTTACATTTTACACAAACTACTTGATCATACACTACAATTAGGAAAATGGGCAATAAAGATAACATTCCAAGACCACCAATGTTTTGTCCCAAATGACATTTCATACAGATAATGCTATTTATTCCCACATCCATCATTCCCCAAAGTATCGTTTTAACCCATATTAATCATAACCAAATCATGGTCCCAACGTAGAATTTCCTGCATGTATTGTTTGAAAGAAAATTAAAGTAGAAAATGGAGTGTAATTGTATGATTCAATGTCCCTTCTCTTTCAGAATAAAAACACATCAAAGATTAAATTGACCAGGCAACTAGTAACAGGATAATTTTCTCTAATTTATTTAGAATAGTGAATTTATTTAATTAATTTATTAAAAATTTATTAATTTAGTTGTTGATACAGGGCCAGCCAGTGAATAATCCACAATTATTCTAGGCAGTAGTTTTAACAGGATTACTTGACTTACATTTTTACAATTTAGTACAGTGAAAGCTCTCTTAACGACCACTCCTATCAAGCGACCACCCCTCTCAACGACCAGTATTTTCCGGAACCGATTGTAATGCCCCTATGTTCATGGCATTCATTACCCTTATTCAAAGACCACCCCTCACCCCGACCAAAGACCACCACTTTCAAGGGAAGTTCCCTCTATTCAGCAAAAAAATTGTCGTAAACCTGAGTTTTTCCCAGCTTTTGGGAATCATACCAGCCTATTAGGTCAATCCACACACAAAGGAGGGCCAGTCTGCCAGCGGGTGTGGATTATTTAAGTGTGATTTGTACCATAGTAGTCATCATGGCCTCGCGCGGGGAGAAGGCTCGAGACAGCATGCCGGGCTCTCCGGCGCCGCGCCGAGGCAACGACGAGAGATGCAACTGAGTTATGTGCACGAAAATGTTAACATCAGTGGTCGTGCGATGAGAAAAAGTCTCACTCTTTGTAGTCGATGGTATCAGACATATTATCACACAGCTGCGGACGCTTCATTTATACTTTTTGAGACGGTCGGTCAATAGGAAGAGATAAAAAGTCCGGTATGTAGAAGGTAAGGAAACTTATTCTAACTAATGATTAATAAGTGAACACACGTTTGAATTTGGTGTGAGAGAAAATCTCATTGCGCTGCCAATGCCAACCTAAGGGGTTATTCAGTGAGTCTTTTCGTGGGGAATGCTGTAACTTCGTTAGTGACGGCACACGATCCACCATTGAGTCGAAGATGTCAAAGAGAATTTCTTTGAGTTTAGAGGAAAGGGTTCGAGTTATCGAAGAACGAGATAAAGGTGCATCTGAGAGAAGGCTAGCGGATTTATTTAAATGTGGGAAAACTCAAATAAATGGAATTTTAAAATCTAGGGGCGACATTTTAAAAGAGTGGCACAACAGGAACGGTGGAGTGAAGAGAAAGCGGCAAGAGAAGTACGAAGGGATCAATTTGAGTGTTTTTGAGTGGTTTAAAGTTGCACGGTCGAAACATATTCCTATCAGTGGTGTATTAATAAAGGAGAAGGTCTTGCAAACTGCTCGTAAATTAGGAGATGAAGATTTCATGGCCAGCAATGTCAGGCTTGAACGGTTTCCTGTACGGCATGTCATTTTTTTTCTCCTAATTTTAAGACGAATGAGAATTAAAGAAAAAAAATATTATTTTTGGAGGCACAGTGTTTTCTTTATGTTTCGATTACCTCATTGGTCAATTTAATTTCTTGTAAAATATCAGTTTAATGTTAACGATGTAAGTATACATGTATTTAAATATATGTATGTATAATTTTTTTGTACTGCATTTCCGCCAATATAGTGTAATTACTTACCTATATATTGTAATTCACATCTAGTAACCAGTGCAATAAATGTAATTATGTGCTTTGAAAAAATCTAATGTTGATGAAATTCCTATGCATCAAAATTTTGCCATGGGTTGGTAAAAAATATTGAAACAAACTCGATTATTATTAATGAATCCTGAGCTCAGTAGTTTTCCCATTTTTTTCAAACTAGCCGCCCGGTCATTTGCAATTACATATATTCATAGAAACAACCCCTCCAGACTCCTAAACCCCTGTCAAACGACCACCCCTCTCAAAGACCATTTTCCAGCGGAACCATCGGTGGTCGCCTAATACAGGTTTTACTGTAATATAATCTCACTGATTGGCTCAAAATGTTTGTTTCTCAAAGAGCAGGGCAAATGATGATTTGTACAAAAACGTGTTAAATTTTATTGCCCTAATATCTTTCCCTTGAGTCTGGCAAGCCCTGCACTCAATTGCGACCAGATACTCTGAAAGTCAATCTTAAGGTCTTAGAAGAAAAAAACCTAAGGCAACACTCACTGAGGTTATCTCACCCCCGTGAGGCAAAAGTAGAAAAAGTATGTCAACTCTTCCCTGTGTAGCAATGCAAATGGGATTAACCCAGTGCAATGGGAACTCTGCAGTATAGACGCCGAGGAAAAAAGAAACATTAAGTGGCAAAGGGATGATGAGCTAGATGAAGCTGGTGCGACAACAAAGAGAAGTACCCAAAAGCACATATAAAATGTGAAGTTGATGATGTGGGATTACGGATCTTTAAGGGTTTTAAAGAGTAAGATGTTAAATCATTTTATTGAGTTTTTTGTTACTTTAGAAAAAAGTGATTTCAGTACAATCTCATTATCACGAAGTTAAAAAAATTGGCTACTGGTAATATCAAACGTTGTATCAACATTTTATAGAAACATTGCCAAAATTATCCTGTTACTAGTTGCCTGGTCAATTTAATCTTTGATGTGTTACAGCCGTGGTGTACAATGATTTCAGATATTAAGTATGATTAATGATCAAATTACAATGAAAAATATGAAACCTAACACATGCTAATTTGTGATCAGAAAATCATGCACCATGTCATTCCCAGACCCAATCGCTGTCCTAGCAATGAAGTGAAGTTCAAGAATGGTACAATCACGGACATGGAGTTGATTGCCAAGTGCGAAGCAACGCTTTATAAATGTGTTGCCAAATTTTTATTCTGAAAGAGAAGGCAATTCGAATCATACAATTACACTCCATTTTCTACTTCAATTTTCTTTCAAACAATGCATGCAGAAAATGTTACGTTGGGACCATGATTGGTCTATGATTAATATGGTTTAAAACGATACTTTGGGGAATGATGGATGTGGTGGAATAAATAACATTATCTGTATGAAATGTCATTTGGGACAAAAAACGGTTAATGCTATGTGTGGGAAATTAATACGTGCAAAAACATTAGATTGAGGTCCCACAGTACTGCCTCAGCATGCAAAATTGTGGATGGGCTTGAATTGCTAATGAACCATTGTAAATTATGAAAGGGATGTCTCACTGCAACCCAAGGAAGAAACATTTAGCAGGTCCAAATGAAACAAGTCTTTAGCACACAGAAAGAAGAAGACAATATTTAAATTAATAATTAGCGTTGGGGCAGGGATTTGAAGAGTCAATTGAATCCTATCGAATCCATGGTTAAAAGATTCAATCAAATCCAAAAATTCAATTGAATCAATGGATTGAAGATTTAAATACAAGTTGTGTAGATTCTATGCATCAGTAGCAGAGAACTACCAATAATGAAGCTCTTTGACAGGTATTGATCCACAGTGGCCAAAATATTGATAATTTTCGATGCTGCAATTTAGCTAACAGTGTGGGCAAAGAATAGTGTAATGTTAGAAGCTAGAGGTATCCATAGCTGAGACTATCGCGATCCTTAATAATCTTAGGTTAGAAAAGATATACAGTAATTCCTCGACATACGCGGTTAATTCATCCCAAAAATATCGGGGAAAGTAGAAATCCATGTAAGTTGAAACACCACAACTCACCTATCCATTTTTAAACCATTCGCTGCTTTCACCACGATTGGCGGCAATCAGTGACGATTACAGAAAACAACATCTTTTCAGAAGCCGTTAAGTTAACATAATATGACAAAGTCGAGAGTAACACAAATCCAATCTTTCTTTCACTGGATATTTAAATCTAAAATAAGTATAATCACCCAAAACTTCTTTTGTTGTTGTAATGGACAACAGGTGTCATCTATGGAGTAGATAATTAACTATGCGTCGACTTACACAGGAAGGTCAAACTACGCCGAAAAAAGATATTGATACTTGATCACATCATACTTTTTCACCATCACAATGATCAAATATCACCTATCGAACTACGTAATGTCTTTAACTGGAGTTGGCGTTCCGAACACCTGTAGTTTGACATCAACTCTTGTGCACTTAGCAATGAGTTGTGGGCCATCATGCGGCAACAGAAACGCAAGCATGTCACCGCCCTAACTGAAAATCCACGTTACTCCGGGTCCGTGTAACTTGGATTTGCGTAATTTAAGGTTTTATTGTAATTTCTCATATTTAACAGGTAAATCGTAAATACTATGGTAGGAAATGTTTAAGCAGCATATTGTAAACTAATAATTCATGCCCACATATGAATTCTTTGAAATTCACCAATTTGGAAATTTTAACAAAAATGATCCTCTGCATTTTTCCAGCAACAGTATTTTCAGAAAGAGCCTTCAGTACTGCTGGAAATTTGGTTGATAAATAAATAAATTGAATAAATCCTGACAGAGTGAAAATGCTGCATTTTCTAAACAAAAACTTGTTTTCTGTTTTCATTGAATTTTCAATTTTATTTTGAAAAATTAAGCTTTGATTTACTTTTGAAATTACCCATTCTTTATATTTGCCCTAAAACATGTCCTTAATTTCAGTGAGTGGGGACTATATAAACATTACTCATTTATTATTTACTTTAAGAAATAAGATTGTTTCAACTGGAATTCACGAGAAAGGAAGGATTATTTAAAAATTTACAGATAAAAGGAAGATTTGAATTGAATGAAAATGAGGTGGATTAGGATTCGAGATTCAATAAAAAAACATGTTTCAGATTCGGGATTCGATCTAATTAGGATTCACTCCATCAATAATCTGTAATTCATCTTGAACTTGTTTAGTTTTGTCTAGTGATGGACCGATCCAGGTTTTTCTTCGGATCTGGAACCTTGCCTTGGTTTCGGATCCTTAGATTCACACACTGGATTTTGAATTTCATTCCTTTTCTAACCCTAGATTTTTAATGTATACAGAAAAACAGCATCAATAGTATTTCTACAAAAACAAGTAAATTTATTATAGAAAAAAATCAACTTCCTATTATCTCTGTGATAATATTTTTCTGGATCACGATTTGCAGATGCATTACTTGTCGTTACTTCTTATATAGTTCCCTTTCTAAGCGAACCGTAACTGAATCTATCTAAATAGTGGAAACCTGAAAGCTGTGCCGGACATGCAGCATTCAGTGAATACCAAGCAACTACTTGCGTGGGTAGGGCAAGCAATGGAAATGTGTACTTGGTAAGCAACCCATCCACCTGACTCCGCATTCAGCAAGCAGTTTCTCGGTGTTCATGGAATGCAGAATGTCTGGCACTGCCTTAAGAAGCATTTATAACATTTCTCCAAATCCAATTAGCCAACATCATTGCAGTTTATACCACGATGGCAAATTGTGACCTAATCTCTCCAGTCGGTGGAAAACTACGATACGTTTTCACATTATTCTAAATTCAATACACTGGCACATTAGCAATTTATAATGTGACGGCAGATCATAACTGAATCTCTCTAGTCTGTGGAAAACTAAGACGTCTTCTTTATGTCACTGCAATCCAACTGAAGCCGAGGATTTTGCTTCCAATTGTAAGACAAACCCACTTTATTGGAAGTCCAGAAAAAAACAAAAACATTATCTTTCATTTGTGCAAATACGGTAGTTTATTTTTCTTTCTGTTAGGACAGAGACTAAGGTTCATAATTTCATTGCATTGGAAATTTTATAGTATCTTTTCTTTTACTATATGTTTCGATACTCCTTTCATTGGGACCAACAATTTTGCTTCATAATGATGAAAAGTCATGCTGAACTTCTTTAGAGTTTAATAGGTGTAGGTAGGAGATAATATATGGTAGATATTGATTTACCTGCTGTGAAATGATGGGTGGCTGTATCTGCAGCTGAGGTGGTTGTTGAGCGACAACTGTCACATGCTTTGCAGGTGAGCCCATGCCTTGGTAGCTTGGCTGGCACAAGATTGATGAGACCAGCTGATGTTGAAATGGATCTCGCGTTGCACCTGTATACTGACGGGCCACTGACCTCCCATTGTACAACTGGTACTACATTCACAAGCAAAAGAAGAGGAATACTAAATCAGACCATGGAAAGTATCCTTTAAGTAACATGATAACAATGATTAACAATCGTTTAACTGAATTCCCTTTAGGGAGGTCCCCATTACACTACAGTTAAGGGCATTAGACTTATTCCACAATAAGCCAAAAATATTCTGATGTAGTAATTATTCAGGTATGCAATACCCATGGGATGGATTGAAGTTCCAAAAAATCATTAATCAGAAAATGAAATGGTTGTACTCCAAAGGAGAATATACAAAAAAAGCCACAGGAAGAAGAGAGAATAAGTAATTACACAAAGAAAACAGAAAAAGACTCACCAAACTGTCATACCCAGAGGACCTCTCTCGAACAAGGCGCTGAACCTGAGTGGTCAGCTGATTGTTAAATGTGAGGGTCACGTTTCCATTGGAACTTGGAACAAAATTGGCGACCAGTGGTCCTTGTGTGCCCTGGTGATTGTTGTTGGAACTATAACCATTGCGTCGACAAACCTCCATCATTTGTACACTTGCTTTCACATTGTTACAGTGAGCATAATCTACCAAATGAGCTAATGTAACAAAGGCATGATTCAAGGCTTCCCCTGGAGTTATTCTCCGCTCCTAATGGAGAGAAACACTCGTTACAACATGAGCTTAGAACAGAGGACATCCATGACCATTAACCAGCAACAGCAAACAAAGTGAGATAGGAATGGAGGCTAGACACGTTCTACCTGGTCCATGGTGAGCATCCTCTTCAACAGGTCAATGAATTCCCTTCGGTCAGCCTTCTCTGCCAGAAGCTCACCTCCTTCCAGATCTGTAGGCACATTGACTTGGCCAATGTCATCCAAACAGTTAAAAATATACTTCCTAGCCTCCTTAGACTTAATACCCGTTTCCGCTTCATGCTCATCAGGAGTCTGAAAATATAATTAAGTTTATTGTGAAAGAATGTCAAGCAAATGTAAAGAAAACCAACATCCTCTTAGCGAGTCAGAGATATTACACATAATATTTAAGCCGAATATGACCTGCTACCAGGTTCTTCTAAATTATCCTAGGTCCTGCATTCAGATTATGCCCCTGCTATTGTTGTTAGTAATGATGTTACTATTCACAAGAGGAGAAGCAAAAACATTTGAGTTGAAATGTAGTTCCATTACACAAGAAAGGACAAAAGAATAGTCTTAACCTTTTGCATTTTTCCTTCCTGCTAACATATAATTCTTTCCTTGCAATACTTGCAGTTGCAGAAATTTGATATCCACTATAATCAATCTCAGACACATAACACTGCTAATGAATGAGGGAGAAAAGGATTCACTGAATCAAAATCAAAATTCTTCCAGAAATATTGCTAGGCTGTGTAAAATATAATAGAAATGAATCCCCTATTCAAAATTTACACTGGAATGAGCAACAGTTGCTAGAAAATTTTTAAAAGATAAAAATTTTGATATATCTAGTTCTAACTCTCTTAGCAGGTTTGAGAGTGGATTCAAATATAGCAATGCATGATCAAGTTCAGCGGTTATACGTTCACGCCAGCTACCCTGAGGCAAGATTTCTTCTGCCTCAGATCACATCCAAGGGTTCAAACATTCCTTTCAGGAGTCATCACCTCCCCAGAGAAATGAAACGAGCAACTCCACTAAATGCCATTGAAGACTCTTTTTGACTCAGCGGGAATGCAGTAGAGGGACCCTACCTATTACCAGGCCTGGCTTGAGGCCCGAGGCACTGTGAAAATGGACAAAGCTTTTTTTATACGGGGATCTACAACTTACTTCATGTCTAACTGGCTAATTATCCACTTTTTACTACTCCATAATTTCTACTACTAGCTATAATTATAGCTAATTATTAATATATCTGGTGAATATGTGTTACAACAGGTTTGACAGGTGGGAGGGGGGCAGAACACTCTCTCTCGCCTGGCTAAATGTTTTGTCTTAGGCCGGCCTTGCCTGCTACCCACTACACGGATATTTTATGCAGTTAGAGACAAGCTTTATGTTGCTCTATATCATTTCCATGGGAAAACACATCAAAGTTTTTTTCCAAGTACATAGTAACTAGGGATGGGACGGTTCCATAATTTCCCGGTTCCGGTTCTCGGTTCCGATTCTATCAATCGGTTCCCGGTTCTCGGTTCCGATTCTATCAATCGGTTCCCGATTCTCAGCTCCGCTTCTACTCTATTACTAATTATACTCATACCACTAATAGAATAGGATTATTATCGTACATAAAATGATTTTATTAATTAGTAAAGCGCTGTACAGTTTCAATTACTTTATTTAATGGAAATACATATCATAATATACCAGAAAAAGTAAGTGTTCATTACTAATTAATTAGTTAATCAAAAGTAAATGGGCCACATTCACATCTGTAGGTACAAGAAAAGAGAGTACAATTAGGAATTAGTTTGATTTTTTTTCTTGATATCTGCCCTCTTAAGTTTTACTATGCATGTCAGTCAGAAATGTTATTTGGTACGTATTCCTTTATTACTAAATAACTTCTTTTATTGACAAAGCTGTACGAAATAAACCTACTTTGAAAGCAAAACAACTAGAATTATAAACATTTGCTATTATCAATTTGATTTAATGTTCTTCCCAAAATAATTTCATTCTCCACCTTAATACCTGAATAATTCCTGAATAAAAAAGAGTGAATGAGGTTTACAGTAAAATAAATGATGTTCTTTAGGAAACTTTTGAGTCGGTAGACCATAAGTTCAGATTTCACTTCACAAGTTTTTGTTCAGAAAGAGCAACATTTTAACACGCTCTGGGTCTAGCCTGTTTCGTTTTTTGTCAGCAATCATGTTAGCGGTACTAAAAAGCCTTTCTGAAGAAACAGTGGCTGCAGGTATCCATAAATATTTCTTTGCAAGTTTTTGCAACCGTGGAAATTTACTGCATCCATTCCAATATTCAGCAATGTTAGAAGTTGATGACAATGTATTTTCAGAACGGAAAGATGTAACCTCATTTTCTGCACCATCCACTTCACGTGATTCCCCACCAGGCTCTCTGAAGATTGAACTGTAACGGGACCAAATGGAGCTTTGTGGTGCTGAAGTTTGTTGTGTCCTTTGATCTAACACTAAGTCATGTCTTTCGGAGGATTGTATTTCATTGATAACAACATCTCTTGCTTCAGTAATGAGGTTTTCCTTAGCAGCTGCTAGCTTTAATGGATCTTTGAATGGATGCGACTTCAGGCGTGGGTCCAAGAGAGTTGCAAAAGCATACAACTTCTCATCCTCCAAGTTTGCATACCGAAGTTTCAGAGATGCCAATAAATCATTTCTTAGCCCTTGAAGTCCTGACGAACGAGAAGCAGTACTTTCTAAATCATGCATTGTGAGGTGGACCAGTGGAATTATCTCAGAGGCTGTTGTACTTTCTGAACTCACGATAGATGTAGCTGAGTCAAACACATCCAAAATTGGAATACAATTGTCTATAAGGTTCCACTGAGCTGGAGTCAACTCCATTGGCAGTTTAAGTTCACTACCAGCAAGCAGAAGAGCTGGTTTCTGCTCATTTAGGCGTTTTAACATATGCAGGGTTGAATTCCATCTTGTCGGTTCATCTTGGATAATCGATGATATGGCACCTGTGCCATATTTTGACAACTTTTCAACAGTTTACATGCTTGTGATGAATGCTTAAAATGTCCCACTAATTTCCGGCAAGTTCCGGTTAAATTTGTTATTACCTTGTTGCTGATAAAACCATCTTTTATTGCTAATTGAAAGGTATGAGCTAAACACGGGATATGGTTAAACTGAGACATCTCCAGTGCTCCCTTGATGTTTCGTCCGTTATCTCTTACTACAGTCACCACTTTTTGGGCAACATCCCACTCACTCAGAGTTTTTGTGATAAACTCACATAAATTTGCTGCCGTATGGCTAACCTCCGGGAACGGGATTACTTCTATGCTGTAATGGTGAAGGACGAACTTTTCATCAAGGAAATGAACCGTTAAACCCAAGTAGTCATCAAGAGCAGATGATGTCCACATGTCCGCAGTGATGGCGACAAATTCGGCTTTTTGAAGAACACACTTTACTTTGGCCTTTATTTCTTCGTAAAGTGTAGGGATCTCTTTCTTAGCAAAATGCTTTCTTGAGGGCAATGAGTATCGAGGCTCGAGATAATCTATAAGCCTTCAAAAACCTCTGTCCTCAACTACAGATATTGGCTGCTGGTCTTTACACATCATTTCTCCGACTAGACGAGTGATATCCTTACTTCGTCGGTCTCCTGGTTTAAATTTACGTTTCAACTCCGCAAATGTTGTCAGAGTCGGCTGGTATTCTTGTCGTCTTGACTGAAGAAATCTTTCAGCCGATGGTGAAGGAGTTGACGTAGCGGTATTACATGGAGAAACACCCTGTGTTGAAACTGTGCAAGTTTATTGAGACCACTCCCCACTATTGTCACTCATAGACGGTTCATCTACGTCCACTTCCAACCCCTCAGCCAAGCAAGTCACAGGTTCAGGAACTTCAACGCATTGCCTCTTGCGTGTTATCGCAGGGTGTTTTGTTTTTAAATGCTTCCTCAGGTTTGAGGTACTTCTTGAGACACCCCGCGAAATTTTAGCACCGCAGTGTTTACATACTGCGAACTTATCGTCCGAACGGTCTATTCGGAAGTGATTCCAAACTTCTGACATCGTTCTCTTGGTGAATTTCTAGAACGTAATATTTACGTCGGAGCACTCAAAATTTATTTAGAATAAAATCTTTTTATATCAACTTTTCCTGGGTTCACGGCAAAACACGTAACACGTGATTGGAAACCAACTGAACACTGTGGTATCGATTACTCGAAATCGCGTCAGATGTGCGTTTTCAAGGAACAGGTGACTTTTATCACAGTCAACTGTGGAAGCGAGCAGTTGACTATCAGCCGCAAGATGTGCGATATATCGCTGTTGCTACTGCTATGATGCGTCTGCGCCAACTTCTATGCGGCTGAGAGCCGTTAGTTAGGCGTTGCCATAACAAAGAAAAAGCATTTGATGATAATAATGATTCTCACTTAAATAATCATGAAATTCTTCAAACAATAAATTCCATGGACGATTATCTTAGCCGCCCTAGAAGTTGGTGCAGATGCATCATAGCAGTAGCGATATAATGCGAATCTCGCGGCCGTCACGTGTACATGCTATTTTAGAGAGATGCCAATCGATTATTGTAGTCCATGGTCGATTAACTAGAGCTGTGAACACCGTGAATACGCAGCAGAATACGAATTCACAGCTGTGAATGGAAGAAGATTTCAACTAATAGAACTCAACGTAGAAATAACTTAAATTTTTGTATCATTCACAAAGACTATGGTAGAAATGGATAACGCAATTAATAATATGGCTCAAAAGTTTCTCGCTAGCCAGTGACTTAATGAGTAAAGATCCATCGTAAAAGTCGCATATATTTGTTTACACTTTCTTTTATCTTCAACTGAAGTTCCATATTCAAGAAAAGATCGACATAACTCAATATGAATATATTGGTTGCTTCCACTCTGCAGCACGGACAAGACTTGACTGGACTTGACATACGGAGGAAGTTGGCACTCAACTGACATAAACAAAAGAGCAGTGAAATTCGACACGTCAAATCAGCTTCAGCGATCAAACTTTTCAATTTTTCTTAACAACTACGTCAATGATACAAAAGGGAACTCCCTTGATTGGAAAATTAAAAAAACTCCACCATGGGTCGACTTAATGACGCAACTTGAGTAGTAAACACGGATAATTTTCTGCATTACGTTTTCACCGTGCGATGCGACCGCTCTCGCTTCCATCCACTCTCTCAACTGTGTGGTGTAAGACTTGGAGCGCATTTTCATTACTATTAACAATCTTCGTTTTTTATTGACGTTAAATCATATACGTTGTAGCATTATTTATTTAATGTTTCTGCAGTCGTGAAAACAGCACTAATGGACGCTTCAGGAACCGGTCGTTACAAAGATTAAAATTAAACTAAGTGGAACCGAAGAACCGGTTTTATAGGCCGGTTCCGGTTCTGTCGGTTCCTTCCAGAACCGGTGGAACCGAGGAACCGCAGAACCGATCGTCCCATCCCTAATAGTAACTTAACCCTTTGCGGTCCAATTTTTTTTGTGGAATTCAAGTAGTAGCCGAAAGAAATACTTTTTGCAAAATAGGTGAAAAGGCTTCATAAGGTACTAGAAGTTCACAAAAGTGACATAAGATGGCAGGACCTTACATAAAATGCGCATAACCGCAGCGCCATCCAATGTCGAGTTCAACTCGACGTTGGACCTGCTGCTAGAGCTAGGCCTTTCGAGCCAGCCTCGACGTTGGACCGCAAAGGGTTAACAATCACAAGTATATGGTCTCAAGTGACTATAAGGCCGACTGCATTGAGTTAACAAAAGCAGCTCTCAAAGAACTCTATACAATAACTGATGTTCACCTTATCATAAACATTGACTACTGTGACTATTTTATCTTTTACACTCCACAAAGAGACAAATCCCATTTCGCATGGCTTTTCATTCAAGAAGAGAAAGTACATTTAGGCCTGGTTTCACCAACAACGATCAAATTTTGATCGGCAATTTTGTTGATTTCCTTTCACCAACAACAATCAGCAGTGATCGGGGATCAAATTTCCTGTCAAGTTCACCACTGATTTTGGACGATAAAATTGAAAATCAACTGATATGGCTGATTGTTCAGTGTCTTTGCGCGAATATGTGGAAATAATTATTGATTACTCCCACTTAAGGAACCAAAACAGGACCCTCATAATATGGCTTGTTTGTATGCAGAGGACGATGATTTCAAATTGTGGCTTAGATTCTCTAAGCTGGCAGAGGAATTTATTTTAGAAAACATTGAAAATGGGTACCGAAATGGAACAAGAAACACTATGATAACTTCAATAGATCAATTAGTAATAGTCACCGATATTTCGCAACGTGAGGTCTTCAGGTACAATTCAAAATATTCACTATTTATGAATCAAGTTAAATTTCCCACGTCGATACATGAAATGAATAATGAACGTCGTGTGGTCAAACAGCATAGGCAGCCGTGGTAATGAGTTGTTGTTATTTCTGTTAATTATATTACAAATTTTAACCATTATTATGCTTTATATGTTTTTGTTGAATACATATTTGGTTTTACATTTGGTTGATAAAATTGAAGATTCTGCTTTCTCCAGTCAGGAAAACAAGATGCATTGCATTATCTTTACATGTTGCTGTACACGGTGATACCATATTCGATGTTGTGTTCACATATACGGTATTATTTTCAATAATTCTAAGAAATACCCATGTAGCCATTTTGCAGTATGTAATGCGTTGAATATATGTTAGTTTCTTTTTATTTTTACTACCCTTTATTCGTTGTCCAATATTTCGTGACCCACGTGGTATTGTATTGATGTGACTGTTTAGATTGTTTATGTTTGTACCTGTTCTTCAAATGAATCGTTTTAATATAGTTAATCAGTGCGAAAATATTTTAAGCTAATTAACTAGCGTGAATGAACTTAATAAACTAAATCAACTTTAGTTGTGGTGAATTCCACTTAGGCCCATTCCTTTCGGGATGGATACCTACAATCACAAGATAATATAGTCACAGGTACTATGTGGGGAAATATTGCAATTAAAACGTGCCAACTATATATCATCTACAATTGAAAGTGTACTTGTTAAGTAGGAATCTTGTCTTCATGTACTACTGCACTTGAATGTTAGCTCAGGTAAATGCAAGCCAATATTTAAAAAAATATATCTTTTTATATCTTATAGTTGAAATTAATCTTTTTCATCATTTAAAATGCATAAAATTCCAGACATCTATATCAGAGATTATTCTTTATATCACAAAATATGGATGATGTCAAGGTGACAACTAGAAGACAAGCTCAATGTTTGCTGATTATGAGCAGAAAGAGACCAATGAGCCAGAAATCATCCAGCAGCAACATTAGGAATGCAAAGAGAGAATCTTGACAAAATTAATGCCTACCTTCAGTCTCCAAAATGGATATGTACTATCCATATCCCTGTAGAAAAATTTAGTGGTTTTGGATGCATTATTCAGCATGTGCTCCGTAGGCAGTCCTTGTGTTTGACTTATATACCTGATCTGGTCATATTCGGAAGAACCAGGGTACAGGGGCCACCCGAGAAATAACTCAGCCACAACACATCCCAGAGACCACATATCAATGGCTTCACAAAAAGGTAAACCTGGAAAACAACAATAGAAAAAGAAAAAGTTTGAAGGCCGCCAAAATAGTTAAACTATTATGCAGTAACACTATTAAAAAATTGTATATGGCTAACCCCTCTTCTATCTTGGATACGGCATGTCCTAGATAGATGCCATAAACTGCTTTGACTTTATAGCTCCCAAAAATACCCAGGAAAACTATGATATACCATTTTTGAGAAGGCCTGGGTTCGTACCCTGGTGGCTATCATGTGTTTACATTACTAAATTTTCCATTTTTTGAGGATGGAAGACTTTTTTTTATCTATTCTATTTCTAGTCTATTTCTTTCATTTCTTCTGCATTCAATTAACAGCTACAAATTTTCCTATTTTCGCAATCATTTTATGGTTTGTGATTACAGGTTTTTTAAATTAAACATTTACTGTAAAATTTTAATCTAAGTCTAAATTTGGAACACAGATTTTGTAGTGCGATGAATTCTCATCCTGTTTCAAGAACCCACGTTTCTGATGCATGGATAATTTCTTATCGCTAACTTTTGCCACCACTGCAAGGTGCATCTTCTGTATGACTATGAAATTTCCAATGGAATTATATACACATGCACCAAATCATGTCACAGTGGGTTATTGCTATGGTACTGATCTGATTAAGTATTCCAGTTTATTTTTATACCCCTCTCTAAAAATAACAGTGAATTCCTAATGGAAATTTTCCAAAGTGGATGACCCAGAAGCCAGAAGTCAAAGGAGCCAGAAGTATAATTTCTCCAATTTTAACCCAATTCTTTTGCAATAATTTTGTTTGACATAACCAATACTCACCTAGAATTATTTCAGGAGCCCTGTAGTAACGGCTTTGGAGGTATGTGTTGCATACTGCTTTGCTGACATGGGAAGCACTTCCAAAGTCTATCACTTTCACCCGGTAAGGCTGCCTGACAGGATCTACCAACATAATGTTCTCAGGCTTCAAATCAGCATGAATCAAACCTAGTTGCTGAAAAGGTTAAAAAGCAAAGGTCAAATGTGGTCTACATCACTCAGCCTAATGAATTGCTGTATTCAACAAATGGCAGGTAGCTTACCTTCAACTTAAGAAGGGCAGTAAGCACCTGTTGCAGTATAGGACGGATGTATTTGAGAGGAAGAGGGCTAAATTTATTCTGCTTAAGGAAATCATACAGATTTTGCTCAAGCATTTCAAATACCAAACAAGTATGGTTTTTGTGCTGAAAGCACTCGTACGCCCGAACAAAGTTGAATTCGTCTGCATTTTCCTGGCTTAGACGTGACAATATGCTCACCTGGAAAAGACAAAATTAAGTTCAACAAATTGGAGATTGAATTAAATGATTCAAAGGGAATGAATTGGATAGTTTCTTAGATAAATACTAATCTCCCTTAAAAGTCATTAATAATAAGCTAACAAACCATAAACCTAAAGGCTCAGAAATACAATCTTGATGTTACAAATAATACTTCTTGACTTACTTCTATCTGTCCCTGTCTTGCGTATGAAGGATGATTCTTGAGGATTTTAATTGCCACTATTTCATTTGTGCCTTTCTTCCAGCATTTCACAACCTGAGTGATGTAGAACACAAGTCATTAGTTTTCCACAACTCCTAAGCCTTAAAAACTATTATTAACATTCTACTCGTACATCACCATAGGATGAACATGATTGACTTCCAAACACCTACTCTCACACAGGAAGGTACACCAATATTTCACATGATATTTTTACTTAGCTCTACACACCTCTATACTAAAAAGCCTCTTCTCACTCTTTCTTCACAATAATCTTAAATACTCCCCTCTAATCGTATTGTTAAAATGAATCTAGGAGTTAACTGTGTCCGGCGAGACGTAGTGGAATGATATCATAATGAAAAACCACAAGAGATAGCACTTATTCCACAGTTTTAATAGTGGTACTACAGTAAACTCTCGATAATACAAAGTCAGCGGGACCGGAAAATCAGAACTTGCTCATTTCGAACATTTTAAAGAAGTCGTTTAAAAAATTTTATCTTTGTTTTCTCTAATTTTTTTCTCTTCGGCAACAATGTATAACTATTGAGGTCGTTTGTGAAAGCATTATTAAAAGAAGCACGTCTTAAAAGATCGTAAAATAAGTACCTACTATGTCGATGCTTTTACATTGGCGATCGTAGTGTTGGCAAAATTTCATACCAGTATCGAAAATGTATATTTCACAAAAGGTGAACATTTTGTAACAAGATTTTTATTTTCAGAAGTCAGTAGAGATGGGAATCTAGTACGGACGCTAAAAAATAGACATTTGCTTCAAACATCTACGCTGTTAAGGCGCGTTTACACTGGTGAGAAACTCGAGGGAGTAATCCCTCGAGTCACTCGCGGAGGGGTTTACACTGACCGCGAGAAATCCGGCAAGTTACTCTCAGGAAGCCGCTCGAGCAACTTTCTATTTGGGAGCTCCCTGGAAATATCGCGAACCCGTTTACACTACTCCCCCACTCGCGGCGAGCACTGGGGTGCAAGCAGCAGGGTTTTCCGACTAGGACAAAAGGAGGGGTCGCGCGTGGGGCCGAAGAAGGCGGAGAGCATGAGGAAGAAATCACTAGACACTAAATATCTCCATATTTAGTTGCATGGGACCCTATAGTAGCTTGTTTGCAAGTCAGTAGTGGATGCATGGTGATCTTCACCCCCTGCCACACACCCTCGCGGTGGCTTGCAGGGTATCGAGTGGATCTAGATCACTAGTGTGCTTTTCAATAAATAGAAATTCACAGAAATATGCATCAAGGGTTCATAAAACCTTTCAAGAACAGATTAGGCATTCATATAGTTAATGCCCATCCTTTCCTTTTGCATCCCATTTCAAAATTCTCTAGAGCAGTTTGCCGTCAGTCAGTCGTTACTGTGAAAAGATATTCTACGATTCACCAATGGCATCAAGAAGGGCCATTATCTGTCTACTGCAATAATTTTAATCAAGAAAAGAAGAGAAACAGAGTTTAGGTTAAGGAATGAGTTCTAAATAGAGCTAGTGCTGGAGCATAGCACAATTTTCTATCTGATCTTCAAGTTGAAGATGCACAGAATTTCACTGCCTTCATTAGTAGCGTTTCTTGACTTCAGATAGCATTTGATAAGGTGCACTTACGTTACTCGCGAAGTTAGCATCATTCGGGATGGACAATAATCCTCTCTCCTTGTCAAGGCTGTTCTACACCTCTATGTCCTCCTTTCCGCCCATCGTACTCTCTCCACTTCTGCATTTTTGCGACTTGTAATACTTTCGGGAATATTAGGGAAAGATACTTTCGGGAATATTATCCGTAAACCTCTTAGTACAAAAGATGTTTATTTCATCAAATTACACCCTTTTTCCCCTGTTCTTTATTGTTGCGGACACCATTTGTCTTCAGCCATAAAACATTGTTGAACTCACTGATTCTAATCTGGAGACGTTTTTCTGATTCTGAGATAAAAATCGTTGAGCTATGTAAAAAGGAATATCAGATTGCGACTCTTCAGCACTCACGGCCGTTCTTGAGCAAGCAGAGGCTAGATGATTCAGCTTCTATATTGCGTTCGCTTGTTGGCTTATGGTTAATGAAGAACGGTACCAAAGAAATATCACCAATGGAATATCTAAAAAAAAGTTGATAATGAATGAAAGATAAATATCGTTAAAATTAGTGAATCTTGTAAGAGTATTTACCAGTAAGAGTATTATGGATAAATGAAAGACTTCAGTGGACTCCACAGTAAGTTTTATTGGGACGACCTAGGTACGTATTAACCTTGATTACATTTGACTTTATATTGCGCACTTGCAGGTATATTTTGCTACAAGGTTAGGTGCATTTAGTTTTCACAAATACATGATTGGAGCATCAGTAAGTTAATTTGTGAGAAGGCATGCCCGATGAATGAGAAAATTCAAAATTTCCCATTGATAGTGTTTAGCAGTTCCATTTAATACGTCTTTCGCCTCATCACCTGAAGAATGACAAAGTACA
Source organism: Platycnemis pennipes (assembly GCA_933228895.1). Lineage (NCBI taxonomy): Eukaryota > Metazoa > Arthropoda > Insecta > Odonata > Platycnemididae > Platycnemis > Platycnemis pennipes. The sequence goes on along the minus strand of OW121855.1, from coordinate 120,946,919 downwards.
TTGTTATCGATATTTAGGGCATTTCATTCCTTGGCATGGCGTTAAAATAACTCTTTCACACAGCCACAATTGATATTGCTGGTTTAACAAATTTATGTAGATACTGTGGACTTCGTCTCCAAATAGTAAATTATCTGGCCATTCCCTCCGAGACTTTAATTTTAACGTTCGTTTTTGATTTACCGATTACGGATTTTTCGGAGTAAGTTTGCTAATTCTCCCATAAATGCGTATCCACCCCAAAGCGCTCTCTTGCGTAATGAAAGATAGTCACTTATTTAATACTACCCAAGCGAAAAAATTATTCCTTGACGCGTAGAATTAATTATCCCTTGTGCGTTAATGAATCTTAGGTAACATTTATTGAGAATCTGCTGACTACAAAGTTACTATACATACAACTAATTTGTCTGCGCTTGGAGTGTTAATTAAGAACGACGATTCCAACGTTTCTAGTCACATTACTAAATGTATGCTTAACATATGCTGAACAAATGTTCAGCATGACATATTTTAGGTGCATTTAATTCTGTTAATAAACATTAGCAAAATAAACAATCTTCTTAACTACAGAAAAGCCATATCTACAACATGTTTATGCAGATACTACCTACATTACTACGTAGATAATATCTAGCATCTAGCGGCCTGTGACTCCATTATAGTACATACCTTAACCATTAGGTACTTAGGTGTAACTGTCACTAACGTATCGCGGGGAAGACACATCCGGGGAAATATACGGCCGAGGCAAGAGAAAGCTATGATTTATTAAAAGAGTACTCGGGATATTTGATGAGAAGACAAAAGAGTGATGTTACTTTTCACTATTTAGGCCCCTCCTTGAGTATGCAGCCAGTGTATGGGATGCGAATTGTAGTCTGTAGTGCATGATACATGTATTAACGACCAATCCCTTTATTACTATGTAGATTCTAACCATGTAGCAGCATGTGACCTATTATGTAGAATGTTTCCATGAAGTAGCCTAGTTGCATGTCAGTAGTGCATGTTTTGGTGATCTTAAACCCCTGACACGCTTTCAGTATATTCCATAGTTGTAGATGCGTAGATGTCTTGCTATGAAAGGTGTTTTCATCAATACCTTTGGGTGTAAAAGCGACAGTTTTTCAGAAATGTACAATTGTTTCAAATACCTGTTTATTTAAACTAAGTTATCACGAATCGGGAATTAATAGTACACCTATATCTACGTAATGCAGGTGAAGCTTATTTTACCGATTCTGTAAACTGTAGTAGTCATACAGTTTATGCACATCACTTCAGTATATTTCATGATAAGAATTAGATTCCTCATAAAACTTAAAAAAAAAAACCGTATGGATTATGTTTCGATTTCATGGGGCATTGAATTATTATTTATTTTGGAATAAAATCTGCAGATGATAAAAATCAACTATACTGGCATTTATTATGGAAACGGTTTAGAAAAGGGAGGTATATCAGGTGTCTCACCGATTTTGATGAAACAGGACTTATTTTGTCGGGGGCAAACTGAGACACCTATTGTTTTAATCTGCGGAGAAGCCGGTTTACGGGGTGAAAAGTACCCTAAAGTATACTCTGTAAGCAGTTTTTTAATATCTCCGCTTTTGTATGCGATACATTTAAAAATCAAATTGACCATCATACTGAAGCAAAGTGCGCTAAAGATATTTATTTTTCATTTCGCAATCCCAAAAATCGCAACACTAGTGTCCCACAATTCCGGCAGACACTTTGCCGTCTGCATTTTAAGTCCATCATCTCCTCTTTTGCCCGCGCGCACTTCTCCGACACGCTGTCTCTATGCCGAATCGCCAGCGAGTTGCCAAAAACTTCCAGCATAGCCGGAAGCCAGCGAGCGACTCCCTCGAGTTTTTATGGCGGTGTCTACACTGTCCTCGCCCTCGCAGCAGGGAGCGCTACCTGCGAGTTCCCTTTCTCGCTGAGAGCCAGCTCGCTAGGGTGTTTACACCATGATAGTTGCTGTCAGGAAGCAACTCCCTCAATTTTTCTCGCCAGTGTAAACGCACCTTTATGATGACAGCTGGCCCAACTGTCCTTTAGTTGTCTTCTGTCACCTAATCATAGCTATAAAAAGCACAGAACTAAGCTAGTTTCCTGAAAAAAATCATTCACAGGTTATTACTTGTAGCGTTATCCGTCTACCGTCAGTGGAATAAATGATCTTGGAAGGTAATATTGTTTCTTTTCTACTACTAAGACCTTGACGACAAATGGGGCGTGATTCGGTATATTTTCCGCATCGTCTCCTCAAGGATTATATGACGGCCAGGCAGTTTGGGTTTACGGTGCATGGGGGGTTGCGGAGAGGAAAGATCCCTGTTGCAGGTGTATCTTTATCTGTCTTGCTCTTCTTCCAAGTGCAGGTGGTCGCAGGTGGATCTTCGAGGGATATCGGGGAGAAGGGAGGGAAGCGAAAGGGATGGTCTAGAGGTGTCAGAGTGCGAGAGGAGAGGTCGAATACCCTCCTGATAACAAAGGATGCTGCATCTCTGACCCTCCCCCATTCCACCATCGACATCAAGGAAGATGATGTTAGAAGAGGAGATATGTGACGTGAAGGAAACTGAAGAGGAAGCGTTGAGAGACTTTGATGTTTTGAGAGACGTGATGAGAACGTGATGATGTTTATTTATTTCTATTTATTTATTTATCATTGACCCGAAAACAACACGTGCAGTCCTTACATCGGGTACTTCAACTGATAACAATGACACAAGAACAGACATCTATGCCCCGGGGAGTGAAAAACCTCCCCGGGCGGGATTCGAACCCGCGACCCTTGGATTGACAGGCAAGGGATTTACCCCGCCACCACCCGGGCCGGTGAGTCAGGGGCAGATGTTTTCGGACAGGGCGTGTATTTAGAGGAAGATGGGAGTATTTTGCTGCCGAGAATCTTTTCTGGGTATCCTCGTTTTTAAAGGGTGGTGTGGAGTTGGCTTAGATATCTGTCTAATGATTCAGCGTTGTTGCAAATGCGATGTCCTCGGATTGATAAGGAGTTAGGAATGGAGCGTTTTATGTGGAGTGGGTGGCAGCTGTTGAAGTGGAGGTATTGCTGATGGTTGCAGGGTTTGGTGTGAACGGCGGTGGAAAATTTGGAGTCAATGAGTTGAATTTTACAGAGACCGCTGAACAAGTAGTTGTAAATCTTTCTTCAACCCCTCTATCCCCAAGCGAAATATCTTTGCTAAGCAAAGGCCTATCGTTTTCTCCGACTCCTAAAATCAATCCTGTGAATATCTTAACCGACGCCCTCAACTTCTGTCGCAACTTTAAGCGGCAATACTTCTGGAACTTCCAACCCACACTTCCATCACCCACCAACTCAATACACACAGCACTTACCAAATTTAAACCCCCCTCTTCCCATGAACCCAAGGAACCCACGGAAAGAAATTTCATAGTACGCTTGATTGCTTCTCCGACTCATTAGAGAAAAGAAACAAGTTCGGTGTGTAACTTTATGAACCCTGTTGGTATGAATACACATTTATAGACACAGAATTTTAACATCGTAAATCATGCAAGTGCGCTGTGCGAATGCATGCATTTCGGGAGGCAGCCTTTTCTCCATGTGGATTAAGGATACTCGTTCATACGATATTTGATATTATGACGAATTGTCGATTTTTCCGGTCCCATCGAATTCGTAATTTCGAGTTTCTACTATGTCGATGAAATAGACTCAACCATAGAGAATTAAAGAATATATAGACCATTAAAGAATACAATAGTTGCATCAGACTTTTCCATCTACAAAAATCAGTGATAAAAGAACACCACCTCAAAAATAACCATGGTCTTTTCTTCAACAAGATGCAACTGCTGTGTCAAACAACAACATCCAAAATGAATGCAGTTTAAAATTGTAAAGCCATTTAATTATGGTGGAAATAACATTTATTTACCATGGTATAAGGTCTCTCACATCAGTACTCACTGCCACCCCATGCGTACCTGACCAAAAGTGCCTCTTCCCAGAAACTCCAAGACCTCGTATTGGTTGGTCATGGAGTAGAGGACTTCGTGCTGCACCAGTTGGTAGTCCCCGTCTGCACTGGACGAGCCCTGGGGGGGGGCTCCCGCAGCTTTGCTGTGGGACGTCGTCGTGGTGGCAGTGTTGGCACCTCCGGCAGCAGCAGCGACACCCGATGCAGTGGCTGCAGTGGTGGTCGTCCCTTGGCCCGAGCTATGACCATTCCCTTCCGAGTCTTCTGATTTCCTCTGAAACGATGCAGACCCACAGGCTGAGGGGCTAATAATGTCACAATTGCATTCCCCACTTCTATGCGAGTGAGAAAGGAGGTGCATCTGCGAGGCAGGGAGGAAATAAGGAACTGACTGTGTTCTTCTTGTTGACATAAGCTCGATAATTCACAAGGAACAAGGTCCTCAAGGGACAGCTGTACATCCAAACGCTATGAGGTTCCTGAGAGACTATCAGGTAGTGTACCTCCGTGGGTAATAATGGTGAGTGTGTGGATGCTGCATCATGGCGATACCTGATTATATGGCCCTTTCATTCCACAAATTCAGTCCCAGAGTTAAAACAGAATAGCCCTGGACCCTTAGGTCCTCATCTTCCTGCTTGAGGTCATAAAATATCTTTTTTCCCCAAAATTGAAAATCCTCCTTGGGAAAACATAGCCAAAGTGGAAGCCCCATATATGCAATGAGTATGACATATAACGAGATGCCTGAAACAGCGAGGGATGGCCTAGGGACCATTTATTACCCTGTGCTTTGTATGACAAATAAATTGGCAATAACGAGAGCAAGAAGCTGCTTTTACAGGGGTCGTTTGATATTATGAGTAATATGCAGCACATTGCAAGTGCACAAGCTTGTCTCATGACGTCTACCCTTGGCACTGAAATGAAAACAAATTTTTCTGCCAAAGGATCCCCCAAAGGTCAAGTGTATGTTTGCAGCATTCGGGGCATAATCACATGTGCATGCATGGAATTATCAATATTTAGTGTGATTTGTGTCGTTATCCTGCTTCTGTCACTAGTTCACTCCGAGGGACAACTTCATGGATAGGAATAAAAGTCATTAGATCTGACGGCAAAACTTCGTTTAATTAATGAATATGAAAGTGGAGAGGTGGGAGGGCATTATTATCAAAAAGATGGTGCAGCTGATGCTAGAAGACATTACGTGTAACTCTATGAAATTCAATTTGGAACTTACAACTGTTTGTATGCGAACTTGCTTGCAACAAGTTTGATGTCAATCTAGTATCAAGAGAATATTCCACAAGAGGTATCACAAATTTTCTGGTTTCTGAAGTTTTGCTGATGATAGTCGATAGTATTGCAATATTACTCACTACCGCAATGTATTTGGAAATCAACAAAGTACAGTAATGAGCAGGGTCCTATGTGTCAAAAGTTGACATTTTACATTCCAAATAATTACATATAGCATGAAACTTCAGACATTTACAGTAAATACAACCAAGGGTCAATGAAGAATGCGAAAATATTTTTAATTATTATCTTAAAGGACTCTTCTGGTCATTCTCCAAAAAAACATCCATATTATTGGTTGAACTAGCGTTAAAGTAGCGGGAATTGGCTGTGGAATGATTGTTAATACACCTTCCGCAATAATGAGTTCGATATAGCGAGCGATCATTCAGCTACCCAGAGAATTTGCTATATGGAGCTTCTACTGTTCTTTGGAGCTATTGACAAAATTTAAAAGCTAAGATGAACCAAAAGGAAGTACACAATTTATTGAAGTCAGTCATTGACTCACGATCTATGTCACATACAACAGCTGAACTTACAACCAAGCATTTCGCACTGCTCAGCTGAATAAGGCTGCAGTTCTCTCAACTGTCAGGGTGTTATCAGCAGCATCTGACACTACATTCACTTTCCGTTGTGACTTCATTGAATGGAACTTCAGAATTGTAGAACAAAAACAAAAATTGTCTAGGGAACTTAAGAACTTAGTTTCATTGCATTCTCTAGAACTGTCAAATTAACAGTTTCTTTCAACCAATGCATCAGAATCATCTTTAACTTACAAATGTTTGATCACAAAACAGTCAAATGAATCAACTTTAATTGGTAAGATAAGCATAGAAGTAAGGAAACAATTCATCAGGACGTAGATCTGGAGCATGTTTGTTTACGGCAGTGAGGTAAGGACGATGACAGCAGCGGAGAAGAAAAGGGTGGAGGCATTCAAAATGTGGTGCAACAGAAGAATGATGAAGATTAAATGGATCGACCGAGTGACAAACGAAGAAGTCTTAAGAAGAGTGGGAGAGGAGTCTTCTGAGTACCCTAAGTACAGGAGTAAGAGTAAGAAAAAGATGGGACAACTTGATCGGCCACATCATGAGATATAATGGCCTGCCAAAGGAAGGCCTTGTATGAGATATATAGAACAAGTGATGAAGGATGTGAAAGACCAGAAATACGTAAATATGAAGAGATTATTCGATAGAAGAATGCAGTGGAGAGCTGCGTCAGACCAATCACAGGATTGATAACTCCCCATAAACAATGAGCAACATCTTCCTCAATGCCTCTAGCACATATCTAGCGCAACAAACATTTCATGGATCTGAGGTTTCTGTGGCACTTTATCCAAAATGGCAATGGCTTTCGGGAGTTCCTCCACATCAGTACGTCTCTCGGCAGTGACAACAGTTTCTGCAGCCATCCTGCTGGCGTCTTCAGGTCAGAACATTTCACGGGTTTTTTACAACCCTGTTCGAAAATGGGAGTTTCCAGCAGATATTTATTTTTATTCGTAATTTTCACCAGGGTACTATAAAACTATTTCCTATATTTTTTAATATTAAGTACAAGAGCCTTGTCTTCATGTATTTTTCCCACACCTTATCATTCATAGTTTTACAAAAATGCACCATTTTCTAATTGCAAAAAGAAATTGTACCTATCATGTAATGGCGTACCTATCATGTATTGGAAGAAAAAAATTATTATTATTATTACTTCTGTATGGTTTCTAAATTTCATAGCCTTACATCTGGTTTGTTAATGTCATATTTCTCTATATGTATTCTCTCATCTTTTATTCAAACAACCTATATATTCCTTGACATGAAACGTTTACTAGCAATAGCAGAACTCTCATGGAAAAAAAATCATTCACATTGACTGCAACTAGAACTTGGGAGCCTCTGATTATCAGCCAGGTGCTTCAATCACTTAAGCTACCAAGGCATTTTCCCTCCCAGTGTATTTTGTGATTGTCTATTTCAGTAGCTCCTTTTCCGAATGTTTTTGCAGCTAGCTTGCAATTCTTGAGTATGTTATTAATATTGAAGAGAGGTTGAGTGAAAGAGATGACTACGTAGTCTAAATCTCACACCAAACAAATATGACTTATTATTATCACAAACAGGAACACACACTTACTTGGCAAATTCTTTAGTTCCTCAATCGTCTTTCGCACTGCGTAGAAGAGACTCATCTGAGTCTCTCCTGAGGAAGGCGGGTGAAGACCAAAATTTGCCAAATGAGCGTATGTTCCACCACTTTCAGCATGTTACTAGTAGCGGTTAATTTCCACAGTAATTGTGTACATACATATCACAGGTTTGAAATGCCCACAAAATATAACTTTTACATCATATATATTTTATATAATATAAAAGGATAACCCCAACACCATCCAGTTTTTGTTTAATATTTTTACGCAACACTTGATTATTCAGTGAATCACAAGCTACACAAAACTTGGTAAATCATTAGATGTTGTAAACCCACGGAATATGGACTGTTATAAGGATAGTTCCAGTTTACAGCTTTATGGACTTTTACATTTGCCCATAAGAACACATGTTTTTTCAGCTTGCAACATTTCATTTTTGAAAATCAAATTGCTGATTGGTGACATTGACATGAGCCACAAAAATGAGAATACCATAAAGAATCTAATTCCTATAGTGAAACTAAGTACATTTAACTTGCTAATCAATTCAACAAGCCGTGAGATTGAGAGAAGAAATTAACGAAAACCATGGGTTGAACTCGTGATGATATGAATTTAAGGAGACACATGAACAATGTGATTTATATTAACGACCAACACAGTAGAATGACAATGACAAGGTGACAAATGCACAGATATCAAGGCAATATAGTTGCCTAACCTAATTAACTTACTCTTATTGAAACTATATTTCACATGGAAACAGCATTGTTGTCAAGTCTCAGATAATCATTGCATAAACGACCAACCAATTTGAACCTACATAATCACATCACAGTTAGGAGTATGCTGCATACGGTGTCCTGCAGGCTAGTTTCTATGCTTTCATTGGTAACTGAGGAACACGAAGACCCTTAGAATGTTGCCATAAAGTTGAAAATAGGTTATAGAGAGGCCACAACTGAACAAACCACACATTTTTTTAACCACAACTGACAAAACCAAAAAACACCCAGTAGGACTGCAACACCAAAATAAAATAATGACACGTAAAAAATATCATCCCTAAAACAGAGCACACAATAGTATTCCTGCTATAATTTTTTATGGGTTTATAAGAAAAGGGAGATTCAAGAAGGGAATGCTGGTTAAAAGCGATTCCATCACTCTCTTGCATGAAGCATCACACACAAAGGATTAGTGACTTGTAAATGCGCAGTGAACACACCTTGATGTGCTGAACAGAGAAGGGACATCTACCTCATTGGAATACACATGGCTGCATTCAAGCTGCCTCTTTTATTCAGCAGAGACTTGACTGTATGTTGTCAGTCATGGGTTTTGAGAAGATTAAGAGGAAATACGTCTGAAAAAAGCTTCAATTTTGAAAAGGAAATTAACTGACAATTCAATATATATGTGCGTGCATATATATAAACAATGTTCACAGGTTTGAAAAATAAACATAAAAAACACAGAAAATAAACACTCACACATATTGTATGGGATGTTTCGGTGGTCACAGCCACCTTTCTCAATGAGAAGAGGAATAAGGAAGTAATAAAGTGAATAAAAAATGATAACAAGAGAGTGTACAACTTAACAACAAATCTCATCCCACACAGTCAACTGAGGTCTACGCATGATAAAATCTTAAAAAAGTAATGATGGAGTAAGCAAATCCTTACCGCCATCAAATGATTCAAAAGCCCCATTCTCTTGAAAAGGATCTGAAAATGAACTGAGGCAAGCTCCTCATGCCAATTTACACAAAGGTTAGCAAAAAAAACAACCATTAAGAAAATTAAAGACTGAATGCTAAGAAGCAGTATAGGAAGCAGAACTCATGGGTGATTACCTAATTAGTCTTTTAGGAACATAACTTATCAACAACATTCTGACTTCTTCTAACAAAATGATTTTAAATAGTTAAAAGCTAATAGTCTATGAGATCAGGACAGGACTAAGAAAAGCAATGGAACAAATTCCCCCTCGATGTCAATCAAAAGCAAATTGATTATTGCCAGCCATGTTATCAATCGAAGTCAATCCTGGGTGTATGACCAATTCATTCTACTTCAAATGGACTCTGGGAGCCTTGAAACTTCTGCCACAGATCAAAAAAGTTTGATAAGGAAGACCTAAGTTTAAAATACCCTTCATTAAGCTGATAATAATAATATATACCTACATATACAGTAACACATTTCAGGTTAGATCTTCATCGTGAAGACTCTAATAAAGTCCAAAACCATGGCAGTATAATAAGAAAGTGATAATGACACTTGCAGATTTTAAAAAGCATACAACTCCATAGATGGGGATACACTGATTAAGATGCTGGGAGAATCTGGAGTGGATGTTAAGACAAGAACATTGATACAAGCAGACATTACTGCACTCTCAATCGCAATCTGAAGCCTTACAAAAGGTGAGGCAAGAAGATATCCTTTCCCCACATTTATTAAACTGCATATTAGAAAAGGTGATCCACAAGTGGTTTAAGAAATGGATCCCCAAAGGAATTTGATTAGGCCAACTGGGATTCAATTTGAATGTCTGGTCTTCGCAGATGACATGCTGTTTCTCCTGAGAATCTTGCTATTGCAACTAAACAGAAAGAATTCTGAGGTTAAAGAGTACTGCTGCAAGAAAGGACAGCAAAAATAGGACTGTGAATATCCTTTGAGATGACAAAATACAAGAACATGAATGCTGAAGACAGAACCTGGAAAACGAAGACCAAGTATGGTGACGTAGAAAGTGCTCAGGTATTTAAATAGCTACCTTGGTGAAATTTTGACAACAAACATTAATGAGAATAAAAGAAAAGGTAAGATAAATGGAAATAGCATTTAGACTAAGCCAGAAGATATATTTAAGCATCTTAAATATATTTACTCATAAATATATGTTATTCATCATATAAATATGATTTCTAAATTCAAATCCCTATCATACTAGACCAAATGCAAACACTAAGAGTGGTTAAAACAATGCTTGAATGGAACAGAAACTGTTACCAGAAAGGGACTCTCCAAAATAGAAAGAAGGAAAGGAAGTTTCAAAAGAAGATTCTGGGACCAAAGAAACATCGGCAAATGCATTCTCATTCCACTTGAGGTCAAATGAAGAATTGTGTGAAAACAATGAATGGATCTCCAACAAAAAGATGAATGGCTTTCAATGGACGCATCAAAAGAATGGAAACGGAAAGGATATAGCATATAAGGTGCTCAGCTTTACAGACACAAGTTCCACGGGTGAAAGAGGTTCACCGTCATCTTAAAAGGAGTGAGGGACGAGGACACAGAAGACAGGCTCTAAAAGAGTGTGTTTCCAGAAGAATGCAGAGGGAAAGGGAGAGCAAGTGAATGAAGGAATACTGGAGTGAGAGAAAAGAAAGGATGAGGGTAAAGGGAGTTGCGTTAATGTAGCCCAAAGATGACTAAAAACATTAAAAAAAAATTAATTCCTTCACTTGTCCCAATTAGTAACATACAATACATGAAATAGGCATCGAATTTACTTTTAAATCAAGGGAATAAAAAACTTGACTCTATCCAATGTGTAGTTACAGCATTACTGGGTCATTACTCATTTCAAGGATAGCTGAAAGTATTGATCGCAATTCCAGGATTTTCTTGAATATTTTTACAGTAGTTAAATACCACTATTTTTGAGATTTTAAGAATTTCTCTAAATAATTTTCCACTAGATGGCAGTCAAAAGTATTTCTTTTTAATCCTAACCTATAAATAACTGTAGGTCCATATATACCTATATGTTCAAATTACAGTACGTACTTGACATATAAACAAGTATGAGAACTACTTTACGAGTTTGTTCATAGGCTAAAAAAGTTAGGTCAAGCACTTAGCCTACAGCGTATGGCACACTACATCAATTTCTTCATTTACTTGATGAACAGTGAGAACTTTTAACTCCTCCACTTCCATTCTTATACCTATCCCCTCAAACTGAGGTCCCTTTCAATGTGCTGACAAATTTGAAACTCCAGCACACCCATGAAATTTGTAATCAGGAATCTTCCCTATATCACCATGGCATAAGTAAACCTTATCACATGTTGGAGAGTTTCCACAGGGAAAAAAATCAATGTTGGCCGAGGCTTCCTCCACCCTCGTGGACGTCTAGATCCACAACAGGGGAGAAGGAAGCCTTGGCCTCCATCCTCCTCGTCAAGTTTGTTTTTTTATTTCTCCGTGGAAATTCTGCCACACTGCATTTCAGTGGGGGGTGGCCCTGATAAGGCATTCTTGGCTACTTCACTATCCTTATCTCATATAGCCTCTACCATTAACATTTCCACCTAGTTCAAGTGCACACACACAAGAATTACCTACAAGGTGAAAAGCCCAATCATCAAAATCGAAGTGGTAGCAGTTAATTTTGCCCAATCAAACCCTCAAATACATAAGGCATCAAGGTGAGAATCCTCAAAAGTTTCTAAAATGATAGTTTCCAAATAATTTCAGTTCTGCTAGGTTTTAACCATGAGATTTCTATTCATTATCACCAGAAAAAAATTAGAAATAAATTAATACTTGATGGTTGCACCCTAGGTTGTCAGTAGGGAAGATCCTCCTATAACCATCAATGTTGCAAATGCAGCCCTTGATGACACTTAACAAGTTAGGAGAACCAGCATCACCTTCATAACCGATTAATGGAAAGTTTATACGCTAAAATTAACACAAGGCAATAAAATAAGCAGTAATTGTAGTTATTCATGGGAAGCAACTGACATATAGGGTCAATTAGGATAAATAACAAGTTTCCACAGAGAAAAAAATCATTCCCCTAGACTTTAACTCAAATGCAGATCCACTTATTTCCAGCCATGTGCACCACCACTTGAGCTATCAACTCTCTTTAGGATTAAGGTGGGTTATGGGATAGAGGTAGGAATCGGTGTTGGGTGGAGAGAAACATAGCACTGGTATTAGCCTGCTCTCAACAAAAAGTTGCCTAGATAACCACAATTAAATGTTCTATCCAAGAACTTGAAGCACTCTCCATAGAGCACTCAAAATACAAAAAGGAAACTACAGTTCTCATGTCCTAGTTTGATATTCTTAATGTCAATAATTTTTGATTTGGCTTCCGTCTGTGATAGAACAACAGGCTTGACTATAAAAATGCCAACCTACATCGCATGGTATAATTTCTTGAGTAATGTACCTACCTACTTAAAAAAAATTGGTTAAACAATATAATGCCATTCAAAACCAGGAAAACTAAATGCCAGATTCTCACAGTGCCATAAAATGATTCAGACACTGGTCGCAAATCAGAGCTATGCATTGGCCAGCCTGTTCACGTAAGTGGATGCTTCGACAGAATATAAAACAAAAACAGAGGACCCTATGGTTATTATCTCACACAATCCATTCGGTATCATATGCCATTATGTCCACATCACAAATCAACTTAAGGTAGGGTTTGAATTAATATTCATAAATTAAGCTACACTAGCACTTGCTCATATATGTGCAGCATCAGGAATGACATGATCAGCAAGATTGCGCCAATGTCAACTCTAAAATGCACGTAAAGCTTGATGCCCTTAAATTGTTCAAGAGTCTACTATGATGTCAACAAAAGTTTCAACACATTGATTAGGTACAGACACACACATTGCATATTAAATTAAACCAGATTAGACAAGTCAGCTAAGGATATCATTCAGCAATGTGACAATGACCCATACATTTGCTATACAGAGGAGTATTTGTAACTAATTTCAAAATAAGAGAAATAAAGGGTAAACTCACCTTCTGTCCACACCTTTGATATGTGTCTAAAAGTTTTATGGTGGAAGCCCGTATGAAATTCTGAGGCATACCCCCACTAGGGCTCTTGTGTTGAACATTATTCCTATTGCTTCGATGAATAGCAGTCTGACTCACACTTATGTTCGCGGGATTTAAAGTATAAATGTTATTCGAGTCTGAGTACTCCTGCTGCAGATGCTCTAACTTGCGTTTCTTGTGACTATGTTGCAACACCACCCCACTACTGCTTGTGCCAGAATGCTGGGATTGGATGAACATGTCATGCATTCCCTGAAAAACATCAAAAATTCATGAAAATAACATGATTAACAGCAGATGAGACATGTTTCTATCACAATTATTGAAAGTCATTATCAAGGTTATCGATTTCAAGATCCAGCTGCTAGTTTTCCTTTATTTCTCCCCTTATCTGGCATTAAAGAGGCAAATCTCCACAAAATGAAGAAAAAGAAATATATAGTACTGTCGAAGTAAAGTCTATGCATTTCTCCCACAGAATTATTCTGCGAGATTATTCGCAGCACCATGTGAAACCTCATTCTGATGCAACATCATATGATGCACACATTAGGCCTTACTTGGCAACATGCTTCATTCCAACGTAACCTATGGAAGAACTAAATCTTTAATTTCAACAAGAGTATCAACGACTAAAATTTACTCAATTATTACTCAATTCTGAAAAAGAAACCTTGGGATTCCCACACCACTAAAACCTATCTTGATTAAGTTCGGAGAGGGGGAACGTGATCAATTAGGACGGCTAGAATCTACGGTAAACAGGAATGTAATTTTGATGATCTACTTTCATGATCTATAAGTAGCTACACATTCGCAGGATACGCGAACTACTCGGGGAAAACATTCACCTCTCTGATCAATTGAACACAGTACCTCAGTTGCTAATGAACTACAATTCGATACTACCACAAACAGCTGTGAATGTTGAAATTTATGTAATGCATTAAATGACGGTTGTTTATCTTGATGAATAGCGGGCAACATGCCCCCCTCTAAGAATGAATTTGCCCTGCACTAAGGAGCCATTAGTCAACAAAAATAATACCTTTTATCTTAAGTATTACAATGTAATTTTAATAAAGATAAAATATCTCCGAACATACCACTGATTCCACCTAATTAAACATTGATAAAGTATCCGTGGCGACCATGTAATTTAACAATTAAATACAATCGAAGCAAAAAATTAAGAAAATAACTCATTGTACTGGGAATAGTAAATTAAATGCCTCATTAACTGGTCAAAGCGAAATTAGCAACTATTCTCGTACATATTCCAGGCGCAACCAGATGGATGTTGATAGTGGCGACAATATATACATGCACGGGCACACCTCAGATTTATGGATATCAATTTAATGTCATCAACCTAACAAATTTTCCTCACCGCAAGAAAAAAAAATACCTTCGAAAAAGAAAAGCACTGCTTGAGGTGACATTACAAGCGCAAATTGGAGTACATGGGGAGTGGGCACAGTTTGTGGAAGTGACTCGGGAATTATTACAAACCAAGGTTTACTCTCTGACAGTTTTGAGTGAAATAAGTAAAAATAGAATGAAAAAATAAAGGCGTATATAAAACTACTACTACTACTAGAAACGGTGTCTTCGCTGGCGACTGTACCACAAATACTTCAAAGCAAACTACTACCTGCCAAGGTGTAATAAAATGTACAGGCGGGTCGATAACGTCAGTGAAAAAGTTAACCACGCTGAACATGTACACTTACTGCAGTCCAAATAATCTTCCTTTAATTAAGCGAACAGCTATTTACCACAAAAATTTAGGAAACCCGATCAACAATTTGTTAATAATTATATAATACAAGGACGCATCACATTCCTTTCGCGAAACAAATACAAGTTGTCGCGAAAAATAACAATGTTAAGTTTCAGAAAATATTTTATGCTCATCCGTGTTTTCACCATTTAAATCTCACACAGCATATTGACGTGACGTGACAAGGGCAAGAAAGCGCGTAGCAACAGCGTTGGGACATCATATACGAAAGGGGGATGATAGTCATCATCAACCATATACAAAATAAAAAAAGCTATGAATAAAAACAACAAGCGAAATGGTAAGTCCTTGATTAGAAACGCACATGAATGTAATCCAGATGTCAAGACACAAACATGGCCTAGGCTTTTTGTAGTGACCTAATACTCCAGCATTGTAGCTCAAGTAATAGCCGTTTTAAAGTCATATGAGGAATAAAAATGAATACCTCTCACTCTGCTGTTCCGCCACAAAGGACTCCAATCTCATAATGACAACATCAGGAACAAAGGAGACCTTCAAATCCCGGCCATCTTGAAATGGTGACGAGCGCTTTACATGTACCTGTCCAATACAAATCACCAACACCGAGAGTCACACGACACACACACTCGAAAAACCATGCACACCACTTTACACAATCACCCCAATAACACGATCAAGGTTCAATGTGGGTAAACACAATTTACCCACTATGCCTGACGTTTCCTCCCAGACACCCAACACTACGTGCCACACACTTCACCATACGTACTTCGGCCGCTGGGAGAATTTGTGGCTCGAAAGGGTGCACGAACTCGCCATGGTTCCGACTAAATTCTCAGAAAAGACATATAGAGGTTTTAACGAAATTTATATAGTAATTGCAGTTACTTTTATAATACATAGTCTGAAATAAAAAGAAAGAATTTTTATTTCAGTTACACGGCAAAAGCGTTATCGATATATTTTGATTCATTTCCGACACTTCCCGTCAGACTACTATTCTGGCGTTCTCTCTTGCCGAAATTTGTAACTAAGGTTATTTAGGAGAAGAAAGTGATATGTACGCTTGAAATACTGCAATGGTAGTTAATGCTTATGCATGTAAATGATACAGTCCAAGTCAGACGCATGATGGAATTTATGAAGATTCATTTTAAACCTGTTTCATGAAATCGTTGGTAGTTCAAGTCTAAGCTGAGCATAAATGGAAAATTTGTTTAATGCCAAATTTTAGCCTTATTGTTTCACAAAATAGGAAATTGAGACTTTTATGGTCGTTTATAAGAATTCACCGCATTTCGATAGGGCGCAGGAGCCCGAGAGCTCTGCTTAATAACCCGGGGAATATAATTTTGTGGGCCCACAAGCCTTACAGATTTCCAAATAAGCGAAGGTGCAAGACCCTACTAGCATTAAAGATATGATAATTAACCAAATGTTCACCCCTTAGTTACGTGGAAAAGGAAATGCTTACAGAATCAATCCACAAGCGTTAACGGGTTAAATTTCCCAAAAGAATTTGAGTAAAAATTGGGTGAACTGGAAATAAATTTCAGCAATTTTTCGAGTAAAGCGAGTTTTCTCTTGGCCGAGAAAGGCGCTATGCTGCGCGCCTTTATTATTATTATTTGGTCGGTGTTGTATCCGCGCTCATAGAGAACTTATACCCTGTAAGATGAGTGCTCCCTGGAATGGTTCCGGGGGCATTTTGGGAGGGGAACCACCCTGGAACTGCTAAACTTTGTATTAAATGCAGACTGCTCTTTGCTTGAAAATGATGGAGTATGGGGCTCAGCATAGGCGGATTTAGTGGGGGAGGGGGGGGGGGGGGGGGGGGGGGGGCACGTGCCCCCCCCAGACGCTTAAAAAGTAGACAATATTTTCAATATGGTCCCGTTATAATTACGCTATATTTAGTTTTGTCCACTATGGAGCCTCAATCACAGTGCATACTTATTACGGGAAAATTAAATTGTAAAATTCGCAAATTTTCAAAATAGAGGAATGGATTTACCAGAAAGTGCGCGAGTGAAGCTCATTGTCCGTCTCTGGCTGAATTTACGAATACAGTAAGTACCAGTGGTTGAAAAATACTTGGCAACCTACAGCAGACTTTGTTTCCACTGGTGAGTGAGGGGAAGATATAAGCGGTCTTTTCAAATGAGCTGGTTAAAAGGACATGAATGGCTAGAATACAGCAAAATTGCTGGTGGCATATTGTGCAAAATGCGCATTCTTTTTGGTCGGCGTGAGGCGGGTACAAATTACGTGAAGCTGGGACAGATGGTGTTGGAACCACTGAAAACATATAAAAAGGCCATCGAAACGATCAGACACCACGAGAGCACGAAATATCACCAGGGGAACATGGTAACATCTCAACATTTTTGTATGCTAATGGAGGGAAAATCAATGTACATGTTTTTGTCCAAATGAGATCCCAGGAAATTAAAACTATTGAAAAGAATCATAAAAAACTTGTACCCATTACAAAAACTATTATATTATGTGGAATTCAAAACATACCATTAGGAGGTCACAGGGATGATGGTGATTTATAATTGGAAAGTTCCTACGGAGAAGGCAACTTCCTGATAGGACCCCAGAGCGTTGTTGAAGTTCCGAATCGGTGCTGGAGATGAGATACTAGGGTGGTCCTTATTTTTAGCAAAAATATTTTTTCGTTAATTTCTTTTGGTACACCCCTACGGAACAAATGTGGGTACCCCCACATTTGTTCCGTATGGTTAGAAAATAAATTGTGAGAAATATTAATTGCAATCGGATAACGGGAAAACGTGCCTCATTTCGGACATAACAGACGATAATGGAACTCTTAGATTCTTCCGTTGCTTTTCTGTCATTTACAACGACTCGTTAGACATTTCTAGTGTATCATCTAAAATGTCTTTAAATTCTGTCCGTTGGTTCCCGAGATACAGCCCCAAGAGTGAGCTGGCACCGCCCCTGTAGCGCCCTCTCGCACCAGCGCACAGTGGGGCCAAATCGCATTTTGCCTGACAGAAGTCCAAAACTGCTTTTTATGAGATAACGTCTTGAAATTTGGTAAATGTACACACAAATGATTACTGATCATGGAATGGTAAGTCATTTTGCATAGGTATTACCCGTTACTTTGATACAGAGGCTCAAACACGACCAAATTTCGAAAAAAGCGCCCGCTCTCATTTTTCTTCGAAAATCTTAAAAGTTGAGCAGATATAGGAGTAATTAAAGGATTTTTATGAAATAAAAAACATTACCAATTGTGAACAGGGTACTTTTCCTATACTATGCATAAGTTTCAGACATTTTGCCTACATTTGAGTGCTATTACGTCACAAAATGGCGGACACTTTTTTTACACGAAATTTTACATAAAGTAGACAATATAATCCTTATTCGGAAAATGGTCTCTGGGATACTTCATCAGAGTATAAATTGAAGACATCTCTAGGTTATTCCGTAAAAATATCTGAAAAAAGTTTGCGACGCCGAGAATAAACTCGATATTTCGATCGCGCGTCGCGGCCCGGCTCCGCGCAGGAAATACCGAGACTCCGTTGGATGTTCATGTTGTGTGGATAATAACTCCTCGAATATAACTTTTTCAGGCTTTGCATGCTGTCACTGATTTACAAAGATTCTATACTGAAGTTTTATGAAATTCTTTTAAGATATTTTCGTAGGTTTGTGCAAAAAACATTTTTACAACACGAAAGTCTCGCCAACAAGTTCGTCTCCGACATTCACGTGCGTCACACTCAGCAAGAAGAGAGGGAAAATAAATGGTGTTTAATTGTATTCACTTAACATCATTAGATAACTAGTGAATAAGAATTCTTCTGACAGACTTTTGTTTTATCACATAAAATTTTCATGCTAAGTGGCATTTCTGAGAGCTATACCACTGAATGGAAGGTGAAGAGTAGGGTGGAGTGAAAAAAGTATTTTTTTTTCGGAAACGGGTACCCTTCAATGACTGTGTATGATACCTAGTAACAATTCTTTAAAATATTTAATTTTTACAATGTCATCTTGAGTCTGCACATTTGGCTTAAAGTTTGAAAATTTTTAAATTTTTTGCATTTTTACAAATTTTTTTAAGTACTTGAAACAAAAAAAAACCTGACGGGTAGTCACTAAATAGTTAAACAAGACCTTAAATAAAGACAGGATTTAAAAAAATATTTTTAGGCGGTGGTTTTAGTCTGCACATGAGGCTTAAATTTATCCAAATATTCGTAAATTTCTGATATTTTTAACGTTTTATAATTTCTGATATCCTCTTATAATGTTATCAAAACTTGTTTATTTAGCTTTCGTTAATCAACTTTGCATTGTGCAACTTCGCTCGTTCATATTAAACTACCCAGGACTCACCACGGGGTGGTGGTTGCACTTCGAGTGCCCTTCGAGTGCCCTTCGAGTGACCACCCATGCCCTCCCAACCACCCAACCATGAAAGCATGTATTTACATCTTTAAGAAGAGTCTTCAACAGGTAAATTGTTTCTTTGTGCCACATATTTAACGGATATTTCTATCAAACATTCTATTTTTGATTAAGCTTTCTCTTTTCTTTTGATCACAGACCAATTTTGAGGAAGCAGTGACTTCTTTGACGGCTCTTTCTACCGCTTGAGCATGTGATGGGAGTTCAAAAACAGTGCACTCATAAGCTATGTTTACACTCTCGGTTTCCAGTAACCTTTGCAAATCCTGATTTGTCAAATGACTTGTGAGAGGTGGTTCTGTCACTTCCACATCATTGCAAACAATCATACCGATATACTCTGATGCTCCAAAATTTATTTTTGGGATTTCAAACCGTCTTAGTGGTTTACTGGCTTGTTCTCTAGATCGAGCCTTGATGATACGTCTTAAAGCCAGTTTCTTTATATGATCTCTCTGATCACAATGTTGCAATGTCGGGAATGGTTTGCATTGGTTGTGATGGAAACACAGGAAAATATAATGGTGCAATTCGCTCGCTAGAAGAGAAATTTGGTAGACCTCTGCAGTGGGATATTTGCCAATTGCATACAAATGAACTTCCATTACGGCATTTAGTGAAAAAGATGGATGGATTTACTAGCGAACCAAAAGGATTTGTTGGACCTGTCAGTCAAAGTTTGGCAACATGTCATGCATTGAAAATAGTTCAGTTTGAGTCCATAGACCCAGTAAACACAAAATGTTGTAGCAACGTTGCAGACAGGTTGTGCGAGGTTGCAGCGTTATTCAGGTCGCTTTGCAACGTCAATGCAACGTAATAATTACGTCTCCAATAGTTTCGAGAACAAAATTTTTATAAGTTCGAGATAGCTGAGGCAGAAAGTGACTTAGAAAATGTTGTTTTATACGAGCTTCTTTGTCATATGAAGTGAATTAACAATTTCCAGAAGGATATATTTTTAACTCCCTATATGAGAAGACTTGGGGCATTGAAAATATTCTCGCGGGGATATCAATAGAGTTCAGTACAGCGTAAATAGGTGTACAGCGTTCCGCTGTAAGCCTAATTTATTGTTGCATGAGAAACCCAGGCACAAATATTTTCCACTTATGTCGTTCATTTAATCTTGCATGAGAAACCTAGCGTCGTAATTTCCCCACTCGAAGTGCTATTCAGGTCGCATTGCAACGTTCCTGCTACGTAGTAATTACGTCTCCAATAGTGTTGAGGACTCAGAAAAAATTTAAGTTCAAAATGTTGAGCCAGAAAGTAACTTGGAAAAAGTTTATTATACGCACTTCATTGTCATCTGGAGTGAAAAAACAATTATCAGAAGGATATAATTTTTGAAATGGCACAATTATGAGTATTATTTAAAGGTTGCAGGAAGGTTGCAATAATGTTGTGTGTCAGGTTGCAATAACGTTGTGAAGACGTTGCCAGGACGTAGTAGGGAGGACATTTGGAGGCTTTTACGACGTTGTCATAACGTTGCAGCAACTCCCAATAGGTTGCAGTGAGACGTTGCTGCAGCGTTGTGACAACATACATGGTTTAAAGGGGAGTTTATTACTGATATAATCGATCATGGTGATGAAAAGGGTTTGAGTACTGACCAACAATACCTTTATGATTCACTGAAGAGGCTTCTTCTTGCAATTATTTTTTGTCATTCTAATAGCTCTCGGTCGCAAATTTTATCTTTAACGGAGATTTTCCTTCATTGTATCAAAGTTATAATAGTTGACGCTCGACCCTAAAGTATTAAGTCTTCACTCACACTCCTGGAGATCCAGTACGTGCTGAGATTTTATAGTGTCAACAGCGAAAACATTTCTTCGCGAACTTAGACTAAATTGTGCATCGGATGCTGGACGAACGGGACCTGGATGAAAAAGTTCAAGCATTCTGCTGTGGTCCGCCAGCGGCGAACACAGGGAGACTGAATGGGGCCTGTGTTTTGTTAGAACAGCTGCTCAAAAAGGATATACCTTTCTCACATTGCAGGCACCACATTTATGAACTAAGAGGTGTCTCTGACGAAAAATTAGAAAAATCATCGACCTAATCACTTTTCAAAAGTTTCCAGGAAGCATGGCCTGTTATGAATATGGAAAACTACAAATCAGGCATGCAGAAAAGGTGTTCTTGAGAAGAGCTGTAGGACGCAGTCGGAGATATTCTGAGAGTTGTTTTGCAGCAATTACAAGAAAATCACCCCAGACAACAGAAAACTCCTTGAATTAACTATTTAATTTTGTTAGGCGGCGTTCCTCCACGAGGGATACAGTTTCGCGTTCCCGGAGCTTTGCGTCATGCTAGGTGGATATCCAAAGCTCTATATTGCCTGAAAATATTTCTTTTCCGCAAGGAGTTGCCTTTATCGGCAGTAGAGGAGACCGTAATCCGCGACGTGTGCCTATTTGTTGTGCGTCTTTGCGTGGAGGCCTGGATTACTGCACCAAATTCAGAAGAGGCACCTAGGTGAGACTAACTATTTTTCAAAAATCTTTATACATACAGAAAATCCGACTGTGGCGTTAGTGGTGCAGCACTAAACTTTCGGAACCATTTGTGGTATCCCCGGAAGCTGCAGCTCTTGGATTTTCGATAAAAATATACCATCAGAGACGAAAAATCGAATGGTAGAAGTTTTAGATTCAGACATCACCGATAGTGCTTACAAGTCATCAAAACGATTTTCTGTTCCACGGAAGGATAGTACGCAATAGTATTCCCACGGAAGGAGTACAATATTTGTGGATTCTAGGCCTTTCATTAATTGTGGTACGAGGGTCATCCAGAAAATAAGTTCCGTTTTCTTCTTATATATCGAGTTTTTATTGAAAACAATTTAAGCTTACAGAAAACGTTCTTAATAATGTGTATCATTTTTCCACATAATCTCTGGAAACGTCAATGTACTTTGTATACCGACAAATGAGCTTTGAAATCCCCTCCTCGTAGAAGCTTCCCGCCACCTCCTTGGCCCATTTTGTGACAGTTTCTTTTACTTCCTCGTCACTTGTGAAACGTTCTCCGGCTAATCCCTCCTTCATTTTAATGAACAGATGAAAGTCTGAAGGGGCCAAGTCCGGACTGCAAGGTGGATGGGTCAGAACATCCCAACCGAAATGATCCAAAAGTTCCGTAGCGGAACGAGCGACGTGAGGCCGTGCATCGTCGTGGAGAAGGCACACACCAGAGGTCAACATTCCTCTCCTCTTGTTCTGGATGGCCCGACGAAGGTTCTTCAGGGTCTCACAATACCGGGAGACGTTAATTGTTTCTCCTTGAGGCAAAAAATCACTCGTGGAGTTCATCCACGGTGGAACGGCGATCTTCGCGAACAGCATTGTCGAATTTTGCCACAAGTCCGTCCGTGACAATTGAGGGTCTGCCTCTTCCACTCTCGTCCTCAAGTGAATGTCTTCCCGCCTTAAATTCACGAACCCATCTCCTCACCATCGACTCACTCATGCACCATCTCCATACACAGAAACTAGCTGTTAATGAATTTCCACCGATTTGAAACCATGGGCATGAAGAAATTGAATCACACCGCGGACAACGACTCGAGACGGAACAGGCAGCACAGAGGTGGCGGGGCGCAACGTCGAGGGCTCCATTTCAACGACTTGCTGTGAATGTGTTTTCAAGGCTACTGCGGCCCTTCACCTCTCATTCTATTCAGAAGATTACCCTCTTTCGTACAACGTTGCCAGAATTTTATAAACAAAAACCCTAGTAACCTATAGAACAAAACGGAACTTATTTTCTGGATGACCCTCGTATCCAGGTAGCAAGCATTGATAATCGCGGAATAGGACAGATATCGACACAGTGTTTGATATGTGTATCATTTCTTATTGATGAAAAGTTTTATCGTTGGAATTCTAAAAACATTAGTAAGGTGTATCTTTCCTATTGCACAGGGATGAAGTGTTAATACATAAGCGCTTTCTATGTTATGGTAATGGGATATTTTTTTATTCTTACTGATGCACTTTAGCATTACATATAGTGTAGGTGTGTCTTCTTTAGACTTGGAAAATAAGGAATTGGATCAGCTGTGCCCCAGGTGGATAAAAGAGAGGATTTCGGTGGAATTTGAATGTAAATGGTTAGCATTATTTTTTAATTTTATTTAGAATTTTTAGAATTTACCTTAACGTGAGCATTAAGTCCCAAGACATAAGGAAACTTTTCTTTTTCGCAAAATCAAATATGCATACCCACTACTTTTTTTTACTTTAATAAGTCACATAATAAATATTATTGCGATTGAATCATGATAACACGTGCCGACTCGATGCCAAACATAGGTAAGAAAAATTTTTACTGAGTTAGTATGGAAGAATTCTAGAACTTAATGTTTATTTAGTAAGTAAAACACCAATATGCCCAAATCGTGTTTATTTGCTATTTAATATGTAAAAAAACATTATTCTTTAAATTTTCTTTTCAAAGTTTGCGTTTTGCAGTAAGAGTAAATCTTCCAATGTTATTGTACGCAGAGTTTCAAAAATTGCTTTTGTTCCTCTTCAACTGTGGTTAAACCCTGAAAGTCTCGCATCAAGTTGACCGCTCTTTCATCTGTATCGTTCTCTGCCCTCAGCGTTGAAACCTTCTTTCTGGCTTCTCGAAACAAAGCATTATTTGACCATATAGTAGGATATTCGTGGAGATAATTGTCATTAATTTTAAGACGATCGAACAATGACTTGCTTCTGACGGAAATGAAGTCGTACATGTTTTTATATCAATTAAAAAAAAGAGAAAGTCAGTTAACTACTTGTGATCTAAACAAAGAAACATCTATATTTACTTAATTAACTTACCATACAATGGACCACAAAGTTCTTCCTTCGATGGGTTGTAACATTTACCTACCTTGAGTCGATAAATTCTCTTTGGTTGAATTTTCAACCATTTATACTTTAGTTTCTTGGTCCACATCATCATGAAGCAGTGAAAAGACAGAAACTTCATCAGTCAAATTCCATAAATGGCTTATATTCTGTGAAGCTGCTTTTGGGATGATTTTATCAATTTTTTCGTAAGCCTTCATCGACTTCAAAATCTTGGTAAGGTGCTTTTACTGGCAAAATACATTGGAGCCATGGCTTGACGTAATGTCACTATGAACAGACAAAATTCTAACAGCGCCGCCCTATCCTTGCTCATAATTTATAATTGTTCACTAAGTAATGATATCTTTAGTGAAAAAATTGCTCTCGCCATCCATCGAGCTTGGTGCATGGCACCTGGAAGTTGAATTTCAAATTTCCTCTGTGTACTGTTTCCACCTAAAAATATCACAGAAAGCTCCATGAACTCTCGATAGTCATCTCTGGCTATCTCTTCGGTCAGTTCAGTTCAGTACAACTGAGCAGATTGTCAATTTCTGAAACAGTCAGGTGCAATGCGAGTCTTTCTTTACAGCACTGCATTTAATCAGGATCGACGCTTTTACAGTTATCTCGGAAGTTTTTGAAGAGTAGAATATCAAGATTTGTTTTCACTCGACTGATTTTTATTTTGAACACGCTTCTTAACACCAATTCAAACATGTGTTGGCGGCAAGCAAAAAATAAGCAAATCTCTGTTAAGTTTTTATTCAAGAAGCACACACACTCTATTGATATGACCTGTATTTGAAGCCGTAGTATCACAGCAAAGAATAAAGTACAATGGCATTGTAGCTAAACTTACAACCGACTTAACTATTTATGTTTATTATTTTTCATATCCCTTACTTTTCAGGCTGTTTTACACCCCATGTTCACCCTGTGCAGTACATCAGAAGGGCGCAGGGTCGTATATTAAAATGTGTCCACATTGTGCTTCGTTATGATTGAATTTTTGAATACGAGTCCTTCTTCCGCCCACAGACTGGTATTCGAACTGTCGCGAATTTCAATCCCGCGTCGAGTATGGTCTCAGCAGTAAGCTTAGGTATAAGTAAGGTTAGACCTCACAAGTTGTAGCACTTATCACCTAACGCTACCATTTGTACGACCCCTCATACTGACTGTTTTTCTTTTATGCATGACATTAAATCATCTTTTAAACCTCCATTCCGTTGTGGATGAATGGTTTCCCAATTCCGGTAGGATTAGTTGCCTCATCTACAACTACATAATACCCTGTAAGGCACCACCAAGGTGTGAGGCAGGGGGTGATTTCTCACCAAACATGCACTACATATCATTCACAAAAAAGAATAGTATTAATATACTAGTCAGAACTTCACTATTTAAAAAAGATAGAAATTGCAAAGCAAACATGCAAAACATTCTGTTAGTAGGGTTAGCTTTAAGTACTCATACCAACATGCAGCTACCAATGTTACTCTCCGATTGGACATATTTACCGTTATTCGTATCTCTAATCGTACGAGGGAAAAAGGACATTTTGAATCTATCAGTTCGGCAATCAATTTCTCTTATTTTGTGATTATGGTCCAGTCTGCCATAGTAAGTTGGGTTTCGCAAAATATTTTTAACATCATCACTGAAAATATTGTCTTGGAATTTATTTAAGAGATTAAGTATTTCAACCTATCTGACAATGATTCCCATTTTAATTCATTTAATAGACTGGTTACGCTAATATAATTATCGTATTTACAAATCTTGCCGATCTTCGCTGCACACGTTCAGGTTCATCGTTATTTAGACCGATTTCGTAGGGATCCCATACACTGGCAGCATATTCCAAATGAGGTCTAACAAGGGAAAAGTAGCTGATTTCTCGTACATGATCGTCACATTTACCCAATACTCTTTTGATGAATCCCAGTTTACGATTAGCTTGACCCATTATTTCACGTATGTGTTTACCCCAGGAAAGATCATGTGTCAGTCTTATTCCAAGATATTTAATGGATTCCACGTTTGTTAATTCATTATTACTTATTTTGTAAGTGCTAGGAGGAGAATTATTCTTTTTCCAAAATTCATTATTAGACATTTTTTAAAATTTAATTCTAACTGCCATGTATCACACCAATTTCCGATTGCTTGTAGGTCATCATTTAAATATTTTTTATCGTTTGGGCATAGAATTTCCCTGTACACTACTGCGTCATCGGCAGATAGACGAAGCTTACTTTTTACTACCTTATGGATATCATTTATGTACAAAAGGAATAGGAGTGGACCTATCACACTACCTTGGGGGACACCAGAATTGACTTCCATTTCCGGTGAAGTAACACCGTCCAAAACAACCCTTTGAACCAGATCATGTAGAAAATCACTTATCCATGATATAGTGTTACTGTGTAGCCCATAACATTTTAATTTCAAAATTAGTTTGCTTTGAGACACCTTGTCAAAAGTCGAGAAAAACAGCATCCACTGGAATATTATTTTCGCCAGAAACTAAAATATCGTGGGAAAAGAGAGCAAGTTGAGTTTCACACGATCTGCTCTTTCGGTAGTTATGCTGGACATTGGACAACAAATTCTGGCTATCTAGGTGCCCCATGACTGAACTGACAATTATATGTTCTAGGACCTAGCATGGAATGAATGTGAGAGATATTGGTCTGTAGTTAGATGGCTGCTCCCTATCACCACTTTTAAAAATGGGTGTTCCATCGGCCACATTCCCGTCCATCGGTACGACGTGTTCGGTGAGGGATTTATTAAATACTATTTCAAGGTAGGGATAAATTTCGGAAGCTAACTCTCTATATACGCGGGAGGGAATTTGATCAGGTCCAGGAGATTTGTTAGGGCTCATGTCTTTAAGTAACGTTTCAATACCATTGCAGGAAATTTCAATCGGTCGCTGAGTAACGTGCAGATTGTGACGTCAACAAAGCTGAGGAGTCAATTACTTCAAAGTGAGCATCACACCGTTGCTGGGCGGGAGATCTCAAGGGCCCACCCACAATGCCGCGCTTACACACTCCCCTCCACTTGTTCAATTTCCGACCAACATTCGTACAAGAGTGGTAAAATTAGGCCTACCAGTTAAATGCCGTTCGTTCCACTTAACTATGACGACTGATAATTTGAGTCCATTCAACGCCAGCCATAGTTAGGCATTTCTTCACGGAAACAGTAGTCAAAAGACACTGGCGTCTCAGTTGTCTAGCTTTAGAATTCGGACCTTTGGGTCTTGACTCAGGACCTTTCCTTCCCTTGGGGGCTGGTAACCGCCGTCTCCTACTGAAACGAGGCGCATTTCTCAGAATGTATTTACAATGCTTGTATCTCAAGACCACGGAGGCTATTAACTACCAATATGATAAATGGAGTAGGAAAGCTCCTGAGTCATCCTGAATGCCTCCAAAATAGCTCCAGTTGAAATGATTAATTAAAACAGCTACAAAAACCTAATGTACAATTGCAACTGCGATCAGCCAAATAATATTTTGGACACTAATAGTTTACAGCGGAGATGTATGGGGAAATTAGAACACGTGCTACGATTTTGATGTAGAAGCATAGAGGGCATTAATAATTTTAACATATTCATGTTTCGAATCATTATTCACAGTCTGTATAAAAACTAGGTAGCTGTGAGAGAGAGCCATCAATGAATTCAAAGAGAAGTCTTCTGGAGTGACTATCCACGGAGATAAAATAAGAATGCTGCGATTCGCTGATGACATAGCTCTCGTAGCAGAGACAGAGAAGGAGCTGAACAAGATTCTAGTAACCATGGAAAGGACAATGCCAAGATAGCAACTGAACATAAATAAGAAGAAGACTAGAATCTTAGTGTAAAGAGGCCAAAACCAATGTCAAACTAGGAAAACAAAAAATCGAGGAGGTGGAAGAGTTCTGTTACCTGGGAAGCAGCGTAACCAACAATGGACGAAGCAAGAAAGAAATAGTGAGTAGAATGGCCCAGGGGAAAAGGGAATTCTATCAAAAGAAGAATCTACTCATAGCTGGAAATACAAGCGTAGAAGTAAAGAAACATTTTATTGGAACGTAGGTACATCAGGAGCATGTTTCTTTACGGCAGTGAGGCATGGACGATGACAGCAGTGGAGAAAAAAGGGTAGAAGCATCTGTAATGTGGTGCTATAGAAGAATGATGAACATTAAATGGATCGACTGAGTAAGTAACGAGGAAGGCCCAAGAAGAGTGGGAGAAAAGAGAAGTCTGATGACAACTCTAAAAAGAAGAAGGGATTCCTTAATCGGCCATTTCTTGAGACACGATGGCCTGATGAAGACTATCGTCGAAGGAAAAGTGAACGGGAAGATTGGAAAAGGCAGGCCTCGTATGAGATGCATGGAACAGGTAGTGAGGGGTGCAAAAGAGAAGAATTACGTCACATTGATAAGGTTGGCCAATAGAAGAATAGAGTGGAGAGCTGCGTCAAACGAATCCTAAGATTTTTGACATATGATGATGTCCATATTTCAAGATTACTTTCTCACACATGCTCCAGGACCCAATTATGAATAAATTACTGAAGTTACATAAAGGCCTTGAGTTATCAATAACTAATACACAACATTGTATGTATTAGGAATTAATTGATACGGGTATCGAGAATTAGAGTCTCACACTTTTCACAAAGTTATATTACATTATTGCATGGGAAAGTTGTAGTGCATCAATTGCATGTAAGTAGTGCAATCACGGACTGGTACGTTAGCACACCTGCATGACAAGTAAGTGATAATTTCAATCTCTTTTGGTAATCCCCCTCTGCTTCAAAGACTTCATCCCCTTCACCGAAATCTTCCATTTGAATCCGCCTTTATGCTTGACTGCTCTTATGGTTGTAGCAGATCTCATGCGACTACTCTTAAGAGTCACGATTTGTTCGGCAATGTTCTCCTTGGTCGCTGCGTCGTGATAAGTCTCAGCGAGCTCTTTCGTGAATCCATCCTGCTATGGGAGGGGATGCATTGTCTTTCTTTATTACGTCACTCTTTTAAAATGTGTTCATGCATTCGTTGAATAGTAATGGTGTTGTTTTTTTACATACCAATTAACACCACCTCAACATGTGTGATATGCGTGTAAAAAGTACCTGAGAAACAGTATCATTCGCGAAATATTCCAGTCAGGCCCGTCTTCGAGTCTCTGAAATTAATGCACCTTTGATAATGATACGGAATTGTAAATAACGTAAAACATGTGCGACTTGTATTATTGGTTTCTTTGTATTAAATAATTGGCAATATAAGTTTTTGGAGGGTCTTGGTGATGTTTTGCCCCCTGCCACACACCCTCGTGGTCGTTTGCAGTGTTTATGAAGATGTAGATGTATTAAGTATCGCACCAATGTTGGTAGGTCCACGCTCGCTAACCAGGTCTCCTCAATCAATGACAATCTATTGACAAAGCATTAACGGAACATAACTAATGCTTTCCTATATTTAGTCTTCCTCCGTCCCTTAAGTTTACCTCCACTATTCAAACCCTTTCCACTAATCCAACCACTTTCCCTGACCTACAATAAGCGGCGACAATGGCCTTAGTTTGCGGCCGCCTCCAAGAACTACAACAACCTTAACCTACGTCAACTTAAATATTTAGAGTCGCAAATACATCTAAGTTTAGGGAACGTAATTTTATTCGAATGACCTTTCTTTTTTTTAAATATCGTCTAATGCTAGTTCACCCAATGAACTCATTACATATTCATTAAATGTCACTACATGCACTTATTACATATCAGTCATTACACTTAATTCAATACAGTTATTACGTTACACCCAATGCACTCATTACTTTCCAGTCAATACATTCATTGCGTGCTCATTATATTTCACTCAATTCACCAGTTTCATTGACGGAGTCTGAAATATTTCCGACAAGGTCCGCTTTTCTAGCACCTGCGTCCTTTTCACAAATGCTTCCCTCTCGACCTCGAGAGCGAAAGTGAGAATGAATCATTTCAGTGTTTGTGAAACCCACGGCCTTCCAAGTTCAAGAGCGAGTCAATTCTTCGATTTAGTTCCTTGTTTCCTTCGTACGAGGCAACAACACAATCCCGAACAGCTGATCAGCGATGTGAAATCCGTGCCAGAATGCTTGGAAGCGTCTCCGTCTTGTATTAAGAAGTTGCTCTTAGTATTACTTTCCATAGAAGTTTGAGTGATGAAGTCTAAGGTTGGCAATGTATCATGTTGACGTGTGTCGTAAAGGTAAACTGTCCCCGTCAAGATTATGTTGCTCAACAAATCCTGCCCCCAAAGAAGCTTGTTTGCCAATCGAAGGTCCTCAAGTTGTTAACACATCGCAATACGTTATGCAGCGGAATTTGTGTGTTGGTTTATTGAGACCCGTGCAATGTTTCATCAGCCAACACAACCTCGCAAGTGAGATGTGAATAGTAGTGGTATAGTTTTGTGAATTACATGATAACTGAGCAAGTTGTATTGTGACGTGTTCGTATGCTTCGCGGTCATAAGTGCCTTGACAAGAAGAATTAACCGGGAATTGTTGCAGTGAAGCTACCCTTGCTGTAATCAGAGTACATTGGTCTTTTTCAAGACTTTCCGTAAAGGTAAGCAACCGTATTGGTTTACTTCCATTCTCAATGTTTATGTGGCTACCCACGTTCAAATGTGATTTGCGTTCCTGAGTAGTTCTGCGTGATACTGACGAATTTCGTTGTTGTTGCGGTTGGAAGGTTTCTGTTAGCAAGTACCAATGTTTGTTTGGAATTCAGCGAAGATAACTTCCCATTGTATCCAGAAAGCAGGCAATCGAAAGGGTGTTTGGCAGGGGCTTACAGTGGTTTAATTGATTAATTTATTTAATCTAATTTTCTAACCATGGTCGAGCATAATAAAATTCCCATTTGAACGTCGGGAATGTAAATATGAAAACATTTGTCATGCAAATAATTCAAAACCTGCAATAATTCTTCTCACCGATAACTAAAATCAGGTATCAGATATCGTCTAAATTTAAGAGTTGGTAGCCCAGAGGTAAAACGTCTCCTCAGTATAAAATGCTATGATATGTAGTTCTTTTAAAACAATTTATTTTCCAAATATTTCATTTTAGCACATATTTCAGGTAGTTGAAAATTACAACAGTCTACTGCTTGTTCAGTGACTTTTTCCCGCCAAAACGAGTAGTTAGCTGAAGTAATAGCCGAGGGCGCTCTTAATTTTATAATAAACTATTTTCGAAAACAAACCATGCTGCAATTATAGGGAAATATTAATATGCAAAATGTATATCCAGTAATAGAATTAGTAAGAGAATGTTCAAATCCTCGATATTCCTTTTATGTTTTCGAAATTATTATTAACGACGAACTATCATTGCACATTGGTGATTGGTCTAGTTTGGTTGACGTCATCCCAGAACGTGGAATTTACATGCGTGATCAGACATCGGTCTTCAGTAATCGTCGTTACGCGGTGACGGAAGGCCAGGTGAGTTTTCATCCCCAGTTCAAGGGAGTTGTAGTTTTAGTCAGTTTTCTTTATCAACGTACATTGAGTTTGCAGTGACTTTGAGGGGAAATTGAAAGAACTTCGTAGCTTATCTTCCTCTTTGTACTAAGAATAGAGATATATTTCGAGAGATTTTCTTCACGAAATTTAAAATTCTAGTTTTACATAGTAATTCCCCCCGTGTAAATATTTCAAGTAATACTCTTTCCGTTGATTGATGAATATTTATAGCAGAAGTGCAGCAAATGTGGTGGTTACATCCGTTAATGATTTGAATTTGTTACAGGAAGAAGTGGAGTTACGTGTGCGATAAAGCTGGGACTTCGTCATCGACCACATGAGTGAGGGAAAACTGGGAATTCGAGAGAATGGCTTCGAGCAACTCTCTTCAGTACGGTAAGTCATTATTAATATTTTTCATTCACGAGAGTTTTTATTTTCAAATAAGGTTGTTTGCGTCTTTTATTGCGATTCTGTTACTTCTGATCGATACCAGGTCGTGTCTTCTGATATTCTCAGCTTCCCGCCAAAAATCTCGAACGGTTGTTTCGGGTCTCTAGAATGTTCTCGGACGTTTCTCGACTGTTCTAGCTACGTCTCGACGCTAGCCCATTGTATCTACAATTGTATGATAATTTTAAGTAGCGTAGCCTGATTGTTAGTACAGGTAGGAGACATCTACATCAACACGACACCATGCAAGCCACCGCCAGGGTGTGTGGCAGGGGGTGAAGATCACTAAGCATGCACTACTAACTTGCAACCTAGCAACTATATTGTCTCATGCAACTTGATTGTTGGTATCTATAGTATTTAAGGGGTTAGTTACATGCATAAACCACTACAGAAACCTCTAAAATATTTCCCCTACCTATCCCTTTGCTAAGCTGCCTATTCTGTTCTCTTATAGTACGGGGGAAAAATGCCATTTTAAATCTATCGGTACGACAATCTATCTCTCTAATCTTATTTATCTGGTCGAATCTAGCATAATACGCTGGTTTTATTAATATGTGCCAAATATCTTCAGTAAAGCTATCCGATTGAAATTTCTCTAATAGATTCAATCTGTACTTTAACCTACACTCTGATAATGATTCCCACCCTAATTCTTTTATTAATTCTAAAACAACCTATCGTAACACCTTTTAACGAACCTAGCTGCTCTACGCTGCACACTGTCTAGTTCTCTGATCAAACCTAATTCAATAGGATCCCATAGACACTGGCTGCATACTCAAGGTGGGGCCTAACTAGAGAAAAGTAACATCGCTCTTTTTTCTTCTCATCACATTTGCCAAGTACTCTTTTTATAAATCCTAGCTTTCTCTTCGCTCGGCCGCATACTTCCCTAATGTGTCTTCCCCACGATAAATCCTTAGTGATTGTTACACCTAAATATCTTATGGTTTCAACGTTTTCGATCTTCGGAGACGGAGACCGAGACGGAGAGCACCAGAAGATAGAAAACGATGCAGCATTATTGATATGCACCAATCTTTTTCGTTACGGAGCAGCAGATACGATGGTGCCTTGGAAGTGCATTGTTCGCGCATAGATCGAAAGAGATTTAGTATTCAGAATGGCAATTTACTAGATAGTCTGTCGTGAGATTTTCTGTGACTTTTGTGCTTTCCATCGTCGTTCGGGTCGTGGTCATTTGCATTTTTGGGTTTCATAATATTTTTTATTTGAGGGTAAATTTGAATTATTGCTCCTCTGAGAATTTTTTTCCTCATTTATTCATATCGAAAAATTACTCATTATCCACGCCTTCACCCGTTAATGTACTCGGAAAGTTTA
Source organism: Platycnemis pennipes (assembly GCA_933228895.1). Taxonomy (NCBI): domain Eukaryota; kingdom Metazoa; phylum Arthropoda; class Insecta; order Odonata; family Platycnemididae; genus Platycnemis; species Platycnemis pennipes. Next base: position 120,913,203 of record OW121855.1, on the reverse strand, counting down.
TATTTTGAGTTGATGATCTAGGACAAGGACACTTTACTTGAATTCCTACCTTCTGCTTTCGTGTTTAGAATGTTTTGTTTGAATGTCACTCATCGTAAATCTGAGGGAATAGTGAAATCTATTGGACAGTATACATTCCTAAATTACAGTTTTTTGTGTTCATTACGACGTAAATATTTAATGTAGCTGAGTAAATGGGGACAGAATTTTAAAGCCAGGATCTAACTGCATATAACTGTCATTCTTGGTGAATGTAACGAATTCAAATGTGAGTTTGTGGGTCCACATCATATGTCATGAGATTTATAGATCATCCACGGTTAGTTTAGATTTCCAACTTGGTAAAACATTTTTGTACTTGAGTAACACATTTTGGTAACACTTGGTAACAACAAAGACTTGGTAACACATTTTACTCGTGAACGTTAGATATTTTGTTATCTGATTGACTGAAATTTTGAATAAAGGTAAGGGCCTTTGGAATAAAATCATATCCCTAGTTAAGAGGGATTGTTAAACAAATTACTTAAGTCTTTTGTGATTATTATTGAATTCCTTCGTGGTAAATTTCTTGCTAATTAATATTTAATGCTTAATAGTTTGAGTTATTCCGACGTGTAACTTGAAATGTCATTGTTTTTAAGATTAGTTTTGATTGTGAACTTGTATGACTAATCCCCGTATATGTATTGCAATTGATAGAACTCATTAGCTACCTGTGCCCATCATTTGCATTATTTTGTCCTTGCAATGCAGTTCAATCCGAAGCAATAATTTCGGCGTTTTAACATGACATAGGTACGTTGTGGACTTTACTATGTGCATAAACATTTCTTCGGTTCTATTAAAAACCCATTAATTTTAATGGTTTATGGCAGAAATCCGTAGGCTTTAGGTCTTTTAGGGAAGATTATCACGAGGTTTATCACTTTGCACACTATAATTAAGGATAGGTTAAAAGAGTTTACATCTTGCCTTTAGTTCGCAAGATTAAATTTCAGGATTAATCACGCCTGAGTAAATTAACATGGCATGTTTAAACCATCAAGGTGTTTTCGCGCATTCGTATTGGTGTACTATCTTATTTTAAAATTTTTGTGCTGGTCATTGCATTGAAAATATCTCTTTGATAACTAGGAGATGTCGAGGAACGTGGGGTAAAGGATATCCGGCTCGCCCGTTTGAATTTCAATACTTGTCACGTGTTGTTGAATCACCTGTAAAATGTTTTAAGTAGTTGAGAATGTAGTTAGTGTACTTCAAGTGAAATGAGACCAATTCAAAATGATAGCGAACATGTAAAAATGGATCTCAATCCTGGTTTGCTGATTTATATTCCCGCTTAATAGTCTTGCAATATTTATAATAATTGCTCCCTTGTGAAATTTCCATGGGGAAGTAGGACGTTTAAAACTCCTGCGACTAAGGATAGATATGTGGAAAAATTTTTTAAGTTAATATCACTAGTTAAAATAAACACCTGGCCCATGGAAGTCTATTTCTTGATAATCTTACATTCGTATTTGTCGCCAATTCTTACGATGGTATCATCCAAAGAATCGTGTTTTCCCTCCGTTTCGTTTCCTACTGTGGAGTGCACGTCCTTGTGTACAGTATATGAGTATCGGACGAGGCTATCTAGTTTTCTAGATTCTAGTTAATTTTAGTTTCTGGCGAAAATAATATTCCAGTGGATGCTATATTTCTCGACTTCAAGAAAGCTTTTGACAACGTGCCCCATAGCAAACTAATTTTGGAATTAAAATCTTATGGGTTAGAAAGTAACATTATATCATGGATTAATGATTTTCTGCATGATCGGGTGCAAAGGGTTGTTTTGGACGGTGTTACCTCACCGGCAATTAAAGTCACTTCGGGTGTCCCACAAGGTAGTGTGATAGGTCCACTCCTATTCCTTTTGTACATAAATGATATCCATAAGGTGGTAAAAAGCAAGCTTCGTCTATTTGCCGATGACGCAGTAGTATACAGGGAAATTTTATGTCCAAACGATAAGGAATATTTAAATATTGACCTACGAGCAATTGAAACTTGGTGTGATACATGGCAGGTAGAACTAAACTTTAAAATATGTCTTGTAATGAATTTTTGGAAAAAGAATAGCTCTCCTCCTAGCACTTACAAAATAAGTAATAATGAAATAACAAACGTGGAATCCATTAAATATCTTGGAATAAGACTGACACATGATCTTTCCTGGGGTAAACATATACGTGAAATAATGGGTCAAGCTAATCGTAAACTGGGTTTCATCAAAAGAGTATTGGGTAAATGTGACGATCATGTACGAGAAATCAGCTACTTTTCCCTTGTAAGACCTCATTTGGAATATGCTGCCAGTGTATGGGATCCCTACGAAATCGGTCTAAATAACGAACTCGAACGTGTGCAGCGAAGATCGGCAAGATTTGTCAAGGGCCGGTATGATAACCTTATTAGCGTAACCAGTCTATTAAATGCATTAAATTGGGAATCATTGTCAGATCGCAGGTTGAAATTTAGACTAAATCTCTTGAATAAATTCCAAGACCATATTTTCAGTGATGATGTTAAAAATATTTTGCGGACCCCAACTTACTATGGTAGACTGGACCATAATCACAAAATTATAGAAATAGATTGCCGAACTGACAGATTCAAAATGTCCTTTTTTCCTCGTACTATTAGGGATATGAATAACGGTAAATATATCCAGTACGAGAGTAGCAATGGATAACATTTGTAGCTGCATGTTGGTATTAGGACTTAAAGCTAACCCAACTAACAGCATGTTTTTGCATGTTTGCTTTGCTGTTTTAATTTTTTAATTATAAATTTTTATGCATGATATGTAGTGCATGTTTGGTGAGAGTTCACCCCCTGCCACACACCTTTATGGTGGCTTGCAGGGTATTTTGTAGATGTATCTAGATGTCCGTATGTTTCTGTCCATACCGCAAAGATCATGTTTCGGCACTAGGAACCGATGTTCTGCTCTCACCATTGGTTGGACAGGAACGGATTTTCTTTTTTATTTCCCGTGACTAAATCCGCGATCAGGTGATAAAGGAGAGCCCATGGAGATTCCTTTGGTTTGAATGTAACACACTAGTGAATTGCATTAGGGAGCCTACAGTGCATTGTTTTTGTTTTACACGTACTCAGATAGCATTCACGTATTTTGTGAGATACGTGGGTTCAACACGAACATCATGCAGAACTTGAGCAAATACCCTTACTGCCTCTTACATATGGGACACACCAAAGGATACACTCATGCTTTCAACCTGCGGCGGTGGATCTTTTCACAGAACGATGAAAATCAAACTAAAATAATAATATTATTTTTTATCATTTTGGATCCACGGTGACTATGGCTAAAAAAAGTAGAAATATGTATTTAGCATTAAGTTACTTGAGAACACTCGGATCCGATGCAGTTTTTTTGCGAATTCAGGGACATAGGTCGATTTTAAGACGTAATTTTGGGATGCTATTAAGCCTTTTACTGACACTTAAACAGCCTAACAGTTAAAGGACGAAGAGTTATAGAAGATATGAAAGAAATTAAGGGATAAAAAGAGAATTCATTTGTCAAGACCATGCCATCTGCTCCTCTTCCTTCCACATCATTCGAATACGTGAAATTGTTATACCTTATACATTCTCGTCGAGTAAGTTCTTGTCACCTTGACCATTTATTAAGCAGCAATATATTTTCCGCATTATTTGTGCAGAAATAAGTAATATTTTATATCAATACTGTATATCATGCGATTGAGCAGATGAAAAGAGATAGTGTCTATCAATTGAGAATTTCCAGTGAAGGTTCCATCACGGCGAAATATATTTAAAGCGACCGACTTTTTTCATGCCTTATATTTGTTCTAAATTTTTATGCTCAACTATTCTTCTACCTGTTCTTTGAATTGAATAGGTTACTTCGAACACAAGTTGATGTAGAGATAGGCTGATTAAGGAATGGCTAGTGCATCCTCACCGAATTTCATTCATTTGGCGAAGTTGAATTTAATTGGTGTACGTTTTTAAGTCCTGAGGTCCGTTCACGTATCAAGACAACGCGTGCTGAAATTATTGTCAGTTTTCCATTACGCTAAATCCAGTGGAAACATGGTTCCTTCATACGTTGTGTGATTAACGATGCTGACACAGCCAGCCACTACAAGTCATTAGGTCAATAACAGTTAGGAGTGTACTTCAAGTGGATTTAGACTTATTCAAAATGATAGCGAACATGTAAAAATGGATCTCAATCCTGGTTTGCTGATTTATATTCAGTATTGTCTGACTCGCCCCTTTTATTGTCGTGTAAGTGAGAAATATAATATTTTTTCAGTGTGCTGCACAGTTCAAAGGGAGTGATATTCATTAATCAATCTAATTTAATATGATTGAATGGCTTAGTCCCGTTACCGCCGAAAGGGCGAGCAAAGTGATTTAATGCATTAAGTGATTAACAGTGTTATAACTGTTTTTTTAAGAAATTTCAAAAAAGAGAATCGAGACTAGTTCGGAACAGCAACTCATTTAGGTCATCGAAAAGTATTCATAAAAATATGATAACCTAATTTAATGTGACGGCCTTCCTAATTCCAGTTTAAATCACACTTAATTCTCTCACTTGAAGAGACATAAAATAGAGCACTTTCGTTCGGCTGCTGAATCAATTCTATTTGTTGCATGTGAACTCCTTTCGGTGATATTACTCGTGTATCGGTGACTCATCTTTGTGGCTGTATGCGAGAGGCCAGTTTGTTAGTGACTTTCGTGAATATAATAATTATCACGCATTAATGACCAGTGCCTGCCTGTATTAATTTCGTATAGGCAATGGACAAGGGGGTGGTCCCTGAAGTATCTGATCAAACGAAGAATACAAAACAATTAGGGCGAAGAAGAAGGAAGAAATGTTAACTTTAACTGATTTTGGTCACCGCAATAACGGGTGTGCGAATATATGCAATATCTTGATGAAACAACTTTCTTTCAGGGTAAGTAGGTGTAGAAATTTACTGCGAGTGCACTGTGAGTTTCTGACAAAATATTACTTCGAAACTTCCCCGTTTTAAACGCTTATAGTTCACGTAAAGTTTGGCAGAACATTGTATTATTCCACCTAAGTTAAAAAGCTTGCATGAGTGATGGATGTCCGTATACTAACATTATCGAATCCACATGAATAGAGAAAGAAAGAGTGACAAGGTACATGAGCATTGCTCATGTATAATATGAACCCGCCCATTATGTATGTACTATTTCTCCTTTCGACTGCAGGTATAGTATTCCATGTTTTTCAGAGACCCGCTCTTTGAGACCGTAAGGGAGAGGAGTACATTTTTATTGATGTTGGTGAATGCATATAATTCTCTCCAACAAATTATACTCCCCCTGCTTACTTTAATTTCCTGTCGGCATGGAATGTAAAGGTTTTTATCATTTTATTTAGCTCGGTAGCAGGATTAATTTCTGAAATTAATATTTTTTAATTTTAAAGTAATTTTTGAAACATCTTATGTTAGCTCAAGGCGTTTCCGTGCAGCAAATAGCATAAATCCTATCGCTTGTAAATGAATTTACGTTTAGTAATTTAAAAGGTGCCATACAGAAGTAGTCATCCTAACTCTCTGAGGGGTTTTGAAAGAATTATCATGTTGTAGTAAATTTACTTATCTTTCCCTCAATAATGGCACGCAAGTTAGAATTATTCCTAAAAGCTTAGAAGAGAGGTGTAAATTTAGACAGGCCAACTATGATGCATTACGCATGTACAATACATTAGTGAAGCTTGATTTCGGATATAGTTTCGATTTTAGAGTTTATTTCTCTCAGGTGAGATTTTGATTATTAAAATTTTGATCTCAAGGCAACTGGAAGTTAGGGAATGTCACTCTATTACCCCACCGACTTTACTGTAAATATTTATTGATTTCTCTTGCTCCTCAAGCATATTATCGTAAAAAAAACTCTTTAGCATCTTTAGTTATTGGCGTTTAATTTGTGAGTTTTATTATTCGGACAAGGACAATACTCTTGTTATCAAAGGCAGAAGACTGAGACTAAGGATATATGTGAACGTATTTTCTTAGTACCCTTTATTAGTAATATTTACTAGAAATATGCAAATAGCATTATATGAAAATTATTCAGCAGCAATCCTACTTTATTGACCTATACATTGAATAGTTAACTTGCAACTTCTCAGTGTTCTTATTTCGTTATTTTAGTGTCTCTTAAGAATTTTATTTTGCATATAAAAGGAATAAAATTTTTTTAAATGTAAGCCGTGTATACTATGACAGTAGGTAGTAAAAAAATTCTATCCAATATGTTATACTTCAATATGCCCTTTTTGTCACTTAAAGAATAAGAATTTTGACAACTGACATAATATAAAAACAATAATGGTATTTCATTTGTACATTGTTTTATTGTTTTGACGGCACGTTAATTTTAATCAAATTCTTTTTTCTGTCGTTGCAGGACGATGTCGATCATGGTTTGTAAAATCGCTTCACGGAAGGTGACGGGGTTAGAGTGAAGAATCTTCATGGGCGCCCGAAACGGAATAACAAGAAGCAGTCTCAACAGGAGGACTAACATTGGTTTGCTCATGGCTTTGCAATGCCATGGTAAAACTAACTTTGTTTCAGGTTCTTCGATATAAAAGGCAAAGTAAGAATGTTTTTAGGTATGGGTAGAATCCATGACTTATTTGTTTGTTTATAATTTGTCATAGGAGCCCATTGCTCCACTTCTAGACAATATCAGATCTGATATTCCTCTGGTAAAATGTGAAGGTAGTTGGGTAAATCGACCTTGATTAATGGTGTTAAGACTCGGTAAATGATGTCGGTGCACCGACTCTATCTGGTACCATGGAGGACTGGTCCTCCAAATATAAGGCAAGTGGCCACTTGCCAAGGTTAGCGAGTCGACTCTAGGCAGGAATACGTTTGCATAGTGTGTGTTGTATATGATGTGATGTCCTGAATTTTATTGTTATTGTTTTTCTTGTATGTGTTAATTGGTGCATATTTTAATTGGTGTGATGTATGATTTTTGTGAGTTATGTTTTCATTTTTTATGCTGTTTTATTCAGATTTTTTCACAGATAATAAGGCGCCTTACCAACGCCCCGGCCTGCATGCATGTTTATTATGTTCACTAACCCGCTCTCTCCTTAGGTACCTCCACAACGCCCCGGCCTGATAGAGGGTAGGATATGTAGTCAGTTTCCAATATTTTGAATCAAAGGCCCTTCTGGCCCGTCGTAACGGTAGGGTAGATAGGATATTGAGTTTAGCTGATAGCATTATTTTTGGATGTTGAGCTTGCTCTAGAATTAAAACTCAAAATTAATGGAATTGGTTCGTCAGTTACGATGTGCATCCAGGTGTACTAAGTTTCTGAGCGATCATTCTTCGCATTTTCAAGAAATGCACTTTCGGCATTCTGCATTAAATGTGAGCAACTTGGCATTCAATCTGTATTGCTTGCATGTTTATTATGTTCACTAACCCGCTCTCTCCTTAGGTACCTCCACAACGCCCCGGCCTGATAGAGGGTAGGATATGTAGTCAGTTTCCAATATTTTGAATCAAAGACCCTTCTGGCCCGTCGTAACGGTAGGGTAGATAGGATATTGCGTTTAGCTGATAGCTTTATTTTGTGGATGTTGAGCTTGCTCTAGAATTAAAACTCAAAATTAATGGAATTGGTTCGTCAGTTACGATGTGCATCCAGGTGTACTAAGTTTCTGAGCGACCATTCCTCGCATTTTCAACAAATGCACTTTCGGCATTCTGCATTAAATGTGAGCAACTTGGCATTCAATCTGTATTGCTTGCATGTTTATTATGTTCACTAACCCGCTCTCTCCTTAGGTACCTCCACAACGCCCCGGCCTGATAGAGGGTAGGATATGTAGTCAGTTTCCAATATTTTGAATCAAAGGCCCTTCTGGCCCGTCGTAACGGTAGGGTAGATAGGATATTGCGTTTAGCTGATAGCTTTATTTTGTGGATGTTGAGCTTGCTCTAGAATTAAAACTCAAAATTAATGGAATTGGTTCGTCAGTTACGATGTGCATCCAGGTGTACTAAGTTTCTGAGCGACCATTCCTCGCATTTTCAACAAATGCACTTTCGGCATTCTGCATTAAATGTGAGCAACTTGGCATTCAATCTGTATTGCTTGCATGTGTATCATGTTCACTAACCCGCTCTCTCCTTAGGTACCTCCACAACGCCCCGGCCTGATAGAGGGTAGGATATGTAGTCAGTTTCCAATATTTTGAATCAAAGGCCCTTCTGGCCCGTCGTAACGGTAGGGTAGATAGGATATTGCGTTTAGTTGATATCTTTATTTTGTGGATGCGAAGAATGCTCTTGTATTAAAATTCAAAATTTACTGAATTGGTGCCTCTGACGCGGACCCCCTTTTAATGTGAATAGCATGTGTCTCTAGTTTTCTCTATCAGCATTTTTGAATCTTTTTCTTTTTTTGGAACTTTCAATTAAATCGAGCAACTTCGCATCCAATTGACTGTATTTTGTGTATATTAACCCGCTCTCTCCTTTAGAATCAGCACATCGCCCCGGACAGTAGTGCAGTGATAGTGACCAGTGTTTTGTGTGAACCTGAAGAAGCGAATGTGGTGTCAGTGTTGTGTCAGTGTGGAATCAGTGTATTTCAAGTGAGTGCCGAATTTAACAGTTGGTGGGATTCAAGAGGACTTGTTGGACTCTAGTGTATTGAATTTTATGTAAATGTGTGCTTGTATTGTTTATGCTCCTCCCTGAATCTCCCCTTCCTATTGCTTCGCGGTGACAGCGGACACGAAAGAAGAGAGAGCAGCCACGACTACCAACGGCTACACAGGCGTTATGAGTTTACGTTTGTACATTTTGATTGATTTATTTATTTGTGGTCTTATATTCTGCAAATATTTTACCTATTACGTTATATTTAGCACTTATAGTGTGTAGGGCTTGCATATCGGTCGTTTGACCCGGGTCAATCCAGTTGAGGTCGTTTCACTCCGGTTTTGCCTTGTGTACAGGCTCTTAGTTTTTGACATAGGCAGGAATTACACTCATTGCGCCATTTTGCGCTACAATATCATTTAATGTAATACGAAATATGACATAAATTCATATTATTCCTCTTTTTTTTACGATTTCTTGCAATTGCTTGTTTACTTTTTGACGTTTTAAATCACTTTCTTTTACAGGTTTTTCGATTAATATGTTATCTTTTACGGGGATTTCCCCAATTCATTCATATTTCTTTTGCAGGCAAATGTGTGAATGGTACGCTTGTGTTTTGTTGACTGGTGTATGCGTGATGATGAACGGGGCCAGCGCCGATAGGTATGCGAATGAAATAGGTAGGCCTAGGGTATTTAAGCAGTAGATATAGTTCAGAGGGTGGTTGGATTTTAGAAGGGGAAAATAGGGCTTAATGATGTAGGTGCTTAGTTCTTAGTCCTTCGCGTCTTGCCCTGGCCCTGGGAGTGAATGCGTGGAATAGACCTCTGCGCAGCCCGGAGGGGAACGCAGGGGGAAACGCCACGTTAAATAAAGGTTAATGAGCCGATGGGCGTAACCTCTTGGGTCGGCATGGAATAACGCTCGTGAGTGAGTGTGTTGTGTGAATGATATGATTGGATACAATAATAACCCTTTTCAAAGTAATCATAAATGCTACCAAATAAATTTAAAAGTTATTATATGTTGTTTTTATACTGAACTAAAATTGATCAACCTCCTCAGACTTAAAAGGATTACCCACTGAGCGTACAAAAATATTTTCTCTTGTGAAGATGTTTCCCTTCTTGTGTCATCCAAAGTACCCTTACCTTCATCTCCTCGTGACCTTGCGTTCTGCGATTATATTTACTCCAAGCTCATGTGCGTTTTGAGCGGTTGTATTTTGGCACCAAGTCCTGTAGTCTGTTTTAAACTTGATATGTACCATGGTTTTCAAACCCTGGTTTTCAATATATTTGTTTGAATTTTGTTAATATAAATAGACACATTTTTTCTGCCTCATCATTAACGATGTTAATAACGATATCCTTATTGGTTGATGTTTTTCCTCCTCGAATTTCTAGTTTATATTTGTTTACGTTTTCATTTCGTAACTATTCTTCGCACTCGTTTTTTTCTCATTTAGAGTATTAACACCAAAGGACTATTTCAGTTGTCACTCTGGCGTTGGTTGCATTGAATTCGCATGGACTTAATTATGCAAGGGAAAACTTTTACCTCGATAAAACTATCTAAAATATTTTAAATGTGTGAATAGTTTATATTTTGCTATTTTTTAAACGTGTTTAAGTGTTGAGCAAGTCAAAAATGTTTTATTAAGGTGTATTGTTTTAAGTCACTCTCCAGTTTTTGATTTGGAATTTTAAATGCGCGAATGAGTGCCTAAAAGGTGGTTTTTATGGTAATTTTATTCCTGTGTTTTATATCATTTTCACTCTGACCCTTACTGTATGTGAGGTGTCATTTTATCCTTTGAGATGCACATTTTTTTCAATATTTAGGCCATGAAACGACTCCATTGCATTGAAACTACTTTGTAATAATAGAACAATGATTTGAAAAAAGAGGCTCGAAATAGCTGCAATAACATCAAACGGCTGATATCTTTGGATCATATTTAAATCTTTATAATTTTCATCTACTATCTATATCTTCATTATATTATAGTTGGAATTTAATTCATCGTTTTTTCGTTATAACTATGACCTCATTTTACTGCCTAATATTTGCTACTGTCGTTTAATGTTTATCTTTTTACTTGTATCATATTCTCCTTTTATTATGTTTTAATGTGTTTATTTCTTCATTTATATCACGGATTTTCGTTTTTTCACTGTCCGTGCAAAGCGTTGTTTGACGTATGCAACTCTACTTCCACTTAAATCTAGTCAAATGAATTGAGTTCATCTATTCCTGCAAATATATTGTAATTATACGAGCTATGCTGTTTAGTGAAATGTATAGTGATTTACACAGTTGACATGTGAAGTAATGATCATGTAATAATAATTATCATTGATTCCTGACTGACACCAAAATGGACAAACACCCAAATTTTCATTACATTGTTTTTGGTTTACTTAATTTTTGTCGCCATAACGACGTACTAATTAAAGAATACAAAGTTATTATTATTTTAACCTGTTAATGGTTTATCTAACCACATCCAGAGCAAGCAAACGCTTTACGCTCCATCTCATTGAAGCCCGAGTAAATACTGATGTTTTCCCTAAATGACACATACATCTATGCGGTAATAATTTACCTCGTCGTGATTAATTTGATTAAGGTATAAGTAGATAAAGTGTCGTTATTTTCAAAAATTGGTATCTTTGTAGCAGGCCCAATTAAGAGCTATAAGGAAAAAACTTGTCGTAGGAATTATATGTATATCAAAAGTTTATTCTCTGTTATTGTTTTTCATCCTGGGTATCTCAGGCAATGTCCACCTTTTTTCTCTCGATATATTTAAGGTCCCATTTACAAAGTTTTCATGGTATCTGGTTAAGTTACAACTTTTGTGTTGAAAATAATTCGTTATTAAATATTTTGTTGACATTCATATTTGTGGGGAAAAATATTTGTAATATTAATTGCAATGGAGTATGTTGCTCTTTTACACTTCTTCAAACATCATGCATATGTTATCCAAATATATTTATGTTGCAATTCAACATCAATGTTTTTGATATATGTTATTGCGGTGAAATTATACTCTTTAAAGTGTCATTAGCTGGTCTTTTTTTATTACATTTAGGACTAGTATTTTTATTTCTTGAGTTATTCATTGGACACAGAAAATATAATGGTAGTGGAAATTCCATCCATGTTTTCCAATGTTCTCTTGTTGCATTAGGATTGAAATGTTGGTTATCGATCTCTTCACTCAAAAGAAAATTTAAGATGTATGGATTTATATCGGTTATTAGGGTGATATGAATTTTATAAAACATGCAATTGTTCCAGGGAATACTATGAGATTATCAACATCTCTTCTAATTTTATTTTTGTATTGGTGGTGAATTTGTTATTGTTGCGCAATTGACGTCGCAAATTGAATCGAACGTGTCACTAGTTGGAAGTATATCTATTAATAATTGAAATTATAGTTTCTCGTTTAAAAAATATGCATTGTTTTAAAACAATGTTTCAAAATGCATGGAAACATATGCTTGGTAGTAGATGTGGATGGGTTGTAGTAGTTAAGCATATGTTTATAACGTTTTTCTTTTTCTCGTACTTTATCTCTTATCTCTCGTTAGACTTTTTTTTGTATTGCCTTTTGAATACGTTAGGAACTAAATTTATCGATATACCTCTATGTAAAAATAAAAAAGGAAACATCTTTGTTGTTGACAGGAAATAATATGGAATTTAAACCTTTTAAACTCCTATATATTCCATTCATAGAATAATTTTTCCCAGTATATTTAGTATTTAAAATGTATTAAAGGTTCATATATGAAATATGTTTTCTTCCCTGAATATTATAATAATAATAAATATTATGTATTGTTAGTGTTATTGGAATATTTATTTTTTAATCATTGTTTAGTTTTAATTTGCGAGATATTTTTGTTCCTCTCTGCATTATGTAGCGTGTTATTCATTGTGTTTGCACTTCGTGTCTCTCTCTTGAAGTTTTAATGTTATGTGTGCGTTCCCTTCCTAATTGTATTATGTTGTATTTGTGAGGCTGCAACTTCATTTGATTGATTGATTTGTTACTTATTTTTAACATTCATTCTAGGTGAATTATATATTTCACATGAGTTATGCACGCACATACACAATTCCCTTTTATGCTTTCTCATAATGCTCTTTCTAATCACATTATGAATAAACAATTAATAAGTTTTTGTTTGTTTTCAATTGTTTAATAATTTTTAAGTACTCTGTTTTCATCTATGATATACTGCGCCAATTTCTCTTACAGTGTGATAAGTTTCATTTTATTTATTTTCGATTTTTCGCTAGTTTTCCTGGGATATGCATTTTTTCCTGAAAAATTCTTTGACTCTGTTGGCAGCTGCATGCTTTTGTATACTTGATTCCATGTTTTAGCGGGTACGAGTTATGAATTAGAAATAATGCTATACAATTGAACCTACATAACAGCACTCATTTCGGCATTACAATCCTTTTTTCCGACTGTTTCTCAATGTTAAGACTTGTGATTATGATAATAAAGTGACATATCTTCTGCTGATTTGAGATGTCGTACGCATTATGTCGTAACGAGTCCAGTACGTGCTATATGTTCTTCACCGTCCTGTTGTGAAGTGATGATATTGTTATTATAAAAAAAAATACATACTTGTAAAAAAATACGTGAATTCTCGGAATATTTTTTGTATATTTATAAAACTAGGTTTTATAAATATAAAAACTTTAGCCTAAACATGAGTTTTTGTAGTCACATGCAATAGACCTTAATACTTGCGCTACATGACTTAATATGAATGAAGTGATCTTTCACCATTTGTTGAACACCGTTATTTGTTGTACACCCAGGTGATTGCTTGAAAGGCGATCGCTGTAAGTTGTTTTGAATTTATTTTATTTGCTCTTCCTTTTGGAATTGATTTTTTCACGAGTTCCGACAACTCCTCGATAACGCAGCACTTACACTCTTTGAAGAAGTAGTTCATACATATACGTATGATATAGCTTACCAGTATGTTCACCATTCAATGTGGAATTTTGAGTGAGGGATATTTGTTTGATTTTGTCACATTGGCCATTTTCAGTGTGTCATGTGTTAAAGATGTTAAGCATTTCTCTGATAAATATTTCTTCACTGTTACATCGCTCATTATTAAACCAATTATGGATTGCTGCATTTGAACATTATTCGTGAAAGTTGAAAAAAAAATTCCTACTTTCTAACGAAATATTCTCCGAGTACCTATTATAAATCTGTGATAAAATATTCGTCGAATGACATAAAACATAAATTGCCAATCGAATGTTTTGCGGTTTATATATTTATGTGCAATTACATTTATGTAAATATTCCACCGTATTTTACCATATGGATTTTTGGAATCATTAACTAATTTAAAGTTAGTTTTAAGTTTAGTAAGTTAATTTGTATAATCTGTTTTTGAAAGAATTTGGTGATATCACGTTTTATCGTTATTTATAGGGTATACTTATTTTGTCATATTGGCCATTCGAGATTTGACAATATATGACATCCGACATGTACTTTTGGTTAGATACATTTCTTCTTGGATCACTACGTGTTTTGGTGGTAGCATTATTGCGTCCTTCCTTTTTCCCCTCCAACAATAAATCAGTTGGGGGTCTGCCGGTTGCGTGAATATGGATTATAAAGGGAGAAAAATGTACATTTACTGCTGCCATGGCAAGGATTTGTTTACCACGACGTGTCCGCCAACTTTCTATGCTGATTACCGCATCAGTCTACCAAATGGTCCTTTCCTGCATTTCAGAGTTTCATTTGAAAGCTAGCTTTTACTATTTTCTCCAAAAATATTATCTGAAATATTATCATTATCTGAATGTATTTCTGTTTGTAATAACACTGCAAATTCTATATTCATTGCTGTTTTATACATTTTATCATTAATAATATTATTTATTTAATTTAATTAAATTTTTTTCCTAATATTGCTTTACCTGTGTCAAGACGACACTGCTAATTTGATATTACATTGTAAAAAGAAGGTTTTAATTTTTTCTAGTCTACACTACTAATCGCCATTTGGCAACCTTCAAGTATTAGGGCATACTTAAAGAGATTCCTACTGTAGTGGCTAGAAACTTGGCCATAACAGAACTGAAGTAATTATTACTTTTTTTACCATTCATTGAGATCTGATGGCATAATGTTAGCATAATATGTTGTAGCTAGTATTCTGGTGCTAGGATTATGGACGAAGAACATTAACCGACTGGACCAATATCCTCCGCATTTTGTAAAAATATATGTATGTCAAATAAAATATTGCTTTATTACTCGTATAAAACTCTCATATTTTTTTCTCCGTATGCTCTGCTCTATTAGTATGGTGAAAGTAGATATCACATTTAGCAAAAGTGTGTGTTTATTATTTTGGTATCATCGAAATTTCTTGACGACAGCTCAAACTGTCAGCTACGAAGGATTGATTTTGCGTCAACAAAATACTCGATTATTCAACTTTTTAAAGGTGTGTCGGCAGGTATTTGACCGTGATGTCAACTCCTATGCAAACACTGAGATGCACTACTTACAACTACTTTCTAGCATGCGCAATGGAGAATCTCTTATTGAACTTTGTAAATTTAATTTAGGATCTTTGATCCATTTAATGAAATTTTATGATATTGTAGTTAATTCTATATCTTTCACTGTGATTTTTTTAAATTTGATGGTTTGTGATATATAATGATACAATGTGTTTTTTAACCTTCTCTTGGTGAAAGACTCTCACTTGGCCGGTTCCACTACGATGTACTCGCTTAAATAGAACTTTAATTTGCATGATGTACAAGTTCTAGGCAATATGTATTTGTCGTAATCGGTCCGAGGGAAAATGCTTTCTCTTATGCGAGAGTATTTCGTTTATTTCGCAGCATATACATTTTTGTATGCAGATGTAACTTTAAGAAATAATTTCCGGTATTGTTAAGAATTGCAAAAATCAAGTGAAAATTGATCCTGCATTCACTGGCTGCTGAGAAATTCTATGAAACTCTTTGGACTGAAGAAAGAATTCTAACTCGTTCATAATATCAAATGTCGTTCTTCAAATGCCCATAGAATTCATTTTTGACTTCCATTTTGTTGCATTTTAGCTACATGAGATGTAACTTCTTATGACTCTACGACTTTAATTGCAGTGCCCATTATTATCCTGCAGCACTCATGGGATTAAAATGCATAAATAAGTGCCATTTAGTGTCCATTTTTTTATTTTGTACCTTGAATAAAATATAATTCGTCATTTTTAATTTTCTGATTTTTTCTTTGTATGTGGTATATTTATAGTTTACGGGCACTTTTACATTTACATTTTTTTGTTTAATGTATTAAATTTTTGTTCAAGGCGTCAATTGGCTGCTTTCCATTTTTAAAATCGAATTTAATTGATTGAATTTGAATAAAATTGAATTTGATTTGATCCATAAAATATATGAATTCTATAATTTGATTTTTTTCTTTTTTGCTATTACTTGAAATAAATGTACGTTGACCCACTGTTTTATGGTTCATCAATATATGTGTACATGGTGTCACGTAATATTTTTACTTGATCCAGCATTAGAGTATTTAAGTTTAAATTAGGTATTTATATTCATATGCATTCAAATATAAAAAATATGTGCAATAATCACAGAGAGAGACTTTTTCTACACGTTGATAATTTTTTTATAACATGCAAAGCATATTTTGATTATTTAGCTGTCTTCATCAAACTTTTTTTTATATTCATATGTTTGTGAGCATGAAAACTATCATCGAAGTTCTAAGCGGCTTCTACGCAGACTGTATTTTAACCTAATTATGAAGAATAAAACTATATTTTTATTCAAAGTAGTAATTTTTATTAGAAGTAAAAGAATGAGAAGAATCACGGCAGGAAGAGCAGCTTCTTACTGCGCTAAAAATAGTTTAAATTTTAACAGTGGGTAATTCGAGAATCTTAAAATATTAATTTTTTCCGTTTAGAATGGAACTTTAATATTTAATTGATTTGAGTCTT